>JAWHQI010000031.1:4800000-7200000 GCA_033032865.1 Dactylorhiza incarnata
TGATATTTCCTAAAATAAAACATTTCCTAAAGTGAGGAATCTCCTTCCTCTTCTGAAGTGGAATGTAGTTGGTGTACATGGTCAGGTTGAAGAGATTGAAGGTCACCAAAAGGAGTTTACGTGATGAGGGTGTGCTTGGTGAGTTAAGTGTAAAGTTATGCCCGGGATTGACGAAAGATTATCTTTCCCGTGGGGAGTCATAAAATACTTAGGGTAATCCAAGTGTAATGGAAAGAAGGGTATTCTTATAGGTTGCTACCAATAACATTAAGTACCTTGTGAAAGGGAGCCTTGGGGTGTCATCCCATTGTTGTTCCTAGAACCGTAGCGAGCCCCTCACAGGGTAATCCTCGGGAAGTCCAAGGTTAACCATAAACTGTAGGACTAAGTTGTTATACAAGATTAACTAAGTAATAGACTCACTCACACTCCCTTGTCACATGTACTTAGTCAGTTGGGTATTACGGGCGGTAGGCTCGGTGGTTGTAGTAATAGACTTATTAGTCTGATGAGTTGTGACTCAACCATGTTTGTTGTGACGAACGGGTTAGCCCGTGGAGCTTATGGCTCGGAGGTAGATGTAAACATGTTTGCATGTGCATAAGGTGGTGGGTCCTTAATGTTGATGGTCGTTGCACCGACATTAATACTTGGGCTCGGTAAGTGTGGATAACCCTTTACCAAGACAAGTCTGGTGGTTTAACCAGCAAGAGTACGCAATAGCTCCACTGTTGTGTTCTTAGCGTTGAGGCGTACATTAGGTCTAGGTTAGGTAGTGCAAATACCAACCTAGAGGTGGGCGAGGCCCAACCCACCGCTTCCATTTGCCACTACGGGAGTATCCAGGGAGTTTTGCTAGCTCCAAAAAGGGGGAACTAAAGGTCTGTGCGCATAGAGTCATAGTTTGTGAGTTGCACTTGTATGAACATAACATTTAACTACATACCTTGCATGACATAGCATCAACATCGCATTTCAACCCCTACCCCTATCGTATAAGTTGGTTATGGGACTTCTTATACGATAGGCCTTGCTAAATGACCCCTTGGTATATAGGTTTGTGTGGGCATTCCTATAAATCAACGGTTACTTTTCCTTACTTATCTTTATAAGCTTGCTCTACTTGTTTACTTTACCTGTTTGTACTGTACTTTACTTACTGCTTCAGTTATGATATGTATATTTTGTGTAGTTGTAGAAACATTCCCTGTTGATTATGCCCTGTCACCTGCTATTGTTTATACCCCTTGATGTCCTCCGCTTCATCCTTCCTGCACGGTGCCTAGGAGTCACCGGAGGAGGGGTGGGGGGTTGGGGGATTGGCTTAGTCTTTTGACTAATGGTCGGTGGACCTTATCATTTTAGGGGACCGATGAGATGCTGCAGCACCAGAGGCAGGTGCAGATGGAGGAGGGCCAGTCTAGTACAGGAGCACAAGTTTCAGGATCAACGAGTGATTAGTAGTTAGCTTCTGCGAGTGATCTTGTAGTGAGGACATAATGTACAGGGCATGAGCCCTTTATTATTGTAAATTTGTTATTTCATTTATACCATGTGGACGTTTATTATATACAGCATGTGATTGTGGACTTGAACTTCTTTTTGTTCGTTTATACTTTTCTTCTTCTGTGATCGATAAGGCTGGCAGGATCAGCGCATTGTAGTGGAGACCTTCCCGTGTGTTGGTGTCACCGCAAAGCGGCGGTTCTGGGCATAAGACCCAGGATTTTGAAAAACAAATGCGGTCTTACAAAGTTGTATAAGAGGAAACCTCGATCCTGAGAAAAGAAAAGAAGTCCACAAACCCTGGGCCACCCCGAGTGAGCTTAGTTTGAGGACAAACTAGCAGCGGAAGCAATGGTGTGCCCATATGGGGAAATCACATGAAAAAGTCCACTTGTAACTGAATCTTTTGGCCAAATCTCCTTATGAGCGGCAAGTTTTCTTTTGTAGCCTGCGGCGAACCCCTGCCCCCAGCAGGGAATACCTATGGCTACAAAGATCTCTTTAGATAGACCTTTAGTCAATGAGTTATACTCAACCCCACTAGGACACATAACCTACCATGACAATTTATACCATTCCCTAGTCTGAAACAGACCGTAGGTATAACTTTGGTGAAGGTACAAGGATACCCCAAAGAGGCTAGAAAAAGAGATTGACACATAAGCAAAATGGTAGGGGACTCGTAGATCTAACGCTCATACCAGTGATATGTTTACATTGAGACAACCACCATGACAAACACCGAGGGTCGGACAAGAATTCAAGTTCGGAAGAGACCCGTTTGGGATTGGGTCACATGTTGACCCTGATAAGGTTGTTGTAGTGGGTACCTTGAAGAGTCTAATGTATGAAGTATACCAACAAGTCTCAATACAGAACCCCAAGTCTAAGGTTGTGTGCCCTAAGGATTGTTTGCATACTTGGGACGAATATAGCATTGCGATATCAAAGATACTTAGCCCAAAATAGAGAGTGCCTTATCTTTTGTTTATTGAGGCTTACCTTTTATTTATTTGGCAAATTAGTTACTGACTTGGGTTTCCTTTGGATCTAATTTAGAAGGTGTTGTGTCGTGAGCATGATGATTTTGAAGTTGATCTTATTCAATGTTACATGGACGAAGATGAGATGGTGTAACAGTACGTTTGGAATAATGATCTGTAGTATTACCAGGTCAATGGATAGACATCATTGATCGAACAATGACTTGACCTTAGTTGAAGCATTAGAAATGTAAAGTTGCTAGGTCTGGTCACTTAGGGATGCAGATGTCTCATTCTAGAAGTTATGGATGGAAACAAGGTCATACAAGTTGTAGTTATATTTGAGGTTCTTGTGACTTGGGGCATTCAAAAGTGATTAACTTATGGTTTGTTAAAAATCGCACCCTATCATGGTAGAAAATTTTAACTACAACAATAGCCCTTATACCTTGGGAACTATGATGATGAATAACCAGGGATCTTAGACTATGGCTTGTGGGATTTAGAATATAGTGTTTGAGTTTACTATGATAAGAACGATCTAAGTTTATCTTACTTTGGACCATCCAAAAGTGATCAAGACTAGCATATGTGGAAGTAATAGGAATTTGGTGAAATAAACGTGGTGATACTTCCTTGGTGAAATTGACTTGTGAAAAACCTTAGGGTTTCAAAATATTTTACCCGTATACCTTATGAATCAAACTCCATATAGAAAATGATTGGGAGTCATCTTACAAACATGGATACTAATAAAGATTGGTTAACATATACTCATAAGATTCACATGTACACCCCCTTAAATTCTGAGGATGATTGGGATGCTTGATGATGCAATCAGTCCAATTAAATAATAAGAATTGTGTAAAATCATAAAGTTGAGTTGGTTGATGACTTGGGCGTACTCGTAGGAATAAGAAGCTGATGGTGTAGAGAAGTTTTTATAGAATCGCTACCTACCCACACAAATGAGAAATGTAGTCAACGGAAAGATGGTGTATTACAGAATGTATATTTCCCCAGAATGAGGAATGACGTCATAAGTGTTGTGATGCCCAGTGAAGGACAAGTGCAAAAGTCCTTAGAAAACTACCACAGTCACGGCCCATATTAGAGTGGAAGTTCGAGGACATAATCATGGATTTCATACACAAGTTACCACATCCCCACTCCGGGCACAAGTTTATTTGGAACATCGAGGATAGAGTGACCAAGGTAGTTAGGGTCACCCCGGGCCGGAAGGACGCTCTCGTTGGTGTTTGGTGGGATTTGTTGAGCAGTTTGTCTGTTATCGTAGTGTGACCAGGACGATCATGTCAAATCAGGATGGAAGGTGTACGTCCAAAAAGTGAAGATCAGTCCAGGCTTATCTCGGCCCTTGGTTAACGTTTAGCATAGATTTCCACCCTCAGAGGGACGGAGGCACAAGAATCCACTGTCTTGGATCCAGAATGAGTATCCCAAGGCACTCGGCTTGGAATTTATGGAGGACATAGACACCTAGGTGCGACTGATTTGAGTTAGGATGTTGGAGGCCCAGAGCAGCCAGGTCAGGTATTACGATGCGTGGTATTGTCAGGTAGAGTTCTTGGTTTGAGACTTGGTGTTCCGGAAGATACGTCCGATGCATGGAGTCTCGCGGGTACGTGGGCGGAAGAAGCCCATTCTAAGAAAAATGGGTCTCTACAGGATCCTGGAGCGGATTAGCCCATTGGCTTATAGACTGGAGTTACCACCGGAGTTAGCGGGATTGCACAACGTCTTCCATGTCTCCTCCTTTAGGAGAGCTCTACTACGTCCGGAGCAGCAAATTTCTACTATAGATGGCCCGGTAGACTTCGATCGATTGATTCACCTAAGAGCCACTAGAACTGGTGTGGCAGAGATAGTCAGTGCTCTTCAAGTCAGAAATAACTTCAATTCTTAGGGGATGTTACGTTCAGTCACTCTCGGTGAAAACCCCGCGAGTCTAGCCTGAATTTCGAGGACGAAATCATTTTTTTTGTTAATTGGGATTTGTAACATCCCCCAAACAACTATACCCCTAGAGTGGTTTTGTCATGACTAGGTCATGACAACCCTAGGAAGTTTGAAGAGACCACTTGGCCTTAGCAAGGAAGAAGGAAACCACAGTGGTCTACAAATAGCAATTTCCAGTTAACAAGCATAGGGTTGGACTTAAGGGCCTCACCTTGACCCTTTGACCCCACCATAGCATACCTAACCCTTTAGAGGTCCCCTTAGAGCACCAAGGACCCATTGGGGTCAACCAAAGAGGCCAAATTGACAAAAGTTAACCATAGCCCCAAATTGCTCAAAGTAGCCTTATTAGGGTCAATTGAACTCCACCATGCCCAATTGACCTTTCCACTACCATTATAATATTATTAGGGACTCAATGGACTAAAAAGCCCCATCATAGGGCCACCAATTTGGCCAATTTGACCCAAGTCAACTCTAGCTCTGTTTTGGTCAAACCAACACCTTTTGGATAAATTGGCCCAATTGGGGCACCACCATGACTTGACCAACTTTGGGTGATGTCAAGGGACTCAAGACACACCACTTGGACCAGTCAACCCATTAGTTGACCAAGTCAACACCTCAAGTCAACACTTGGTCAACCTTGCCCAAAAAGAGGGGAAAAGGCTAACTCAAGCTCAATCCACTTGGGCTAGGCCCAATTGAAGTGACACTCTAGTCTCATGAGGCTGAAATTACATGGAATAAAATCCAATTTCTGGAGGGGGTGACTGGGAGAGAGAAATTGGGAGTTTCCCCCAATTTGAAGAGAGAGAAAAGGCAGATTAATGGCATTCATGGCAAAGGGAAGCCAATTGATCTCCCAATTGATGGGGATTCATCTTCTCTGTCTGACAAGAAGTTTGGGGGTTTTTCCTGCTCACATGGGGGCTGAATCAAAAGGAATTCAGTTGGCCGAAATGCACCATTAATGGTGATAATGGTGATTGATGATTTGGCTCTTCCCATCCCCCAATTGGACCTTATAACACCTTCAGTGGATGAAGAGGAGGAGTTTCCCCACCTTCCCCAAAGAAATCAAGCACCAGAATCTAGGATTGACTTGGCGCCAAAAGGTCCACCTCCGGCCATGGAGACTTGCTGGGATTCGCGCCACCAAGCCCCCACAGAGGTCCGATCCGCCTCCTCTCCCTTAGTGCCAGATCTTATGATAATTTGGGGCTTGATCCGAGCTCAATTGGGCTCAGATCGTGCTTCCGAAAGGGCTCCATTCGAGCTCTCTTTCCCCTCCTCTAAACCCCGATACTGACCACCTCCGGCCGGCCAACCACCCCCTATCGCCGGACACCACCTCAACGGAGGAGGTGGTGGCATTGGCCAGCCGGGAAGAGGCACAGGTGGCCGGGAAATCGTCCCACAAAGAAGCCCAGGATGGGCTGTTGCGCGCCATCCATCCATCGGGGACGGTGACCATGAGCCGTCAGATCTACCGTAATCAGTTATTCACAGATTTAAATAATTGTGTTATAATGTTATTTCATTTTGAAAGTGAGGCCGTTAAGCTAAAGGCTGAAGGTTGAGTTCGTCGAACTGAAAGTTGAGTTCGTCGAACTGAATCTGGAGTTCGGCGAACTAAATCTGCAGTTCGTCGAACTGAGTTAATTCGTCGAACATAATCGTGAGTTCGGTGAACTGAATTTGGAGTTCATCGAACTGAAATAATTTGTCGAACACAATCGGGAGTTCGACGAACTGAATCTAGAGTTCGTCGAACTGAATTAATTCATCGAACACAATCTGGAGTTCGTCGAGCTGAATCTAGAGTTCATCGAACTGTGTGATAATCTGCTGAACTGGCTGGAGAACTAAATTCGTCAAGCTGAGAAGCAATTTCGTCGAACTGAATTATGACATTCGTCGAACGCAGAACGGTTTTCCTCGAACGCAAATTTCGTCGAACGGATTTCGCAGAACGGATTTTGTCCAACACATTTTGTCATACTTCCTGCAGTATATCATTTTAATTAATAAAAATACTAGGACCCCTCAAATGGAAAAGTGCCCAACATCAATGTTGTAGCCCTTGGTGTCTAGATTAAGTGAAAATTTGTTTCAGGTCAATAGGGGAAATATAGCTCCCTGTGGAGTCATTTTTCTAGGACTGGTCCCTAGGGTAGGACAGTCATAAATTCTTGAATATCTTTCTATTGGTAAATGGTATGGCCTTGAAATTTAAAACCTAGGTTATTTACACCTACCCACACATCATACCCAAAGATGGGAATTTTAGGAGAATCTTTTCTAAGGTTTTTGTAATAATTTCATAAATCAAATATTAGTTAATTATTGGGTCAAATGACCTCCAATGCCCTCCATATTTTGGTGGGCGCTCCTTGGGGTTATTTTATGACCTTGGTAAAAATCTCAGCCCAATTGGGACTGATTTGGTTGGGTAATTTGTCATCCCAAGTTAGGTCAAATTGGGTCAAAGTTAGGGCATGATGTTTATCTTGGGGTATGGTTGTCAAAACTCATCACCATGAGTTGAAACCTTGGCCACTGGTTTAGGATCACCTAAAACACCTTCATGAGTAAGATGGGGTGGTGTAGAGGTGGATATGCCCTAGGACCCTAGTTTTACCCCTTGGGGTGCATATAGAACCTTGTGAAGGCCATGCGGTCAAAAGCCCTAGAATGGCCATGGAATTTAGGAGATATGTTCATGGGGTGTGATTATGCTCTAGGGAATTTTGATAGAATTGTAGGAGTACATATTTCCCCTAAATTAGGTCATAAACCCTTTAGGGAAAATTCTTATATGAGACATTTACATGCTCCAATGGTCTTGGATGATGATGAAACCTTGGTAGTGCCTTTATAATCATATTATAGACCTCTGGTATTTTTTGTGAAATTTATTAGATGATTTAACCAGTACTTCATTTACAAGGCACTTATCTTACCTTAATCTTAAGAAATATAATTGAGGCTCCAAAACTCTCTGGAAAAATGTGCAACTTGGTGATAGGACATTTCAGAGCACTAGGAATTTCTGTAAATTTTTATATAATTTTTGGAGGTTGTTATCAGTAGGCTTCTTCACAACATGCTCATATTAGGATTTCTTTGGAATATTTATTTAAGTGGTTAATATGCCTTTATAAATTCTAAAATTTGTTCTGAGAACTTTTCTGATCAATATAAATGTTTGGTAATATTCCCATAATTTTTGGACAAGTATTGTTGGTGGTTGCTTCTATAATTTCTAATTTTGGTTAAATATTTAATATTATAATTAGAGGACAATTATTGATTGTAAAATTGTGGCACTCTGTATTTACTGTTATTTGGGCATGATAGATTTATCATAATTTTATGAGAGTCATGTCAGGAGACTACCTTACACTTCATGTTCATATTCATACTTGGCAAATATTGGAGAAATATAAATAAGTGCTAAAATGTCAAGGAAAATTATGAATCTCTAGAGTTAGTCTTATAATGCCATGATAGCCCTCCAGTAATAATCTTGTGTCATGAGGATGAATATTTGGAGTACTTCTACTTATTAGCTTCATATAGTTAGTTTGGTCTGCGTATAGTAAAAATGTGAAACTTGGGTATTTAGGGGCCTACCAAGTGGAAGTGGCATGTAGTTGGTGTGCATGGTCAGGTTGAAGAGATTAAAGGTCACCAAAAGGAGTTTAGGTGATGAGGGTGTGCTTGGTGAGTTAAGGGTAAAGTTGTGCTCGGGATTGACGAAAGATCATCTTTCCCGTGGGGAGTCATAAAATACTTAGGGTATTCCAAGTGTAATGACAAGAAGGGTATTCTAATGGGTAGCTAACAATAACATTAAGTACCTTGTGAAAGGGAGCCTTGGGGCATCCCATTGTGGTTCCTAGTATCGTAGCGAGCCCCTCACAGGGTAATCCTCGGGAAGTCCAAGGTTAACCATAAACTGTAGGACTAATTTGTTATACAAGATTAACTAAGTAATAAACTCACTCACACTCCCTTGTCACAGGTGCTTAGTCGGTTGGGTCTTACGGGCGGTGGGCTCGGTGGTTGTAGTAATAGAATTATTAGTCTGGTGAGTTGTGACTCAACCATATTTGTTGTGACGGACGGGTTAGCCCGGGGAGCTTATGGCTCGGAGGTAGATGTAAACATGTTTGCATGTGCATAAGGTGGTGGGTCCTTAGTGTTGATGGTCATTGCACCGACATTAATACTTGGGCTCAGTATGTGTGGATAACCCTTTTCCAAGATAAGTCTGGTGGTTTAACCAGCAAGAGTACGCAGTAGCTCCGCTGTTGTGTTCTTAGCGTTGTGGCGTACATTAGGTCTAGGTTAGGTAGTGCAAATACCAACCTAGAGGTGGGCGAGGCCCAACCCACCACTTCCGTTTGCCACTACGGGAGTATCCAGGGAGTTTTGCTAGCTCCAAAAAGGGGGAACTAATGGTCTGTGCGCATAGAGTCATAGTGTGTGAGTTGCACTTGTGTGAACATAACATTTAACTACATACCTTGCATGACATAGCATCAACATCACATTTCAACCCCTATCCCGATCGTATAAGTTGGTTATGGGACCTTTTATACGATAGGCCTTGCTAAATGACCCCTTGGTCTATAGGTTTGTGTGGGCATTCCTATAAATCAACGGTTACTTTTCCTTACTTATCTTTGTATGCTTGCTCTACTTGTTTAATTTACCTGTTTGTACTGTACTTTACTTACTGCTTCAGTTATGATATGTATATTTTTCGTAGTTGTAGAAACATTCCCTGTAGATTATGCCCCTGTCACCTGCTATTGTTTATACCCCTTGATGTCCTCCGTTTCATCCTTCCCGTACGGTGCCTAGGAGTCACCGGGGGAGGGTTGGGGGATTGGCTTAGTCTTTTGACTAACGGTTAGTGGACCTTATCATTTTAGGGGACCGAGGAGATGATGCAGCACCAGAGGCCGGTGCAGACGGAGGCAGGCCAATCTAGTAAAGGAGCACAAGTTTCAGGATCAGCGAGTGATTAGTAGTTAGCTTCCGCGAGTAATCATGTAGTGAGGACATGATGTCCAGGGCATGAGCCCTTTATTATTGTAAATTTGTTATTTCAGTTATACCATGTGGACATTTATTATATATAGCATGTGATTGTGGACTTGAACTTCTTTTCATTCGTTTATACTTTTCTTCTTCTGTGATCGATATGGCCAGCAGGATCAGCGCTTTGTAGTGGAGACCTTCCCGTGTGTTGGTGTCTCCGCAAAGCGGCGGTTCTGGGCATAAGACCCGGGTTTTTGAAAAAAAAATGGGGTCTTACAAGTGTAGGCCGCCAGTTTCCTATGTGCTCTTCCCGTTCGCGTCTCCAGGCGGAAGGAGAAGCCGCATCTTTGCGCGTTGCTGCTGACTCCACTACCGCCACCGCAGCTGTGACGTTGCTCTAGTGACTTCGTCGTCAACTGCAAACTGCCGATCCAGTGCTTGTGCCGATCCAGTCAAAGCCATCGTTTCTCGCCAAGGAAGAATAAGCACTTCCACTCGCGTTAGAGTTATCCTCCACTACCGCCAGGCGCTAGTGGTTAGCACCGGCGCTAGCGCCGCTTGTTCGTGGCCGCTCCTTGCCTCCGTGGGTTTTGTTCCTGTCAACTCCAGATCTTGTCTTCGATGATTTTGTTCAGCCGACAAAGAGGAGCACAGTTTGTTCTGGATTGGATCCGAAGATTGTGTCGTCTTCACACGCATTTCAGGTGCTCTCTTTCTAGTTTTCTGCTCGTAATTCATTTGCTAGTGGAATTCTATTATTTGGCAAGAGACACACAATGTCGAAAGGGACTACTCCCATTCCGATGATCAAGTTGGAGAAATTCTCCAACTCTGAATTCTGTGCTTGGAAGAGGAACACGCAGTTTAACATGAAGTACCTGAACGTGTTCTACACCGTTCAGTCTGTACGTGCCGGCGTTCTTGGGACAGATGGCGAGACCTAGTGGGTGGAAGATGAAGATTTCTGCCTCGACTACCTGTTGAACTGCCTCTCCAATAGGCTTGCTGAGATGTAGAGCAAACTGAAGACCGCCGAAGAAATCTGGGATGTTCTAGAGGAGCAATTCAAGAAAGAGGAAAACATGTCCAAGACGCACCTCGTGGATATGTTTACGGATTTCACCTTCACTGAGGAAAGGGAAATCCTTCCACAGGCCCCTGATTTTGAGAATCTGGTGGACAAGCTGAACATTGAGTACATCCCGCTGCCAGATGGATTTGTTGCAGGAGCTATTATCTTCAAGCTCCCGTCAGTGTGGTACTCCTTTAAAATGGAGATGTATCAGAAGAAAATGCAGGTCAGTCTTAAAGACCTTAAGCGCTTCATTTGCATTGAGGATGAGAACAGGACTAGACACGCTAGAGAGACTATAAGCAAGCAATCCTCTGCTGCCAACATGGTCACGCATCCTAAGTGGAAGTTTAAGCCTGGAAAGACTAGACCGTTACCCAGAGCACCCGCAGTTGTGGACACGAGCAAGAAGGCGAAGAAATTCAAAGGCAAGTGTTACAATTGTAATAAGTGGGGTCACTGTGCTTCCGAGTGCAAGAAGCCCAAGAGAGGAGATCCTAGTACACTGAAGCCTGATAATAGGGCCAATATGGTCCATCAGACTGCGCCCACCAACTTTGTTGCCATGGTCGGTAACGGACAGGCCAGTACCGAGTGGTGGCTAGACTCAGGTGCTACATGTCACGTTTGCAACAACACTGCGCTTCTGGAGGATGTCACTGCAGTCCGAGAGAATGTTACTGTTGCTGATGGAGGAGTTTCTGATGTGCTGAAGGTCGACAATGCTACCTTGACGCTCTCCTCAGGTAAAACTCTTACATTGAAAAATGTTAAATTTATACCATCATTAGCTGCTAATTTAATTTCAATTAGTTTGTTATGCAATGCAGGTATGTCGTTTAACATTAGCGGTGGTCGAGTAACGCTGATGGTTCACTCACACTATTTTGGTTGTGCGTATGTCGTCAACGGAATGTATAGGTTGAGTCTAGCAAACGAGGTAGTAAATTAGGTTAGTTCTAATTTGATCGATCCTAAGACTTTACATGCAAGACTAGGACACGTCAATTATAGAAAACTACTCTTGCTAGCTAGAACTCACAACATCCCCTTAGATAGAAAAACCAGATTTGACAAATGTGAAATCTGTGCTCAAACTAAGATAACTAGAGCACCTTTTAGTCAGGTTTCTAGGAGCACACATTTGCTAGAGTTAATACACTTCGACATATGTGACTACAAAAGTTTTGTCACACGTGGAGGTCGGAAGTATTTGATAACTTTTATCGACGACTACTTTAGATTCAGTCACATTTATCTACTTAAAACCAAAGATGAAGCTTTTGAAAAATTCCGTATATTCAAAACTACGGTTGAGAATCAACTTGACATGAAAATCAAACGGCTAAGGAGTGATCGAGAAGGAGAATACGTCTCCGGGGAGTTCAGAGATTTCCTTGCCAGCAATGGCATCATCCCTGAAATGACTACTCCTTATTCCCCCCAATCCAACGGTATTGCTGAGCGGAAAAATAGGACTTCAACAGAAATGTTGAATTCCATGCTGTTGACTGTTGGCATGCCTGCGGCCTACTGGGGTGAAGCTGCCCTCATGTCTAATCACATTCTTAATAAATTTCCCCATGCCAAGTTGACTAAGATACCCTATGAGCTTTGGTTTAAGAGACCTCCTAGATTTGATAATCTTAAGACCTGGGGTTGTATCGCTTATGTTAGGATACCTAACCTTAGAAGAGCTAAGATTGGACCTAGGATAAATACATGTGTCTATCTAGGATGTGCAGAAGATAGTGCTGCAGACAGATTTCTAGATCTCTCGACGAACACTGTAATTGAATCTAGAGACGCTGTCTTCTTTGAGGATAAGTTCCTTAAGGATAAAAACCTGATGCTTGCAGGTCTGCCAGCCAATAGTCTTGAGCCTCCAGTTGAGCCAAGTCAATGTACCTATGACACTGAGCCTGTAGACACGAGTGATTTTGATACCAGAAGGCTATCTACTAGAGAGAAAGTGCCTAAAAGCTTCGGTACAGACTTCGTGACTTACCAAGTTGAAGCTGATCCGTCCTCCTATAAGGATGCGATGTGATCTCGAGACTCTCTATTATGGAAAGAAGCCATAGATGAAGAGTTAAACTCTCTCATGCAGAACAACACGTGGACATTGGTTGAATTACCCAAAGGGGCTAAGACCATTGGAAACAAATGGGTTCTGAAGAAGAAGCATAATCCTGATGGGAGTATTGCCAAATACAAAGCACGTCTAGTTGCAAATGGCTTCACTCAAGTGAGTGGAATAGAATACTTTGATATTTACTCACCTGTTTGCCACTATGCGACAATTAGGATACTTCTCGCTATAACATCTATTAAACACTTTACAGTTCATCAGATGGACGTCAAGACTGCATTTCTTAATGGATATCTGACCGAAGAAACCTGCATGCACCAACCTGAAGGGTTTGTATTAGAAGGTCTAGAAAATAAGGTCAGTAAGTTGATTAAGTCACTATACGGATTGAAGCAAGCACCTAAATTGTGGCACGAAAAATTTGACACTTGTGTTAAAGCCATGAGTTATAAATCCAGCTTTTCAGATAAATATCTGTACGTTCATACAAGTTCAAATAAAGATGCAATTATATGCTTGTATGTTGATGACATGCTAATTCTGGGCACTGATCAGTCTGAGGTGAAAGATGTGAAAGCTACCTTGACGACACAATTTAGCATGACTGACTTAGGCGTGGTGAAGACCATCCTAGGAATGAAAGTGAACTTCACTGAGAAGGGTATTACCCTCAGTCAGAGTCACTATATTAGAAATCTACTTGAGAAGTGGGGTTACGTTAATAGCAAAGGTAGTGAGACACCATACGATTATAACAATAGACTGAAACCGAATGAAGGCTCATCAATTAGACAGTTGGATTACTCCAAACTCATAGGTAGTCTCATGTATGCTACAACCTGCACTAGACCTGACATAGCCTTTACGGTCGACATGTTAAGTAGATTTACAAGTAACCCTGGGCAGGACCATTGGAATGCCTTAGAAAGGCTCATGCGATACTTAAAGCACACTGAAAAGTATGTTTTATGTTAAAGTGGACATCCTCCTGTGCTTGAGGGGTATTCTGACGCCTCATGGTGTTCAGAAATTGCTGACAGTAGATCCACTAGCGGTTTTGTATTTACCCTAGGAGGAGAAGCAGTAGCTTGGAAGTCAAAGAGGCAGTCGTGCATTGCACTTTCCTCTATGGAATCAGAACTCTATGGCCTTGCTTCAGCAGGAGAAGAAGCCGAGTGAATAAGAGATCTGATCATCGACATTCCAATGACGAGTCTAAAAATGAACTCTATTTCTCTATATTGTGACAATCAAGCCACAAAGACCATTGCAACAAATACGTTGTTCGATGGAAAGCGAAGGCAACTAAGGATGAAACAGGCCCGGTTGACCCATCTCACCAGTTAGGGGATCATCTCCCTATTGGACGTGAGATCAAAAGATAATGTAGCAGATGTCCTTACCAAAGGCTTATGTAAGGTTCTAACCCATAAAACATCGCGGGAGATGAGATTAAGGTTCATTTAGTATGACTTAATACCCTGCTTATGTTTTAAATCTTAGAACCGTAGTCTGCTTACATTCGAGCATCTAGAGTGAGCACACGAAAGTATTTCAGATGCTACCTGATGAAAGCCAGAGATGAATAGTTGCCAGTCATTCCAAACTTGATGACTTACGCAATTATTTTTAATTCAAAGGCTGATTTGGGTATCATTCCAAAAAGGAATACTGAAGTTGCTGATATGAGTCCTGATATTATGATCGTTACTTATATCATTCCAAACATGATGATATATTGGTCACAGCTTATTGTATCATTCCAAATATGATGATATAATACAATTGTGAAACGTTTAGTAATAATCTTAATAATCGAAGGAACATGGTTTGATTCTTTGAAATCAATTGTCTAGTTTTGTGTAAATTGGATAGAGATGCTGATATGTGATTCTTTCTACCTGGTTAGAGTATTACGTTCTTTTATTGCTATAACTATTCACTTTACTCTTGATTAGCAAATGTTAGAATTCATAGAGATTTGTCTCATGACATTCTTATTGTGCCTTTTTGCAGACCACATGGAGATTGGAGGAGAGAAAGTTGATTTCGACCCAGATGATGATGATCTGTTATTTGCATAGATCATTGTTCATTTATCTGTTTTGAGTTCTTTCCATCTTTGCTTACTGTTTCTTGTTTGGAGCCATGTGTTTGAGTTTAGATATTATGTATTCTAAAACTCATATTTATGTTTTCTGGAAAACTCATGTTTGTCGTTATTAACTCTTGTTTAAGTAATCTGTGATGTGCCCCCGTTATTTACAATATAGGAGGAGATTGTTGAGGTTGATTGAATATAATGAGTTAACAGATGCTTAGCGGTAAGTTAGGACCCCGTTAGGGATCCACGCACCCACCGGGGAATTAGTGTTTGCCTATAAATACCCTGCTAGGGGCAACGAGTAGAGTGTTCCAAACTACACACTCATGCGGATGCTTCGAACACCATTCTAACAAGCAATATGCTCGACTTTTCCACATGTAAAGCAAGTGGTTGCTCTTTTAGGACTAGATGCATATCTAGGAAGTTTGACTAAGCGAAGCAAAAAATAGATTGATAAAATTTTAAATATAAAAAGAATGTAGACAAGTTTTGGACAAAATAAACCAAATATTTTTAATAAACACAAAAAAGACGTAAACAACCATATGTTACTTCGATGGCGCAAGAAATTTTTTCACTTCATAGATGATGCAGGCTATGCTCTCCGACATGATCGCTACGAATACGCACACGTTCCCTCTCAACGTTCCCAATTTTTTTATGTTCGCACATAATTATTCGCAACGTACACGCAACGCAATATTTATCAATTAGATGCTAACGCACGGGTAGTCACACCGCTAGAGGTTGAATATATGGCTATAGGCCAAAATTCTTCCCGACTAAAAGGACCAACCCGGTCTGAGCGAGCTAGGGTTGTACCAAAAGAGATCCACCAAAAAAATTACGATTCAAAAATGGTAAATCTCTCCCAACAAAAAGTTGAAGTTTGCCAATCCTCTTTGAAAATTAAATAGATTAAAATGAACGCAAAAATCGATCGAAGAAACCATGATTAGTCAAGTGATTCGAAGATCATGCCAAAATTACCACCACAAGAAATTAACAAGAGGGAAATCTCACGAGTAATAATTTCGTTACCCCGCATGAGATATGATTATCCTCAGGCATGCACTCGCCCAAATCGTTCTTCAATGGATCCACCAGAATTACATCGTTTGGAGAGAAACTTGTCCGCCTTTGTCGCCTCACGCCGAGAATGGTTCCACGAGAGTCCACCTTTTATACCTTGGACGGCCACTTGAGGAAGATAGAGGAAAGGTGGTGGAGTATTATGCCGACTAGAGAGAGAAAGAGAGAGGAGGGAGATGGCCGAATAGAGAGGGGAAGAGAGAGGGGAAAGTGGAGGCGAAACCTTGAGGGATGAGGTAAGGAAAGGGGCCGATTGTAGAGGAGGAAGGAGATGGCGGCCGAACTATTCCAAGAGAGAATAGGGAGGGGCGGCTTGGAGAGAGGGAAGCAAGTTTAGGGTTTATAATTCTTATTTCATTCAATAATCCATAAATATAATACAAGATAGTCTTTTATAGGCTAGCTAACAAACATGTCTAAATGCAGTTCGAAATTAAAATAAAACATGAGCATGGCTAAACGCAGTCCAAAATTAAAATAAAACATGGACATAAACAAAGTCCAAAATAAAAGATAAAGCTTGATAAAATTTTAATTAATAATTATAATAAATTAATTATAATTATTAATTATTAATCTTGCGCCGCAGATGAAGGTTGTAACAACGATGACGTTCGTCATGACGTACGTCTTTGGTTGGAGAGGCGCCATCATCCGTAAGCGCGCCGATACCAATATCTTCATGTTGAGGGTCGTCATCGCCATCAATCCTCCCCCGCTCAAAAGTACTCATCACCGATGAGTAGTCCTGAAGGTAGCGGCGGAGAAGAGCATCATCCAAAAGAGCCACCTCCGATTCTGGAATTCACGAGTCATCGGAGGCCGGACGATCACGCCAACGAATCAAGTAGCGGTGACTGTAACCACTAGGAGAGGAGAGCACTTCATCTCTGAGGATCCTGTCAGGCACAAAAGTGGTTCGGGGGAACCTTGGAAAAGCATTTGGCAAAAAATAAGAACAAGTTCCTGATGAGTCCCATTTATACACACTTTTATGGACTCATCCGGGCTAGTTTTCACTCTCGTGCACGTCGTTTTCGGGCTATTAGCGCATCTAATTCTCTTACGCTCATTTACGCGCACTTACGTGCTTCGTGCTCTTTTTAGGTCCGTTTTGGTGTGCGTTTGCGCCCCATGTTATTGGGGGTAAGCACATGGTGCTCCCCAATCCTTTTTCTATGTTGATTGGTGATGGAGGTGTATTCCCATCAAGATTGTTGTGCTTGCAGGTGGTTGGATCATCTCCTTTTGCCCTGAAATCATGATTGTGTATATCGCACGGTCGTGCGTTTTCTTGCGCACGGATGGCTGCGGTCGTGCGCCTTCATCTGGGGAGGAAACCAGTGATCTGACTTTGTTCATGCATTTTTACGCACGGGCAGTTGCCCATGCGCGAGGAAATGCACGATCGCCTGTTTCGACTATTTTTTAGCCAATCTGAATCTGTTCATGCATTTTTATGCACGGGCGGATTCGCCCGTGCGCGAGTATAACGCACGGGCGATACTGCTTCTTCCTCAAGTCAGTTTATTCATTAAATAACACACGGGCAATGCATGGTCATGCGTTCGCCCATGCGTGACTAAATTACTGACCGTTTTGTATTTAAGGCTGGAAATCTGCTGCAATCAGGAGCCCCCGCGGGAAAAGCTTCAGAAGCCCGCCATTTTCACCCAGTTCGCCTCTCCACCACCGTTTGACCTAGGAGGAGATCCGGTGACCTTTGGCTTCCAAATCTTCAGCCAAAGCTCCCTCCTTGACCTCCTCCATCATCCTTGATCTCAAGAACGCCATAGACAGAGAGCTTCCGCTGCATTTAAGGTGTCGAATAAGAGTTACTTCGAGCTAGACCACGAAGAAGACGGGTAAAAGTAGAGGAAGGTGACAGCTCCTCCGGACCCCGGATGCAACTGGAGACCGAGCACGGACGAGTCTTGACAACCCTATGATTCCGGCCGAGAATCTTCAGCATAGTCTTCGAGCTTCGGTTTCCTCTTTCCCCCTGCGCTTTGCTTCAGAGTATTCCTTGTATGTGTTTGTTATTGTGGATGATGTTCATAAACATTGTGTTTTAGTTAATATGATTTCATGTTTTTGAGATCTTTTGTGGTTTATGAGATTTGAGGAGCGCCATAGTCCGCCATCCACTCCACCGCTTTATAGTGCTCCGCACTAGCAATTGCTAGTTGCGTGTTCCGCGACGAGGTGCCTACGACCCTCATCCGCTAGCCTTCTCGTCCACCAGATTTCCGTAGCACGGCATCGCGGCCGTTAAATCCATCCCTCCTTGCGAAGCGGAGTTTTGACCCGCATTTCATTTCTGTGTAGTAATTTAGGAAACCAAAATCAAAGCCCCAATTTTCCTTTAATTTACTCTCGTAATTATTTTCTCAATCCGAAGAGTCAAACTAACCACGCACATTCCTTGAGAGACGATATTCAGGGACGTACTCCCAACTTTATTACTTGTACGACCGGTGCACTTGCCGTACACGCATCAAGTTTTTTGGCGCAGTTGCCGGGGAATGCTGGCGTAGTTTGATTTGGGTGTTTGAGTTAATAGTTACAGGAGTTATTTTTTTTATTATTTCTATTGATTTCGGGTTGTGTGTATACATGAGCGATGTCATGTTCTTTACTGCCTCTGTCACAACATGATGAGGATACAACCTATTTGGAGGAGAAATTCTTCAAATTTGCTCAAATTATAATTCAATGCCTTGAAACGCAGTAATAGTATATTGATAGATTGACTATGCAGGTTGAGACTTTGTTGTCTCTTGCCTCGGCCGTGTTGCAAGAACCTCCTCATGATGTGATAGTTGTACAATCATAACCTACAGGTAGTGAAATCGGGATCACTCCCTCGACTAATGATTCTTTATGTTCTTCATCTACTTTGTTTCTTGACCCTCTTTCATTGGTTACAATTCAACATGAAGAGTTAGTGTTGGTCATCCAGGTGGAATCTGATTATCTATCACGGGAGGATGTTGCTTGTGACATTTCTTCCTCCTGCATTGCTCCTACGGATGTTGAGTCAACTCTCGCTCCGTCTCTTCCTGTTATTTCTAACATTGTTTCATTTATGCCCTCGCAGAATTTGGAATATTCTGACCCATTTTTGGGCAGTCGGATGATGCATTCCTGGCAGGATAAGCATGTTGCAGTGGCAGACGATATTGCTCTGTCCACTCCAGTGTCACCACATGTGCTTCCCCTAAAGGACTGGCTGCAGGGGGGAAAGCGTTTTTTCTTTGAAGAAATACTCTTGGAAGAGAGAAAGAGAGCAAAAAAAGAGGAGACATGGGGATGGAGGCTAAACCTCTTACTTCGTTGCCATCAGTTATGGGTCTCCGGACCTTTTTCTTCTATCTGCAGTTACTATTTTAAATCAACGCATAATTGATTTCTCCATATGGTTGTGTAATAATACTATGAAGACTTGGATGATCTCCTCTCATTAATTTTGCGTGAACAATTCAATAATCTGCTTATACAGGTATTTGGTCCACCTTAAGGACGTTAAACAAAAGGGCTTCTTGGGAGACAACCCATGGGGGAATCATTCGGTTCCGAACTTTCATTCAGATTTTTGTTTATTATGTTTTGTTATTTGCTTTATGCTAACATCGCAGGTTTAAGCTCTCTCTTGGGGGATGAGGAAGGAGAAATTTAAAGAAGGAATTTCCGCACTTTTGGCATGCTCATTCGTGAGCATAGGTCCACTCTACCCCTATTTTCCTTATTCATGAATCCTTTATTTTATATGGCTTTGATCAAGTCTGGGGGAGAGATCGAGTTATGCACGTGCATGCACTTTGCATAGCATGTTAGAATGTGCTGAGTTAGGATTTTCAATTTTGTTGCACACATTGCATACATTTGCACCTAGTTCACGTGTACTTGATCGCACACGCTTATTGGGTATTGCTGCGAGGTTCCCCGCTCGTAAAAATTGGATTGTTAGTGTGGGAGTGAGGGGTGGAGAAAAATGTTGACTTGAGTAGTGCTCTAGTCGAGTGCTCCCGTCACGCCTAGAAATTCAATTAGAGTAGAATAAAATTCAATGTTATAATTTAATTATTTCTATTATAGTAGTTGCAATTTATTTTACTCTAGTGGTGAATCCGGTGAATCCAACTATAGCATAGGGTAGAGTGTAGCAGGATTAGTAGAAGCTTATTACTAGGGTCGGAAGGAAGGATAACCTTTCTCGGTGGCTAGAACTTGCACTAGGCGACTCTTGAAACGATTGCGTTGAATAACTCATTATAAAGCGTGTTGTAGGACGTTTCTTGATCCGTTTGTGCTTTTGAAATCCTAACCAATGTAATCACCCTTGCAAGCCCACTTGAGCTTACCTATCCTTCTTGTTTATCTCCACTTAAATTTCACCAAAGCCATACGACCAAACCTATATTCGCACCAACAAATGAGTTTGAAAGAAATTTATATATCTATCACGTTTGGTGTTATCTCTGATGTGTATGGTAGTTTTGAGAAAGCTAAAGGAGAAGTTTATAAAGTGCTTACAAAAGATATATATGTCAGAAGAGAAAATAAAAATAATTGTGCAAAAAGAACTTTCAAATACAATCTCTTGATAAAACAATGTATGGTCGGCTTAGCACACACCAAGTGTCCAGTTGAAGTTTGGGGGTGTTGTGTGGTTCTTGAAATTGTTATATTGGTGATTTTATACTCTTGAGTACTCAGGTTATGTTGAGTGCGATGCCCATCGATCTTCTACTTATCTAACCTAAACTCAACCTAAGCCAAATCTTAACCTATAAGTTCTATTGATTTTAGATATGAGTCATCTCATGCAGTGGAGAGAGTGCGAATGCGCAAGCCTTTGGACACCGACTTTGATGGATTTCTTAGGAGATTGTCCCGTGTTTTGATTCGAGTAATACTCTACTCATTAGTAACGCTATTGTCCCTTGTGCACGACCGAAAGATTCACCGGGATTCATCATCCGAGTAAACTAGATTTCAAATTACTGTTCTAGAAATAGTTAAATATAATCTTGAGTTAAATTCTATTCTAACGTATTTCTACGCACGTGAGCATGCGACTTCGCCTGGGTCTCTACCGCTCAAACTCACTCTAACACCCAAGTGTTTCGACGGGAGAGCTGAGTAGTTTGCCCGAGACGTGCAAACGGTTAAGTCTGGGGGGTGTGATGAGTCCCATTTATACATACTTTTATGGACTCATCCGGGCTAGTTTTCACTCTCGTGCACGTCGTTTTCGGGCTATTAGTGCATCTAATTCTCTTATGCTCACTTACGTGCACTTACGTGCTTCGTGCTCTTTTTAGGCCCGTTTTGGTGTGCGTTTGCGCTCCATGTTATTGGGGGTAAGCACATGGTGCTCCTCAATCCTTTTTCTATGTTGATTGGTGCTGGAGGTGTATTCTCAACTAGATTGCTGTGCTTGTAGGTGGTTGGATCATCTCCTTTTTCCCTGAAATCATGATTATGTACATCGCACGGTCGTGCATTTTCTTGACGCACAGACGACTACGGTTGTGCGCCTTCATCTGGGGAGGAAACCGGTGATCTGACTTTGTTCGTGCGTTTTTACGCACGAGCAGTTGCCCGTGCGCAAAGGAAACGCATGATCGCCTGTTTCGACTATTTTAGCCAATCTGAATCTGTTCGTGCATTTTTACGCACGGGCAGATTCACCCGTGCGCGAGTATAAAGCGCGGGCGCTGCTGCTTCTTCCTCAAGTCAGTTTATTCATTAAATAAGCCCGCCACTTTCACCCGTGCGTGACTAAATTACTGACCATTTAGTATTTAAGGTAGGAAATTTGCTGCAATTAGGAGCCCCCGCGGGAAAAGCTTCAGAAGCCCGCCACTTTCGCCTAGTTCGCCTCTCCACCACTGTTTGACCTAGGAGGAGCTCCAGTGACCTTTGGCTTGCAAATCTTCCGCTAAAGCTCCCTCCTTGGCCTCCTCCATCATCCTTGAGCTCAAGAACGCCATAGACGGAGAGCTTCCGCTGCATTCAAGATGTCGAACAAGAGTTACCTCGAGCTAGACCACGAAGAAGATGGGTAAAAGTAGAGGAAGGTGACAACTCCTCCGGACCCCGGACGCAACTGACGACCGAGCACGGACGTGGCTTGACAACCCTACGATTCCGACCGAGAATCTTCAGCATAGTCTTCGAGCTTCGGTTTCCTCTTTTCCCCTGCGCTTTGCTTCAGAGTTTTCCTTGTATGTGTTTGTTATTGTGGATGATGTTCATAAACATTGTGTTTTAGTTAATATGATTTCATGTTTTTGAGATCTTTTGTGGTTTATGAGATTTGAGGAGCGCCGTAGTCCGCCATCCACTCCACCGCTTTGTAGTGCGCCGCACTAGCAATTTCTAGTTATGTGTTCTGCGACGAGGTGCCTACGACCCTCATCCGCTAGCCTTCTCGTCCACCCGCTTTCTGAAGCACGGCATCGCGGCCGTTGCATCCATCCCGCCTTACGAAGCGGAGTTTTGACCCGCATTTCATTTCTGTGTAGTAATTTAGGAAACCAAAATCAAAGCCCCGATTTTTCCTTTAATTTACTATCGTAATTATTTTCTCAATCCGAAGAGTCAAACTAACCACGCACATTCCTTGAGAGACGATATTCGGGGACATACTCCCAACTTTATTACTTGTGCGACAGGTGCACTTGCCGTACACGCATCAGTTCCGCCATCAACATTCAACGTACCTCCAGTAGGAACCAAAGAAGAGAGCGAACCGGGCATAAGCTCTCCCCCCAACCCATTAGAAAATGTAGTGGAACCAAACGGATAGTCGGTTAATTCAAGTGGTGGAGAAATATATGATGTTAAATCCGAAACATTGAAAATAGGAGAGATTCTCCAATCAATGGGTAACTCCAAAAGAAAAACGTTTTCTCCTAATCGCTTTAAGATTTGAAAAAGACCCGCTCACCGACTTGCTAACTTTTTTATGGTGCCCGAAGGCAACCGTTCAGGGTGAGACGCACCATAACCAAATCGCCAACTTTCAAGTGAGACGCTCTCTTATGTACGTTAGCATGAGATTGATAAGAAGCGTATTGTGTAATTAACGAGTCCTTAATGTGCTTATGTAAATTATGAACATGAGAGGCAAAGTCTTGTGCAAATTGACTTGACTTATATGATGGAGGTAATAGAATAAAGTCAAGTGGCACCGGTGCCTTATATCCGTGCACGATATCATTCGGAGACAACCCTGTGGACCTATTTTTGGAATTATTGTACGCTAATTGGGCTTGGGGAAGGAGGAGATCCCACGTACCCTTGTGGTCACCTACCAGACAGCTGAGTAAACTACCCAAACTTCTATTGACCACTTCCGTTTGCCCATCCGTCTGTGGATGGTAGCCGAGGAAAACAAGAGCTTGGTGCTCATGATCCGCCATAAGGTCTTCCAAAAATAACTAGTGAACTTCACGTCCCGATCAGTGACTATAGTCTTAGGGACGCCCCTATGGCCAACGACTTCCTTAAAGAATAATTTAGCTACGTGCGACGCATCATCGGTCTTATTAATTACAATAAAATAAGCCATTTTTGAGAACCGGCCGACGACTACCAAAATGGAGTCATGACGCCTAAACGTGACGGGAAGACCAAGAATAAAATCCATGCTAATATCTTCCCAAGGAACGGAAGGAATCAGAATAGGGGTATAAAGTCCCGCGTTCATTTTATTGCCCTTAGCTAATTGACACATGCGACAACTCCCCATAATTTTATGCACCGTTGACTTAAGGACCGACCAATAAAACTTATCCTCTACTAACATGATGGTTTTGTCACGCCCAAAATGACCACCTAGTCCGCCAGTATGCAATTCCCAAATGATGAAATGGCGAAGGGACGAGCGAGGGATACAAAGCTTGGCATGCTTAAATAAGTAGCCGTCACAGATATAATACGCAGAAATGGTAGTAGGTGCGTCACCTTGCGCGGCTAGATAGAGATCCTTAAAATTCGGGCAATGAACATATTCGTCCTTAACACATTCAAACCCAATGACCTTCACTTTTAACGTGGGTAATAATAAAGAAACGCGACTAAGGGCGTCCGCAACACGATTTAGATTTCCCTTAAGATGTTTTATGATAAAGGTGTACTCCTGAAGATAGGAGACCCATTTAGCATGTCGCGGGCTGACCTTACTTTGGGAGTTGGCAAATCTCAATGCCTCATGATCAGATTAGATAGCAAACTCCTTAGGGAGAAGATAGTGCCGCCAATGTCGGAGGCAATGAATAATAGCGTAAAACATGCGGTCATAATTAAAATAATTTAACTTCAGACCCGCAGGTTTCTCACTAAAGTACCCAATAGGATGACCCTCCTGACTCAATACGCCTCCAATACCGTCCCAAACGCATCACAAGACAATTCAAAAATCTTACTAAAGTCCGGTAACCGCAAAAGAGGAGCTCCCGATATCCTATCCTTTATTGTTTGGAACGCCTTAGTGGCCGATTTCATCCAAGTGAAATCACCCTTTTTCATGCACTCCGTGATCGGTGCCATGATACTACTAAAGTCATGAATGAATCGGCGATAAAACATAGCTAAACCATGGAAGCTCCGAACTTCACGAATGTTGGTGGGTTCCGGCCAATCCTTGATGGCTTGGACCTTCTTTGGATCTACATGTATGCCTTCCGAACTCACTATATAGCCAAGGCACTCTACGGACGTAACATAGAAAGTTCATTTTTTAATATTGACAAATAATTTTTCCGCACGTAGCGTCGCTAGGATAGTCCTCAAGTGAGATTCATGATCAATGGTAGACGTACTAAAAATGAGAATATCATCAAAATATACCACAATAAATTTTCCCATGTAGGGTTGGAAGACATGTGTCATCATCCTAGAAAATGTACCAGGGGCATTGGAAACCCCAAACGACATCACTAACCACTCATAGAGCCCCTCTTTAGATTTAAAGGTTGTCTTCCACTCGTCACCCTCTCTAATTCGAATCTGGTGGTAGTCACTCGTAAGATCCAATTTTGAAAAGATTGTGGCTCCGGCTAGCATATCCAACAAATCGTCCAAACGAGGGATTGGAAACCGATATTTAATTGTAATTTTATTTATAGCTCGGCAATCCACACACATCCTCCAAGAGCCATCATTCTTAGGAGCAAGCAACGCCAGAACGACACATGGACTCTTACTATGATGGATGAACCCCTTTTGTAACAAGTCAGTAATTTGCGTTTGTAACCCTAGGTGTGCGGAAGGGTTTTATCGATAGTGAGGAAGATTGGGTAACAACGAACCCGGAATGAAATCTATAGCATGTTGTATGTCGCGCAAGGGAGGCAACATAGGCAGTAACTCATCCGGATATACATCCTTAAGCTCTTCCAACAGATTCGGTAGCGCGGGCGGTAAACTCTCAAACGTGGACATGTCCTCCTTTGCTTGTAAGCAAACTGACGTATAGAGGACACCATCAAAAAATGTGTGGCGATCGAACTCCTTCTTACCAATCAAGCTTAAGTTTTTTTTTCTCTACAGGCACAATTGTGTCTTTAGAGGCGACCGAAGGATCCCTAGGTGCAGTGGGTTTCAAGATAATGGTCTTGCCATTAAACTTGAACTCATACATGTTGGCACGCCTGAAATGAGTAACATCATGGTCATATAGCCACGGTCATCCTAATAACACATGACAGGCATCCATGGGGATGACGTCACACCAAACATTTTTCAGAATAAGCCTTGATGGTAAGGGGTACCAAACAACGCTTCGCTACTGGGAGGGATGACTTATTAACCCAAGTAACTTTATAGGGATGAGGGTGCGGCTCAGTGTCTAAAATCATCCGGGTAACCGCATTCTCAGAAATTACGTTCATACAACTACCGCTATCAATGATCAACTTGCACCACTTCTCTCCGCTCTTAAAATTTAGCGAAAAAATATTCGTCCTATTGCAATCATCCGAAGCACGCAGAGTAGCCAAAATACATCTCATCACCATCATATTGACGTCATCATCTAAGTCGCTTGGCACTCCTTCCGATTCAGTTTCTTCACCGGCCTCATACGTGAGTTCGGTGGAATCAGTCGACGTATCCAATAGGGCAAAGGGCTTGGGTTAAGTTGGACATTCACTAGCGTAATGTCCCCGAATACCACAAGTGTAGCATGTAGCATTCGTCTTGCTAATCCTACCCACATGCACTCTCTCGCCGGACGGGTTTCACGTATTTCTAGCAGTAATGACAACCGAGTTTGAGTTAGTGGACCGGAACTTACCCTTATCTTTTAGAGCTAACAGAGGGGGGGGGGGGGGGGGGGGGTCCTAAGACGGACTTACTCTTCTAAAATGAACGAGACTTGGACTTATGAGCAAGGTGCTTTTCAATAACCAACGCGGCGTTATATGTGGTGCTTAAATCCGTGTTCCCATAACGAAGGAGTTTACTTTGAATGTCAGGATTCAACCTCTTTTGAAAACGTGAAAGGGTGACCTCAGGCATCTCCCTAACATCATATCTAACCATCATGTCCTTCAGGAGGCCCATGTACTCAGCGACCGAATGATTCCCTTGCCTAAGGGAAGCTAACTCATCAAATATTTGCATTCTATGGTATGTAGGAACGTATTGATCAGTCAATACGGCCTTCATGCCTGCCCAACCAATACGGGGTACACCATCTACCGCACCCAGACGTCGTTCCTCATTCAAACAGAACGTCTTTTCCCTACCCAATAGTTTCATACGTGCTACGCGCACCTTGTCCACGCCAGTCAGATTTTGCCACTGAAAGTAGCACTCTATCTCCATAACCCAATCCAAGAAATCTTTGATGTAGGTATGTCCATGAGATGGAGATCGATACGAAAATAACGCTCTCTATGCCCTTCACGTTTAGATCTATCGCACCTACACAAGCATCTATCGTCGCAATACGTTTGCATCTAACGCAGCACATACATCACAAAGGAGGAATGATCGACTTTAAAATAACGATCGGAAGGGAGTCGTATTATTCCCCAAAATTAACACAAAGGTTGTCAATCCTTTTGGAGAGCAAGACCAAGGCTAGAGGACAAGATACGCTCAAGAAAGTTGTCAATCCTTCTGATGCGATATTTTCGGCAAGTGCACCGGTCGCGCAAGTAATAATAATGGGGAAAATCCCCGAGTGTCGGTCTCTTGAGGAACACAGTAAGGTGGAGTTAGGTTTTGAGGAAGGACTTGAGATCGAAGTCCTTGGTCGGGGTTACAATGGATGGTTGGTTTGGTTTGCGAATAATAAAATAAAATATTGCAACTACTGCTATGCAATGCCGCTATGCAAAGCTTCGCTCGGTGGGATGGAAGACTACGTAGGCCTTGAACGCACTACTTCGTAAGGGTGGATGGACGAGTAGGCAAACGAATCAAACTATGCAGGCCTTGAGCGCGCTGCTTCGTTAGGCGGGATGGAATACACGGGTCGCTATGCCACGCTTCGGTAGGCGGATGGGTGAGTAGGCTAACAGAATGAGGGTCGTAAGCACCTCTTCGACAAGCACGCCACTAGCAATTGCTAGTGCGGCACACGAACGTGACGACGGGATGGAGGATGGAATGGGGCGCTCCTCAAGTGACATAAACCACAAAAGTATTCCACATAGAAATGAAATATATAAAAATACAAGCAAGTTTAAGTGCAACTTCATCATAATACATAGATCTAACTACATACACACATCAATAAGAGAAGAATAAGGCAACAAATCGACCGAATCCGAAGGCTCGTTGTAGATTCACGGTAGGAAGCACCAGGTTGTCAATCCGCGTCCTAGCTCAGTCCGCAACTACGTCCGGGGTAGAGAGAGCTGTCACTACTCTCCAATGAGCCCGTCTTCTTCGGGTCACGATCCGGTAGAGGTTGCAAACTTCCTCTTGCTTGATGGATATGGCGGCTAGATCTCCTCTTTATGCTTTAGGATGAAGGAGGAGGCTGAGAGGAAACTCCGGCTCAAGGTTGGCGTGAAGAATAAGCCCGGAGCACCTCCAGATGGTGGGCGGCGATGGAGGGGCGAAAAACCTGCGGAAGGGGCGAAAACGGCGGAGCTGGGCGGACTGGAATCGTCGATCGCGACCTAATTCGCGAGCAGGGCATTTTATAGGCGCTGGAATAAACAGTGCGCACGGTCATTGGCGCACGACCAGTGGTCGTGCGCACTAGAATCCTGTGATCGTGCGCCTGACTGGACGGAGCCTGCAAGGGAAGAAAATTATAAAATACAATGTTCGCACGACCAGTGGCGCACGACCAGTGGTCGTGCGCACTATCGTAAGTGGTCGTGCGATAAGCCAAACAGAACTCATAAAATGGGCGTTAAGTGCGCACGATCAGTGACACATGACCAGTGGTCGTGCGCGATAGAACCAGTGATCGTGCGCAGTGTTCCTGTACAGATTTGTACCGGGAACACCTGTACGACTCCTGTTCCAGCATAACCACGAATCCTGCCACTGAAAGTGGCACTTAACGATGCATGAAAACTACTAGAGATGAATAGCAAGAAACAACACCAAAAACGGGCCTAGAGGTGCACTTAGCAAGGAGTATCAAATATGAGTGAAAACATGTCTAAAGTGAAGTGCATAGACTAGAAAACCGGCCCAGATGAGTCCATAAATGTGTATATATTTGGGACTCATCACACCCCCAGACTTAACTGTTTGCGCGTCCCGAGCAAACCATCTCTCGCGGACAGGAAAAACATAAGCTGGCGAAGAAACTATCAAGCGGAGTACCATGCGAAGTCGCATGCTCATGTGCGTAGAAATACAGTTGATAAAATTTCTAATTATACATATTAGTTTATAATTTCCTAGGAACATATTTATATATTACATGTACTCAAAAATTGAATCACGGTGAATCACAAGGTCGTACATAGGAAGAAAGTAAACTGAACGCTGAGGCGAGCATTGCCAAAGATCGGGGCTCGAGACAACCTCCATTGAAATCCATCAATGTCGGTGACCATAAGCTTGCCCGTTTGCACTCTCTCCACGACACTGGTTTGACTCAAATGCGTGAATCAATAGGACTTTAGGTTTTAGATGAGGCTTGGGTTTAGGTGAGGATAAACAAAGATAAAAACGACGGCTCAAGCACTAAACCCAAATAAGCTTATGCAGAAATTATTCTCGTTCACCACACAAACTCGCGGGTACATCACACCCCCAGACTTGGACTTAACAACATGGGTGTGTGCACCGCCTACTCCCAAACATATATTTTTACACAGATTTTTCATTAAAGCTCATATCTTTTTCTTTTGTTTTCACTTCTCTTCTTTTTCTTATTTTCTTTCTCTTTTCAAAATATTTTCAGCAAAATGAGCAATGAAGTGCATCCACATTTTCACAAAAGTATCACAACATCAACACCCCAATCATTCAAATAACAAACAACTAAAGATCAAATTTGGGTGTGCGACTAGGATTGGCTTTTAGGCTTTGGTGAAATAAAAGTGGGGCTGAATCAAAGAAAGGGTAGGCACAACTGGGCTAACGAGGATATAGCGATAGGCATAGGCACAAAGCTCAACCGGGCCAAAATGATGGCCTATATCACATTCACGCAATTGACTAACCGTATGCCCATGCTTCAAGAATTGCTTGGGGCAAGTTCTTAGCCACCGAGAAAGATAATCCCTTCTCCCGACTCGGGCAATACGAGGCTAACGAACGTCTACACACATTCCTATGCTACCGTTTGATTCACACCGGATTCACCAATTTTGAGTAGAGTAAACAATATTTACGCTAATTGAAAAAATATAAACTAAAAGCATAAAAAGAAATTGAATCTACACGAATTTCTAAACGAGACATGAGCACTCGACTAGGAGCACTACAGGAGTCAACATTTTACTCCGCCTAATAATCCTAAGCCAGCACAATGATTTCCCAAATCGCACAAAAAGAAATGAGTTCAGCTCAAGACGTGCCAACAGCCAAATGCACGCTCGAGTGGGTGCTGTGGTGTGCAATGAAAATAAACAAAACATTTTAAATGAAATCTTCTAGTATGCAGTGCAATAGGGCACGTGAGCGGGTAAACAAAACTACTCTCCCCCAGACTTAAACTAAACAATCAGCATAATATATGACATGAAAATTAGCAAAGGCTAGAGAAAGAGAGTACCCAATGCTCAGCAAGTGAGCATACCAGAAGACGCGTGAAAAACTGAAGCAAACCTGCCATTCAGAATTTGCAATAAGTACCTGCAAGGGTGAGCTCCACAAAAACAAAAGAAAGTAGAAATGCTAACAAGAAATGCAACTAACTAAACAAACTGGATAAATTGAAATTGCAAGAAAAGTAAGATAACTACTGGGGTTATTGTCATCCCAGCACGACTTATTCAGGTTTTGTACAGTTCTAGCTTATAGGCCTATGAAAAAGAAAATGCACAGGTAACTGTTCTAATATGCGCATCGGTAGCGGGTAACGATACGGCGACAGAACAGTTACTCCTCTACCCAAATAATAATACCTACATAACGCAGGTAGAGGAAACAGAAAGTAAGAAGAGGAGGAGATATCCTCACTCAACTCACCAAACACATCCTTGCCTAGCAAGGTATCATCAACAGGGAGGTGGCAGGAGGAAAAGGCAATGAGTGGAGCTTCCTCTACGCAGGGGGAATCAACCTCCTCACATAAGAGGATGCTCTCATCATTGACTTGGGCAATATGCACCAAATCCTCCTGGGGTACCTGTGAAGACTCAACCTGCACAGGCTCGGATGAAGAGGGGGGATCGAGAAATAAACAAGACGAAGAACATAAATAATCAAAAATCGGGGGAGTGGTCCCAGTCTCACTCCCATCAGGTTGGGTAAGTAAAATAATGTTTGCATTGTCATCAATGCTACAAGGTTCGGCGGGATCAACAGTGGCCATGCCTAAGTTTTGGACTTCCTCCACCGGTGCTGAGGAAAACTCCTCTTCACCTAGAAGGTTGTCCTCCTCCATAGGAGTAGGCACAATACTAAGATCAACCGCCTCCTCTTGTGACACATCATCGACAATGTCGTCAGAGACGAATGTAGTATGCACAACAGGGGGAAGAATAGTGCTCGGATAAAAGTCGATCACCGATTCCTCACAAAGAATCGAATCCACTAGGGGTGGTGGATGCACATGGAGAATAGGCTCAGCAATGTCGGTGCATAGATCAGCCGCACATCCGGTGACCGTGTCCATGACATACCCTTCAAGATGTGAAGGTGACAAAGACACATAACTGGATGTTGAAGGCGTGCCGCCAGAGTTAGGAGTTGGGACGATCCGGATATCCGGCTCGTCATCCTCGTCCAATAGGCGAAGATACTCGGCACAGTCCTTCCAGACATGATTAGTGCCCCGACAAAACTGGCACTGCCTAGCAGGCTTCTTTGGCACAGCGGGGGCTGAAGCCGAAAATAAGTATGACGGTAAAGGCTCAGCAGAGTAGCCATAAGACTTACGCTCACCATATGGAGTACCAGACGAAGTCGGTGCTCCATATGCTGGGCTATAAGAATTATGCCTACTATTCTCCGTAGGGCATTCATCACTAGAGTGGGAGGTATCTCTACACCAACGGCAACGGATATTGAGATGTGCCCACATAGTGCGAAGATAAAACGATTCAACAAGAAAAACACTATTGTGCGAAATACCACACTTAACAAAAATTACTAAAGCAACCTAATATAAAACAGGAAACAGAATACGAGGAAATAAAACAAAGGAATGCAATTTACAAATGGAAGGGCTTCTCTCTCAGGTTCTCCCTCTCTAGAAAACTCACACGGCTGTGTTCCCCGGCAACGGCGCCAAAAACTTGATGCGATATTTTCGGCAAGTGCACCGGTCGCGCAAGTAATAATAATGGGGAAAATCCCCGAGTGTCGGTTGATGCGTGTCGGCAAGTGCACCGGTCGCTGTCAAGTAATAAATATGGAGAGTGGAATCCCCGAGTGTCGGTCTCTTGAGGAATGCAGATTAGGTGAACGAATCGCGTTGTGTGACTCTTGTTACACAAGCGCAACACACATAAAAAGGGGGTTTTTGGTTGATTTTTCCTAATCCTAACAACAATAAAAGAAATGCGGGTCGAAGGCACCGCTTCGCTAGGCGAGATGGATGCAACGGCCGCGATGCCGTGCTTTGTGAGGCGGATGGAGTGTGCTCTAGTGCGAGAGGGTGAGGGTCGCAAACACCTCTTCACAACCGCCGTTAGCTCTTGCCAACGCGGATCAAACACCTTGCGTGCGTGCGTGAGTGAGAGAGTAGAAACGGAGTGATTCACAAGCAAGCGATGAAGGAAAGTAAAGAAACATTCATTTCAAACAAACCAAACATCACAATATTCCGGTTTACATGATTCAACGAGTACAATGAAGGAAAGAAGAAAGAGATAACCGATGGGTGAAGACTAGCGGACGTTCACGGCCGGAATGGTAGGTTGTCGGGCTACCTCCGGACTCGGGCGGACTATGCTTCTGGCGCAGAGAGCTGTCACGATCTCCCTACGTAGCTCCGTTGTCTTCGACTTCAGATTTCCTCTTCTTCTCACCGGGTCAGAGTGGGAGAATAGCTGCTTGGAGGCTTGCGGATGATGGAAAACGCTCCCGGACAATGGAGGAAGGCTTGGAATGGATCGAGGAGACTTCCTCTTGCGTAGGAGATGAAGTGGAGGCGTCCCAAGATGGTGGTCGGCGGCGTACGGAACAGGCGATCCGCTCCCGGCGGCTGGATCCTGACCTAAAATCAGAACATGCATTTATATAGGCGCTGATTTAAATAGTGCGCACGGTCATTGGCGCACGACCAGTGGTCGTGCGCACTGGAATTCTGCGATCGTGCGCACTGCCTGGGTGGAACCTGCAAGATGCAAAATTTATAAACTATAATGTTCGCACGACCAGTGGCGCACGACCGGTGGTCGTGCGCACTATCGTCGGTGGTCGTGCGCACTGGTCGAGACAGAACTCATAAAATCAATGATAAGTGCGCACGAACAGTGGCGCACGACCGGTGGTCGTGCGCACTATCGTAGATGCTCGTGCGCACTGCACCAAACAGAACTCATGAAAAAAGGGTTAAGTGCACACGATCAGTGGCGCACGACCAGTGGTCGTGCGCAATAGAACCGGTGATCGTGCGCAGTGTTCCTGTGCATAATTGCACCGGGAACACCTGCACGACTCCTATTCCAGCACAACCACAAATCTAGCCACTGAAAGTGGCACCTAACGGAGCATGAAAACTACTAATGAAGAAAAGCATGAAATCACACCACAATGGGCCTAGAAGTGCACCTAGCATGGAATATCAAATATAAACTATAACAAGGCTAAAGTGCGGTGAAATGACTGAATAACGGCCCGGATGAGTCCATAAATGTGTATATGATCAGGACTCATCACACCCCCAGACTTAACTGTTTGCGCGTCCCGAGCAAACGAATCCGGCGGAGTGTGAAAACGATAGTTAACATAGAGAATTACACAAAGGAGTACGATGCGAAGTAACATACGCTTGCGAGTAGAGATTCTAGTAGAAGGAGATTCTAACTTTGCTAACTAATTTGCATAAGTATTAAAGCGTAAGTAAAGATTTAGTTATACTCAGTTGGTGAATTATGAAGAATTTGAACGATCATGCCCGGTATGAAGGTGACGAGACACTGAGGCGGGTGTTGCAAAAGATCGGGGCTTAGGAAAAACTCCGCTGAAATCCATCAACGTCGTGAACCATACGCTCGCCCGGTCACACTCTCTCCACGGTGCTAGCAAACTCACAAGTCAAATCAATAGGACTTATAGGATTAAGTTGGGGCTTAGGTTACGGTATGGTATTCAAATTTAAACACGATGGCTACGCAACCCAAGTGAGCTAACGGAATGCTGCACCACACAAGACCAACAAACTATGCTCGTGTGACACTCCCCCAGACTTATCATGAAAACCAGGTGTGCACACAGCCTACTTCACAAATACCAACAGATTTTCTATTTAGCTCGGTAGGATTTCTTTTCAATATACTCTCTTTTTTTGCTAGATTTTTTTTCTTTTAACATACTTTTCTTCTATTATGTATCCTCCGGTTGGTTCAAAATCAGCAAATAGACTTTATTTCCCCTTCACATCACAACAATTCCAAACATCACACAAGTTGAGAATTATGGGCGCAGTTAAAAAGCAATTTGGTTGCGGGTGTAGGATAAGCTTCGGGCTTTGGTGGATGAAGAGGAGCTGAACAAAGGAATGGTAGGCACAAATTGGCTTGCAAAGGTGAGCGAAAAGGGCATGGAATGACAAGGCTCAAACTAGCCAAAGGGTGGCCTACATCACATTTAACTCGGCGGGTCGCTCTCACCCATGCTTCAAGAGTCGCTTGGGGAAAGTTCTTAGCCCACGAGAAAGGTAAACCTTCCTCCCGACTCGAGCAACACATGACTAGCACTCGTACGCACACAACGCCGGGTTATCGTCAATTTCATTCAAATTCACCACTTGAGTATAACAAATCTAAATCTACGCAGAAATACTAAACATAAATTAGATGCATGGAAACAATCTAGTTCTACTCAAATTCTACCATAACATGCGAAGTGACTAGAACACTACATGAGTCAACATCGCACTCCAAATAATAATTTCTAAGTTAACAACCTATTTCACGTTCCAACCAAAATAGTTTAACCGGAACAACAACAAAAAGATAAGCATGCACTCAAGTGGGTGAAGTGGTGTGTGAAGCATGAGAACAATGATATGACAAGGATACAAAAGAAACAAACTTCTGGTATGCAGTGCAACTCGTGCACAGTGGATGACAACATACGCTCCCCCAGACTTAGTCTAAACAATACATCCAGAAATTGAAGAAAAAAGAGGGGAGGAAGTGTTACCCAATGCTCAGAATTGAGCATACCAGACGATTGGCGTTTACGATCAAGAACAGTCCGCAGCATCCGCACCAACGAACACAAAACCTGCAAGCACAAAACTCGAAACAACAAAAACATATGCTAAAGCTGAACTAAAAGAAGTTAGATAGAAACTACAAAATCAGGAAATCTGGGTTGTCTCCCAGTAGCGCTTTTATTTAACGTCCTTAAGCTGGACCAAATACCTGTATAAACATTGTTTAAAAAAATGCAGGAATTAAAAGAGAAGTTCTCAAAAACAATTTCACAAACTCAGATCACACAAATCAGCTAAAAGCGCTCTTATGGTGCGTGTCCCCCGTAGCGCGTAGGCGGGAGGTGAAGGCTTTAGGGCCAACACTGGTGTCACCCACTGCTCCTCTAACCTCCGCCCTCTTGCCACGGAGAGCGGCAGCGCGAGCGTCGCGTAGAAGTTTTTCCTGTTTAAGTTTAGTGACAGTCGGGGACTGCCACTGTTGAGAGTTTTCAGATTTTTCCGCCTTAGTGGCGGGTGGCGTCACTTCCGACATCGTGGTGACTACCGGATCGGCCTAGGAGATGGAGCGCTTAGATAGTTTATTACAGGAATCATAATAAGAGGATAATGGGACATTGTCCCGAACCAAATTCACTTCACAGTTCTTCAAATTGTGGTCTTCTTCCGTCTCGGAACCAAACTCTCGCCGAAGATCAACTTCTTCTTCTTCACTAGACAGGTGCTCCTCCTTTTCCCCTTCCATTGCTTCTTTAACTTCTTCATGCCCTGCACAGCTCAATGATTCATCAAAATTAAAAAGAGGGGGAGGAGTGGATGTTTCAGCTACAGCTTCGGGGCAAGTGGGCTGCTGCACCTTATTGGGTAGCACAACGCACCCCGTAGCGAAATCAAGGGTGGCACCGCTCTCTTTCAAGAACGGCACGCCCAAGATAGGGATAGACTGATTTTCCTGGGCGCCCAAAACCTGAAAATCAGCAACTACAATTGTCCCCTCAACTGTCACCTCCACATTTTTCACTTCCCCCTCGGATTGTATAACAGTCCCATTAGCAAGCACCAGGGATTTCCTTTCCTCCGTGTTCATTTCCAGTTGTAATTTAGCTACATCTTGCAACGCAATGATGTTTCGGGAGGAACCAGAGTCACACAAAGCTTTTGTTTCAAACTTGTTGATGGAACAGGAAATTACCAGCTCACTCGGATCAGCCTCTACCACATCCCCAAGACTCTTCCCTTGATCAATTGGGTTCTTTTCCGTGTTGCTGGGAAGGGTCCCCTGCGATCGCTCGGTTAGCAATTGGGCCAATTGGCCCAACTGCGTTTCCAAGTTTCGCATGGATGCGGTCTGGTTCACCATATTCGAATTAGCTGCTTGCATGAATTTCTCCATCATCTCTTCTAGATTACTCTTTTTTTGGGTAGGGGGCGCTTGGTTATAATCCGGGTGTGGTGGCCTCGGTTGGCTCCCGGAGGCGTAAGCATCATTTTGATGCTGCCCCGGTGCCCATCGTTGGCCAGGTGTGTTTGGATTCCAAGAGAAGTTCGGATGACTTCTCGCTCCCGGATTATAAGCATTATTGAAAGGCGCCCCCTTAGGCTGATTTCCTATATAATTAACAGATTCGTTCAAGGTCAAGTGTGCGAAGTCACCTGCCACATTGTTCCCCGAACATTCATACGCGTGGTGCCCTCCGCCTCCACATCCCTCGCAGGTAATGATAGCAGTAGGCGCGGGTGTAGAAGGAAGTGCGTCGACCATAAAGAGACCACGGCCACTTCTTGGAGCATTTCTCCCTGCAGTCCAGAATGTACTGTGGGAGGCAGTGTCGCGCAGAATCCGAAGGGCTTCCTCAGGAGTGTGGTTCATCAAGGTACCACCCGCCGCAGCATCGATCATTGCCCTGTAGTTGGGCTCGATTGCAAAGTAAAATGTTTCGACCACATTCCATGGTTGCAGCTCGGGTTTCGGACAACGGCGAAGGAGATCGTTAAGGCGCTCCCACACCTCAGCAAGGGTTTCCTGATCAAGTTGACGAAAGGTGGCAATTTCTCGCCGCAAGCTCACGATCTTATCCACTGGATGGAATTTAGCAAGGAACTTGGATGCGAGGGCATCCCAAGTCGCAGCAGTCCCGGCCGGAATGGAGTGGAGCCACACCTTTGCTTTGTCGCGGAGTGAAAAGGGAAACAGTCTAAGCTTGACCGTGTCATCAGCAATCCCCGCGTAGCAGAAGGTTCCGCAAATATCAAAAAATTCTGCCAGATGCAGATGCGGGTCTTCGCTGGCCATTCCAGAGAACTGAGCGTTGTTCCGGATGATGTTCAAGATCGCAGGCTTGATCTCAAACTGATTATTCATAATATTGGGCCCAAACCCCGGATACACACTCCCAGCAGTTGGAGTGGTGTAGTCTCTCATCGTGCGGGGCCGAGGCCTAACCACCTCCTGCTCGTCTCCAGGCTGGTGTTGCCCCACGCCGGGCACTCTCGCATCAACATCATTTGGGTCTACCTGATCACCCATTGCCGCTTGTACGGCAGCAGCGCGCCTTCGTGCGCGAGCGGTCCGTTCAATCTCAGGATCAAAGGGTACGAGTTCGCCTGCGGTTTGTCTCTGCATGCACTATCACAAACAAAAGAAAAATAAAGAGACTCAAAAACAACTGCTCGTATAACGAAAGTCACAACACGGGACGTTGCACGCCTGCATTCCCCGGCAACGGCGCCAAAAACTTGATGCGTGTCGGCAAGTGCACCGGTCGCTGTCAAGTAATAAATGTGGAGAGTGGAATCCCCGAGTGTCGGTATCTTGAGGAATGCAGATTAGGTGAACGAATCGCGTTGTGTGACTCTTGTTACACAAGCGCAACACACATAAAAAGGGGGTTTTTGGTTAATTTGTCCTAATCCTAACAACAATAAAAGAAATGCGGGTCGAAGGCACCGCTTCGCTAGGCGAGATGGATGCAACGGCCGCGATGCCGTGCTTCGTGAGGCGGATGGAGTGTGCTCTAGTGCGAGAGGGTGAGGGTCGCAAACACCTCTTCACAACCGCCGTTAGCTCTTGCCAACGCGGATCAAACACCTTGCGTGCGTGCGTGAGTGAGAGAGTAGAAACGGAGTGATTCACAAGCAAGCGATGAAGGAAAGTAAAGAAACATTCATTTCAAACAAACCAAACATCACAATATTCCGGTTTACACGATTCAACGAGTACAATGAAGGAAAGAAGAAAGAGATAACCGATGGGTGAAGACTAGCGGCCGTTCACGGCCGGAATTGTAGGTTGTCGGGCTACCTCCGGACTCGGGCGGACTATGCTTCCGGCGCAGAGAGCTGTCACGATCTCCCTACGTAGCTCCGTCGTCTTCGACTTCAGATTTCCTCTTCTTCTCACCGGGTCGGAGTGGGAGAATAGCTGCTTGGAGGCTTGCGGATGATGGAAAACACTCCCGGACAATGGAGGAAGGCTTGGAATGGATCGAGGAGACTTCCCCTTGCGTAGGAGATGAAGTGGAGGCGTCCCAAGATGGTTGTCGGCGGCGTACGGAACAGGCGATCCGCTCCCGGCGGCTGGATCCTGACCTAAAATCAGAACAGGCATTTATATAGGCGCTGATTTAAATAGTGCGCACGGTCATTGGCGCACGACCAGTGGTCGTGCGCACTGGAATTCTTCGATCGTGCGCACTGCCTGGGTGGAACCTGCAAGATGCAAAATTTATAAACTATAATGTTCGCACGACCAGTGGCGCACGACCGGTGGTCGTGCGCACTATCGTCAGTGGTCGTGCGCACTGGTCGAGACAGAACTCATAAAATCAATGATAAGTGCGCACGAACAGTGGCGCACGACCGGTGGTCGTGCGCACTATCGTAGATGCTCGTGCGCACTGCACCAAATAGAACTCATGAAAAAAGGGTTAAGTGCACACGATCAGTGGCGCACGACCAGTGGTCGTGCGCAATAGAACCGGTGATCGTGCGCAGTGTTCCTGTGCAGAATTGCACCGGGAACACCTGCACGACTCTTATTCCAGCACAACCACGAATCTAGCCACTGAAAGTGGCACCTAACGGAGCATGAAAACTACTAATGAAGAAAAGCATGAAATCACACCACAATGGGCCTAGAAGTGCACCTAGCATGGAATATCAAATATAAACTATAACAAGGCTAAAGTGCGGTGAAATGACTGAATAACAGCCCGGATGAGTCCATAAATGTGTATATGATCAGGACTCATCATCGGTCTCTTGAGGAACACAGCAAGGTGGAGTTAGGTTTCGAGGAAGGACTTGAGATCGAAGTCCTTGGTCGGGGTTACAATGGATGGTTTGTTTGGTTTGCGAATAATAAAATAAAATATTGCAACTACTCCTATGCAATGCCGATATGTAAAGCTTCGCTCGGTGGGATGGAAGACTACGTAGGCCTTGAACGCGCTACTTCGTAAGGGCGGATGGACGAGTAGGCAAACGAATCGAACTATGCAGGCCTTGAGCGCGCTGCTTCGTTAGGCGGGATGGAATACACGGGTCGCTATGCCACGCTTCGGTAGGCGGATGGGCGAGTAGGCTAATGGAATGTGGGTCGTAAGCACCGCTTCGATAAGCACGCCACTAGCAATTGCTAGTGCGGCACACGAACGTGACGTCGGGATGGATGATGGAATGGGGCGCTCCTCAAGTCACATAAACCACAAAAGTATTCCACATAGAAATGAAATATATAAAAATACAAGCAAGTTTAAGTGCAACTTCATTATAATACATAGATCTAACTACATACACACATCAATAAGAGAAGAATAAGGCAAGAAATCCACCGAATCCGAAGGCTCGTTGTAGATTCACGGTAGGAAGCACCGGGTTGTCAATCCGCGTCCTAGCTCGGTCCGCAACTACGTCCGGGGTAGAGAGAGCTGTCACTACTCTCCAATGAGCCCGTCTTCTTCGTGTCACGATCTGGTAGAGGTTGCAAACTTCCTCTTGCTTGATGGATATGGCGGCTAGATCTCATCTTTAAGCTTTAGGATGAAGGAGGAGGCCGAGAGGAAACTCCGGATCAAGGTTGGCGTGAAGAATAAGCCCGGAGCACCTCCAGATGGTGGGCGGTGATGGAGGGGCGAAAAACCTGCGGAAGGGGAAAAAAACGGCGGAGCTGGGCGGACTGGAATCGTCGATCGCGACCTAATTTGTGAGCAGGGTATTTTATAGGCGCTGGAATAAACAGTGCGCACGGTCATTGGCGCACGACCAGTGGTCGTGCGCACTAGAATCCTGTGATCGTGCGCCTGACTGGACGGAGCCTGCAAGGGAAGAAAATTATAAAATACAATGTTCGCACGACCAGTGGCGCACGACCAATGGTCGTGCGCACTATCGTAAGTGGTCGTGCGATAAGCCAAACAGAACTCATAAAATGGGCGTTAAGTGCGCACGATCAGTGGCGCACGACCAGTGGTCGTGTGCGATTGAACTAGTGATCGTGCGCAGTGTTCCTGTACAGATTTGTACCGGGAACACCTGTACGACTCCTGTTCCAGCATAACCACGAATCCTGCCACTGAAAGTGGCACTTAACGATGCATGAAAACTACTAGAGATGAATTGCAAGAAATAACACCAAAAACGGGCCTAGAGGTGCACTTAGCAAGGAGTATCAAATATGAGTGAAAATATGTCTAAAGTGAAGTGCATAGACTAGAAAACCGGCCCAGATGAGTCCATAAATGTGTATATATTTGGGACTCATCAATTTCAGAAATTTGCAATAGAGTATTTTAAAATCGCGGATAAAACGGATGCTCAACCTCCACAAATCTAAAGCAAGAAATCACAAAGATAGAGAGATGTTACCCAACCCAGATCTAACAATCGCACAAGATATGTGGGAGAATCACTCTCTCCACGGATCCACCGACGTCACACCGAATGGGGCTGCAACCTTCTTCCTTGGAGTCGCACCGAATGAATCCACGCCGGAGTCGCACCGAAGAGGGGTGGAGGGAGCAAACATTGGCTTCACACCAAGGGGGGCGGCGGCAAGGAGGAGGCTCCCTCTATGGCCGAAATTCTCAAGGAGAGGTTTTAGGTTTAATTATTTCTTGCCATAATCCTCAAAACAAGCCTCCTTAAATATGAGTTACAAACAACTCATAACCGTTCAAGATGGAGATGTAATCTCTGCCATCCGAGCGGTTAAATACACACCAAATATTGTTTAAGTGCAGGAAATAAAATAGATAAATGCTTATACGAATATAAAATTATTACCCAAACATGGAATAATTTTATATTCATAAATATAAAATAACAAAGCATAATAATTAAATAAATAGGCCTTCAAGTGGGCTTAGCACTCCGAGGGGCGGAGGTTGTAATGCTGTCTTCCGTTAGCGTCAACATGGCACCGAAAAGCTTTATATCGTTGCGCTTCGGCGACCGGATCATCATCAAGTAGTGGTGGAGGGGTTGCGACATCAAGTAGTGGTGGAGGGGTCGTGACATCAATCCTCCCCTGCTCAAAATCATGTATCTCCGATGCGTGGTCCGAGAGATAGCGGTGGAGAAGGTCGGCATCCAAGCGTCGAAGCTCCGTCTCGAGTACCCATGAGTCGTCTGAAGGGGGGCGGTCACGCCAATGGATGAGGAAGCGGTAGGTATCACCATCAGTAGTCGCAAGTGGCTCAGCAGCAAGTATCGTATCTGGAGTGAGAAATGTCTTGGGAAACCTGAGAAACATGTCAGCAGTAGGAATAAAAGAATGCAACTCACCATCCGATGATATACCTGTGGCGACCGAAAGAGAGAGATCGTCCGAACTACCACTCCCCAACCCATTGGAAATTTTAGTGGAGGGAGAAGACGACAAAGAAGACAACTCATGAGGAGGCGAAACAAACAACGTCAAATCCGAAACATTAAAAATGGGGGAGATACCCCAATCTGCAGGCAAATCGAAAATGAAAGCATTGTCACCTAGTTGCTTTATAATACGAAAAGGGCTGGCGCGCTTTGGTGCTAACTTTTTAACGGTGCCAGATGGCAGTCGCTCGGGAACTAATCGGACTAAAACCAGATCGCCAACTTTAAAGTGTGACACTCTCCTATGTAGATTAGCGTGCGCTTGATAGGACTTGTATTGAGAAGTCAAGGTAGCCCGTATACGTGCATGTAGATCATGAATGTGTTGGGCAAAGGATTGTGCAAATTGACTTGTTTTATATGTTGGTGGTAACGGAACTAAGTCAAGAGGCACCAGAGCGTTATACCCATGAACAATCTCATTAGGTGACATACCCGTGGACCTATTCTTAGAGTTATTGTACGCCAATTGGGCATGGGGCAGCAGTAGATCCCACGTGCCTTTGTGATCACTCACAAGACACCAAAGGAGGTCCCCATTAACATCCATAAAGTCTTCCAAAAGAAGCTAGTGAATTTTACATCCTTATCCGAGACAATTGTCTTCGGTACTCCGCGATCGCTAACGACCTCCTTAAAATATAATTTTGCTACGTGAGACGCATCGTTGGTCCTAGTGCACAGAATAAAATATGCCATTTTTGAGAACCTATCCACAACTATGAGAATAGAATCGAGATGGCGTAAAGAGGTGGGTAGGCCTGAAACAAAGTCCATGCTCACGTCTTCCCATGGCGTGGAAGGGATAGGCAAGGGTGTATATAATCCTACGTTTGTTTTTGTGCCCTTAGATACCTGACATGTACGACAACTACTCACTACCCTTCCCACCATCGCCTTAAGTTTATGCCAATAAAACTTCTCCTCAACTAACGTAACGATCTTATCTCTACCGAAATGGCCACTCAACCCTCCGCTATGCAGCTCCCAGATGATATGGAGTCGCAAAGATGACTGCGGGATGCACAACTTCCCATGCCTAAATAGATAGCCATCCTTAATAACGAATGCAGATATAGTCGTGGGGGAACTATCCTGGGCAGATAAATATGAATCCTGGAAATCTGGGCAAGTAACGTACTCATCCTTAATACGCTCAAATCCTACAACATTAACATCCATAGTAGTAAGCAAAATTGTAAGGCGACTAAGAGCGTCCGCGACTCGGTTATCAGCTCCCTTAAGGTGCTTAAGATTAAACATGTAACCTTGTCGGAAAGATACCCACGTAGCGTGACGCGGGCTGATTTTATGCTGGCCATTGATGAACCACAATGCCTCGTGATCGGAGAGGATCACAAACTACTTGGAGAGGAGATAGTGCCTCCAATGGTGCAAACATTGAACTACCGCATAAAACTCTCTATCGTAGTTCGAATAATTTAACTTAGCGCCAGTTAACTTCTCACTAAAATAACTCACGGGGTGCCCTTCTTGACTTAAAACACCTCCTAATCCAACTCCAGAAGCGTCACAAGTAAGCTCAAAGACTTTGGTGAAGTCAGGTAGACGTAAGACAGGTGCCTCAGTCATAAGCTTCTTAATGCGTTGGAAAGCATAGGTGGCGGACTTCGTCCAGGTGAACTCGCCCTTTTTCATGCAATCAGTAATGTGGGCCATGATGCTACTGAAGACCCGTATAAAACGGCGGTAAAATGTAGCTAACCCGGGGAAACTACGCACCTCTCATAAAGTGGCCGGCTCGGGCCAGCCCTTAATGACTTGGACCTTGCTAGGATCAACTCTAATGCCCTCCGATCAGACTATGTAGCCTAAAAAGTCAACTTCAGAGACATAGAAGGTGCACTTCTTAAGGTTAAGAAATAATGTTTCTTTCCGCAGGGTGGAAAGAATCGCTCTCGTGTGGGAGGTGTGCTCGGCAGTGGTGGTGCTATAAATCAATATGTCGTCAAAGTAGACTACCACAAACCTACCCATGAACGGCCGAAAGATGTGGGTCATCATCCGCAAAAAGGTGCTGGGGGAATTGGATAGCCCAAAGAGCATCACAAGCCACTCGTACAACCCATCCTTAGACTTAAACGTAGTCTTCCATTCGTCTCCTTCGCAGATCCTAATCTGGTGATAGCCACTCCGTAAATCCAACATTGAAAAGATGGTGGCGCCAGATAAGACATCTAAGAGGTCATCTAATCGTGGAATAGGAAACCTATACTTGATGGTAATCTTCTTGATAGCACGGCTGTCAACACACATCCGCCATGTACCATCCTTCTTGGGGGCAAGCAAGCATGGTTCTGCACATGGACTCATGCTAGTCCTAATGAACCCCTTCTTCAACAAGTCCTCAATTTGGGCCTGTAACTCTGTGTGAGCAGCAGGATGGAGTCGATAATGGGGCTGGTTGGGCAAGGAGGAGATCGGGATCAGATCTATCGCATGGTGAATATCCCTAAGCAGGGGCAAAGACGACGGCAACTCCCCCGGGTACACGTCCCTATACTCTTCCAACAGTACCCATAACTCTTTAGGCAGATCATCCAAAACACTAGAGTCGGGTTTCGCACTCATAAGTACTAGTGCATACATTACTCCATCAAGAAATGGATCCTTCGCAAACTACTTCCTACCAACTAGGCTCAACGTCTTCCTCTCTACTGGGATAGTGGTGTCCTTAGCCAAAGCTACTGGCTCATTCGGGACGGTCGGTCTCAAGGTAATGGTTTTGCCATTGAATTTAAATTCATAAGTGTTGGCCCTACTAAAATGCGTCACATCGCGATCATAGAGTCAAGGGAGGCCTAATAACACATGACAAGCGTCCATCGGCAGGACATCACACCAAACCTCATCAGTATAGGATTTGAATGAGAGGGGGACCAGGCATCGCTTGGTGATTGGAATGGTGATCTTGCTGATCCAAGCTACCTGATATGGGGTCGGGTGTGGTTCCGTGGTCAAGTTCATTCGTGTGACGAGGCTCTCAGAAATGACATTCACACAACTACCACTATCAATAATCAGCTTGCAAAGCTTCTCACCACTCTTAAAGATTAGGGAAAATACACTCGTCCTCTTCCAATCATCTAACGGGCGAGGAGTGGTCAAGATACAATGCATCACCATAAGGTGGTGATCGTCCTCTAAATCACTTGGGACCCCATCTGGGTCACTCTCCTCTTCAGCCTCATATATGTAATCAGCGGGGTCGGTAGTCGAATCTATCAGGGCTATGGCCTTAGTCTTTGTTGGGCATTCGAAGGCATATTGACCATGAATGCTGCAAAAAGAACAAGTAGTATTGGCCTTGCTAACCTTCCCTATGGGGACATGCTCACTCGCGGGATTCCTACTATTTCCAGCAGTGATCACTACAGACTTTGACTCGGAAGACCTAAACTTTCCCTTGTCCGGATATGTGGAGGAAGACGCTCTAATAGTGGACTTGTTCTTCGTGTAGGAATAACAGGAGTGGGCCTTCGAGTCTAGATGCTTTTCAATGTCGAGGGCGGCATTGAAAGTCGTGTTCAGGTCAGTGTGACCATAGCCCAGGAGCTTCCGTTGAATATCGGGGTGAAGACCCTTACGAAATCTAGATAGGGTAACCTCAGGAACTTCCCTAAGATCACAATGCACCATACGGTCCTTCAGATCTCCCATAGACTCAGCTACCGAGTTTGAGCCCTGCCGCAGGATGGCTAGCTCATCGAACATCTGTGTTCGGTGGTACGCAGGGACGTACTGATCGGTTAGCAAATTCTTCATCATCGGCCAACCTATAGGTGGGACTCCCTGCCCGGCTCCTAATCTCCGCTCCTCATTCAGCCAAAAAGTTTTCGCACGACCCATTAACTTCATCCTGGCAACTTGGACCATCTGGGGGTCCGTAAGGTTGTGCCATTCGTAATAGCACTATATGTCTACAATCCAGGTAAGGAAGATCTAGGGATCTCCGAAGCCATCGTACATGGGGGCGTTAATCTTAATGGCCCTAGTAATGTCGAAGCCATGCTCGGGGCGGGGTTCTCGAGGGGGCACTCGGGGAGAGTCCCCATCGGAATCCGAATCATGGGCCTGTTGGCTTCGGTTGGGCTGCCCCGCATTAACGGGTGGTGGTGGCGGCCCTCCTTGATTCAGAAGGATTTGCGCTAACATAGTCCTAAGTTCGGTCATCTCGTTACGTAACCCCTCTATAGCCTCAGCGTTATGATCCCCGTGCTCATTCGCTACCATCCTAGACGATGAAGGTGTGTTATACTCCGTTCCTAGCCTAGTGCCCATACAGGGTTGGACAAAATTATGATTAGTGAATTTTTGTAGTGCAGAACAAAAAGAAATATTTTGGCAGAAAAATATTTTCGGGATGTGACTAACAGTGAGAACTTCCAGAATTTTTTTTGAATTTTGACGAAAAATAAAGATTTTAGCCTGTTATTCGCAGACCACAGAAAAAATATTTTTGATTTGATTTTTTTTGATTAGTTTGCGCCACGGAAGAGAATATCAAGGTTGTATCAATTAAAAAATTGACACGACCTGCTTTGATACCAAATTGATGTAGGGATGTCCATGAGATGGAGATCGATACGAAAATAACGCTCTCTATGCCCTTCACGTTTAGATAAACCGCACCTACACAAGCATCTATCGTCGCACTTTCGCATCTAACGCAAAACATAAATCAAAAAGGAGGAATGATCGACTCTAAAATAACGATCGGAAGGGAGTCGTATTATTCCCCAAAATTAACACAAAGGTTGCCAATCCTTTTAGAGAGCAAGACCAAGGCTAGAGGCCAAGATCCGCTCAAGCAAATTGGACCTATCCGATCCGGAAATAAAGAGTTCGATAGCAATGAAAACGATTTCAGAAATTTGCAACGGAGTATTTTAAAATCGCGGATAAAACGGATGCTCAACCTCCACAAATCTAAAGCAAGAAATCACAAAGATAGAGAGATGTTACCCAACCCGGATCTAACAATCGCACAAGATATGTGGGAGAATCACTCTCTCCACGGATCCACCAGTGTCACACCGAATGGGGCTGCAACCTTCTTCCTTGGAGTCGCACCAAAGGATTCCACGCCGGAGTCACACCGAAGAGGGGTGGAGGGAGCAAACGTTGGCTTCACACCAAGGGGGGGCGGCGGCAAGGAGGAGGCTCCCTCTATGGCCGAAATTCTCAAGGAGAGGTTTTAGGTTTAATTCTTTCTTGCCATAATCCTCAAAACAAGACTCCTTAAATAGGAGTTACCAACAACTTATAACCGTTCAAGATGGAGATGTAATCTCTACCATCCGAGCGGTTAAATACACACCAAATATTGTTTAAGTGCAGGAAATAAAATTGATAAATGCTTATACGAATATAAAATTATTACCCAAACATGGAATAATTTTATATTCATAAATATAAAATAACAAAGCATAATAATTAAATAAAATAGGCTTTCAAGTGGGCTTAGCACGCCGCGGGCGGAGGTTGTAACGCTATCTTCCGTTAGCGTCAACATGGCACAGAAAATCTTTATGTCGTTGTGCTTCGGCGACCGGATCATCATCATGTAGTGGTGGAGGGGTCACGGCATCAAGTAGTGGTGGAGGGGTCGCGACATCAATTTTTGGGGTCACCCAACCCATCATATGATGGTGGCTTGATCCGCACGGCCCTAGTAATATCAAACTCATACAGTGCTCGCAGGGCATGTTCGGGATTATAATTATGATTAATATTCCCTTCATCACGTTGGCGTACTACAGGATTAGGAGGTGCAGGTTCATGAATGTTATTATTGTTAACATTCCCTTCTACCTGTTGGCGGGCTGCCTGATTTTGAGGTGCCCTTTGGGATAACCTTATCTCGTGAAGCATCTCCCAAATGTCCGTTAACTGATCATTAAACTCCTAGCGGAGTTCATCAACAGTTGTTGGACCGTGACTCGTGTCCCGCTCATCCGTCATCTGGGAAGAGGACGTGGGATACTCTGTGCCTAGTCTCATACGCATACAATTTTAGAACAACGATGAATCTGACTAGAAAATTTTATAAAATAATAATTTGTTCCCGCCTAATAACTAGGGTAAGTAAAATATTTTTTTTGATTTTCTTTTAGAAAATAGTACGCAGATTTTCCAGAATTTTGTTTTTTTTATTTTCGCTGAAAAATGAGAATTTCAGGCCGCTATTCGCAGACTAGAAATTAAAATTTTGAACACGAAAAGGTATGGCGATTGTGTGTGCCGGTGAACTAAGGAAAAAATTAGGAATGCGTCAATTAAGAAATTGACACGAACCTAGCTCCGATACCAAATTAATGCAGACTACGCTCTCCAACACGATTGCTACGAACACGCACGCGTTCCCTCTCAACTTTCCCAATTTTAACGTTCGCACAAAATTATTTGCAACGTACACGCAACGCAATATTTATCAATTAGATGCAAATATACGAGTAGTCACACCGCTAGAGGTCTAATAGATGACTATAAGACAAAATTCTTCCCGACGAAAAGGACCTACCCGGTCCGAGAGAGCTAGGGTTGTACCAAAAGAGATAAACCAAAAAAATTACATTAAAAAATGGTAGATCTCTCCCAGCAAAAAGTCGAGGTTCGCCAATCCTCTTCGAAAATTAAATTGATTAAGATGAACGCAAAAATCGATCGAAGAAACCACGATTAATCAAGTGATTCGAAGATCACGCTAAAATTACCACCACAAGAAATTAATAAGAGGGAAATCTCACGAGAAGGAATTTCGTTACCCCGCTTGAGATAGGATTATCCTCAAGCATGCACTCACCCAAATTGTTCTTCAACGGATCCACCGGAATTACATCGTTTGGAGAGAAACTTGTCCGCCTTCGTCGCCTCACGCCGAGAACGGTTCCACGAGAGTCCACCTTTTGTACCTTGGCCGGCCACTTGAGGAAGAGAGAGGAAAGGTGGTGGAGTATTATGCTGACAAGAGAGAGAAAGAGAGAGGAGGAAGATGGCCGAATAGAGAGGGGAAAAGAGAGGGGAAGTGGAGGCTGAAACCTTGAGGGAGGAGGAAAGGGAAGGGGGCGGCTGTAAAGGAGGAAGGAGATGGGTGATGAGTCCCATTTATATACACTTTTATGGACTCATCTGGGCTAGTTTTCCTACTTTTGCACTTCATTTCCAGTTCTTAACTGCTTATATTTTACTCATTCGTGTTTTCACTATTAGTGCAATGTCTTGGCTCATTGTGGTGCGCAATTGCGCGCTTTATTGTTGGGGGCAAGCAAAATGTGCTCCCCATTCTTTTTATGCTTTTATACTTGTGCTGGAGGTGTGTTCCCGGCGTTTGGATTTGTTGTGCAGGTGGGCAGATCGTCCTTATTGCCCAGAATTCATCTTGTATGAATCACACGGTCGTGCATTTACTTGACGCACGGTCGGCTGCGATCGTGCGCTATGATTGACTGGTCAATATGGTGATCTGCCCCGCTCGTGTGTTTTCTTCATGCACGGTTGGCCTCAACCGTGCGCGAACAAAATGCACGACCTCCGGTTGTTTGCCAAATTTCTAGCTTTCTGAATTTGCCCGTGCATTTTTACGCACGATCGGCTTCGACCGTGCATGAGTAAAATGGACGAGCGCGCCTGCTTCGTCTTCTTGGCCTTTATTCTCGATTAATATCGCACAGTTTATGCACGGTCGTGCATTCGACCGTGCGTGACCAAATTTCTGACTTTTTCTATAAAAGCTGCAGATCTCGACCTAATTGGGAGTTCGCCCGATCCATCTTCTTTCCCGCGCCTAAGGGTTCCAGCTCCGTTCCAGTCCGCCGTTCCATCACTGCCAACCATTTGGAGGTGCTCCGGACACATTCTTGGTTCAAATCTTGAGCCGGAGTATCCTCTCGGCCACCTCGCATCATCCAAGCGCTTCAAGGAGAGGATTCTACACTCATCTTCACCGCCAAGCTAGGAGTTCTTCGCATCAGACGTGGCTGGATTGCAGTTTACCGGAGAAGACGGGTCCATTGGGAGGAAGTGACAGCCCTTTTCTACCCCGGAAGATAGTTGGGACCGAGCTAGGATGCGGATTGACAACCCGACGATTCCTACCGTGAATCTACAACAAGCCTCCAGATTCGGTCGTATATCTTGCCCTTTTCTCTTACTTGTGTTGATGTATATGAATGTAATCCTTATTATTTGATGATGTGGCACATGTAGACCTTGCTTTGTATTGATTATTTCATGTTTATGTGAAATTTCTCATTTGTTTATATGTGTATTTGAGGTGCGCCACCAAATCCACTCCACCCTCCACCTCATTCCGCTGGTGCGATTCACTCCATCCATTAGCCTTCTCGTCCATCCGCCTTGTGAAGCAGCGCGCTCAAGGCCTGCCTAGTTTCCATCTCGCCAAGTGAAGCATTGCATAACGACATTGTATAGGAGTAGATGTAGTTATTTTCTTTTATTTTCCATAAACCAAAACCCCCCTTTTTCCGCAATCCATTCGACCTAAAGAAATTCAATCTCAAGTCATTCCTTAAAAGTAAACTCCACCTTACTATGTTCCTTCGAGATCGATACTTGGGGATTCGCTCCCACATTTTATATTACTTGAACGATCGGTACTCTGCCGTTTCGTGCCGCAGTCTCGCTACCGCCTATAGCAGTGTGCTAGATTTGCGCATCAAGTTTTTGGTTCCGTTGCCGGGGAATACAGTCGTGTGAGTTACTGGAGAGAGAGTGATAAGAGATATAAGCCCTTTTCCATTTGTTTATACCATTTTCTTCTTTGTTTTAATTCTTAGAATTTGTCGTTTTAAATTTATTTATTCCTTATCTATTTTGTGATTTATCTGAAGCAGGCATTCAATTTTTTTTATTTCTTTTGTGTAGTTAATTCTTGCAAAGAAATTTTATTTGTTGGTGAATTCTCCCCCGCTACACCATGTATTCTGCTTTCAATATCCGTTGTAGATTGTGTGGAAATCATAATCATTCTAGTGATAAATGCCCCACTAGAGATGGTGAGCATAATTCTCGAGGCCCAACATATGGAGCACCATTCTCTTACGGTACTTCATACGTCGTACCCAAGTCTTAGGGTCACTCTCCTTCACCCCATTTATCGTTTTCATATTCCTCTTCGACCCTGTCTGGACTGAGGAGTAATGGAAAATGGTGTTTGTGTTGTCATAACACAAAGCTCGCATTGAAAGATTGCGTAGAGTTTCATCGCCAGATGGAGGAGGATGATGAAAATGATGTTCGTATCATTGCATCCACCTCTCATTTGGGTGCTCATTCTGATTCTGATGAAATATATGCAGTACCACCTTGTCTATGGGGGATTGATGTGGATATCCCATCAGACTTTCTGTTGGTCGGTGTGATGACATGGTGGAGCCTTCTCTCCCGGTGCATTTGTCACTCCTTTTGGATTCACCCCCAGAGGAACCTGTGCACATTTTCTCTGACGATGTTATTACCTCTGTTCCTCCGCTTTCTTTGCAAGAACTCTCTCCACCTATTTCTTGTGAGTTGGTTGATGATGTTAGGCAGGAAGTTAATTCGAAGCCTGAGGATGCGCCAACGTGGGATGAGGATGTTATTCTCTCCGATGGGGAGTGTGACTCCTTGGAACACGATGACGCACCAAGGTGCGATGAGGAGGAAACCCCTTCTGATGAGGAGGTTTGCATTTCCTTATCAGATGAGGAGGTCCAATTCAACACCGAGGACCTCGAGCTTTCGGACTCCCCTCGCTACGACTCATATGATACCAACAATGATCTATGTTTGGATCCTGCTGGGAGTGAGACCGGGACCACTCCCCCGATTTTTGATTATTTAAGTTATTCTTCTCTTTTATTTCCTAACCCCCCCTTCTTCATCTGAGCCTGTGCAGGTTAAGTCTTCACAGGTACTCCAGGAGGACTTGGCGCATTTTTCTCAAGTCAATGATGAGTGTATCCTCTCATGTGAGGAGGTTGACCCCTCCTTCATAGTGGAAGCCTCACTCATTGCCTTCTCCTCCTGCAACCTCCCTGAAGACGCCACTTTGCTGGGCAAGGATGTCTTTGGTGAGAATAGTGAGGAGGACTCCTCCTCCACTTCTTACTTTCTGCTACCTCTACCTGTGACTCACAGGTATTATTATTATTTAGGTAGAGGAGTAACTGTTTTATCGCCATATCGGTACCCGTTACTGACACGGATATTAGAACAGTTACCTGTGCACTTTTCTTTTCATAGACCCATTAGCTAGAACTGTTTTAAATTTAAATAAGTCATGCTGGGATGACAATAACCCCAGTAGTTATCTTACATTTTTCTGCATTTTTTTATCTAGTCAGTTTAGTTAGTTGCATTTCTTTTTAGTTTGTCTATTTTCTTTTGTTTTTTTTCGGAGCTCACCCCTGCAGGTTCATTTTCTGGATGGGGATGCTGCAGATTTGTCATGGTATACGCGCATCTTCTGGTATGCTCACTTGTTGAGCATTGGGTAACTTCTCTTCCCATAGCTTTTATTTTAGTCCTTATTGTATATCTTGTATTGGAATGTTTAGATTAAGTCTGGGAGAGAGCTGTTGTATTTGTTACCCACTGCACGTGCACATATCATTTGCATACTAGAAGTACATTTTAGTTCAGTTTCATAATTATTGTATCATATGCACCGCACACCACTACACCCACTTTAGCGCGCACTCGCTTGTTTGTATGCTCCTGTATATTCAATTATTGGTTGTGATGTAGGAATTGTTGTATTAGCCTAAAAATTGCAAGATAGAGTGGCATGTTGACTCTTGTAGTGCTCTAGTTGAGTACTCGTGTCTTGCATAGGGATTTGAGTATAATTAGTTTTTATTTATGTTTCTAGTTTTCAATTAGTAGATTTGCGTAGATTTTAATTTATTTTACTCAAAATGTTGAATGTGGTTGAATCTAGTGGTAGCGTGGTATTGTGTGTAAGCGAGCGCGAAGTTCGTGTTGCTCGAGTCGGGAGGAAGGATTACCTTTCTCGGGTGCTAAGAACTTGCCCCAAGCGACTCTTGAAGCATGGGTGCGAACGATTTGCAAGTTGAGCGTGACGTAGGCCATCTTTTGGCAAGCTTGAGCTTTATTTTACCATTCCTATGCGCTAACCGTTGCTAGCCTATTATGTGCCTACCCGACCTTTTTGTTCAGCTCCACCACACTTCACCAAGGCCTAAAAGCTAATCCCATCATCGCAACCAAAATTAAGGCAAAAGCATTAATGATTTGTAATTTTCCAATGCGGTGCGGTCTTGTGAAACTTTTGTGTTGATGTGGATATCTTAAAAAAATCTATATGCTGAGATTCTTGCTAATAGATTTGGGGATATAAAAAAAAGGGAAGAAAAAGAAAAAGAAAAAGCAAAGAGAAAGAAAAAAAGTATATCCCTAGAATTTTAATTGATACATCAATCTCTATCGATTGGAGTAGGCCATGTGCACACCCAGTTTCAAGGTTAAGTATGGGGGTGTGTTGCACGTGTTTTATTGGGGGCTGCTTTGAATTAGCACTTTTGTGAGCTCTTTTGTGTTGCGATTAGCCATCATGTTTATCTTTGCATTCCAAACCATAACCTAAGCCTCGTGTATACCTAAAGTCCTATCAATTCGTCTTGTGAGTTCACTAGCGCCGTGGAGAGAGTGTGACAGGGTGAGCATATGGTTCTCGACATTGATGGATTTCAACGAAGATAATTTTGAGTTCCGGTCTTGGGTAACACTCCCCTTCGCGTCTTGCTTACTTTCGTACTACGTGTGACCTCGCGATTCACCAACATTCCATTTATGAGTAAAACTAAATTCCTTTTTACGCATCTACACTTTTTATAAATTAGCTAGCATATTTAGAAACTTCTTCTAATGAATTTCTATGCACACAAGTATGCAACTTCGCATACTACTCCATGTCGCAATTTTTTAACTAGCTATGTTTTTCCCACTCCGCCGGATTTGTTTGCTCGGGACGTGCAAATCGGTAAGTCTGGGGGTGTGATGAGTCCCATTTATATACACTTTTATGGACTCATCTGGGCTAGTTTTCTTGCTTTTGCACTTCATTTTCAGTTCTTAATTGGTTATATTTTACTCATTCGTGCTTTCACTATTAGTGCAATGTTTTGGCCCATTGTGGTGCGCAATTGCGCTTTATATTAGGGCGCAAGCACAATGTGCTCCCCATTCTTTTTATGCTTTTATACATGTGCTGGAGGTGTGTTCCCAGTGTTTGGATTTGTTGTGCAGGTGGGCAGATCGTCCATATTGCCCAGAATTCATCCTGTATGAATCGCACAGTCATGCGTTTACTTGACGCACGGTCGGCTGTGGTCGTGCGCTATGATCGGCTGGTCAATATGGTGATCTGCCCCGCTCGTGCGTTTTCTTCACGCACGGTTGGCCTCAACCGTGCGCGAACAAAACGCGCGACCTCCTGTTGTTTGCCGGATTTGGAGCTTTCTGAATTTACCCGTGCATTTTTACGCACGACCGGCTTCGACCGTGCATGAGTAAAACGCATGGGCGCGCCTAATTTGTCTTCCTGGCCTTTATTCTCGATTAATATCGGACGGTTCACGCACGGTCGTGCGTTCGACCGTGCGTGACCAAATTTCTGACTTTTTCTATAAAAGATGCAGATCTCGACCTAATCGGGAGTTCGCCCGATCCATCTTCTTTCCCGCGCCTAAGGGTTCCAGCTCCGTTCCAGTCCGCCATTCCATCACCGCCCACCATTTGTAAGTGCTCCGAAAACATTCTTGGCTCAAATCTTGAGCCGTAGTATCCTCTCGGCCACCTCGCATCATCCATGCGCTTCAAGGAGAGGATTCTACACTCATCTTCACCGCCAAGCTAGGAGTTCTTCGCATCAGACGTGGCCGGATTGTAGTTTACCAGAGAAGACGGGTCCATTGGGAGGAAGTGAAAACCCTCTTCTACCCCGGAATATAGTTGGGACCGAGCTAGGACGCGGATTGACAACCCGACGATTCCTACCGTGAATCTACAACAAGCCTCCAGATTCGGTCGTATCTCTTGCCCTTTTCTCTAACTTGTGTTGATGTATATGAATGTAATCCTTATTATTTGATGATGTGGTAAATGTAGACCTTGCTTTGTATTGATTATTTCATGTCTATGTGAAATTTCTCGTTTGTTTATATGTGCATTTGAGGTGCGCTACCAAATCCACTCCACCCTCCACCTCATTCCGCCAGTGCGATTCACTCCATCCGCAAGCCTTCTCGTCCATCCGCCTTGTGAAGCAGTGCGCTCAAGGCCTGCCTAGTTTCCATCTTGTCAAGCGAAGCATTGCATAGCGGCATTGCATAGGAGTAGTTGTAGTTATTTTCTTTTATTTTCCATAAACCAAAACCCCCTTTTTTCCGCAATCCATTCAACCTAAAGAACTTCAATCTCAAGTCCTTCCTTAAAAATAAACTCCACCTTACTGTGTTCCTTCGAGATCGATACTTGGGGATTCACTCCCACATTTTATATTACTTGAACGATCGGTACACTGACGTTTCGTGCCGCAGTCTCGCTACCGCCTATAGCGGTGTGCTAGATTTGCGCATCAATGGGCGGCCGAACTCTACCAAGAGAGAATAGGGAGGGGCGGATAGGAGAGAGGGACGCAAATTTAGGGTTTGTAATTCTTTTTTCATTCAATAATACATAAATCTAATACAAGATAGCCTTTTATAGGCTAGCCAACAAACATGGCTAAACGCAGTCCGAAATTAAAATAAAACATGAGCATGGCTAAACGCAGTCCAAAATTAAAATAAAACATGGACATAAACATTGTCCAAAATAAAAGACAAAGCTTGATAAAATTTTAATTAATAATTATAATAAATTAATTATAATTATTAATTACTAATCTTGCGCCGCGGACGAAGGTTGTAACGACGATGGCGTTCGTCATGACGTAGGTCTTTGGTTGGAGAGGCGCCATCATCCGTAAGCGCGCTGATACCAGCATCATCATGTTGAGGGTCGTCATCGCCATCAATAGAATTCATCTATGATAAAATCTTTGTTAATTTTCTCTAATATTTCTCTTTTAATGTATAAAGTCATGCAATTTGCCAGAAATTTGTCCTCCATCTTATTGTGAAGTCTCATTTTAACAAGTTTCATAACAGAAAATCATCATTTTGTAGTTGTTGTTGAGACTAGAATGGTCAAAATGAGTTAAATCAATCTGTCAATAAGATAGTAGGTCTTCGAGTTTTTTTACTTCCACTAGTTTCTCACAACGTTTAGAAATTGTAGGCAAATTCATAAAATCCTTATTAGTAGGAACATCAAGTTTGCAGTTGAGTATACAACACACAAATTTCTTGCTGATTGAAATATTTAGGATATAATGTTTTTGCAAGGGCACATAAAAAATCAATATTGAAATATTTGTATTCCTCACTTGGATCTAAGTCATAATAAGGCAAAGTAGTTCCATAGAATTTTTACTGAATCTAGAGTCCAGCTCCTACAACACATAATCTATTGTGGCATTGAAAATGCACACTTGAAAATGACGTTTCACTGTAAAGATATCATGTAGAGTTTGAAATCAACGATCACTATATCGAGCATTCATGTTAGGAACTTTGACTTCATTTCTCTCACAAAATATTTTCACATATTGTAAGAACTTCTCTGAGCCAAATGCCCAAAATTTTTAAATGACCTTTGTTGTTGATGTTGGGTTTTCTACATACCATTCGTAATGATATGAACACATCAACATGTGCGCAGCAGAAGAAACAAACAAGAACAACCCTAAACAGTTCAAGGGACTTGCAATTTCATGAATCAAGAAATAGGGAAGAGCAGCAATACATTGCAATACCTGAAGGGATTGAGTCAATACTCAACCGAGGTGCTCCACAACTTCAGTCCAGAGAACAGTCGATGAGTCCCAAGCGTCAAAATGGATCGGATACTCTACGGGAGTCCACACGAGCGAGAGGAGAACCCCAGCTTCTTGTCGCACAAGAACTAGGTCGGAGAAGAAGAATGCCCTCTTGGTCTTCCACGGATTGCTAGATCCGATTACAAGAAGAGGTGGCGTCGGCGGGGAGCGGGATCAAGACCATCGGAACACTTCCGTTGTTATTCTTCTATCGCAAAAGGATCGCACAAAGGCAGTGTCCAAATTATGGCATAGATTGGGTTCTTTTTATACCCAAGCGAAGGAAAGGATAACCGCAGACCCATAACTGCATTGGAGTAAACACAGAATTCGTCGAGTGAACACTTCACCGAAGAAATTCGTCGAGTAACAATTGAATTTGTCGAGTAACAAACTAATTCGTCGAGTGAACATTTCACAAGAAATTCATCGAGTAAAAATGAATTAGTCGAGTCATGAATTAGCTCATTCGACGAACTGAGGTAAGATTCATCGAGTAACATTCAATTCATCGAGTAAACCATAACTTGACGATTTGATGTAAACGTCGTCGAGACATTCTCGTCGACTCGTCTCGAAGAATTGCTAAGACGCTCCATACAATATTCACAATACCTGTGGAGCATTCAGTTGACTCGACCCAACTCCAATAAGCCTAGGATAGGTCCCTCACTCATATCCAATATGAGTAAGTCCAACGCAATACTTCCTCCAACTTATCCAAACACTCTTGTGTGTGACCCCATAGGCTCATATCGCATTGGCAGTGAGGCTAAATGCTTGATCACTTCTATATCACCTTGGAAATACCAATAGTCTCCCACTTGATCTTGAACGTATTAAATAAAAGTCTCACAAACAATGAGCGGCACCTAGAAATACATCATTGCTACCCAAGCGATAAGAGTTCATAACTCAACAAGCCTGTCTTGACCAATGTACCAGTGCTGTCATTTTCATTTGTCCCTTACATCTGGATAGAACTAGAGGCATGGACCGTATCACCCTCATAATTGTTCAATCCTAGTTTCCTGATCTAGAATAGACCATAAGAGAGTAGTAAGCTCAATATCACATATTGGCTCAACCCAGCATGGCCATGCATTTCTCGGTCTCATTCCATCAAGGGGCCCATGGATGTAACTCCTGTCATAAAGGAGTACAAATCCCATATCTGTCCACACACAAACATCCAAATGAATCGTAAAATACCCAACAACCACCCTTATCATCAACCTGTCTCAAGGAAGACTTTAGATGGCATCAAAGTACGTTCTTCTTCACTTGATGAATGTTGTTACTTCAGGTCAAAGAACTACAAACACCATCGTCAGTTGAGACTTACTTGTGACACGTTCATATAACAATCCACAAAGTAGTCTCAAGGTGGGTCTGTCCAGTACAACTTGTTCACTAACAAGTACCCATGTGATGACTTGATATGACAATATCATGACCTGTGAGAACCGGTGATCAGTCAACGCACATACTAGTCTTAACATATTATCATTTCCCTTCAACTCTTAAGATGATACTCCGACTAGGGACCATTTAAGAATGAAGCTTCTAGAAAACATAGGCCCTCACATTCAAGTTACATACTTGAATTCCTATGGAAGCAAACATTCTAAGGGCATTTATTTTGTTAATTAATCTATCAAATAGAAACTATTGACATAACAATAAGAACTTGCCATAAATGTAAAATGAAAAACACAGCACGTATAACAATTCATCAAATTAATAAACAACCAACAAACATACAATCCACAAGGCTTCCACTAAAGATGATCATTCAGGTATCTAATACCCATTGATCTAACATGACCATCATGCTTCTTTTGCGCAAGAGGCTTTGTCAGTGGATTCGCTATGTTCTCTTCAGTCGGTACTCTGCAAATGTTCACATCCCCTCGATCGACAATCTCTCTAATAAGATGGAACCGCCAAAGTATGTGCTTGGAGCGCTGATGAGATCTAGGTTACTTAGCTTGGGCTATTGCACCATTGTTGTCACAGTAGAGAACTACGGGACAAACAATGCTAGGAACTACACCAAGCTCGCTGATGAATTTCCTAATCCACACAGCCTCCTTCGCCGCATTTGCATCAGCGATATACTCAGCCTCAGTCGTAGAATCAGCAACTGTCTCTTGCTTGGAACTCTTTCAGCTTACATCTCCTCCATTAAGGAAAAACACAAAACCTGATTGGGACTTTGAATCATCCCTATCAGTCTGGAAGCTTGCATCAATGTAACCATTTACAACGAGCTCTTCCTCTCCACCATACACAAAGAACATATCCTTAGTCCTTCTCAAGTACTTTAGGATATTCTTGACAGCAATCCAGCGACCATTACCGGGATCAGACGGATACCTGCTTGTCATGCTTAAAGCATAAGAGACATCGGGTCGCGTACATAATATTGCATACATGATTGATCCAATTGCCGAAGCATATGGAATCAACTTCATGCGGTCCTTATCTTCCAAAGATTTAGGACACTGGTCCTTAGAGAGACTCACACCATGTGACATGGGTAAGAATCCTTTCTTGGACTCAAGCATGCTGAACTGCTTCAGCCCCTTCTCAATGTATGTACTTTGGGTCAAACCCAACAACTTCTTCGATCTATATCTATAGATCTTAATACCAAGTATGTAAGTCATTTCGCCCAAGTCTTTCATAAAAAAGCAGCTCCCTAGGTTGTTCTTAACAACTTGCAGGATCAGAATGTCATTCCCGATCAGCAGTATGTCATCCACATACAATATCAGGAAGACAACAATGCTCCCAATAATCCTCTTATAAACACAAGGCTCATCCTCGTTCTTGATGAATCCAAACTCTTTGATTTTCTCATCAAAACGAAGATTCCAACTTCGAGAAGCTTGTTTCAATCCATAAATGGATCAATTCAACTTGCATATTTAAGTGGCTTCACTTGGAGTTACAAAACCCTCGGGTTGTGTCATATACACTTCCTCAAGGAGGTTTCCATTAAGGAAAGACGTTTTGACATCCATTTGCCAGATCTCGTAGTCATAATACGTAGCAATAGCAAGTAGAATTCTGATGGACTTGACCATGGCCACAGGGGAAATGGTCTCATCATAGTCAACACCATGAATTTTCTTGAAAACTTTAGCCACCAGCCAGCCTTTGAATGTCTATACATTCCCATCCATGTCGGTCTTCTTCTTGAAGACCCACTTGCACCCTATGGGTCGTACCCCTTCAGGTGGTTCCACCAAGGTTCAAATTTGGTTTGCATACATGGAGTCCATTTCAGATTTCATGGCCTCAAGCCACTTCTCGGAGTCAGGTCCATTCATAGCATCTTGGTAGGTTGCAGGCTCATCATCATGATCCATAAGCAACACATTACCTATTTGAGACACGAGAAATCCATATCTCTCAGGCTCAATTCTTGGTCTACCAGATCTACGTAGGACTTGTGTTTCTTGAGCAGGCTCTCCAGCTACAACTTCTTGTAGTCCTTGCTCATGTTCCAATTCCGATTTGTTCATTGCTTGTAGTTCTTGAACTTCTTTAAGTTCCCCCTTTGCAGTCTTTCTGGATAAGAATTCTTTCTCCAAAAAGACACCAGTCCTTGCGACAAACACTTTGCCCTCAGATGCCAGGTATAAGTAGTACCCTTTGATCTCCCTAGGATACCCCACGAGATAACATTTATCCGATTTGGGTTCCAGCTTGTCAGGCATTTGACGTCGTACGTATGCCTCATAGCCCCAAATCTTAATGAATGACATACTAGGACGCTTCCTAGTCCATATCTCATATGGTGTCTTTTGAACCGTTTTCGTTGGAACTCGATTTAGTGTGAAAACAGTAGTCTCTAGAGCAAAACCGCAAAAGGAAATGGGCAAATCTGCATGACTCATCATAGATTGCACCATGTTTAACAAGGTACAATTTCTCCTCTCAGAAACACCATTATGTTGCGGTGTTACGGGCGGAGTGAGCTGTGATATAATACCACACTCTTTTAGATGATCACGAAATTCATGACTCAGATATTTGCCACCTCGATCAGATCGGAGTGCAATTATCATTTTTCCTAGTTGGATCTCTACATCATTCTTAAACACTTTGAACTTTTCAAAGGTTTCAGATTTGTTATTCATAAGAAACACGTATCCGTATCTATTGAAATCATCAGTAAATGTAACGAAGTAGTAGAACCTACCTCTAGCCATAGAACTCATGGGTCTGCATACATCACTATGTATTATACCCAAGAGATCATCAGCCCTCTCACTACAACTAATGAAAGGGGCTTTCATCATCTTGCCTAATATACATGATTCACATCTCTCAAATGATTCATAATCAAATGAGTCCAGTAGTCCATCTCTATGGAGCTTGGATATGCATTTCTCATTTATATGGCCTAAACAACAATGCCAAAGGTACGAAGGATATGAGTCATTTGTTTTTAGTCTTTTAGTATTTTCTACATTATAGATCAGATGGTCTAAGTTCAAAACATATAAACCATTAAACAATTGGGCTATAACAAAACAAACATCATTCATAAAAATCGAACAATAATTGTTCATAATTATAAATGAAAAACCTTTCATGTCAAGACATGATATAGAAATAATGTTTCTAGTTATGGCTGGAACAAAATAACAATTATCTAGTTCTATTACAAGCCCTGTGGGCAATGAAAGACAATAGACACCAATGGTAACGGCAACAACTCTTGCTCCATTTCCGACGCGCAGGTCTACCTCCCCTTTACCCATCATTCTTCTCCTTCTCAGTTCCTGCACATTTGTACAAATGTGAGAACCGCATCCGATATTTAATACCCAAGATGAAGGAGCACAAAGGTTTATCTCTATAACATAAATACCTGAAGTGGAAGTCACCCTTCCCTTCTTCTTTTGTAGATCCTCAATGTAGAGGGGACAGTTCCGCCTCTAATGCCCTACCTTACCGCAGTGGTGGCACTTTCCTTCCTTTGCCAGACCTTTCTTTTTCAGTGCATAAGATTTGGGATCAAGATAACACTTAGATCCTATCTTCGTCTTCTTGGATCCCTTAATCTTGCCCTTGCCTTTATGCACCATCAGTATGGGGCTAGCAGGCTTGACCTTCTTCATATTGTTTTCAGCAGTTCTCAACATGCCTAGGAGATTAGACAGTGTCTTGTCTATTTCATTCATGTTATAGTTCAAGATGAACTGTTCATAACTGTCCGACAACGATTGCAGGATCAGATCTGTGGCCAACTCTTGGCCCAGGGGAAAACCCAGTCTTTCAAGGTTCTCTATATACCCAATCATCTTGAGTACGTGAGTCCATACTAAGTCTCGAGCTCCCATCTTGCACTGAAATAATTCCTTGGATATGTCAAACCTCTCTTGCCGAGCTTGTCCCTTGAACATTTTCTTGAGGTGCTCGATTATCTCATAACCACACATGCTCTCGTGTTGCTTCCGAAGCTCAGCGGACATGGTAGAAAGCATGAGGCATTCCACATCCAAGGTATCATCCTGATACTTCTTGTAAACATCTTTGTCTGCTCTCGGAGCATTCCTGGTCGGCTCTGTAGGGGCTTCCACTTACAAGACATAGAGCTTGCGCTCTTGCCTGAGAACAATTCTTAGGTTTCTGTACCAGTCAAGGAAGTTTGTCCCATTGAGCTTGTCCTTCTCAAGGATGGCTCCCAGGGACAAGGTGGAGTGAGATCCACTTGCCATGGAAATTCTACAATAAATTCGCAAAACTTTTAGTACTGTATTTCAAAATACATTTTATATTAATAAGGACTTTTATTAAAAGCTCCCACTATTTTAATTAAATCGACAACCCTTAATTTCGATTCAGAGAGTTTATGCGAGCTACTCTCTTAGTGGACAAGATCCGTATTTCACCAACACAATGAGTCCGCTTTGTCATTTCTCTCAGAATGCGGTTATTTAAGTAAACAACACTTGTCAATTGCATCACTATGCAACTCTTGTATGGTTGGTGACTAACTCTTTATCCGCATCCATCATATGGAGCATGCCAACCCTATGCCTCTAGGCACTCAACCTTTGAGGTCCCCTAGTTAAGTTGGACCCAATGTCGACAGTGGGATATCACAATTATCCGCCCGCACCCTTACCAAGATAGATTAATGCACCTTGCTTTGGCAAGCCCACACTTCATCGATCGAGGCAGGAAGAGTGTCATCCATCGGAAGGCATCCGTATACTTAATATTGGATAAGGGATTTTATTATTGAATCGATGAACATTTCATCGTGATTAACGTTTAATCACAGTGCACATTCAGAAAATAGAAATACAATATTCGTAAACCAAATGCATCCCCATATGTGCACAAAAACAAATTATCAACACTTTGATAAAAAGGGCTAAATCTGAACATTTAGAACATTTCAAAATCTTCTGATTTACATGCATTGAACACAGGAACACCAACTCCACTTATGCAGTAGACAAGCTCATCTCTCAATGTCAGATTCAAAATCTAAGACATTTGATTTCACAAATCCTTTTGAGGGACGGTTACTATAAAGGAGAAACAATTTCTGAAACAATGAAATCACAACGCAATCACATGCGTTCCTAGCGGGGTTCCAAGGGGCCGCGCCCCTGGCGGGGTCTTAGGGGAAGAGCCCCTAACAGGGTCCAAGGGGCAGCGCCCCTGGCGGTGGTCTCAAAAAGAAATACCACCACCAGAAACCGCACAAAAACACCATAAAAAATGATGTTCCAAGAAGAAATATGGGCATTTAGAATGCTTCTAAATTTCCTGATTTACACGCACTTGACCGCAACCTGGCTCTGATACCACTGTTGGGTTTTCTACATACCATTTTTAATGATATGAACACATCAAAATGTGCGCAGCGGAAGAAACAAACAAGAACAACCCTAAACAGTTCAAGGAACTTGCAATTTCATAAATCTAGAAATAGGGAAGAGCAATACATTGAAATACCTGAAGGGATTGAGTCAATACTCAACCGAGGTGCTCCACAACTTCAGTCCAGAGAACAGTCGATGAGTCCCAAGCATCAAAATGGATCGGCGCCTCTATGGGAGTCCACACGAGCGAGAGGAGAACCCTAGCTTCTTGTCGCAGAAGAACTAGGTCGGAGAAGAAGAATGCCCTCTTGGTATTCCACGGATTGCTAGATCTGATTACAAGAAGAGGCGGCGGTGGGGTGCGGGATCAAGACCGTCAGAACACTTCTGTTGTTCTTCTTCTATCGCAAAAGGATCGCACAAAGGCAGCGCCCGGATTAGGGCATAGATCAGGTTCTATTTATACCCAGGCGAAGGAAAGAATAACCGCAGACCCATGACTGCATCTGAGTAAATACAGAATTCGTCGAGTGAACACTTCACCGAAGAAATTCGTCGAGTAACAATTGAATTCGTCGAGTAACAAACTAATTCGTCAAGTAAAACTGAATTAGTCGAGTCATGAATTAGTTCATTCGACGAACTGAGGTAAGATTCGTCGAGTAACATTCAATTCGTCGAGTAAACCATAACTTGACGATTTGATGTAAACATCGTCGAGACATTCTCATCGACTCGTCTCGAAGACTTGCCAAGACGCTCCATACAATATTCACAATACCTATGGAGCATTCAGTTGACTCGACCCAACTCCAATAAGCCTAGGATTGGTCCCTCACTCATATCCAATATGAGTAAGTCCAACGCAATACTTCCTCCAACTTATCCAAACACTCTTGTGTGTGACCCCATAGGCTCATATCGAGTTGGCAGTTAGGATAAATGCTTGATCACTATCACCTTGGAAACACCAACAGTTGAAACTAAACTTATAACATTTTTCTTGAGTTTGATGTTGCAATGTTATCTGTTGGCACAAAAAATTGCACCTCCAAAACTCATACATAAAAGAGATAAGGGGAAACTACGGAATGCCGGTTACTAGGGATGAACGATTCCAGAAGGGAGATCTCTGAGGGAAAAACTGCTTTTATTGATCTTAAAAAGGATTACAGAGGGGGTCCAAAATAGGTAAGGGTGAGAGATAGATAAGTGACAAAATTTGAGATCGCTTGTACATGCTACAAGCTGGAGGCTCGAATCCAAATTCTCTTTTTTGGTACCCATACCCCTCTATTTATAGATGCAAGGGCCTACCCAAATGGGCAGGTACAAAAATTGTCGGTTGCCCAGGGTACAGGAGAACCATGGCAAAGAAGAGAGGATATATGGGGGTGCAAATAGCAAAAAGGATAGAAAACCAGACCACGCGGTCTCGCGGTCTTGCTGGAGTCTGGCTACCTATGGCTTAGGAAATATGTCAGAGAGGAGACAAGCGGTCTGGGCAGTCTCAAGAAATTGAGACCGCCGGGGCTGACAATTCTGACCGAAAAGGAGAGGTCGCGGACTTCCGGGCAAACATGATTGAATAGGAGAGGTTGGTACAAAAATTGTACCTCCAAAACTCATACTTAATAAAGATGAGGGGAAACTACGGAGTGCCGGTTACTCAGGATGAAGGATGCTAGAAGGGAGATCTCTGAGGTTAAAACTACTTCGATTGATCTCAAAAAGGATTACAGAGGGGGTCCAAAATAGGTAAGGGTGAGAGGTAGAAAAGTGAGACCACTTGCACATGCCACAAGCTGGAGGCTCGAATCCAAAGTCCCATTTCTAGTACCCCTACCCCTCTATTTATAGATGTGGGGCCCACCCAAATGGGCAGGTCCAAAAATAATGGGCAGCACGGGTTACGGAAGAACCGAGGCAGAGAAGAGAGGATACATGGGGTGCAAATAGCAAACAAGATAGAAAAACCAGGCCACGCGGTCTCGTTGGATCCTGGCCGCCCGTGCCTTAGGAAATCTGCCTGAGAGGAGACAAGCTGTCTGGGCGGTCTCAGAAAATTGAGACCGCCACGGTCGACAATTTTGTCCGAAAAGGATAGGTCGCGGACTTCCGGGCAAACATGATCCCCGCACATTTTCAAGTTTCACGGGAACTTCGGAATTGTTCGCTTTGACCACCGAGACCGCGACCGTCATAAATGCGGGAAAGTCTATAAATACTGCTTCAAGATTTCATAGTCCAGAACTTTCTGGAAGGAATTGCGAGCTGGTGCTTTCAGCGATCATCCTTTTTCAGATCGCAACAAACTTTTGATGATGGATATAATGCCAGTTGTAGACCGGAGGCAGAAAAACAGAAATTCACCAATGGCAGCTTCTTCGAAGATGGTTGACGGGAAAGAGACAACGAGCTCTAAGAAGACGTTGGCGGTCAAAGCCTCCAATGCCTCGGCGAAAGTAGATGTCACGAAGGAGATCACCAGCTCTACTTTAAAAGGGAAACAACAAGAACTGGCAAAGGATGGCGCGACTTTGGCGATCTCGAACATTGTCGATAAGTTGACCAACTCTTCAGGGCCTCCTGAGTTGACTCTTATTGATCTCACAATCACTTCCGATTGCTAGAAGTCGGTTGAGGCTCTCAACCAGTCTGCTGTCCAGCCTAGTGAGGCCGCTGAAAGTGCACTGTGTGCCTTTTAGAATACTCTAGAGGGGGGGGGGGGGTGAATAGATATTTAAAAATATTTCTATCCTATTTGTGCAAATACAATAAAACACTAGGTGTGTATGCTTCAACAAATCCCACACAGAATAAAACTAAAGTGCTGAAATATGAAATAGAAAAACTGTAAAATATATCTAAACTATACGGGATAGCATAGAAAATAAACAACCAGAAGACACAAAGATTTTATATAGGTTCCCCAAAATGTGGGTAGTCCTCCCTTCTACCACCTAGTAGGAATGCACCAACTGTGCCTGAGTCTTTTGATAAGGAGACTCTCAGAACCACTGATCTCTTAAAAGGAGATCATGAACCAACCAGATCTTTTAATAAGGAGATCTAGAACCACCAGATCTTTTGATAAGGAGATCTTGAACCACTGAACCCTTTGGAAGAGGGATTCTTAAAACTCTTTTACAGGTGAGAATGAGAAGGAGAAAGAAGAAGGGGGAGAAGGACGAATTCTGTTCTCAGAATTCTTATGAAGCCCTGTCTCAAGAAACATCTTCTATTTTCTTCTACTTGATCTGCTAGTGATAAACTCCTGCTTATGATTGTGATGGTTTGCAGGAGCTATGATTGTCAGATTATTAATTTTCTCTTCTTTCTGATCAAACTTTGGCTGCTATATGATTGTGATGATGAGCAGCCTTCTGTTGTTCTGCAGTAAGAGATGGAGAGCAGTTGTTTTTTCTTCTTTGTGTTTTTTCTCTATTAGGGTTCCTTGAGGAGGAAGAAGAAGATGGAGCCCTAATAGAAAACTGTTAGCCGATTGTAATGAATTAAATATCTTTCTTTTTCTTTTCTGCCCTTTTATTGTCCCTCTTCAATTTTAATTTTTGTTTCCCCTTCTGGTAAGTCCTAAAAAGGTATTCACCACTGGACAATTTCTCTTTCCTTCCTTCTTTAATTCTCGACCCGTCCACCAACTATTAGCATATTTCCAAGAAAGCTTTTCTGTCCTCTTTTAATTCTTCATTCTATTTGAGGCAATTAAGGAACCGTTGGAGAACGGTCTTTATTGTTGTTTCAGACACTCTTATCGACACACCTTCGAGTCCTTGTAATGACAGCCATGAGAGAAGGTCCAAAAATGATAGCTGAAAAGATTTCCTTTTTAGACTGTATTCGACATAACATAGAGTTCTCTTCCTCTCTTATCGACGCACCTTCGAGTCCTTGTAAGAGAAGATTCAAATTCATCCTTGCTCTGATTGAACTCTCCTAGTCGATGTTGCATCGATTTCTTATCGATGTAACCGTCGAGTTGAAGGCATGGCTCTGAACTTCATTATCTGCGCCGAGATGAAGTCCACATTGCATCGACTTTAGATGGCTTCGATAGATGCTTCCTTCTGTGTTGAGTTGAAGTAGAAGCTGCATCAATTTCTCAAGGTACTTCGACAGGTCCATGGTCTCTCCATCGATATCTATTCGACGCAACGTCGACTTGAATTACTTCGACAGAAGGGTTGGACAACTTGGACTTCTAGTCAGAGTAGCGTCGATATTAACTCAATGTTGCGACGATTTCTATTCGACGCAAATGTTAACTTTGCTCAAATTGTGCTTCTCTTGATTTGGTCTTGACACCCTAGGTTGAGTGTAACATCGTAAGACATCTAATGAACAGATTACCCTCACTATACAATGGGTAATTCAACCTAAGAGAAAAAATCACTTTTTATATAATTTGTTAAGTTAAATCAAAGAAGTTTTCCCCAATAATCTCCCCCTATTTATCTTAACAAAATTTACATATTGATTAAAGTGATTTTACACATTCTTTTAATAAAACCAAAAATACATTCAAGGCAGCATGGACATTAAATGAATAAGCTAGATGAGCTGATAAGTAGAGAAGGTATCTGATTAATGATCAACAAAAGTTTATCATAGATTACCGTAAAAGAGTATCACTTCCTTTCTTTGAGAAAGATGAAAAAGTTCTCATATACCCTCCTGTATTTCTTTTCCACATATCTGAAGTTTGTATGGGTGGCTTTCTCTGGGTTCTTCTGTATTATTCCATGACCTTGGAACAGTTTCTCCAGGTCCATTTCAGTATTAGGATGAACATCCTTGAGTGTGAAACCAAGATCAAAAACTTTGGTTGTCATCAGATTTATGACTTTTAGATTTAGATCATCTGATTCAAGTCCATTGTCAGGATTTGATTCAGCAGCCATTGCTTGTAATTCATCAACAGTTGTTTATTTCTTCCCAGAAGTTGATGTTTCTGTAAACATGATCTTCCTTTTCTTCTTCTCCTCTTCAGGTGACTTTTCACCTTTCTTTGTTTTTTGAGAAAGCTGTACTGCATCCTATGGTTTACATCCAATACCTCCTCTGTGGAGTTGTCCTTCTACCTCTAGCATTTTGGCTTGGGGATTCTTTATGGTATACTTTGAATGATCAAATAGAGTAGATTTAATTGGGATTGCTTTGTCCATCTCTTCTTTCTCAACAACCTCTTTTCCTCTTTTTAGGATATCAATAAACCTCTTTTTCTTATCTTCAATTTTGTTCTGAGATGTTTCATACTCATATCTTTCTCTATCACCAATGTCCTATAAAGCTTCATAAAACTTTGGATCATTGTAGGTTTTCATTGTATTCACTGGAACTCCAACCATCTCATATTTTTTGTGGTAAGATTTGTTTTTCTTGTACTCCTTCCTTTGTTCTTTTTAGTACATCTCCCAAATAGGCACTCTTCCTCTACCTCTATATGGAGGTCTTCCCCTGAATACAGATGTTGGAATAATTGATTGGTGAATTGGAGCAGGTGAAGATGAGATCTGAGCTGAAGGTGGAAGTTGAGCTTGTGCTGGACGAGATGAAATAGGATCATGATCAGCCACCTTGATTGGAGAGGGTGCTGAAGAGGAATCTTCAGAAGACATTCTAAATGAAACTGGATCAGGGATAGATGGTTCAGTGTCTTCATGGAATTCTTGTAGAGAATTGAGGTAGGCCTGATCATCTGAAATGAGAGGAATCTCCCCCTGAATTAAGGACTCCCCCTGAGGAACAGGCAGGATCCTTGGAAGGATTGGCTCCCCATGAAGTGATGAACTTTCATGCTGCAGCCTAGATGTGATGTCTAGCTCTCCCTCAGAACCAAAAGAGATAGGAAGTGATGTTGTATATACTGAGTCTTAGAGAGGCAGCCTACTGATACCCTTCTCCCCCTGCTTTATATCTCTAACGAGAGATATAAAGACATCGGCAGGCACAGCCGACGATCTGATCTCTGCGTCAAGAGCCTTGATGTCAGTGTTAAGGTCTTTCAATCTTTTGTGTTGGGCACAGAGCATGCGATAACAACCCTTTGAGAAATCCAGATAGAGGGAGCTGAACTGTGAGAGAAGTGTTTCCCTGGCTTGATCAACTGTGTTGGCAACGTCTTGAAGAGATGCCATTACTATGCTGTGAGTTCCTGGTGGCTGCTCCACATACACCTCTTCTTGTAGTTTTCCATTGAGAAATGCACTCTTGACATCCATCTGATATACTTTAATCTTCATGTGTGAAACATATGCCAAGAACATTCTGATTGCCTCCAGCCTTGCCACAGGAGAAAATATCTGGTTAAAGTCAATTCCTTCCTCTTGTCTGTACCCTTGGGCCACCAGTCTAGCCTTATTTCTGATTATGACTCCTGTTGAGTCCATTTTATTTTTGAACACCCACTTGGTGCCAGTAACTTGGTAATTCTTTGGTCTTTCAACTAATGTTCAGAACCTATTCCTTTCAAACTATGTTAGTTCCTCTTGCATAGAAGATATCCAGTGAGGGCCACTGTCCGCTTCTTCAAACTTTTTGGGTTCATATTGTGACAGGAAACATTGCAGCATTGTCTCACTTGTTAGTTGTTTCCTTGTCTTTACTCCTACTGTCAAGTCTCCTATTACTTGAGTTGGAGGATAACCTTTTTGAGTCATCTTGAATCTTATTGGGTGATCTAGGAGATTCTCTTCTTCCTCATTTACTTGAATGATTTCTGTGGCTGGTAACTTAGGGGCTGCAGTTTCCTCTTCATCTGCTACACAATCTTCACCCGAGTCAGTGTCAATCTCCTGTTGTCCTTTTTCCTTACATCCAGGTGGATGGTATACTAAGCTCATCCTCTCAACTTGTTCTGCCAGCTATTCTTCTTCCTGCAGAATAGGACTGGTGGAAGTTTACTTCCCCTTGATAAACATGTTAGTTTCATCAAAGACCATATGCACAGTCTCCTCAATTTTGAGAGAGCTTTTATTGTAGCACATATAGGCCTTGCTTGATGATGAATATCCCAAGAATATCCAGTCATCAGCCTTCTTGTCAAATTTGGCAAGATGGCTCTTCCCATTGTTGAGGATAAAACAGGTACACCCAAAGATTCTAAAGTAAGTGACTATGGGTGCATTTACCTTCAATAACTCATAGGGTGTCTTTAATTTAGTCTTGTGAATGAGACTTCTGTTCAGAACATACTTTGCTATATTCACTGCCTCAGCCCAAAAGGAGTTTGGCAAGTTGGATTCAGCTAATAATGTCCTACCAGATTCAATTAGGGTTCTATTTTTCCTTTCAACCACCCCATTTTGTTGGGGAGTTCTAGGAGCTAAAAAGCATGTCTGATTCCTTCATCCGCACAGAACCTACACATTAATTGATTTTCAAACTCAGTGCCATGATCACTTCTGATCACAGCAATCTGGGTGTTGAATTTAGATTGAATCTGTCTAATGAATCGTGAGAGGATCTTGAAAGTGTCTGACTTTGCTTTCACCCAGCTGAATCTAGAAAAATCATCCACTATGACTAGTGTGTAAGACATACCTGCTAAGCTTTGAGTGGAGATGGGACCAAATAGATCCAAGTGCAACAAGAAGAGGATTATAGGGGAATCATTCTTACCAATTGGTTTGAATGATGCTTTGATCTGTTTTCCTAGCTGGCAGGCTCTACAAGGATGGTCCTTATTGAATTTACCTCTTGGTAAACCCCTAACTAGGTTAAGCTTGGAGAGTTTGGCAATGGTCTTAAAGTTAAGGTGACTAAGTCTCATATGCCACAACTTACTATTTTCTAATTGGGAATTGAACAAGCAGATCTCAGACTTTATGTACTCAAAGTCTACAACATAGACCTTACCCTTTCTGAGACCAGTCAATACAATTTGATCAGTCTTAAAACTGACTATATGGCACTGAGATTTGGTGAATACAACTTTGTATCCACCATCACATAACTGGCTAATGCGAATCAGATTATGTCGAAGTCCTTCAACATAAGCAACCTTAGAAAAGGAGATTTATCCAATCCTGAGCAAACCATATCCTTTGGGTTGACTAGAGTGGGAGTTCCCAAAAATTACCTTGGGCTCTTCCTTGGCCTTGAAATTCTCCAGCAATTCTTTTGCTCTAGTCATATACATGGAGCAGCCACTGTCCAGATACCACTGCTGGTTTATGGTAGAACAGTCTTCCCTCTGTACATTGAATTAAACATTAGTATAAACCCTCTTATGCTGGTGTCTCTTTCTTCTATCATCATATGGAGACATGAAAGATTGAGATGGTCTTCCATTATTCCCCCTTAGGTGAAGAAGTGCTGCATAATTATGCATCAATGTTTGGCAATATGTCCTAGTTTAGAGCAGCAAAAACATCTAGGAATAGAAGTAGAAAGAGGTTTTGATGTTTGATAATTTTGTGCAGAAAATATGCGTTGAGAAGAATTCGATGCATTTTTAGAGTTGCGTCGAATGGAATTCGACGTACCTGCATAGTCCCGTCGATAGTCATTCGCAACATGGTACTGGTTGCGTTGAGTTTAATTCGATGCACCCACGTAGTTGCTTCGAAATGATGTCAACACATATGCTGGATTCCATCGAGTTAGATTCGACGCATTATTAAAGTTGCGTCGAGTTCTATTCAACGTATGATTCTTGCCATTAAGATTTTCAATCAATTTTTCTAAGGGATGTTTGCCCAAGATTCCTGGTTGATCACTCATGTTTACCTTATTAAATATGGTGAGTTTATTAGGGTTATTATTATGATCTTTACATGATTCTAAACAATTATTAGGTCTAGATCTAAATGATGCTACAGGTTTTTCCCAAGACTGATTGCTAGGGATGTGGGTGCTGGTGAATGGTTGTGATTCCTAAACAAGATGATCAAATCTCTTGGAGAGATTTTGTGAGATTTCTTTGATCTTTTGACTCCTTCCATTTAGGGAGTCCTCAATGGCCTTTGCCTTTGAGAGTTCTTTATTTAGGTCTGAATGTTCTATGTCTAATACGTATATTTCTTTTTCCTTTCTAAATATTTCACATCTTAGATCATAATTGACTGAGTATAAATAGTCTTTCTTAAAGACTTCTAGTTCTGATTTAACTATTTCAAGTTCCTTTTGATTGTTAATGTAATCTTGACAAAATTACTTGAAGCATTCTTTAAAATCTTCTAAAGAAAAGTCAAAGTCTTCAAAGATGCTTACCTCAGTTTTGTTTGTGGAATTTTCTAGAGCCATTAAGCAGGCTTCTTCTGGTCCACCATTTTCATCATCATCAGATGAGGAGGAGAATGATTCAGAGTCTGAATCACTCCAGGTCTCAGCTATGAAACCATTCCCTCCTTTCTTCTCCTTTCTCAGGAAGGATTTCTTCTTATGCTCCTTCCTCTGCTTGTTTTTCTTGTTCTTTTCTTCCTTAGGACATTCAGTAGAAATGTGTCCTGGCTTTCTGCAGGAAAAACAAATAATCTCCTATTTAGTAGGAGTTTTATCATACCTTGGCTTGCTTGAGGACCTCTCTCTCCTTCTGGAATCTTCTATCCTGACCCACTTTTTGAATCTCTTAGCGAAGAGATTAAACATTTCTTCTTCAGTGGTGGAGGACTCTACTTCTGTAGTCTTTAATGCAAGAGTCCTTTCTTTAGAAGTTGGTGTCCTTTCTTGGGCTTCTTACTCAGCCCTTCTTTTCAGTAGAAGCTCCTAGGACTTGAGTTTTCCCAGGAGAGCATCAACTGATATCTCCCTGAGGCATCTAGAATCTCTGATGGCCCAGATTCTAGAGTCCCATGTGCTTGGGAAGCACATGAGGAGCTTGCCATTAATTTCTGTCAGAGAAATTTCCTTGTCAAGCCCTCTCAGCTCATTTATGATGAGGCTGAATCTGTCATACATTTCTGTTATGCTTTCATCATTCTTTTTCTTTTCTCTCATCAGAGCTTCCTTCTACTAGTCTGGAGAGAGATTCCCAGATCTCTTTTGCAGAGTTGCATTCAACAACTTTCTTGAATATGTCATCATACATAGTTGAGACCAGTATGTTCATGGCATTGGCATCACATGCCTTAACCTTCTTCTCATCATCAGTCCATTCTGCTTTGGGGACTGAGGTTTGTATTACCTTTCCACTAGTGTCTTTCCTTATTGGGACTGGGGGACCTGTGAGGATGACATTGAAAATTTCCTCATCAATAGAATTCATATAAAGTTTAGTTTTGTTCTTCCAGAGTGTAAACTTGTTCAGATTACACACTTGAAGTCTTGTAGAAGCATAATCCTTAGAACTCATTTTCTTTATAAAATATTATTTGTAATAAAGAAAAAGTGTAGGAGGTCTTTTTGATCAAGGTGTTACCCTTTTAATGATCAACCTCCCTCTGATACCAATTGAAAGTGTACTGTGTGCCTCTGAGAATACTCTACAGTGGGGGGGGGGTGAATATCGATTTAAAAATATTTCTATCCTATTTGTGCAAATACAATAAAACACTAAGTGTTTATGCCTCAACAAATCCCACACAGAATAAAACTAAAGTGCTGAAATATGAAATAGAAAAACAGTAAAATAAATCTAAACTACATGGGACAACACATAAAATAAACAACTAGAAGGCACAAAGATTTTATAGAGGTTCCCCAAAATATGGGTAGTCCTCTCTTCTACCACCTGGTAGGAATGCACCAATTGTGCCTGAGTCTTTTGACAAGGAGACTCTCAGAACCACTGATCTTTTGATAAGGAGATCATGAACCAACCAGATCTTTTGATAAGGAGATCTTAAACCACTAGATCTTTTGATAAGGAGATCTTGAACCACTGAATCCTTTGGAAGAGGGATTCTTAAAACTCTTTTACAGGTGAGAATGAGAACGAGAAAGAAGAAGGGGGAGGAAGAAGAATTTTGTTCTCAGAAATCTTATGAAGCCCTGTCTCAAGAAATAACTTCTATTTTCTTCTACTTGATCTGCTAGTGATAAACTCATGCTTATGATTGTGATGGTTTGCAGGAGCTATGATTGTCAGATCTTTTCTCTTCTTTCTGATCAAACTTTGGCTGCTATATGATTGTGATGATGAGCAGCCTTCAGGTGTTCTGCAGTAAGAGATGGAGAGCAATTGTTCTTTCTTCTTTGTGTTTTTTTCTCTATTAGGGTTCCTTGAGGAGGAAGAAGAAGATGGAGCCCTAATAGAAAACTGTTAGCCGATTGCAATGAATGCTCTATCTTTTTCTTTCTTTTCTGCCCTTTTATTGTCCCTCTTCAATTTTAATTTTTGTTTCCCCTTCTGGTAAGTCCTGAAAAGGTATTCACCACTGGACAATTTCTCTTTCCTTCCTTCTTTAATTCTCGACCAGTCCACCAACTATTAGCATATTTCCAAGAAAGCTTTTTTGTCCTCTTTTAATTCTTCATTCTATTTGAGACAATTAAGGAGCCGTTGGAGAACGGTCTTCAGTGTTGTGGGCCATGAGAGAAGGTCCAAAAATGACAGCTGAAAAGATTTCCTTTTCAGACTGTATTCGACGTAGCGTCGAGTTCTCTTCCTCTCTTATCGACGCACCTTCAAGTACTTATAAGAGCAGCTTCGAATTCATCCATGCTCTGATTGAACTATGCTAGTTGACGTTGCGTCGATATCTTATCGACGTAACCGTTGAGTTGAAGGCATGGCTGTGAACTTCATTATTTGTGTCGAGATGAAGTCCAAGATGCGTCGACTTTAGATGGCTTCGACAGATACTTTCTTTTGCTTTGAGTTGAAGTAGAAGATGCGTCCACTTCTCAGGGTACTTTGACAGGTCCATGATCTCTACATCAATATCTATTCGATGTAACGTTGACTTGAATTACTTCGATAGAAGGGTTGTACCACTTAGAATTCTAGTCAGAGTAGCATCGACATTAACTCGATGATGAGTACTTTTTGTACTCATCTTCTAGTTTAATTTTAATATAGTTTTAATATGAATTTATATAAATTATATGTATTATCTTATCTAATTCATTCCTTTTTATTTTTGCCACTAATTTAAGCTTAGTTCATATTTTTCAGGTTTTCTGGACACTTTAAGCAAAATTGTCAAGTACACGCCCAAAGTCACGGGCGTGACCCATGGGCGTGACAGTCTAGACGTGTTCCAGACCCGATTCCGCCATCCCGGGAGCATTTCGTGAAGTTTTGCCAATTACACGCCCCAAGTCACGGGCGTGACCAAGGGCGTGACCCAATGTCACGGCCGCGACCCGCTGAGACGAAGTAGAACCGCTGAGACCGCAGAGATCAAGCCTTACACGCCCCAGGTCACGGGCGTGACCAGGGGGCGTGACATCCAAGTCACGGCTGGGACCCCACCACCAGCTGCCAGCACGCCTGCCACGTCATTTAAAGTTACACGCCCCAGGTCACGGGCGTGACCAGGGGGCGTGACATCCAGTCACGGGCGTGGCTCGCCCCGCGCGCATTCCCGCCAAAGATTTCCCGCCAGCAGCACATTCAAAGGTTACACGCCCCAGGTCACGGGCGTCCCCAGGTCACAGGCGTGACCTAGGGCGTGACGCGCCCGAAATGCCTGCATTGAAGCCAGAACGCGCCCTCACCGCCAGCACCGATCACGCCCCCTACACGCCCCTTGGTCACGGGTGTGACCAAGGGCGTGTAACCTCATTTTTTCAGCTATATAAATCCAGCTCCAGCAAATGTTTGAGGACCGATTTTTTCGGATTAGAATTTTCATTTCTTGTATTGTTTTCATGTTTTAGTAATCTTGTATGTCCTTTCCTTCTTGCACTTTTATTTCCCAAGCTTGTAACTTTCAATTTTTCTAGTTGTAATTTCTTTTGCTAATCAATAAAATAGTACTTTTTCTCTTACTTTTCCTCTTATTTTCATTATGCACTTCTTTCATTTCATCGTTTCCTCCATCTCTATGAGTAGCTAAATTCTATTAGTACTCGGCCGAGATGATGCAAGGGAAATATAATTCTTGATCTAAATTCTAGCTTCTCTTTCTCTTCCTTAGAAAACTTTAGATTTATTCTTGAACTTTTTTTGGATTGAGATTGTATTGTCGATATATAATTCTCATCTTTGTTTTCGCAATCTATTAACCCAGAGGTTTTGATTTCGAATCGATCATTTCAAGAATAAAGAGAGTTAAGTGCACTCCTCAAGCGAGGATGACATAATTCTCCTGGATTGGAGTCAAATCCAATAGAGGGGTTCACTACGATAAGGCGAGTTTTAGATTTTGACTCTAGAATGAAAGTTCGTTTGATCAACTAAACTCAGTTGAGCATATCCTCGAGAGAAGTGTGTTCATAAATCGGGAACCTCCACGGTCAAGTATTTTCTTAAGAGATTTAGAAGTTGTTCTTTTTATATTGTATTTTCCCATGGTGATTCAAGGTTGAGTACTAACCTTTAACTCATCAATTTAAATAAGCTATTTCTCTTTCTCGCAACCAACCAACCTCAAATTTTATTCGATAAAATAATAGAGATTTTCCGAAGTAAGAGTACTCAACCGCCCCGAGTCTAATACGACCTTGGTTTTTTTATAACATATACTACATTCGATACGGTACACTTGTCGTTGTCGTTTGCAAGCATAGTTTTGCCTCACCAAGTTTTTGGCGCCGTTGCCGGGGAAACGGTTGATATTTCGAAAAAAGAAATATTTATTAATTTTATCGTTCTCTTTCTTCTCCCCTTTCTCTTTAATTTTAATTTATAAAAAAAAACTTAAAAAAGCGCAATCTAAATTCTCGGAAAGGACGCTTTGGGCCTGAATTCCAATCATAGCCTCTAGTACCTTGCAAACCCTTCACAGGGTAGATCTTGGGAAGTCTGGGACTAATTTAACCTGTTTTTTGAAAAAAATTATATAATAAAAATATTTTAAAAAAAAAATTCAATTCATTTGAGTAAAGGTTGTTCCCTTCTTTTTCATGATTATTATGAAGGAATCTGAATTGGCCGTTAAAGTTGCCGAGCTTCGAAACCAACTTTATCTCTTACAATACTCACAAGAACGCCAATTTAGTTGTCATTATTGTGGGGCGCCTCATCAAAGTGAGGAATGCTATTTTCATTCTTATTATCAAAATAATTTTTATGAAAATAATTATCTTCAATATAATGCAAATAATTTTGATTATAATTACGATCATAAATTTTTCTTCTTTTCATGAAAATAATTCATCTTTCGATCAAAATGTTTCCAACTTTGATAATAATTATGATCAAAATTTCTCGTCTTTTCATGAAAATAATTTTCCAAACGTTGATGAAAATGCTTTTTCTAATGAGAACAATTTTTCGGCGTTTAATAATTGTTCTTCTACCTCCGAAGTAGATTATTCTTGGTGGCAAGGTCACCCGGATAGTTTTCGGGGCGATGAAGATAAAGCCTTAGATCCGAATTTTTGCTCTTCTTCTTTTGCGCCCCAATTGTCTTTCTCTAATTTTGGGGAATCTCCACCGATTCAATTTGATAATTCCCCCCAAAATTTAGAGGAAAATTTAATTTCTTTTAGTGTTTCTTCTCCATCTTTGGATAATTTAGTTATGGGTAAACATGTGGTTTCATGTAATCACATAACTTCTTTTACCAAGGATGAAGAAGACTTATTATACCAAGAATTTCTTAAGGTTATGGTCACCCCAGATGAAGTAGAAGAAGAATAAGTTTCTTCCCCTAGTCCACCCGGATTTTATTTTCTGTCATGAATACTCGCGAATTTCTTCTATCAAATCAAAAATTGATAAAAAATTGTGTGTCCGAAAATTTTATTCCGCTCGGTAATGCACTTGTTGTTTCTAAAGAAAACTTTATTTTAGAAAAGGAACAAAAAGAGCTTAATCATTTATTTTCGCAAGCGCCTCCTCCTTGCGAAATATTATCTGACAAGTTTAATTGTGATTCTCTTTATACTAATAATTTCCAGGTTGAAGATGAGCCGTTGCTGCCCCAATTAATTGATGATCCATATGCCGCTCATCTTTATAAATTCAAATCACCTTAGGTATGTATAGGTGATTTGGATTTACATATTCAAATTCAAGGACAAAAGGAGAATCACAAGATAAACGGAGGAGTAGCCGTGCGACTGATACCGACACATTCACCTACGCGTGAATTAGGGGAGTTGCCTGTTCACTCCTCTTTTAATTTTCCTTTTTCCTAACAATAACCGTCTAGCTTAAAGACGGGAAAAAGAAAGCGCTCTTGGGAGGCACCCCTTGCTTATCCTTAATTTTTAGTATTTTTCTTTTTTTATTTTCTTTCAAATGTTCTCCATACTTAGTTTTAAACATTGGGGACAATGTTTAATTTTAAGTATGAGGGTGTAGCTTCGCATTCATTGTATCTTTATTTAAAAAAAATATAAAAATTATAAAAATTATAAAAATCTAATTTCTTGGAAAGGGCGCTTTGGGCTTGAACTCCCATCACAGCTCCTAGTACCTTGCGAACCCTTCACCGGGTAGCCCTCGGGAAGTCCAAGAAATAATATCATATAAAAAAATTATTATCAATAATAATAAATATGCCTAGCCTTGTTGTTTTTATTGTTCTAGAAATTTAGTTTGAGGTTTGATTATAAGTATTCTTTCATTTAAAATTTAGCTAATATTTTGTTTAATCAAAATTTGTTAAATTTAAATTTGAAGAAATTTGGTTTTAAGAAACATTTTATGTTTTCAATTCGATTAGAGAAGTAATTAAGCACTACTTCTCCGTTTATTTTTAAATAGCTTCACTTTGTGGTAAATTGGCTAAACATCTCTAGATGTTTTTTTATTATATTCGCTATTAACTTTAAGATCTTAGGAAATTTCATTCCACTAAAAAGTTGCTCTCAAAATAGTTTAATTTATAAACTAGAAGTATTTCTTTACCCTTGCTAAATTTTTCTTTTCCCCTATTGTTAGATCATATGTCATGGGAATACAGAGATGTTAGTTCTTTATTCTCTGGTAAACATATGCAACCCAAAAATAAAAATGAAGAGAGAAAAAATGTGTATATGTCGTGGAAATGATAGGATAATAGTCTATCATTCTCTGGTATTACATATACTTAAAAAGGGGGGGGGGGGGGGGGGGGGGTTGAGAGGATAAAATTCATCACCCCAATCAAAAACCTCTTCATGTCCTTTGTCTTCATTTTGCCATTTCGTTCAAACCCATCCCTAGCCAATTTCATTGTTTCTAGTCCTAAACTAAATTATTAAGAGAGCAATATTTTGGTAGGTGTCTTTTCCTTAAGATTCTTTTATGTTAGAGTGTCTATAATTTCAATCTAATTTTGTTTGAAAATTTCTATAATTTCGATTGCTAAATAGTTATCTTGAGAAGTAGTTAGCTAAACAAATTTCTTTTTTTTAAATTATCAACATAACTTAAGACTTAATTCTTGAATTCCTAAAAATTTGCTTTGACTTATTCTTGGTTTAATAAAATTTTAGTAAATTAGAAATAATATCGATATCTTGTAATTCTTTCCTCATTCCTTTGCTCTAAAATAGCAAAAGCTCAAGTATGGGGGTGTTTGATGAGTACTTTTTGTACTCATCTTCTAGTATAATTTTAATATAGTTTTAATATGAATTTATATAAATTATAAGTATTATCTTATCTAATTCATTCCTTTTTATTTTTGCCACTAATTTAAGCTTAGTTCATGTTTTTCAGGTTTTCTAGACACTTTAAGCAAAATTGTCAAGTACAAGCCCAAGGTCACGGGCGTGACCCACGGGCGTCACAGTCTAGAAGTGTTCCAGACCCGATTCCGCCATCCCAGGAGCATTCCATGAAGTTTCGCCAATTACATGCCCCAGGTCACGGGCGTGACCAAGGGCGTGACCCAATGTCACGGCCGTGACCCGCTGACACGACGCAGAACCGCTGAGACCGCTGAGATCAAGCCTTACATGCCCCAGGTCACGGGCGTGACCAGGGGGCGTGACATCCAAGTCACGGACGGGACCCCGCCACCAGCTGCCAGCATGCCTGCCATGCCCTTTAAAGTTACACACCCCAGGTCACGGGCGTGACCAGGGGGCGTGACATCTAGTCACGGGCGTGACTCGCCCCGCGCGCCTTCCCGCCAAAGATTTCCCACCTGCAGCACATTCAAAGGTTACACACTCCAGGTCACGGGCGTGATCTACGATGTGACGCGCCCTAAACGCCTGCATTGAAGCCAAAACGCGCCCTCTCCGCCAGCACCGATCACGCCCCTACACGCCCCTTGGTCACGGGCGTGACCAATGGCATGTAACCTCATTTTTTTAGCTATATAATGCCAGCTCCAGCAGATGTTTGAGGACCGATTTTTTAGGATTAGAATTTTCATTTCTTGTATTTTTTTCATGTTTTAGTAATATTGTATGTCCTTTCCTTCTTGCACTTTTATTTCCCAAGCTTGTAACTTTCAATTTTTCTAGTTGTAATTTCTTTTGCTAATCAATAAAATAGTACTTTTTCTCTTACTTTTCCTCTTATTTTCATTATGCACTTCTTTCATTTCATCGTTTCCTCCATCTCTATGAGTAGCTAAATTCTATTAGTACTCGGCCGAGATGATCCAAGGGAAATATAATTCTTGATCTAAATTCTAGCTTCTCTTTCTCTTCCTTAGAAAACTTTAGATTTATTCTTGAACTTTTATTGGATTGAGATTGTATTGTCGATATACAATTCTCATCTTTGTTTTCGCAATCTATTAACCGAGAGGTTTTGATTTCGAATCGATCATTTCAAGAATAAAGAGAGTTGAATGCACTCCTCAAGCGAGGATGACATAATTCTCCCGGATTGGAGTCAAATCTAATAGAGGGGTTCACTACGATAAGGTGAGTTTTAGATTTTGACTCTAGAACGAAAGTTCGTTTGATCAACTAAACTCAGTTGAGCATATCCTCGAGAGAGGTGTGTTCATAAATCGGGAACCTCCACGGTCAAGTATTTTCTTAAGAGATTTAGAAGTTGTTCTTTTTATATTGTATTTTCCCAAGGTGATTCAAGGTTGAGTACTAACCTTTAACTCATCAATTTAAATAAGCTATTTCTTTTTCTCGCAACCAACCAACCTCAAATTTTATTCGATAAAATAATAGAGATTTTCCGAAGTAAGAGTACTCAACCTCCCCGAGTCTAATACGACCTTGGTTTTTTTATAACCTATACTACATTCGATACGGTACACTTGCCTTTGTCATTTACAAGCATAGTTTTGCCTCACCACTCGATGTTGCGTCGATTTCTATTCGACGCAAATATTAACTTTGCCCAAATTGTGCTTCTCCTGATTTGGTCTTAACACCCTAGGTTGAGTGTGACATCCTAAGACATCTAATGTCCAGATTACCCTCACTATACAATGGGTAATTCAACCTAAGAGATAAAATCACTTTTTATATAATTTGTTAAGTTAAATCAAAGGAGTTTTTCCCAACAGACGCTTCTACTGAGGCTATTAAAACTGGGATGCAGAAGTCCTGAGCTGAAAAGTGATACATAAAATCTTCGATATAAATATATTTTCTCCAAATTCTACGAACTATAGGCAAGTGCACTTATCATTCATACCATAGGATATTTAAAACAAATAAATATCAAGTGTCGTATTCCACGGGTCTATTGATTACTTCTACTCACGCAAATTATTATTATTTTATCGGAAATAAAATAGAGTTTTGAAAATAATTTAAAGAAGAGAAACATTTGATCGAGAATCCTTCTTAAGTTAAATATTTTGTAAATCTAGAATTCATAAAAAATTGATTTGGACAAAACTTGACCGTGGAGGTTCCCAAAATATGGTAGAGCCTCTCTCGAGAGAACTACCACCTAACCTTAGGTTGATCGATTAAGACACCTCGGCCAGTCGAAACCCCTAAGCTTGCTTTATGCGGTGAGCCCCACTATTGGATTTGACTCCAATCCGGAAGATTTGTGTCACCCTCTCTCGAGGAGTGCAAACAATTCTTTCTACCGATGAGCGATCTACCCGTATTTACGGATCTCTCGATACACTAAAATACGGATCAAACTTGATTATCATACCCTAGAAATAAGAAACCAATAATTGCAAATCAATGGTAAATCTTAGTTTCCAAATCCAAACTATGAATAAAATATTACGAAATACAAAAGCTTAGAAAATCATCCGATCAAATGCTATAAAATTAGCTACTCATAATTGAAGGAAAGATAATTTTATAACTAAGGAAGTAGAATTACAATTGCAGGAAATGGAATTCTATACTAGGAATTGAAAATACAAGACTTAAAAGAAAGTTCTTAAAGGAAAAAAATAATAATAAAAGTGCAGAAAAACTACTCTAAAATTGACCCAATCGAAGCAAGGACTGGATCCCAATCACTTTGGCAGCAGCTGGCTTTTATAGGCAGAAAATTGGTGAGTCACGCCCTTGGTCACGCCTGTGACCAAGGGCGTGTAAGCTGCGTAACTGCGTCTTGAAAGCCCGGGAATGTTGGGGAAGAGAAACCGCCAAAATTGATCATCTCGACGGGTCACGGCCTAGGTCACGCCCGTGACCTAGGGCGTGTCTTGACCGAGTCAGGAAACGGTGGGAAACCACGCGATCTGGAGGTAATCTGGTAGTTGCGGGAGAGGTCACGCCCCTTGGTCACGCCCGTGACCAAGGGCGTGTAAGCTGGAATCGCTCGGCGGTGGAAACTGCTTGTATTGAATGCTTGTTGGGCGAGTCACGCCCATGACCTGAAGGTCACGCCCTATGTCACGCCCGTGACAGGGGGCGTGTAACTTTAATCCGACGTGGTAACGTCTTCCGGGAGTTGAAGGCGGAGCACGACCGTGACCATGGTCACGCCCCCAGGTCACGCCCGTGACCTGGGGCGTGTGCTGAGGATTTTTGCAGATTTGTTCCTTTATTTCTCCTGAATATGGCTGTGAACTTGAATTTGCTATTAGCAGCCCCATATTTCCTGAAAATACAAAATAAAGCAAATTAGATATATATTAAACTAAAATTATATAAAAACTAATTAATTACTACTAAAATATTATATAAAAATAACTATAAATAATGCACTATCAAAAAGCTTAGGCAGCAGATCGCAGATCAGCAGGGAACTGCAAAAGGAATAAAGAGAAAGGAGACATATCCTTTTGTTCAAACCGCCAAAAGAAAAAAGAGTGATAAAAGTAAGGAAGTGAGCGACAAGACCGCTTTGGTCAAGGCGACCACACTTTCTGAAGAAGGCGGTTTCGGACATCCTACTGTGGGTGCATCCAATAATGTAAGTGACTGGGCCAGTCTTTCTTTTTCTCTCGCAGTCTCAACGTCTTCAAGGGGAGCAGACTCAGAGCTAATAACTTACCTTGATGATGATTCTTCTAATGATCTTCTATGTTCGGTCTCACATATACATGATCCCTTCGAGTCTGAAAGACTTCAGGAGATCGCCGAAGAGCAAAAACAGAACATTGAGAAGAAGGACACAAAAGAAAAGGCAAGATAAAGAGTAGAGGCATAGAAGAAGGAGAAAGAGGATAAAAAGGAGAAGGAAAGGAAAGAAGAAGAGAAGAGAAAGAAGCTGGAGGAGGAGAAGACAACGCTGATCGCTGAAGAGAAGAGGAGAAATGGGAAGGAGATGAAGCTAGAGGACGAGAAGACAACGCTGATCGCTGAAGAGAAGAGGAGGAAAGTTAACGAGATGAAGCTAGAGGAGGAGAAGAGAGTTGACTAAGAGAAGAAGAAGAAAAAGGATAAGAAGAAAAAGAAGAAGACCGCTGAGAAGCAGGTGGAGAAAGGAGAATAAGAGAAGGACGGAGAAGAAGAGGCCCGGTAGTTCAAAAAGGAGAAGATCGCGCTATCTGTCGGTCTGATGGAAATTTCCACTGACTAGGTTGCCGAGCTAATTCAAGCCGCGGTAAACCGCGTGGCAACGACCTCTTCCCCGCGGACTGGTAAGGCAAAGATTATCACGAGACTGTCATACTCTCTTCCTTTGCTTGCTTTTGACCTAAATCTCCAAAAGAGCAGCGTGAGATCATCATCCTTGAAAAGATGACATTCTTATTAGAAACACATAGTTTAAGAGAAGAAGAAAAGAAGGAGAGAGATCACAAAAAAGAGAGTTGGAAAGAATGAACCTACAATGCTTTAGAGGGTTGATGGATATTTTTCTTTATTGTTTTGCTGAAGCGCAATTCCAACAATAAAACGATAAGGCAAGTATTCCTATCGTTTTAAAGTATAGGATCAAGTGTCGTATAAGACTCGGGGCTGTCGAGTACTTGTATTCACAAAGTAGAGCTGTTATTTTATCTAACAGAATTTTTTGGGTTGACAAGTGAAGTAAAAAAATGACTTTAACTAAAGAGAAAATTGATGATTAGAGAACTAACACTTGATCTAGAATCCCTTTGGACCAAAATAAACTTCTTAAATGAATAAACTACAAACTTCTAAATTATAAACTTTGACCGTGGAGGTTTCCAAAGTATGATAGAACCTCTCTCGAGAGAACTATCAACTAACCTTAGGTTGATCAATCAAGCCCCCTCGGCCAGTCGAAACCCCTAAGATTACTGTAGGCGGTGAACCCCTCTACTACAGTGCATAATTACAGAAATTGGACTCCAAAATCCTCTCCCCTGGCATCTGGACATGGCAGCAATTTATAGTTGAAAATGTTGGGGAGACACGCCCCTAGGTCATGCCCGTGACCTAGGGTGTGTAATGTGCGGCAACGGTGTCTTGAATACCCGGGAACATTGAGGAGAAAAACCGCCAAACTTCATAAATCTGTTGGGCACGTGCCTAGGTCACGCCCGTGACCTAGGCATGTCTTGGCTTGATCTGCAAACGGCGGGAAACGGCTTGAGCTGGAGTTAATTTGACGGTTTATGTTGGAACAACTCTATTAATGATTTGGGCTAGGATCACTATCTGTTGATTAGGACTAAGTTGACCCCAATGTATAGTCTAAGGGTCAAGGTTTTAGGCTATCTGAATTAGCTAGAACTTAGGAAAAACTCTAAGTTTCTGCGTTCGACGAACTCCATTCTGCGTTCGACGAAATCAGTTCTGCGTTCGACGAACGTCATGCTCCAGTCTGCATTCAACGAACTCCATCCCGGGTTCGACGAACTGCGTGTTTCAGTTCGACGAACTTCATTCTCAGCTCGACAAACTCAATTCTCCAGCCAGTCCAGTAGTTTATGTCTTCAGTTCGACGAACTCCAGTTTGAGATCGATGAACTCAGCTTTGTGTTTGACGAATAAGTAACAAGATGTTCAGTTCAATGAAAGTGCTTCTCAGCTCGACGAATTCAATCTTCCAGCCAGATCAGCAGATTATCTCTCATTTCGACAAACTCTAGATTCAGTTCGACGAACTCAACTTTCAGTTCGACGAACTCAATTCTCAAATCGACGAATTTTCTCCCCAGCTATATATTTTTCTCTGAACTCAGATCGACCTATCAACATCGGATCTATTCTATTTGGACTTATCAGATAAGTCAAGATATGATCCTTCTTTTTATTATTTCCTTTCCATTCTGTTCTCTCGAGAAAGTAGCTATTTGACATTTTGGAAAAGAACACTTTCATAAAAAAAGGCATTAATGTTTATTGCTGAATCAGATTGCAGTTCCAAGAAATAATCTTTTCAAAATATTATATTCCTTATTCAGATGATTTGAATTTCAAATCAGTCAGATATTCTCTAAGGAAAAAGGATGAAGCAGTATTACAGTATTACAGGATTGCAGTAAGAAAGAAGAAGAGACTAACATAGAGAAGAAACAGTAGACTAGAGAAGATTCATTCTAGAGAAATACAGGAAGTCAAAAAGCTTTCAGAGTTCATCTTCAACAGCATCATGTTTATTCTCTAAGAACATCAATCTTTATTCTCTCACTTTTCAGCTGCAAGTTTCTAATCTTCAAAGAGCAACAACAATATGAGAAACTTTGTCTCTCAGATTCATCAGCTATCAAGGAAGTTTTGCTTTACATTCAAGAGGAAGCTCTGTCAATTATCTGTCAAGAATTTCTATCATACAGGGGGAGCTTTACAATAACAAATCCACTAGTCTTCTCTCAGCTTGTTGACATAGAAGAAATTCATAAACCCTCTTTATCCCATCTTGTACAAGGTTCTAACTCCCTTCAAAAGTTAACCCTTTGGTGGCAGGGCACTTGATCAAAAACCTGTGGTTGGTGGCAGGGCACCTGATCAAAAACCTGTGGTTGGTGGCAGGGCACCTGATCAAAAACCTGTGATTGGTGTTTGGGCACCTGATCAAAACTCCATTGGTGATAGGGCACCTGATCAAAAACCTAGTGGATTCCTACCAGGGGTGGTAGAAGAGTAGATGTACCCAGGTTGATTGGGGAACGACTATAGATCCCTGTGTCTTCTGTGTTTGTGTTTATTTTCTATACTGTTTTGTGTTGTGATTTGTATTTTGCTTTTACACTCACTTTGTTATACACATATATATATATATCAGTATTTTTATTCCATTATAAAAATAAGTAAAAACATTTAATACTCTATTCACCCCCCCTCTAGAGTAAATCTAAGATCTAACCTCACTTTCAATTGGTATCAGAGGAACTTTCAGTTTAGAAGAGGTCACGCCCATTGGTCACGCCCGTGACTGTTGGGCGTGTAATAATAATCCGATGTGGTAGAGTTCCCGGCACGGTAGGAGTGTCACTGTTGAATTTGTTGAGGTGAAGTGGATATGACAAGGCGGTCTGAATTTGGGGGACCGCAGAGACCGCACGGTCTGTGTTAGTGGTCTGTCGGTCTGGCTCTGTCGGTCTGTTCTGGCGGTCTGCTAGTTTGCCGGTCTGTTCTTGATTGTTGCGGTCTGTTCCCGAGTTGTTCTTCTTGGTTGGCCTGTCTTCTTTGTTGGAAGACCGGGCGGTCTGTTCTGTGTAACCGCTGTGTCCGGGTGGCTTATGCAGGTCAGTCTGGCGACTTGTCTGAAGTCGGCCAGTTGTCCTTGGCTTGCTATTGGAGATCTAAGGAAGGAGGGTCTTGTGTCCGCGCGGTTTGTGCGCGGTCTTGTGTTCGCGGGACTTGTGCGCGATCTGCCTACTGATCTGCGGTCTTGGACAGAAGATTGTCCAAGTGGTCTAATCATGCAGTATACTTTGTGAGACCACTGGCGATCTGACGGGTGGTGATTGTATCTCTCCTGTGCGGTGACGACATCCGTCTACTCGCCTATAAATAGGGGTGCATGGCCTATCATTCATAACCAGAACTGTAAGAACTAGAGCCAGGGTTATTCGTGCGGTCTCAACTTTGAGGTCGGGCGGTCTCGGAAGCGAGTTGACTGTTTGTTGTGTTCGCAGGTTTGCGGTCAGCAGGTTGTAGTCTCCTTCCTTGGTGATTCCCAACGGCTTGAATAAATAGTTCGGCAGTGGTCTGTCTGCGAACTGGTTTATGGTGTTCTTGTGCGGTTCGCATTGAGCTCAGCGATCAGGTGACCTTCAGTGGTTATGCGATCTGAGTTGCGGTCTGGCGATAGTGGTTCTTCGTTCAATTCAATAAGCTCCAGTTCGTGCGGTCTGAGGTGGCGATCTTGCAGTGCATGCGGCCTATCTATTTTCTGTTCGCGCGGTCTCAGGACAAGCCAGGCGATCTCTGGAGTCGAGCGTTCTGTGCGGTCTCTGCTTGTCAAGCCGCCAGTTTTTCTTTTTGGTGTTTTGTTCTTCTCTCCTTCGTGATTCTAATGAATCATGTCTCGCCATATATACCTCGCACTGTAAATCAAGTTTGTGATTCAATAAAGTCTTTTGTGTTGCTGTGTGGCATTGTGGTTGTTTGGCTATACTCAGTTGATGCAACTCCTGCTTACTCCTAAACGATTCAAATCAAAAATTTTAACAGTCACGACCCATGTCAAAGGTCACGCCCCCTTGTCACGCCCGTGACTAGGGGGTGTGTAATATTAATCTGACGTGGACTTGGTCTTGGGCTTTTCATCAGGCACGACCCATGGCAGAGGTCACACCCCTTAGTCACGCCCGTGACTAGTGGGCGTGCACTTGACAATTTTCCATAACAACCACAAATTTTCTTTTGGTTAAAATAGTTAGCCCAAAATGCTGTCAGCAACCCAGATTTACCTGAAAAGGAAAAATAAATAAATTAAGGAGAATTTTTTAATAATTAAGACAAATACTAAATGATTATTAAATTAAAAACAAACAAAAAACTAAGATAAAAATAGAGTTATCAAATACCCTCATACTTACCCGTTTGCTAGTCCCGAGCAAACAACTTTTCATAGGAGTAGAAAAATTTAAATACTAGAAAAGAAATTTGAACATAAGGAGTAAAAATGTGAAGTTTTGCGCCTAAGCGTGTAGAAATCCTAGTAGAAAAACCTATTCAACATATGAATTAGCTTATATTTTTCAATAATGCGTTACAATATATTGTTGTTACGTGTAAATTGAAAATCCGGTAAATCCTAAAATATTATTTAGGGAGTGGGTAGCGTGCTTACTAAGATCAATATTACGCAAAATCAAATTTCGGGATAGCCTCCAAAGAAATCCATCAATGACGATGGCCATAGGCTTTCCCTTTCACACTGTCGCCACGGCACTAGTTTAACTCATAAGCATGAATCAATAGGACTTAATTAGGTTGAAACATGGGCTTAGGTATTTGGTGAGGAAAGACAAAGATAAACATGATGGCTATTCACACCCCAAACCTAAAGTGAGCTCGCACAAAATAATCTAATTAGTCATGACATTGTAAGAGCTTAGCAAATTCCTAATCTCTCTTTTTTTTTCTTTTTTCATTCACTTTTTTTTCATTTGATTTTTTTAGCTTTTTTCATCATTTTTTTTTCATAAAATACAAGAGAAAGTCCACCAAAATAATAAAAGACAACAAACACTCACAAAATCTTTTCAAATAACTATTTTTGAGCACTGACTTTGGTGTGTGATTAGGTTGCTTTTTTGTCCTTGGTGAAGAGTTTGGTGGAGCTGCAACAAAAGTAATGTAAAAGGCACAAAGTGGCTTAACAAAGATAAAATGTTAGGTGCGGGGGCAAAAGCTCAAACGGGCCAATGAAATGCCTATATCATATTCATACGAATAAATTTAACTTATGCAAATGTTTGGAGAATCACTAGAGGGCAAGTTCTAGACATCGAGAAAGAATACCCTTCCGTTCAAATTGCGTAATATTTCTCTAGTAAGCTTCTACATACTCACTTAAATTATTTTTGGATTCTACCGGTTTCAAGGTAAAAGTAAAACAAAAATTATTTTCACGCAGTTAGAAAAACATAAATCTAATTGTATGGTGAATAGTTAATTCGACATGAGATCCTACAAATGCGTGCGCGTAACTAGAACACTGCACTAGTCAACAATTTTACTCCAAAATTCAAAATCTAATGAAGTGTATAAAAATTTCCTACACACTATGTAAAAGTAAATCTACTAAGGATTTTGGATATGAGTAAATATAGAGATATTGATTCCCAAAATAAAATAAAATAAAATAAAACTTTTTAAATAATTTTTTTTAATATTTTCTTTTAAATTATTTTTTCGGGTGTTGCCCAACAGTAAACTTGGTGTGAAATAATAATATACTCTCCCCCATACTTAAAAGGCAACAATGTCCCCATTGTTGTAAATCTAGGAAAAACAAGTAAGTAAAGAGAGAAGAAGCTTCCCTGAGTGGAGGCCAAAACCGCACCAAGTAGTCCTGATGAAGCAAAACACACAAGTTTTATATATTTTCTTATAAAAAGATAATGAAACATGAAAGCAATAAAAATAAAAAGACATGAAAGCAGGAAAAATATAAAGACAGATACAGATACAAAGGATAAAACAAAAGAGGCCTAATCCTCATCACTGTCGTCCCTGCTTGGTGGATAGTGAGTCCGCAAAACCCCAAACACCCTCAAAATGCGATCCATCGAAGAATCCTAACAATGCTCATGTGCGGTAAATCGACTATCAAAATGTGCAAACCGAGCATCAAAACGGGCCTCCATCTGCTCAAGCTGAGTATGGAGAGACCCGAACTGACGATCCCAATAAGTTAAAGGACCAGCCATTGGGGAAAAGTGCGGCGACGGTGGGGGTGGAGAATGAGTAGCACTATGGAGATCAGCATCGAGATCAAATGCTCCGCCGCCAACCTCCGGTGGCATAGCCTCGAACTCACCATCGCATCGTTGAGCTAAGCATAGGGCTTGGAGATTCTGAAATTGGATGGAAATCGGCATTTGAACGGAGCGCATCCGCGGAAGAGAATCCCAGACCCCCCAGCTGCTAGGCGAGATAGGTGATAAAGTGCCCTCCGTGGACAGCTCCCAACCTCGCATTTTCGGCCTGATGTCGAAAGAAGATAGCAAGCAACTGGCCGAGGTTAAGAGTTACCTGATGGTGCATACTATATAGACATAGTAAGTCCCGCCTGGTAACCACACCGCGGCTATCGTCATGGCCGGTGAGAGTGAAGGTAAGGAGGTTGTGGAGAATACGAAAGGCAGGAGAGATGCGGTGTCTACCTTTGGATCTTTTGGGGGTGTAAGGAGAAATATCGTTGCTGATTTCCAAACAGAATTGTTGAAGATTAAAATCGGTGGTGAAATCAACACAAAGATCGGCGTAGGAGGGAGAAAGAGAAAATGCCTCGTCGTTAAATCCCATGAGAACATTGAGTTGGCGGATTGAAAGTTGATGCGAAAGACCGCCCATTCGAAAGGCGATGACGTCATCATTCCCGACCCACCAAAACTCAAAAGAGGCCAAGAACTCAACTGTGAGTTCGAAGAAAGCGTCCTCAGAAATGGAGAAAAGAGCATTCCATCTGGGGGTGGATAGAAAGTTCCTCACCAACTCAGCCGCTTCGAAAGCTGCAAGGATACCCCAGTCAAAGATACATAAGACGCCAAAGGGTTTGGCGCCCAACTGGTTGCTCCATTCTTATTGGGTGGGGTTGTCAAAAAGAAGCATAGCTTCCACTGCGGCGGGATTCGCGGGGTGCTCCGAGGAAGAAGCGGTGGAACGAGCATGATGGCGAGGCATTGTGAGAAATTTGGCTCAAGGGGAGAAAGAAAAAGGAGAAGAGAAAAAAAGAAGAGGTGAGGGGGAAAAGGAGAAGAGGAAACCCTTTAAATAAGTGGAAAACAAAGGGTCACGCCCCCTAGTCATGCCCATGACAGGGGGCGTGTAACATACAAAACTGGAAAGGTGGTGCTCGGGAATCGTGGCTGACGGGTTGAGAAAAAAAAGGCCATGCCCCACTGTCATGCCCGTGACTCCGGGGCATGTAAAAGAAAAGGATCTGAGGCATTGACTGGTCAATGTCTCGGATGATGGATTCACTGCAAGGACACACCAACAAGTCATGCCCATGACTTATGGGCATGTAATAGCAAGTCACAGGCGTGACTCAGAAAAGTGCAGCCGAACCGAGATAAGGAGTCCCGTCTCGGTCACGCCTGTGACATGGGAATTGTCACGCCCGTGACAAAGGCGGGAGACGGACCCGCCTCATTCACAAAAAGGGCCCATCAGCCGAAACCTACATCCAGACAGGCCACGCCACCTAGACACGCCCGTGACCCTTGGGTCACGCCCATGACATTAGGGGCGTGTATCTGATTTTCTTTGAATTATTTTTCTAATATTTTTTTGTAAAACAAAACGTAAAAACACGGTAGTAAAAATAAAAACATAAAATACCGACTTGCAGTGCGGAGTTCCATGTACGTGTGAGCGTCCGTTATTTTGCAAATCTCCTCCAAACCTGCAAAAACCTCAAAATAGAATAATAAAAATAATAACATTTTTTTGGGATTTTTTTTCCTCGAGAGAGGGTGATATTTGTTTTTTTTTATTTTTATATGTTTTTTTAAAACAAGAGTAAATATACTTAAAAAAAGAAATTTTAGAATAATTTTAAACGAAAGAAAATAAAAACATGGGTTGCCTTCCAAGAGCGCTTTGGTTAGGGTCATTGAGCTCGACCATGGTGGCGCGCCGATCTAGGTGTTTGGAAGGAGAATTTCCTTCTGGTGCTCAAGAAAATTATCGCCGGTGAAAAATAATTTCAACTAGTGTCCATTCACTTTAAATTCACCTTTTTTGGGATGCATTATTGAAACGGTCCCGTAGGGCCAAACCTCTTTGACGATAAAGGGGCCGGACCAACGAGACTTAAGTTTTCCCGGAAAAAGACGTAAGCGCGAGTTATAGAGGAGAACTTGGTCTCCCGATCGAAAAGTTTTAGGATTCCTAAGTTTCTTATCATGATAAAATTTAGTGCGCTCCTTGTATAATTTATTACTTTCGTAGGCAAAGGAGCGCCACTCATCGAGCTCGTTAAGTTGGAACTTGCGGAGCTCGGTAGAAATATTGTTATCTAGATTAAGAAATTTAAGCGCCCAAAAGGCACGATGCTCAAGCTCGACCGATAAATGACATGCTTCCCATAGACCAATCGATACAGCGTACAACCGATAACGGTTTTGTACGCGGACCGATAGGCCCATAAAGCATCATCGAGTTTAAGCGACCAATCTTTCCTATTGGTGGAAACCATGTTTTCTAAAATTCGTTTTAATTCACGGTTAACCACTTCTACTTGGCCACTTGTTTGAGGGTGATAGGGGGTGGACATCCTATGTGTAACGCCCTATTTAGATAAAACTTTAGTGAATTGGGCGTTACAAAAATGAGTTCCCCTATCGCTAATTATCGCCCCTAGAGCTCCAAATCGTGAAAAGAGTTTTTTGAGAAATTTAGTCACGACGCGGGCGTCATTGGTGGGAAGGGCTTGCGCCTCTGCCCACCTAGACACATAATCGACCTCTACCAAAATATATCGATTTCCAAAAGAAACTGGTAGCGGTCCGACAAAATTGATCCCCCATAAATCAAAAACCTCAATTCCTAAAATAGATTTTAAAGGCATTTCATCAAGGCGAGAGATATTACCTGAGCGTTGGTATTGTTCACAACGACTTACATGTGCGTGAGCGTCTTTGAAGATGCTCGGCCAATAGAAGCCCGCTTCAAGTACCTTCCGCGCCGTCCAATTTGCTTTATAATGTCCACCGACGGGTCCCTCGTGGTAATGCTTTAGAATTTGAGCGCCCTCCTCATGAGATACACACCTCCGCACCACTTGGTCCGCACAAACTCGAAAAATGAATGGATCCTCCCAAAAATAATTTTTCAAATCGGAAAAGAATTTCTTCTTTTCTTGATAAGAAAAATCTTTTGGGAGAAATCTCACAACAAGGTAGTTTGCGAAATCGGCGAACCAAGGGGTGGGGACATCTATTACCTTATGAATAACGAGGAGGCGTTCCTCGAGAGAAGTATCATTAATTTCCTCCTCTATGAGCTCCTCCGAATTGGGATTCTCCAACCGAGAAAGATGATCCGCAGCCAAATTTTTTGCTCCCCTTTTGTCCCGGATCTCCAAATCAAATTCTTGTTAGAGTAAGATCCACCTAATCAATCTTGGATTGACATCAGTTTTTGTTAGCAAATAACGCAAATTCGAGTGATTAGTAAAAACAATTTCTTTAGATTAAGTAAGATAGGAGCGAAATTTATCAAAAGCGAAAATCACGGCTAAGAGTTCTTTCACGGTTGTTGTCTAATTTTCTTGTGCGCCAGTAATTGTCTTGCTTGCATAATAAAGAGGATGAAAATTTTTATTTACGCGTTGTCCTAAGACTGCACCAACGGCAAAACTACTAGCGTCGCACATGATCTCAAAAGGAAGATCCCAATTGGGAGCTATCATAATCGGTGCGTTTATTAAATTTTCTTTAATATTAGAAAAAGAATGCAATTAATTTTCATCAATAATAAACGGTGCATTTTTTTCTAATAAATGGGTGAGGGGCTTGGTTATTTTAGAAAAATCTTTTATAAACCGGCGATAGAAACCGGCATGCCCAAGAAAACTACTTGATATTTTATGGCCTAAAATCAAACCTTCCCGTACCACAAAATGACACTTCTCCCAATTTAACACTAAATTTGTGTCCTCACATCTTTGGAGAATGCGGGAAAGGTTAGTCAAACATAACTCAAATGAATCTCCAAAAATGGAAAAATCATCCATAAAAACTTTCATAATATCCTCCACTAGTTCATCAAAAATTGCTAGCATACATCTTTGGAATGTAGCCGGCGCATTGCATAACCCAAATGGCATCCTACGATAGGCGAAGGTGCCAACGGATAAGTGAAGGTTGTTTTCTCTTGGACTTCAGGCGCAATTTTGATTTGGAAATATCCTGAGAGACCGTCAAGAAAACAATAAAATGAGTGCCCAGATAATCGTTAAAGGATTTGGTCGATGAACGACAAAGGAAAATGATCCTTAAGGGTCGCATCATTTAATTTGCGATAATCAATACAAACCAGCCATCCGATAACGGTTCTAGTTAGGATTAATTCATTTTTATCGTTTGACAATACCGTTAATCCTCCTTTCTTTGGCACCACTTGGACCGGACTGACCCAAGAGCTATCCGAAATCGGATAGATGATGCCCGCATCTAATAATTTGATTACCTCCGCCTTAACCACCTCCTTCATATTAGGATTTAGGCGGCGTTGAGGTTGAATAGATTTACATGAATTTTCTTCTAATAAAATTTTATGCGTACAAAAGGAGGGATTAATCCCTTTTAAATCCGAAATTTTCCACGCAATTGCGCGGCGATGAAGTTTTAAAACATTTAATAATTTTAATTTTTCTTCATCAGACAGAAATGCCGACACAATTACAGGAAGCTTAGAATCCTCCGCTAGAAATAAATATTCTAAATGATCAGGCAATTGTTTCAATTCTCGCACGGGAGGTTCTTCATAAAAAGTTTTTAATCGATCACTACCTAATTCTAAAATTTCAAAAATAGGTGCGTGAGTGATCATGTTGTCATCAAAATCATGAGAAATAAGATCGAGAGATTCAAATTCTTCATCATAAAAAGATGACGGCGAAATATATTCAAAAAATAAAACAGAGTCTTCATCAGGTGAAACCTCCAAGAAAAAATAAGAGTCGTCATTTGAGAGCGTATTTTTCGTAGAAGAATTGATAGTAAAGGTAACTTTTTCAACTCCAACTCTAAGGAGAAGTTTACCGTTACTAACATCAATTATGGCGCGCGAGGTGGCAAGGAAAGGGCGACCGAGAATGAGTGGTACCTCGGTGTCCTCTTCGATGTCGAGGATGACAAAATCTACAGGGAAGATAAATTTATCACCTTGACAAGCACATCCTCGATAATACCCATTGGGTATTTTATGGATCGATCCGCCAATTAGATGCTCATTCTCGTAGTATTAGGCTCTCCTAAACCCAATTTTTGGAAAAGAGAATAAGGCATCAAATTTATAGAGGCGCCTAGATCGGCCAACACATTTTTACCAAGAAATCGCCAAATAAACATGGAATTGAGAAACTACCCGAATCGGTTAATTTCTTAGGCAATTTATTAAGTAAAACTGCCGAGCATTCCGCGGTCAAGTGAACGGTAGAAATATCCTCAAGTTTCTTTTTATTGGATAAAAGATCCTTGAGGTATTTAGCATACTTCGACATTTGTGCGATGGCTTCGGAAAACAGTAGATTAATATGAATCTGTTTAAGCATGTCTACAAATTTTAGATAATGCTCATCCATTCAATCTTTCTTTAATTTAGACGAATAGGAAAGTGGTGGTTGAAATTCCTTAATTTTATTTTGCGTTAGAATTTGAGGAGGAGGAGAAGATGGAGAAATTGTTACCTCCAGTTCAACCAATTTTGCAGGGGTAGTTACCTCCTTCCTGTTCCGTAACGTGATAGCCTGTGCTTGCTCCTTTGGGTTGGGCTCCATATTGCCCATTAGTCCTCCCTGTTGTCGATCGGAAAGCATCTTTGTAATTTGCCCAATTTGATTCTCCAAATTGCGAACAGATCCGGTAAGATTCCGGATATTTGCGTCGTTACTTGCTGCATATTTGGTGACACTTCCTCAATAGAGGGAGCTTTTGGAGCTAGTAGTGGAGGAAAGCCAGGTGGAGTTGTGCCACATTCCCTGGATTACTCCAAGAGAAATTTGGGTGGTTCCTAAAACCCAGGTGATATGTTTTACCATAATGAGTGTTACCCGAATTAATGGTTGACCGATTTGGATTACCCATGTAATCCACATGTTCGGCAATGGTGGAGGGGGATCCCCAGGTAGGTGTAGAAGAGGAAGCAGTCATCTCTTCTATTTTTCTATTTAAAATCTCAACGTGGACAGATAAATTTGAAATCGTATCAACTTCATATATCCCGGCCGGTCTATTTGGGCGCGACCGAGGTGTACTCCATTGATACGTATTCATGGCCATACCCTCAAAAATCCCTTGCGCGCCTGCCGGTGTTTTGTTATTCAAGGTACCACCGGCGGCGGCGTGAATCATTTGACGTGTTTGGGGATTTATGCCATTATAGAATGTCTGAATTTGCAACCAATCGGGGATTGCATGATGGGGGCATCAGTGCAAATATTCCTTAAATCGCTCTCAAGTATCATAAAACATTTCCGATTCAACTTGGGAGAAAGAAATGATATCCTTACGCAATTGGGCCGATTTAGCGTGCGGAAAATATTTCGTAAGAAATTGTTCCGTCATTTGAGCCCATGTGGTGACAGATCCTCTTGGAAGAGAATTGAGCCACTCCTTAGCCTTATTGCGCAAGGTGAAAGGAAAAAAGCCGAAGCCTTATTGCGTCATCGGATACCCCGTTAATTTTGAAAGTATCGCATATTTCTAGAAAACTAAAAATATGCGCGTTGGGATCCTCATCTTGAAGCCCATCAAATTGTACGTATTGTTGTACCATTTGAATGATGCTCTACTTCAATTCAAAATTATTGTTCTCTATAAAAGGTCGAACAATACTAGAAGTGGTATCCTCCAGATTAGGCCAGGCATAATAGGACATTGTCCGTTGCGCGGCCGCATCCAGATTTGGATCACCCATATTAGAAGAAGTAGAAGAGGAGGGAGACGAAGAAGAAGAAGAAGAAGAAAAAGTATTCGGAAAGGAACTGTCCCCTACAGATTCCTCAATCGGATCTTGAGAATTCGGTCATTGGAATCTTAAGCGTCGCCGAATGGTTTTCTCGATTTCCGGATCCAATTCAAGAAGATCTGACGGATTCCTTCGGGGTCATACACCAAAAAAGAAAAGCAAAAGCATAAAAATTTTATAATTAAAAATTTATAAAATAAAATTTCCCGGATTTCCCAAGTACTACCAAATGAAGGGCTCGCAAGGTACTAGGCGGTCTTGTGGGATAAGAACCCAGCATGGCCCTTTCGCAAGAAATTTTAATTATAAAAATTTAAAGTAAAATCTTAAGCAATAAAATAGAAATAAAAATGATAAAATTAACAGAACTTTGCTTTCAAAATATCGACATAAAATATTCCCCGGCAACGGCGCCAAAAACTTGATGGATATTTTTATTTATTATTTTACTGAAGCGCAATTCCAACAATAAAGCGATAAGGCAAGTATACCTATCATTTTAAAGTATAGGATCAAGTGTCGTATAAGACTCAGGGCTGTAGAGTACTTGTACTTACAAAGTAGAGCTGTTATTTTATCTAACGGAAATTTTTGGGTTGACAAGTGAAGTAAAAAAACGACTTTAACTAAAGAGAAAATTGATGATTAGAGAACTAGCACTTGATCTAGAATCCCTTTGGACTAAAATAAACTTCTTAAATGAATAAACTGCAAACTTCTAAATTATAAACTTCGACCATGGAGGTTTCCAAAGTATGATAGAACCTCTCTCGAGAGAACTATCAACTAACCTTAGGTTGATCGATTAAGACCCCTCGGCCAGTTGAAACCCCTAAGCTTGCTTTAGGTGGTGAACCCCTCTACTTGATTTGACTCCAGTCCGGAAGATTTATATCAACCTCTCTCAAGGAGTGCATGAAACTCTTTTATCTTTGAGTGATCTCCTCGTTCGCATGGATCTCTCGATCACTAGCGTATGGATCTTAGATCGAAAAACATATTCGCGACATATGAATTCGAAGCAATTAGAATCAAAGATAAATCGAAGCGAAATAATATAGAGAGCTTGCTAATTTTTATAAAAACAAAGCAAAGTTTATTTTATTCCAAAGTTCATCATGATCAAGCGCTAATTGGAATTTAGCTGCTCATCATGATGTGGAAAATACATATGGTAAATGACAGAGACATGATAGGTAAAAGGAAAGTACTTGAATTGAAAATACTTGAACGAGAATTATAACTTGAAACGAAATTTAAAAGCAACAACTAGAAATGAGAATTACAATAAGACAGTGTAGAATTACAGAAATTGGACTCCAAAATCCTCTCCCCTAGCATCTGGACATGGCAACAATTTATAGTTGAAAATGTTGGGGAGACACGCCCCTAGGTCACGCCCGTGACCTAGCAAGGGCGTGTAATGGGCGGCAACGGTGTCTTGAATACCCGGGAATGTTCGGGAGAAAAACCGCCAAACTTCATAAATCTGTTGGGCACGCCACTAGGTCACGCTCGTGACCTAGGCGTGTCTTGACTTGATCTGCGAACGACGGGAAACGGCTTGAGCTGGAGTTAATTTGGCGGTTTAGAAGAGGTCATGCCCATTGGTCACGCCCATGACTGTTGGGCGTGTAATAATAATCCGATGTGGCAGAGTTCCTGGCACGGTAGGAGAGTCACGGCCCGTGTCAAAGGTCACGCCCCCTTGTCACGCCCGTGACTAGGGGCGTGTAATATTAATCTAACATGGACTTGGGTTTTGGGCTTTTCATCAGGCACGACCCATAGCAGAGGTCACGTCCCTTAGTCACGCCCATGACTAGGGGGCGTGTACTTGACAATTTTCCAAAACAACCACAAATTTTTTTCTGGTTAAAACAGTGAGCCCAAAAATGCTATCAGCAGCCCAGATTTACCTGAAAAGGAAAAATAAATAAATAAAGTAGAATATTTTAATAATTAAGACAAATATTGATTGATTATTAAATTAAAAACTAACTAAAACTAAGATAAAAATAGAGTTATCAAGGGTCAGACCGTCGTTGCTGACCGTAGAACCTGCGGTCACAAAAGATGTTGAAAATGCTTTACATGGCCGCAGTCTCGATTTATTTCCAGGTATACTCTCTGCGCGATCTCTTTCATTTTCTAAGTAGTTATAATTTAGCTGATTGTCCTCTTCTTTTGATCGCAGATGCGGATGGGGTCAAGTCGATCCCTGAGGAATGGAAAATCCCGCAGAAGTTGGTAATTCCTCGTGTTGGAAAAAACCCCTTTGATTTAACTTAACAAATTCACTAAAAGTGATTTTATCTCTTAGGATTGAATTACCTAGTGTATAGTGAAAGTAATATGGTCATAAGATGTCTTAGGATATCACACTCAAACTAGGGGGTCAAGACCAAGTCAAGAGAAGCAAAATTTGGGTGAAGTTAACAATTGCGTCGACTAGAATTCGACGCAATGCCAATTTATTGTCGACGCTACTCTGACTAGATGTCCAAGTAGTTCACCCCTCTGTCGAAGTAATCCAAGTCGACGTTACGTTGAATACATATCGACGCAGAGGCCATGGACTTGTCGGAGTACTTGAAGAAGTCGATACATCTTCTACTTCAACCCAGCGCAAAAGGAAGTATCTGTCAAAGTAATCTAAATTCGACACAACGTCGACTTCATCTCGACGCAGGTAATGAAGCTCAGAATCATATCTTCAACTCGACGGTTATGTTGATAGGGTATTGACGCAACGTCGACTAGCAGAGTTCAGTCAGAGCAAGGATGAATTCAAAGCTGCTCCTACAAGAACTCGAAGGTGCGTCGATAAGAGAGGAAGTGAACTCGACGCTTTGTCGAATACAGTCTGAAAAGGGAAACCCTTCCAGCTGTCATTTTTGTCCCTCTCTCATGGCCCACCACTTTCAAGACCGTTCCCCAACGACTCCTTAATTTCCTCAAATAGAATGAAGAGTTAACAGAGGACAGAGAAAAGCTTTCTTAGAAATAAGCTTAAATGTTGGTGGACGGGTCAAAAAGTAAAGAAGGAAAGAAAGATTTATTGTTCAGACAAATATACCCTTTCAGGACTCACCTGAAAGGGAAACAAATTTAAATTGAACATAGGGACTATAAAAGGCAAGAGAAGTAAGAGAAACATATAGTATTCATAACAATCGGCTGATATCCTCTCTCCACAATTTTCTCTTCTTCTTCCTCCCTCAGGAACCCTAACTGTGAAGATATTGAGAAGATAAGAACAGCTGCTCATCATCACAATCAGATAGTAGGCTGATCTTAATCAGAAGAAAAATACAAAGTATCTAAAAGCTGTTCTTCATCACCATCTCATAACAGCCAGATCTCAAGCAAGAAGAATCACAAAGGATCTGACAATCAAAGGTACTACAAAACATCACTATTATAAGCAGGAGTTAATCAAGAGCAGATCCAGTGATAGATACAAGAAGTTGTGTATCATACAACCTTCATAAGAATTTTGAGAACAGAATTCCTACATCATTTCTCTTCCACCTTCTAATTCCCTTCTGTAAAAGAGTTTTGTTAATCCCTCTTCAAATGATTCAGTGGTTCAAGATCTCCTTATCAAAAGATCTGGTGGTTCAAGATCTCCTTATCAAAAGATCTGGTGGTTCATGATCTCCTTGTCAAAAGATCAGTGGTTCTAAGAGTCTCCTTACCAAAAGACCCAGGCACAGTGGTGCATCCCTACCAGGTGGTAGAAAAGGGGAGAACCCATATTTTGGGGAACCTCTATAAAAATTTGTGTGTCTTTTAGTTGCTAATTTTCTGCGTTGTCCCTATAACTAGTTTACATTACTGTTTTCTACTTTATATTTCAGCAATATTTTATTTTGCCTGAGAACTTGATTGAGCATAAATCCTTAGATTATTTTATTTTACTCACAGTTAGAATAGGAATATTTTTTAAATCACTATTCACCCCCTCTAGAGGATTCTTAGAGGCACATTGTGCACTTTCAATTGGTATCAGAGGGAGGTTGATCAATAAAAGGTTAACACCTTGATCAAAAAGACCTCTTATACTTTTTCATTATTTCAAATATATTTAAAAAGGAAATTGAGCTCTAAGGATTATGCCTCTACAAGACCTCCAGTATGTAAACTGAATAAGCTTACACTCTGGAAGGCCAGAATAAAACTATATATGAACTCAATTGATGAGGAAATTTTCAATGTTATCCTCACAGGTCCTCTAGCCCCAATAAGGAAAGACTCCACTGGGAAGGTCATACAAACCTCTGTTCCTAGAGCAGAATGGACTGAGGATGAGAAGAAAGTCAAGGCTTGTGATGCCAAGGCCATGAACATACAGGTCTCAACCATGTCTGATGATATATTCCAGAAAGTTGCTGATTGCAACTCTGCAAAAGAGATCTGGGAATCTCTCTCTAGACTAGTTGAAGGATGCTCTGATGAGAGGAAAGATAAAAAGGCTCTTCTCATATCTCAATATGAGAATTTCAAGAAAAAGGCTGATGAAAGCATTACAGAAATGTATGACAGATTCAGCCTCATCATAAATGAGCTGAGAGGGCTTGGCAAGGAAATCTCTCTGACAGAGATTAATGACAAGCTCCTCATGTGCTTCCCTAGCACATGGGACTCTAGAATCTGGGCTATCAGAGATTCTAGATGCCTCGGGGAGATATCAACTGATGCTCTCCTAGGAAAGCTCAAATCCTATGAGCTCCTATTGAAAAGCAGAGCTGAGTCAGAAGCCCAAGAAAGGACACCTACTTTTAAAGAGAGGACTCTTTCATTAAAAAGTGCAGAAGCAGAGTCCACCACAACTGAAGAAAAATGTTTAATCTCTTGGCTAAGAGATTGAAGAAGTGGGCCAGGACAGAAGATTCCAGAAGGAGAGAGAGGAGCTCAAGCAATCCAAGGTATGACAAAACTCCTAAACAGGAGATAATCTATTTTTCTTGCAGAAAGCCAGGACATATTTCTACTGAATGTCCTGAGGAAGACAAGAATAAGAAAAATAAGCAGATGAAGGAGCACAGGAAGAAATCCTTCGTAAGAAAGGAGAAGAAAGGAGAGAGCGGTCTCTTAGTTGAGACCTGGAGTAATTCAGATTCAGAATTAAGTTCCTCCGCATCTGAGTATGATGAAGATAGTGGACCAGAAGAATCCTGCTTAATGGCTTTTGAAGATCCCACTAATGAAATTGAGGTAAGTATCTTTGAAGACCTTGATTTTTCTTAAAAAGATTTTAATGGATGTTTTAAAGAATTTTTCCAAGACTACATCAACAATCAAAAGGAACTTGAAACAATCAAATCTGAAATCAAAGCTCTCAGTAAGGATCCTTCATTCTCAGTTAACAATGATCTGAAATGTGAACTGCTTAAGAAAGGAAAAGAAATAGATATCTTAGATAATGAAAATTCAGATCTAAGGAAAGAACTCTCAAAGGCAAAAGCCTTTGAAGACTCCCTCAATTGAAGGAGCCAAAATATCAAAGAGATCTCACAAAATCTCTCAAAGAGATTTAATCATCTTAATCAAGAATCACAATCAATCACTAGCAAACTTGCTTGTGATAGACCAGTAACATCTTCTAGGTCTAGGCCTAATAATTTATCAGAATCATGTGAAGAACATGATAAAGTAACCCTAATAAACTCACCGCATTTAATTGGGTAGACACTAGTGATGAACTAGGAATCCTAGGCAAACAACCCTTGGAAAATTTAGATTTGAAGAATGAGTTTGCTACATGCAGAAGTTATAAAATTGAAATAGAAGAGATGGATGAAACTTTTGAGGAGTATAGAAATGATTACCAAGCTCATATTGACTCTGTCATTTCCACTCTTAAAAATAACACAAATGCCTACAATAAAGCTAGACATGATTTAATGATCAAGAATGATAAATTAAGGTCAGAAATCATCTTTCTTAAGAAAATTGTAAATTCAAATTCACAAACACTGAATGATATGAATCATACGTCGAATAGAACTCGACATAATTTTAGGAATGCGTCGAATGCATCTCGACGGACTCTAGCATATGAGGCGACATCATCTCGAAGGAACTATGTGGGTGCGTCGAACTACACTGGACGTAACCAATATCATACTTCGAATGATTATCGACGGGACTATGTAGGTACGTCGAATTGCACTCGACACAACTCTAAAACTACATCAATTTCTTCTCGGCGCATATTTCATGCACAAAATCACCAAACATCAAAACCTTTTTTTGCTTCTATCCCAAGATGTTTTTGCTGCTCCAAACAAGGACATACTGCTAAATATTGCTGGCATAACAATGCAACACTTCTTCAACTAAGGGAGAACAATGGAAGACCATCTCATTCTTTCATATCTCCATATGATGATAGAAGGAAGAGACACCAACATGAGAGGGTCATTATTAATGTTTAATTTACATGTGCAGAGGGAAGGCTGTTCAACCACAAACCAGCAGTGGTAACTAGAAAGTGGTTGCTCCATGCATATGACTGGGGCAAAAGATTTGCTGGAAACTTTCAAGGACAAGGAAGGGCCCAAGGTAATTTTTGGGAACTCCCACTCTGGCCAAACCAAAAGATATGGTTTGCTCAGGATTGGAGAAATCTCCTTTTCTAAAGTAGCTTATGTTGAAGGACTACAACATAATCTGATAAGCATTAGTTAGCTGTGTGATGGTGAATACAAAGTTGTGTTCACCAAGTCCTTGGTGAATACAAAGTTTTGACTGGTCTCAGAAAGGGTAAGGTATATGTTGTAGACTTTGAGTACACAAAGTCTGAAATCTGCTTGTTTAACTCCCAGTTAGAAAATAGTGAGCTGTGGCATAGGAGACTTAGTCATCTTAACCTTAAAACCATAGCTAAACTCTCCAAAATTAACCTAGTCAGGGGTTTACCAACTGGTAAATTCAATAAAGACCACCCCTGTACACTCTGCCAACTAGGTAAGCAGATCAAAGCTTCATTCAAACCAATTGGTAAGAATGATTCTCCTAGAATCCTTTTACTGTTGCACATGGACCTGTTTGGCCTTATCTCCACTCAAAGCTTAGCAGGAAAGTCCTACACATTAGTCATTGTTGATGATTTCTCTAGGTTCTGCTGGGTGTTCTTTCTAAAAGCTAATTCAGACACCTTCAAGATCCTCTCAAGATTCATTAGATAGATTCAATCTAAACTCAACACACAAGTTACTGTGATCAGAAGTTACCATGGCATTGAGTTTGAGAATCAATTAATGTGTAGATTCTGTGAGTATGAAGGTATCAGGCAAAGCTTTTCAGCTCCTAAAACCCCCCAATAGAATGGGGTGGCTGAAAGGAAAAATAGAACCCTAATTGAATCAGGAAGGACATTATTAGCTGAATCTAACTTGCCAAAGTTCTTCTGGGCTGAGGCAGTAAATACTGCAAATTATGTTCTGAATAGGAGTCTCATTCACAAGACTAAATCAAAGACTCCCTATGAGTTGTTGAAGGGAAAGGCACATATAGTCACTCATTTTAGAATCTTTGGGTGTACTTGCTTTATCCTCAACAATGGGAAAAGCCATCTTGCCAAATTTGACAAGAAGGTTGATGATGAGATATTTTTAAGATATTACTCATCGAGCAAGGCCTATAGGTGCTTCAATAAAATCTTTCTCAAAATTGAGGAGTCTATGCGTGTGGTCTTTGATGATACTAACATGGTTTACAAGGGGAAGGAAACTTCCACCAGTTCTATCCTGCAGGAAGAAGATCAACTAGCAGAGCAAGTTTAAAGGATGAGCATAGTGGATCATCCAACTGTGTGTCAGGAAAAAGCACAACAGGATATTGACACTGACTCTTGGGAGGATTATGGAGCAGATGAAGAGGAAACAACAGCACCTGGTTTACCAGCCATAGACATTATTCCAGCACATGAGGATGAAGATCCCACTATCACTGAGCAAGTGATTGCTCAGGAAGAAGAGCAAATCCTAGATCACTCAGCAAGATCCAGGATGACTCAAAAAGATCATCATCCAACTCAAGTAATAGGAAACTTGACAACAGGGGTCAAAACAAGGAACCAACTTGATGCGCAAATCTTAGCACACCGCTATAGGCAGTAGCGAGACTGCGGCACGAAACGGCAGTGTACCGATCGTTTAAGTAATATAAAACGAGGAGCAATCCCCGAGTATCGAATCTCAAAGGAACACAGTAAGGTGGAGTTAACTATTGAGGAAGGACTTGAGATTGAAGTCCATTAGGTCGGATGGGTTGCGGACGCTTGGGATTTGGTTTGTGGAAAATAAAATAAAATACTACAACTACTCCTATGCAATGCCGTTATGCAATGCTTCGCTTGGCGGGATGGAGACTAGGCAGGCCTTGAGCGTGCTGCTTCGCAAGGGAGGATGGACGAGTAGGCAAGCGGAATCGAACTGTGCAGGCCTTGAGCGCGCTGCTTCGTTAGGAGAATGGATTACACGGGCCGCTATGCCACGCTTCGCTAGGCGGATGGAAGAGTAGGCATATGGAATGAGGGTCGCAAGCACCTCGTCACAAAGCTCACACCTAGCAATTGCTAGCGCAGCCAACCCAAATCGCTCACACCATAATCACCACAAGAGCTCACCTCAAGCACTCATACACAAATAATATCATTGCATAACAATGAAATAAAAATCAAATCAAGTGCAGAGTACAAACATCATCATAAAATAGAAGATTACACTGCAAGAAACAATAACCTAAGAAGAGAAAAATGCAAGAGATACGACCAAATCCGGAGGCTTGTTGTAGACTCTCGGTAGGAATCGTCGAATTGTCAATCCGCGTCCTAGCTCGGTCCCAACTATCGTCCGGGGTAGAGGAGGGTTGTCACTTCCTCCCAATGGACCCTTCTTCTCCGGTAAACTACAATTCAGCCACGTCTGATGCGAAGAAAACCTAGCTTAGCGATGGAGATGAGTGTAGCCTCCTCTCCTTGAAGCGCTTGGATGATGTGAGGTGGCCTTGGGCAAAAGGTGGAGGAAGAAGGGAAGAAAATGGAGCTGTTGCCCCTTCCGGCGGAAGAAATCGCGGAACAGAATCGGCCTTCAAAACCTAAAAAATCGCAGTTTAAATAGAAAAGTTGTAGAATTTTGTTCATGCATGACCAAACGCACGACCGTGCGTAAAAACGCATGACCAAATTAAGAATGCTATTTTGGGCCGCAAATGAACGCGCACGATCGACCAGATCGTGCATGAAGGATAAATGCACGACCGTGCGATCTGGAAAATTGCAAAATGACATAAATTCTTAGATAAAAGAGGGAAACTCATGTGATTTTGCTCACGCACGATCAAAACTGACCGTGCGCGAACAAAACGCATGAGCCGGGGAAGATCACCATTTATAAATACCGTAGGAATCACACGGTCGCTGAAATCATGCGTCAAGGAATCGCACGACCGTGCGATTTCTCCAGGTTACATTTCTCATAGAATGAAGATCTGCCCACCTGCAATATAAACCAACAAATTGGGGAACATACCACCAGCACACAGAAATATTTAATAACAACAAAATAAAGACATGGGGAGCACCATGTGCTTACCCCCAACAGAATAGTGCGCAATTGTACACCAAAACGGGCCCAAAGAGTGCACTTTGTGAAGAAATGTGTTCAAGTGAAATATAAGCAATAATGAACTAAAAGTGAAGTGCAATTGCGTGTAAACAAGCCCAGATGAGTCCGAAAATGTGTATATAATTGGGACTCATCACACACCCAGACTTACCTATTTGCGCGTCCCGAGCAAACAAATCCGTCGGAGTATGAAAATGGTAGTTAGTGAAGGGAATTGCAAAATAGGAGTACGGTGCGAAGTATCATACGCATGCAAATAGAAATTCAGTAAAAGGAGATTCTAACTATGCTAACTAATTTACAAAAGTGTTAAAGCGTAAATAAAGATTTATTGATACTCAACTGGTGAATCATGAAGAACTTGTGTGGTCGTGCCCGGTGTGAAAGTAGACAAGCCACTCAGGAGGGTGTTGCTAAAGACCGGAATTCGGGGATAACTCCGCTGAAATCCATCAACGACGAGAACCATAAGCTTGCCCGGTTACACTCTCTCCACGGCGCTAGCAAACTCACAAGTTAAATCAATAGGACTTTCAGGTTATAATGGGGCTTAGGTTACGGTATGATATTCAATGATAAACGAGACGGCTACGCAACCCAATTCAGTCAAAAGATAACGTTGTACCAAAACAAGACCAAGAACGATGCTAGTGTGACACCTCCCCAGACATAGCTTGAAAACTGGGTGTGCACACAGCCTACTCCAACAAATACCAACTGAATTTTCTATTACGCTCGAAGGGATTTCTTTTCATTTCAATTCTTTTCAGACTTTCCCTTTAACTTCATTTTTTTTCTTTTTCTTTTATCCCCCGGTTGGTTCACAATAATGAGTTCAGCAAATAATACAGATTTTTCTTTCACATCACAGAGGTTCCAAACATCACACCAAATTAAGAAATATGATTTCAGTTAACTCGCTACTTGGTTGCGATACTAGGATAAGCTTCAGGCTTTGGTGATTGAAAGAAGAGCTGAAACAAAGGAGGGGTAGGCACAAACTTGGCTTGCAAAGGTAAACGCATAGGTCATGGAAAACAAGGCTCAAACTAGCCAAAAATGACCTACATCATGTTTAACAATATGAGTTGCTCTCGCCCATGCTTTAAGAGTCGCTTAGGGCAAGTTCTTAGCCCACGAGAAAGGTAAACCTTTGTTCCGACTCGAGCAACACACAACTAGCACTTACCTACACACAACACCGTGCTACTGCCAATTTCATTCACATTCACCAATTGAGTATAATAAATCTAAAACTACGCAAAAACACTAATCGTAAATTAAATGCATAGAAATAATCTAATTTTACTCAAATTTCTACTGGAGCATGCAGATGTGACTAGAGCACTACAAAAGTCAACATCGCACTCTGATTTATAATTCCTATGCTAACATCCTATTTCACATTCCAACCAAAATAAGCATGAACGGAAACACACACACAAGTGAGTGCGTGCTCAAGTGGGTGATGTGGTGCACAAAAAGAATGAACAACAATTTAAAAAGAAGCTTCTAGTATGCTATGCAATAATGCACGTGAGAGGGTACATAAAATAGCTCTCCCCCAGACTTAAACTAAACAATCCAACACAATATATAACTATGAAAATAAAAAATAGAGCTAGGGGAAGAGAGTACCCAATGCTCATCAAGTGAGCATACCAGAAGTTTGGCATGTGAATCAAGACAAAGCTGCAGCATCCCCAACCAGAAAAAGAACCTGCATGGGTGAGCTCCGCAAAAATAAAAGGAAATATACAAACTAATATAAAGTAAAACTAGCTAAACAAACTAGATAAACTAACATTGCAAGAAAGGTAAGATAACTACTGGGGTTATTGTCTTCCCAACACGACTTATTCAAAAACAAAATAGTTCTAGCTAATGGGCGTATGAAAAGAAAAGTGCACAGGTAACTGTTCTAATATGCGTGCCGGTAGCGGGTACCGATACGGCGATAGAACAGTTACTCCCCCACCTAAATAAAAATACCCGCTGAACACAGGTAGCGTGAATAAGAAGTAAGAGGAGGAGGAGAGCTGGTTCTCACTCATCTCACCACAAACTAAATCCTTGCCCAGCAAGATGTTATCTTCAGGGAGGAGGCAGGAAGATAAGGCAATGAATGAGGCTTCCTCTATGGAGGCGGGATCAACATCCTCACATGAGAGGATAAACTCATCATTGACTTGAGAAGAATGCTCCAAGTCCTCCTGAGGTACCTGTGAAGACTCAACCTGCACAGGCTCAGATAGAGAAAGGGGATCAAGAAATAAATAAGAAGAAGAACATGAATAAAAATCAATCGGGGGAGTGATACCGGTCTCACTCCCATAAGGTTGGGGAAGTAAAATAATGTTTGCATTGTCATCAATGCTACAAGGTTTGGTGGGATCAACAGTGGCCATGCCCAAGATTTGGACTTCCTCCACCGGTGCTGAGGAAAGCTCCTTTTCACCTAGAAGGTTGTCCTCCTCCATAGGAGAAGGCATAACACATAGATCTCCAGCCTCTTCCTGCGACACATCCTCAACAATGTCGTCAGAGACGAATGTAGTATGCACAACAAGGGGAGGGATAGTGCTTGGATAAAAGTCGAGCACCAATTCCTCTCGAAGAATCAAGTTCATGCATGGTGATATATGGACAGGGGAGATGGGCTCATTCATGTCAGAGCCTAGATCAACCACACATCTGGTGACCATGTCCATGTCATACCCTTCAAAATGTGAAGGTGGCACAGACACATAACCAGATGTTGAAGGTGTGCTGCCAGAAGTAGGAGTCGGGATGATCCGGATATCCAGCTCGTCATCCTCGTCCACTTGGCGAAGATAGGCAGCACAATCCTTCAAGGCATGATCCGTGCTTTGACAAAACAAGCACTGCCTTACGGGCTTCTTTGGCACAGAAGGAGCTGAAACCAAAAAGAAGTATGACGGTAAAGGCTCGGCAGAATAGCCATAGGACTTACTCGCACCATATGGAGTACCAGACGAAGTCGGTGCTCCATATGCTGGGCCTTGAGTGCTAGGGCTATTATCTCCCGATGGGCATCTATCACTAGCATGCGAAATATCTCCACACCAACGACATCGAATATTAAATGAAGCCCACATAGTGTTAAGATAAAATGTTTCAAAATTAAAACACTATTGTGCAAAATACTACACCTAACAAAAATTTACTAGAGCAACCTAATATAAATGATAAAACAGAATAAAAAGAAATAAAACAAAAAGGGCGCGATAAACAAATGGAAGGGCTTCTCTCTCAGATTCTCCCTCTCCAGAAAACTCACACGTCTGTGTTCCCCGGCAACGGCGCCAAAAACTTGTTGTGCAAATCTTAGCACACCGCTATAGGAGGTAGCGAGAATGCGGCACGAAACGGTAATGTACTGATCGTTTAAGTAATATAAAACGAGGAGCAATCCCCGAGTATCGAATCTCAAAGGAACACAGTAAGGTGGAGTTAACTATTGAGGAAGGACTTGAGATTGAAGTCCTTTAGGTCGGATGGGTTGCGGACGCTTGGGATTTGGTTTGTGGAAAATAAAATAAAATAGTACAACTACTCCTATGCAATGCCGCTATGCAATGCTTCGCTTGGCGGGATGGAGACTAGGCAGGCCTTGAGCGCGCTGGTTCGCAAGGGCGGATGGACGAGTAGGCAAGCGGAATCGAACTGTGCTGGCCTTGAGCGCGCTGCTTCGTTAGGCGAATGGATTACACAGGCCGCTATGCCATGCTTCGCTAGGCAGATGGAAGAGTAGGCATACAGAATGAGGGTCGCAAGCACCTCGTCACAAAGCTTACACCTAGCAATTGCTAGTGCTGCCAACCCAAATCGCTCACACCATAATCACCACAAGAGCTCACCTCAAGCACTCATACACAAATAATATCATTGCATAACAATGAAATAAAAATCAAATCAAGTGCAGAGTACAAACATCATCATAAAATAGAAGATTACACTGCAAGCAACAATAACCTAAGAAGAGAAAAATGCAAGAGATACGACCGAATCCGGAGGCTTGCTGTAGATTCTCGGTAGGAATCGTCGGGTAGTCAATCCGCATCCTAGCTCGGTCCCAGCAAGCGTCCGGGGTAGAGGAGGGCTGTCACTTCCTCCCAATGGACCCGTCTTCTTCGGTAAACTACAATTTGACCACGTCTGATGTGAAGAACTCCTAGCTTAGCGATGAAGATGAGTGTAGCCTCCTCTCCTTGAAGCGCTTGGATGATGTGAGGTGGCCTTGGGCAAAAGGTGGAGGAAGAAAGGAAGAAAACGGACCTGTCGCCCCTTCCGGCAGAAGAAATAGCGGAACAGAATCGGCCTTCAAAACCTAAAAAATCGCAGTTTAAATAGAAAAGTTATAGAATTTTGTTCATGCACGACCAAACGCACTACCGTGCATAAAAACGCATGACCAAATTCAGAATGCTATTTTTGGCTGCAAATGAACGTGCACGATCGACCAGATCGTGCGCGAAGGATAAACGCACGACCGTGCAATCTGGAAAATTGAAAAAAGACATAAATTCCTAGATAAAAGAGGGAAACTCGTGCGGTTTTTCTCACGCACGATCAAAACTGACCGTGTGCGAACAAAACGCATGAGCCGGGGCAGATCACCATTTATAAATACCGTAGGAATCGCACGGTCGCTAAAATCGTGCGTCAAGTAATCGCACGACCGTGCGATTTCTCCAGGTTACATTTCCCATAGAATGAAGATCTGCCCACCTGCAATATAAACCAACAAACTGGGGAACATACCACCAGCACACAGAAATATATAATAACAACAAAATAAAGACATGGGGAGCACCATGTGCTTACCCCCAATAGAATAATGCGCAATTGCACACCAAAACGGGCCCAAAGAGTGCACTTTGTGAAGAAGTATGTTCAAGTGAAATATAAGCAATAATGAACAAAAAGTGAAGTGCAATTGCGTGTAAACAAGCCCAGATCAGTCCGAAAATGTGTATATAATTGGGACTCATCACACCCCCAGACTTACCTGTTTGCGCGGCCCGAGCAAACAAATCTGGCGGAGTATGAAAATGGTAGTTAGTGAAGGGAATTGCAAATTGGAGTACCGTGCGAAGTATCATACGCATGCAAATAGAAATTCAGTAAAAGGAGATTCTAACTATGCTAACTAATTTACAAAAGTGTTAAAGCGTAAATAAAGATTTACTGATACTCAACTGGTGAATCATGAAGAACTTGTGCGGTCGTGCCCGGTGTGAAAGTACACAACCCACTCAGGAGGGTATTGCTAAAGACCGGAATTCGGGGATAACTCTGCTGAAATCCATCAACGACGAGAACCATAAGCTTGCCCGGTTACACTCTCTCCACGGCGCTAGAAAACTCACAAGTTAAATCAATAGGACTTTCAGGTTATAATGGGGCTTAGGTTACGGTATGATATTCATTTATAAACGAGACGGCTACGCAACCCAATTGAGTCCAAAGATAACGTTGTACCAAAACAAGACCAAGAACGATGCTAGTGTGACACACCCCCAGACTTAGCTTGAAAACTGGGTGTGCATACGGCCTACTCCAACAAATACCAACTGAATTTTCTATTACGCTCGAAGGGATTTCTTTTCATTCCAATTCTTTTCAGATTTTCCTTTTAACTTCATTTTTTTTCTTTTTCTTTTATCCCCCGGTTGGTTCACAATAATGAGTTCAGCAAATAATACAAATTTTTCTTTCACATCACAGAGGTTCCAAACATCACACCAAATTAAGAAATATGATTTCAGTTAACTCGCTACTTGGTTGCGATACTAGGATAAGCTTCAGGCTTTCGTGATTGAAAGAAGAGCTGAAACAAAGGAGGGGTAGGCACAAACTTGGCTTGCAAAGGTAAACGCATAGGTCATGGAAAACAAGGCTCAAACTAGCCAAAAATGGCCTACATCATGTTTAACAATATGAGTTTCTCTCGCCCATGCTTCAAGAGTCGCTTGGGGCAAGTTCTTAGCCCACGAGAAAGGTAAACCTTCGTTCTGACTCGAGCAACACACAACTAGCACTTGCCTACACACAACACCGTGCTACCGCCAATTTCATTCACATTCACCAATTGAGTATAATAAATCTAAAACTACGCAAAAACACTAATAGTAAATTAAATGCATAGAAATAATCTAATTTTACTCAAATTTCTATTGGAGCATGCGGATGCGACTAGAGCACTACAAGAGTCAACATCGCACTCTGATTTGCAATTCCTAAGCTAACATCCTATTTCACATTCCAACCAAAATAAGCATGAACGAAAACACACACACAAGTGAGTGCGCGCTCAAGTGGGTGATGTGGTGCACAAAAAGAATGAACAATAATTTAAAAAGAAGCTTCTAGTATGATATGTAATAGTGCACGTGAGCGAGTATAGAAAATAGTTCTCCCCCAGACTTAAACTAAACAATCCAACACAATATATAACTATGAAAATAAAAAATAGAGCTAGGGGAAGAGAGTACCCAATGCTCATCAAGTGAGCATACCAGAAGTTTGGCGTGTGAATCAAGACAAAGCTGCAGCATCCCCAACCAGAAAAAGAACCTGCATGGGTGAGCTCCGCAAAAAAAAAATACAAACTAAAATAAAGTAAAACTAACTAAACAAACTAGATAAACTAACATTGCAAGAAAGGTAAGATAACTACTGGGTTATTGTCTTCCCAGCACGACTTATTGAAAAACAAGGTAAGTCATTAGATCATGAAAACCCCCATGGCTACTAATGTTGTTCTAGATAGAGATGAACAAGGTAAGTCATTAGATCAGAAGACTTACAGAGCAGCCATTGACTCTCTTCTCTACCTAACAGCTAGCAGACCTGATATAATGTTTGCTACCTGTATTTGTGCAAGATTTTAGGTTGACCCAAGGGAATCCCACATGAGTTCTATCAAAAGAATTCTCAGATATCTGAAGGGTACTCCTGAGCTTGGCTTATGGTATCCAGCTGAATCTAGATTTGAATTGGTTGGATATTCAGATGCAGACTATGATGGATGCATGCTTCACATCACCTACGTCCCTTGGCTGGCCATGAAATCCCAGGCCATGGCGGACTTCCTGGTGGACTATATCGTGGAAGTAAGGGAAGAGGAAGCACCCCAATGGGTGTCTTAGGAAATGTTTGTGGATGGAGCGTGAGGGAGGAACTCATGCGGGGGAGGGATTGTATTGATCAATCCCCAAGACACCAGGATAGAGCAGGCACTGGATATTCACTTCCCGGTCACCAACAACCAAGCAGAGTATGAGGCTGTAATCGCGGGGCTCCACCTAGCTCGAGAATTAGTGGTTCACGACATCAGAGTTTACTCTGACTCATTGGTGGTTGCCTCCCAGGTTCGAGGGGAGTTCGAGGTGAGGGATCCGACACTGCAGTGCTACCTGGTGAATGTCAAAGGCTTGGTGGGCACCTTCAAATCCTTCTCTATACAGCATGTTCCAAGGGAAGAGAATGCTCAAGCAAATCAACTAGCCAAGTACTGCCCCGTGGTCGGGGGCATATTCACCGGGTTGTTCTGACCTTTAATCGATGAAGGGGAGATGATGGACATCGATCAGTTCTCCTCATGGATGCATCCCGTGGTCACTCTCTTAGCCACGGGTGAGCTGTCCTCGGAGGTTTAGGACAAGAGGCGATTCAGGTACAAATCAGCTTATTATTTACTTAATGATGGGGTGCTTTATAGGAAGACTCTGTCTGGTTCCCTGGATAGGTTCCTATCCAAGGGAGAGCCTCCTAGGTCCTGGAGGAGATTCACGCAAGCGAATGCGGAAGTCACTCGGGAAGCCAAACCTTGGGGAAGAGGGTGCTGAGGGCTGGATACTTCTAGCCTACAATCAGAAAGGACGCAGACGAGTTCGCAATAAGGTGTTCGAAGTGCTAACTCTATGCTTCAATCCAATCATAGCCAACCCAGCGTCTCCGATTAATCACTAACCCATGGCCCTTCGCCATTTGGGGAATGAACCTGGTAGGGCCATTCCCCCTGACAAGTGGGCAAAAGAAGTATCTCCTGGTGATGATTGAAAACTTTCCAAGTGGATGGAGGTGAAGGTTTTCGCCGAGACAACCTCCCTGTTAATAAAGAATTTCATTTGGGGAGAGATCATATGTAGGCACGACCCACCTCTCGCCATCGTCACTGACAACGGTCCGCAGTTCGTCAGCCTCGAGCTCATAAACTTCTGCAACCAACTCGTCATTGACCTCTGCTTTGCCTCAGTTCATCATCCAAGGAGCATGGGTCAGGTCGAGGCGGCCAACAAAGTCCTCATCAAACTGCTTAAGAAAAAAGTGGAGAACCTGAAGGGAAACTGGGTGGAGCAGCTCCCCTTAGTCATTTGGGCTCTAAGGACTACTCCCACCATGGCAACTGGCGAAACACCCCTCAAGTTATCTTACATCACGGAGGCCCTCAACCCGATGGAATTTGAGGTCAGAAGCCCTAGGGTGGTGGCAGCAGAAGACGGAGATGAAGGATGGAGACTCGAGAACGAAGATACGCAGCGACTCGCATTAGACTTCGTGGAGGAACTTCGCGACCAGGCCACGATCCTACAGGAGGAGATCAAGTGGAGGATGGCAAAGCACTTAGACAAACATGTTCGAATCAAGCAATTCGACAAGGGGGACTTTGTTCTTAAAAAGGTAGACACCATAGGGAGGTCCGCAGCTATAGGTAAACTCCATCCCAACAAGGAGGTGCCCTACATAGTCTCTAAGGTGCTAAAAATAGGTGGGTATCGCCTGCAGAATGTTGAGGGAGAACTCCTGGGAAACACTTGGAGCGGAGACGATTTAAAGCATTTCTACTCCTAAGAGCGATGTAATTTCATGGTCATCTTTTATGCTGAAATGAAGTAATAACGCTTTCTGTTGTAAATGTGTAGCGATTCATTATTGGGATAACAGGTACTAAGCAACGAGATCTTCTACAACCTCGAGTTGAGAGTTGCCGTAGACCAGGCCATAGCACTGGGCTCCTCCCCTGCAGACTGGATACTTTCCCCCTCGAGTGAGTTATATATCCTCGAGCAGAGAGTTGTCGTAGACCAGGCCGTAGCACTGGGCTCCTCCCCTACAGGCTGGCTACTTTCCCCCTCGAGTGAGTTCCATATCCTCAAGCAGAGAGTTATCGTAGGCACTGGGCTCCTCCCCTACATGCTGGCTACTTGCCCCCTTGAGAGAGTTCTATGTCATCGAGCATAGGGTTGTCGTAGACCAGGCCGTAGCACCGGGCTCCTCACCTAAAGGCTGGCTACTTGCCCCCTTGAGAGAGTTCTATGTCCTCGAGCAGAGAGTTTCCGTAGACCAGGCCGTAGCACTGTGCTCCTCCCTTCCAGGCTGGCTACTTGCCACCTCGAGTGAGTTCTATTTCCTCGAGTAGAGTGTTGTCGTAGACCAGGCCCTAGCACTGGGCTCCCCCCTACAGGCTGGCTACTTGCCCCCTCGAGTGAGTTCTATATCCTCGAGCAAAGAGTTGTCATAGACCAGGCCGTAGAACTGGGCTCCTCCTTTGTAGGCTGGCTACTTTCTCCCTCGAGAGAGTTCTATGTCCTCTAGCAAAGAGTTGTTGTAGACCAGGACATAGACTAGGCCGTAGCATTGGGCTCCTCCCCTGTAGGCTGGCTACTTTCCCCCTCGAGAGAGTTCTATGTCCTCGAGCAGAGAGTTGTCGTAGAGCAGGCTGTAGAACTAGGCTCCTCCCCTGTAGGCTGGCTATTTGCCCCCTCGAGTGAGTTCTATGTCCTCGAGTAGAGAGTTGCCATTGACCAGGCCGTAGCACTGGGCTCCTCCCCTGAAGGCTGGCTACTTTCCCTCTCGAGTGAGTTCTATGTCCTCGAGTAGAGAGTTGCCGAAGAACAGGTCATAGCACTAGGATCCTCCCCTACATACTGGCTACTTCCCCCTCGAGTGAGTTCTGTGTCCTTGAGCAGAGATTTGTCGTAGACCAGACCGTAGCACTGGGCTCCTCCCCTGCAGGAAGACTACTTGCCGCCTCGAGAGAGTTCTATGTCCTCGAGCAGAGAGTAGCATTGGACCAGGCCTTAGCATTGGGATCCTCCCCCGCAGGCTGGTGATGTAGGGGTACCGTGACGACGTGGACGTTACGCTAACGGAAACATATTCATCACAAAAAGTAAAACAACATAGGAGGGCTCCGACCAAGAGCGAACAAAAAAGAGGTCGGTTGGCTCCCAAATCCGATTGAAAATAAATATGCGGGACTCGATACAACGTCCTTAGGACCTACCTCTTCAACAAGCACATGACTCATCGTAAACCGGACTCGATACAACGTCCTTAAGACCTACCTCTCCAACAAGCACACAACTCACCGCACCTACACAAGCATCTATTCCATCAATCGATTCTTTACAAAACGCAGCGGCAATATTTTGGAGCGGCGGTGAACATTCAAGCGGCGATTAAGCCCTAGTTGAGATTAACTCCCTTGTTAGCGCTAAGTGCGCCAATCTTGGAGAGCAAACCAAGGCTAGGCCGAGTTTCGCTCCCGCACCGGATCTACCCGATCCGAACAACAAGAGATTAAATAACAACACTTTGATCTCAGATTTTTGCAAGCGAAGAAATTAAAGCCGCGGATAAAACGATTCGACAAAAACCTGCACAAATTAAAGGGTAGCAAGAATCACTAGCAAAGAGAGGGGTTACCCAACCAAGAAGATGAACACACAAGATAATGGTGGGAGAATCTCTCTCTCCACGATTCCACTGGCGTCGCACCGAACGGAGAAGCACCCTTTCTTCCTTGGAGTCGCACCGCGGAAGTCTCGCCGGAGTCGCACCGAAGAGGATGGAGGGAGGCGGCCTTGGAGTCACACCAAGAGAGGGGGGACGGCAAGAAGGAGGCTCCTCCTTTGGCCGAAATTCTCAAAGAGAAGGGTTAGGGTTTTAATTTTCAACTCCTTCATTCCTTCATAAAGACTCCCTTAAATAGGAGTTTACACACAATAATAATCATCCATGATGGAGATGAAATCTCATCCATCCGCATGGTTAAATACACACCAAAATAAAATTAAAGGTTCAAAATTAAAATTACAACATTTTAATAAATATAAAATTATCATCATGAAATAATTTTATATTTATTAATATAAAATAAAAGTGCATGCATAAAAAGTTTTAAGTCTTCAAGGCGGTTTGGGCACGCCGCGGGCGGAGATTATAACGCGGGTTTCCAATAGCATCATCATGGCGCCTCAGATCTTTGTGGTGCAGCGCCTCGGCAGTCGGGTCATCATCATCAAGGAGTGTCGGAGGTGACGCGCCATCAATCCTCCCCCACCCAAAATCAAGCATCTCCGATGCGTAGTCCGAAAGGTAGCGGCGGAGAAGATCGGCATCCAGTCGTTGAAGCTCCGTCGCGAGGACTCATGAGTCATCTGAAGGAGGGAGATCACGCCAACGGATGAGGAAGCGGTAAGTAGCACCCTCCGAGGTAGTAAGAGGCTCCGCAGCAAGTATCATGTCTGGAGTGAGAAAAGTCTTCAGAAACCTGGGGAACATGTCAGCAGTGGGAATAATAGTATGCGACTTACCATCCAGTGAAATACCTGTGGGAACCGATAGAGAGAGGTCATCCGTACTACCACTCCCCAACCCATTAGAAGATTTGGTGGAAGGAGAAGACGTCAAGGAACTCAACTCATGTGGAGGCGATACGAACATCGTTAAATCCGAGACGTTAAAAATAGGGGAGATTCCCCATTCGGCAGGCAAATCCAAAACAAAAGCGTTGTCACCTAGTTTCTTGATGATCCGAAAAGGGCCGGCGCACCTAGGTGCTAACTTTTTAACGGTGCCAGAGGGCAAACGTTCGGAAACTAATCGTACTAAGACCAAATCGCCAACCTTGAAGTGTGACACTCTCCGATGTATATTGGCGTGTGCCTGATAAGAATCATACTGAGCAGTCAAGGTAGCTCGTATACGTGCATGAAGGTCGTGAATATGTTTGGCGAAGGATTGTGCGAATTGACTTGCCTTGTATGTTGGGGGCAAGGGAAACAAGTCAAGAGGCACAGGGGCCTTGTACCCGTGGACAATCTCATTCGGCGACAAACCGGTGGACCGATTTTTGGAGTTGTTGTAGGCTAACTGAGCGTGGGGAAGAAGAAGATCCCATGTGCCTTTATGATCACTCACGAGACATCTAAGAAGGTTCCCTAGGCTCCGGTTGACTACCTTAGTTTGCCCATCGGTTTGAGGATGATAGGCGGAGGAAAACAATAGTTTGGTACCCATTAGGATCCAAAGTGTCTTCCAGAAGTAGCTCGTATACTTAACATCCCTATCCGAGACAATTGTCTTCGGCACTCCTCGGTGACTAACAACTTCCTTAAAATATAGCTTTGCGATATGAGATGCGTCGTCGGTTCTAGTACACGGTATAAAATAGGCCATTTTAGAGAACCTATCCACAACTACGAAGATAGAATCGTGACGACAAAAAGTGGTGGGTAGGCCTAAGACAAAGTCCATGCTCACATCCTCCCAAGGTACGGATGGGATAGGCAAAGGAGTATATAACCCGACGTTGGTTTTGGTGCCTTTGGAAACTTGGCAAGTACGACAACTACTCACTACTCGTCCTACCATTGCCTTCAACTTTGGCCAATAAAACTTTTCCTCAACCAGGGTGATAGTCTTATCTCTACCGAAATGGCCACTCAACCCGCCACTATGCAGTTCCCAGATGATATGGAGACGTAGGGATGACTGCGGAATACATAATTTCCCATTCCTAAAGAGGTAACCATCCTTGATAACGAACGCAGTAATAGTGGTGGGGGAACTATCCTGGGCAGATAGGTAAGAATCCTGAAAATCCGGGCATGTAGCGTACTCATCTTTGATTCGCTCGAACCCGACAACGTTAACCTCCATAGTGGTGACTAAAAGGGTTAGGCGACTATGAGCGTCCGCAACCCGATTGTCCGCTCCCTTAAGATGTTTGAGATTAAACATGTAACCCTGTAGGAAGGATACCCACTTGGCGTGACGCGGGCTGATTTTATGTTGGCCATTGATAAATCGTAAAGCTTCATGATCGGAGAGGATCACGAACTCCTTAGAGAGGAGATAATGCCGCCAGTGGTGCAAGCATCTAATGACCGCATAAAATTCCCTATCATAGTTGGAATAATTCAATTTAGCGCCCGCCAGCTTTTCACTAAAGAAACTCACAGGGTGCCCTTCCTGACTCAAGACACCTCCTATTCCCACGCCCGAAGCGTCACAAGTAAGCTCAAAGACTTTCGAGAAGTCAGGTAGACGTAAGACGGGTGCCTCAGTCATAAGCTCTTTGATGCGTTGGAAAGCGAAGGTGGCGGACTTCGACCAAGTAAACTCACCTTTTTCATGCAGTCACTAATGGGGGCCATGATACTGCTAAAGTCTTTGATGAAACGACGATAGAAAGTTGCCAACCCATGGAAGCTCCTCACCTCATTTATCGTGGTCGGCACGGGCCAGTCCTTAATCACCTTAACCTTGCTAGGATCGACTCTAATGCCCTCCGTTCCAACGATGTAGCCTAAAAACTCCACCTCCGTAACATGGAAAGTGCATTTCTTGAGGTTCAGAAATAAAGTTTCCTTCCGTAGGGTGGAAAGAACCACTCTCATGTGGGAGATGTGCTCGGTGGTAGTAGTGCTGTAAACCAAGATGTCATCGAAGTAGACAACTACGAACTTCCCCATGAATGGCTGAAAGACATGCATCATCATCCGGTAGAATGTGCTGGGGGCATTGGATAGCCCGAAGGGCATCACAAGCCATTCGTATAACCTGTCCTTAGACTTGAACGCTGCTTTCCACTCATCTCCCTCGCGGATCCTTATCTGGTGATAGCCGCTCTGTAAATCTAACTTAGAAAATATCGTGGCGCCAGACAAGACATCTAGAAGGTCATCTAAGCGCGGTATAGGAAATCGGTACTTGATGGTGATTTTGTTGATAGCGTGGCTATCAACACACATCCGCCACGTACCATCCTTCTTGGGGGCAAGAAGGGCTGGCACCGCACATTGACTCATGCTAGTCCTGATGAATCCTTTTTTCATCAAATCCTCGATATGAGTCTGCAGCTCTTTGTGGGCCGCGGGATGAATCCTGTAGTGGGGTTGGTTCGGCAGGGACGAACCCGGAATAAGATCTATCGCATGCTGTATGTTCCTCAATGGAGGTAACACAGAAGGCAACTCGTCTGGGTACACATCCTTATATTCGTCTAAAAGTACCCGTAACTCCTTAGGCAAATCATTCAACGCCTCCGATTCACCCTTCGCACTCATAAGAACTAATGCGTACATAACTCCCTCAAGAAAAGGATCTCTCACGAATTCCCTCCTACTAACTAGGCTCAAAGCCTTCCTTTCGGCTGGGACAGTAGTGTCCTTAGCCAAAGCTACCGGCTCCTTCGGAACGGTCGGTCTCAATGTGATGGTCTTACCGTTGAATTTGAATTCATAAGTATTGGCTCGACCGAAATGTGTGACGTCACGGTCATAAAGCCAAGGGCGGCCTAATAACACGTGGCACGCGTCCATGGGAAGGACGTCACACCAGACCTCATCCGTGTAAGATTTAAAGGTAAGGGGGACCAGGCAACGCTTGCTAACCTGGACGGTAACTTTGCTAATCCAAGCTACCTAGTAGGGTGTGGGGTGTGGATCTGCGGTCAGATTCATACACTTAACGACGTTCTTAGAGATGACATTCACACAGCTACCGCTATCTATAATGAGCTTGCACAGCTTGTCACCACTCATAAAGATCAGAGAAAAGATACTCGTCCTCCTCCATTCATCTAGTGGAAGTGGAGTGGTCAGAATACAACGCATCACCATGAGGGGGGATCGTCTTCCAAATCGCTTGGGACCCCTTCAGGGTCTCTCTCCTCAGCGTCCTCATACACATAATCAGTAGAATCGTCGGCCATGTCTAAGAGGGCAACGGCCTTAGTCTTAGTTGGGCATTCAAAGGCATAGTGGCCTTGAACACCGCAAGAATAGCACATGGTATTGGCCTTGCTAACCTTCCCAATGGGAACACGCTCGCTCGTGGGGTTCCTAGTGTTCCTAGCGGTGATCACGACGGACTTAGACTCGGTGGTTCTAGACTTTCCCCTGTCCGGATAGGTGGAAGAAGACGCTCCAACGGTGGTCTTATTCCTCGTGTGGGAATAACGGGAGTGAGCCTTGGAAGCTAAGTGTTTTTCAATGTCTAGGGCGGCATTGAAAGTCGTGTTCAGATCTGTGTGCCCATAGCGCAAGAGCTTCCGCTGGATGTCGGGTTGAAGCCCCTTACGAAACCTGGATAATGTGACTTCTGGGGGTTCCCTAAGCTCGCAACGCACCATACGGTCTTTCAACTCTCCCATATACTCGGCCACCGACTTTGAACCTTGCCGCAGGGTGGCTAGTTCATCGAACATTTGTGTTCGGTGGTAAGCGGGAACGTATTGGTCGGTGAGCAAATTTTTCATCACCGCCCATCTGATAGGTGGGACTTCCTGTCCGGCACCTAACCTCCTTTCCTCATTCAGCCAAAAGGTTTTTGCACGATCTGTCAACTTCATGCGGGCGACTTGGACCTTTTGGAGATCCGTGAGATTGTGCCACTGGTAGTAACATTCCATACCAACTACCCAGCTAAGGAAGACCTGGGGGTCTCCCATGCCATCGTAGGTGGGGGCATCAATCTTGATGGCTCTAGTGATATCGAAACCATGCTCGGGGCGGTGTCCTCGAGGGGGCACTCAGGGATGGTCCCCATCAGAATCCGAATCAGTGACCGGGTGTTGCCGGTTGGGCCCTCCAACATCACCGGGTGGTGGTGGCGGCCCTCCTTGATTCCGTAAGATTTGTTCTAACATCGTCCTAAGCTCAGTCAGTTCGGTACGTAGACCTGCTATGGCCTCGGTGTTGTGATCATTGTGCTGATTCGCAGCCATTCTAGACGTAGATGGTGTCGTGTACTCCGTTCCTAGCCTAGTGCATATTCAGGTTCAGGAACACTTTGGGAAGATGATTTTTCCTAGGGCTGTAGCTAGATTGAACATAGGATATTTTATAGATTCCTGATGTGCGTAATACGGAGATCGTTAAAAAAAAAATTTTCTTGAGTTTTGACAAAAAATTCAGATTTCAGACCGCTATTCGCACACCACCTAGACAGAATTACGACGCTTCTAATTTTTAGGCCGACCTAACGAGGATGAATCTAAAAAGTTTCAGTTTTAATGTTGCTGGAAATACGTGCAGGAAGCTACAGAAAAAATTTCAGAATTTTTTGACAAGTTTTAAATTTCTGTAATTTTGCTAAACGCAGACCAATCCGAAAATTTCCAGATTTTCCTATTGATTAAAACGACCAACAAGGATCGCAGCGAGGATGTTTGCAACGTGGGAGTTGAAACGACCGGCTTTGATACAAAAATGATGTAGGGGTACCGTGACGACGTGGACGTTACGCTAACGGAAACATGTTCATCACAAAAAGTAAAACAACATAGGAGGGCTCCAACCAAGAGCGAACAAAAAAGGGGTCGGTTGGCTCCCAAATCCGATTGAAAATAAATATGCGGGACTCGATACAACGTCCTTAGGACCTACCTCTCCAACAAGCACACGACTCACCGTAAGCCGGACTCGATACAACGTCCTTAAGACCTACCTCTCCAACAAGCACACAACTCACCGCACCTACACAAGCATCAATTCCATCAATCGATTCTTTACAAAACGCAGCGACAATATTTTGGAGCGGCGGTGAACATTCAAGCGGCGATTAAGCACTAGTTGAGATTAACTCCCTTGTTAGCGCTAAGTGCGCCAATCTTGGAGAGCAAACCAAGGCTAGGCCGAGTTTCGCTCCCGCACCGGATCTACCCGATCCGAACAACAAGAGATTCAATAACAACACTTTAATCTCAGATTTTTGCAAGCGAAGAAATTAAAGCCGCGGATAAAATGATTCGACAAAAACCTCCACAAATTAAAGGGTAGCAAGAATCACTAGCAAAGAGAGGGGTTACCCAACCAAGAAGATGAACACACAAGATAATGGTGGGAGAATCTATCTCTCCACGATTCCACCGTCGTCGCACCGAACGGAGAAGCACCCTTTCTTCCTTGGAGTCACACCGCAGAAGTCTCGCCGGAGTCGCACCGAAGAGGATGGAGGGAGATGGCCTTGGAGTCACACCAAGAGAGGGGGGCGGCAAGAAGGAGGCTCCTCCTTTGGCCGAAATTCTCAAAGAGAAGGGTTAGGGTTTTAATTTTCAACTCCTTCATTCCTTCATAAAGACTCCCTTAAATAGGAGTTTACACACAGTAATAATCATCCATGATGGAGATGAAATCTCATCCATCGGCGTGGTTAAATACACACCAAAATAAAATTAAAGGTTCAAAATTAAAATTACAACATTTTAATAAATATAAAATTATCATCATGAAATAATTTTATATTTATTAATATAAAATAAAAGTGCATGCATAAAAAGTTTTAAGTCTTCAAGGCGGTTTGGGCACGCCGCGGGCGGAGATTATAACGCGGGTTTCCAATAGCATCATCATGGCGCCTTAGATCTTTGTGGCACAGCGCCTCGGCAGTCGGGTCATCATCATCAAGGAGTGTCAAAGGTGACGTGCCATCAGCTGGCTAGTTTCCCCTCGAGAGAGTTCTATGTCCTCGAGTAGAGAGTTATCGTAGAACAGACCGTAGCATTGGGATCCTACCCTGCAGACTGGCTACTTGCCCCCTCGAGTGAATTCTATGTCTTCGAGCAGAGAGTTGCCATAGACCAGGCCGTAGCACTGGGATCCTCCCCTGCAGGCTGGCTACTTCCCCCTCAAGTGAGTTCTAAGTCCCACGATGTGCTAGTCCCATGCTAATTCCAAGACAGAGTGGAGAATGGTGCAAGGAGAGTACTACTGATATCCTTCGACACACGACTAGCGAAGCAACACGCACGGCGCCTCGTGAAAAGTCCTAGTTGGAGTGTGTGATCACCCAGTGCAGCAAAGCCCCCGCTAACCATCTCACACTCTCGACGAGTAAGAGAGACTCAGACGCAAAACCTACAGGGAAAATGCTCCTATGTGAATTGTGGCTATGAGCGAGTATGCCATACGGGCAAGCACGACAAAGGAGAGACAAATTAACCTCGACGATAGACAATGCAATCACATAATAAACAAAGGCAAAGATTCCTATTCAATAAAATGAAAATGGCGAGTACGCCAAGTAGGTTCATAAATGAGAAAGAAAAATTATTATTACAACTTGAGAATATGAAAACTAGTTATTCGCCTTGGTCATCTTCCTCTGACTCGCCGGAACAGTCGTCGCTTGGGGTCCTCATTAGGACAGAGCTTGCCACCTCATGATACAGCTCTGGAAAAAGGACTACGAGGTCGATTTGGGCCTCCTCTGCGGTGAGGAGGAACCGCCGCCGCAGCCACACCCGCATGAATGTCGCGGTCTTGATGGCCAGCTGCCTGCACATCTCGGCGACCTGGGTAGGGTGAAGTGGAGAAGCGGGGGGACTGTTGAGGACTCCCCTTTGGTTGGGTGGTGGCACTCCGCTACATCAGACTCTGCCTCAGCGAGGTGAGTCTCTAGGTAGTTGACTTTGCTCTGCGCCGCGACCAGCTGCTCCTCCAGCTCAGATACTCGCGTCACCAATTCGAATGTGGTTTCCTGGAATAGAAAAGTTGGCCGATGAAGTTGGTAGGTAAGAGGGATGGAGGCGAGTAAGGGCTCTTACATTGGGAGGAGGTTCTTCTTTAGCCTTGAGCACCTCCAGCTCCTCTTCCACTCGAGCCAGCCTCTCCCCTTGCTCTTCGTAGGCCCGAACCAAGTCGCGGAGCCGTCTGTTCGCTTGGAGCCCTCGTCGCGCGGTCTGATGGACCACCTCGGTAGTGTGGAGGGCAGTGTGGCTGCTGAGATTAGCCAGCTCATGGATAGGATCCTCCGCAAGGACCTCCGCGTCCTGCCACCCGTACAAACCAAAGAGCAGGTTGCACGCGCAGTCGCTAACCTCCTCAAAGTCCTCCCAGAAAGGGAGGAGTGAGCTCACTGAGACTCTGTTCACCGCAAGGTCCCATATCAGCAGGGGGTTTCCTTTGGTGTCCTCCATCCTCATCCCCATCACGAAATTTATATGGGTCAAGGGATCAGGAGGCGGACTCGCCGAAGGATGGGAGGTGGAGCTCTCCGTATTATGCTTCTTACGCCTCGGCTCACTCACCGAGGCGAGTTTTGGGTTGACCCGACCCATGCCTTTATCAACTGCGGGAGGCATCCCTTAATCCACCGTGACCACCGCCCATGTGACTCCCTCGTGACAGGGCTCATTTGACCGCTGTCACGAGGCATCGCAAGGGGGCAAGTAGGGGCGGTGCACTCACCTGTAAGCGAGAGAAAATAGTTAATAACAACTACCAAGGAAAGGAAGCACTTCCAGCGCAGAGGGTATTACCCGAGACTAAACTGCTCTAGGAGGCAGGAAAGCGAGTTGGTCCACGCCTCGCAGTAGAAAGACGAAGGTCATGACCTTATCCTTCATAAAGAGATAATGGTCCAGCGCGTCCCCCTTCAGGCGAGGCAGCCTAAACTCTGCCTCTGTCTTCTGTACTGGGGCGAAGGGGATACTCTTAAAGTCGCCCCACACCAGGACAAACTTATCGGTCCAGTGGTGGACCTTGTTGAGCGTCTCGGAGACCCGAATGCACACGCTAGTGAAGAACAGGGTGCCATTGTTGGTCACCTTCAGGGTCAGGACCTTGCGGAAGGCGGCGAGGTTAAACTTGATCTTCTCCTCGCGTAGGTAACATGCATAAGCAACCATGACACTGATCGCGTTGGGGTTCACCTACGCGAGGATCATCCCAAAGTAACGGAGGACCTGGCGCACCTTGGGCCACAAAGGCAGCCTCAAGCCCACCTGGAAATGAGCCAGGGGGATGGCGAGTTCTCTGATATAGAGTGTGTTGATGAACTCGCCAGGTGCTAGCCACCTCGCTGTGTAGCCAGGTGGCAAGTAGCTATTTTCAACATCCACCAGCTCCTTGTGAAATTTTTCGAATCTTTATGGAGTGAGCAGGAATCATACAACTTAGAGTTCACAAGCCAAACAACCAGAAGCACATGAAGGAAATATAGTCTTTATTGATAAGCAAAATCTTCATTACTGGGAGAGGTATGCTTGGCGAGACATGATTTCGCCAGCACACAAAACAGAAGAAGAAAATACACAACTTGAAAGGAAGATAACTGAGACCGCTCCAGACCGCGCGGTCTCCTTGCCGATCTCTGCAAGCCTCCTAACCGCACAACACTGCCGGTTACAGAACACCACCTCAGACCGCTGAGCAGACCGCACCCTCTTTACGACCTCCACTGATTCTCTCGAACTCCAGCAACCCACACTGCAAGCCGCAGACCGCCCGAACACTTTCAGAGGAAGAGGTGATCGCTGCAGACCGCACTATCCGCAGAAGCTGCACAAGAAAATTCTGTCAACAGACCGCCCGGTCAGAAAGAAACAGACCGCCCGGTCAGAAAGAAACAGACCGCAGGAATTAGGAACAACTCAGCTTACACTTGGTGTGTCTTAATTTGCTGCTACAGTGGCTCCTATTTATACGTGCGGGACCTGATCCAGTCACCGCCCTATGAGATAGGATCACCACCCCCAGACCGCGCGACCAGACCGGTCAACCCGTACGATCAGCAACAGTTCTTTCTGCTTCATTTGATGAGCTCGCCGGCTTCACACTAGACCGCGGGAGATCGCCACTCCCTTATTCAAAACGCGACTCCATAAGGAGATCGCCAGACCGCCAAGAAGCCCCTCACCACCAGTGTTTTCCAGAGACCGCAAACACTGTCTGTTCGCCACAAGACCGCGAACACCTGTTCGCATGCCGACCTCCTCCTGAGACCAAGAACAGAGACCTGTTCGCATACCAGCCTGGTCCTGAGACCGCGAACAGATACCACGCGACTAAGAGCCTTAGTCCGCGAATACTACCAGAAAACCCGGACAGCCACCAGACCGGAATTCTGGAAACCTGGACCAACCTGTGCGGTCACGCCAGACCGCCACAGTCTTGAAGAAGCCAGCCCTCCACGCTATCACAGACAGACTGCGCGACCTGAAGATGCCAATATCGCCACACGATCACAGACAGACTGCGCGGCCTCACCTTCAGCTGCTTTGGACAGATACCAGCGGTCATGCCAGGAGACTACGGCTAGGCAAGACATGCCAGACTGCAGAATAGATCGCCAGGTCGTGCGGTCTCACCAGACCGCGCGACCTCCTCCCAGACCACCTAGATCCAAAAGCTCCACAAACTTCCACTTCAACATTTTCAACACTCCCCCTTGAAGTGGGAAGTTGAAAACAGCCACAGTAAGCTCCTTAGTCATGTGAACGGCCCCTTTGCCAGCACCTTTATAAAGATGTCAGCAATGTTGTCCTGACTCCGAACATGCTCGACCGAAAGAGACCCCTCCAGCACCTTCTCACGAATGAAATTTTGCTCGATCTCGATATGCTTGGTCCTCGTGTGACAAACTAGATTGGTCACCAGTTTGAGAGCACTCTCATTGTCATCGCGGAGCAGAGTCGGCCCCCGAACCTCCTTATGGATGTCTCCAACCAACCTCCTAAGCCAGATGGCTTCCTGAGCTACCAAGGCAGAAGCCTTGAATTCCGCTTCCGTGGTTGAGACCGACACGGAATCCTGCTTCTTGCAGCACCATGATATAGCCATGGAGCCCGCCATGAAGACGTATCCAGACGTCGACTTCTGATCATCCGAATCTCCCCCGTAATCAGCATCCATGTATCCAAGCACCTCGAAGCCCGCATCCCTCCTGTAAAGGAGACCCATATCTGAGGTCGCCTTGACATACTTCAGTATATTCTTGGCCGCTAGCAGATGAGGCATCCGTGGCTCCGCCATATACCGACTCACTCTGCCAACTACATAAGCAATATCCAGCCTAGTGATCGTCAGATAGATCAAGCTCCCAACCAGAGCTTGGAACACCAACGGATCTTGCAGAATCCTTCCCTCGTCCTTCCGAAGCTTCATAGCCTTCTCCAGAGGTGTGGAGATGCAATTCCATTCTTTCATGCCGAACCTCTCAACGATCCGCTCCGCATATCCAGTCTGGGACACCAGCACTCCACTCTCCTTCCTCTACACCTCGAGTCCAAGGAAATGGTGAAGCTCACCCAGATCCTTCATCTCAAACCTGATAGATAGCTCTGCCTGAAGCTGCACTACCTCCTCCTTCGAATTCCCCGTCACGATCATATCATCGACGTAAAGCAGCATGATGACTTGAAGCTCCCCACTCTTCTTGACGAACAAGCTTGAGTCTGAGTCTGAAGCACCAAACCCACAGAATAAGAGATACTCTGCAATCTTTCCATACCACGCCCTCGGCGCTTGCTTCAACCCATACAGGGCCTTCTTCAGCTTGCAGACATGCTCCGGAATATCTTCAGAAATGAAGCCTGGCGACTGGACCATGAAGATGTCCTTATCAATCTCGCCTAACAAGAACGCATTCTTTACGTCAAGCTGCCAAATCTTCCATACCCAACACGCCGCCAAGGCAATCACAACCCGAACTGAAGTTATTTTTGCCACCGGACTAAATGTCTCTTCATAGTCTTCACCGTATTACTGCGAGAACCTCCGAGCCACAAGGCGAGCCTTGTACCGCTCGATACTGCCGTCAGCTTTCTTCTTCAGCTTGTAGACCCATTTGCATGTGACAGGAGTGGTGCCCTTGGGCCAGAGCACCAGAGACCAGGTCTCATTTTTCTCGAGAGCTGCCATATCTTCTTGAATCGCAACGTCCCACTCCTTCACGCCTCTGTCCTTCTCAAAGCGCGACGGCTCCCTCTCATCCAAGGGACCAGCAAAGAAACACGAGACAAAGCTCACCATGTTTCCTCCTGTATAGCGATCAGGGGCAATGATAGTTTGCTTTGATCTCCGCAACGCCTTCCCCTGACTCGCAGTATCTTCAGCTGCTTCTTCCCTAGCTCCTCTTCCAGACGTATTCGGAGCATTGCTCCCCCTGCTTCCTGAACCAGAAGCCTCCGCCTCAGAACTAGATATTGATGGACCACCTGGTGACACAGGTAGCTCCACCAGAAGATTTTCCACAGCCCTCTCCGGCTCCTCCACCCTGCTCTCTGGTAGCTCCACACCAGAACTTCCCTTGTACGACGTCACCTCATCAAACACGACATCGCGAGATACAACAAATCTCCGCGTCTCCGGGTCCATGCACTTCCAGCCCTTCTTCTGGTCATCATACCCCATGAAGACTAGCTTCCTTGCTTTCGCATCTAGCTTCGTCCAAAGCGCATATGGAACGTGCACATAGCAGGTGGAACCAAACACCCGAAGGTGTGCCACACTTGGCTTTTCCTTGAACATCAATTCATGTGGGGTCTTCATATTGATGGGACTCAGAGGCATCCTGTTGATGACGTAGGCAGCACAAGACATTCCCTCCGCCCAGAAGGACTTTGGGATACTCTTGGCATGCAGCCAACACTTGCAGGTCTCCGTCAGATGACGGATCTTCTGCTCTGCAACTCCGTTTTGCTGTGGAGTATGTGCACAAGTAAGTTCCCTCCGGATGCCCGCCTTCCTGCAAAAAGTAGAGAACTCACCACAGGTGAACTCCCCTCCGTTGTCAGTCCTCAGCTTCTTAACCTGCAGTCCAAGCCGACCCTCCACGAGCTCCTTGAACTCCACAAACTTGGCAAACGCCTCCGCCTTCTCCTTCAAGAAAAATACCCAGACATATCTGGTGTAATCATCGATCAACACCAGCATATATCTGCTGCCTCCGAGGCTTGGGGTAGCAGTCGGTCCCATCAAGTCACCGTGGATGCACTCCAACGGCACACTACTCCTTGTCTGCGACTTGTCAAACAGAAGCCGAAGAGACTTGCCGAACTGACATCCCGCGCACACATGACCATCTCCGTAGGAAGGTAGACTGGGCAGGCCCTTGACCAGACCTTTCACCGCCACAGCTTTCAGCTTATCCATTCCTACATGTCCCAACCTCTCATGCCATATGACAGCACTGTCGTTTGTCCGCATCTTGTCAACATAAGAACTTGTCGATAAAACGAACAAGTCTTTATCTCTCCTCCCCCATGAACTACCTCAGCCTTCACCGCCTCCACATTTCGAAGAAACCTCACTTCTGTTGGGCCAAACAGAACGTGATACCCAGCGTCTACAGCGTTGGTCACGGAGAAGAGGTTTTTCCTCATTCCAGGCACATGATAAACACTCTTCAACGTAAGCGGCCCTCTATCACTGCCCAAGGAAACAACCCCCACCTTCTCTACAGTATGCACGGTATTATCAGCAGTAATAATGGCATCATTACCTGAATAAGGCTGCGCTGAAGAAAGCTTTGACTCATCCCCGGTGAGGTGATGACCACACCCCGAGTCCACGATCCAGTCCTCTTGATAGTTGATAGGAGCCTCAGCTCCAACAGAAGCCGAGAAGGCTCCTCCCCATCCTCCATCAACCTGCCTGGCTTCAGGTTCTACCTTTCCTGCAGCAGCATGCCCCGGCTGAAGATTCACCCGGCAATCCTTCCTGATGTGACCAACCTTTCCGCACCTGAAGCACTTGGGACCTTCCCCCTTCTTCCTCCCTTCAGCCTTAGGAGCATACCCCCTCTCCTGCTGTCCAGAAGTTGAAGGCCCATTGCCTCCTCCAGCGGTCTTCTTCTTATCCCACTTCTTCTTCTTCCCTGTGAAGAGAACTTCGCCATCTCCCCCAGACACTAACACCCCCGCCATCTGCCTTGCTAGAGTCTCCTGCGAAGCAAGCAGATTTTCCAGCTCCAGCAGAAATGGCTGATTTGCCCAACCCTGCACCGACGTCACAAAGGCAATATATTCCTTCCGCAAACCACGGATGATGTGCCTCTTCAGATTCGCCTCAGAAATTGGCTCATCTGGATCCAGCGCTAAAATCTCGGCGCACAAGTTCTTCATCTTCAAGAAGAACGTAGAGATAGAAAGGTCACCTTGAGCCGATCTGGCCAGCTCATTCTCCAGGAATTGAAGTCTTGCCACATTCTTCTTGTTAAACAGCCCATCCAGGGCTCTCCAGATCTCCGTAGCTGATGCACACCCCAAGATGTGATCAAACAAATCAGGTGATATTGCCCTCTTCAGAGCGAACTCTGCTTTGGCATTAATCCGCCTCCAGTTCCTCACCTCATGATGGTTATCTCCAACCAGAAAGACTTCCTCCGTGCTCTCTCCTCCAACTACCTCCCAGAGGTCCTCACCCAGAAGATAGCTCTGCATACAAGACCTCCACATCTTAAAGTTGGTCGAGTTGAGCATCTCAATTCCAAGACCCCTCGCTTCCATGGCTCTACCACTGGTTCCTTCTTCACAAAGGCGATGGCTACTCTAAGTTGTTCACTGCTCTATCCACTCCAACCTACCTCTGATACCATATGAAATTTTTCGAATCTTTATGGAGTGAGCAGGAATCATACAACTTAGAGTTCACAAGCCAAACAACCAGAAGCACATGAAGGAAATATAGTATTTATTGATAAGCAAAATCTTCATTACAGGGAGAGGTATGCTTGGCGAGACATGATTTCGCCAGCACACAAAACAGAAGAAGAAAATACACAACTTGAAAGGAAGAAAACTAAGACCGCTCCAGACCGCGCGGTCTCCTTGCCGATCTCTGCAAGCCGCCTAACCGCACAACACTGCCGGTTACAGAACACCACCTCAGACCGCTGAGCAGACCGCACCCTCCTTACGACCTCCACTGATTCTCCTGAACTCTAGCAACCCACACTGCAAGCCGCAGACCGCCCGAACACTTTCAGAGGAAGAGGTGATCACTGCAGACCGCACTATCCGCAGAAGCTGCACAAGAAAATTCAATCAGCAGACCGCCCGGTCAGAAAGAAACAGACCGTAAGAATTAGGAACAACTCAGCTTACACTTGGACAGATACCAGCGGTCATGCCAGGAGACTACGGCTAGGCAAGACAAGCCAGACTGCAGAACAGATCGCCAGGTTGTGCGGTCTCACCAAACCGCGCGACCTCCTCCCAGACCGCCCAGATCCAAAAGCTCCACAAACTTCCACTTCAACATTTTCAACACTCCTCGACCAGGGTCTGCGAGCTGAGGAAGTTATGCGCTTTGAAATTATGAACGCATATGGCACGCCCGTCCACGGAAGGATCTTTCACCATTTTTGATGAGAAGTAGGGAGGGGTCCGCGAGGAGGATTTGAGAGGGGCGGGGGGTGTTAGGGGTGCTGAGAAAGCGTACCCCTCCCCTTTGGATGACCCTCTATTTCTAGACCCCACCCCTTAGCCTAGTCGCATGCGAGTAGGACGACTAACGGTGCGAGTACGTTTAGGCCAATAACTAGCTCAACAACGTGCAAGTAAAAGATATAGATCCAGATAACTAGAAGCACATAGCGCGAACATAAAAAGTATGTGAGAAATTCTCTAAGATCATAGCATGAGTACAAAAGAGTCAAGTACAAAATTATCACTTGTGCATTATAAGACTCGAGGGGTCACGAGTACGATTACATATCAGGCGTCAAAATAAAAATATATAAAAAAAATAGGGGGAAGACAGCCTAAAGAGCTCCACCGCGGCGCACCGGACCACGACCTAGGCGATGCCTGCAATGGGGATGGCGAGCTCTCCAGGTGATGTCACGAGCCACTCGTACGACTTTGCAAGCCTTCTACAGGTTCTCCTCGCTCTGTCTGATATGGTCCTCGCCTCGCCGGATATGTTCTTCTAAGAGGGAGGCTTCGCCCACCATGCCCGCCACTTGCGCGAACTGGTGGAGGTCGTCCTTGGTGGCCTTCTAGCGAGTCTCCATCACGTGTAACCTCGCCTCTAGGTTAGTTAACCGATTAAACAGGCTATCCTCACCCTCGAGCTGCTATTGGAATTCCTCCGCTTTGGCAAGGTGGTCTCCAAGATCAACCAGCCGCTCATTCAGCTCGGCAGGCAGCATGGGCATTAGAAAGGAGTCGTGGGCTTAGAGAACAGCCATAAGGCATGCCCACGACCCTACGCTAAAACCAGGCCGGTCCGCGAGTAGTTCCCTCAATGGCGTGGACGCCGCGGGCATTGGCAACCCCAGCAACGAGTTCATAGGTGGAGGGATGCCGGAAGAGGTGGACCCGTGGCTATCTGAAAGAAGATACCAGATGACGGAGATAAGAGTCAGGTGGAGGAGGGGATAATTAGGTAAGCGTGGCAAATAGCTGCTGGAGCATCGTTCTCCCCCTGAAGCTGAGGCAGATCCATACTAAGCCCTTTGGTAGGGGCGGGCAGGCGGAGGACCACGCCTGTCCCTCTAGGAAAGGGATCCATCATCAAGTACATCCCCCAGAAGTGGGGAGAGCAGGCTGACCTACCCCGGACAGATGTTGAGACATCCGCGAGGGGGGAGGGACCGGAGTGGAGCCAGATTGCCCTGGGACTTAATAGGACGTGGTGCCTACGCCCCTCGATGGCACCTCAGCGAGTTGCTCAGTCTACACCTGGTGACTTGAAGGCATGATGCGCGAATCTAGCACACCGCTATAGGCGGTAGAAAGACTGCGGCACGAAACGGAAGTGTACCGATCGTTCAAGTAATATAAAACGAGGAGTGAATCCCTGAGTATCGAATCTCAAAGGAACATGGTAAGGTGGAGTTTACTATCGAGGAAGGACATGAGATTGAAGTCCTGATAGTTTGTTAGGTGTAGTCAATATTACCTAGAGGGGGGGGGGGTGAATAGGTTTTACTTATTTTCTTTATATAATCCTAATGTATCTAGCTGCAGAAAACTCAATCACAGAAAGCACACAAGGATGTATAGAGGTTCCTCAAGACAGGGTGTCTTGAGTAGTCCTCTTTCCCCCTTCACCTTTCTAACAGTGAGTTAGACATGGCCACAAACTCCAATCTCAGCTCCTTGAGCTTACACCACAAGTTCCTCAGAACTTTTCAGATCAAGAGTGATCCTACCTCAGGCACAGCAGCCCTACACTCAAGCTCAATAGCCCTACACCTCATGCCAGCAGCCCTATACTCAGGCTCAACAGCCCTATACCTCAGGCACAGCAGCCCTACAGATCAGAGTTATGTAACTCCTACCACTCAAAAATCACACAGATTTCCTACCTCAGACCTATCAAGAAGTCCTACCACTCAAGCTGCCAACACAACTTTACACACATACTCAACAGCCTTTCACTCAGGCAACGATGCCTTACAAAGATTTAAGAGAGTTTGTATTAAATACAGAAGACAAAAGGTTTACTCTAAGGTCTTCTGATTTCTTTCTTCAGATCTGAAAGACAGTAGCTTCAGATTTGAATCACCTTGATCTTCTCCTTCAGCAAAGCAGAAGATCAACTTGCCCTTCTTGAGTTGGTACAGGAAGAGCTAACTAATCTCCTTCAGAAGATTAACTTCAACTTCAGAGAACATATTCAACTGGCTTGAACGTGAATGCTCGATAGCGGCTTGAATCAAAATCTTTTCAATTGAACAGTGTTTGTTGTTGTGACCTAGCTTTTGCTTTTATACCTCCAGAAGGCTTCAATGGCTATTACAATCCTCCTGACACTGTATGGGGCAGATTGGAGTTGCTTTTCCCTTTTTATTTTCGCTTGCGCCAAAAGCATATCCCGTCAGCACATTTGAATCTGTCTCAGCAGTTGGGATGAGATAGCTTCCAGTCTCAGCGGTAGCTCCAGTCTCCTTCTCAGCGGGTCCGCTGGGGCAGACACAAGTCTCAACGGTTTTGGGCAGATTGTTACCAATACTATTCCTTGTCTTGGAATAACCTAACCCTGCATGCTTATGAGATACAAATAGGGTTTATCAAATACAACTTGTACTTTGTATTTGAGTGTGAGGCCTCTTCAAATTAAAGGGACATTGAGGGTCAATTTCCCAACAATCTCCCCCAATTTGAAGAAGGCAGAACACTCTCAAATGCAAGAGTACTTGACTTATAAATTTTTGATATATATCAATGCTGCAATGAATTCATCATATTAAGCAAACATATTTTATAACAGATGATCAGAAATATATATCCACAGCAGATAATCAATCCATCACTGTGAGTTGAAAGATATGACAATGCATCTCATAATAACATAACCAATAATACCAAGGAAAAACTTAGCTAAATCTCAGATTAGTGTTTCAGATAAAGCAGTATTTAATTAACCTCAGTTTGCACAAATATTTTAGACAAACTCTATTTCAATCACCATTCAACCATTCCTAGGAGTTTTATACATTAAATCAATATTTTCTTTTCTTAGAGGAAGAACATTCAGGAATCTCAGCAGCAGCTTCTTTTCCCTTGGTTGAATCCAGTTGAATTGAAGTAGCATCCATATTTTCAGCAACAACTTCTTCTTGGACTGCAGGCTCCTTGTCTTCAGCAGGCACAGCAGTGTCTTCATTCAGATTTGTAGCTGAGTCCTTTTCAGCATTAGTTTCCTTAATCTCAGCAATCTTCCTCTTGAGCTCTTGCCTTCTAAAGTACATAAAAGGTTTTGGGATGTACCTAGATGGCATTCTTTGTGGGTTATCTTTCTTGACTAGGTTTTCTTTGAATACCTTATCTCTTTTAGTGTTCCTTTCAAGATGTCTTATCCATTCCTCAGTTGGATATAACTTATCAATATCTTTGCACATCTGACCATGGCTTACCCAAGCATTCAGGATTATCTTCTTGGAATCATCACTCCAGTATTCAATGTCAAGGTCTCTCCTGTTTTCATCCCTTTGGTTGGCCATGAATTCCTCAGTGAGCAATACATGCTCTCTTTCTCTTTGCTCTTTCAATCTCCGATTTTGTGCTGTTGCTTCTTGATGAGGAAAATCCCAGTCTTCTGCCCCTATTAACATCTAGTAATGGCAGGTTCAGAGCAATCCTAGTGCCTTGTAGAACTTTCAGTGTGAGGTCAGAATTGATGTGTGCATTTGTATTCTCCCCCTTTCTGGCTTCTTCATATATCTGTTGATTGAGGTCTTGCTTAACTGTTGTGATTGTGCCAGAGAGAGTTTGGAAGACATTCTCAAGATCAGCTTGAAGGTCACTTTTTAACCTACCAACTTCTTCATTCAGATGGGAAGATGTGGCTTTTGCATCAAGAGCTTGTGATAGAGTTGCAAGTTCTCCTCTCAGCTCTTCCTTGTAGCTGTCAGCAGCTTCATTTAACTGCATTGCAATGGAGTAGACATACTCTTGAAGATGATTTGCTGACTTCTCTATGACTTCATCTGTTTTACTGACATAGTTTTTGACATAGCTCATGTATTTTGCAGACATGACCAGGTCATTCTGAATGGACTGGAATATCTGTCCTTGGTAATCCACAGTCTTCTTGGCTAAGTCAAACCATGTGGTCATTTGCATGTTTAGGAATTTTGAGTCCTCTTTGATGATGTTCAGTTCACTCATCATTTCATTTCTTACTGCAGAGACAGATTGGTTGACATAATCTCTGACTGAGGCAGTGGACCTATCAACATACACTTGCATAGATGCAAGGTGTGCATCTAGCATAGACTGTATGGCTCCCAAGATGTGCTCATTGGACTGTGAAGATGAGGTAGGGTCTTGATGTTCCACTATCATTGCCTGTTTTAGCCTTTGAGGAGGACTAGGTGGAAGAACAACATCTACAGGTGGTGTGATGATGATTGGTTCAGACACCACAGCAGTATGGATCACTTGATCCAGTTCCTCCATGACCTTGTCTTTCTCAGTCTCAGTAGGCACAGTGTGTGCATCTGCATTACCTAAATTTTCACTAAGTTAGGATAGGTATGAATAATGTTGTTGTTCTTAATTGAATTTATATTCTTACCTTTGTTGATGGGGACATCCTCATTGTTTATATTTATTGGGCTGCTGGCAGATCCAGGGTCAGTCCCATGAACATCCTCATTGTCAGACCCATCTGATTTTGAAGATGAATCAGATTTCTGCTGGGATGACTTTTTCTTCTTTTCCTTTGCCACAGATGGCTGGCTCATAGGGAGCACTCTGGAGAATCTATCCAGAGTCTTAATGTCCATTCTTTTGAGATAATGGAGATTTGACCCCTTTCAATTTGCAAAAGTCTCTGAATAGCTATTCTGTAGGTACAGAGATAGTATCCTTCCCATTTTGGGGGCATGTAGACATTCCTTTATCCTTTGAAAAACAACTTCTCCCCATGAGGTTTTCTTGGACAAAATTATCCTAGTCATTAGTTCAAACATGAACTGTGATACAGTGTCATGTGAACCTGGCTTGCATTGGATGGATTTGCCCACTATATCAGATAATAGCTTCCCCTGTTGATTGAAGAACTTCCTCCTTACACAACAAGTTTTAGCATCACTGTACCCTGTCCATTTTAGGGCAGTCTGCTTATCCTTTTCAGATATCTCCTCCTCTTCATTTTGCTGTAGGGAGTTAATTTCAATCCCTTCTCCAACCTTTTGTCTGTTATCTTTATCTTCTCAGTTCCTATCTTGGACTTCAGGATGGTTTTGGAAGGAGATAACTTGACATTGCTGAACCATTCCAGAACTTCAGTTCTGAGAATGCAGCAGGGTTCAGACAGCATATGCTCCAGACATTGAGCTTCCATTAGATGAATCACTTGTCTTATTTCTTCTGAGGCATGAGAGAATCCATCTCTGACGATTTTATAGCCCTCCAGGAGATCTTTTGAACCTTTTGGCGTCATGGAAGCATCAAATCGAGGCGCTGAGACTGGAGAGAAGATGAATCATCTCGGCGGCTAAGGGTTTGACTTTGTGGTGTGTTTTAAGTTACAGTGTATCTATTTATAGGGTTTCAGTTTCGTTTTTATTACCCTTAGGTTTTTAGACTTAATTACCTTATTGTGTTAAGGAATTTTGGGTTAATTAAGGATTGATTATAAGATTTTATATTGAACACATCCCGTCTCAGCGGTTCAGCTGAGACGGAGACCTAGGCCGCTGGGACAGTGAACTGTCAACCGCTGGGACAGTTTGCTCGTCTTAGCGGTTCAACTGGGATTTTTCCCAACTGATTCAGCTGAACATACTTCTGCAGTTTAGCTGATCATAAGGTTTAGACCTAATATAGATATTTTGGCTGAAGAAATGTCCTAGTCATGTCACTAAGTTGTAGTGTATAATGTTGTAATGTTTTATAATTCACCATTCAGAATCAACAACAGTGACATCTACTACTCATACATTTAGGACTATTCCATACTAAGCATGCCAAGATCAATTTTGAAAGCATTGAATTTAGATTCATCCAGTGGCTTTGTACAGATATCAGCTACTTGTTTGTCAGTGGGGACAAATTCAAGACAGATATCTTTACATTCTACATGTTCTCTAATAAAATGATATCTAATATCTATGTGCTTAGTCCTGCTATGAGAGACAGGATTTTTAGCAATGGAGATTGCACTGGATGAATCACAATACAAAGGAGATTTCCTTACCTTGAGGTTGTAATCCTCCAACTGATGCTGTGTCCAAAGGAGTTGTGCACAACAGCTACCTGCAGCAATGTATTCAGACTCAGCTGTGGATATTGCCACACTGGTTTGTTTCTTGCTGCTCCAAGATATCAATCTTCTCCCTAGGAATTGACAAGTACCACTTGTACTCTTCCTGTCTTCTTTGCAACCTGCAAAATCTGCATCTGAAAAGCCTGTTAGTTCAAAGTCATTGTTCTTAGGGTACCAAAGGCCAAGATGCAAGCTGCCCTTAAGGTATCTCAAAGTCCTCTTCACAGAGGTGTAGTGAGATTCCTTAGGATAGGCTTGATACCTAGCAAAAACACAAGTAGAATACATAATGTCTGGCCTATTAGCAGTCAAGTACAATAGGGATCCAATGATACATCTGTACATGGACTCATCAAAGGCCTTTCCCTTTTCATCCTTGTCTAATGATACATTAGACCCCATGGGTGTTCTCATGGTGGAGGCTCATTCCATCCCAAATTTCTTGATGAGCTCCTTAGTGTACTTGGTCTGGGAGATGAAAATTCCATCATTAGACTGTTTCAATTGGAGCCCAAGGAAATATTTGAGCTCACCCATACTACTCATTTCAAACTCCCCATGCATTAGATTGGCAAATATCTTGCAGAGGTTGTCATCAGTAGACCCAAAGATTATGTCATCAACATAAATTTGGACTAAGAGACACTTGCCCCTTGTTTCCCTAAGAATCAATGTGCTATCAATCTTTCCCCTCATGAACTTGTTCTTGAGGAGAAAGTTGGACAAAGTCTCATACCAAGCTCTTGAAGCTTGCTTGAGACCATATAAAGCTTTCCTAAGAAAGAAAACATGAGAAGTTAGGGTTGGATGCACAAAACCTGAAGGTTGTTTAACATATACCTTTTCCTTCAAGTCTCCATTGAGGAAGACTGATTTGACATCCATCTGGTAGACTTTGAACCCCTTGTGGGCAGCATAGGCAAGGAATAACCTAATTGCTTCCAACCTTGCAACTGGTGCAAAGGTTTGATCAAAGTCTATGCCTTCCTCTTGCCTGTATCCTTTGGCGACTAATCTAGACTTGTTCTTGATGATTGTACCATTCTCATCAAGCTTATTCCTGTATACTGATGGCGCAAATCTTAGCACACCGCTATAGGCGGTAGCAAGACTGCGGCACGAAACGGCAGTGTACCGATCGTTCAAGTAATATAAAATTGGAATGAATCCCCAAGTATCGATCTCAAAGGAACACAGTAAGGTAGAGTTTATTATCGAGGAAGGACTTGAGATTGAAGTCCTTTCGAGCGGATGGATGTGGAAATGGGGGATTTGGTTTGTGAATAATAAAATAAAATATTACAACTACTCCTATGCATGCCGCTATGCAAAGCTTCGCTCGGCAGGATGGAAGACTACGTAGGCCTTGAACGCACTACTTCGTTGGGCGGATGGGCGAGTAGGCTAGCGGAATCGAACTATGCAGGCCTTAAGCGCGCTGCTTCATTAGGCGAATGGAATACGGGCCGCGATGCCACGCTTCGATAGGCGGATGGATGAGTAGGCTAACGGAATGAGGGTCGTGAGCACCGCTTCGACAAGCACGCCACTAGCAATAGCTAGTGCGGCACCGAACACAATGGTGGAATGGAAATTAGATGGGGCGCACCTCATAAACACATATGAATAATATGATCTCAAGTAAATGAAATAGGCATTACATAACAAGATTCATTGTGCACATCATCAAAATATAGAAGAATCTAACCAAAACAATCATCAACATAAAGAAGGAAAAAAGAGAGTAAAGGAGTCGACCACATCCGAAGCCTTGCCGAAGATTCACGGTTGGAATCGCCGAGTTGTCCATCTGCGTCCAAGCTCAGTCTTCAACTGCATCCGGGGTAGAGAAGGCTGTCACTACCTTCCAATGGACCCGTCTTCTTCGTGTCACGATCTGGTCTCCTCCGATACACGATCTCCTTGCTTGATGTTGGCGATCTTTAGGCTAGAAACCTCTCCTTGAAGCTCTTAGATGATGGAGGAGGCCCAGGGGGCAAAAAACCTGCGGAAGGGGCGGAACGGTGGAGCTGGGCGGAAGAAAATGCAGAAGGATCCAACCTAATTCGCGAGCAGGTATATTTATAGGCGCTGGAATAAACGGTGCGCACGGTCAGTGGCGCACGACCAGTGGTCGTGCGCACTAGAATCCTGTGATCGTGCGCCTGCCTGGGCAGAGGCTGCAATGTAAGAAATTTATAAAATATTATGTTCGCACGACCAGTGGCGCATGACCAGTGGTCGTGCGCACTATCGTAAATGGTCGTGCGTTCGGTCAAGACAGAACTCAAATTTTGGGGGTTGAGTGCGCACGATCAGTGGCGCACGACCAGTGATCGTGCGCAATAGAACCAGTGATTGTGCGCAGTGTTCCTGTACAGAATTGTACCGGGGACACGTGCACGACTCCTGTTCCAACAGAAATGCTAATCAGGCCACTGAAAGTGTCACTCAATAATACGATAAGGCTATCAAAAGAGAGAAAACATAAAAACACACCAAATTAGGCCAAGAAGTGCACCTAGCATAGAATGACAAATATGAGCTAAAACAGGGCTAAAGTGCAGTGGAATGACTAGAAAAACGGCCCAGATGAGTCCATAAATGTGTATATAATAGGGACTCATCACACCCCCAGACTTACCTGTTTGCGCGTCCCGAGCAAACCATCTCTCGCAGACAGGAAAAACATAAGCTGACAAAGAAATTATCAAGCGGAGTACCATGCGAAGTCGCATGCTCACACGCGTAGAGATACAATAGATAAAATTCCTAATTATGCATATTAGTTTATAATTTCCTAGGAGCGTATTTATATATTACATTTACTCAAAAATTGAATCACAGTGAATCATAAGGTCGCACATAGGAAGAAAGTAAACTGAACGCTAAGACAAGCATTACCAAAGATCAGGGCTCGAGACAACTCCATTGAAATCCATCAATGTCGGTGACCATAAGCTTGCCCGTTCGCACTCTCTCCACGGCACTGGTTTGACTCAAATACGTGAATCAATAGGACTTTAGGTTTTAAATGGGGCTTGGGTTTAGGTGAGGTATACATTGATAAAGACGATGGCTCAAATACTAAACCCAAATGAGCTAGTGCAGAAATTCTCCTCATTCACCACACAAATACGCGGGTACACCACACCCCCAGACTTCGATTTGACTACATGGGTGTGTGCACCGCCTACTCCCAAACATACATCTCAAACAGATTTTTTTTCAATTAAACTTTTCATTCCTCTTTTTCTTTTCAAATCCTTTTCTTCTTTTCTTTTTCTTTCTTTAGCAATTTCAGCAAATTTTCAAAGATGCACATCCACATTTTCACATTGTAATTCCACAATCAACACCACCAATTTAAAATTTAAACAAAATGCTTGCATTTTGGGTGTGCGACTAGGATTGGAGTTTAGGCTTTGGTGAACAATAGTGGAGCTGAACCAAAATAATGGGGCAGGCACAACTGGGCTAACGAGGAAATGATGATAGGAATGGCACAAAGGCTCAACCGGGCCAAAATGATGGCCTATATCACATTCACGCATTTGACTAACCTTATACCCATGCTTCAAGAATAGCTTGGGGCAAGTTCTTAGCTACCGAGAAGATAATCCTTTCTCCCGACTCGGGCAATATGAGGCTAATGAACGTCTACACACATCCCTATGCTACCGTTTGATTCACACCGGATTCACCAATTTTTGAGTGTAGTAAACAATATTTACGCTAATAGAAAAATATTAACTAAAAGCATAAAAAGAAATTGAATCTACACGAATTTCTATGTGAGACAAGAGCACTCGACTAGGAGCACTATAGAAGTCAACATTTTACTCCGACTCACAATCCTAAGCCAGCACAATGATTTTCCAAATCACACAAAAAGAAATGAGTTCAGCTCAAGACGTGCCAACAGCTAAGTGCACGCTCGAGTGGGTGTAGTGGTGTGCAGTGAAACTGAACAAAACAAAAATAAATGACAGTCTACTCTCCCCCAGACTTAAACTAAACAAAATGCTCAAAATATAGCCATGAAATTCAGAATAATGCTAGGGAAAGAGAGTACCCAGTGCTCAGAAATGAGCACACCAGAAGATTGGCGTGTAAGCTAAAATGAGCCGCAGCATCCGCCATCCAGAAAAGATACCGGCAGGGGTCAGCGCCGCAGAAACAAAAGAAAATAGAAAACTGAAAAAAAAAATACTACTAACTAAACATGATTAGATGAAATAAAATGCAGAAAAGAAAGATAACTACTGGGGTTATTGTCATCCCAGCACGACTTATTCAAAAATTAAAGGTTCTAGCTAATGGGCGTATGAAAAAGGAAATGAACAGGTAACTGTTCTAATACGCATGTCGGTAGCGGGTACCGATACGGAGACAGAGCAGTCACCCCTCTACCTAAATAATAATACCTACATAACGCAGGTAGAGGAAACAGAAAGTAAGAAGAGGAGGAGATATCCTCACTTAACTCACCAAACACATCCTTGCCTAGCAAGTTGTCGTCAACAGGGAGGTGGCAGGAGGAAAAGACAATGAGTGGAGTTTCCTCTACGGAGGGGGAATCAACCTCCTCACATAAGAGGATGCTCTCATCATTGACTTGGTCAATATACACCAAATCCTCCTGGGGTACCTGTGAAGACTCAACCTGCACAGGCTCGGATGAAGAGGGGGGATCGAGAAATAAACAAGACGAAGAACATAAATAATGTTTGCATTGACATCAGTGCTACAAGGTTCGGCGAGATCAACAGTGGCCATGCCTAAGATTTGGACTTCCTCCACCGGTGCTGAGGAAAATTCCTCTTCACCTAGAAGGTTGTCCTCCTCCATAGGAGTAGGCACAATACTAAGATCAACCGCCTCCTCTTGTGACACATCATTGACAATGTCGTCAAAGACGAATGTAGTATGCACAACAGGGGGAAGAATAGTGCTCGGATAAAAGTCGAGCACCGATTCCTCACAAAGAATCGAATCCACTAGGGGTGGTGGATGCACCGGGAGAATAGGCTCAGCAATGCCGGTGCCCAGATCAGCCACACATCTGGTGACTGTGTCAACGCCATACCCTTTGAGATGTGACAGTGGCAAAGACACAAAACCGGATGTTGAAGGTGTGCCGCCAGAGTTAGGATTTGGGACGATCCGGATATCCGGCTCGTCATCCTCATCCAATTGGCGAAGAAAAGCAGCACAATCCTTCAGGGCATGATCTGTGCTCCGGCAAAACCGGCACTGCCTAGCGGGCTTCTTTGGCACAGCGGGTGCTGAAGCCGAAAAGAAGTATGATGGTAAAGGCTCAGCAGAGTAGCCATAAGACTTATGCGCACCATATGGAGTACCAGACGAAGTCGGTGCTCTATATGCTGGGCGAGAAGAATTATGCCCACCATTCTCCGTAGGGCATTCAACACTAGAGTGGGAGGTAGCTACACACCAACGGCAACGGATATTAAGATGTCCCCACATAGTGCGAAGATAAAACGATTCAAAAAGAAAAACACTATTGTGCGAAATACCACACCTAACAATAGTTACTAAAGCAACCTAATTAAAACAGGAAAATGGAATAAAAAGAAATAAAACAAAGAAATGCAATTTACAAATGGAAGGGCTTCTCTCTCAGGTTGTCCCTCTCCAAAAAACTCACACGACTGTGTTCCCCGGCAACGGCGCCAAAAACTTGATGGCACAAATCTTAGCACACCGCTATAGGTGGTAGCAAGACTGCGGCACGAAATGGCAGTGTACCGATCATTCAAGTAATATAAAATGGGAATGAATCCCCAAGTATCGATCTCAAAGGAACACAGTAAGGTGGAGTTTATTATCGAGGAAGGACTTGAGATTGAAGTCCTTTCGAGCGGATGGATGCGGAAATGGGGGATTTGGTTTGTGAATAATAAAATAAAATATTACAACTACTCCTATGCAATGCCGCTATGTAAAGCTTCGCTCGACGGGATGGAAGACTACGTAGGCCTTGAACGCACTACCTCTTTGGGCGGATGGGCAAGTAGGCTAGCGGAATCGAACTATACAGGCCTTGAGCGTGCTGCTTCGTTAGGCGAATGGAATACGGGCCGCGATGCCACGCTTCGGTAGGCGGATGGACGAGTAAGCTAACGGAATGAGGGTCATGAGCACCTCTTCGACACGCATGCCACTAGCAATAGCTAGTGCGGAACCGAACACGATGGCGGAATGGAAATTAGATGGGGGCGCACCTCATAAACACATATGAATAATATAATCTCAAATAAATGAAATAGACATTACATAACAAGATTCATTGTGCACATCATCAAAATATAGAAGAATCTAACCTAAACAATCATCAACATAAAGAAGGAAAAAAGAGAGTAAAGGAGTCGACCACATCCGAAGCCTTGCCGAAGATTCACGGTTGGAATCGCCGGGTTGTCAATCCGCGTCCAAGCTCGGTCTTCAACTGCGTCTGGGGTAGAGAAGGCTGTCACTACCTTCCAATGGACCCATCTTCTTCGTGTCACGATCTGGTCTCCTCCGATATACGATCTCCTTGCTTGATGTTGGCGATCTTTGGGCTAGAAACCTCTCCTTGAAGCTCTTAGATGATGGAGGAGGCCTAGGGGGCAAAAAACCTGCGGAAGGGGCGGAACAGCGGAGCTGGGCAGAAGAAAATGCGGAAGGATCCAACCTAATTCGCGAGTAGGAATATTTATAGGCGCTGGAATAAATAGTGCGCACGGTCAGTGGCGCACGACCAGTGGTCGTGCGCACTAGAATCCTGTGATCGTGTGCCTGCCTGGGCGGAGCCTGCAATGTAAGAAATTTATAAAATATAATGTTCGCACGACCAGTGGCGCACGACCAGTGGTCGTGCGCACTATCATAAATGGTCGTGCGTTCGGTCAAGACAGAACTCAAATTTTGGGGGTTGAGTGCGCACGATCAGTGGCGCATGACCAGTGGTCGTGCGCAATAGAACCAGTGATCGTTCGCAGTGTTCCTGTACAGAATTGTACCGGGGACACCTGCACGACTCCTGTTCCAACAGAAATGCTAATCAGGCCACTTAAAGTGGCACTCAACAATACGATAAGGCTATCAAAAGAGAGAAAACATAAAAACACACCAAATTAGGCCAAGAAGTGCACCTAGCATAGAATGACAAATATGAGCTAAAATAGGGCTAAAGTGCAGTGGAATGACTAGAAAAACGGCCCAGATGAGTCCATAAATGTGTATATAATAGGGACTCATCATATACCCATTTGGTGCCAATCACATTGTGTCCCTGAGGTCTTGGCACCAGCTTCCATACTTTGCATCTCTTGAATTGTAGGAGCTCTTCTTGCATGGCTTCAATCCAGAAGGTGTCTTGATTGGCCTCTTCAAACTTCTCGGGCTCTATTTGAGAAAGGAAGCGCAAGAATAGTGCTTCATTATGAGCTCTGCTTCTTGTCAATATGCCTTGGGTATGATCTTCAATTATTAGATCTCTTGGATGATCTCTCAGGTGCCTTGCAGCAGTTGGAAGAGGGTCCTCTGGTGGCTGTGTTTGTTCCACTGGTTCAGCTGTGACTTCACCATCTTGTACCTCTTCTTCTTCAAGAATTGCAGCAGCTGTTTGTGTTTTGCTACTGCTGGGCTTTTCTTGGACAGTCAGCTCATGCAACCCTTCTTCATTTCCTGTCAAAATAGAAGAGCTAGACCATTCTTTGTAGAGAAGGCTGGTCTCATCAAACACAACATGCATAGATTCTTCCACAACATGGGTTTTCTTGTTATAAACTCTATAAGCTCTACTATGTGAGCTATACCCAACAAGAACCCCCACATTGCATTTTTCTGCAAATTTTGTTAATTGAGATTTTCCATTAATTTGAATGTAGCATTTGCAACCAAAGATTCTAAAGTAAGAAATTGTAGGTTGTTTGCCTTTCAGAATCTCATAAGTGGTTTTCCCAAGGACCTTATTGATGGAGGCTCTATTGAGAACATAATAGGATGTATTGACTGCCTCAGCCCAGAAGTATTCTGGGAGTGAGGAGTCACTAAGCAATGTTCTCCCAGCTTCTATCAAGGTCCTATTCCTCCTCTCAGCCACACCATTTTGCTGTGGAGTCCTTGGGGAGGAGAACTCTTGGGTGATACCAAATTCTTGACAAAATTTTGTCATGGCTTCAGATTGAAATTCTGTGCCATGGTCAATTCTAGTCCTGACCACAGTACATAGTAGATCATTCTGAATAGCCTTGACATAATTTATAAAGACATGTAAGGTATCTGACTTCTTCTTAAGGAAGAATGCCCATGTATACTTTGAATGATCATCTACAATTACCAAGCTATACAACTTCCCACCTAGGCTCTGAATTGGCAAAGGACCAAACAAGTCCATGTGCAATAGGTATAAACACCTCTCAGTATCCTTGGAGCCAAAACTTTTAAAGGTGGTCCTAGTTTGCTTACCCATTTGGCAAGCATGACAGGGACCACTTTTAACACATTTAGTTTAGGACTATTTCTAACAAGGTTTTTAGAAAATAATCTATACATTGTCTTATAGTTAATGTGAGCAAGTCTCTTGTGCCATTGGACACAAAGAGACTCACTTTCATTAGCTACAAGACACGCAGAAGAGATAGAATAATTGCAAATGAAGTCTAAGCAATAAACATTTCCACTCCTAGTGCCTGAGAGAATGGTCTCCAAGTCATTAAACTTTTTGATCAAGCACTTGTCATTGTGGAATTCAATGACATAGCCTAAGTCACATAGTTGGCTTATGCTTACAAGGTTGTGTTGCAACCCTTCAACATAAGCTACCCTTGTGATTGAGACTATGCCATTTGAAATCATACCATATCCTTTGGTGACTCCCTTTTCAGATCCACCGAAGATAACTTTGGGTCCATTCTTCACTGGATGGTAATCCTTTAGAAGATCCTTAGTTCCTGTCATGTGCCTTGAGCACCCACTGTCCAAGTACCGTATTTTTTTGAGACTGGTACTTGAACTAACCTGCAACATAGAATTTAATGTACCTTAGGACCCAACCTAATTTTGGGTCCTAGGTTCAAGTTAACACCATAGGGCATATTCCTAGAAAGGGCTGGTTTGGCTTGAGGTTCAATCCTTGCCTTTGGCACATTGGGGTTGTGCCAACAATCAATTGCAAAGTGTCCCACTTTGCCACAGAACCAACACTCATATATATTATATCTCCTCTTCTGAACAGTCCTAGAAGATGAAGCTTCCTGTTTCTGTTCAGTAGGGGATGCAGCTGCTGTTTTCTTTTTCTTATCAGTAAAGGCATGGCTTTTTACCTTCCTATAATCAGTCAAGGCAGCCTGTTTTTGTTTGACATCAACACCCTTTAGCTTGGCAGCTAAACATGTGTGGATGGCAGCAGAAACTGGGCTTTTTGGCTTAGTTACAGGACAGTCAACAGCCATGGACTTTGCTGAACAATGTTTAGAATTGACAGCCTTAGTTATCTTGAGTGAAGGGGCTGAGGTTCCAAAAACAAAGGGTCCATGATGGGCCATTTGAATTTCCTCATGCAGATCCTTGAAGGAACTCAAGCCTAACTCCTTTCTATTTCCATAGCTGTGAGCATTCTTGCTCAAGTTATAGGAACTTCCATTTAATAAGTGACCATGAACACTTTCTTGGTCATACTTGTATGAGGGCATCAAGACTTTCACAAAGGAGGTCTTAGATTCTTTTGAGTCCTTGACCTTTCCCTTAGTGTTGCTAGTAGCTGCCTCCTTGTTAAAACAACACCTCTCATGTCATGGGAGTTTAAGGTGTCAATAATAGGCAGCACTGTCTTGGGCTTGGAGAACTTAGCCACTAGCATCCTCTCCTTGAGGAGCTTTTCTTCAAGATCCTTAATGATCTAGTTCTTGTGGCGTATGGTGCCCACATGGATGATTGACATTCCCCTTAGCTTGCCAATCTCCTTGCTCATTAGAGCTAGCTGGGTAGCATGCAGAATGCACTCAGATTTTGATTGCTTTAGGGAAGTAATTTCTTGGGCTTGCCTCTTGGCTAGCTTTTTGCTCTTATTCAAAGCTTCCAGGAGTGCACCATACCAATCAATCAATTGATTGACATCCTCCTCAGAATCTGATTCACTTTCAACTTTAGATGGAGGAGATTCAGATTCTGGACCTGTTTCATAATCAGAAGAAGAAGAAATGCAGTGTATCAATACTTGTTCATTTTCTGAATTGCTGTGGCTGTCCTCATTTTCAGTTATAGCCATCAGCCCATGGTCATCTAGAGTGACCTCATCCTCCTCTACATCACTATCTGAATGTGATAGAGGGGCCCTGATTCCTATCCTGGCAGCAGGATAGTCTTCTTCCTCCTGATCAACAAACAGCCCCAAGTAGGCTTCCTCCTCACCATCTGAATCTGAAGATGAAGATTCAGATTCACCCCAGCTCTTGCATTTCTTAGCTAGGAAGGATTTTTCTCCCTTCCTCTCCTTCTGGTGATGAGGCTTCTTGTCACCTCTTTCCTTTCTCTTGACTGGACAGTCAGCAATGACATGTCCAGACTTACTACAGCAATAGCAAATTATGTTAGTTGAAACATGTTTACTAGATTTAGAGTCATACCCGTCCCCTTTGGGATGTTGCCTCTCAGATATGTAATGATCCTTCTTGGGATGAGAAGAGGAGGAAGGTTTGTTCTTCCATTATTTTCTCCTGATCATCTTCTTGAACTGCCTTGTGAAGGCAGTAAACTCCTCATCAGAAGAGGAGCTGTCTGAATTGCAGCTCTCAGATTTCTCAGATTCAGCAGCCTTTCTTGGAGGTAACTGCACTCTACCCTTGTTCTTCTTAGAGCTTTCAGCTTTGAGAGCAACAAATCTCTCCCTTGTGTGAGCCCTGGAGGAAGTGTCCTCCTCCTTTCTTGCAGAAAGCTGCATCTCATATGAGAGCTGTTTCCCAAATAGTGTATGGGTAGGGGTTTCTCCAAGTCTTGCCCCTTCCCTGATTGCACATATTTTAGTGTCCCAATCTCTAGTTAGAGATCTAAGGAACTTGTCATTGAGTTCATAATCTGTGAACACCCATCCATAGGTTCTTAGTTCATTTACAATCCTAAAGAACCTTTCATAGCACATGGAGATATTCTCCTGGCTCAGCTGTCTGAAGGATTCATACTCCTGATTGAGGAGTGACTTTCTATCATCCCTCACTTCAGCTGTTCCCTCCATATAAACAATTAATGTGTCCCACATTTCCTTGGCAGTTGTGCAGTGTACCAAGTTCTGAAATGTAGTGTCATCAATGGCATTTACTATTATGTTTTGGGCTCTCTTGTCCATAGTGTACAATGCTATCTCATCATTGGTCAGCTCAGAAAATACCTTAAGTACTTTTCTAGTAGGGTCAATAGTGGAGATTTTCTCAAAGGTATAAGGACCATTTTTGACAGTAAAAAAGATCCTTGGGTCTGAGGCTTCCATGAATAGCCTTACCCTTTGCTTCCATATACCAAAGTTTTCTTTGGAGCATATGGGCAACTTCATTGACCCCAACTCCTTCTTCATTCCATTGTTGGCCATTGGATTTTAGATTTGACTACTCCTATATAGGATCTGATCAAACTGTTAAGTCCTTTTGATCAACCTGCCTCTGATACCACTTGATAGTTTGTTAGGTGTAGTCAATATTACCTAGAGGGGGGGGGGGGGGGGGGGGGGGGGGGGGGGTGAATAGGTTTTATTTATTTTCTTTATATAATCGTAATGTATCTAGCTGCAGAAAACTCAATCACAGAAAGCACACAAGGATGTATAGAGGTTCCTCAAGACAGGGTGTCTTGAGTAGTCCTCTTTCCCCCTTCACCTTTCTAACAGTGAGTTAGACAAGGCCACAAACTCCAATCTCATCTCCTTGAGCTTACACCACAAGTTCCTCAGAACTTCTCAGATCAAGAGTGATCCTACCTCAGGCACAGCAGCCCTACACTCAGGCTCAGCAGTCCTACACCTCAGGCACAGCAGCCCTACACTCAGGCTCAACAGGCCTATACCTCAGGCACAGCAGCCCTACAGCTCATAGTTATGTAACTCCTACCACTCAGAAATCACACAGATTTCCTACCTCAGACCTATCAAGAAGTCCTACCACTCAAGCTGTCAACATAGCGTTACACACAGGCTCAACAGTCTTTCACTCGGGCAACAATGCCTTACAAAGATATAAGAGAGTTTGTATTAAATACAGAAGACAAAAGGTTTACTCTCAGGTCTTCTGATTTCTGTCTTCAGATCTGAAAGACAGCAGCTTCAGATTTGAATCACCTTGATCTTCTCCTTCAGCAAAGCATAAGATCAACTTGCCCTTCTTGAGTTGGTACAGGAAGAGCTAACTAATCTCCTTCAGAAGATTAACTCCAGCTTCAGATAACAACTTCAACTGGATTGAATGTGAATGCTCGATAGCGGCTTGCAGCAAAAGCTTTTCAATCGAACAGTGCTTGTTGTTGTGACTTAGCTTTTGCATTTATACCTCCATAAGGCTTCAATGGCTATTACAATCCTCCTGACACAGTATGGGGTAGATTGGAGTTGATTTTCCCTTTTTATTTTTGCTTGCGCCAAAAGCAGATCCCATCAACACATTTGAATCTTTCTCAGTGGTTGGGCTGAGACAGTGGTGATTAAAAATTTGCTTGCACGAAATAAAATCCGAACTAGCAATCTGAGAAGGCAAGTATACCTATCGAACTGTAGTATAGGAACACAAGTGTCGTATTGAAATCCGAGAACCGTTGATTACTTATACTCAAACGAATTACTATTATTTTATCTTAATAATTTTTTGGAAGGTTTTGTTTGCTAAATTGAAATAAAGGCTGGACAAAAGTATGGCTAAACGATGATTAAGAAATAGCACTCGATCTTGACTTACTTCGGCTTAAGTTGATCAAAATTCAAAAGCAAACTTAAAACTTAATAAAGTAAGGGTAGCTTGACCGTGGGGGTTCCTATAGTTTGAACATGCTTCTCTCGAAGATATGCCCAACTGAGTTTAGGAAAATCCGACCGAACTCTCGTCCCGTATTCGAATACCTAAAACTCGCTTTAAATGGTGAACCCCGCTATTGGGTTTGACTCCAATCCAGGAGATTTACGTCATTCTCTCTCGAGAAATGTGTGTAACTCTCTTTACACTTAAGTGCTCACTTCAGACTATCGGCCTCTCGGCTAGCCAAGAATGAAAGCAAAGGTGGGGACTATATATCGATAATATAGCTCCTCTAAATTTTAATTAAGAGTAAATCTAAGGCCCAAAACTTTAGAAAGTGAAAGAAGACTAAAGGATCATAACTTGATCAACTCATCCTCAGATCATCAAGATCGAGTACTATGAGGATTTAGTTACTCATGATGGAGGGGTAGGAGAGAGAAATGATGAAGATTTTAAGAGAACAAAAACGTACAATTTTTATTAAACAAAAGTTCAACTGAGATTACATTTGCATGGAAAGCTTACTAAGCATTAGTAATACACTAGGAAAGGAAATTACAAAGGCATTACAACATTCATATGAAAACTAGAAAAGGAATGCATTGAAATACGAGAGAGAGAGAGAGAAAGAGAATACAAAATAACATGAAAATCACTGAAAATAGAGTAGTAGCACCAGTTCTCTATGCCAAAACTGAATGGGGAAAGCTTGGAAGTCATTTCAATTTATAGAAAATTTTCTGCCTCGGTCGCACCCTCGGTCACGCCCGTGACTAGGGGCGTGACATTGTTTAATCAATTCTGCGGCTTGGATCAGGTTCGACGCACGATTCTGACGCGATTTGATGGGTCACGCCCTAGGTCACGCCCGTGACTGAGGGCGTGACCATTTCGGTGGTTAGTCCGATCATGGGCGCTGACGGCGATCATGGGCGCTGACGGCTGGCTGACGGCCATGTGACTGGAAGCATGCACGTGTAACAGTGGCGTGACCAATTCGTTGGTCAGCTGGTCGAATCTGAGCTGTTCACGGGCTGGTCACGGGCGTGACTTGCGTGTCACGGGAGTGACTTCTGTGTCATGGACGTGTACTTTGGGCGTGTCTGACCAGATCTTCTGAACTATGGCGGCAGCAGCTTAACTGGAAACAACAACTTACATGCCCTAGGTCACGGGCGTGACCTAGGGTGTGACTTAGGAAATTTTGCATTTTTGACCTGAAAATTCAGAAAACTTAAGTTAGCACTAAAAATAGGAAAATGAACAAAAAATGCATTTAGGTAAACAACAATAAGCAAAAAGTAAGAGTAAATAACCTAAAAATAAACTAATTAAACTAACTAGATTTAGCATTATCAAATTCCCCCAAGCTTACACTTTGCTTGTCCCCAAGCAAAGAAATATGCTTAGCTAATAAAAAAAATGACTAATCAAAAAGATTTAATTATGCTAAACACGAGTACCTTGCAAAATTCCAAGTAGGGAGAATAGTGAAAAGGAAACCTAAAATAAGTACTTTATTTAAGCTTAATTTTAATACCCTTTACTAACAAAAATTAATCATCCAAAATTTTAACTAAAAAGTTTTAAAATAAAATTGAGCAAAGTAACAAGTGAGATAGTGCATTGAATTGTTACTAAACCCTAAGAGACAAATTATAATTATATCATTCTTAGAACAGGGATCTTAATTCATACCCAACACTTAACTATTCTACTTTTCTTCTTTACTTAGCTAAAGCAAATTTAGGAGCACGAATCAAGAGGACTTTATTAGGACCGAAATGTTTGGTTTAGGCATATGATTTGGAATGGAAATCGAAGATAAAAGTGGTTGCTATAATCACACTAAACCATAAACATGAGTTTTATAAAATTTTCGATATGAATGATAAGAGGCAATCCTTCATTATAAGCATATAGCATATTTTCTTTCTTTCTCTTTCATAGCCATTTATTTATTTATTTATTTATTTTGAAATTTTGGCAAAGATAACTAATACAAATATGCTTAAAATATCTTCTTTTTGAGCAAATTCTTTTCTTTGAAGCTCTCCATGCAATAAACCAATCACACTATTTAAAAATTTAAATAAAACTCAAAGTGTTAGTGTGATTCAAATAGGTTTGGAAATTTTGGCTTTGGTGAAAAATTTGATAAGTGGAGGTAACAATAAAACATGGGAAAAGGCTTAAAAGAGGCTAACAAAGGGTTTCTTTTTAAGGGTTGGCATGAAGGCTCAAACTTAAACAAAAAAATGGCCTAAATCATTTTCATTGCTCCTAAATTTATTTAAAGCATAAGTTTTGAAGGATTTCAAAAAAAGTAAGCCCTAGATATTAAATAAAGACTAATGAACTTATCCTGAAAATAAGAATAATAAGCGTCTAGGATTATTCACATTTACTACACTAATCAAAAGTTAACCTTACAAAATTTATCTAAAAATGAAGAAGAAAATAGTGGATGAAGAATTTTTAAGAAAGTAAAGAAGATAAAAGAGAAAACGATAAGGAAAGTACAAGATTTTAGAAAAACTTTTCACATTAACATGCTACCTAGAATTAGAACACTACATGAGTCAACAATTTACTTGTGAAACATAATTAAAAAGTTGGATTAGAAATTTTGAAATTAACTAAGGCTATATAAAATATTTTGGGAAAAACAAAACATAAAGCAAGGGGTACTATTGATTTTACCAAAATCTAATTTAGACTACTAAAAGAAAAGAAAAGAAGACATTCTCCCCCAAGCTTACGATAAACATTGTCCTCAATGGGAAAGGAGAGTGAAGGAAGGGGTAACTAAGAAAAGAAACTAAAACTGAAAAACTGAAACAGACACTTCCCTGGATTTATGGGCTTGAAAGGATGTGTGATGCCGCTCCCCCTTGTTGGCGTTTTGGATCTTCATGAAATATCATCTTGAATTTTTCTTGAAATCAGCAATGTTGAAGTAGGCGATCGCCGAAGTTGAGAGTATCGGAGCCGCCCAGGGCCAAAGAAAAATTAAAACAACAAATTTTAAAAACCTTGGGTTGCCTCCCAAGAGCGTCCTCTGTTTAATGTCGTTTGAGCTCGACTAAAAGAATATTATTACAGTCCAGACAAAAGAAGTTTTTCACCATCCATGTCAACATTATCACCAGAAAAATAAAGTTTGAGACGCTGCCCATTAACCTTGAAATCACCCTTATCTGGGTGTGATATCAAAACAGTTCCATACGGATAAGCTTCCTTGACATTAAAAGGACCTGACCATCTAGATTTTAACTTTCCAGGAAATAAACGTAGACGAGAATTATAAAGTAATACTTGGACGCCTGGTTTAAATGTTTTCGGGTGCCTTAAATTTTTATCGTGAAAGCATTTCGTTCGTTCCTTATATAATTTATTATTTTCATACGCATTGGAGCGCCACTCATCGAGTTCGTTGAGTTGGAATTTTCGAAGATCGCCGGTGGAGTGGGGATCAAAATTTAAAACTTTAAGGGCCCAGAAAGTACGATGTTCTAATTCGACCCGTAAATGACACGATTTCCCATATACTAACAGATACGGTGTACAACCAATGGCGGTCTTGTACGATGTTCGGTAAGCCCATAGAGCATCGTCTAATTTATGTGACCAGTCCTTACGTGAGGTGGAAACAGTTTTTTCTAAAATACGTTTGATTTCTCTATTTACTACCTCGACCTGGCCGTTAGTTTGGGGGTGGTATGCAGTTGAAAGCTTATGTGTAACGCCATATTTTAAAAGTGTTTTTGCAAATTGTGCGTTACAAAAGTGCGAACCCCTATCGCTAACGATGGCCCTAGGAATACCGAATAGAGAAAATAAATTTTTTAAGAAAATAATAATGACTCGGGAGTCATTGGTAGGAAGAGCTTGGGCCTCTGCCCATCGAGACACGTAGTCTACCGCAACTAAAATGTATTTATTACCATGACTAGAAGGAAGAGGACCTACCAAATCAATTCCCCAAAGGTCGAAAACTTCGCACTCGAGGAAATAATTTTGCAACATTTCATTTTTTTTAGAGATATTTCTGGCCCGTTGGCAGCTATTGCACCATCTCACAAAAGATTGGGCATCTTTAAAATGGCTAGGCCAATAAAAGCCTGTACTTAGCACTTTGTGAGCGGTCCGATTGGCTTGATAGTGCCCACCAGTCGGTCCTTCATGTAAGTGTTTTAAAATATTTTGTCCTTCTTCAAAAGAAACACATCTCCTTACTACTTGGTCTGCACAAACTCGAAACAGATACGGGTACTCCCAAAAATAATTCTTTAGGTCAGAAAAGAATTTCTTCTTTTGATGATAGGAGAATTCTTTTGGGAGGACTCGAGCTACTAAGTAGTTGGCGAAGTTTGCAAACCAAGGAGAAGGAGTAGTGTTGATTGATAATAACTTCTCGTCGGGAAAATAATCATTAAAAGTTTGTTCATTTAAATCTTCAATAAACGGGTTATCTAATCGTGAAAGATGGTCCGCGGCCAAATTCTCAGCCCCCTTTTTATCTCGGATTTCCAAGTCAAACTCCCGGAGGAGTAAGATCCAGCGAAGTAAGCGTGGTTTGGCATCCGGTTTAGAAATTAAATATTTGAGGGTCGAGTGGTCCGTAAAAATAATAATTTTTGAAAGCGTAATATAAGGTCGAAATTTGTCGAACGCAAAAATAACTGCTAATAATTCTTTCTCCGTTGTGGTATAGTTCTCTTGCGCGGATGTAAGTGTTTTACTTGCGTAGAAAATAGGGTGGACGTTTTTAGATATACGTTGTCCTAAAACGGTTCCCACCGCAAATCTACTTGCATCGCATATGATTTCGAATGGAAGGTCCCAGATTGGAGCTATCATAATTGGCGCATTTATTAGCTTATTTTTGATTAATTGAAAAGCAGATAAGCAGGTATCATCAAAAATAAATGGAGTGTCTTTTTCTAAAAGATGAGTGAGGGGTTTGGTAATTTTCGAAAAATCTTTTATAAATCGCCGGTAAAAACCGGCATGTCCTAGAAAGCTTCTTATGGCCTTAACGTTGGTTGGCGGTGGCAGTTTTTCGATCACTTCTATTTTTGCTTCATCGAACTCAATTCCTCTTGCTGATATCTTATGACCTAGAACCAATCCCTCCCGCACCATGAAATGGTATTTTTCCCAGTTCAGGGCGAGATTGGTCTCCTCACACCGTTCTAACACTTTTTCTAAATTTTCTAAACAAAAATCGAAGGAATCACCAAACATGGAAAAGTCATCCATAAATACCTCCATAATACTTTCTACGTGCTTGTCGAAAATGGCCAACATACACCGTTGAAATGTTGCCGGCGCATTACATAAGCCAAACGGCATTCTTCGATAGGCGAAGGTGCCGAAAGGACAAGTAAACGTCGTTTTCTCCTGGTCCACGGGCGAGATGGGAATTTGGAAGTAGCCCGAGAGACCATCGAGGAAACAATAAAATCTATGGCCGGATAATCGTTCTAAGATTTGATCAATGAATGGCAAGGGGAAATGGTCCTTGCGGGTGGCGTCGTTCAATTTGCGATAATCAATACACATGCGCCACCCAGTCACCGCCCGTGTTGGGATTAAGTCATTATTGTCATTTAACACTACCGTGATCCCTCCCTTTTTAGGAACTACTTGAACGGGGCTTACCCATTTGCTATCTGAAATTGGATAGATAATTCCTGCGTCTAATAATTTCACGACCTCACCCTTTACTACTTCTTTCATGTTTGGGTTTAATCGGCGTTGAGGTTGAATAGAATTATGTGAATTATCTTCCATTAGAATTTTGTGCGTGCAGAAAGACGGACTTATGCCCTTAATATCAGAAATCTGCCAAGCAATTGCTTGGCGGTGCTTTTGTAAAACTTTTAGCAATTTCGCATTTTCAGATTCACTTAGATGGGCCGACACTATTACTGGTAACTTAGAATCTTTTTCTAAAAATTCATATTTTAAATGATTGGGTAGTTCTTTAAGTTCTAATGTGAGAGGTTCCTCGTATGAAGATTTGAAAGACTTTTCTTTTTCAAAAGTAATTTCTTCAAAATTTTTTGATTTAATTTGAAAATTTGAGGGCGCAGGAGCAATGGCCATTTTCATTTCTTGTAATATTTCAGTGGAGGTGTTTGAAGATGAACAAAAAGAAGAAGAACCATTTTCAGAAATACAAAAAGAAGGGTCTTCACTTAACACATCTAAGAAAAAACACGAATCGTCATTTTCTAGGGTATTTTTCATAGAGGGTGTTATGGAGAAGGTTACTTCATCATCTCCAACTCGGAGGAATAGCTTACCATTACTCACATCAATGATAGCACGGGAGGTGGCAAGGAAGGGGCGGCCAAGGATTAGGGGAACCTCGACATCCTCTTCAATGTCCAAAATGACAAAATCCACCGGGAAGATGAATTTGTCTACCTTTACGAGCACGTCCTCCACAATTCCCAGCGGATATTTTATCGTCCTATCTGCTAGTTGTATACTCATATGAGTGGGCTAAGGGTGCCCACTCCTAACTTCTTAAACAAGGAGAATGGCATCAAGTTGATGCTCGCACCTAAGTCGGCCAACGCGTTCTTTACAAATAGATCACCAAAGAGGCACGGGATAGAAAAACTACCCAGATCGTTAGCCTTTTTCGGTAATTTATTTGTTAGGACGGAGGAACACTCAGCATTTAAAGTTAGGTGCGATAGATTTTCTAGCTTTTTCTTATTAGTTAGAAGATCCTTTAGGTACTTAGCGTACTTGGGCATTTGTGATATCGCTTCATGGAAGGGAAAATTGATGTGTATTTGCTTAAACATTTCCAGGAAGCGATGATGTTGATCATCTAATTTTTCCTTGTTGAGTTGAGAAGGATAAGGCGGGGCGGGGTTGTTTTTGAAAATAGGAGGTGGAGTGGTAAAATCTGTTTGAGTGGGTGGTGTTTTTAAAATAGGGGCGGATCTTGCCTCGGGCTCTTCGCTAACCGGACCGGATATTTGCTTCCCACTCCAAAGAGTTACAGCTTTCGCTTGCTCTCTCGTGTTGGGCTCGGAGTTAGCGGGAAGAGTCCCAGGCGGTCGCTCAGATATTATTTTGGCGAGCTGCCCGATTTGGTTTTCTAGATTTTTAACAGATCCGGTTAAGTTTCGGACAGTTGCTTCGTTCATACTTATATATTTTGAAAACATCTCCTCCAAAGATGGAGGTTTTTGAAAGTTAACAGGGGGTGGAGGTGGTGTAAATTCATTTTGTAGAGGCGGGCGAGTTGTGTTTGCAAGATTACTCCAAGAAAAGTTCGGGTGATTACGCAGCGCAGGATTATAATTATTCGGTAATTGAAAACCAGGTGCATGAAAATTAGAAGCAGCTGAATAATTATTATAAGCATTTCTATTGCCTACGTAATCAGCTTGTTCGGAGGTGGCTTTTACGAATTCCCAAACCTGAGGTGCGGAAGGAGCATTCATTTCCGATATCTTTTTGCTAAGCATTTCCACTTGTAGTGCCAGCTGGGAGACGTTATCCACTTCGTACATACCTGCAGGTTTGTTTGGGCGAGATCTTGGCACATTCCACTGATAGGTGTTCATGGCCATATCCTCAAATAGCTCAAGAGCGGCTTCCGGGGTTTTGTTATTTAAGGTACAACCAGAAGCGGCGTCTATCATTTGCTTAGTATGTTGATTTAGCCCGTTATAAAAAATCTGCACTTGTAACCATACAGGCAGAGCGTGATGAGGGCAACGTCTTAAGAATTCTTTATACCTTTCCCAGGTATCATATAGCATTTCAGAATCTATTTGGCAAAAAGAAGAAATATCATTTATAAGCTTAGCAGTTTTCGCAGGTGGAACATACTTAGTTAGAAATTTTTCAGTTAACTGGGCCCAAGTGGTGATAGAACCTCTAGGTAGAGTCGTCAACCACTGTTTAGCCTTTGTTCTTAAAGAAAATGGGAAGAGTCTTAGCCTAATTGCATCATCCGTAACACCATTTATTTTGAAGGTGTCATAGATTTCAAGGAAGCTAGCAATATGTGCGTTCGGATCTTCATCTTATAATCCGTCGAACTGCACGTATTGCTGCACCATGTGAATTATGCTGGGCTTTAGTTCGAAATTATTATTAGCTATGGCAGGGCGGACTATACTAGATTCCGTCCCTTCCAGGTTAGGCCTTGCATAATGGGACATAGTCCATTCAGGGGCCGCAACCATGTTGGGGACTTCATTTTGGTTAGGTTCGCCCATATTAACAACCGACTCCGAATCGTCAGCCAGTTCTTGGAATGTAGGATCTTGAACTTGGGATTTTCTCCGAAGAGTACGCTCAAGTTCTTGGTCCAAGTCTACAAGTTCTGACGGATTCGCTCGGGTCATAAACTAGAAAGAGAGAAGGGAAAATAAGATTAAGAAATTCGAAAAAGAAAAGGTCTCTCTTTTTTTTGAATTAATTTTTTTTTTCAAGAGGAGAGAAAAAGAGGTGATAAAAGTAATAGATTCGTTCTTTCAAAATATCAACAAAATGCGAGTCCCCGACAACGGCGCCAAAAACTTGGTGATTAAAATTCCGCTTGCACGAAATAAAATCCGAACTAGCAATCCGAGAAGGCAAGTATACCTATCGAACTGTAGTATAGGAACACAAGTGTCGTATTAAAATCTGAGAACCGTTGATTACTTATACTCAAACGAATTACTATTATTTTATCTTAATAATTTTTTGAAAGGTTTTGTTTGCTCAATTGAAATAAAGGCTGGACAAAAGTACGGCTAAACGATGATTAAGAAATAGCACTCGATCTTGACTTACTTCGGCTTAAGTTGATCAAAATTCAAAAGCAAACTTAAAACTTAATAAAGTAAGGGTAGCTTGACCGTGGGGGTTCCTATAGTTTGAACACGCTTCTCTCGAAGATATGCCCAACTGAGTTTAGGAAAATCCGACCGAACTCTCGCCCCGTATTCGAATACATAAAACTCGCTTTAAGTGGTGAACCCCGCTATTGGGTTTGACTCCAATCCAGGAGATTTACGTCATTCTCTCTCGAGAAATGTGTGTAACTCTCTTTACACTTAAGTGCTCACTTCAGACTATCCGCCTCTCGGCTAGCCAAGAATGAAAGTAAAGGTGGGGACTATATATCGATAATATAGCTCCACTAAATTTTAATTATGAGTAAATCTAAGGCCCAAAACTTTAGAAAGTGAAAGATGACTAAAGGATCATAACTTGATCAACTCATCCTCAGATCATCAAGATCGAGTACTATGAGGATTTAGTTACTCATGATGGAGGGGTAGGAGAGAGTAATGATGAAGATTTTAAGAGAACAAAAACATACAATTTTTATTAAACAAAAGTTCAACTGAGATTACATTTGCATGGAAAGCCTACTAAGCATTAGTAATACACTATGAAAGGAAATTACAAAGGCATTACAACATTCATATGAAAACTAGAAAAGGAAATGCATTGAAATAAGAGAGAGAGAGAGAGAAAGAGAATACAAAATAACATGAAAATCACTGAAAATAGAGTAGTAGCACCAGTTCTCTCTGCCAAAACTGAATGGGGAAAGCTTGGAGGTCATTTCAATTTATAGAAATTTTTCTGCCTCAGTCACGCCCTCGGTCACGCCCATGACTAGGGGCGTGACGTTGTTTAATCAATTCTGCGGCTTGGATCAGGTTCGGCGCACGATTCTGACGTGATTTGATGGGTCACGCCCTAGGTCACGCCCGTGACTGAGGGCGTGACCATTTAGGTGGTTAGTCCGGTCATGGGCGCTGGCGGCTGGCTGACGTGGCAGTCACGGGCGTGACTGGAAGCACGCCCGTGTAATAGTGGCGTTAGCAATTCGGTGGTCAGCTGGTCGAATCTGAGCTGTTTACGGGCTGGTCACGGGCGTGACTTGCGTGTCACGGGCGTGACTTGTGTGTCACGGCCGTGTACTTTGGGCATGTCTGACCAGATCTTCTGAACTATGGCGGCAGCAGCTTAACTGGAAATAACAACTTACACGCCCTAGGTCACGGGTGTGACCTAGGGCGCGACTTAGGAAATTTTGCATTTTTGACCTGAAAATTCAGAAAACTTAAGTTAGCACTAAAAATAGGAAAATGAACAAAAAATGCATTTAGGTAAACAACAATAAGCAAAAAGTAAGAGTAAATAACCTAAAAATAACCTAATTAAACTAACTAGATTTAGCATTATCAGACAGCTTCCAGTCTCAGCGGCAGCTCCATTCTCCTTCTCAGCGGGTCCGCTGGGACAGACAAAAGTCTCAGCGGTTTTGGGCAGATTGTTACCAATACTATTCCTTGTCTTGGAATAACCTAACCCTGCATGCTTATGAGATACAAATAGGGTTTATCAAATACAACTTGTACTTTTTATTTGAGTGTGAGGCCTCTTCAAATTAAAGGGACATTGAGGGTTAATTTCCCAACAAGTCCTTCAGGTCGAATGGATTGCGGAGAAGGGGGTGATTTGGATTGTGAAAAATAAAAGAAAATAACTACTCCTGTGCAGGCCTTGAGCGCACTGCTTAGCTAGGCGGGATGAAAACTACGTAGGCCTTGAACACACTACTTCGCAAAGACGGATGGACGAGTAGTCAAGCAGATGGAGTGGTAAGTGCGGAATGGAACTGTGCAGGCCTTGAGCGCACTGCTTTGTGAGGCGAATGGATTACACGGGCCGCAATGCCACGCTTCACTAGGCGGATGGACGAGTAGGCACACAGAATGGGCGAGTAGGGTAACGGAATGAAGTGGAGGGTGGAGTGGATTTGGTGGCGCACCTCTAGTGACTAATAAACATACAACATCATTTCACAAACATGAATTATTATGAAGAGAAAATATGTTTATAGCACAACATCATCAATAAACTGAAGAACACAACCAAATACCTTCACACAAGTAGAGAAAAATGCAAGAGATACAACCGAATCCGGAGGCTTGTTGTAGATTCTCAGTAGGAATTATTGGGTTGTCAATCCGCGTCCTAGCTCGGTCCCAACTATCTTCCGGGGTAGAGGAGGGCTGTCACTTCCTCCTAATGGACCCGTCTTCTCCGGTAAACTACAATCCAGCCTCGTCTGATGCGAAGAACTCCAAGCTTGGCGATGAAGATGAGTGTAGAATCCTCTTCTTGAAGTACTTGGATGATGGAGGCGGCCGAGAGGATACTCCGGCTCATGATTTGAGCCAAGAATGTGTCCGGAGCATCTCCAAATGGTGGGCGGTGATGGAAAGGAGGTCTAGAACGGAGCTAGAACCCTTAGGCGCGGGAGAGAAGATCGATCAGATTAGGGCGGATTCTGCAGCTTAAATAGAAAACTGGTCAAAAATTGGTCACACACGGCCGAACGCACGACCGTGCGTGAACCGTGCGATATTAATTAAGAATAATACCCAAGAAGACGACCCAGAGTGCCTGTGCATTTTACTCACGCACGTTCAAAGCCGACCATGCATAAAAACACACTGACAAATTTAGAAAGCCAAAAACAAAGCTAAACAGGTCGATCGTGCGATTGCTTCACGCACGGGCAACCGCCCGTGTGTAGAGACGCACGATCAACGACAGAACATCATTTTCCACCACAGAAGAGAACGCACGATCACATACAACAGTGAATCAAGGAAAACGCACGACCGTGCGATATACACAGACATAAATTCTGGATAAAAAATGGATGAAACGTCCACCTGCATCATCCACAACACAGCTGGGAATACTCCTCCAGCTCAAGCATAAACGCATTAAAAGAATGGCGAGCATATTGTGCTTGCCCCCAACAATAAAGCACGCAATTGCACACCACAATGGGCCAAGACATTGCACTTTGTGAGGAAATGTGAACCGGTGAAATATAAACAATAATGAGCTAAAAGTGAAGTGCAAAAGCAAGAAAACTAGCCCAGATGAGTCCATAAAAGTGTATACAAATGGGACTCATCACACCCCCAGAATTACCTTTTTGCGCGTCCCGAGCAAACCATCTCTTACGCGGACAAGAAAAACATAAGCTGGCATAGAAATTGTAAAGCGGAGTGCCATGCGAAGTCGCATGCTCATGCGCGTAGAAATACAGTAGACAAAATTTCTAATTATACATCTTAGTTTATACTTTTCTAGCGGCGTATTTATATATTACATTTACTCAAAAAGTGAATCACGGTGAATCATAAGGTCGTACATAGGAAGAAAGTAAACTGAACGTTGAGGCGAGCATTGCCAAAGATCGGGGCTCGAGACAACCTCCATTGAAATCCATCAATGTCGGTGGCCATAAGCTTGCCCGCTCGCACTCTCTCCACGGCACAGGTTTGACTCAAATGCGTGAATCAATAGGACTTTGGGATTTAGATGAGGCTTGGGTTTAGGTGAGGTATACAATGTTAAAAACGACGGCTCAAGCACTAAACCCAAATGAGCTAGCACAGAAAACTATCCTCAAGCACCACAAAAAGACACGCGGGTACACCATAACCCCAGACTTGGACTTGACTACATGGGTGGTGCACCGCCTACTCCCAATCATAAATCTATAAAAAATTTCAATTAAGCACTTCTTCTTTTTTCTTTTCTTCTTACTTTTTCTTTTTCTCATTTTTTTTCTTTTCATTTCTTTTCAAAACATTTTCAGCAAGATGAGCAATGAAGAGCATCCACATTTTCACAAAAATATCACAACATCAACACCCCAATCATGAAAACTAATAAACAACTAAAGCTCAAATTTGGGTGTGCGACTAGGATTGGCTTTTAGTCTTTGGTGAGATAAAAGTGGGGCTGAATCAAAGAACGGGTAGACACAACTGGGCTAACGAGGATAGAGCGATAGGAATGGGCACAAAAGCTCAACCGGGCCAAAATAATGGCCTATATCACATTCACGCGATTGACTAACCATATACCCATGCTTCAAGAGTCGCTTGGGGAATGTTCTTAGCCACCGAGAAAGATAATCCTTTCTTCCGACTCGGGCAATACGAGGCTAACAAACGTCTACACACATTCCTATGTTACCATTTGATTCAGATCGGATTCACCGATATCTGAGTAAAGTAAACAATATCTACTCTAATAGAAAAATATAATCTAAAAGCATAAAAAGAAATTAAATCTACACGAATTTCTATGCTAGACATGAGCACTTGACTAGGAGCACTATTGAAGTCGACATTTTACTCCGACTCACAATCCTAAGCCAGCACAATGATTTTTCCATCACACAAAAGAAACGAGTTAGACTCGTTACGCGCCTATGGTTAAGTGCGCGCTCAAGTGGGTGTAGTGGTGTGTGGTGCATATGAAACAACACTTATAAAACTGAACTAAAATGTACTTCTAGTATGCAGTGTCATGTGCACGTGCATGGGCACACAGAACTACTCTCCCCCAAACTTAAACTAGACAATACACACAATATATATCTATGAAATTCAGAAAAGAGCTAAGGGAAGAGAGAACCCAATGCTCAGAAATGAGCATACCAGAAGATATGCATTTAAATATAGACCTAGCCGCAACATCCATCCAGAAGAATACCTGCAGGGGTGAGCTCCGCAAAAACAAAAGAAAATATACAAAAATAAAATGAAATACAACTAACTAAACTAAACAAGATGAAATAAGAAATGCAGGAAAAGTAAGATAACTACTGGGGTTATTGTCATCCCAACACGACTTATTTAAAAACATAACAGTTCTAGCTAATGGGCGTATGAAAAAGGAAATGAACAGGTAACTATTCTAATATACGTGTCCGTAGCGGGTACCGATACGACGATAAAACAGTTACGCCTCTACCCGAATATGAATAATACCTGCTCGTCAGAGGTAGAGGGAATAAAAAGTAAGAAGAGGAGGAATCCTCACTCAACTCACCAAAACTATCCTTGCCCAGCAAGGTGTCGTCTTCATGGAGGTGGCAGGAGGAAAAGGTAATGAGTGGGGTTTCCACTATGGAGGAGGGGTCAACCTCCTCACATATGAGGTTACGCTCCTCATTGACTTGAGCAAAAAGCTCCAAGTCCTCCTGAAGTACCTGTGAAGATTCAACCTGCACAGGCTCAGATGAAGAAGGGGGTTCAAGAAATAAAAGAGAGGAATGACTTAAAAAAATCAAAAATCGGGGGAGTGGTCCCAGTCTCACTCCTAGCAGGATCCAAACATAGATCACTGTCGGTATCATATGAATCATAGTGAGGGGAATCCGGGAGTTCAAGGTCCTCAGTGGTGAGGTGGACCTCCTCGTCCAATAAGAAAGTGCAAACCTCCTTATCAGGAAAGGAATGCTCCTCATCCCACCTCGGCGCATCATCGTGTTCCAAGAAGTCACACTCCACATTGGAGAGAATAACATCCTCGTCCCACTTTGACGCAACCTCAGGCTCCGAATGAACCTCCTGCACAACATCATCAACCAACTCACAAAGAATTGGAGTAGAAAATTCTTGCAAAGAAGGCGGAGTAATAACAGTAATAACATCATCAGAGAAAATATAAACAGGTTCCTCCGGGGGGGGGGAATCCAAAAGAGGAGATGGAAGCAAAGGGAGAGGAATCTCCACCACATCATCACACTGAGCAGTCGAAAGTCTGATGGGAATATCCGCAGAAGTCCCCCATAGACAAGGTGGTACTGCGAACTCATCATCAGAATTAGAAGGGGCAACCAAATGAGAGGTGGATGGAATGACACGGACATCCGGTTCGTCATCCATCTCCATCTGGCGCTGGAATTCTGCACAGTTTTTTAACGCATGCTCGGTGGTACGAAAACACAAACATAATTTTCTATTCCTCGTCAGTCCTTGCTGGGCCGGTGAGGAATATAAAAATGATGGAAGTGGCGAAGAAGAGTGACCATAAGACTTGGGTACAGTGTATGAAGTGTCGTAGGAAGACGATGCTCCATGCACTAAACCACGAGAGTTATGCCCACCATCTTCAGTGGGGCACTCATCACTATAATGCCTAGCATTCCCACACCATTTGCAACGTATATTCAGATAAGAAAACATGGTGCAAAGGAAGATTTCACCAAACAGAAATATTCAAAGCAAGAATTGACTATACACAAACAATAAAATTGAAAACCTGCTTTTGAAAAATTGCAAATAATGATTAGAAACAAAGAAATTAAAAGATGATACTTATATATAAAAATACATAAAATGGTATAAACAAGTGGAAAAGGGTTTATATCTCTTGTCTCTCTCTCCAGAGAACTTACACGACTGTGTTCCCCGGCAACGGCGCCAAAAACATGATGCGCGAATCTAGCACACCGCTATAGGCGGTAGCAAGACTGCGGCACGAAACGACATTGTACCGATCACTCAAGTAATATAAAATGAGGAGTGAATCCCCGAGTATTGATTATCAAAGGAACACGGTAAGGTGGAGTTTACTATCAAGGAAGGACTTGAGATTGAAGTCCTTTAGGTCGAATGTATTATGGAGAAGGGGGTGATTTGGATTGTGGAAAATAAAATAAAATAACTACTCCTATGCAGGCCTTGAGCGCACTGCTTCGCTAGGCGGGATGAAAACTACGTAGGCCTTGAACGCACTACTTCGCAAGGGCGAATGGACGAGTAGGCAAGCGGATGGAGTGGTAAGTGCGGAATCGAACTGTGCAGGCCTTGAGCGCACTGCTTCGTTAGGCGAAAGGATTACACGGGCCGCTATGCCACGCTTCACTAGGTGGATGGACGAGTAGGCACACGGAATGGGCGAGTAGGCTAACAGAATGAATTGGATGGTGGAGTGGATTTGGTGGCGCACCTCTAGTGACTAATAAACATATAACATCATTTCACAAACATGAATTATCATGAAGAGCAAATATGTTTATAGCACAACATCATCAATAAATTGAAGAACACAACCAAATATATTCACACAGGTAGAGAAAAATGCAAGAGATACAACCGAATCCGGAGGCTTGTTGTAGATTCTCGGTAGGAATCGTCGGGTTATCAATCTGCGTCCTAGCTCGGTCCCAACTATCGTCTGGGGTAGAGGAGGGTTGTCACTTCCTCCCGAAGGACCCGTCTTCTTCAGGAAACTACAATCCAGCCGCGTTTCATGCGAAGAAATCCAAGCTTGGAGATGAAGATGAGTGTAGAATCCTCTTCTTGAAGTACTTGGATGATGGAGGCGACCGAGAGGATACTCCGGCTCAAGAATTGAGCCAAGAATGTGTCTGGAGCACCTCCAAATGGTGGGCGGTGATGGAACGATGGAATGGAATGGAGCTGGAACCCTTAGGCGCGGGAAAGAAGATCGATCAGATTAGGGAGAATTCTGCAGCTTAAATAGAAAACTGGTAAAAAATTATTCACGCACGGTTGAACGCACGACCGTGCGTGAACTGTGCGATATTAATTAAGAATAATACTCAAGAAGACGACCCAGAGTGCCCGTGCATTTTACTTACGCACAGTCAAAGCTGACTGTGCGTAAAAATGCACGGGCAAATTCAGAAAGCCAAAAACAAAGCTAAACAGGTCGATCGTGCGATTCCTTCACACACGGGCAACTGCCCGTGCTTAGAGACACACAATCAATGACAGAACATTGTTTTCCACCACAGAAGAGAACGCACGATCACATACAACCGTGCGTCAAGGAAAATGCACGACCGTGCGATATACACAGACATGAATTCTGGACAAAAAATGGATGAAACGTCCACCTGCATCATCCACAACAAAGTTGGGAATACCCCTCCAGCTCAAGCATAAATGCATAAAAAGAATGGGGAGCACACTGTGCTTTCCCCCAACAATAAAGCGCGCAATTGCACACCATAATGAGCCAAGACATTGCACTTTGTGAGGAAATGTGAACAGGTGAAATATAAACAATAATGAGCTAAAAGTGAAGTGCAAAAGCAGGAAAACTAGCCCAGATGAGTCCATAAAAGTGTATACAAATGGGACTCATCAAGGCACTGTCCAAAGTAAAGGGTTAAGAAAGGCTCAAGTTGATCAAGCAAGAAAGCAATATCCTTACCAAACACCACGATGGGGCGAGCAGGAGGGAGCGTTGGGGAACCTGCATCAATGAGAGGCAGTCTCGCATCCCCGACCCCACCTGGTCGTGGTCTCGACCTTGCCCCGCCATTTTGAAGAGGCAAGTCGGCGTTGGGCTTTTCGTTGATGGGCGAGGCGGTTGCCCTCTTGAGGGAAGTCCCGCATCTCGCAGTAGACTCGGGGTCAGTGGAAGACTTCTCGCATGGGTTAGGATCGACCCTCTTCCTCTTGTGCTTCTTCTTCCTCGCGGAGCTCGGAAGGCAGGTGGTTAGGAACTCGCCGATGATGTTTAGAACAGCGGCCGCCTCGGGCATGTCGTCAGCAAGCCCCTTGTTAGCGGCTATGGAAGAACCTCCTACATAAGCCATCTTAGCGTGAAGGATTAAGGATATACCCACTCTATTTGTAGAGGAAGGCCCAGTAGATGCGCGACCGTGCCAAATAAGGGGTTGGACTCTTCTTTCCGACCTCTGATGAGCTCGCAAAGAGTGGGTATTATGTACAACCCGTATTCGGCGAGTACGACCAATCTGTGCTTGGCGAGTAGATCAACCCGTCTGGTGAGTAGAATAAATGGAGGTCTTTCTCGCTCAGGGTGGGGTGAAGCGAGGGCAACACCTCTCCGTCAACTCTTCTCGATGGTATAGTTCTTCTCGACGGCGTAATCTCTTTTCAAAACTATGAGCATTATTCATTTATACGATGTGAACAACCCATCTCAACGACAAATTTCCTTCCCACCCAGGGCAAGGCGAGTCTGGTCTGGTCTCAGGCGAGCTCACTCCTTTAGAACTCGCCCTCGACGAGTAGGACCTGACCTAGTCGCTTAGCCGCACTCACCTAAGGATGGAGCGAGGCAAGTTCGTGTCAACCCGACTCCTCAGTCCTCCCCCACTATCCGCAGAGCAGCTGGGGCTGAGATTTGTATTTACAAAAAGGCGCGAGGAGCTATTCGCAGACCATTTAGGTCTGCAAAGAGTAATTTGGTTAAGGTGGAGGAAGCTACCCGCAGACTTTTTGGACTATTTTAACCTCAAAAGATTTTGCCTATAAATAGGACCCATTATGCCTCAGATCGGCACAGATCCACCCCCCCCCCACCCTAAGAGAGCCTAAGCTTTCTTCCTTGTGTCCTTGTGCTGCCTGAGACAGGCACAACCTTTGGTTTTTGGGAGGGGAAATCAGATCAGATTTCTGGGTTAGTGTCGGGACCTCCTCGCTGCATCCAGTGGGTCCTTTCTTAAAACAACAACCTACCATCCTGTGAGGGCCAGTTCTCAGCTCGAAATACTTAAACCTAGGGGTTTGATGAGGAGAGAAGTAACTCAAGCTACTCCCCAGTCTCGAACATATTTGGACCGGTATCCAGGTTCCAACATCCCCGCTATCTACGGTCATGGTAGATTTACATTCCAAGCTTCAATTCGAGGGGGCAACAAGTAGGATCCGTTGATGTCTCGCTTGGTAGTATTTTAGCCTTAAAAATTACATATCTCGGCGCTTCCCTTTTAATATATGGATTAAAAGAGGTTACAACATCATCAGATTAGTTGCAAGAAGAAGAAAAGAAAGAAGTGAAAATACAAGTTTTCAAGAAAAGAAGCGCTTCATATTGTCTCCGCTCCAAGTGTTTGACAGTTCCTTACCTTCATAAGTCTAGAGATGATAAGATCCATTCTTGAGTACATATTTCATGATGAATGGTCCGGACCAATTGGGATTGAGCTTTCCAACTGAGCCAGATCTTGCTGTTGCATCCACCTTTTTGAGGATTAGATCACCAACAACAAATTTTTTAACTCTGATGTTTTTATCAAAGTACTTGGCCATTCTTCTCTTCACTTAATCCTGCCTGATTGTTGTTGTATCTTTCAGCTCTTCAATGAGGTCGAGGCTGCATCTTAATTCTTCATCATTCCCTTCCATCCAGCTATCTATATTTTGTTGCGACAATAACACCCTTGGACTTATTACTTCGAACTCAACTGGAATGAGAGCTTCTGAACTAAGAGATAATTTGAAAGGGGTCTCTCCAGTAGCTAATGTTGGAGTTTCCCTCAAAGCCAAGGGCACTGAAGGTAATTATTCCACCCAACTGCCTCAGAGATTTTCCACTTTCTTCTTCAAGAGGTTTATTATCAATTTGTTAGCAACTTCTACTTTCCCGTTACTTCTCGGATGATGCACATAAGCGAACCGCAACTTGTTCCCAATTTGGTCACAGAAATTTATCAGATTGGAGTTGTTGAACTAACGACCATTATCTGTGATAATTGCCATTGGAATTCCATGCCTACATACTATCACTCCCCAGATAAAATTCTTTACGATTTGGGTAGTGGTTTTAGCCAACGTCTTTGCCTCGATACACTTGCTGAAGTAGTCGATCATTACTATATTAAATCTGCGTTGTGCACTAGCCAAAAGGAAAGTTCCAATCAACTCCATCCCCCAAATTGCAAACGGCCATGAAGTTGCTATTGATCTGAGCTGCTGAGCTGGTTGATGCTAAAGAGGTGCAAATTTCTGACATTGAACACATTTCTTTGCAAATTTCTCAGCTTCCTTTCTAATTTGGGTCCAGAAGTAACCTTGTCTCAGAATATATTTCTGCAAAGTCCGGGATCCTGAGTGACTGCCACACTCTCCAGAATGAAACTCTCGAAGAACAACTTGAATATCCTCCTCAGAGATACACCGTGCCAGCTATAATGCCCTTGGTTTTCGTAAATTATTTTTGCGTAGCTGCTGTGACGTAATTTTGGTGTAAGGGCATTGATTCAGCTCGTCAGGTTTAGTTTTGGGCCTTAGCTTAGTTAATGTATGTAATTTAGATCGAGCGTTCAAAAAATTCACAATGTTTCGAGTTAAAGGGTTTATTTTTGGGTAGTTATCAAGATTTTAGCTTCGGGAAGCATTATCCCGAGTTTGGCTCGTCGGAATTGAATTCTGACTTTGTCGTTGGATTCGTAGCGCCGTTTTTTAGTTGGGATGCGAATTTCATAGAAATCCGAGGTGATCTAGTCACCCTCTCAGTTTTAGTGAAAGGGGGTATTATTTAATTAATTAAATATAAAATTAGGTTTTAATTATAAAACCTAAAATTCTCTCCCTTTTCTTCTTCTTATTTTTCCTTCGTCGATCCAAACCAGCTGCCGAGCAAGAGAGCGAGAGCGGAGCGTCATGGAGCTTCCGTCCGACGATGTCTAGGGCTGTAGTAGTCAGAATCGCGTTTGGAGAGTAGATTTGGAAAGCTCTCGGCAAGATCTTCGTTTTAGTGGTAAGCTTTTCCTATTTCGTGGAATTTTTGGAGTCAAGGTAGTGACGTAACTTCTCCTTTTGATCCGAAAAGCTTCAGGTTTTTGTGCTTGAGTGATTCCTGGGCCGATCCATAGCTTTTGGAGCGGAGATCTTCGAGTTTGCAAGGTTTAAGGCAAGTGGCTATTTTTGTATCCTCCTTCCTTCTTGTTTGTTGAAGCACTCTTCTTTTCCTTGGTTAGGAGTGATTGCTGTGTTTTTTTTTAACTTGTGCCTTTGGCGCATGTATGATAGTTAATACCCCTAACCCCCCCTGGATTCTTTTTTCCTTCTGCCTTGGATTTCTCGAGAAGTCATCGTCTCCTGCCTTGGATTTCTTGAGAAATCATGGGTTCCTGCCTTGGATTTCTCGAGAAATCATTGTATCCTGCCTTGGATTTCTCGAAAAGTCATCGTTTCCTGCCTTGGATTTCTCGAGAAATCATTATTTCCTGCGTTTGGATTTCTCGAGAAATCAAGGTTCATGCCTTGGATTTCTCAAGAAATCAAGGTTCCTGCCTTGGATTTCTCGAGAAATCAAGGACTCTACATTGGGGTTTCTCGAGAAATTTCATCTCCTTCCCTTGGAGCTTCTCGAGAATTCTATTCTCTACCATTTTTATCTCTCGAGAACCATTTGTTCTTAGTCTTTGATTTCTCGAGAACTATTGGTCCTTAGCTTTTGATTCCTCAAGAAATGCCCCTTTGTCTCTTGTGTTTGAGCAATGCCTCCAATTTCTCCTCCTCGAAATCTTGTGTCTTCTAAAGGGTGCAGGTAGTTGTAGATATCTGTACTATGCTCTTGATCTTGAGCACCTCTTGCCTATGTTCTTACATTTGCTGTGATTACCCAATCTCTGAGTCTTCTATTGTGAATCATCTTATGTAGTGTTTACCTCGTCCTTGACCCTAACTCCTAGGGTATCATGGTGATTGTTTTCTTGGGCTTCGTCCTATGCAAAAATTAAAGAAATTAATTAATATGAACCATTGCATTTAGCCTTACACGGTGGGCCGTGTTTAGGGGGCAGTGGGGATTTGTTGTAGCCTTGCACGGTGGCCATTTTAGAGGTTAACTGAAGGCTTGAACGATGGTCCCATGGGCCGTGTTTGGGTGGTAGGGGATAGAGAAACCCCCACCCGTTTCTGGGCTTTGGGTGGCGGAGTATAGTAACCGCCCCCGTTTAATTTGAGCTGATCAGTCTCATTAAATAGAATTTACAAGATAAATGAACCATGCTTGCTCCTCTATTTGGTATTTGGTGGGTGCATTATTTAGTTCTGTGCTTGTATTTTCCTTTTCTGTAAGTGTTGGGCTTGGGTTGGTACCCTTATACCTTGTTTACTTTGTTTTTCTTTGTTTTCTGCCACATGTAATTCCCTTGCTGAGGCGTTCTTTGTTTTATTGAGTGCCTCAGGTTCTGAGCTGAACCGGCTAGTAGTGTAGCCCGGAGTCTTCGGGAGTTTTAGTTGCTGTTTTACCCTGCTGATGCAAGGTAATTGTTGTTAGTTTCCTCCTTGTGTTCAGACATGCTTGTTTGGAGCCAATGGCTTAGTGTCAGGTTGTTGATGCCCGTTGTGCTTCTTTTTTAATACTCTATAGTTTACTTGCCAGTTAAATGCCATTACTGTTAGATCTTGTGTATCTTGCTCTCTAGGAATGATTTATGTATAGGTGCATTATAGTTATAAAATGGCTTTTCTATCATCCTCATTGCATTTGTTTTCGAGTTAAAGGGTTTATTTTTGGGTAGTTATCAAGATTTTAGCTTCGGGAAGCTTTATCCCAGGTTTGGCTCGTCGGAATTTAATTCTGACTTCGTCGTTGGATTCGTAGCTCCGTTTTTCAGTTGGGTGCGAATTTCGTAGAAATCTGAGGTGATCTAGTCACCCTCGTAGTTTTAGTGAAAGGGAGTATTATTTAATAAATTAAATATAAAATTAGGTTTTTATTATAAAACCTAAAATTCTCTCCCTATTTTTCTTCTTCTTCTTCCTTCGTCGATCCGAACCAGCCTCCGAGCGAGAGAGCGAGAGCGAAGCATTGTGGAGCTTCCGGCCGACGATTCCTAGGGCTGTAGTAGTCGAAATCGCGTTTGGAGAGTAGATTTGGAAAGCTCTCGGCGAGATATTCATTCTAGTGGTAAGCTTTTCCCGTTTCGTGGAATTTTTGGAGTCAAGGTAGTGACCTAACTCCTCTTTTTGATCCGAAAAGCTTCAGGTTTTCGTGCTTGAGTGATTCCTGGGCCGATCCATAGCTTTTGGAGAGGAGATCTTCGAGTTTGCAAGGTGTAAGGCAAGTGGAATTTTTCTTATCCTCCTTCCTTCTTATTTGTTGAAGCACTATTCTTTTCCTTGGTTAGGAGTGATTGCTGTGTTTTTTTTTAACTTGTACCTTTGGCGCATGTATGATAGTTAATACCCCTAACCCCCCCCCCCCCCCCCCCCCCTGGATTCTTTTTTCCTCCTGCATTGGATTTCTCGAGAAGTCATCGTTTCCTGCCTTGGATTTCTCGAGAAATCATGGGTTGCTGCCTTGGATTTCTCGAGAAATCAAGGATCTTGCCTTGGATTTCTCGAGAATTCATCGTTTCCTTCCTTGGATTTCTCGAGAGATCATTGTATCCTGCCTTGGATTTCTCGAGAAGTCATCATTTCCTGCCTTGGATTTCTAAAGAAATCATTGTTTCCTGCGTTTGGATTTCTCGAGAAATCAAGGTTCCTGCCTTGGATTTCTCGAGAAAGCATTGTTTCCTGCATTTGGATTTCTCATGAAATCAAGGTTCCTGCTTTGGATTTCTCGAGAAATCAAGGTCTCTGCTTTGGGATTTCTCGAGAAATTTCATCTCCTGCCCTTGGGGCTTCTCGAGAATTCTTTTCTCTGCCATTTTGATCTCTCGAGAACCATTTGTTCTTAGTTTTTGATTTCTCGAGAACTATAGGTCCTTAGCTTTTGATTCCTCAAGAAATGCCCCTTTGTCTCTTGTGTTTGAGCTATGCCTCCAATTTCTCCTCCTCCTTAAAATCTAGTGTCTTCTAAAGGGTGTAGGTAGTTGCAGATATCTGTACTGTGCTCTTGATCATGAGCACCTCTTGCCTAAGTTCTTACATCTGCTGTGATTACCCAATCTCTGAGTCTTCTGTTATGAATCGTCTTATGTAGTGTTTACCTCATCCTTGACCCTAACTCATAGGGTATCCTGGTGATTGTTTTATCAGGCTTCGTCCCGTGCCAAAATTAAAGACATTAATTAATATGAACCATTGCCTTTAGCCTTGCACGGTGGACCGAGTTTGGGGGGCAGTGGGGATTTGTTGTAGCCTTATACGGTGGCCATTTTAGGGGTTAACCGCAGGCTTGACCTGTGGTCCCGTGGGCCGTGTTTACGTGGTAGGGGATAGAGAAATCCCCATCCATTTCTGGGTTGTGGGTGGCGGAGTATAGTAATGGCCCCCGTTTAATTTGAGCTGATCAGTCTCTTTAAATAGAATTTACAAGATAAATGAACCATGCTTGTTCCTCTATTTGGTATTTGGTGCACTTGGTGCATTGTTTAGTTCTGTGCTTGGAGTTTCCTTTTCTGTAAGTGTTGGGCTTGGGTTGGCACCCCTTATGCCTTGTTTACTTTGTTTTTTTTTCTGCCACATGTAATTCCCTAGCTGAGGCGTTCTTTGTTTTATTGAATGCCTCATGTTCTGAGCCGTAGCGGTTAGCAGTGTAGCCCGGAGTCTTAGGGTGTTTTAGTTGATGTTTTACCCTGCTGCTGCGAGGTAGTTGTTGTTAGTTTCCTCCTTGTGTTCAGACATGCTAGTTTGGAGCCAATGGGTTAGTGTCAGGTTGTTGATGCCCGTTGTGCTTCTTTTTTGATACTTTATTGTTTACTTGCCAGTTAAATGCCACTACTTTTAGATCTTGTGTAACTTGCTCTCTGGGAATGATTTAAGTCTAGGTGCATTATAGTTATAAAATGGCTTTTCTATCATTCTCATTGCATTCTTTTTAACTGAAATCCTTATCTTTAAAGTCGCCTAAAGGTATTTTCTATACTTATACTACGCCTAGATATGTGCATATCATTCACTTTATGTCCTGTCATCATGTGTATTTAGGACCATAAGTGAACTAAATTAATTATTTTCCGCTGCAATTACATATATTTTCTCAGTGGACTAGTTGATCCACGAACTGAGAGACACAGTTCTTACCCCAAACCCTAATAAATTATTTCTAATGATGACCTATCATGTAAACATGTTTTGATTAAATAAGTAATAGGTTCCCGCCTAAGCATCTGCAGTTGTCTCCTGCATGATGTGGAATCATGATGCGTATTTTCTCTTACTCTGATATTCCTAAATTCAGAGAAAAATGCGGGTCGTGACTGTTGGTATCAGAGATAGGTTTGTTCGACAAGTTGGTCAAGCGACTAATTCTGATATAGTACAGTTGTTTGGTTTCATTGCATACACACACCGATGTGTCATCAGTATGTCTTGGCTGAAGTATGAACACTACACTCATAGCATGATAAGAAGTATATGGGGCATATTATGTAGTATGAGATGCATAATATGTGTTTGTATATGGATCCACCATAGGTGGCAACTTGTGATGGTTATGTAGTATGGGATGCATAGCCATCATCACATGGATGCCCATTAGCATATTTTTCCTTTTCGTTACATGCAATATTATGTAGTATGAGATGCATAATATTTCATGTGTATGCCACTCATTACATGCATTAAGGCCTTCATTAGAATGCATAGCACAACATACATTATATAGCATTGCATAAGCACACGTGCAAAGCTAAAGACTTATATGATGACATACGTACACCCATGATTTGAAAACGAACACAAGAAAATTCATGCATTCATGACCCTTGCACCTGAGTCAAGAGGGATGATGTAGTATCATCCCCAAATTTAATATAGCATCATGAAAATCCCAGAGCAAGGTGGTAACAATGGCAAGTATCTGTACATGTATGTTCTGAACCAGGCAGAGTAGCTTTAGTGTAAGGTTAAGTTTTGATTGTAGGTTTATGCGTTTTAGCATAAATGGTGCGTAAGCGAGTTGCGACTAGATCAACTCCTCAGTCAGAGGGCGAGTCGTCCAGAGCGCGGAGTGAAGCTTTGATCGAGAGTCTGCGCCAGATCAATGTGGCTCTGACGAGGTAAATGGTTGCGATGCAGTTGCAAGTTAAGGCATTGTTGTCTGCCGGTGCAAGGCAGCGAGCCGTGATGCAGGCCCCCGTAGTAGAGCAGACCTTACCTACCCCTCCTACTTCCCTTGTACCCCCAGTAGCGATACCTCCGGAAATGATCTTCATTTTGCACATTCAAAGGTTAGGTCCTCCATCGTATGACGGTCGATCCTACTTCGTGGCCTTGGACGATTGGCTTATAACCATTGAGGAGATGTTCTCATATTCAGGGATCGCCGCGGACCAAAGGGTGATGATTGTCGCATACCAGCTAAAGGGCCTCACAAAGTGCTAGTGGTTGAGAGAGAAGGAAGACCTTACTGGAGGATGTATGTGGGAAACCTTCAAATGCATGCTGATAAGGAAGTTCCTGCCGTCGGTGGAACAAGACCGGCTAATGAATGATTTCCTGCATCTGAAGCAGAGGCAGCTCTAAGTGAGTGAGTATGAAATAGAGTTTTGCAAGTTGAGCAGGTTTGCTCCGGCCTTGGTAGCCTCGAAAGAAGGTAGGGTGAAGAGAATTCTGGGTGGTCTCTGCAGTGACATCCAGCAGCTGGCCAGCGCATACAGGTCGGAGAAGTACGCCGAGGTAGTAGAGGCAGCGCTGAAGGTTAAGGGAATTGATAATGCCAAGAATCGAGGATCAATAATGACGAAGGGAAAGAGAAAGGCCAGAGAAGAAGGGAATTCTGGTGCACCTGGCTCAGTCTTGAAGAAGGGAGGTGGTGAGGTTTGCAGTTTCTGTGGCCGCTCTGGCCATCCGTTTGAAAAGTGTTTCAAGAGGAAAGGAGTTCAAAAGCAGCAACGAGTGCTGGCAATTCAGGGTGCTCCGAAGGGAGAGGTGCTCTGCCTATTATGCAAGAAGAAGGGGCATGATGTGGCCCAGTGTTGGACCAAGGAGAAAGTCTACTTCCAGTGCGGACAGAAAGGGCACATGAAGTTTCAATGCCTGCGAGTTCAACCCCCGTTGCAGCCAGTTCTGCTTCGAGCCTTGCTGCCGCCGCAACATCAGGATAAAGGAAGAGGGAAGCATGACGTGTTAACCCAGGAGCAAGTGCAGTCTTTGACCCAAGTGATCGCAGGTTAGAACTTAAGCCAGCTGTTAAGTATTGATTCCTTTTAGTTTCGCTGTATTAGACTAGTTCCATTTTCGCGCTTATAGGGAGATTTAAGGTAAAGAATCGTTGGGCACATGTTCTTTTCGGTTCGGGTGCTACCCAATCGTTCGTGGCAAGGACTTTCGTCGAGCGTCACCGTTTGACCCCTGAGCTGGGCAAGGACTCGTTCCTCATTAAGTTTCCTTTTGGTGATTTGGTATCCTCGAACTAGTGCGTCTGAAGTTGCCCCATTCTCTTAGGAGATTTCATGGTTGTTGCTGATCTCAAGGTGTTGGACCTAGAAGACTTTGACGAGATTTTGGGTATGGACTGGTTGTCCAGTTATGATGTTGTCATCCGATGCAAGTAAAAGCGTCTGGACTTTGTGATGGACAACGGTCATCCCATGAGCGTTTTTGGATCTCCATGCCAGAGTTCCCCGATAATTTCTGCGGTATGTGTTCGGAAACTGTTAAATTCTGGTTACTTGGCTTACCTTGTTTTGATGTTAGAAACTGTTAGGGATTCGCCATTTATCGAGGGTGTTCTGGTGGTGCAAGAGTTTCCTGATGTCTTCCCTGTCAGTCTTCCTGGTCTTTCGCCTGATAGAGATGTGGAGTTTGTTATTGATCTTGAGCCTGGTACTCGTCCTATCGCTAAGGCACCATACTATATGGCCCCGTGTGAGCTAGAAGAGTTGCAGACTCAGTTAGATGAGTTGTTGTAGTGTGGATTCATTAGACCAAGTTCTTCGCCCTGGGGTGCTCTAGTGTTGTTTGTGAAAAAGAAGGATGGTTATATGAGGTTGTACATAGATTATAGGGAGTTAAACAAGGTGACCATCAAGAACAGGTATCCGTTGCCGATGATAGATGATCTGTTTGATCAGTTGTGTGGTAGATCGGTGTTTTCGAAGATTGACCTTCGACCAGGCTACCATCAGTTGAGGATCCGTGAGTCGGACGTTCCCCGGACTGCCTTTCGTTACCATTATGGTCATTTTGAGTTTCTAGTTATGTCTTTTGGCTTGACGAATGCACCCTCTGCATTTATGGACTTGATGAACTGAGTGTTCAGAGATTTTCTGGATCATTTTGTAGTGGTATTCATCGATGATGTGTTGGTATATTCCAGAAGTGTTGAGGAGCATGCTATGCATTTGCGCATAGTATTGTCTACTCTTAGAGAGCATAAGTTGTATGTGAAGCTGAGTAAGTGCGAGTTCTGGCTTCCTCAGGTGTCCTTTTTGGGTCATGTAGTGAACAAGGACAGAATTACAGTAGACCCAGCTAAGATTTCTGCTGTGTTGGATTGGAAGACGCCTTCAGTGACTAAGGAGATAAGGAGTTTCTTAGGGTTGGTTGGGTACTACATGAGATTTGTTCAAGGATTCTCAATGCTGTCGGCACCTCTAACTAAGCTTACCCAAAAGAATACTGCTTTTATCTAGAGCGATAAGTGTGAGGAAGCCTTTCAGGAATTAAAGAGGCGTTTGTGCGGTGCTCCTGTGTTGACCTTGCTAATCGAAGGAATAAAGTATACTGTTTATGTGGACGCATCTCACATTGGACTAGGGTGTGTCTTGATGCAAGAAGGAAAGGTGATAGTTTATGGGTCTAGACAATTGAATGTTCATGAAAAGAATTACCCTACATATGACTTAGAATTTGCTGCAGTGATTTATGCCCTAAAGCTCTGGAGACATCTATTATATGGAGTGTCATGCAAGATTTTCATGGATCACAAGAGTCTGAAGTATGTCTTTACCCAGAAAGAGCTGAATTTGCGCCAGCCTAGGTGGTTGAAGTATGTTGCGGATTATGAAGTTGATATCCTGTAACATCCGGGTAAGGATAATGTGGTGGCCGATGCCCTGAGCAGAAAGACTGCGCAAATCTTCAATCTTTCCGTGTAGTCCTTAGTAGAGGAGTTTATGTTGATGGATATCTCAGTCGGTAGTAGTACCGCACCTTTGAGTCTTGAAGCTGAAGAGCCTTCTTGGATTACCCTTACAAGACTGCATCAGAAGAAAGATCCTAACTTGCAGCATCTTCGGAGTAGGACTGAGAAAGGGGAACTGCTAGACTTTTCAATCGATGATAAAGATACCTTGATGTATCAAGGTAGGTATTGCATTCCTGCATCGGAAGATATTTGAGTGAAGATCTGTAGTGAAACGCATGACTCGAGTGTTTCTTATTATCCTAGTTCCACAAAAATGTACAGACCTGAAGCAGATCGTTTGGTGGTCAGGTATGAAGAATGATATAGCCAGTTATGTTTCTGAATGTTTTACCTGCCAGCGCTTTAAGGCAGATCATAAGAGGCCTAGAGGTAAACTGAAACCTTTGGACATTCCAAGTTGGATGTGGGAGAGTATTTCAATGGACTTCATTACTGGTTTACCGAGATCTCCCAGAGGACACGATTCAGTATGGGTCATAGTCAACAGTTTGACAAAGTGTGCTCACTTTGAGCCTTTTAAGATCGGCTACTCTATGGAGAAAATAGCAGAACTTTATTTGAATGAAGTCATCAGATTGCATGGTGTGCCCGTGAGCATTGTGTCAGACCGAGATTCAAGGTATATGTCTCGCTTCTGGAGGATTTTGTAGGGAGCTTTGGGTATTACCTTAGATACTCTACCTCTTACCACCATCAGACCAATGGTCAGACAGAGAGAGTGAATCAAATTTTCGAAGATATGATCAGATGCTATATTTTGGATCATGGAGGAGCGTGGGATAAGCGTCTTGGGTTGATGGAATTTTCCTACAATAACAGTTATCAGGAAAGCTTGCAAATGGCCCCCTTTGAGGCTTTGTATGGGAGGCATTGCCAAACTCCCGTGTTTTGGGCCGAGGTTGGTGAGAGTCTGTTGTTAGGCCCAGAGGCTTTGGAAGAGATGAGCTTTTCCGTGACTCATATCCGCGAGAAGCTTCGTATTGCTCAGGAGCAGTACGAGAAGCATGCCAATCGGAGAAGGGTGGATCTAGAGTTTGTCGTCGGAGACTTTGTGTTCTTGAATGTTTCTACGATGCCGGGCTTTAAGAGATTTGGAAGGAACCACAAGTTGGATCCCCGGTATGTGGGACCTTTCCAGATTATTGAGCGCATCAGAGCGTCAGGTTATAGATTGGATTTGCCCGCTTCCTTCCCTAATGTTCACGATGTGTTTCATGTGAGCTAGCTGAGGAAGTGTTTGCGTAGTAGTCGGCTTGTTCTTGATTTGATGCCCGTATTGCAACCCAACCTTTCCTATATATAAGTGCCTATCCAAATCTTGGAGACTCAGGAGCGTGTGTTGCGGAAGAAGACGATCCTGATGGTTAAAGTTCTTTGGAAGAATCAGGGCATCGAGAGCGCAACTTGGGAGCTGGAGTCTTCCATGAGGAAGACCTATCCTAGCCTCTTCTCTTAGAGTCCAGGTAAATATTCGATCAAATAATCTTTGAGTGTGTTTCAGTATCTCTCGTGATCGTTGGATTTCAAGTTTCGGGACGAAATTTCTTATTAGGGGGAGTGACTGTAACGCCCCTGATTTTCGTTAATTATTTTTGCGTAGCCGTTGTGATGTAATTTTGGCGTAAGGGCGTTACGTCAGCTTGTCAGGTTTAGTTTTGGGCCTTAGCTTAGTTAAAGTATGTAATTTAGATTGAGCGTGCAAAAAATTCGCGACGTTTCGAGTTAAAGGGTTTATTTTTGGGTAGTTATCAAGATTTTAGCTTCGGGAAGCTTTATCCAGAGTTTGGCTCGTCGGAATTGAATTCTGACTTCGCGGTTGGATTTGTAGCGCCGTTTTTTAGCTGGGGGCTGAATTTCGTAGAGACCCGAGGTGATCTAGTCACCCTCGCAGTTTTAGTGAAAGGGAGTATTATTTAATTAATTAAATATAAAATTAGGTTTTTATTATAAAACCTAAAATTCTCTCCCTATTCTTCTTCTTCTTCCTTCATCGATCTGAACCAGCTTCCGAGCAAGAGAGCGAGAGCGGAGCGTCGTGGAGCTTCCGGCTGACGATACCTAGGGCTGTAGTAGTCGGAATCGCGTTTGGAGAGTAGATTTGGAAAGCTCTCGGCGATATCATCGTTCTAGTGGTAAGCTTTTCCCGTTTCGTGGAATTTTTGGAGTCATGGTAGTGACCTAACTCCTCTTTTTGATCCGAAAAACTTCAGGTTTTCGTGCCTGAGTGATTCCTGGGCCGATCCATAGCTTTTGGAGCGGAGATCTTTGAGTTTGCAAGGTTTAAGGCAAGTGGCTTTTTTTTATCCTCCTTCCTTCTTGTTTGTTGAAGCACTATTCTTTTCCTTGGTTAGGAGTGATTGCTGTGTTTTTTTTAACTTGTACCTTTGGCGCATGTATGATAGTTAATACCCCTAAACACCCCCCCCCCCCCCCCCCCCCTTGGATTCTTTTTTACTCCTGCCTTGGATTTCTCGAGAAGTCATCGTTTCCTGCCTTGGATTTCTCGAGAAATCATGGGTTCCTGCCTTGGATTTCTCGAGAAATCAAGGATCCTGCCTTGGATTTCTCGAGAAGTCATCGTTTCCTGCCTTGGATTTCTCGAGAAATCATTGTATCCTGCCTTGGATTTCTCGAGAAGTCATCGTTTCCTGCCTTGGATTTCTAACGAAATCATTGTTTTCGCGTTTGGATTTCTCGAGAAATCAAGGTTCCTGCCTTGGATTTCTCGAGAAAGCATTGTTTCCTGCGTTTGGATTTCTCGAGAAATCAAGGTTCATGCCTTGAATTTCTCGAGAAATCAAGGTCTCTGCTTTGGGATTTCTTGAGAAATTTCATCTCCTGCCCTTAGGTCTTCTCGAGAATTATATTCTCTGCCATTTTGATCTCTCGAGAACCATTTGTTCTTAGTCTTTGATTTCTCGAGAACTATAGGTCCTTAGCTTTTGATTCCTCAAGAAATTCCCCTTTGTCTCTTGTGTTTGAGCTATGCCTCCAATTTCTCCTCCTCCTTGAAATCTTGTTTCTTCTAAAAGGTGCAGGTAGTTGCAGATATCTGTACTGTGCTCTTGATCTTTAGCACCTCTTGCCTATGTTCTTACATCTGCTGTGATTACCCAATCTCTGAGTCTTCTGTTATGAATCGTCTTATGTAGTGTTTACCTCATCCTAGACCCTAACTCTTAGGGTATCCTGGTGATTGTTTTCTTGGGCTTCGTCCCGTGCCAAATTAAAGAAATTAATTAATATGAACCATTGCCTTTAGCCTTGCACGGTGGGCCGTGTTTGGGGGGCAGTGGGGATTTGTTTTAGCCTTCCACGGTGGCCATTTTAGAGGTTAACCGCAGGCTTGGCCTGTGGTCCCGTGGGTCGTGTTTGGGTGGTAGGGGATAGAGAAACCCCCACCCATTTTTGGGCTTTGGGTGGCAGAGTATAGTAACCGCCCCCGTTTAATTTGAGCTGATCAGTCTCTTTAAATAGAATTTACAAGATAAATGAAACATGCATGCTCCTCTATTTGGTATTTGGTGCACTTGGTGCATTGTTTAGTTCTGTGCTTGGAGTTTCCTTTTCTGTAAGTGTTGGGCTTGGGTTGGTACCCCTTATGCCTTGTTTACTTTCTTTTTCTTTGTTTTCTGCCACTTATAATTCCCTTGCTGAGGCGTTCTTTGTTTTATTGAATGCCTCAGGTTCTGAGCCGTGGCGGCTAGCAGTGTAGCCCGGAGTCTTCGGGAGTTTTAGTTGTTGTTTTACCCCGCTGCTGCGAGGTAGTTATTGTTAGTTTCCTCCTTGTGTTCAAACATGCTAGTTTGGAGCCTATGGGTTAGTGTCAGGTTGTTGACGCCCGTTGTGCTTCTTTTTTTATACTTTATAGTTTACTTGCCAGATAAATGCCACTACTTTTAGATCTTGTGTATCTTGCTTTCTGGGAATGATTTATGTCTAGGTGCATTATAGTTATAAAATGGCTTTTCTTTCATCCTCATTGCATTCTTTTTAACTGAAATCCTTATCATTAAAGTCACCTAAAGGTATTTTCTATACTTATACTACGCCTAGATATGCATATCATTCACTTTATGTCCTATCATCACGTGCATTTAGGTCCTTAAGTGAACTAAATCATATATTTTCCGCTGCAATTACATATATTTTCTCGGTGGACTAGTTGATCCACGAACTGAGAAACACAGTTCTTACCCTAAACCCTAATAAATTATTTCTAATGATGACCTATCATGTAAACATGTTTTGATTAAATAAGTAATAGGTTCCCGCCTGAGCGTCTGCAGTTGTCTCCTGCATGACGTGGCATCATGATGCGTATTTTCTCTTACTCTGATATTCGTAAATTCAGAGAAAAATGCGGGTCGTGACACCAGCGGTGAAAGAAAAGTCTTCTTATAGAGTTCTCCTGCAATAAGATAGTAATTGGCTGCTTTTAATTTAAATCTTTTCCAATCTTTTACCGATGGGTGGAACTCCCCATATGAGAGGTAGAAGTCGAATGGGTCTATCCAGGATGGACGTTGATCTATTTGCATGACTTCTCCCTCTTCGATAGCGGGATGAACAACAATGAAGTAGTTCCTCCCAAAAGGAGACCAAACTATGCGAGTTCATCTACTTCTGCATTTTCTGCCCGTGGAATATGTTGAATAGTGAAGCTCTTAAACTTTCCTATCTCAATATTCACTAGAGCTTGGTACTGCTTCAAAACGTGATCTCTGGTCTCTAATGTTCCATTTACTTGAGACGTCATTACCAGAGAATCAGTTTTGACTTTAACATCTTCAATCCCCAACTATCTTGCAAACCTGAGACCGACGAGCAAGGCTGCATATTTTGCCTGGTTATTCGTTGTTGGGAAGTAGAACTTGAAAGCATGGTCCAACCTAACCCCATTTAGGTTAATAAAAATGACTCCAGCTCCGGATAAGTTCCTCCCCGAATCTCCATCGACAAAGATCGTCAAAGCGAGAGGTGTTCTAACCTCTTTTTCAGAGTTTGATTCTGCCACGTCAATCATGAAATCTGCAAATACTTGGGCTTTGATTGCCACTCTGGGAATGTAGGAGATGTCAAATTCACTGATCTCTATTGCCCATTTCGCCAATCTACATGAATACTACAGCTTCTCCAACACACTTTATAGCGGAATATCTGTGATAACTTGAATGGAATGGCCTTGGAAACAAGGTCTTAGTCTTCGTGCTGAAGTAACGATCATCAGTGCCAACTTTTCAAGGATCAGATACTGAGTTTCCACATCCTTCAAGATCTGGCTCACATAGTACACCGGGAATTGCCTCCTTTTCTCTTCTCTGACTAATACTGAACTGATTGCATCAGCGGCAAGTCCAAAATAGAGAAATAGATCTTCCCCTTCTCGCGGGCTTTGGAGTAAAGGAGTTGATGTTAGTTGCTTTTTGGTTAGATTGAAAGCATCATCACACTCCTTTGTCCATTCGAACATAGCTCCTCCATGGATAGTTTTAAAGAAGTGAGCGCCTTTATCTCCTGAGCGAGAGATAAAGCGACTTAAGCCTGCCATCCTCCAGCCAAACTGTTGAACTTCTTTGGAGGATTTTTGAGGTGACATTTACAGGATTGCCTTCATTTTATCGGGATTTGTTCCAGCCCCTCCATAGTGAGGAGATGGCCAAGAATCTTTCCCTTGCTTGCTCCGAAGAAGCATTTCAATAGGTTCAACCTCATATTGAAAGTTCATAGAGTTGCAAATGTCTCGACGAGATCATTAAGGTGAACAGAGAAGGGTTTACTTTTTATTAGAAGGTCATCGACATAAAGCTCTTGATTTTTTTCCTTTTTGGTTTTGAAAACCGTGTCCAACATTTTTTGATAGGTGGCACCGACATTTTTTAGCCCGAAATGTATTACGAGGTAACAAAAGCATCCATCATTCGTGACGAATGAGGTATGAGGGATGTCGGGCTTTTGCATTCTTATTTGATGGCAGCCAGTAATGCATCTAAAAAACTCATGCATAAATACCCAACCGTTGAATTAACTAAAGAATCTATCTGAGGCAAGGGGTAGCAATCTTTAGGGTAAGATTATTTTTGTGTTTTGTAAATTCAATACACATTCGCCACTTTCCACCGACTTTCTTAACCATTACAACATTCGATACCCAATCTGGGTATTGAATTTCCTGAATAAACTTGTCCTTGAGAGGCTTTTCAACCTCTTCCCGAATAGGTTGAGCTAAGGTCACCGCCACCACCCTTTTCTTCTGCTTGATGGGGGTGAAGCTTGGGCCGATATTGAGATGATGGAAGACAACATCCGGATCAATTCCTGGTATGTCATTTGCTGACCAAGAAAAGACATGCAGATTCCGCAAAATAAAAGAGATGAGCTGGCTCTTGTCAGCTTGGGGTAGCTTTGCATTGATTGAGAGCTTCTTGCTCTCATCTTCTTTGCTGATTGGGACAATTTGAGTTGCTTGTGCAGATTCCATGTGAACTACAACTCTAACTTCATCTTCAATGATCTCTTCCACAGCTTTTGCATGGCTGGATACTTGAGTTGCTGGAGAGATCTCAGCTATCTTGGGAGGAGATGATTCAGTCATGTTGACCGTATTCGCATAGCACTCCCGAGCTTTCCTTGGGTCACTTTGAATTCGGTATTATTTGCCATTTATGGCAAACTCACGGCCAGATGGTAGGTGGAAACCACCGCTTGATACTCATTCAGAATCGGACTCCTAAAAATTACGTTGTAGCTGCTCGGAGCTTCAACGACTAAGTTCATGACTAACTTTGTAATGCCTCCGAGCGTCACCGAGAGAGTGACGTTTCCTTCTACTTCCTTCTTCTCCATAGAAAAACCATAGAGAGGCACTTCAGTGGAAAGATGAGTCTTCCTAATCTTCAGGGCCTCGAAAGCTGGTTTGAAGAGAAGATTCATCGAGCTTCCAATATCGATTAAGATATTCTCCGCGATATATGATAGGCTGAAATTGTGTTGCGTAAAATTAGAATATTATCCATGTATAATCAGATAAGGCAAGTGTACCTATCATTTTATAGTATAAGATTTAGAAAATCAAGTGTCGTATTATTTTCGGGCTTGTTGAGTACTTCTACTCACAAAGAAGAGCTATTATTTTATCGATCGAAAGGTTGGGTTTGTTTTGGAAAATGATTAGGGGGAAATCAACTACGAAGAAAAATTATGACTAAAAGATTAGAACTTGATATAGAATCCCTTTGGAATAAAATAGAATTTTATAAAAAGACTAATCCGCAAACTCTTATTGAAATAACTTCGACCGTGGAGGTTCCCAAAACATGATAACACCTCTCTCGAGAAATACTACCAACTAACCTTAGGTTGATTGATTAAGACCCCTCGACAAGTCAAAACCCTTAAGCTTGCTTTAAGCAGTGAACCCGACTATTGGATTTGACTCCAATCCGGATGATTTATGTCGTCCTCACTGGAGGAGTGCATTCAACTCCTTTTATCTTTGAGCGATCTCCTCGTATGCATGGATCTCTCGATCAACTAGAATACGGATCATAGATTTAAAATCATATACTGAAAATATGAAATCAAAATGAAGTAATTCAAAGATAAATCAAAGATAATCAAAAAGAGAGCTTGCGCATTAAAAAAATTCAAAACATATTTTATTTCATTCCAAAGTTCATCATGACCAAGTGCTAAAGTAAATTTAGCTACTCATCATAATGTTGGGAATACAAGTAGGAGAGGAAAAAGACATGGTAAAATAAGCTACAAACTTGATTTGAAATTGCAATAATAGAAAACTTACAACTTGTAAATAAACTAGCTAGAACAACAAAATAGTAAACTAAAGTTGAAAATAAACTCCAAAATCGAACTCCCATAATTCTAGAGATTGCTGCCTTTTATAGGTGAAAAATCTAGGACTCACGCCCTTGGTCACGCCCGTGACCAAGGGCGTACGCGTTCGGCAAGTGCGCCGGTCACTGTCAAGTAATAAATTTGGGAATAGCTTCCCCGAATGTCAATATCTTGAGGAATGCAGGTTCTGGTGAACGAAACGTGTGGTGAGTCGATTGTTACAGGAGCGAATAAAATAAAACAGGGGCGTTGTGATTGGTGTCCTAAGTTATTGCGGAAATGAGATAAATGCGGGTCGAAAAGCACCTCTTCGCAAAGTGTGGGTGAGTGCAGCGGCCGCGATGCCGCGCTTCGGTAAGCGGGTGGAATGGCCACAAAGCGAGGTTTTGTGAGGGTCGTATTCACCTCTTCGCCAACATCACCACTAGTTATTGCTAGATGGCTTCACACACAAACAACTTAGAATACCACAACAACAAGAAAAGCTATTCTCACCACCACAGCATCATTGCACATGAACAACAAGCAAGGATTTATAACATTAATCTAACGAGTGTTCATTACAACAACACAAAGGGAAATCACAAGCATCAAAGTTTAGAAAGGACCAAAAAGAGGATGTCACCGCGTATTGGGTTCTCGGCCGGAATGAGAGGTTGACGGGCTCTCTCCGGGCTGGGCCCTCAGATGGTGTGTGGACTCGAAGGAGGCTGTCACCGCTCCAATGATCTACAACATTTCTATGGCCTCCACACGAAGAATGCTTGAACTATTGGCGGAGAATACTTGCAAATGCTCCAAGATGGAACAATGGTGAAGGAGATCGCCGGAAATTGTCTCCTCTCGTCTCCTCCGGTGGAAGGGATGAAAATGGCGGGATTCCTGGCTTTTCCCGCGAGGGGAATCGGGGGCCTCGTTGACTGCAGCTTTTTCCTGCTTTAAATACTAAACAGGCAGAGTTTCGGTCACGCATGGGCGAACGCACGATCGTGCACTTCCCGTGCATTATTTAATGATAAAAACAGACTTGAAGACGAAGATGCGTCGCCCGTGCGATTTACTCACGCACGGGCAAACCCGCCCGTGCGTAAAACGTACGGGTAAATTCAGAAACGCTAAAACAACAAGAAGAAACAGGCAACCATGCGTTTTACTCACGCACGAGTAAATCCGCCCGTACGTAAAAATGCACAACTAAACTCAGATTGTCTGTTTTCTGCCCAGATGAGAACGCACGACCGCAACCGTCCGTGCGTCAAGGAAATGCACGACCGTGCGTTGTACACAATCATGAATTCTGGGGGAAAACTGGATGATCCGACCGCCTGCACACAAGACAAAACAGCTGGGAAAACACCTCCAGCACCAGATAAACACAAAAAAAGGATTGGGGAGCACCATGTGCTTACCCCCAATAACAAGGAGCGCAAATGCACACCGAAACGGGCCTAAGAGTGCACCTAGCAAGGAATAACAAATATGATCGACAACATGCCTAAAGTGTAGTGCATCGACTAGATGTACGGCCCAGATGAGTCCATAAATGTGTATATAAATGGGACTCATCACACCGCTAGACTTAACCATTTGCACATCCCGGGCAAACTACTCAGCTCTCCTGTCGGAATAATTGGATGTTAAAGTGTGATTGAGCGGTGGAGACTCATGCGAAGTCGCATGCTCACATGCGTAAAAATACAATAGAATAGAATTAAACTCAAGATTTTATCTAACTATTTCTAGAACAGTAATTTGAAATCTACTTTACTTGGATGGTGAATCCCGGTGAATCTTTCGGTCACGCACAAGGGTAAATAGCGTGACTAATGAGTAGAGTATTACTTGAATCAAATCTCGGGGAAATCTCCTAAGAAATCCATCAAAGTCGATGTCCATAGGCTTGCACGTTCGCACTCTCTCTACTGCATGAGACGACTCGTATCTAAAATCAATAGGACTTATAGGGTAAGATTTGGCTTAGGTTGAGTTTAGGCTAAATAAGTAGAAGGACAATGGGAATCGCACTCAACATAACCTGAGCACTCAAGAGAATAAAAATCACCAATACAACATTTTCAAGAACTACACAACACCCCCAAACTTCAACTGAACACTAGGTGCGTGCTAAGCCAATCATACTTTGTTTTTATCGAGATAAAGAAATTGAAAATTCTGTTTGAACAATATTTTTTTTCTTTCCTTTTCTCTACTCGACAGAATATCTTTTGTAGGCTCAATAAAAACTTCTCCTTCAGCTTTTTCAAGGCTACCATACACCACAGAGATAACACCAAAGGTGATAGATAACAAAATTTCTTTCAGCTCATTTGTTGGTGCGAAAATAGGTTTGGCCTTATGGCTTTGGTGAGATTTTAGTGGAGTTAAATAAGGAAGCCAGGTAGGCTCAAGTGGGCTTACAACGGTGATTACATTGGTAAGGATTTCAAAAGCACAAACGGATCAAGAAATGGCCTAAATCACACTTTATAACGAGTACTTCAACGCAATCGTTTCAAGAGTCACCTAGTGCAAGTTCTAGCCACCGAGAAAGGTTGTCCTTCCGACCCTAGTAATAAGCTACTACTAGTCCAGTTACACTCGACCCTATGCTACTGTTGGATTCACCGGATTCACCACTAAAGTAAAATAAATTGCAGCTACTATAATAGAAATAATTAAATTACAACATTGAATTTTATTCTACTCTAATTGAATTTCTAGGCGTGACGGGAGAACACGACTAGAGCGCTACTCGAGTCGACATTTTTCTCTACTCCTCACTCCTACACTAACAATCCAATTCTTACGAGCGGGGAACCTCGCAGCAATACACAATAAGTACGCGTGATCAAGTGCGCGTGAACTAGGTGCAAGTGTATGCAATGTGCACAATAAAATTGAAAATTCCTAACTCAGCACATTCTAACATGCCATGCAAGTGTGTGCACGTGCACAGCTCGCTCTCTTCCCCAGACTTGATCGAAACCAAATAAAATAAAAAATTCAAACATAAGGAAAAGAGGGGTAGAGGGACCTATGCTCACGAATGAGCATGCCAGAAGTGCGGTAATTCCATCTTTAAATTTTCTCCTTCCTCATCCACCACGCGAGAGCTTCAGCCTACGATGTTAGCAAAAAGGAAATAACAGAACATAAAAGAAATTAAAAGGCAAACGGAGCCTGTTGGTTCCCATGGGTTGCCTCCCAAGAAGCCCTTTTGTTTAACGTCCTTAATGGTGGACCAAATACCTGTATTAAAGTTTGATAGCAGCAGTTATGAAGATTGTTTCAGACTGAATAAAAACACAACATAACATGGCTGAGTAACAAGGCACAAAAAAATAGAATAGAAGAAACAACACAACCAAAAACCGGAGATCCCATCACGCATCAGCTATATGCTGATTTATGGTGGTTCTCCCCAGCCACCCGAGATGGGAAGGAGGTGAAGGCATTAGGGCCCAAGGAGGATGTCTCCCCCTTGACCCTAACCTCCTCCTTCTCGCGCTGGAGGGCAGCAGAGCGTGCTCCACACAACAATCTTTCTTGTTTCAGCTTCTCCACAGTTGGAGAGCGCCAACGTTGATAATCGTTAGAATTTCCCACCTTGGTGGTGGGAGGCATCACTTCCATTTCCGCCGTGGCAACTGGATCAGCCCAATGGACCTGTCTAAATTGTTTACAGTTCTCATTACGACTAATAAAATTATTCATAAGGCACTTTGCTCCGCCTTCTCCCTTATTGTTCAAAACTTCAGTCTCGCTGCTTTCTCTTGCCTTCTTCACATCTTCATTCATGACCTGCTTTGCTTTTTCTTTCTTCTCTCCAACTAACAATTCTTTTTCTTTCCTGGCTTCAGCAGTACTAAACAATTCATCAGTAATAAAAAGGGGGAGAGTATGTTAATGCTTCGGAAGCAATCTTGGGACAAGTAGGGGGTGTTACCTTACCAAGTAAGACAACACGCCCCTTAGAAAAATCCAAGGTGGCACCGCTCTCTTTCAATAATGGTACTCCCAAGATGGGAATAGATTGATTTTGACTAGGTCCCAAAACTTGGAAGTCGGCGACCACCACCATCCCTTCAATTGTAATTTCAACATTTCTAACTTCTCCCTCAGCCTTAATGATGGTCCCGTTGGCAAGCACTAGGGATTTCCGATCATCTGTGTTCATTTCAAGTTGTAATTTAGCAACATCCTGCAATGAAAGGACGTTGCGAGATGAACCGAAATCACATAGGGCCGCCGTTTCAAAATTATTAATGGTGCATGAGATTACCAACTCATTTGGGTCACACGCTCCTGCATCGGTGAGACTCTTCCCTTGGTTAATTGGATTCTTTTCAGTATTACTGGGAAGGGTCCCTTGCGAACGCTCGGTTAGCACTTGAGCCAATTGGCCCAATTACGTCTCCAAGTTTCACATGGACGCAGTTTGGTTGGCAATATTCGAGTTGGCGGCTTCCAGAAACCTCTCCATCATTTCTTCCAAATTGCTTTTCTTAGTGTCCGGAGCACCTTGATTATAACCCGGATGAGGCGGCCTCGATTGGTTTCAGGACGCTTGAGCATCATATTGATGCTGGCCCGGTTGCCACCGTTGTCCTGCAGTGTTCTTATTCCAGGAAAAATTGGGGTGATTTCTCACACCTGGATTATAGGCATTGTCGTAGGGTGCCCCCTTAGCTTGATTTCCAACAAAATTTACCGATTCATTTAAATTAAGTTGAGAGAATTCACCTGATAGCTCGCTACTTGGGCACTCGTTTGCGTGGTGACCACCGCCTCCGCATCCTTCACAAGCAATGTTAGTCGCGGGCACAGCAGCGGGAGGTAATGAGTCCACCACAAATAGTCCCCGAGCGCTCATCGCCGCATTTCTCCCCGGAGTCCAGAAGGTGCTGTGAGAGGCAGTGTCCTGCAGAATTCTTAGAGCTTCCTCCGGCGTATGGTTCATCAAGGTCCCTCCTGCAGCAACGTCAATCATTGCCCGGTGGTTGGGCTTGATGGCGAAGTAGAAGGTTTCCACGATGTTCCACGGCTGAAGCTCGTGATTTGGGCATTTGCGCGGGAGGTCACTAAGATGCTTCCAAGCTTCTGCGAGAGATTCTTGCTCAGCTTGCCGGAAAGTGGCGATCTCACGCCGAAGGCTCACAATTTTGTCCACCGGGTGGAATTTAGCTAGAAATTTGGACGCGAGAGCATCCCAAGTTGCAGCAGTACCTGGGGGAATAGAGTGGAGCCAGACCTTGGCTTTGTCGCGCAATGAGAAAGGGAACAGTCTCAGCTTGACTGTTTCATCAGAAATTCCTGCATAACGGAAGGTTCCGCAGATATCGGCGAACTCCGCCAAGTGAAGATGTGGGTCTTCACTAGGCATCCCAGAGAACTTAGCGTTGTTGTGGATGATGTTTAGGATGGCCGGTTTGATCTCAAACTGGTTATTCATGATGTTAGGCCCAAATCCTGGATACACACTCCCAGTTGTTGGAGTGGTATAATCTCTCATGGTCCGGGGCCTCGGTCTAACCGCCTCCTGCTCATTCCTTAGATGATTTTGCCCCACATGGGGTACTCCAGGATTCACTTCTTCCCGATCATTGGGTGCTCTCGGCACACCTCCAAGTTCCATATTATCTCCCATAGCCGCTTGCACGACTGCAGCGCGCCTTAGTGCGCTCGTAGTACATTCAATCTTAGGATCAAAGGGTACTAATTCCCTTTCGGCTTGTCTCTGCATACACAAAAAGAAGACACAAAGAAAAACAAAAATAAAAAACAACTGCTCCTATAACAATGATTCACAACATAAAACGTTACACGCCTGCATTCCCCGGCAACGGCGCCAAAAACTTGATGCGCGTTCGGCAAGTGCACCGGTCGCTGTCAAGTAATAAATTTGGGAATAGCTTCACCGAATGCCGATCTCTTGAGGAATGCAGGTTCTCGTGAACGAAACGTGTGGTGAGTTGATTGTTACACGAGTGAATAAAATAAAATAGGGGCATTGTGATTGGTGTCCTAAGCTATTGCGGAAATGAGAGAAATGCGTGCCGAAAAGCACCGCTTCGCAAGGTGTGGGTGAGTGGAGCAGCCGCGATGCCGCGCTTCGGTAAGCGGGTGGAATGGCCACAGAGCGAGGTTTTGTGAGGGTCGTATTCACCTCTTCGCCAACATCACCACTAGCTATTGCTAGATGGCTTCACACACAAACAACTTAGAATATCACAACAACGAGGAAAGCTATTCTCACCACCACAGCATCATTGCACATGAACAACAAGCAAGGATCTATAACATTAATCTAATGAGCGTTCATTACAACAACACAAAGAGAAAGCACAAGCATCAAAGTTTAGAAAGGACCAAAAAGAGGATGTCACCGCGTCTTGGGTTCTCGGCCGGAATGAGAGGTTGTCGGGCTCTCTCCGGGCTCGGCCCTCAGATGGTGTGCAGACTCGAAGGAGGCTGTCACCGCTCCAACGATCTACAGTATTTCTATGGCCTCCACGACGAAGAATGTTTGAACTAGTGGCGGAGAATACTTGCAAATGCTCCCTGATGGAAGAATGGTGAAGGAGATCGCCGGAAATGGTCTCCTCTCGTCTCCTCCGGTGGAAGGGATGAAAATGGCGGGATTCCTGGCTTTTCCCATGAGGGGAATCGGGTGCCTCGTTGACTACAGCTTTTCCTGCTTTAAATACTAAACTGGCAGAGTTTTGGTCACGCACGGGCGAACGCACGATCGTGCGCTACCCGTGCATTATTTAATGATAAAACAAACTTGAAGACGAAGCTGCGCCGCCCGTGCGATTTCATCACGCACGAAAAAACCCGCCCGTGCGTAAAACGCACGGGTAAATTCAGAAACGCTAAAACAACAAGAAGAAACAGGCAACCGTGAGTTTTACTCACGCACGAGTAAATCCGCCCGTGCGTAAAAAAGCACGACTAAACTCAGATCACCTATTTTCTTCCCAGATGACAATGCACGACCGCAACCATCAATGCGTCAAGGAAATGCACGACCGTGCGTTGTACACAATCATGAATTCTGGGGGAAAACTGGATGATCTGACCGCCTGCACACAAGACAAAAAAGCTGGGAAAACACCTCCAGCACCAGATAAACACAGAAAAAGGATTGGGGAGCACCATATGCTTACCCCCAATAACAAGGAGCACAAATGCACACCGAAATAGGCCTAAGAGTGCACCTAGCAAGGAATAACAAATATGATTGAAAACATGCCTAAAGTGTAGTGCATCGACTAGAAATACGGCCCAGATGAGTCCATAAATGTGTATATAAATGGGACACATCAATAAGGTGCATAATTGCTATCTTGAATGCCCAGGAATGTTGGGGGAGAGAAACTGCCAAAATTCAATTGCATGGCGGGTCACGGTCTAGGTCACGCCCGTGACCTAGGGCGTTTCCTGACCGAGCCTAGAAACGGCGAGAGACAGCACGATTAGGAGTTAATCTGGCAGTTGTAGGAGGGGTCACGGCCCCGGTCACGCCCGTGACCGAGGGCATGTAAGCTAGAAATGGTGCGGCTGGAAACTGCATTCATTGAAAGCTTGCCTGGTCTGTTGGATATGTAGGCGCCCTTAGAGGGGGGGTGAATAAGGGTTAAATCTTTTTATTATATTTTAAATTACTTGAAAAAGCTAAGAGATAAAAGTAGAGAAAAACAAACCTATCAAGTGAAAGAAAATAGTGACATGATTTTATTAACTTGAAATATACGATTACAAAACTTGATTTCTTATGACGCTAGAAATCGAAGGCGAATAGTAAAAATCTTATCATTTTCTATCCCGACTCGTATCCCCACGAACTGTTGGACTTAGCTTATCCTCTTCCGGATACAAACTCAAGCCGCTCTAGCCAATCCTCCCTCGGATATGACCTCGAGCACCTCCTAGATCTACACCCTAGACCTAGTCACCAACACGTGGCAAATTTTTGCCTTAAGTCCTACCCAGACCTAGTCGCCAACACGAGGCGAATTTACTGCACGAGTAAAGAAATGAAACAACAACAATATAAAAACACCCTATGTGGATCTCTCGAAGAAGTTGATGAAGTCCCGCAAAGTATGACCTTAGTCGATGTAGCCTTTCATCACGATGATGAAGCGTGTTGAAATCTTCTCCACGGATCTCCTTAAGCGTTCATGGATTTGTGGGAGTATATCTCTAAAACTTCCTCTATATGATGTGGCATGAAGATCTGGAATTTAGGTGTGAGAGAGGATGAAGAAGACAGATCCAAGGGGTCCTTTTTATTGCCTAGGAGCTAGCGCATGCGCTATATCGCTACCGCCGACGCTATCCCAGTTTAGAAAATATCCTGCGTGTGCATATCATTCATTCCATGGAAACCTTTCTGAAATTCCTCTTGTGCGTCGCGCTACCACCTGCACTAGTTGATACCGCCGGTGCTAGCGCCTTCTATAACTGCCTCCCAAAATTTCCTAATCAGGGATGGCGCCTGCGCTAGTGGGCATGATGGAATTTTGGCTTCAAACATTGGGGCAACTGAAAGTGCACATTGTGCCTCTGAGTATTCTCTCGAAGGGGGTGAATAGAGTTTTAAAATATTTTCTATCCTATTTGTGCACACACAATAAAAACACTAAGTATTTTGCATTCAGAAAAACCAAAGACAGAAAAAATTAAATGTTGTTTGCTGAAATAAAAAGTAGAATAACGAAATGGATAGCACAGAAAATCACACACACAAAGACACAAAAATTTTTATAGAGGTTCTCCAAAATGTGGGTATTCCTCTCTTCTACCTCCATAGTAGGATTGCACAATCTGTGCCTGAGACTTTTGATAAGAAGACTCTTAGAACCACTGAGTATTTTGATAAGGAGACTCTTAGATCCACTGAGTCTTTGTTGGGAACAGTGCCCAGCAGTATTCCTGATTTGAAGAAGTGCTCAGCTCAATGATAAGTGCAGATTGTATTTAATGTCATATCTAGTTCATGCTTGAAGAGATAAGACAATATGTCCAGTACTTCAATAACTTGCCTAAGTATAATATTGTCAAAAAATCTGGACATATCATCGACAAGTATAGACACATCGTTGAAATGATGGGCAAAGCAAAGAAGAATGAATGTGTCTGATGTCGTCGAAAAGGATCAAGCGTATCGTCAACAACATGCAGAGCAAGGCTAAATGGTGATATCATTGTGACATCTACACGACGATATCAGAAAGTCGAGATGAAGAAGAAGACTCAAAGATGTCAACGATGTCGTCGACAAGAAGCCGTGTTGTCAGAAAGGCTAAGTAAGACTGATGCCGATGACATCGTCGTAAAGAAGGCGCGACGTCGAGAAGACTAAAGAAGGTCATATGAAGACTGGCAGTTGATGAAGTATAGTCTGTCGACATGATATCAATTATGTCGTCAACAAGATAAGGTGGTTTCAGCGATATTGAGGATACAAGGAGTTCTTGCCGATATCAGGTTGATAACTTTGTGTCGTCTTAAGCTCAAGTGCAGAAGTAATGTCCCGCATCGTCGAGATATCACTATCTGATGAAGAATTGAAGTAGAAACTAGCTCAAGACATCGACAAGCCCTGTCGTCGAGATATTGTCCATGTCGTCGTAACAATGGAAATATCGTCGAGACAGATTCAATAGTAGCCGGACGCGCATTCAGCAATTAATGCCACCGCTTGATTGTCCAATCAACGCGTGCTCTCAAGGCATGGGGGCTTGTTAGAATAGGACATCATATGTGACGTTAAGCGGCTCATCCATCCTATAAAAGGGAACAATGTTGCCCTAGAAAAAAATGGTAGAGAAAGAAACAAAAAAATCTCGCCTAGCAATACAACAGTACAAGCGGCGGTGAAGAAAGAAAGAAGGGAAGAACAAAACGATTATTCTGTGTTCATCAAGTTGTAGTCAAGTTTCATCGACTATTAAGAAGTGTTCAAGGATGATAACCAGTCAACACCAGCACAATAAGAAGCTTGAAGAAGATTTGCACTGTCAAGGTTCACATCAAAAGCATCTTCTTTAAGTAAGGAAGTCGATCACCATCAGGCAGAATCAATATTGTAAATCTATCTGTTTAAGGCTTGCGGGCCAAAGTTATGAGATATGTTTTCAGATCCGAGTGTCAAGCTTGATGGCTTGAGATCTGTGAGGCTTGAGGGCTAGGGCAGAGGGACTTGCGGGTCCAAATTTGTCGGGCTTGCGGGCTTGGGTGCAGTGAAGGGGCTTGTGGGCCTAGGCTGCAGGCAAGACTTGCGGGTCTGTGCTGTGTAGGGCTTGAGGGCCCGAGTGTCGGGCTTGCGGGCTTGGGTTCTGTGAAGGGGCTTGAGGGCCTAGGCTACAGGGACTTGTGGGTCCAAACGTGTCAAGCTTGCGGGCTCAGGTGCAGTGAAGGGGCTTGAGGGCCTAGGCTACAGGGACTTGCGGGTCCGAGTTGTAAGGCTTGCGGGTCGGAGATATTGGCAAAGTTTGCCGAGCCTAGCGCACTGCTAGGTAGGCGTAGAGGGGAAGAGGACTACTCAAGACACCCTGTCTTGAGAAACCTATTTAAGTCTTTGTGTGCTTTCTATGTTATGCTCTACCAAACGCTAAATCTATTATCCAGAAAACAAGAACACCTAAAGAGGAAAGTAAAATAATTTGTAAAACCTATTCACCCCCCTCTAGGTGATAAGTAGACACCGAATAACTAACAAGTGGTATCAGAGCCAGGTTATTCAAAGAAAAGCTTAACAACTTGAACAGATCTGCTCTTGGGTGTATCAAATCAACTGAACATCATATCCTAACTCTATGGAGAAAGTCAAAGGATCTAACATCAAGAAGTTCAGATCCTTTAGAGAAAGTAGCTGGAACTCTTCTCACATTAAAGATTTAAGAAGTTTAGGGATCATAGCACCCTTGACTATTTCAGACAATGAATCTGAAGATGAAGAATGCTCTGTAGTCAGAAGAAGAATAAGAGCACCGTTGACTCTCACAGACTGTGACTCTGAGGATGAGGAGGTCTATGGGTTGATGGCTCTATCAGATGAAGAAAATCATGATGAATCACATTATGATTAGGTATGCATCACTCAAACACCTTTACTACCAGCTTCAATTAAGAAGACCAAGAGTGCATCAGATGATTGCTCATCTTCTGAAAATGATGCAGAAGACTGCTCATCATGCAAAAATAAGAACCATGTTGATCTAATAGAACAGTTTGGTGATCTCTTGGCTGCTCTGAGAAAGAGTAAGATGCTTGTTAAGAAGCAAGCTAAGGAGCTAGAATCACTCAGACCCATTAGGGCTGAGATGAATGAAGGAATGGGTAAAGGAAAGAAGCTTATTGGCTCAATTCTCCAAGCCCAAAACCATACTTCCCATCATTGACACCTTCTCTTTCTATGAGAATAGGAGGGGATTGGGTTTCAAAAAGGGGGCAGTAGATGATGGGAATGAAAAAAGGGGGCAAAACTAAAGGAGAGCCTCATACCACCTTTCAAAAGGTAGTACTTCCCTCTAACAAGTATGACCAGGACAATGTCCATGGTCACTGGATGAATGGAAGCTCCATTAGCCTAGGAAATGCTCCTGACTATGGGAAGAGAAAGGGCATGGGAATGAGTGCATTAAAGGCTCCCCATGAAGAAATCCAAATGGCCCTTCATGGACCATTTGTGTTTGGTGCCTCAGCCCCCACCTTCAAGGGTAAAGGAGAAACACCTTCCCAATCTCTTCCAGATAAGAAGCAGGCTGGTAACATTAGTATATTCAACTCTCACTTGATTATATCTAATGCCATCAACACCATGTTAGCTACCAAGCTTACATTTGTTGTTGACCAACAGATAAAGTCAAGAAGAAATATTTATACTATAGGAGCTAGTCAGCCCTTGGCTGAGAGAGATAGGAAGAATGTTGCTGCCTTTTCTACTGAACATAAGCATTGTGATTCTCCACCCACTTCAAAAATTGTTCATAAAAGAAGGTACAACATCCATGAATGTTGGTGTTATGGAAAAGTGGGACACTTTGCCATTGACTGTTGGCACAACCCTAGTGTGCCTAGTGTAAAGGAGAGACCTCCTAGAAAGGCTAAGGTGAGTAGAAGAATTCCTTATTATGCTAATAAGAACCAAGGACCCAAGTAACCTTGGGTTCCTAAGGGATATTAAATCTATCTTGTAGGGAAGTCCATTTAGCCAATAAAAAGCAAACAAGGCTAATGGACAATAAGTGATCCAGGCTTAACTCTGGATGAAGAAAAACCTCACCACATGCCAAGATGCACTGATCAAGGGGGAGCTAAAAATAAAGATAAGAGAAACATCACATCAAGGGAAAGATACTAGCTCAAGAAGATATAAAAGCTAAGGTGAAGGTAACTATATTGATGTTCAATACATAACCTCATCTTTATCATTTTGCTAAAGGTAATTCTTACTTGAGCAAGCAAAATCGAAATGATGATTGGTATCAACAGAATGATTCCTCGACATCAAATTTGCATCACGACGATACCTAATCATCAATGGACTCTTAAATAGACCTGAGATTAACCAATCATAACAGCTTAACTCAAGTTAATCAGACATTTAACAAATGACACTTCGTCTTCCAACTCGGAAACTATAAATAAGGCAGATGTCTTAAGGTTAAAACACTTTCTACATTAGCCCAAAAAAGACGTCTTGCTTGTTAAATTTTTGAAGTGGAAGTGAAGTTGAGCTAGTTGGTCTGAAGATTGGAGACCGCAGAGATCGCGCGGTCTGCGCTTGGTCTCTGGTTGATTTGTCTCAACGGTTTGGTCTGAGCGGTCTGATCTGGGAAACCGCCTCTTCTGTCTGGGCGACTTGTGCGGGTTGTCTGGAGACTTGTCCTTAGTCGGCCAGATGTTATTGGAAGGAGACCGGGCGGTCTGCTTATTAAGACCGCAGTGAGAGGGCGGTTTTTTTGTAACCGCAAGGTTAATAAAGGAGCTGTGAGCTTTGCCGAGGTCGGGCGGTCTTCTTTGCGATACTGCTCGCGATCTAATGGGCGGTTATTGTATCCCGGTTGTCCGGTGACGACATCCGTCTACCCGCCGATAAATAGGGGTGCAGGGCCCGTCATTATTAACGAGAACTGTAAGAACTCAAAGTCGGCTTGATTGTGCCAGTCTCTTTTTGAGGTCGCGCGGTCTAAGATATTTGTCCGACCATTTTCTGTGTTCTCAGGTTAGCGGTTTACAGCTCGCGGTCAGCCTCGTCTCCTTTCATCCAGCTTTGAATAAACCAGTCCGGGCGGACTGTGTTTAGGTGTTCGCGGTCTATGCAGTGGACTCAGTTGATCAGGCGGTCTTAAGTGGCCAGGCGGTCTTGAGTTGCGGTCTGTCGGAGGGTGCAGTTCTTGTTCAGAGTTTGCGGGTTCTTCTTTGAATAAGACCGTTTGGTCTGGGCAATCAAGAAGTGCGGACTGTTTCTTTTCAGCAGAGAAATAAGCAGCAAGTTGGCGGTCTGGGGTTGCGGTTGATGCGTGCTTGGCAAGTGCACCGGTCGCACAAGTAATAAAGATGGGAGTACGTCCCCGAATATCGTCTCTCAAGGAATGCGCGTGGTTAGTTTGACTCTTCGGATTGAGCGAATAATTACAAGAGCAAATTAAAAGAAAAGTAAGGGCTTTGATTTTGGTTTCCTAAATTACTACACAGAAATGAGATGCGGGTCAAAACTCCGCTTCGCAAGGCGGGATGGATGCAACGGCCGCGATGCCATGCTTCGGAAGGCGCGTGGACGGAAAGTAACTATGACGATTGAGGGTCGCACACACCTCTTCGCAATTCTCCGTAGCCGTGGCTAACCCAACACAAATGTGAATGGACGAGACTGCATGGAGTGGAGTGAGTGTAAGCGAAAGCAACTCAAAGCAATACAAAGGAGATTATGTAAACACCAAATAATTCATTAATAGACAAACAAATCATTCAAGTTCAGGACATAAATATTCAACTAGTTATAACAAGATAAGTTAAGAGAAAACTACTCAAGAAGCAGAACTGTCGGTCACGGCCGGAATAGCGGGTTGTCAATCTGCTTCCGATCTCGGTCGAAGGGTGCTTCCGGTGCCGGAGATCTATCACTTTCTCCGGTGATCTCCACTTTCTCGGCAACAACTTGAAGAACACTCGCTAGGAAAGCTTTGCTGAAGGCCGGAAGGGCTCCCCGATGGTAGAGAAACAACTCATGATCACCGGAGGAGTCTCCCGGATGATTGGAATGGACGGGGATGAAGATGTGATGAAAATCGCCCAAGACGGCGGCCTAATCGCGCCCCAACACTCGCTCGAATGCCCTAAAATCGCGGAGTCGAGCTTTAAATATGGTGCAGAATAAACACTGCGCACGATCAGAGGCGCACGACCAGTGGTCGTGCGCAAAGGAATGCTTGTGATCGTGCGAAGTCAACCTGTAGTAGAAGAGATGACAGGGAATTAACGCACAGTCAGTGGCGCACGACCAGTGGTCGTGCGCAAAGAGGTCCTATGATCGTGCGAACTGCTCGGTCAGTTAAGGGGAATTACCCCACGACCAGTGGCCGTGCGCCTGATCATGCGCTATGGAAAACGCACGATCAGTGGCTTTTTAGGCCAAAATTCGCCCCCAATCCATTCTGAGCGTTCTCACGACCCTTGTACCTGCATGAAAACAAACTAGACCATTGATCCGTGCACACCACATAATCCACAGAATAGACATAAAGTAATATAATGAAATCACGCCACGAAGAGGGTAAGGAATGCACTATAGTTGAGAATATGAGCTGCTATCAATATAAGCCTAAATGAGCAGTAAATGAAGTGCAAAGGAACGAAAAACAACCCAGATGAGCCCGAAAATCAGTATATAAACTGGACTCATCACACCCCCAGACTTACCTGTTTGCGCGTCCCGAGCAAACTACTCTCGGCGGACGGGAAAAAATAAGGGTTAGAAAGGTGATTGTGGCTAGGAGTAATATGCGAAATCAAATAATCATGTTCATAAAACTCTCGTAAAAACTATTTCTACTATGCAATGTAATTTACAAATATCTAAAATAGTAAATAAGAGATTAGTTTACTCAAAAGCTGAACCAAGTGTGATCTGCCAGTCACGTGTAGGGAGAATGTAGGGATGCACTCAGACGAGTATTTCGAAAGATACGGGATACGAAACTAACTCCACCGAAATCCATCGGTGTCGGGAGCCATAAGCTCACACTTTCGCACTCTCTCCACAACATTAGGTAAAACTACACGCAAGTCAATAGGGCTTTCGGGTAAATATGTGGCTTAGGTTGCGGTAGGATATACAATGATAAACTCGGAGGCTAGCGCACCTAACACAATTGAGCAATACAATTTGTAAACCCCGACAACAAATAAAGCTGATGTGTTCATCGCCAACACCCAATATAAAGTAAATCCTATCAAACAATTCAGAATTTCTGAATTAGAATATAGAGCTCAGATTCTTTTTCTTTTTGAAACACTAATCTTTTCACTTTTCAGCTCACAAATACTTTTTTTTCTTCTCTCCTTTTTTTTCAACTTAAGCAATCCAAATATGTACCCATACATAACAGCACAGCACAGTAATCAGTTATACTATAAAGCTCGAAACACGTGCGCATACAAGTTTGGTAAACTTGGCTTAAGCGAGAGCGGTGGAGCTAAATAGAAAAGGTGGGATAGGCACAAAATTGGTTAGCAAGGGTGAATTTCTGGTTTTGGCTCAAAGCTCAAACGGTCCAAAGAATGGCCTACATCATGCTAATGCGTTAGAACTACCCGGTGCCTATGTTTTGAGAATCGCTAGGGGCGAGTTCTTAGCCACCGAGAAACATAGCTCTTTCTCCCGACTCGAGAAATACGAATCTAGCGTTCGATACCAACTCACCTACACTAACGGTAGATCGACATAGGTTCATGCTTTGAGTAAAGTAAAACTCTAATTACTAAATTAAATAAGAATAAAGCTACAACGCATGAAAATAGAAATAACTTCTACACAAAATTCTATGCAAAACATGAGTATTCGATTAGAACACTACTGGAGTCAACATCGTACTCCAAACCACAATTCCTAACTAACACAATTGACTTCCCGGCTCCATTCCAAAAGGAAATTTGGCACGGTAGCACTCGCAAGTAAGTGCGTGCATAGTGGGTGCAGCGTGTGCGTGCCACATAAAAATTGATAAACTGAAAGCTAAAATAATAACACTACCGGCATGCATGCGTGCGTGCACGTGCATGGTTCTCACTCTCCCCCAGACTTACATGAAATAATAATCTAAGATATGATTCTTTAAACATTAAACTAAGGAGAAAAGGGAGAGTGTACCCCATGCTCAGAAGTTAGCATACCGAAAGAATTGGCGTTTTGTCCCGAATGTGGTTGTTCGCCTTGCTCGAAGAAATACGGACCTGCGATTAAAGAGTACCCATGCACAACAAAAATATAATAAGGAAAATAAAGAAGAACGAAGGAGCGGAACCAAGCGGTCCCCAATGGGTTGTCTCCCAAGAGCCCTTTTGTTTACCGTCCTTAAGGTGGACCAAATACGTGTATTAGCAGATTATAGAATTGTTCACGAAAAGTTAAAGAGAGGAGATCATCCAAGTCTACGCAGTATTATTACACAACCAAATGGAGAAATCAACTATACGTTGATTTAAAATAGTAACTGCAGATAGAAGAAAAAGGTCTGGAGACCCATAACTGATGGCAACGAAGTAAGAGGTTTAGCCTCGATCCCCAAGTCTCCTCCTTTCTTGCTCTCTTTCTCTCTTCCAAGAGTATTTCTTCAATGAAAAATTGCTTTCCCCCTTGCAGCCAGTCCTTTAGGGGAAGCACATGTGGTGACACTGGAGTGGATAGAGCAATATCATCTGCCACTGCGACATGCTTATCCTGCCAGGAATGCATCATCTGACTGCCCAAAAATGGGTCAGCAACTTCCAAATTCTGCGGGGGCATAGATGAAACGATGTTAGAAATAACAGGAAGAGATGGAGCGAGAGTAGACTCAACATCCGTAGGAGCAAAGCAGGAGGGAGAGGTGTCACAAGTGACATCCTCCCGTGAGAGCTGATCAGATTCCACCTGGATGACCAACGCTAACTCTTCCTGTTGAGTTATAACCAATGAAAGAGGGTCAAGAAACAAAGTAGATGAAGAACATAAAAAATCATTAGTCGAGGGAGTGATCCCGGTTTCAGTCCCTGCAGGTTCTGATTGTACCACTATCACATCATGAGGAGGTTCTTTCAACACGGCCGAGGCAAGAGACACCAAAGTCTCAACCTGCATAGTCAATCTATCAATACACTCTTGCCGCGTTTCAAGGCCTTGAATTATAATATGAGCAAATTTGAAGAATTTCTCCTCCAAATAGGCTGTATCCTCATCATGTTGTGACAGAGGCAATAAAGAATATGACATCGCTCCTGCATTCACACAACCCGAAAACAATAAAAAAAACAAAAAAAAACAACTCCTGTAACTATTAACTCAAAGACCAAAATCAAACTACGCCTGCATCCCCGACAACGGCGCCAAAAACTTGATGCGTGCTCGGCAAGTGCACCGGTCGCACAAGTAATAAAGTTGGGAATACGTCCCCGAATATCGTCTCTCAAGGAATGCGCGTGGTTAGTTTGACTCTTCGGATTGAGCGAATAATTACAAGAGTAAATTAAAAGAAAAGTAAGGGCTTTGATTTTGGTTTCCTAAATTACTACACAGAAATGAGATGCGGGTCAAAACTCCGCTTCGCAAGGCGGGATGGATGCAACGGCCACGATGCCGTGCTTCGGAAGGCGCGTGGACGGAAAGTAACTGTGACGATTGAGGTTCGCACACACCTCTTCGCAATTCTCCGTAGCCGTGGCTAACCCAACACAAATGTTAATGGACGGGAGTGCATGGAGTTGAGTGAGTGTAAGCGAACGCAACACAAAGCAATACAAAGGAGATTAAGTAAACACCAAATAATTCATTTATAGACAAACAAATCATTCAAGTTCATGACATAAATATTCAACTAGTTATAACAAGATAAGTTAAGAGAAAACCACTCAAGAAGGAGAACCGTCGGTCACGGCCGGAATAGCGGGTTGTCAATCCGCTTCCGATCTCGGTCGAAGGGTGCTTCCGGTGCCGGAGATCTGTCACTTTCTCCGGTGATCTCCACTTTCTCCGCAACAACTTGAAGAACACTCGCTAGGAAAGCTTTGGTGACGGCCGGAAGGGCTCCCTGATGGTAGAGAAACAACTCTTGATCGCCGGAGGAGTCTCCCGGATGATTGGAATGGAGGGGGATGAAGATGGGATGAAAATCGCCCAAGACGGCGGCCTAATCGCACCCCAACACACGCTCGAATGCCCTAAAATCGCGGAGCCGAGCTTTAAATACGGAGCAGAATAAACACTGCGCACGATCAGAGGTGCATGACCAGTGGTCGTGCGCAAAGGAATGCTTGTGATCGTGCGCAGTCAACCTGCAGCAGAAGAGACGACAGGGAATTAACGCACGGTCAGTGGCGCACAACCAGTGGTCGTGCGCAAAGAGGTCCTATGATCGTGCGAACTGCTCGGTCAGTTAAGGGGAATTAACGCACGACCAGTGGCCGTGCTCCTGATCGTGCGCTAAGGAAAACGCACGATCAATGGCTTTTTAGGCCAAAATTCGCCCCCAATCCATTCTGAGCGTTCACACGACCCTTGTACCTGCATGAAAACAAACTAGACCACTGATCCGTGCACCCCACATAACCCACAGAATAGTCATAAAGTAATATAACGAAATCACGCCACGAAGAGGGTAAGGAATGCACAATAGTTGAGAATATGAGCTGCTATCAATATAAGCCTAAATGAGCAGTAAATGAAGTGCAGAGGAACGAAAAACAACCCAGATGAGCCCGAAAATCAGTATATAAACTGGACTCATCAGCGGTCTGGTAGGTGTTGCCTGTATTCTGTTCGCGCGGTCTCAGCGGCATTCTGTTCGCCCGGTCTTAGTGGCTTCCATCCGACTTGTCTGTTCGCGCGGTCTGGCGGTCTCAAGTGCCAGGTCGCTGCGGCTTTTTTACAGTTGTGTTTTGTGCTTCTCTCCTCCATGATTCTTATGAATTATGTCTCGCCATGTATACCTCGCATTGTAAATAGATAGTCAATACCATAGTACTATTCGTTCTTCCCATTGTCACTGTTGTGCTACACATTTGAAAGGTTTTGTGAAGTGTATTCCGCGTATTATTTCACTTCATCTCCGGACCTCAAGTTTTTTAACATGGTATCAGAGAGAGGTTGCTGAGGTTGTGAAGCTGATACTGCTGATACTTCTCTCGGGTTTCTCAAGTGGTTAGCAATCAGTGGGATAGCAATGGAAGGAGGATATGCTAGAGGTCTCGGTATTGAGCTCTGATAGTGCATTATTTATAGTTATTTTTATATAGTATTTTAGTAGTAATTAATTAGTTTTTATATAATTTTAGTTTAATATATATCTAATTCGCTTTATTTTGTGTTTTCAGGTAATCTGGGGCTGCTAATAGCAAATTCAAGCTCACAGCCATGTTCAGGGGAAAGAATGGAACAAGTCTGCAAAATTCTTCAGTACACGCCCTCGGTCACGGCCATGACCAAGGGCGTGACTTCAAGTCACGGCCATGACTCAACCCAGCCATCTTCCAGCTGCCTGATCATGCCGCTAGCCCAATTTAGTACTACACGCCCTCGGTCACGGCCAAGACCAAGGGCGTGACATCAAGTCACGGCCATGACTCAACCCAGCCATCTTCCAGCTGCCAGAACACGCCGCAACATCATTTCCAGCCTACACGCCCCAGGTCACGGGCCTGACTCCATGTCACGGCCATGACCTAGGGGGTGACCCATCACGCAACTGCCAGAATAACTCCAGATCGCGCCGTTTCCCGCCGTTTCCAGATTCGGTCAAGTCACGCCCTAGGTCACGGGGGTGACCGAGGCCGTGACCCGTCGAGATGATTAATTTTGGCGGTTTTTCTTCCCCAACGTTCCCGGGCTTTCAAGACGCAATTACGCAGCTTACACGCCCTTGGTCACGGGCGTGACCAAGGGCGTGACTCAGCAATTTTCTGCCTATAAAAGCCAGCTGCTGCCAAAGTGATGGGAATCCGATCCTAGCTTAGATTGGGTCATTTTTAGATTAGTTTTTTCACCATTTTCTTATTGTATTTTCTTTATGCAATTTACTTCTTGTCTTGCACTTCTTAATTCTTAGTTTAGAATTTTATTTCTTGTATGTGTTATTCCTTTTCTTAGAATAAAATTGTTCTTCTTTTTAAATCATTTTTAACTATTTTTATAGCATTTGATCGGATGATTTCCTAAGTTTTTATATTTTGTAATCTTTTATTTTTAGTTTGGATTTGGAAACTAAGATTTACCGATGATTTGCAATTATTGGTTTCATATTTCTAGTGCAAGTTTGATCCATATTTTAGTGTATCGAGAGATCCGTAAATACGGTAGATCGCTCATCAGTAAAAAGAATTGTTTGCATTCCTCGAGAGAGGGTGATGAAATTCTTCCGGATTGGAGTCAAATCCAATAGTGGGGCTCACTGCATAAAGCAAGCTTAGGGGTTTCGACTGGCCAAGGGGTCTTAATCGATCAACCTAAGGTTAGGTGGTAGTTCTCTCGAGAGAGGCTCTATCATATTTTGGGAACCTCCACGGTCAAGTTTGTCTAAATCGATTTCTTTCGAATTCTAGATTTACGAAATATTTTACTTTAGAAGGATTCCCGATCAAAAGTTTCTCTTTATTTAATTATTTTCAAAACTTCATATTACTTCCGATAAAATAATATTAATTTGCGTGAGTAGAAGTAGTCAACAAACCCGTGGAATACGACACTTGATATTTATTTGTTTAAAATATCCTATGCTATGAACGATAGGTGCTCTTGCCTATAGTTCGTAGAATTTGGAGAAAATTATTTATATCCTATATTTTAGCTATCAAGTTTTTGGCGCCGTTGCCGGGGAATATTTTTGTTGATATTTTGAAAGTGTGAATTTTATTACTTTTATCATTCTCTTTCTCCACCCCCATTTCTCTTTTTGCTTTTTCTTTTAAAATTCACTTCTATTAGGTAACGATTGTTTAATTTTCTTTTTCAAAAAAAATATGATGTTATCGTAGTTGGCCGCAAAAGTTGCCGAGCTTCAAAATAAAGTCATTCTTCTGGAAGCCGCACGAATGCGCCAAATTATTTGTCCTTTTTGTGGGGGTCATCATTCTAGTGAGGAATGTTATTTTTCATTTAAACATTTTTCTAATGAAAATCAAATTAATTTTTCTAATGAAAATTATAGTTTTTATAATGAAAATTATAATTTTTATGATGAAAATAATTTTTCTTTAAATAATAATTTGAGTGAATCTCCTTCTTACACTGATGTTGATTATTCATGGTGGCAAGGTCACCCGGATAGTTTTCAGTGCGAAGAAAGAAATTCCTTCAATTATGATTTGCTTTCCTCGCCTTTTCCACTGATTTGTTCTTCTTCTGATCTTGAAATTTTTCTGAATTTTATTTTTCCCACTTTAAATGTTTATTCTCAAGATCAAGAAGAACAATTGTACCAAGAATTTTGCAAAGTCATGGAGACACCGGACGAATTAGAAAATGAAAATTTTTCTTCTTCTCCTTCGCCCGTGTCTTCTCTTTTTCATGAAATTATTTTTCATGAAGAAATTGTGTCTCATGAATTTTCTCCACTTGGTATTGATTTTTCTGATAATTCGTTTATTTTTAAAAATAAACAACCGGCGCTTAATCATGTATTTTCACAAGAAACTCCTCCTTGTGAAAATTTTTCTGACTCGCTTAATCTTGATTCTTTTTATACTAATAATTTTCTTGTAGATGATGAGCCGTTGCAACAAAACGTCTTCACCGATCCATTTGCCGCTCATCTCCATCAATCCAATTACCTAGGGTATGTATAGGTAATTTGGATTCACAATTTCGCGCTAACGGAGAACAAAAGAATCAGGATTATAGCGGAGGAGTCGCTGGGCAACAGTTTTCGGCATTTTCACCTCAGCGTGAATTAAGGGAGTTGCCTGTGCATTTTCAATTTGAATATCCTTTTAGCTAATCCTTAACATCTAGCTAAAAGACGTTAAACAAAGCGCTCTTGGGAGGCACCCCTTGCTTATCTTTATATTTTTGCAATTTTTCTTTTATTTTATGCATTTTATTTTCATGTTTTTGCCTTTTCATCCTTGTTTATAAACATTGGGGACAATGTTTATCTTTAAGTATGGGGGGGTGTTCTCTTCTGTTTTTTTTTATTCAAAAAAAAAAATTCAAAAAAAAAAAAAATTGCGAAAAATGTTAAAAATTATAAAAAAAATGTTTCTTTGTTTTCCTTTTCAATTTTGTTTTAAAAATATGAAAAATACAAAAAAAAAATTTAAACTATTAATCTAATAAAATAAATTTTGTATTATTAAATTTCTCCAAACTTCATTTATGCAAAATTAATTTTAATTATGAGTTGCCTTTATAGGCTTTTTAAGGAGTTTTCTTTTTATGAATTTTTAAATCATATATTTCTCTTCAAAATATGTTAGATTTAAATTTTAAATGAATTTGATTTAATGATTTTTTCATTATTTTGATTTGTTTAGAATATTTCTTAGTTTTACTTTCTCTCTTTAAAATATCATAATTCAATTTTGTAGTAATTGTGTTAAATATCTCTAGATTTTACTTATATTAACTTGAACTCATAGTTTCTTGTAGATTGCTCAAATTATTTTCTATGCTCTTAAAATGTATCTTTGGAATTTTTTTTTAGCCTTTAAGCCCTAGCCCTTCCCTTACCTTTTTGTTAAACCCATTGTTTGGCATATAAAAAAAATTTGAAAAGATCATATGTCATGGAATGAGAGGATAAAATTCATCATTCCTAAACATATGCACCCAAATCAGTAAAAGATTATATGGCATGGAGTTGAGAGGATAAAATTCATCACTCCTAAACATATACATTTGGGATATAAAAAGAAGAAGAAATTAAAAAAAAAGATGGAAATGAAAGGATAAAATTCATCATTTCCCATATACAAAGTAACTTCTTCAATGCCAATTTTACCCCATTTAGCCAAGTTCACTTGTTTATCCAAGATATTATTGAGAGAGCATAGTTAATATTTTGTAGTTTTCTAAAAGTTTCTCATGATTGTAAAGTTTCTATAATTTTAATCTGGGAATATTTTGCATAATTCAATGCAATTTTGTATATGAAGATTTAGTTAGAGAATTTCAAAACTAAAATTTATTCTACTCATTTCAATTTATGAATTATTAATTATTTCTTATAAATCTGAATTTTAATTTCTTAACTTATTTTGACATGAGTTTTATGAGATTTGAAGTGCATAATTAGAAGTAAATCTTTTTGGAAATGTCCTATAAATTCCTCTCATACTTATAAATTAGTTTTTGCTCTGGAATAGCAAAAGCTTAAGTATGGGGGTATTTGATAGTGCATTATTTATAGTTATTTTTATATAGTATTTTAGTAGTAATTAATTAGTTTTTATATAATTTTAGTTTAATATATATCTAATTCGCTTTATTTTGTGTTTTCAGGTAATCTGGGGCTGCTAATAGCAAATTCAAGCTCACAGCCATGTTCAGGGGAAAGAATGGAACAAGTCTGCAAAATTCTTTAGTACACGCCCTCGGTCACGGCCATGACCAATGGCGTGACTTCAAGTCACGGCCATGACTCAACCCAGCCATATTCCAGCTGCCTGATCATGCCGCCAGCCCAATTTAGTATTAAACGCCCTCGGTCACGGCCATGACCAAGGGCGTGACATCAAGTCACGGCCATGACTCAACCCAGCCATCTTCCAGCTGCTAGAACACGCCGCAACATCATTTCCAGCCTACACGCCCCAGGTCACGGGCATGACTCCATGTCACGGCCATTACCTAGGGGGTGACCCATCGCGCAACTGCCAGAATAACTCTAGATCGCGCCGTTTCCAGACTCGGTCATGTCACGCCCTCTGTCACGGGCGTCACTACATGTCACGGCCATGACCTAGGGGGTGACCATTCCCGCAACTGCCAGAATAACTCCAAATCGCGCTGTTTCCCGCCGTTTCCAGATTCGGTCAAGTCACGCCCTAGGTCACGGGGGTGACCGAGGCCGTGACCCGTCGAGATGATTAATTTTGGCGGTTTTTCTTCCCCAACGTTCCCAGGCTTTCAAGACGCAATTACACAGCTTACACGCCCTTGGTCACGGGCGTGACCAAGGGCGTGACTCAGCAATTTTCTGCCTATAAAAGCCAGCTGCTGCCAAAGTGATGGGAATCCGATCCTAGCTTAGATTGGGTCATTTTTAGATTAGTTTTTTCACCATTTTCTTATTGTATTTTCTTTATGCAATTTACTTCTTGTCTTGCACTTCTTAATTCTTAGTTTAGAATTTTATTTCTTGTATGTGTTATTCCTTTTCTTAGAATAAAATTGTTCTTCTTTTTAAATCATTTTAACTATTTTTATAGCATTTGATCGGATGATTTCCTAAGTTTTTATATTTTGTAATCTTTTATTTTTAGTTTGGATTTGGAAACTAAGATTTACCGATGATTTGCAATTATTGGTTTCATATTTCTAGTGCAAGTTTGATCCATATTTTAGTGTATCGAGAGATCCGTAAATACGGTAGATCGCTCATCAGTAAAAAGAATTGTTTGCATTCCTCGAGAGAGGGTGATGAAATTCTTCCAGATTGGAGTCAAATCCAATAGTGGGGCTCACCGCATAAAGCAAGCTTAGGGGTTTCGACTGGCCGAGGGGTCTTAATCGATCAACCTAAGGTTAGGTGGTAGTTCTCTCGAGACAGGCTCTATCATATTTTGGGAACCTCCACGGTCAAGTTTGTCTAAATCGATTTCTTTCGAATTCTAGATTTACGAAATATTTTACTTTAGAAGGATTCCCAATCAAATGTTTCTCTTTATTTAATTATTTTCAAAACTTCATATTACTTCCGATAAAATAATATTAATTTGCGTGAGTAGAAGTAGTCAACAAACCCGTGGAATACGACACTTGATATTTATTTGTTTTAAATATCCTATGCTATGAACGATAGGTGCTCTTGCCTATAGTTCGTAGAATTTGGAGAAAATTATTTATATCCTAAATTTTAGCTATCAAGTTTTTGGCGCCGTTGCCGGGGAATATTTTTGTTGATATTTTGAAAGCGTGAATTTTATTACTTTTCTCATTCTCTTTCTCCACCCCCATTTCTCTTTTTGCCTTTTCTTTTAAAATTCACTTCTATTAGGTAACGGTTGTTTAATTTTCTTTTTCAAAAAAACTATGATGTTATCGCAGTTGGCCGCAAAAGTTGCCGAGCTTCAAAATAAAGTCATTCTTTTGGAAGCCGCACGAATGCGCCAAATTATTTGTCCTTTTTGTGGGGGTCATCATTCTAGTGAGGAATGCTATTTTTCATTTTAACATTTTTCTAGTGAAAATCAAATTAATTTTTCTAATGAAAATTATAGTTTTTATAATGAAAATTATAATTTTTATGATGAAAATAATTTTTCTTTAAATAATGATTTGAGTGAATCTCCATCTTACACTGATGTTGATTATTCATGGTGGCAAGGTCACCCGGATAGTTTTCAGTGCGAAGAAAGAAATTCCTTCAATTATGATTTGCTTTCCTCGCCTTTTCCACTGATTTGTTCTTCTTCTGATCTTGAAATTTTTCCGAATGTTATTTTTCCCACTTTAAATGTTTATTCTCAAGATCAAGAAGAACAATTGTACCAAGAATTTCGCAAAGTCATGGAGATACCGGACGAATTAGAAAATGAAAATTTTTCTTCTTCTCCTTCGCCCGTGTCTTCTCTTTTTCATGAAATTATTATTCATGAAGAAATTGTGTCTCATGAATTTTCTCCACTTGGTATTGATTTTTCTGATAATTCGTTTATTTTTAAAAATAAACAACCGGCGCTTAATCATGTATTTTCACAAGAAACTCCTCCTTGTGAAAATTTTTCTGACTCGCTTAATCTTGATTCTTTTTATACTAATAATTTTCTTGTAGATGATGAGCCGTTGCAACCAAACGTCTTCACCGATCCATTTGCCGCTCATCTCCATCAATCCAAATTACCTAGGGTATGTATAGGTAATTTGGATTCACAATTTCGCGCTAACGGAGAACAAAAGAATCAGGATTATAGCAGAGGAGTCGCTGGGCAACAGTTTTCGGCATTTTCACCTCAGCGTGAATTAAGGGAGTTTCCTGTGCATTTTCAATTTGAATATCCTTTTAGCTAATCCTTAACGTCTAGCTAAAAGACGTTAAACAAAGCGCTCTTGGGAGGCACCCCTTGCTTATCTTTATATTTTTGCAATTTTTCTTTTATTTTATGCATTTTATTTTCATGTTTTTGCCTTTTCATCCTTGTTTATAAATATTGGGGACAATGTTTATCTTTAAGTATGGGGGGGTGTTCTCTTCTGTTTTTTTTATTCAAAAAAAAAATTCAAAAAAAAAATTGCGAAAAATGTTAAAAATTATAAAAAAAATGTTTCTTTGTTTTCCTTTTCAATTTTGTTTTAAAAATATGAAAAATACAAAAAAAAATTTAAACTATTAATCTAATAAAATAAATTTTGTATTATTAAATTTCTCCAAACTTCATTTATGCAAAATTAATTTTAATTATGAGTTGTTTTTATAGGCTTTTTAAGGAGTTTTCTTTTTATGAATTTTTAAATAATATATTTCTCTTCAAAATATGTTAGATTTAAATTTTAGATGAATTTGATTTAATGAGTTTTTCATTATTTTGATTTGTTTAGAATATTTCTTAGTTTTACTTTCTCTCTTTAAAATATCATAATTCAATTTTGTAGTAATTGTGTTAAATATCTCTAGATTTTACTTATATTAACTTGAACTCATAGTTTCTTGTAGATTGCTCAAATTATTTTCTATGCTCTTAAAATACATCTTTGGAATTTTTTTTTTGGCCTTTAAACCCTAGCCCTTCCCCTACCTTTTTGTTAAACCCATTGTTTGGCATATAAAAAAAATTTGAAAAGATCATATGTCATGGAATGAGAGGATAAAATTCATCATTCCTAAACATATGCACCCAAATCAGTAAAAGATTATATGGCATGGAGTTGAGAGGATAAAATTCATCACTCCTAAACATATACATTTGGGATATAAAAAGAAGAAGAAATTAAAAAAAAAAGATGGAAATGAGAGGATAAAATTCATCATTTCCCATATACAAAGTAACTTCTTCAATGCCAATTTTACCCCATTTAGCCAAGTTCACTTGTTTATCCAAGATGATATTGAGAGAGCATAGTTAATATTTTGTAGTTTTCTAAAAGTTTCTCATGATTGTAAAGTTTCTATAATTTTAATCTTGGAATATTTTGTTTAATTCAATGCAATTTTGTTTATGAAGATTTAGTTAGAGAATTTCAAAACTAAAATTTATTCTACTCATTTCAATTTATGAATTATTAATTATTTCTTATAAATCTGAATTTTAATTTCTTAACTTATTTTGACATGAGTTTTATGAGATTTGAAGTGCATAATTAGAAGTAAATCTTATTGGAAATGTCCTATAAATTCCTCTCATACTTATAAATTAGTTTTTGCTCTGGAATAGCAAAAGCTTAAGTATGGGGGTATTTGATAGTGCATTATTTATAGTTATTTTTATATAGTATTTTAGTAGTAATTAATTAGTTTTTATATAATTTTAGTTTAATATATATCTAATTCGCTTTATTTTGTGTTTTCAGGTAATCTGGGGCTGCTAATAGCAAATTCAAGCTCACAGCCATGTTCAGGGGAAAGAATGGAACAAGTCTGCAAAATTCTTCAGTACATGCCCTCGGTCACGGCCATGACCAAGGGCGTGACTTCAAGTCACGGCCATGACTCAACCCAGCCATCTTCCAGCTGCCTGATCATGCCGCCAGCCCAATTTAGTATTACACGCCCTCGGTTACGGCCATGACCAAGGGCGTGACATCAAGTCACGGTCATGACTCAACCCAGCCATCTTCCAGCTGCTAGAACACGCCGCAACATCATTTCCAGCCTACACGCCCCAGGTCACGGGCATTATTCCATGTCACGGCCATGACCTAGGGGTTGACCCATCACGCAACTGCCAGAATAACTCCAGATCGCGCCGTTTCCAGACTCGGTCATGTCACGCCCTCTGTCACGGGCGTGACTACATGTCACGGCCATGACCTAGGGGGTGACCATTCCCGCAACTGCCAGAATAACTCCAAATCGCGCTGTTTCCCGCCGTTTCCAGATTCGGTCAAGTCACGCCCTAGGTCACGGGGGTGACCGAGGTCGTGACCCGTCGAGATGATTAATTTTGGCGGTTTTTCTTCCCCAACGTTCCCGGGCTTTCAAGACGCAATTACGCAGCTTACATGCCCTTGGTCACGGGCGTGACCAAGGGCGTGACTCAGCAATTTTCTGCCTATAAAAGCCAGCTGCTGCCAAAGTGATGGGAATCCGATCCTAGCTTAGATTGGGTCATTTTTAGATTAGTTTTTTCACCATTTTCTTATTGTATTTTCTTTATGCAATTTACTTCTTGTCTTGCACTTCTTAATTCTTAGTTTAGAATTTTATTTCTTGTATGTGTTATTCCTTTTCTTAGAATAAAATTGTTCTTCTTTTTAAATCATTTTTAACTATTTTTATAGCATTTGATCGGATGATTTCCTAAGTTTTTTTATTTTGTAATCTTTTATTTTTAGTTTGGATTTGGAAACTAAGATTTACCGATGATTTGCAATTATTGGTTTCATATTTCTAGTGTATGAAAATCAAGTTTGATCCATATTTTAGTGTATCGAGAGATCCGTAAATACGGTAGATCGCTCATCAGTAAAAAGAATTGTTTGCATTCCTCGAGAGAGGGTGATGAAATTCTTCCGGATTGGAGTCAAATCCAATAGTGGGGCTCACCGCATAAAGCAAGCTTAGGGGTTTCGACTGGCCGAGGGGTCTTAATAGATCAACCTAAGGTTAGGTGGTAGTTCTCTTGAGAGAGGCTCTATCATATTTTGGGAACCTCCACGGTCAAGTTTGTCTAAATCGATTTCTTTCGAATTCTAGATTTACAAAATATTTTACTTTAGAATGATTCCCGATCAAATGTTTCTCTTTATTTAATTATTTTCAAAACTTCATATTACTTCCGATAAAATAATATTAATTTGCGTGAGTAGAAGTAGTCAACAAACCCGTGGAATACGACACTTGATATTTATTTGTTTTAAATATCCTATGCTATGAACGATAGGTGCTCTTGCCTGTAGTTCGTAGAATTTGGAGAAAATTATTTATATCCTAAATTTTAGCTATCAAGCTCCTTGCGCAGACTAACTTTAAGAAGTGGAAGTCTTGCATGGAGAGCTATCTTCTTGGCGAGGACTTATGGGAGGTAGTTGGAGGAGACGCAAGGCAAGCTGTGGTTCCTACTGATGGGAATGCTGAGCTCGTAAAGGCTTGGAGAAGAACGAATGCTAAGGTAGAGGTCACTCTCAAGAGGGCTATCATTCTAGAGTTGTTTGATCACATCATGGGATGCAGATCAGCTACTGAGATTTGGATAGCCTTGGATGTCTTGTTCAATAAGAAGAATGTAGCAAGGCTACAGTACTTGGAGAATAAGTTGGCGAAAGCAACTCAAGGAGATTTGTCCATTTCTACGTTCTTCTTGAAGATGAAGAACCTCTGTGCAGAGATATCGCTTTGGACCCGTATGAGCCTATCTCAGAAGCTAAGTTGAAGAGTCACATAATCCGTGGCTTGAGGAGGGAGTATTTTGCCTTTGCTGCTTCTGTTCAAGGCTGGGCCAATCGACCTTCATTGCTGGAGCTGGAGAACTTACTTGCTTCGTAAGAAAGTTTGGCAAAGCAAATGGCTGTGATGTCAGTCTCTGGGGGAGATGGCGAGGTTCTCTTCTCTGGAAAGAAAAAGAAATAGGACAAGAAGAAGAAGTCATCTGGAGATGATGGTCTGTCTACCTCGTATCAGCAAGAGAGGAGCTAAGCTCCTAAGCGTGATGGGAAGAAGCAAGAAGGACCTAGATGCTTCAGGTGCAATAAGCTTGGTCATTTCAAGAGGGACTGCAAAGTCAATCTTCAGTCGGGGCATGCTGCAGGGAAGGAGGAGGCTGGTTCCAACGCTGAAGGTAGTTGGGGTGGCGGAGGAGCTTTCATGACGGGCACGTGTGTTCGAGCCATGACTTCCATCAACTATCAAGACGATTGGATTGTGGACTCTGGGTGTGGTCATCACCTCACTGGGGATGAGTCGAAGTTCTCCTCGTTGCAGACATACACAGGTAATGACGCTATCATTATGGCTGACGATACTATTCATGCAGTTGAGAAGGAGGGTGTGGTTTCATTGAACGATGATAGAGATACTCTTACGTTGAAGAGTGTCTATCATGTTCCGGGGATGAAAAAGAACCTCTTCTCAGTGACCAATGCGGTGGATGCTGGCTATCACGTTCTGTTTGGTCCAACGGAAGTGAAATTTCTCCGGAATGTTTCAGCGGTGAAAGTTGAAGTCACTCATGTTGGGAGACGGGTGAAGTACTTGTTTGTTCTTTCAACAAGTTCCTATGTTGATAAGATGAGGGCTAATGATAGCGATGCTTTCTGGCATGAAAGGCTTGGGCATGTTGGTATGGATAAGCTGAAAGCTATGGCGGGAAGAGGCCTCGTGAAAGGACTGCCTAGCTTGTCATCTTTTGGGGATGGTCATGTTTGTGCAGGTTGTCAGTTTGGCAAAGCTCAGCGCTTTCCATTTGACAAATCACAAAGCAGATGTAAAAGACCATTAGAGTGCATCCATGGTGATCTGTTTAGACCTACCAACACTGCCAGTCTTGGAGGTAGCAGGTTTATGCTAATCATGGTTGATGACTTCACCAGATATACTTGGGTGTATTTTCTGAAGGAGAAGTCAGAGGCGTTCGAGAAGTTTGTGGAGTTCAAGGAGCTGGTGGAAGGTCGGCTAAACCTGCGGGTAAAGAATTTCGAAACAGACAATGGAGGGGAGTTCACCTCCAAGGAGTTCTTTAACTTTTGCAGGAAGCATGGCATCCAAAGGGAGCTTTCTTGTGCTCACACTCCACAACAGAACAGAGTTGTAGAGCGGAAGATCCGTAACCTGACGGAGACTTGCAAATGCTGGCTTCATGCAAAGAGTATCCCAAAGTCCTTCTAGGCAGAGGGAATGTCTTGTGCGGCCTATGTTATCAATCGGATGCCTCTCAACCCCATCAACATGAAGACCCCTCATGAGTTGATGTTTAAGGAGAAGCCAAGCGTGTAACACTTTGGAGTGTTTGGTTCTACCTGCTATGTGCATGTTCTGGATGCCCTTTGAATGAAGCTAGATACTAAGGCAAGGAAGCTAGTCTTCGTCGGTTATTATGACCGGAAGAAAGGGTGGAGATGCATGGATCCTAAGACACGAAGATATGTGGTCTCAAGGGATGTGGTATTTGATGAGCTGACGTCATACAAATGTAACTCTTCTGTTGAGTTACAAGGAAGCAGGGGAGATGGTGGACCAATGGAAGTTGCATGAGAAGTTCTGGTGGAGTTACCTGTTTCTCCAGGTGCTCCTTGTATTACTAGCTCAGGATCAGGTGCTTTGGGTTCTGGAAGCAGGGGGAGCGAGGCTCCATGTTTACCTGAGAGGAGAGCAAGTCCAGAAGATACAGTGGAAGAGGTGGTTCAGAGTCAAGCTCTGAGGAGGTCCAAGAGGACCATTATTCCACCTGATCGGTATACGGGCGGGAAATTGGTGATCTTTGTCTCATGTTACTTCGCAGGTCCCCTGGATGAGATAGAGCCATCTTGTTATGAAAACGCCGTTAGAGTCAAGGAGTGGTAAGGAGCCATGGATGAAGAGATGGTTTCCCTCAGGAAGAATGAAACTTGGGACTTGGTTCCTAAGGTTAAGGGGGTTACTACGGTGACTTGCAAGTGGGCTTTCAAGCTGAAGAAGAAGGCTGACGGAAGTATTGAGCGGTACAAGGCTCTCCTTGTAGCTCGAGGTTTCTCTCAGAAGTATGGGGAGGATTATGAAGAAACATTTAGCCCCGTTGCCAAGATGACTTCGGTCCGGGTGGTGATCGCTTTGGCAGCTTTCCAAGGGTGGAAGATTTGGCAACTCGATGTGAAGAATGCTTTCTTATATGACGAGATTGACAAGGATATCTTCATGGATCAGCCACCTGGGTATGTATCGAAGAGCACCCATGATATGTTTGCAAGCTCAAGAAGGCTCTTTACGGCTTGAAGCAAGCGCCTCGGGCGTGGTATGGGAAGATCGCAGAATACCTCCAGTTCTACGGATACTTTGCTTCTGATTCTGATTCGAGCTTATTTGTAAAGAAGACGGGGGATCTTCAGGTCTTGGTGTTGATGTACGTTGACGATATGATCATCACGGGGAATTCTGAGATGGAGGTAGCTAGGCTTCGTGCTGAGCTAGCTATCAGATTCGAGATGAAGGATTTGGGCGAGCTCCACCATTTCCTTGGGCTCGAATTGGAGAGAAGAGAGAGCGGTATGCTTGTTTCCTAGAAGGGCTACGCGGATCGAATCGTGAAGAGATTCATCATGGAAGGAGGGAAGGGCAGCTCTACTCCACTAGAGGTTGGAGTTCATCTTCGTCGAGATGAAGGGAAGGTTCTTACCGATCCTTTGGTGTTCCGGGCTTTGGTCGGAAGCTTGATATATTTGACGATCACAAGGCCAGATATTGCTTATGCAGTTGGCAGGGTGATTCGATTTATGGCAGAGCCTCGGAAGCCTCATCTTGTGGCGGCTAGGAGTATATTGAAGTATGTCAAATCCACCTCAGATTTGGGTCTTTTCTATGGGAGAGATTTGGGCTTTTGTTTGTACAGGTACATGGACGCTAATTATGGAGTTGATTCGGATGATCGGAGATCGACCTCTGGATACGTCTTTATGATGGGCTCTACAGCTATATCATGGTGCAGCAAGAAGCAAAATTCTATGTATGTCTCTACCACAAAAGCGGAGTACAAAGCTTCGGCTTTGGCGGCTCAGGAAGCCATCTGGCTTAGGAGGTTGGTGGAGGACATTCATAGGGAGGTGGGAGGTCCTACTCTGCTACGTGGTGACAACGAGAGTGCTCTCAAACTGTTGAACAATCCAGTTTGTCACGCGCGTACGAAGCACATAAGGATTCATCACCATTTCATTCGTGAGAAGGTGTTGGAGGGATCTCTGATTGTGGAGCATGTGCAGAGCAAGGACAACGTTGCTGACTTCTTTACTAAGCCGCTGGCGAAGGGACCTTTTGGTCGGTTGCGAAGTTTGCTTGGGCTGAATTCCACTTCCCACTTCAAGGGGGAGTGTTAAATTTTTGAAGTGGAAGTGAAGTTGAGCTGGGTGGTCTGAAGGTTGGAGACCGCAGAGACCACACGGTCTGCGCTTGGTCTTTGGTTGGTTTGTCTCAGCGGTTTGGTTTGAGCGGTCTGATCTGGGAGACCGCCTCTTCTGTCTGGGCGACTTGTGCGGGTTGTCTGGCAACCTGTCCTAAGTCGGCCAGATGTTATTGGAAGGAGACCGGGCGGTCTGCTTATTAAGACCACAGTGACCGGGCAGTTTTTTTATGACCGCAAGGTTAATAAAGGAGCTGTGAGATTTGCCGAGGTCGGGCGGTCTGCTTTGCGAGACCGCTCGCGATATGATGAGCGATTATTATATCCTGGTTGTGCGGTGACGACATCCGTCTACCCGTCTATAAATAAGGGTGTAGGGCCCGTCATTATTAAAGAGAACTGTAAGAACTCAAAGTCGGCTTGATTATGGCGGTCTATTTTTGAGGTCGCGCGGTTTGAGATATTTGTCTGACCGTTTTCTGTGTTCGCAGGTTAGCGGCTTACAGCTCGCGGTCAGCCTTGTCTCCTGTCATCCAGCTTTGAATAAACTAGTCCGGGCAGACTGTGTTTAGGTGTTCGCTGTCTGTGCAGCGGACTCAATTGATCAGGCAGTCTTAAGTGGCCAGGCGGTCTTGAGTTGCGGTCTGTCGTAGGGTGCAGTTCTTGTTCATAGTTCGTGGGTTCTTTTTTGATTAAGACCGTGCGGTCTGGGCAATCAAGAAGTGCAGACTGTTTCTTTTCAGCAGAGAAATAAGCAGCAAGTTGGTGGTCTGGGGTTGCGGTCTGGCAGGTGCGGTCTGTATTATGTTCACGCGGTCTCAACGGCATTCTATTCGCGCGGTCTCAGCAGCTTCCGTCCGACTTGTCTGTTCACGCGGTCTGGCAGTCTCAAGTGCCAGGTCGCTGCGGCTTGTTTTATAGTTGTGTTTTGTGCTTCTCTCCTCCGTGATTCTTATGAATCATGTCTCGCCATGTATACCTCGCATTGTAAAGAGATAGTCAATACCATAGTACTATTCATTCTTCTCATTGTCACTGTTGTGCTACAATTTTGAAAGGTTTTGTGAAGTGTGTTCCGCGTATTATTTCACTTCATCTCCGGACCTCAAGTTTCTTAACATTGCTCTCTACGCCTTCGAATAGTGAACCAGTCGACTAAACTAGAATACTCTCTGATCAAGTAAGAAATGGCGCCAAAGAAGGAAGGATTTCTCTATGAAGGAAGCGAAGTAGTGAGGGGCAGTTTCTCAGAAGGGCCAGAAGAGATTCAGAGCGCCATTAAGCTATTATACACCATCGGCCTGGAGTTCGCTCTCTCATAGTCACCAGTAATATTAAAAAGAGAAGTGTTGGAGTTCTACTCGAATGCCAAGGATGGCTCAAAAGGAACATATGTGAAAAGCTTGATAAATGGGATAAAGGTCAAGGTGAATCCCAAGAGGTTGGCCAGGGTTCTTCAGCTGCCGACCTTCACCAAGTGGGAGGAAGATGAAAAGGTCACCCAGGAAGACCTTAACAGGGCTCTGGAATGGTGCGATCACTCCAGCAAGACCTATGGGTCTCTGGAAAGGAAAACTTTCAATCAACAAAGGAAACTCACGGGTAACATTATAGGAAAAGCCCTCCTCTGCAAGGTAGGGTCACATGATAGGATATCCAAAACCATGTTCGAGATAATGGCTAGGATAATCCTAAGTAAGAAGACCAGCTCGGGTCAGATTATTTTCCAGAGGATTCAAGACAGCTTTCAAGTTCCAAATTTGGGAAGAATACTATCACTGTATCTACTGATATCCTACCCTGAAAGCTTCAACAAGAAGTATGGCGTAAAAATCCATCACATGAGAAGGATGGACATCAGGATACTGGAAAGATGGGAAAAAACTCTGATTAAGTCTCCCAAGAAGCTAAAGACTGCAGAGGATGTGAAGAGGAAGGGAGAAAGATCATCTGAAGAAAGTGAATCAGGCAACCGCTCAGACTCATCTGACTCTGAAGTACCTGTAGAGAAAAGGAATGTCTCTCTCCCGACCTCTGCCCTAAGTCTTGGATCCAGGACAATGGTAACAGCAGGAACAAAGCAAGAGGATGCTGAGACTGAGGGGGAGAAGAATGGTGAGATCCCTGCTCAAGTGGAAGAAGTGATCAATAAGATCATTGGAGCTGAAGATGTTATCCATCATGGATCAGTAGACCAAGAGAACCCAAGTAAAGATCCCTAAGAAGAGAAGCTAGAGAATTCTGCTGATGAGACTAGCAGAGATCTGCCAAATCCTGAAAAGGAAAATAAGTCAAACCAGTTACCCATCAGGAAATCTCCATCTCCAATGGTTGATGGGAATAAAGAAGAGGAACCAGGACAAGCCAGTTCACCTCCAGAGAATAGGCTGGTAGAGTTCCTCCTACTGCCTCAGATAAAAATACTCCTGGAAGAGCAAAGGCTAAAAATTGAAGGTCATGTTAACTCAGCCATCAATGAGCTAAGGAGGGAACTATCTGCAGAAACTGCAAGCCTAAGAAATGATGTGAAGAATCTACAAGAATACACTGCCAAAGAGACATCACTTACTCACAAGGGTCTATCTGATGTAGGGGATAATCAGATAATGATCGCCAACAACATAGAGAAGTCCTACATAGCAACCATAAGATGGATGGTTGAACAAAAAACTAATCTTCAAGAAAGTCTAGATCACCACAATAAGGATCTAGACAGTCATCTGCTTGAGACCAAGAACCATTTGGAAGTAGGAATTCATATGCTTAAAAACAAGATACTGTTCCTTCAGGAGAACCTCCAAAGGGGGTTATCTGATGAAGTCATAAAGGGGGAGAGATCAATCATAACGGCCAGTAGTGAGCATGCCATCTGTACCACAAATACCATCAGGGAAGCAATGAATCTCCCTCCTCTCCATTTTGATGAGCCTACATGAGAGTAACCTAATGAAGAGCAACATGCAGACATTCCTGATACTGCCACTGATAAGGTAAAGATAAGGAAGTACTGGAGGATGAAGAAGTAAAAATGAGGAAGAGTAAGTACATGGAGGAAATGGAGAAAAAGGATGACTATGAAAGATGGAGTCCCAAGTCCAGAGCCATAATATTAAAGGCATGGGAGATGTTGAAGGTAAATAAAGGTGAGAGGTACAAAGTGTACAGTCCTCAAGAGTGGGCTAAGTATGAAGAGCAAGAAGAAGTAAGGAGAGTATACAGAAGGGACAAGCAAGCAGGCAGAACCCCTGCAGACACTCCTGAGCCTCTAAAGTATCATCCCAAGCCAATTGAATACTTCACCAGACAAGCTGAAAAGGAGCAGGAAGCCAGTGCCAAGAAAGCAAAGGGTGAAGATGCTATAAGGGCACCAGAGATATAGATGACTAAATCTTTAGGGGGTAAATGTAGAAATGGCAAAATCCTTTTGAAACATTTGGCACTATTTATAAATGAAGTAATATTTGTCAAAATTTTGTGTTCACTCAAACATAGATTCAATGTCATCATTATGTGCTTATTGGCTTAAGATGTACTTTATCATTGAGTGGGTTATGACTTCTTCAAATAGGGGGAGATTGTTGGGAATAGTGCCAAGCAGTGTTCCTGATTTGAAGAAGTGCTCAGCTCAATGATAAGTGCATATTGTATTTAATGTCATATCTAGTTCATGCTTGCAGAGATAAGACAATATCTCCAGTACTTCAATAACTTGCCTAAGTATAATATTGTCGAAAAAGGCTGGACATATCATCGACAAGTATAGACACATCGTTGACATGATGGGCAAAGCAAAGATGAATGGATGTGTCTGATGTCGTCGAAAAGGATCAAGTGTATCGTCGACAACAGCAGGCACATCGTCAACAACATGCAGAGCAAGGCTAAATGGTGATATCTTTGTGACATCTAGACGAGGATATCAAAAAGTCGAGATGAAGAAGAAGACTCAAAGATGTCGATGATGTCGTCGACAAGAAGCCGTGTCGTCGGAAAGGCTAAGTAAGACTGATGTCGATGACATCGTCGTAAAGAAGGCGTGACGTCGAGTAGACTAAAGAAGGTCATATGAAGACAGACAGTTGTTGAAGTATAGTATGTCGACATGATATCAATTATGTCGTCGACAAGATAAGGTGGTTTCAACAATATTGAGGAGACAAGGAGTTCTCGCCGATATCAGGTTGATGACTTCGTGTCATCTTAATCTCGAGTGCAGAAGTAATGTCCTGCATCGTCGAGATATCAGTATCTAAAGAAGAATTAAAGTAGAAAATAGCTCAATACATCGACAAGCCCTGTCATCGAGATATTGTCCATGTGGTTGTAACAATGGAAATATCATCGAGACAGATTTAAAAGTAGCCGGATGCGATGTCAGCAATTAATGTCGCCGCCTGATTGTCCAATCAGCGCGTGCTCTCAAGGCATTGGGCTTGTAAGAATTGGACATCATATTTGGCTGTTAAGCGGCTCATCCGTCCTATAAAAGGGAAAAATGATGCCCTAGAAAAAAAAGGTAGAGAAAGAAACAAAAAAGAATCCAGCCTAGCAATACAACAGTACAAGCGGCGGTGAAGAAAGAAAGAAGGGAAGAACAAAACAATTATTCTATGTTCTTCAAGTTGCAGTCAAGTTTCATCGACTGTTAAGAAGTGTTCAAGGAAGATAGCCAGTCAACACCGGCACAGCAAGAAGCTTAAAGAAGATTTGCACTGTCAAGGTTCACATCAAAAGCATCTTCTTTAAGTAAAGAAGCCGATCTCCATCAGGCAGAATAAATATTGTAAATCTATCTGTGTAAGGCTTGCGGGCCAAAGTTGTGAGATCTGTTTTTAGATCTGAGTGTCAAGCTTGAGGGCTTGAGATCTATGAGTCTTGAGGGGTAGGGCAGAGGGACTTGCGGGTCCAAACTTGTCGGGCTTGTGGGCTCGGGTGCAGTGAAGGGGCTTACGGGCCTAGGCTGCAGGCAAGACTTGCAGGTATGTGCTGTGTAGGGCTTGAGGGTCTGAGTGTAAAACCCCCCTCCCGGAACACAAAACACAGCCGAGGGGAGTCTTATGCCCAGGACAGCCACCTTGCGGAGGCGCCAGCTCACGGGCTAGCCACCTCCACATGATGCCTATCCTGCCGGCTAAACCAACTCAACAGCGCCAACCCATCAATAAACTAAAACAAGAAGCCACATATAACTATTTGTAATTCGCATAAGTAAGAGTCCATAATTATACAAAAAGGTAGCCCCATGAGCTCCTGCAAAAGTAAATCAGAGTATCACAAAAGAGGCGCCAGCGGGCTACAACTCAAAGCTACTACTCACATCTGTCACTGTCGGTACTGTAGGTATCGCTGTCTCCGGCCCTGTCGTCCTGACCTGACTGTCCTCCTCCTGCGCCGTGCGCTGCGGCTCCAGGGCGCACTCCTAAAAAGAGGGACGTAGCAACCGTTAGTCATAAAGACTAAGTGGCTTCACATCCGCTCCCTCGGCGACTCCAAGGCACCGGGCGGTAGAATTGATAAGAAGCTGCAATATTAGCAATAGTATACAAAACAGGTGACAGGAAGGGTTGTTCATATGTGTTGGTTGTATAAGTACCCAAGTACTTGCAATATTCCCAACTAGCATGTTCATAGTTATATATATAGCAGCAGTGACTATCCAAGCAAGTGTAAGCACAACAAACATAAGCTGAGTATTAAAGAGCTGAATTGAACTTAACTTATAAGGATGCCCATACAAGCTTATAAGTTAAGGGTCTGCATATAAAGTAACTCATCATATAAAGGTGCCCATACAAGTTTATATGATGAGGGTCCAATGCGGTGCAATACAATGATTATGATATGAATGCGGTGCAATGATTATGATATGATTTGCTATGCTGCATAGACCTTTAGTTCCCACTTTTCGAGGGTAGCTAACCACTCAGGCGCCCCCCGTCGTGGCCAGACGGTGGCAGTGGCACGGGCCTCGCCACTACTAGGAAGGTATGCACACTACCAGTCCTAGGCCTCTGTACGCCTCAACGCTCTTTGTTCATAGCGGAGCCCTGCGTACTGCTCGCATTTCTGCAGATCTTCAGGAGTGGAAGGGGGCTTTGGGAGATAAGCACCAAGAAGACGAGCCCTTCCAGTCCGAGTCTGACTGCCCGCTCCTGTCGGTGTGACGATCGGCGAGCCCGTAAACCCGCCACCAACTATCCTCTACCGAGGATCACTACACCATCATGTGTGAAAACCTGCACATTCATACTGTCACGTCCTGCCCGTAGGCCCATTCACAACCTGTGCTCACAAGCACTCATCATATTAACGCGTTCTGCCCTTAGGCTCCGTTCGCCACAAGTTCAACCTAGTTGAACTATTCACATTCTTGAGAGTTTACTACCAATACGTATCATCCCGTTGTTTATCTAGCGAGGCGATCATTCATAGAAGCACGTCTTCCAAACATGCGCCAAGAGTCCCCTAATATAACGTTCGTGATTTCCAAGCATATCTCACATGTCATCGACATTCACTTCTCGTACTCAATTTATAGCTCACTCTATCACGATGAGATCCTTATCACATTTGAGAGGTTGTCACCAAACCACACTCTTCGCTGGATGATCGATCGATGTGCGCATTATTATAAACATGTCGTCAAAGTCTTTATTCGATTATTCATCGCAATGCCTCATTCTAGCATCATGCCATTCTCCCATGCTCCGCCCAATTGACATGTAAATCTGGGCACTCATTCCTTATTAAATTGGAGAATATAGATTTCTCTATTGCTTCCATAGTTCCGCTAGCTTGTTATGGTCATTCTCTCCAAACAATAGCCACGTCGGCATTCCTAATTATTATTCCCAGAGCGAAGGTGGAACGAACTACGGTTGGAGAAATCACAACAAGTACCCTCCCACAACTCATGAAATTCAACCAAGGTCAGCACAATATCATCAATTCGATTTCTACCAATTATTAAGAGCGTCAGACAAGTATTATAAAAGATATCCCCAAAGATTACCGCAATTCAAACTACAACGACGCTGATTAACAAAACTGAGATTCTGGGAGTTCTACTCCACCCCAAATTATGTGACACCCCATTTTGGAAAGCCCTCGCCAAAGGCTACAACATTTATGTTGAGTCCTAAACCCAGATCCAAGTGGCTCCTACCTAAAATCTGCTCCAAAGTCAGCTGCAGAAATCCTGGACAGCAAAACCAGCACGCAATAGACCCAAACCAGCTTTCTGGACAGTCCACTCGACTGGACCTTTAGAGAGCTACAGGTCACTTCAGGAAACGGTTAACCTATCGTTGGAAAGCTCTTTCCGAGGGCTACAACTTCCTTGTTGAGCCCGAAGTCTAATTCCAGTGGCGTCAAGACTAGAAATTGGCTCGAACCCAGCTGCGCACAATTTCCTTAATAACCGAGTGCAAGTCATGAATTGAATCTGATTTAATAGGGAGCTTTCATCACATCTATCCACAATTATATAATTAGCAACCCTAATTAATCAGAGCGTTATTCCTTATCTTTCTTAAACAATTATTACATAATTAAAACTATGTTTAACAGAGCTTCATTTATTCTCTTCCCCAAACATGAACTAAATGTATATATATATATACAATTGAAATCCATTCAACAGGAAGCTTATTTCTCAAATCCAAATCAACAGGGAACTTATTTATATTATCATCCCAAATGCCTAATGAACATATATATATATATATATATATATATAATTGAAATTCCATCTAACAGGGAACTATTTCCCAAACAGCTACAAGACATATATATATATATGTATATATATAATTGAAATCCCAATTATAGGTAACTAATTAATGAAATCCCATATGAAAGTTTAGGGTAGCCACCTTTCTCTCCTCCCATGCACCCTCACGAGGCCACCACGTCTCACGAAACCAACGTCCCACGTTCGTATTGAATCGGAGAGTTGAATGAGGGTATTTTCGCGGCGATCGACGCCCTACGACGAAAAATCCTAACGCGGCCTCAACCTACGGAACTTCATTTCGCTCCCAAATCGACTCAATTGAGTCGATGCCTTGCCTAATGGATCTAAGAAAACTAGTACCAAGGGAGAGGGGTCGGAAGTCACCTCATTTTCCGGTCGCGGTTCGAGGCGAGCTTGCAGTGAGGAGAGCTGCTCGGAGATGCTCGACCATGGAGGGTTGCCAGAGTAGGGGCGGCCATGGCTGGAGGTCTCGCCGGAGTAGTTCACGAGAAAGGGAGAGAGAGGACCTTCATATCAAAAATGGAGAGCAACTTGCAGATTTTGGTGGAGATCGCCGGAGTTGAGAGCTTCGTGGTGAGATCTCGTAGAAGGAGGGATGCCGACCGGAGAAGAGACCGGAGAGATGGGTGGCTCGTTTCCATCGTCGAGAGGTAGAGATCAGTGGGAGGGGAGCGCCGTCAGAGAGAGAGAGGGAGCAGGGATCGGGATTTTTGATTTCTAACCTAATCTTTCTCACGTATATGCATATATGTATATAAATAGATGAATTTACTTGTATAATATATATATATTATTGTTATTATTATTAAAGCCCATTTAAACGCACGTAGGTTTCTCTAGGAATCTCGTAATTTGTCCCGAACTGGCTCGTTATGACCGTCTCGCTGACACGCACCCACTGAAACAATCCGAGATCAATTTCGAGTTCGTTTGCTCATTGTATGCTTGTCGGAGCGTTTACGGCCTAATTTTACGTCGCACTAAAAAGTCATCGAACGACGTCGGAATTCCAAACGGACGAATCCGTTGAACTCATATTATCATTACGAGTCCAACAAAACTGATTGGGATCCATTCCGAGGTCGTTTGATCGATTGCACATTTTTGGGTAAATGAGCTAATTGCAAATCACGTTATTAATTTCGCCGATTCTTATCAGAATCGAGTGCGGACAGTTTCGTTGGCCTCGTATGGGTTTCACGAGTCTAACAAAATTGACTGAGGTGAATTCCGAGATCGTTTGGTCAATTTCACCATTTTGGATAAATATGATATTCGCAGACCACGTTATTTAAGCTAACGTACGTACTATAATTCCTTCAAGGCGGTACGCCTCCTTCGAGTTTTATCGCTCAAGTTATGCCCTCCGGACAGCTCGGATCCCGATACAGCAAACATCAAGACAAGGAATAGAAATGGTATCCGTCGCGTTCGTCGAGTGCACTTCCCCGGCTCAGGTGCAAGCCTGGCCCTCAGTGCACCCCGAGCTCGAGTCAACTCGCTTGACTCAAAAACGCGTACAAGGGTTCTAGCTCGAATCGGGATGTTACACTGAGTGTCGAGCTTGCGGGCTCAGGTGAAGTGAAGGGGCTTGAGGGCCTAAGCTGCAGGGACTTGCGGGTCCAAATATGTCGAGCTTGCGGGCTCGGGTGCAATGAAGGGGCTTGAGGGCCTAGGCTGCAGGGACTTGCGGGTCCGAGTTGTAAGGCTTGCGGACCGGAGACATTGGCAGAGTTTGCCGAGCCTAGCACACTGCTAGGTAGGCGCAGAGGGAAAGAGGACTACTCAAGACACCCTGTCTTGAGGAACCTCTATAAGTCTTTGTGTGCTTTATGTGCTATGCTCTACTAAACGCTAAATCTATTATCCAGAAAACAAGAACACCTAAAGAGGAAAGTAAGATAATTTGAAAAACCTATTCACCCCCCTTCCCCTCTAGGTGATAAGTAGAAACCCAATAACTAACAGTATTTTGATAATGAGACTCTTAGAACACTGAATCCTTTGGAAGTGGTATTAATAAAACTCTTTACAGTTGAAGGAAAAAGTAAGAAGAAAGTAAGAAGAAGAAGATAGAATTTTGTTCTTAGAATTCTTTAGAAGCACTTCTGCTGCTTCTGTCTTTCACAGGATTTGAAATGATGAACCCTTGCTTATGATATAGATGCTTGCAAGGGTTATTTTGCTTGATCCTATTCCTTGAAAGCTACTTGTAATCTAGCTGCTATATGATGATGAATAAGAAGCAGCTATATCTATTTTGTGTGCAGAGAGAGCTTATGTTTTCTGTCTTATGGTTGAAGGGGGGAGAAGATGACCCTATTCGACAGACAAAATAATAATGGATGATTCTCCTATGTTTCTATTCTTCTGCATACTTATTCTATATGATTGAGATTTCAAAAACCTTTCTTTTGGGCTGTCCTGAAAAGGAATTCATCTTTGCCACTTATGTTTCTTTCTTCTTTTGTTCTCGACTCGCACATCACTTTTGAATACCTTCCAAGAATGATTTGCTATGTATTGGAAAGCTCCATTCCATTCTTGGCAATAAATGAGCTGTTGGAGAACTGTCTCTAGCCTTGTGGTCCTTATGAAAAGGTCTTGAAAGGACTGCAGAAAAAGCTTCCTTTTTCTGACTGTATTCGACGCTGCATCGACTTCATCATTCTTCATGTCGACGCACCACTGAGTTCTTATCGAAGTAGCTTTGAATTCCTTCTTAGCTTTGGCTGAACTTAGATGTCGACGTTATGTCGATTTCTTATCGACGTATCCATCGAGTTGAAGACTTGAACTTTGAGCTTTAACTTATGCATTGAATTATAGTCGAAGTTGCGCAACCTTCTTGAATGGCTTTGACAAGCTCTGCCTTTTGTGTCGAGTTCCTTTTGACATTGCGTTGACTCTAATTATACTTCGATAGACTGAATAAGTTGCTTTGACTTCTAGTTAGAGTTGTGTTGATATCAAGTCGAAGTTGCGTCAATATCAAGTCGAAGTTGCGTTGATATCAAGTCGAAGTTTTGTCGACTTTTATTCTACGCAAGTCTTAACTTAACTTATTTTGAGATTGTCTTGACTTGGCCTTGACATTCTAAGGTGAGTATGACATCCTAAGACATCTAATGACCAATTTACCCTTACTTTACAATGTGGGTAATATAACCTAAGAAGTAAAATCACTTATAGATAATTTGTTAAGTTAAATCAAAAGGAGTTTTTTCCAACAATCTCCCCCTATTTATCTTAACAAATTTTACAGATTGTTTAAAGTGATTTTACACATTCTTTGACATAAACAAAAATATAAGCAAGACATACATAGACAACAAAATATGATAGAATGGAGAATATCTAATTGATATAACTGAGTGTTTATCAAAGTTAATTTACCCAAAACCTGTTTCACTTTTTCTTTCTGAGAAAAGTTGACAAAGCCTCATATACCTTTCTGGATTTCCTCTCCACATATTTGAAATTAGCAGGAAGGGCTTTTTCTGGATTCCTCTGGATTCTCTAATGCCCCTTGAAAAGATTTTCCAGATCAGCTTCTATTTCAGGATAAACATCACTGAGATTTGATCCCATACTGATAACTTTAGCAGTCAGAAGGTTAATTACTTCCAAATCTATGTCCTCTACATCAGGATCAGGTACTATGAAAGTTGATTAAGGAAGTCCTGAAACTGGAGCTATTTTGAAAGTGATCTTCCAGTTCTTTTGATATGGTAGGTCTTCTAAATCTTGATTGATTCCATGACCCTTTGTACCTTGTTGCCCTTTCTCATCCCAGAGTTTGGCCTGAGGGTTCTTGGCAGTATATTTAGAGAGGTCAAATAGACTGTTGGGAATCTTGATTGCCTCTTTTAATTGCTCTTTTTCAACAGCCTCTTTACCCTTGAATAACCTTTCAATGAATAGCCTTCTCTTTTCTTCCTGTTCCCTTTGAGATGCTTCATAATCATCTTGCTCTCTTCTTATAATCTCGTCTAGGACTTTATCCAACTTTCGATCATGATATTCCTTACATTTATCTTCAGGCATTTCTACCTTCTCATAGATTTTGTAATAGGATTTATCATTTCTGAATTGCTTCCTATGTTCCTTTGTATATTTTTCCAATATGAGTATGTTTCTTCCCCTTCCTCTATGACCCCTTCCATGTCCCCTTCCTCTGATGACTGGTGCTTGGAGAATTGGAGTGGGTGTTGGAGTAGAGGCAGGAATGAGTTGAGTGGGTGGGGGAGATGATAGAGCAGGTTTGACTATAGATGGAGTTGTTGTAGATTCGTTAAAAAAAGTCCAGAACCCTTATGTATTAGGGATGGATGGTTCAGAAGCAAGGGACTCACTATGTTGTTGCACACTTTTTAAGTAGGCTTTGTCATCAGAGAATTGGTCACTCTCCCCCTGTCTTGAGGACTCCCCCTGTATTAGAGGTAGGGTTCTTGGAGGAGAGAAGGATTCAGGGAGTGGGAGAAGCAAGGAGGTAATAACAGGCTCTCGTTTAGAAGCAAAAGATAAAGGAAGAGCAGTAGTGTAAACTGAATCTTGGGGTGGCCTGCTGGTATAATTCTCCTCCTGCTTTATATCATTGAGAAATGATATAAAGACATCAGCAAGTAACACTAACGATCTCATTTTTGTACCAAGGGCCTTGATTTCAGCTGCGAGGTCTCACAACCTTCTATGTTGAGCGCACAACTTGCGATAGCAATCCTTCGAGAAGTCAAGATAGAGAGCACTGAACTGAGATAGTAAGGTCTCGAGAGCAAGATCAGCTGCTTCGATAATATCTCTTTGATACGCCATTGAAATCTTATGAGTACATGCAGGCAAATAGAAAAAAGAAAGAGAAAGAGATGAGAAAAACATTAGAGAGCTTGGGAGAGGAGGAGCAAGAGAGCAGGAATGCGAGAATTGGAAAGCGTAATGGATTCAATGCCAGTGGTGCTTAAAAGAATATTATTCGTCGCACCTTAGGGATTTATTAGAAGCACTGATGACAAGGATTAATAGACAGCGCGCCAAAATGTGTCGAAGCAGCTTCTAGAAGTGAACCTGCGCGCGCTAGTCATATCTACGTTGCTTCGATTAGAACTCGATGCATCTTCAAATTTGATGAGCAACTATTAATTTGACATATCTGTCGATATGAAATCGACTTTGCGTCAAATGCTATTCAAATTGTCTGATTTGGACGGCTCTCGAAGCTAGCGTCGAATAGAATTATATGGTACATTGAATTCTATTCGACGCGACTCTGAATTAGCAGTTGTATATTACTTTTGGAGCAGGTGTCAAGTAGAATTATATGGTACATCAAATTCTATTCGACGCAACTCTCAATGAATAGTTCTATTTTCTTAGAAAGTTCTTGCTGTTTTTTTTCAGCAATGATTTTTATTGAAAATAGTATTTATACTATTATTTTCATAAACAAAAGAACATAATATGAAGATTTAAAGTAGAAATCACTCCCTGTTGGATTTGGGTCCCTATTAGACCATATTTCTTCTTTCCCCTTCCATTATCTCCTAGGAGGGATCCTACTTACTCCTGCGCAAATAGCTTAAACATTAGAAGAAACATAGGTTAGCTTGAGCCCTTTGTTTGTACCATTATAAGGTTCTATGAAAGAGAAGAAGGGTCTTTCATGATATCCTTTAGGATGGCATAGAATGAGTTTATCAAGCCTTGATTTATTATGTTGGTACTTGAAATGTGTATAAAATGTATCTATATATAATAAATTAGCAGTCTTTTATTATTCTAGTTTTGGCTTTAGCCTTTTGATTGTTGTTGTTTAATTTCTATGCATTATTCTTGCCTATAGGTTTCTTTTCATTGTTTAGATTTACTTTGTTAGGCACAGTTATTTTATTTGGATTATTACTATCCTTATCCTTAGTTAGTGCACTCCTCTCACTTGATTGATATTCACTAGGTCTAATAAATCTAACTGGATTTTTCCAGGCTAGTCTACTAGTGACTTTAGTGCTAGTGCAAGGGTCTGCTCATAGGCCTAGGTGTTTAAATCTCATGGAGAGATTTTGTGTAAAATCATTGAGCTTTTGAGTCCTCCCATTGAGAGAGTCCTCAAATGCTTTTGCCTTTGTTAGCTCTTCTTTTATCTTTAGATTTTCATTTCTTATGTCTATCAATTCTGTTTCTTTTTCTTAAATTTCATTTCTCAGATCAATATTTAGTGAATAAAATTCATCTTTTGTAAAATGTTCTAATTCTTCTCTATTTGTATCAAATTCTTTGTGTATATTGAAGAAATCATTGCAAAACTCTTTAAAGCAATTTTTAAATTAATCAGAATTGAAATCAAAATCATCAAACAAAGATACCTGTTCTTCTTCATCATCTAAGGATATTGTTTGAGCTTGTGTTCCAGTTCTCTTAGTTTGAGAAATAACAAATCACACTATGTATTTGATCTTGCTTGTGTTTATAGTGTGCAGGTACTGTAGTTATATAACCCTATGAACAGGATGCTGATTGATGACAATTCTCTGAAAAGAGAGCTAACGCTCACGTTAGTTGTAACGCCCCACGTTAACAACCGTTGAGAAGGAAACCGTTGAGAAGGAAATCGTCGAGAAGAAATGCCGTCGAGAAGACAAAAACTGCGTTCGACAAAATTTGAAGACGTTCGACAAAATCTGAAGACGTTCGACAAAATGTGATGCCGGTCGACGAAATTGCATTCGACGAAATTTGAAGACGTTCGATGAAATTTGATGTCGCATGATGAAATGGTGTTCGACGAAATGAGGTTCCGGTCGACGAAAATTGCGGTTGATGAAATGGGTTTCCGTTCAACGAAAGCGCGTTCGACGAAATGTGTTTCGTTCGACGAAATTAATTTCTGCCACGATCCCGACGGTTGCAGTTGACAAAGTGGGATTCCGTTCGACGAAAGCGCGTTCGACGAAATGAGTTTCATTTGACAAAATTTGTTTCTGCCATGATCCCGATGGTTTTCACGATCTCAGCAACTGCCGTACACGATGCTTAACGCTGGCGTTAACTCTTAACGCCGCACGGTAGCTCCCGTGTCTATTTAAGACCTGATTTCATTTGCTCAAGATAGAGATGCATTGAAGCCTTCATTCCAGAAATTTGAGAGAGCATTTCATTCAGAATTCAGAGAGAACTCCCAACACCAACATTGAGGAACAAGAGTGAGAAGGAGATTTCCAATGACAAATTTGAAGAAGGACGCTCGCTTCAACTCCGACGTGGTCATGGCGTATCTTCAACATCTCCTTCAGCGCGCTTCATTCTAGGGAGTCATTTGTTATAATTTATCTTTATCCTTTTATATTTTCTTGTAACGATAGTAATTCGCCGCCTTGCGTGCGGAGACTAGGTCCTTGTGCGGCTTAGGGGGTAATTCGCCGCCTTGTGCGTGGCGACTAGGTCAAGGGTAGATCTAGGGGTGGCTGCGTGTGGCAACTTCGTCCTTATGCGTCTTAGGGGGTAATTTGCCACCTTGTGCATGGCGACTAGGTCAAGGGTAGATCTAGGGGGTGGCTAGAGGCATTATCTGGGGATAGATAGGCTATAGCCAACCGGTCCTTGGGAGAAGGACCGGTGAAGGAACAAAAAGTGATTTTCAAGTTGTCGCCTCAAATTTCAAGCGTTATTGAAATTATATCCCTGTAATCATTTTGGTGATATATAAAATTCTTTTTCAGTATATCTAATTTTTCTATAATTATATTTCACAAAGAAAATCATTTTGAAAATCTTTCTGTTAATTAAAATTAGTAAGTTTATTCCAAAAAAAGTAAACCCCTTATTCACCCCCCCCCCTAAGGGCGCAATCAGATCCAACACTTGGTATCACTGCAAGGCTATTCCAAAATGGTTTCACAACCGGGAATAATGGCGCATAATGATCATGCTTTCGCTGATGGTCAAGGGATTAGTAGACCTCCACTATTTACCGGAACTGATTATAATTATTGGAAAACTAGAATGCGTTGTTTTTTAACTGCTTTAGATATTGACGTTTGGGGTATGGTAGAACAAAGTTACTCTCCACCAACAATTGTTGTTGGAGAAGCAACTATGGAAAAACCTAGAGATAGATGGGATGACAATGATAAGTTGAGATGTAAGAATAACGCTAAAGCAATGAATGCATTATTTTGTGCTTTGGATAGAACAGAATTTAATAGAACTTGTGCTTGCGAAACAGCTTATGATATACGGAATTTATTATAAATTACTCATGAAGGTACTTCGCAGGTTAAGGATTCAAAGCTCTTCCAACTTGAATCTGAGTATGAGAAATTACGGATGGAGGTGGATGAAGATGTAGATTCAATGTACACAAGGTTCACCAAGATCGTCAACGACTCAAAAGTACTTGGAAAGGTGTTCTCCAACGGCGACTTGGTGAGAAAAATTTTAAGGTCTCTTCCTCCAATGTTTAATCCAAAGGTGACGGCTATCTCGGAGTCGCACGATTTGAAGAAGCTCCAAATTGAGAGCCTCATTGGGAACCTAAAGACCCATGAGGTTGAACTCAAAATTCAACAACAAGAGTACAACTTGGAGCCGCTTATCATTACGATAGGTGCCAAGTGGAAGTGCAGTGATGTATGCAGCTGAGGAATCCTAACAGACCGAGAGATTTGAACCTTGTTCCTACACGACCTGATCAATTCGATCAGGCACTCGCCATCTATTTTCATTGTTCAACTGTTTGACAACATGAAAAACCCAAAGGCCTCTGCCCTCCCTCTCTATCGGATGGAAGGGCAGAGGCCTTTGGCGTCCCTTCCAGTCAAGAATCGGGGCCTCACAATCACTAGACAATATTTATCTCATGCCTTTCTTCATTCATGGTTCGATATTCTGGTGTCCTAGGCGTAGAGGAACCACACCAATCCATCCCGAACTTGGTGGTGAAACTCTACTGCGATACAAACTTGCAAATTCTTTGATAAAAGTTTAAAAGATATTGATCTTCTAAATTCTGAAAATAAACTTTTGTTAAAAGAAAACAAAAAATTATCTAAACAATTAGGGAAAGAAAAGGTATCTTGCCAAGAGTGCAATCACTCCTTGGCAAAAGTGAAAGAACTTGAAGAAGCTCTTTCTAAATCCCACTCCACTATTGAACTTCTTACTAAGGAGAAGGGGGATTTGGAAAGAACTTTAAAAACCTTTCTTTCTCAAATAGAGGATGGAAAGAAGAGTTTTGCGAATCGGTGCGTTATGTTGGTAACGGAAAACACCGCTCTCAAAGCTCGTATTCATGATTTAAATTTGGCTATTAAGAAGTTTGGAGTTGGGCAAAGATCTCTGGACATGATCTTGGCCAACCAATGCCATGGAAGTGCTAAATATGGCCTTGGATATAGCTCTGGAAACTATGGCCAGGCGTTAACTCCTAACACTGGCGTTAGCAATAATTCTAGAAACACTAATTCTGTTATTAATAATTTCAAAAACTCAAATGTTACCTCATTTTCCAACAAGAGTTAATCCAAAACTTCAAAAAGGGTCTCATCCCCTTTTATACGTGTGCCAAATGTCATTTATTTGGACACACCTTAAACTCTTGTAAGAAAAAGGGCGGTAGTGCTATAAAACAAATCTGGGTGCCTAAGGTTTCCACCTACTCTATGGGAGGAACCTCTTGGGTATCCGGATCTTTACTCTCATCTCCTTTTTAGGTATGTTGGCAGGCTAAGGACAAAAAGGACGTGTGGTATTTGGACTCGGGATGCTCCAAACACATGACGGGAAACAAAGCAAAGTTCCTTAGCCTTGAGATGAAGAAAGGAGGGATGGTGACATTTGGTGACAATGGAAAAGGAAGGATCATGGGCATCGGCACAATGGGTAACGAATCTTTTTCAATCTCAAATGTTTTATTTGTAGATGGCTTAAAACATAATTTATGTTTAATTAGTCAATTATGTGATATAGGCTTAAATGTATTATTTGAATCATCTACAAATCTTTGCAAATTAATAAATTCAAAAACAAATGATGTCGTACTCACCATACCTAGGATGCATAATGTTTATATGATTACTTTTAATGATCTTTCAAATTCTTCTTTAAAATGCTTTATTTCTAAAAATGAAGAATTAGAACTTTGGCATAGGCGCTTTGGTCACTCTAGCACCAAGCTTATTTTGAAATTATCAAAAGATAAATTAATTAAGGGATTACCTATACTTAATGGAAATTTATCTTCTCTTTGTATGCCTTGCCAAAAAGGAAAATTTTCAAAAATTCTTTTAAAAGCAAAAATGTAATTTCTACCACTAGACCTCTTCAATTAATTCATATGGATTTATTTGGACCGGTTAGCAATTCTAGTCTAGGAGGTAGAAAATATACTTTTGTAATAATTGATGATTATTCTAGATTTTGTTGGACATTATTTCTATCTTCTAAATCCGATGCATTCCTTGAATTTACTAAACTTTGCATTCATATTCAAAATGAACTTGATTTAAATATTAAATGCATACGTTCGGATCATGGAGGAGAATTTGAAAATGATAGATTTTCTTCTTTTTGTGATGATTTAGGAATTAAACATGAATTTTCTGCTCTCGAACCCCACAACAAAATGGTGTAGTGGAGAGGAAAAATAGAACCATTCAAGAGCTAGCACACACTATGCTTTGTGAATATGGGTTGCCTAAATCATTTTAGGCCAAAGCGGTTAATACTTCTTGTTATATCATAAATCGGGTCATGCTTCGTCCTATTTTAAAATTGACACCTTATGAGCTTTACTTTATAAGAAAACCTAACGTATCTTATTTTCATGTGTTTGGTTGTAAATGTTTCATTTTAAACACTAAAGATGCACTAGGAAAATTTGATGAAAAATGCGATGAGGGAATTTTCGTTGGTTACTCTTCAACTAGTAAGGCTTATAGAATATATAATAAAAGAACTAAACTAGTTGAAGAGTCTATACATGTAAGATTTGATGAGTTTGTTCCTTGTGTAGATTCTAATCATACAGGAAATGAAGATGAACCTATTTCCCCTTAGGAGCACGAGGATGATGGATCACATGGAGAAAAAGAAGAAGAAAAAGAGGAGAAAGAAAATGAGATAGTAGAATATGTTCCTCCAAGCGTATTGTAGTTTACTAAGGATCATCCAAAGGAGCTTGTGATAGGAGAACCATAAAAAGGGGTAAGTACTCGTTCTTCTTTACATGATTATTTTTCAAACCATTGTTTCGTATCCGAAATAGAACCAAAAAATGTTTCAACCACTTTAAATGATGAATTTTGGTTTTTAGCTATGAATGATGAATTATATCAATTTGAACGTAACATGGTTTGGAATTTAGTAGAGAGGCCATCTAATTATCCAGTTATAGGAGTTAAATGGATTTTCAAAAACAAACTAGATGGTGACTCTAAAATTACAAGGAATAAAGCTAGACTAGTTGCACAAGGATATTCACAAATCGAAGGGGTAGGTTTTGATGAAACTTTTGCACCCATTGCTCGCCTTGAGTCTATTAGAATATTTCTTGCATTTATGAGTTTTAAAAGATTTAAATTATTCCAAATGGATGTTAAAACTGCATTTTTAAATGGGATTATAAAAGAAGAAGTTTATGTAGAACAACCCCCCGGTTTTGTGAAAGAAAAATTTGCCAATCATGTGTATAAGTTAGAAAAAGCGCTTTATGGATTAAAGCAAGTGCCTCGTGCTTGGTATGATAGATTGACATTATTTTTATTAAAGCACGGTTATAAAACGGGAAGTGCGGATAATACACTCTTCATTAATGATTTGATTATATTGCAAATTTATGTTTATGATATCATTTTTGGAGCCACTAATGAAGAGTTATGTAATGAAGTAATTTTAGTGATGAAAAATGAATTTGAAATGAGCTTGGTAGGAGAACTCACTTATTTTCTAGGATTTCAAATCTCACAAAAACAAGATGGTATATTTATTTGCCAAACTAAATATGTTCATGATATTCTTACAAGATTTGGATTTGAAAACCTAAAACAAGCTAATACACCAATGAGTGCATCACTAAAATTAGGAAAAGACCAAGCCAGTATTTCTATTGATCAAACATTATATAGAGGGATGATAGGCTCATTGCTATATTTAAGCGCATCTAGACCCGATATTATGTTTTCCGTTTGCTTATGTGCTAGATTTCAAGCTAATCCAAAAGAATCACATTTAAAAGCGGTGAAACATATTTTTAGATATCTAATCGGAACGTCTAGATTAGGCTTATGGTATCATCATAATGATTGTTTTATTTTACATGTTTTTTTATGATTCGGACTATGCGGGATGTTCATTAGATCGTAAGAGCACTAGTGGCACATGTCATTTTATAGGCCCTTCACTTATATCATGGTCGAGTAGGAAACAGAATTATGTTGCCCTCTCCACCACCGAGGCCGAATATATCGCACTAGGTAGTTGTTGTGCACAAGCCTTGTGGATGACCCAAACGTTAGAAGACTTTGGTGTTCATCTAAATAACATTGAATTAAAGTGTGATAACAAGAGCGCTATAAATCTCACAAACAATCCCGTACATCATTCTCGATCTAAACATATAGATATCCGACATCATTTTATTAGGGATCATATTAAGAAAGAACATGTTAAAATTAGCTTTATAGGGACATAATCACAACTTGCCGACATTTTTACCAAACCTCTACCTGATGCACGTTTTCACATGCTTAGGTTAGAATTAGGTGTCTTAGAAATGTCACTTTAGCCCTTATAAAAAGCTATCAAATTATTTTATGTATTTTGTTGTATTTCTTTGCATTATTTTTTTTTTAAATTTCTCTTGTTTGTTGTTATTTACTTCAAAAATTAAAAACAAAAAATATGTGCTTAAATGTTTATTTCAAGAATGATTATATATATTGCTTAAAGATTTTTTTTACAATGTTTAATTTAAATCTTCAAGTTTCTTAAAAACATTGTTTTGATTTTATCATGTCTTGAATATCATCTTCAAATGTGCAAAAAACAAAATTGGTTATAGAATACATGTGTAGAAATGTTTATACATGCCTCTAAGTATGAGTAAGGTTTTTATCTTTGATAATGATTTTCTCACTTACACATTTTTGTTAATATACATGTGTTTTAAATCTTATTGCATAATTGTGTAGTATAAGAACTTATTTTGAATCTCATAAATGGTTTACCTACAAAACATTGAATTCTTTCTTGAATTCTTTGTTCTTCATGCACTTGTGATTAGAGAAATGTGGTATATATAATAAAATTTCTATGTTTGCAAAAACAAGTGAATTCAGAGTCCTTAGTCACTAATCTAAAAAGCAAATAATGAAGGACAAGGTTAACTCCACCAAGCACTACTCACCTTCCTGATAAGTCTTAATGAGCATTGTGAAGTTGAGCACCTTGGAAAGAATTGTAAAGTGTCTTGTGCAAACAAAATTTAAGCCACTTCTCTTTAAAAATAAAAATACAAAAAAAAATATGTGCATTGAAATTTGTGGAAGTAAAGTTGTTTATGGTCAATTCAAGTTATGTTCTTACATTACATAGTTTCATGTGGTTTGATTTATACTCTTATATACATTATTAAAACACACTTATTGAACACGCCATTATCATTTATAATACTTCCACTCATGAGAATTGAACTAAAAAATTCTCTATACAATTTTCTACAATCATGAGTAAATGCACTAGATAGCAACACATGATCTTTACAATGTTTTTGTATGCTTGAAATGCAAATTTATTTACATTGTAAACATATCTTTACTTGATATTTTTATAATCTTGCTTGCTACGTTTGGTTACAAATTACAAATGAATTTGCAACTTCTATTTTTAACTTTCAAAACATCTAAATATTTTGAGTTAAACGCTTATTATATTTTGTACTTACAATTTCTACAAGATGTTACAAATTGCTTTCGTTGTGTTAACTATTTATAATCAAGTTGCACTTATCTCTACTAAATGCATATTGTTTTATATTGCTATGACTCTATCCCACCTTCTTTTGATTATAACAGAAGGGGGAGAATAATTGAAGAAATAAAGAAATCTTTTATTTAGGAGGAGTTCATTAGGAAATACATTCATGTAGGGGGAGTATCCACATAGGGGGAGTATGTATGTTTATAACGCTTAACATTTACTATAAACACTACTTTAATTATATTTTATTTCTTATTGGTCGATTTGTTATTTTCAAAAGGGGGAGATTGTTGGAGCTTGTGTTCCACTTCTCTTAGTTTGAGAAATAACAAATCACACTATGTATTTGATCTTGCTTGTGTTTATAGTGTGCAGGTACTGTAGTTATATAACCCTATGAACATGATGCTGATTGATGACGATTCTCTGAAAAGAGAGCTAACGCTCGCGTTAGTTGTTAACACCCCGCGTTAACAACCATTGAGAAGGAAACCGTTGAGAAGAAATGTCGTCGAGAAGCCAGAAAGTGCATTCGACGAAATTTGAAGACGTTCGATGAAATCTGAAGACGTTCGACGAAATGTGATGCCGGTCGACGAAACTGCGTTCGACAAAATTTGAAGACGTTCGACAAAATTTGAAGACGTTCGACGAAATTTGATGTCGCACGACGAAATGGTGTTCGACGAAATGAGGTTCCGATCGACGAAAATTGCGGTTGATGAAATTGGTTTCCGTTCGACGAAAGCGCGTTCGACGAAATGAGTTTCGTTCGATGAAATTTGTTTTTGCCACGATCCTGACGGTTTGCACGATCTCAGCAACTATCATACACAATGCTTAACACTGGCGTTAACTCTTAACGTCGCGCGGTAGCTCCCGTGTCTATTTAAGACCTGATTCATTTGCTCAAGATAGAGATGCATTGAAGCCTTCATTCCAGAAATCTGAGAGAGCATTTCATTCAGAATTCAGAGAGAACTCCCAACACCAACATTGAGGAACAAGAGTGAGAACGAGATTTCCAACGACAAATTTGAAGAAGGACGCTCGCTTCAACTCCAACATGGTCATGGCGTATCTTCAACATCTCCTTCAGCGCTCTTCATTCTAGGGAGTCATTTGTTATTATTTTATCTTTATCCTTTTATATTTTCTTATAACGTTAGTAATTCGCCGCCTTGTGTCTGGCGACTAGGTACTTGTGCAGCTTAGGGGGTAATTCGCCGCCTTGTGCATGGCGACTAGGTCAAGGGTAGATCTAGGTGGTGGCTAGAGGCCTTATCTTGGGATAGATCGGCTATAGCCAACCGGTCCTTGGGAGAAGGACCGGTGAAGCAACAAAAAGTGATTTTCAAGTTGTCGCCTCAAATTTCAAGCGTTATTGAAATTATATCCTCATAATCATTTTTGTGATATATAAAATTTCTTTTCAGTATATCTAATTTTTCTGTAATTATATTTCACAAAGAAAATCATTTTGAAAATCTTTCTGTTAATTAAAATCAATAATTTATTCCAAAAAACGTAAACCCCTTATTCACCCCCCCCCCCTCTAAGGGCGCCATTAGATCCAACAGATATCCCCAATGCCATCTTGCAGACTGCTTCAGCATCTTTTTCTTCATCACTCTTTGATGAAGAAGAGCTTGACTCTGCTTTAGAGTCACTGCAGGTTTCAACAATGAAACCTTTGGCCTTCTTTTTTTCTTTCCTCCTGAAAGATTTCTTCTTCTGCTCATCTTTGTTGCTACTCCTGTCCCTTTGTTCCTATGGGAAATCAGGGCTATGTGCCCTGTCTTGTTGTAGGAGAAGCAAGTCACCTCCTTCTTTGGAGTCTTATCATATCTGAGATTTGAGCTCATTTCTCTTCTCCTTGAGTCTTCTGTCTTGACCCACTTTCTGAATCTCCTTGCCAGGAGGCTGAACATTTCATCTTCCGGAGTGGAGGGCTCTCCTTCAGAGCTTTCAGAGCATGGCTCCTTTGGATATGAGTTGGAGTTGTCTCTTTTGCCTCTATTTCAGCTCTGCTTTTCAGTAGTATCTTATATAATTTTAGCTTTCCTAGCAAAGCATCAGTAGAGATTTCTCTAAGGCATCTGTACTCTCTGATGGCCTAGATCCTTGAGTCCCGTGAGCTTGGCAAGCACATGAGGATCTTATCATTGATCTCTGTCAAGGATATTTCCTTTTCCAGACTCCTTAGCTCATTGATAATGATGTTGAATCTGTCATACATTTCAGCAACACTTTCATTAGCTTTCTTTTGAAAGTTCTCATATTGGGATATAAGAAGGGACTTCATATCCTTTATTTCATCAGAACTCCCTTCAACAATTCTGGTAAGAGATTCCCAGATCTCTTTTGATGATTGGCAGTTAGCTACTTTCTGGAAAATGTCATCTGATATTATGGAAACCAGAATGTTCATAGCCTTGGCATCACATGCCTTCTGCTTATTCTCAGCCTCTGCCCATTCACTCCTTGGGACAACTTCCAGTGTTGTAGATCCACTGACACCTTGTCTGACTGGAGATGGGGGATGTGAAAGAATGACAATAAAAATGTCTTCATCAATAGAGTTCATATACAACTTTATTCTGGCCTTCCAGAGTGTAAACTTATTTAGGTTGCACACTGGTGGTCTTGTTGATGCATAATCCTTAGAGCTCATTTTCTGTAAAAATAGTTTTAATTGATTTATAATAAAGAAATGAGAGGAGGAGATCTTTTGATCAAGGTGTTAACCTTTTGATAATAAAGAAATGACATACCAAACATTATAGAGAACATTGTAGAGAGGAGTAGAACTTTCTATAATATTTTATTGTCTATGTATCTCTTGCTTGTATTTCTGTTTATGTCAAAGAATGTGTAAAATCACTTTACAGATAATTTGTTAAGTTAAATCAAAAGAAGTTTTTCCCAACAACAACTTTCTTATGTTATCCTTGAGTCATATGATATTGTTTCCTACGCACTTAAACACACAAGATCAAATACACAGGATTTGTTATTCTCAAACCTAGGAGATGCGGAAGACCATGTTCCAACAAACTCCCCTTTTGATAATAACAAATCCATTAATGATAAATCAGAGCATTAATATATAAATCATGATGAAACCTACTTGCGTGTGTGTGAGTGACGACTTAGGATAATTGTCGATTTTGGTATTTAGAATTTCTCCCCTTAAATGCATGCCCCCTATGTGAATGCTCCCCGTATATGTAGGCTATCTTCTTAGTCATTAATCATGTTAGTTTTCATCCTTTGATAGCGTTTATTATTTATCATGTTAGTTCTCCCCCTTTTGTTATTAGCAAAAGTGGGTTAAGGAAGCAAGAGACATAAAAAGAGGATTTTGATAAAAAAATAAGGCATGATCGAGCTTTTAGAGGAAATGAAATGATAAGGAGTTTTTCGCATAAAAATAATTTCACAGAAATAGATCAGAGTTTTTATAGAAAGTATGCGTGTTAGAACAACTTAAAATAACCATTACAAAGCAAGTTGACCACTTGTTGAAGAAAAAGAATATTAAGATTTAAGACTTAAAATAAGCATGAAAGTGCAAGGTAAAAGTGATAAGTTAATATTCCAGAAGGCTTATAGAAATACAAGAAACATCTTATTGTAATCATGACGATTCATAGGAGGAAATATGAGTTTAAGTCCAAAAAAAGAAGATGTTTTTGTAAATCAATTTTTAAAAAAATCTTTAAGATTTACAATAAATTAACCAAGCATGAAAGAAAGATATCAAAAAGAGACTACTACAATGTTATTTTAATTCCCAAATTCAAGACATACCAAACATCGTAGAGAGCACGTTAGGTTATCTAGTGCATTTATATATAAAGAGTAGTATAGAATTAGAATTAGGATCCAATACTCATGAGAATAAGTGTTATGGAAGATAATGACGTGCACATAAGTGTATTTTAAAGAGAGTAAACAAATGATTTAATCAAAAATACAGGACATATGTAAAGTAAGGTGCAAAATAAAACACACAGAATTTTACTTTCACACACTTCAATGCACACAAAACAAAATGTAAAATAACCAAGGTGCTCTGCACACATAATGTTCATTAAGACTTATCAGGCTGCAAAGTAGTGCTTGGGGGATCACAAACTTTATTTTTTCAATATTGATAATTTTGTGATCCGGTGTACTTAAGAATAAATGGTGTAAATTAAGAATAAAAGCTATGGTTTGCACAAGACACTTTACTATTCTTTCCAAGGTGCTCAACCTCACAATGCTCATTAAGACTTATCAGGAGGTTCAAGTAGTGCTTGGTGGAGTTATCTTTGTCAATTATTTCATGATTTTTTTGTTTTGTACAGAGATCTCCGAATACACTTGTTTTGCAAACAATTGTAATTTTGAAAGCACAATCTGTTTTCTTAATTTTTAAGAGTGCAAATAAATATAGTGTAGTTAAGATACTTGTGCAATTTTAATTTATTGTACAATTACAATACACAAGCAAGCATTCTTAGATTAAAAGCACATGTAGACTTGCCAAAATAAGTGAGTGAAGAAATATCATTATCAATCATAAAACATTTACTCATAGTTAGAGGCATGCTAAACATGGTTCTACACAACACTTTTTCAATACAATTGATGCACATGTGCTTAGATATATCAACACATGATAAGAAGCAAAATAATCCTCAAAGTAGTTTAAAAGGATGAATTTCAACATTGTAGAAAGTCTAAGTGATAGATTAAACCATGCTTGATATTAACAAGAAAGTCCATAAGTTTTTTTTTTGATATTTTTAAAAAGAATTTTGTGATTAAAATTTGAACTCTTATAATTGATATTGGACTTCCCAAGGTCTGCCCTATCACCGGTATTAGGAGATGTGATGGGATGACATCCCAAATCTCCCTTTCGCAAGATACATGTAAATAGAAAAGTTAAGTTCTAACTGCAGTTTTTTGGCCCATTGTGGTATAGTTTGTCCTTCCCATTCATTCCGCTATTTTATAGTCTTATTTATTCATGTAAATGCTTGGGATGTTTGTCTCTACCAGTGGTCCTGGTGGTTTTCCTGTAGGGTACAGGGGTTTCTTGGACACTCGGAGTGCGTTGGGCCATTTTTAGCCTAATAGGCCACTGGTCATGCATTTTTTTCGCGCATGATCATTGCTCATGCGCATTCCCCCATTTTCCAACCGAGCAGTTTGCACAATCACTGGATTCCTTCTCGCACGACCACTAGCCGCGCGCCACTGCCCGTGCGCTATTTTGGCATTCTGGATTCTGCTACAAGTTGTCTTCGCACGAACAGTGGCATTTCTTCGAGCACGACAACTGGTTGTGCGCCACTGATCATGTGCGCTATTTAATCTCCCACCTATATATATGTTGTTTGCAATTTTAGGTCATTCCAAGCCGGGGCTGCTCGCAATTTTCTTCCATAGTAAGGGGGAAAGCTCCATTTTTGAAGGTTTCTTCCTCCCCCTTTCACCCGAGGCCACCTCGCATCATCCAAGCACTTCAAGGGAGAGATCCTAGCCCTACTCTCATCACCGCAGAAGGAGTATACAGCTTTTGTGGCAGCCGTATCGTGAGACAGAGAAGACGGGTATATTAGAGGGAGGTGACAGCACCTCTTGACCCCGGATGTTTGTTGTTGACCGAGATAGGACGTGGATTGACAACTCGATGATTCCTACCGTAAATTCTGACAAGCCTCTAGATTTGGTTGTATTTCTAGCTCTTCTTCCTTTCCTCCTTATGATTGTAGTTAGTTTCTCTTTATGTTGATAATGTTGCACTCTATATTTGTTGAACTTCTTGTTATATATTATAAAATGTTTTCATGCTTTATGAGTGCTTGAGGTGTGCTTTCGGGGTGATTGTGGTGTGAGTGTTCGGTGTTACCGCACTAGTAATTGCTAGTGCCGTACTAGTTGATGAGGTGCTTGCGACCCTTATTCTGCCGGTGCGACTTACTCCATCCACAAGCCTACTCATCCATCCGCACAGCGAAGCGGTGGATAGTGGCCCGTGTAATCCATCCATCTAGCCAAGAGGTGCTAACGGCCCTCAAACCTTTCCGCAGTTACACTCACCTCATCCGCCTGCCTTCTCATCCATCCGCCTAGAAAAGTAGTGCATAACGGCCTGTATAGTTTCCATCCACCTAAAGAAGCAGTGCATAGCGGCCTGCATAGTAGTAGTTTAGTTTCTTTTCTTTTATTTTCCATAACCCAAATCACCACCTACATGTTCCATCTGACTTCAAGGACTTCGATCTCAAGTCCTTCCACAAAAGTAAACTCCACCTTACTATGTTCCTTCGAGATCGATACTTGGGAATCACTCCCCATTTTATATTACTTGAATTATCTGTACACTCCCGTGTCGTGTCGCAGTCTTGCTACCGCCTATAGAGGTGTGCTAGTTCTGCGTATCAAGTTTTTGGCGTCGTTGCCGGGGAACACAGCCGTGTGTGTTTTCTGGAGATGGAGGCGAGAGGTAGAAGTTCTTCCATTTGTAAATTGCATCCTTTTTTTTTCATATTCTGTTTTTCCTACTTTAAATATAGGTTGCTTTAGTAAATTATTGTTGGGTGTAGTATTTTGCACAATAGTGTTTTCGTTTGAATTTGGTTATCTTCACGCAATGTGGGTCTCATTCAATATTCATTGTCGTTGGTGTTGAGATATCTCTCATGCTAGTGATAGATGTCCAAAGGGAGATAATATTCCTAACACTCAAGGCCCAGTATATGGAGCACCAACTTCGTCTGGTACTCCATATGGTGTGCATAAGTTCTATGGCTATTCATCTGAGCCTTTAATGGCACATTTCATTATACTTGTTATGCCAAAGAAGCCAGCAAGGTAGTGCTTGTTTTGTCAGAGTACGAATCATGCCTTGAAGGATTGTGCTGCTTATCATTCCCAATTGGATGAGTATGACGAGCTGGATATCTGGATCGTCCCGACTCCTAACTCTGGCAGCACACCTTCTACCTCGGATTACCTAGCTGTGCTACCTTCATGTTTTGAAGGGAATGATGCAGACACACTTATCAAAGTTGTGGCAGATGTATGTTCCGACATAGCTCAGCCTATCTCTCCTGTGCATATATCAGCTTGCGTGGACTTGATTCTTTGTGAGGAATCAGTGCTTGACTTTTCTCCAAGCACTATTCCCCCCTGTTGTGCATACTACTACATTTGTCTATGACGACATTATTGAGGATGTTTCGCAGGACAAGGCAGGTGATTTGTGTGTTGTGCCTATTCCTATGGAGGAGGATATGTTCCAAGGTGACGAGGATTCTACCTCAGCACCGGTGGAGGAATTCCAAATCGTGGAGGAGGCCATTGATGATCTTACTGAGCCCATGCAGCATTATCGACGATGCCGACAGTATCCTTTTGCTTCAACCTATCGGGAGTGAGATCGAGACCACTCCCCCGATTGATGCTTATTTAAGTTTTTCTTCTCTTTTATTTCCTGACCCCCCCCCCCCCCCCCCTTCATCATTTGATCCTGTGCAGGTTGAGTCTTTACAGGTACTCAAGGAGTACTTGGAGCATTTTTCTCAGGTCAATGATGAGTGTATCCTCTCATGTGAGGAGGTTGATCCCTCCTCCATATAAGAAGCCTTATTCATTTCCCCCTCTTCCTGCTGCCTCTGTGAAGATGACACCTTACTGGGCAAGGATATTTTTGGTGAGTTGAGTGAGTATATCTCATACTCCACTTACATTCTCTTCCCTCTATCTATGAGGAGCAGGTATTATTATTTAGGTAGAGGGGTGACTGTTCTATCATCATATCGGTACCCGCTACCGACACGGATATTAGGCCAGTTACCTGTTCACTTCTCCTTCCATACTCCCATCAGCAAGAACTCTTAAAGTTCTGAATAAGTCATGCTGGGAGGACAATAACCCCAGTAGTTATCTTACTTTTTCCTGCATTTTTATTTTATCTAGTTTGTTTAGTTAGTTGTATTTCTTTTTTTTAGTTTGCCTATTTTCTTTTATTTTGGAGGATCTCACCCCTGTAGGTTCATTTTCTGGATGGGGATGCTGTAGTTTTGTATTGGTTTACACGCGTCTTCTGGTGTGCTCACTTACTGAGCATTGGGTACTCTCTTCCCCTAGCTTTATTTTGAATTTCATAGTCATATATTGTATTGGATGTTTAGTTTAAGTTTGGTGTAGAGTCATTTTATGTACCCACTCACGTGCACTATTGCATAGCATGCTAGAAGCTTTTATTTAAGATGTTTTATTCATTTTATTTGCACACCACAGCACCCACTTGAGTGTGTACTTAGCTGTTGGCGCATCATTAGTTGAACTTATTCTTTTGTGTGATTTGTGGAATTCTAGGTGCTGGCATAAGATTATGAAATGGAGTAAAATGTTGACTCATGCAGTGCCCCTAGTCGAGTGCTCATGTCTTGCATAGAAATCATGTAGAGTAGATTTTTCTTTATATATTTAGTTTAATATTGTTTCTATTAGTGTAAATGTTGTTTACTCTACTCATAATGGTGAATCTGGTGTGAATCAAATGGCATCGTAGGGATGTGTGTAGACAATAACTAGATTAATATTGCTTAAGTTGGGGGGAAGGATAGTCTTTCTCGTTGGCGAAGAACTTGCCCCAAGCGATTCTTTAAGCATTAGCATAGGATAGTTCTGTGGTGCGAGTGTGATGTAGGCCATCATTTTGGCCCGGTTCAGCCTGTGTATCGTTCCTATCTTCTACACTCGATAGCCCTTTGATAAGTAATAAAATATATGTATTTTTAGTATAATTATTAGTATAATTTTAATTAATATTGTAAATTTTCTATGTAAATTAATGAATAAATTGCTTATTTTATCATTTTTTGTTACTAACTTAGCTTTATTTTTGTTTTTGCAGATTTTGGCAATTTTTGTCAAGTCACGCCCTGAGTCACGCCCGTGACCCAAGGGCGTCAAATTTTAAAACGCCAACTTCTCAATCTGCGTTCGACGAAAGGCAAGTTGCGTTCGACGAAAGTTGAACTGCGTTCGACGAACGCCCTCTGCCCCTGCGTTCGATGAAAGCTCTCCGAGATGCGTTCGACGAAAGCTCTCCGAGCTGCGTTCGACGAAAGCTCTCCGAGCTGCATTCAACGAAGGCTCTCCAAGCTGCGTTCGATGAACTCCCTCTGCCCCAGCATTCGACGAACGGCGTCCAGCGTTCGATGAATCCCTCTCAGCGTCCAGCGTTCGACGAACGGCGATCTGCATTCGACGAACTCTCTTTGTCCAGGCGTTCGAAGAATCCAGCGCACACGCCAGCCGTCACACCCCAGTTAAAGCAGATATGTGCCACCCACTATCACGCCCGTGACATTGTAGGTCACGCCCGTGTGCAGCCAAGTTTGACGGCCAAACCTTCCAGAAGACGGCGGATGCAACCCCTAAAGCACACGCAAATGTCACGCCCTAAGTCACGAACGTGACATCCAAGTCACGCCCGTTATCTAGGGCGTGTAAAAATGAAAATTTTCCTATAAATAGAGGGGCTCGGCTGAAGCATTTCATATCCAAATTTTGAGTTCTTGTTAGTGTATTTGAGTTCTTTGAGTGATTGTGAGCTTTTCTTTATGCAATTAAGTTTATGTTCGTTTGTAATTTTCTCCTTTTAGAAATAAAATGTTGTTTTCTCATTTGGATCATATTCCTTTTTATTTATGCTAGTGTGTTTGTGTCTATGAGAATAGTTTTATTGCTTTCATAACTTAGTTTATTGCTTTCATAATTTAGGTTTATTGCTTTCATAAAAATAGTTTATCGCTTTATTTATCGCTTTCTTTCGATTTAGTCTTTTTATTACAAGTAGAGTGCGTGCGTATATGAGATAGTATTTTTCTATTTTGTAACTTAGCTTTATTTCAGTCTTTATATGACTGCTATATACCACCCCCATCTTGAATAAGAGGCTAATTTAGTTTAGCACTTATTTAATTCGGTTGGGACAGATATTTTTTCTGTGCCTTTATAAGTCTTTTCATTTCTATACCACCCCATTCTTGAATAAGAGGCTAATTTCCTTTAGCACTTGTTTAAGACGGTTGGGACGGATACTATTACTGCTTTTATATAAGTCTTTTTATTTTCCTTTTTATCCGCTTATATCCGCTTAAATAATTAAATATGTATTTTCTTAATTATGTCGTCTCCATTCCGATGAGTGGCTAATTTCCTTTAGCGCACGATGTCGAAGAGTATTGGGACACAAAAATAGTTTTTCTAAAAATAAAACATCTCTTTCTAAAATAATTAACGCTTAAGGTTTACCCGAGAATGACGTTGAGTGGAGCCACATAATCGATGTGTGGTTTTCATTTCCATCTCTGTACACTAGTTAGCTGAGAGGATCGTGCGTACGGACTTATCGCTCATGGGTAAAGAGAAGTGCGCTCTACCCTCAAGAGAGGATGAGGTAAGTCTCCCGAATTGGAAGTAAAAACCCAATAGCGGGGTTCATAACATAAGGCGAGTATTAAGAAGATTCGATGGTCGAAAATTCATAATCTCAGGTGGGCGTACCCTCGAGAGAGGAGCGTTCATAATTATAGAACCTCCACGGCCAAGCCGTTTTAATGTTTTAAAAAGTCATCTCTTTTACTTCTAAAAAAGACTATTTTCGTCTCATGGTAATTCGACATCGGGCGCTATTATTATCATCATTTAGAACTCTAGTTATACGCTTATTATAATTCGGTTTTAAAAACCCACACTAAAAACTTATTTAGATAAGATAATAGTTCGTTCCTCAAAGTAGCTTAATCAACATGATCCGCAGAAATATACGACCTCGATATTTTCTAAAACAAAATATCCTGTATTACTCACACTAAGGTATACTTGCCTTTATTATATGGTTAGTTCGGATTAAAAAAATTAAACAAAAGCTTTTCAAACCAATTTAGTGCAAAACTCTCCTTTGCTATTTTTAAAATCAATTGAATTCAGCGTTGTAGCCGAGGTGTAATCGTCAATATTTCAAAAGCAGAAAAAGACCGTTACATCTATCTTTCGATAGGATAACGTTTAATTTCTCAAAGTAGAAGTACTTGTGAAACTCTTTGGAAACACCCGTCGAAATCTAATATCATCAAATAAAGGTTAACTAAAACAAAGAAACAAGAAGCAATCTGAATTTCAAATCATCAAGTTTTTCGCGCCGTTGCGGGGAGCTTGTGTTGTTATTTGAAACAAGGAATTACTATTACTTTTATCATATATATTAAAAATATATAAAAAAAAATATCTCTACAAAATATATATATATAATTTTACAAAAAGCAAAAAAATTATATATCATTTTTATTATTAGTATATGACCCGAGGAAACTCCTCAGACGATTCGATTATTGCTTTTGACCCCGAAATCGAGCGCACTCTTCACGAGCGCCTCCGACTTCGTGATCAAACCTTACTCGAATTTCCCGAAGAGTCATTCGGAGATACGTACACTGAACCTATGGCCGATCAAATTCCAGATGTGGCCCCGCCACAGACCATGGCATATTATGCCAGGCCAAATATGGAAGATACCAGATCGAGCATAACATGCCCAACAGTGGCTAATAATAATTTTGAAATAAAATCTAGCATCATTCAAATGATACAACAGTCAGTCCAATTTGACGGTTTGCCAGATGAGGATCCAAACTTACATCTTTCAAATTTTTTGGAAATCTGCGATACTTTTAAAATTAATGGCGTTACTGACGATGCCATTCATTTTCGTTTATTTCCATTTTCCCTGCAGACGAAGGCAAAAACGTGGTTAACTTTTCTTCCCAGAGGATCCATAACCACGTGGGCCCAATTGATGGAAGACTTTTTAACTAAATATTTCCCCCGTCAAAAACCGCTATGTTACGTACGGATATCGCCTCTTTCATTCAATACGATTCTGAGTCTATTTATGAGACTTGGGAGCGTTTTAAAGAGTTCCTGCGTAGATGTCCTCATCATGCGCTGCCGTCCTGGCTACAGGTCCAGACGTTCTATATTACCGGATCGATTAAAAACTTGAAAAAATCAGGTGGGACAGCTGGAAAAGATGGTCTCGGAGCGGCCATATGGAGCTCTACCAGGGAACACGGAGCTGAACCCCCGAGAAACTGCCAACGCCATAAATATTCGCAGTGGAAAGGAGGTAACCTCCCCCAAATGGGTCGAGCCTAAGGTACCTGTTTCGACATCGACCCCTACACCCTCTCCTTCGATAGATAAATCACCGAGTCTTCCGATCGTGCTGAACGTTTCTTGCTCGCCTCTTCCTTATCCTTCACAAATAAACAATGAGCGGAAGGACGAGCAATATCGAAAATTCTTACAAATTTTTAAACAAATTTTAATAAACGTTCCCTTCTGCGAGGCACTCTACCAAATGCCGAAATACGCGAAATATCTTAAAAGGTTGCTTTCTGACAAAAAGAAACTCGACGATGTTTCGCGCATTTCCCTTAATGCGGACTGCTCAGCTATTTTCCTTAACAAATTGCCGCCAAAATTAAATGACCCGGGACGGTTCTCCATCTCGTGCCTCTTCGACAATATGTTATTGAAGTACGCTCTAGAGGACTTGGGCGCCAGCATCAATTTGATGCCTTTTTCTCTTTTTAAACAACTCAATTTTGGCATCCCAAGCCCGACAAAGATGAGTATCCAGCTTATGGATAACTCAATAAATTACCCTATAGGGGTAGTGGAGGTTGTTCTAGTCCAGGTAGACAAGTTTATCTTCCCGGTAGATTTCGTCATCCTGGACATCGAGGAAGATGCTGAGGTACCTATCATCCTCGGTCGCCCCTTCCTCGCCACCTCCCGTGAGCTAATTGATGTCAGTAATGGTCTCCTTCTCCTTCGGGTGGGAGACGATGAAGTTACTCTGCACGTTAATCCCTCACTACAACACTCCCTATCAAACGATGATCCCGGTACTTTAGTTTAGTCAAGCTATGCGACGGTAAACAAAACGCTTGTGGGAGGCACCCCATATTTACCTAATATTTTATTATGTTTTGTTCTTTTACATGTTTTTTGCAGGGTTTTGTTTGACCCCGCCAGTTTTCGTTCAGGGAAGCTTTTTGCTCTCTCTATCTTTTTCGTACATACTGCATCTTTTATTTTCTCTTCTTCATACTTACATTACAACATTGGGGACAATGTTGGGTTTTAAGTATGGGGGTGTTTTACTGTCTTTATTTAAACAAAAAAAATATTAAAAACAAGAACAAAACTATAAAAAAAATTGTTTTCTTCTGCATTTTGCTTACTTTTGTAAATATAAGCTTAAAAAAAATTTCAAAAATCCAAAAAAAAAAAAAAAAAAATCCAAAGAAAATGCAAAACCCCAAAACAGCTCAAAAATATATATATATATAACTATATAGTAGTTGAAAAACAAACAAAACACCAAAAAAATAATAAAACCCTACTTCACTTTTATTCTTAAAGCATTTAGTTTCAAGAGTATATGTTTGTGGATTTTCATAATCGCAAGTTTTACTATTTGTTTGTTTATCTAAGATCAATAGATTTAAACGTTCGGGGTTAAGTTTTATAGAATTTCTTGTGTTTTTAATTTAAATAGAGGCTTTGTTTTCAAGCACTACTTCTACTAGCTAAAATAGAGACATGTGTTTTATGTTGGCAAAACAACTTTAGACTGCAATTATCCTACTTTATGTCTTTAGGAATCTATGAATATTCAAATTACTAAGGTTGCTCTCAAAACTTTTTTTTATTATTGTAGAATTTCTCTTGAAAACCCCTTGTATACACCAATTTAGCATGGCAAATAAAAAAATTAAAAGAAGAAAAAGATCTTATGTCAATGGGAATAAAAAAATTCCGTAAACATAGGCACCCAATATTTGTTAAAAGAGATCCTATGTCATTGGGAATTACAAAATCCGTAAACACAGGCATTAGGTTAATTAAAAAGGTCAATTTTCCCTCGTAAACCAACGATGGGAGTCAAAGGAAACTATAAAAGAGGGGTGAGAGGATAAAATTCATCACCCCTAATTCAAGTACTCTTCTTTTTGCCAAGGCTTTTTACCCCTTTTCCCTTAGCCCAATTATTGTTTCTAGTTATAATTCAAAATATCATTTGAGAGCATAATTAGTAACTTATATTTTTCCTTCATGTTTCTTTAAACAAAGGTTATTATAATTTCGATCTAATCTCGTTTACTAATGATTGCAATTTTGTTTGCTATTTTGTTAATTAAGAAGTCTTTTGGCTAGGACATTTCTTTCTACTTAAATCAATTGCATCATTTAGGACTTAACTCTTATCACTCCGAATTTTTATTTTTCAGTCTCTTATGATTAAAATAAAACGATAGCTAAAAATTAGAACTTATGTTAATCCTGTATAGATCTCTCTTACTTTTGCTCTGGAATATCAAAAGCTTAAGTATGGGGGTATTTGATAAGTAATAAAATATATGTATTTTTAGTATAATTTTAATTAATATTGTAAATTTTCTTTGTAAATTAATAAATAAATTGCTTGTTTTAACATTTTTTTGTTACTAACTTAGCTTAATTTTTGTTTTTGCAGATTTTGGCAATTTTTGTCAAGCCATGCCCTGAGTCACGCACGTGACCCAAGGGCGTGTAATTTTAGAACGCCAACTTCTCAATCTGCGTTCGACGAAAGGCAAGCTGCGTTCGACGAATGTCGAACTACGTTCGACGAACGCCCTATGCCCCTGCGTTCGACGAAAGCTCTCCAAGCTGCGTTCGACGAAAGCTCTCCGAGGTGCGTTCGACGAAAGCTCTCCGAGCTGCGTTCGACGAAAGCTCTCCAAGCTACGTTCGACGAACTCCCTCTGCCCCAGCATTCGACGAACGGCGTCCAACGTTCGACGAATCCCTCTCAGCGTCCAGCGTTCGATGAACGGCGATCTGCGTTCGATGAACTCTCTCTGTCCAGGCGTTCGAAGAATACAGCGCACACGCCAGCCGTCACATCCCAGTTAAAGCAGATATGTGTCGCCCACTGTCACGCCCGTGACACTGCAGGTCACGCCCATGTGCAGCCAAGTTTGATGGATAAACCTTCCATAAGACGGCGGATGCGACCCCTAAAGCACGCGCAAATGTCACGCCCTAAGTCACGGCTGTGACATCCAAGTCACGCCCGTGACCTAGGGCGTGTAAAATGAAAATTTTCCTATAAATAGAGGGGCTCGGCTGAAGCATTTCTCATCCAAATTTTGAGTTCTTGTTAGTGTATTTGAGTTCTTTGAGTGATTGTGAGCTTTTCTTTATGCAATTAAGTTTATGTTCGTTTGTAATTTTCGCCTTTTAGAAATAAAATGTTGTTTTCTCATTTGGATCATCATCCTTTTTATTTATATTAGTGTGTGTGTGTGTGTATGAGAATAGTTTTATTGCTTTCATAACTTAGTTTATTGGTTTCATAATTTAGGTTTATTACTTTCATAAAAATAGTTTATCGCTTTTTTATCGCTTTCGTTTAATCGCTTTCTTTCGATTTAGTCTTTTTATTACAAGTAGAGTGCATGCGTATATGAGATAGTTTTTTTCTTTTTTGTAACTTAGCTTTATTTCAGTCTTTATATAACTGCTATATATCACCCCCATCTTGAATAAGAGGCTAATTTACTTTAGCACTTATTTAAGTCGGTTGGGACGGATATTATTTCTGCACCTTTATAAGTCTTTTCATTTCTATACCACCCCCATCTTGATTAAGAGGCTAATTTCCTTTAGCACTTGTTTAAGACGGTTGGGACGGATACTATTACTGCTTTTATATAAGTCTTTTTATTTTCCTTTTTATCCGCTTATATCCGCTTAAATAATTAAACATGTATTTTCTTTATTATGCCATCTCCATTCCGATGAGTGGCTAATTTCCTTTAGCGCAATATGTCGAAGAGTATTGGGACAAAAAAATAGTTTTTCTAAAAATAAAAAATCTCTTTCTAAAATAATTAACACTTAAGGTTTACCCGAGAATAACGTTGAGTGGAGCCATATAATCGATGTGTGGTTTTCATTTCCATCTCCGTACACTAGTTATCCAAAAGGCTTATGCGTACGGACTGATCGCTCATGGGTAAAGAGAAGTGCGCTCTACCCTCGAGAGAGGATGAGGTAAGTCTCCCGAATTGGAAGTAAAAACCCAATAGCGGGGTTCACAACATAAGGCGAGTATTAAGAAGATTCGATGGTCGAAAATTCATAATCTCAGGTGGGTGTACCCTCTAGAGAGGAGCGTTCATAATTATGGAACCTTCACGGCCAAGCCGTTTTAATGTTTTAAAAAGTCATCTCTTTTACTTCTAAAAAAGACTATTTTCGCCTCAAGGTAATTCGACATCGGGCGCTACTATTATCATCGTTTAGAACTCTAGTTATACACTTATTATAATTCGCTTTTAAAAACCCACACTAAAAACTTATTCCGATAAGATAATAGTTTGTTCCTCAAAGTAGCTTAATCAACACGATCCACGGAAATATACGACCTCGATATTTTCTAAAACAAAATATCCTGTATTACTCCGATAAGGTATACTTGCCTTTATTATATGGTTAGTTTGGATTAAAAAAATTAAACAAGAGCTTTTCAAACCAATTTAGTGCAAAACTCTCCTTTGCTATTTTTAAATCAATAGAATTCGGCGTTGTAGCCGAGGTGTAATTGTCAATATTTTGAAAGCAGAAAAAGATCGTTACTTCTATCTTTCGATAGGATAACGTTTAATTTCTCAAAGTAAGAGTACTTGCGAGACTCTTCGAAAACACCCGTCGAAATATAATCTCATCAAATAAGGTTAACCAAAACAAAGAAACAAGAAGCAATCCGGATTTCAAATCATCACCCTTTTGTGCCTATCCCTTTCTGTTGATTCATCTCCACCTTTGCTTCACCAAAGCCTAAAAGCCAAACCTAGTTGCACGCCCAAACTCTAGATAGAGTCTTCGATTATTTGCATTATGGGGGTGTTGATTGTGGTGATTATATCGTGATCATGTGGATGCGCCTATTTGAAAAATATGCTGAAATGAAAAAGAAAAGAAAAGAAGAAAAGAAAAAAAAGAGGAAAAAACTTTATTATGATGCTTGTTTGAAAATAATTTGAGAATTGTGTTTTGGGAGTAGGCAGTGCACACACTCATGTTGCAATAGTTTAAGCCTGGGGGTGTGGTGCACTTACATTGTATTGTGGCTCTTGGGGTAGTTGTTTTGTGTGCTCATTTGGGTTAGGTGCATGTAGCCTTTCTGTTTATCTTTGTTTACCTCGCCATAACCCAAGCCAAATTTAAAACCTAAAGTCCTGGTTACTTGCATAGTGAACCGATCTAGTGTTGTAGAGAGAATGCGAACGGGTGAGCTTATGGTCACCAACACCAATGGATTTCGGTGGAGGTTGTTCCTATCCCTGATCTTTAGCAATGCGTGTCTGAGCGGTTAGTCTATTTTCTCCCTACGCGTGACCAGATGATTCACAGTGATTCCTAATATGAGTACTAGTAATATATATTTACTCTATTTGAAATTTATAAACTGTTTGTATAATTAGAAATCATTTCTACTATTTTCTATGCACGTGAGAATGCGACTTCGCATGGTACTCTGTGGCATAGTGTTAGGACAACTACTTTATTTTCCCTATCTGCATAGAGTTTGTTTGCTCGGGATGCGCAAATAGGTAAGTCTGGGGCTGTGATGAGTCTGATTTATATAGGGTTTTTTAGACTCATCTGCGCTAGTTTTCTCTCACTTGCACTTCTCTTTCTGCACATTATTGCTTATATTGCATTGCTACTCCGGATTACATTAAGTGCACTTTTTTTGGCCCATTGTGGTATATTTTGTCCTTCCCTTTCATTCCGTTATTTTTATAGTCTTATTTATTCATGTGAATGCTTTGGATGTTTGTCTCTACCAGTGGACCTGGTGGATTTCCTGCACGGAACAGGGGTTACGTGGACGCTCAGAGTGGTTTTGGCCATTTTTAGCCTAATAGGCCACTGGTGGTGCATTTTTGTTCGCGCACGATCAGGTGCACGACCACTGGTCATGCGCATTCCCCCATTTTCCAACTGAGCGGTTCGCACGATCACTGGATTCCTTCTCGCATAACCATTAGACGTGCGCCACTTCCCATGCATTATTTTGGCATTCTGGATTCTGCTACAGGTTGTCCTCGCGCGATCAGTGGCATTTCTTCACGCACGACCACTGGTCGTGCGCCACTAATCATGCGCGCTATCTAATCTCCCACCTATGTATATGCTGTTTGTAATTTTTGGTCATTCCAAGCCGGGGCTGCTCGTGATTTTCTTTTGCCGTAAGGGGGAAAGCTCAATTTTTGAAGGTTTTTTCCTCCCCTTTCATCCGAGGACACCTCGCATCATCCAATCACTTCAAGGGAGAGATCCTATCCCTACTCTCATCACTGAGGAAGGAGTATACAGCTTTTGTGGCGGCCGGATCGTGAGATAGAAAAGTATGGTATATTGGAGGGAGGTGACAGTTCCTATGGACAGCGGACGTCAGTTGTGGACTGACATGTTTACGGAAAGTGTACCAATCGTACAAGTAATAAAAGTTGGGAGAGACTCCCCAAATATCGTTCTCAAAGGACTGCAAGTTGGGGTGTATGATTTTCTCGCTAGGGAAATTGATTATAAGCATTTCTAAGTTAATAAAAAAGGGGGGTTTTGGTTTGGTGGAGAGAGATGCGGTTAATGAAAGCTAATTAAACAATGCGGGTCGGATGCACCGCTTCTCTTGGTGGATGGATGAGTTGGCTTGCGGATGAACGAGAAGGTTTGCGGATGGATAATTCGTAACCAGCAGAGTGAGGGTTGTAAGCACCTCGTCACAAAACATGCAACAAGCAATTGCTAGTGCAGCGCATAATGTAACGATGGAGTGGATGGCAGAATGGAGGCGTTTCTCAACTCACATAAACCATAATAATTCTCATAAACATGAAATCACATTAACTTCAACAAGGGTTTATGCACATCATCCAAAACAACACACATCCATAAGAAAGATCTGAAGCAATACACAAGGGGAAAGATTAAACCCAAGCTTGAAGACTTGCTGAAGGTTCTCAGTCGAAATCGTAGGGTTGTCAAGCCTTGTCTGAGATCGGACTTTAGTTTTCGTCCGGGGTTCAGAGGAGTTGTCACCTTTCTCCACATTACCCGTCTTCTTCGTGGTTCAGCTCAAGCAAACTCTTGTTGGAGATACCTTGAATGCAGCAGGAACTTCTCATCGATGGCGTTCTTGAGCTCGTGGATGATGGAGGAGGCCGAGGAGGAAGCTTTGGCGGGAGAATTGCAAGAAAGCGATGGTTGGAGCTTCTCCTAGCTTGAACGGTGGTGGAGCGACAAAAAGGGGTGGACTGGAGCTAAAATGGCGGGCTCCCAAGAGTGTCTTCCAATCCAGCAGAATTCCTGGCTTTTATATAAAGTTATCAGAAATTAAGTCACGCATGGTCGTACGCACGACCGTGCATTATTAATGAAGAAGAAAGCCCAGGAAGAAGAAGCAGCAGTGCCCGTGCATTTACTCATGCACGATCGAAGCCGACCATGCGTAAGAACATACGAACAATTCTAGATAGCTCAAAATTAGGTCAACAAGGATAGATCGTGCATTTCGTTCGCGCACGAGCTAACTGCCCATGCGTGTACAATTCGCATGATCAGAGATAGAACGTCAAACTAAGCCGCAAATGAACTCGCACGATCGAAGTAATCTTGCATCAATGAAACACACAACCATGCGATATATGCAGACATGTAATCTGGGCAAAGTGGACGTTTTATCCACCTGCGCAATAAAGCCAACAACAAATACCCAGCTGGGAATACTCATCCAGCTCAATACTAATACAGAAAAAGTGTTGGGGAGCACCACGTGCTTACCCCCCAACGACATGAAGCGCAAATGCACCCCAAAATGGGCCTAAATAGTGCACATAGCATGGAATTGAATACAAGTGAAATACAAGTGATATTAGCTTGAATAAGACATGAACAAGAGTGAAAACTAGCCCGGATGAGTCCATAAAATAGTATAAATATTGGACTCATCATACCCCCAGACTTAACCATTTGCACATCCCGAAGAAATCATCCCTTATGCGGACGAGAAAAAAGGTCTAGCTGGCTTAACAATTGCAAATGCGGAGTACCATGCCAATTCGCATGCTCGCGCGCATAGCAATGCAATAGAAGAAACTTTTAATAATACAAATAGTTTGTAACAATCTAAGAGCGTAATTATATATTATTTCTACTCAAAAGTCAAATCACGGTGAATCATCTGGCTATGCGTAGGAAGAAAGTAGACAAATCGCTGAGGTGAACATTGCTCAAGATTGCTGCTCGGAATAACCTTCATTAAAATCCATCAATCTCGGTGACCATAAGCACACCCGGTCACACTTTCTCCATGGCATTAGTTCAGTTCATTGCGTGAGTCAGTAGGACTTTAGGATAAATACGGGGCTTGGGATTTGGTAGGGTTTACAATGATAAACATGAAGGTATACACACCTAAACCAAAAGAGCATGCTCTAAGGAGACTATCCAAGCACTACAATAAACACACGGTTGCACCACACCCCCAGACTTGAACTTGAAAATGTGGGTGTGTGCACCGCCTACTCCCAAAACAACTCTTAAAAAGATTTTCAAATAAGCTCTTTTCTTAATCACAATTTTTTTTTTCTTTTTCTTTTTCTAATTTCAAAACTTTTTCAGATAATTTACACCGCATCAACACCCTCAATTGAAAATAATACAACGCTAGAGCTCGGATTAGGTGTGCGACTAGGATTGCTTTTAGGCTTTGGTGAAATATAAGTGGAGCTGAATCAAGAGACGGCGTAGGCACAAAGGGGCTAGCAAGGATTATTATAGGGTCGGTACATAATGCTCAACCTGGCCAAAACAAAGGCCTACATCATGCTCACGCATTGAACTAACTTATACCAATGCTTCAAGAGTCGCTTGGGGCAAGTTCTTAGCCATTAAGAAATATAATTCTTCCTCCTGACTCGAGCAATACAAACCTAGCAACCGTCTACACACATCCATACGGTACCGTCGGATTCACACTGGATTCACCACTTTTGAGTAAGATAAACAATTATTACGCAGATAGAAAAAATACAAAACTATAAGCATAAAGAAAAATTTATTCTATACACAATTCTATGCAAGAAGCGAGTACTCAACTAGAGCACTACGGGAGTCAACATTCTACTCCATCTCACAATCCTAAGCTAGCACAACAATTTTCCCAATCCTACAAAAGAAACGAGTTAGACTCGTTACGCACCTACGATTATGTGTGCTCTATAGTGTGTGTTGTGGTGTGCGATGAGAATGAGCATAACTAAATAATTTAATTTAAATATATCTTCTAGTATGCAGTGTCATGCGCGCGTGCAAGTGGGTAACGAAACTTTACTCTCCCCCCAGATATAAATCTAAACATCACATAATGCAATACTACAGTTATAAAAGGACGTAGGAGGAGAGGTTACACCATGCTCAGAAATGAGCATACCAGAAGATCAGTGATTCTTGTCCAAAGGAAACAGTCCCGCTTTCTCTAAATAGATTTAACCCTGCGGTTAAGCATTCCCCCAGACAAAATAGAGATAAATTAATATATAGAATAGAACAGGAAACTGAACGGAACCAAGTTGTTCCAATGGGTTGTCTCCCAAGAGCCCTTTTGTTTACCATCCTTAAGGTGGACCAAATACGTGTATTAGCATTATAACAAGAGAGTTATTGAAATTGTCCAAAATATTATCAAAATAAGCACACAAGAATAGTTAAAGAAATACAATGAAGCAAACTAAAACAGCAGAAACATAAGCCCGGAGACTTCGTCACGACTCAGCTATATGTTGATTTGTGATGATTCACCCCAGCTGCATGAGATGGGAAGGAGGTGAGGGATTTAGGGCTCAAAGGAGATGTCTCTCCCTTGCCCTAACCTCTTCCTTCTCGTGTCGGAGGGCGGCAAAGTGCGCTGCGCGTAATAATTCATTCTGCTTCAATTTCTCTACAGTAGGAGAGCGCCAACGAGCAATATGAGCTCGATCAAGATCACTATCTATCGATCTCGGAGCAGCCAAGGGCTTCATTTCTTCACCCCCTACGGGTGACAGATCCGCCCAACAAACATGTTTTAACTGTTTACAATTAACTCCTGTTTTAATAAAATTGTTTAAGATGTTTGTGGACATGCTGGTCGTGGTAACTTCTAACTTTGCGGCCTCGCCGCCTTTGTTCTCATCATTCTCTTCCACCATCGTGTAGTTCTTTGCTATCTCCTCTCCTTCCTTCTGTAACTCAGCATTTGTCTTATTTCTCTCTTCTTCCACAACTGCGTTCGGCTCACTAACAAGCTCATCAGAAATAACATGCAGAAAACTGATATCATTGGTACTTATAGATGGGTGAGTGTGGTGTGTTACTTTGGGTGACAAGGTGGCACATCCACTAGCAATGTGAATGGTGGCGCCACTCTCCTTCAAGAATGGGGCACCCAAAATAGGCATGGAATTGTTTTCCATGGGACCCAAAACTTGAAAGTTCGTGATAACTAAAGTTATATCTACAATCACCTCGACATCCTTAATTTCTCCTTCCGTTTCCACCACCATTCCATTAGCAAGGAAAAGCGACGTCTGATCATTGGTATTGATTTTTAGGTTTCGATTTTCAATGTCTTGCAATGAATGAACATTGCGCGACAATCCAGTGTCGTAAAGAGCGGTGGATTCAACTTTATTAATTTCACACTTCACAATCAAATCGCCCTCTTGACATCCATCTGACTCGATTATGCTCTTTCCCTGCTCACAGGGGTTCTTTTCAGTCATGCTGGGGAGAGCACCTTGATTACGCTCAGAAAGCACTTGGGCCAATTGGCCTAGTTGCATTTCTAAGTTCCTCATCGAGGCAGTTCGATTGGCCTTATTTTCTTAAGCCACGTCAATAAACTTCTCCATCATTTCTTCTAATGCACTTTTCTGATGCACCAGAGCGCCTTGGTTATAACCGGGTTGAGGCAGCTTCGGTTGGCTTCCGGATGATTGAGAATCAAATTGATGCTGGCCCGGTTGCCATCGTTGGCATGCAGTGTTTTGGTTCCATGAGAAATTTGGGTGATTTTTCACACCCGGATTATAAGTATTCGAGAAAGGTGCAGTGCGGTTTTGATTTTGAATGCAATTAACATTCTCTTCCACATTGAGATTAGAAAAGACAGAGGAGATTTCACCTGAGGGGCATTCGTAGGTATGATGTCTGGAGTTCCCGCACCCTTGACAATAAATAGCCATCATCGGAGCCGAAGAAGAGGCAAGCCTCTCAACAATGCTATGCTCTTGTATGGTGATGGTGCTGCCTCCGTAAGTGGACCAGAAGTGATCACTTCAAATAGTCTTCTTGCATTCTGCGGGGTGTTCCGCCCTGCGGTCCAGAAAGAACTATGAGTCGCAGTGTCCTACAAAATTTGCAATGCTTCATCAGGAGTGTGATTCAAGAGAGTTCAGCCGGCAGCAACATCAATCATGGCCCTGCAGCTAGGCTCTATTGCAAAGTAGAAATACTCCACAAGGTTCCAGGGTTGCAGCTCATGGTGAGGACACTTTCGGAGGAGTTTCATAAATCTTTCCCAAGCTTTTGCGAGGGTTTCCTGATCGTGTTGCTGGAAGGTTGCAATCTCTCTCCTTAAGTTCACAGTTTTGTCCACTGGGTGGAACTTTGCCAAGAATTTGGAGGAAAGCAGCTCCCATGTGGTTGCTATGCCCGGCAGGATTGTATGGAGCCAGTTTTTGATTTATCACAGAGGGAGAACATGAACAGTCTTAATTTCACTGTGTCGTCCGCTATGCCGGCATACCAGAATGTTTCGCATATTTTTGAGAACTCTGACAAGTGAAGATGGGGGTCTTCACTTGCCAACCTAGAGAACTGGGCATTGTTGCGGATGATGTTTATGATTGCCGGCTTGATCTCGAATTGGTTATTCGTGATGGCTGTGCAAAAATCAGGATACACACTCCCTACAGTGGGAGTGGTGTAGTCTCGCATTGTTCTGGGCCTTGGCCGGGCCACCTCATTTTCATCAGCCACCTGACCAGCAGTTGGTGCATTCTCAACCACGGGGTTAACACCATTTCTGTTAATATTATTATTGTCCATAGCAGCAGCAGCACGGCAGCGCGCACGCAATGACCTCTCTATCTTTGGGTCGTACTCTACTAGCTCACCAGGTCCTTGCCCCTGCATAAACTTACAGACAACAAAATGAAAAATAAAAAACAACAAAGAAACTTCATAACAACTTCGAGGAAGAAAAACTCATACAATGCTTGCAATCCCCGACAATGGCGCCAAAAACTGGGCACGTTTATGGCAAAGTGTACTGATCATACATGTAAAAAAAGTTGGGAGAGACTCCCCAAATATCATTCTCAAAGGACGGCAAGTTGGGGTGTATAATTTTCTCGCTAGGGAAATTGATTATAAAGATTTCTAAGTTAATAAAAAAGGGGGGTTTTGGTTTGGTTGAGAGAGATGCGATTAATGAAAGCAAAATTAACTAATGCGGGTCGGATGCACCGCTTCGCTTGGTGGATGGACGAGTAGGCTTGCGGATGAACGAGAATGCTTGCGGATGGACGATTCGTAACCAACGGAGTGAGGGTCATAAGCACCTCATCACAAAACATGCAACTAGCAATTGCTAGTGCGGCACACAATGTAATGATGGAGTAGATGGCGGAATGGAGGCGCTCCTCAACTCACATAAACCACAATAAATCTCATAAACCTGAAATCACATTAACTTTAACAATGGTTTATGCACATCATCCAAAACAACACACATCCATAAGAAAGATCTGAAGCAATACACAAGGGGAAAGAGTTAACCCAAGCTCGAAGACTCGATGTAGGTTCTCGGTCGGAATCGTAGGGTTGTCAAGCCTTGTCCAAGCTCGGTCTTCAGTTGCCGTCCGGGGTTCAAAGGAGATGTTACCTTCCTCCACGTTACCCATCTTCTTCGTGGTTCAGCTAAAGAGAACTCTTATTGGAGATACCTTGAATGCAGCTGGAACTTCTCATCAATGGCGTTATTGAGCTCGTGGATGATGGAGGAGGCCGAGGAGGAAGCTTTGGCTTGATATTTGCAAAAAGGCGATGCCTAGTGATTCTCCTAGGTTGAACGTTGGTGGAGCGATGAAAAGGGGGGGAACTGGAGCTAAAATGGCAGGCTCCCAAAAGTGTCTTCCAAGCAAGCATAATTCCTGGCTTTTATAGAAAGTTATCAAAAATTATGTCACGCACGGTCAAACGCACGACCGTACATAGACCGTGCGTTATTAATGAAGAAGAAAGCCCGGGAAGAATAAGAAGCAGCGCATGTGTGTTTTACTCACGCACGATCAAAGCCGACCATGCGTAAAAGTGCACGAACAATTCCAGATAGCTCGAAATCAGGCCAACAAGGATAGATCGTGTGTTTTGTTTACTCATGGGCTAACTGCTCGTACGTGTATAATTCACATGATCAGATATAGAACATTAAACTAAGCCGCAAATGAACTCTCACGATCGAAGCAATCGTGCGTAAATGAAAGGCACGACCGTGCGATATATGCAGACATGAAATCTGGGCAAAGTGGACGATCTATCCACCTGCGAAATAAAGCCTACAGCAAATACCCAGCTGGGAATACTCATCCAGCTTAATACAAATACAAAAAAAGGTTGGGGATAACCATGTGCTTACCCCCAACGACATGAAGCGCAAATGCACCCTAAAATGGGCCTAAACAGTGCACATAGTGTGGAAGTGAATACAAGTGAAATACAAGTGATATTAACTTGAATAAGACATGCACAAGAGCGAAAACTGGCCCGGATGAGTCCATAAAATAGTATAAATATTGGACTCATCATGGACCGACGGTTAATTCTTTGAGATTTAAGGGTTGTTGTTGGTCACGAGATCGAAGGCGCTTGTGAAGAGTGCGCTCGATTTCTGGATAAAAAACAAATTCCGGATAATCCGAAGAGCTTCCCCGGGTCATATACTTTTATAAAAAAAAAATTTCTTTTTTACAAGTAAATTTTTTTTTTATTTGATATTTTGATTTTTGATGATAATTTAAGTAAAAGAAAGAAAGAGCTTTTTATATAATTTTTTTTTTATTTTTTTAGATGAAAATATATATAGATGATTCGTGTTTTGAATTTTTTTTGTTTAGTTTTTCGAGCTTTTTCTATTTTTTTGGTTTTTTGTTTAGAAATATATGTACGAGAGAAAAAGGGGGAGGAAGAAGTAAAAGATAAAATTAATAGCGATTTTTTTTTCGAAATAACAACAAGTCCCCGGCAGCAGCGCCAAAAACTTGATGATTAAAATTTAGAGCTTTGCAAAAGCTTTCTTGCGATGTGATTAGAATTAGGCGGGCATTTTCGAGGAGTTTCGCGAGTATTCCTACTTCAAGAAACCAACCATTATCCTATTTCGAGGAATAGAAGTAACGGTCTTTTCTTCTTTCGAAATATCGACGATTACGCCCCGGCTACGGCCCCGAATTCTCTAAATATGTAAATAAAAAAGGAGAGAGTTTTGCAAGTTTTTGTATCGTTATTATCTTAACTAATCATTCGAAAAGGCAAGCGCACCTTATCGCGTATAGTATAGGATATTTTATAGAAAACATCAAGGTCGTATTTTTCCAAGAATGTGTTGATTATTTTTACTTTGAGAACGTGCTATTATTTTATCGATGAAACGAGTGATTAATTTTATAAAGTTCAAAGAGTGATGACGATGATAATTAAGCGACTACGTTCATTAGCGAAAACAAAGAAACAATTATAAGGAAAAAGAGGTGCACACTAAATTAAAAACACACGCACTCTATCCAAATGGGTAGAAATTGCAATCTCTATCCAAATAGGTAGAGGAGAAGTAAATGCGAGAGCGAGTTCTACCCAAGCGGGTAGAGGGGAATTAAATGCGTTGCAAGTTCTACCCAAATGAGTAGAAAAGAAATAAAAGCAATCTCTACCCGAACGTGTAGAGGGGAAATAAATGCAGGACAATAATAAAAACTATGCTATTAAATTAAAATCTAAGTTAACAAAAACAAAAACAAAATTTATCCACCTACACACACACACACACTTACAATAAATGAAAAACTAAATTAAAAACAAAAGCAATAAAATTTACACTCATACACTCACACACACAACATGAACAAAAGAAGAAAAAGAAGAACAAGAACAAAAAGAACAAGTAGAACAAAAAATTTCTTATGTATATATTCATATTACAACTTTTTAAAGAAAGTGTAAACTTGGGGAGCTCAAAAAAGAGCAAGGAAATACACATAAAAACTCACAAACACTCACAAGAAAAACTCACTAGAACACTCAAGAAAAACTCACAAACTCTTATTTAGGTTCTAATTTTTATGAACCTTTTAAACAAGGGAGGAGCCCCCTTATTTATAGACAAGAAGGTGGGCTGCAATTAGCAAAAAAACCAGATATTTAGGACCTAATGGGAAGCAGCTGGAGGTTCTAGAAGGAGTTTGTTGGACAAGCTTGCTGGAAGGAGAGCTTGCAGGTTGGGGTGCGAATAGTAGCTGGAAGCTGGCGGGTTGGGGTGCGAATAGCAGCTTTGACTTGAGCACTGGTCTGGTCTCAGTGGGTAGGCATGTCTCAGCGGGTGAAGCTGAGTCTCAGCGGGCAGGCATGTCTCTGCGGTTCGGGCTGAGTTGAGATTCGTCGATCGCCTGGATGCGGAGAGGGGTTCGTCGAACGCAGCTCGGTGAGAGTTCGTCGATTGCAGCTCGGGGAGAAGTTCGTCAAACGCATGGCGCTTTTCTTCGAACACAGGGCGCCTTTCGTCGAACGCCTGCATACATATATATTATTATTAGTTATTATATATACATATATATATATATACATATATATTTCAATATATTTATAATATATACATTATTAGTACTATGTTATTATTATACTATACTACTATATTATTACTATATATATATAAATATATATATATTATATATATATTCAGAGAATTTTTATATTAATACATATTCAATAACTAACTTAATTATATTCAATAAATATTTACATAAATATTTAAATACTTTATATATATATATATATTTACATACCTAAATAGTTCCTTTTTACATATAAATATAAAAATATAAAAATTAGCTAAAACAAATTATTTATTCAATAATTTATATGAAATATGTACAATATTACCCAAAATTTTGCTAAAAACTATACTAAAAATATGCATAATTTACTATTCATCACTCCCCCTGACTTTGTGCATTTATTTCAGCTTCCTGGGCAGCTTCCTCAGCTATCTGAGCTACTTCATCGAATGGATCTTTATCCTGAATCTCATCCTGAGCTACAGCTGTGCTTACAGCTGCCATTTCTGTATCTAGGTCTCTTTGAACATTTGGGGTAGGCTCCCCCTATTTTGCTGCCTCAGTTTGCTCAATATTTATCCTTTCTGGGCGCTCCCTCTCATCTGTCAGAAACTGCATGACATCTGTCATATCTTTGCCAATTATCTCCCCATGAACAGATGGGAGGTCAACTTGATTTGCTGCTTTTCTTTATACTTCATTCAACTTTTCTATAACTTCCCTGATCTGCTGGAAGCTCCCCCTGATTCTGTGCATCCTAAAATATGATCACTTTGTCAGGAGCATGATGAGTCCTGATCATATACACATTTATGGACTCATCCGGGCCGCTATTCAGTCATTTCACCGCACGTTAGCCCTGCTATAGGTTATATTGGATGATCCATGCTAGGTGCACTTCTGGGGCCACTTTCGTGTGATTTCGTGCTTATCGTCATCAGTAGTTTTCATGCGCTGTTAAGTGCCACCTTCAGTGGCTGGATTTGTGGTTGTGCCAGAATAGGAGTCGTGTAGGTGTTTCCGGTGCAATTCTGCACAGGAACACTGCGCACGATCACTTGTTCTACTGCGCACGACCACTTGTCGTGCGCCACTGATCGTGTGCACTTAACCCTTTTTTCATGAGTTCTGTTTGGTGTAGTGCGCAGGACCATCAACGCCAGTGCGCACGACCACCGGTCGTGCACCACTGTTCGTGCGCACTTATCATTAAATTTCTGAGTTCTGTTTCGTCTAATGCGCACGACCACCGACGATAGTGCGCACGACCACCGGTCGTGCGCCACTGGTCGTGCGAACATTTTATTTTATAAATTTGTGTCTTGCAGGTTCCACCCAGGCAGTGCGCACGATCGCAAAATTCCAGTGCGCACGACCACTGGTCGTGCGCCAATGATCGTGCGCAGTATTTATTCCAGCGCCTATTTAAACGCCTGTTCCGATTTTAGGGCGAGATCTGATTCCGGGAGCGGAGTTCCTGTTCCGTACGCCGCCGACAACCACCTTGGGATGCCTCCACTGCATCGCCCACGCAAGGGGAAGCCTCCTCCATCCATTCCAAGACCTCCTCCATTGTCCGTGAGTGTTCTCCACCATCCGCAAGCCTCCAAGCAGCCATTCTCTTAATTCGCCCGGCGAGAAGAAGAAGAAACCTGAAGTCGAAGACGACGGAGCTACGTAGGGAGATCATGACAGCTCTCTACGCCGGAAGCATAGTCCGCCCGAGTCCGGAGGTAGCCCGACAACCTACCATTCCGGCCGTGAACGGCCGCTAGTCTTCACCATCTGTTATTTCTTTCCTCTTTCCTTCATTGTACTCGTTGAGCCGTGTAAACTTGAATATTGTGATGTTGTTTGTTGAAATGAATGTTTCCTTGTTGTTCTTCATGGTTTGCTTGTGATTCACTCCGTTTTCCACTCACTCACTCACGCACGCACGCAAGGTGTTTGTTCCGCGTTAGCAAGAGCTAACGGCGGTTGTGAAGAGGTGTTTGCGACCCTCACCTTCTCGCACTTGAGCACGCTCCATCCACCTCTCGAAGCACGGCATCGCGGCCGTTGCATCCATCTCACCTTGCGAAGCGGTGCTTTCAACCCGCATTTCTTTTGCTGTCGTTAAGACTAGGAAAACCAACCAAAAACCCCCTCTTTGTGTTTGTTAAACGCTTGTGTAACAATAGTCACTGCGCGATTCGTTCACCCAACCTGCATTCCTCAAGAGACCGACATCCGGGGATTCCATTCTTCACAATTATTACTTGACAGCGACCGGTGCACTTGCCGACACGCATCAAGTTTTTGGCGTCGTTGCCGGGGAATGCAGACGTGATGAATTTGTCTGCGTGAAGATTTGTTGCACGAGGATTTTCTTTTTCTTTTCTTGCACCTCTTATGTTCACCTCTGGTATCTCCATTTCTTTTCGATACGCACTTCTGATTACTTTCGTCTTTTCCATCGTGCGCTAATCGTTTTGGTTGCAAGTATTCGCAGCATGATTTCCATTCAGGAATGCATCTATCAGGGAAGCTTAAATGATTTAAGGGATCAAGCAGAAAGGAACAATCATGACTTCGGGATCTCCTCCGACGTCATTGAGTACATGACTGGGAACTGCAAGTTCAGTGGGGATGAGCATGAAGATGCGGTGCGACACATGCAGGACTTTTTAGAAATCTATTACACATGTGTGTTCAGTGGAGTTGAAAATGACCTGCAAAAGATTTTGGCATTTTCATTCTCCTTGCATAAAAAAGCCAAAAGTTGGTATTGGGATACCCGAAAAAGAGAGGTGAACACATGGAAACAACTCGAAGGGAGATTTTTGCAAGAGTTTCAACACTGTACCCAAGCCTTGGACAAGTACAGGGAACTCGTAACCTTTGGACAGGGGAAGGAGGAGACGTTAGTTGATGCTTGGGAGCGTTTTCAATCCCTGCATAGGGGATGCTACCGTGAAGATCTTTCAGAGGCTTTTCTAATTCAGATTTTTTATTTCGGCGTGCTGGATAAATTCCGTCTATTATTTGATATAGCGGCTGGAGGGGCCCTGTTTAACAAATCGGGGAAGGACGCGTGGGAAGTGGTCGTGAATATTGTTCACACCAGTCAGCACTGGAGTCATGTCATTCGCTCCCCAAGTACTGTTGCAGTTAATGTCGTGACATTCAAAGGAGCAGCGGATTTTATGCCGCCAGAGCAACCGGAACAGCTTGCAACTTTGGTGGTCGGGGTATTGAATAAAATGAATGACCAATCAGCCGTAATCCAACAGCTTCGCTCTACTATAGGGACTCTGTCCGATGTCGTCTCTGGGCTTGCAAGTCAGCATCCTGAGTCAGTGAACACTATGCGATTGAGAAGTGGGAGAAGTGTTGACAACCCTCCTCGACAGGAACCACTTGCGTGTTCCACTGACAAGCATAGTGAAGATACCCCCGAGAAGCTAACTCAGACTCATATTGAGCCGCATCCCGTGAGCGAGGAACAAACCTCAAATAGTGCTGTTCACCCCCCATTCCCCCACAGGTTGCGAAACGAGAAATCCGAGAGGCAATTCCGCAGATTCCTGGAAATAATGAAAGGAGTGCAAGTGAGCATACCACTGATTGAAGCTATCTCTCAAATGCCAGGCTACTCCAAGTTTTTGAAAGATTTGATTTCGAAAAGGAAGCAGTTGGAGGGTCTCAAGACTATTGACGTCACCGAGGAGTGCTCCGCCATCATTTCCAATATGCCCATAAAGTGTAAAGATCCGGGCAGCTTTACGATTCCTTGCAGGATAGGCCATCGCCGTTTCAGCCAGGCACTCTGTGATTTGGGGGCATCAATCAACTTGATGCCGCTCTCTATCTTTCGTGAACTTGGTGCTGGGATCTTGAAGCCAACGCAGGTAATGCTGCAGCTTGCGGATCGGTCGATCAAGAGGCCGTCAGGAATCGTCGAGGACCTCACAATAGTTGTAAACGGTCTCGCCTTTCCAGCTGATTTCATCATTCTCGACATGAAGGTTGATACAAAAGTACCCATTATCTTGGGGCGGCCCTTTCTCGCTACTGCTCGTGCTATTATTAATGTGGAGTAGGGGGAGCTCACACTAAGACTGGGGGAGGATGCTATATCTTTCAACGTCCACAACCCGTCGCAACTCTTTGAAATTACGGAGTGCGAACCGCCAGAGGCGCTTGAAGATGTCGATGGTCAGATCGATGTGGTGTTGGATGACAGCGAGGTGTGTTGGCGGCACGAAGACATGAGAGAAGAGGGTGCACACTCAAACCAGCCCGATTTGTCACATTCAATCGGAGAGCCCTCCAACGATTCTGCTAATCCAAACTCTTGTCCGGCTCTCAAACAACCACCGGATTCTCTCAAGTACGTCTTTCTTGGCGAAAACACCACGCATCCTGTGATTATTTCTGCAGCCCTGTCCGCCGCCAATGAAACTGCATTAGTGGGCGTGCTGAGAAGGTACCACAAGGTCTTCAGATGTTCTCTTGCAGACATTAAGGGAATCAGCCCCACGGTCTGCATGCACAAGATCCTCCTTGAAGATCAGTACAAACCGAAAGCACAGCCCCAAAGGCGGCTGAACCCGAAAATGCAAGAGGTAGTGAAGGCTGAAGTGATAAAGCTTTTAGACGCGGGCATCATTTACCCAATCAGCGATAGCAAATGGGTCAGCCCAGTTCAGGTGGTACCAAAAAAGGGAGGGATCACTGTCGTTGCCAATGAAAAGAACGAGCTGCTACCTACCCGAATGATCACCGGGTGGAGAGTCTGCATCGATTACCGCAAGCTGAACGATGCGACGCGCAAGGACCATTTCCCACTCCCCTTCATTGATCAGATGCTAGAAAAGTTAGCAGGGCAGGACTACTACTGTTTCTTGGATGGGTACTCAGGGTACAATCAGATTTTAATAGACCCATCTGATCAAGACAAGACAACATTCACATGTCCCTCCGGCACCTTCGCGTTCAAAAGAATGCCATTCGGACTGTGTAATGCCCCCGCAACCTTTCAACGCTGTATGCTCGCCATTTTTGCTGACATGGTGGGGGACTTCCTTGAAGTTTTCATGGATGATTTCACTCTATTTGGCAGCAGCTTTGACATTTGCCTCGCGAATTTGGCCAAGACCTTGAAGCGGTGTGAAGAAACCAATCTTGTCTTGAACTGGGAGAAATGCCACTTTATGGTGCGCGAAGGAATTGTGTTGGGGCATAAAGTTTCCTGCAAGGGGCTCGAAGTGGATCAAGCGAAGGTAAGTGTTATCAGAAACCTCCCTCCACCCATGTCAGTGAAAGGCATCCGAAGTTTTCTTGGTCATGTGGGTTTCTATCGAAGGTTCATCAAGGACTTTTCCTCCATTTCAAAGCCTTTATCTCGTCTGCTTGTTAAGGACGTCCCCTTCCACTTCGACGAAGCATGCATGCAAGCCTTCGAAACTTTACGGGGACAACTCATCTCAGCCCCAATTTTGGTGGCACCCGACTGGACTTTACCTTTTATTGTCATGTGCGACGCAAGTGATGTGGCCGTAGGTGCTGTACTCGGTCAAAAGAAAGACAAGACTTTTCACACTATTGCTTATGCCAGTCGAACTCTCAACAGTGCACAAGCAAACTATACCACCACGGAGAAAGAAATGCTAGCCGTGGTCTTCGCGTTTGAAAAATTTCATTCATATTTGGTACTTTCCGAAGTAATCGTATACACGGACCACGCCGCTCTCAGGTATCTTTTCAGTAAAAAAGAATCTAAATCGCGTCTGATTCGTTGGATTTTACTTTTGCAGGAATACAATTTGGAAATCAAAGACAAAAAAGGGGTTGAGAACGTGATTGCTGATCATCTCTCGCGTTTGGAGTATACACTCCCAACAGCTTGGTGGAGGAAACGGACGACTATTTCCCGGATGAAAAGTTATTTGCAATTACTACGTCCTCCCCAACAGCACCATGGTACGCAGATATCGCTAATTACTTAGCTTGTAAAACCTTCTCCCCGAATCTGTCCCCTCAGCAAAGACGGAAGCTTGCCTCTGACTCAAAATACTATTTTTGGGAAGACCCGCTCTTGTTCCACACGTGCAGCGACGGCATTATCAGGCGTTGCATTCCGGAAGCCGAGTTTCAGTCTATATTGCAGCACTGCCATGACAGAGAAGCTGGCGGGCACTTCGGGGCCGTTAGAACTGCACGAAAAATTCTGCAATGTGGGTTGTTTTGGCCGACCCACTTCCGGGATGCCCATGCCTATGTCACCAAGTGCGACGAATGCCAAAGGACTGGAAATATTTCCCGGCGTGATGAGATGTCCCTCAATAACATGCTGGTCTGCGAACCCTTTGATGTCTGGGGGATAGACTTCATGGGTCCTTTCCCAATGTCTCATGGTAAGCATTACATCATCGTGGTGGTTGATTATGTCTCAAAATGGGTGGAAGCTGAGGCGGTTTCCACGAATGATGCCAACACAGTGCTACACTTTATCCACAAGAATATCTTCTCCAGGTTTGGGACACCGAGAACTATCATCAGCGACGGCGGTAGTCATTTTCGCAATAAGCAGTTTGTGCAGCTCATGAAAAAGTTCGGGGTCCATCATAAGATTTCTTTGGCATACCACCCCCAAACATGCGGACAAGTCGAAGTCTCCAACCGCGAGCTCAAGCGAATAATCGAGAAATCAATCCATTCAAATAGGAAGGAGTGGGCTAAAAAGGTCGACGACGCATTATGGGCTTACCGGACTGCGTTCAAAACACCCATCGACATGACCCCATTTCAATTAGTTTATGGCAAGGCATGCCACCTTCCTGTGGAGCTGGAGCATAAAGCTTTATGGGCAACCAAACTGTTGAACATGGACATTGGAGCCGCGGCCGAGGTGCGTCGTTCCCAACTCAACGAGTTAGAGGAGCTCCGTCATTTCACTTATGAAAACGCTCGCATCTACAAGGAGAAAACGAAAAAAATGGCACGATCGGCACATCATTCCTAAGGAGTTCAAAATTGGGGACCAAGTGCTGCTCTACAACTCCCGTCTCCGCCTCTTCCCAGGGAAGCTAAAATCGAGGTGGAGTGGTCCTTTCTCCGTGACCGATGTCTCCCCCTTCGGTGCCATAGAAATATCTGGAGATAAGGGGGACAAATTTAAGGTTAATGGTCATCGGCTGAAGTTATACGATGGCGCCGCTATAAACAAGGAGTGTCAGTTGTTGACATTGGGAGACGGACATCATACAAACGCCGGCAGCTGACTCTCCCTTCTTTTCTCTTTTTTTTTGTGAAACTCTCTTTTTCAAGAACTTTTTTTTTAATTCCTGCACTTTATAAACAATGCTAATACAGGTATTTGGTCTAGCTTAAGGACGTTAAATGAAAGCGCTACTGGGAGACAACCCAGATTTCCTGATTTCGTATTTCTTTTTATCTAACTTCTTTTAGTTCAGCTTTTGCATATGCTTTTGTTGTTTTGAGTTTTGTGCTTGCAGGTTTTGTGTTCGATGGTGCGGATGTTGCGGACTGCTTTTGATCGTAAACGCCAATCGTCTGGTATGCTCAATTCTGAGCATTGGGTAGCACTTTCTCCCCTCTTTTTACTTCAAATTTCTAGATTGTTTAGCTTAAGTCTGGGGGAGCGAATTTGTCATCCACTGTGCACGAGTGGCACTGCATTCTAGAAGGTTGTTTCTTATTTATCCTAGTCATTATCATTGTTTTCATTCTTCACACACCACTTCACCCACTTGAGTGCGCGCTTATCTTTTTGTTGTTGCTCCGTTTAGACTATTGTGGTTGGAATGTGAAATAGGTTGTTAACATAGGAATTATTATTTGGAGTGCGATGTTGACTCATGTAGTGTTCTAGTCACTTCGCATGTTATGGTAGAATTTGAGTAGAACTAGATTTTCTTTATGCATCTAATTTATGTTTAGTATTTCTGCGTAAATTTAGATTTATTATCCTCAAGTGGTGAATTTGAATGAAATTGACGATAACCCGGTGTTGTGTGTGTACGAGTGCTAGTCGTATGTTGCTCGAGTCGGGAGGAAGGTTTACCTTTCTCGTGGGCTAAGAACTTACCCCAAGCGACTCTCGAAGCATGGGTGAGAGCTACTCGTCGAGTTAAACATGATGTAGGCCACCCTTTGGCTAGTTTGAGCCTTGCTATTCCCTGTCCTTTTCGTTCACCGTTGCAAGCCAAATTTGTGCCTACCAATCCTTTGTTCAGCTCCTCTTCATCCACCAAAGCCTGAAGCCTATCCTACACCCGCAACCAAATTGTTTTTAACTGCGCTCATCATTCTCAACTTGTGTGGTGTGTGGAATCATTGTGTTATGAAGGGAAAATAAAGTCCATCTGCTGATTTTGAACCAACCGGAGGATACATAAAAGAAGTAAAATATGGTAAACGAGAAAAAAAAAAGAGAAAAAAAAGAGCGTCTTTTGAAATGAGATCCTTCCGAGCTAAACAGAAAATCTGTTGGTATTTGTAAAGTAGGCCGTGTGCACACCTGGTTTTCATGATAAGTCTGGGGGTGTGTCACACGAGCATAGTTTGTTGGTCTTGTGGGGTGCAGCGTTCCGTTAGCTCACTTGGGTTGCGTAGCCATCGTGTTTAACTTTGACTATCCTACCGTGACCTAAGCCCCATTTTAATCCTAAAAGTCCTACTGATTTGATTTGCGAGTTTGCTAGCGCCGTGGAGAAAGTGTGACCGGGCAAGCGTATGGTTCACGACGTTGATGGATTTCAGCGGAGTTATTCCTAAGCCCCGATCTTTTGCAACACCCGCCTCAGTGTCTCGTCACGTTCATACCGGGCATGATCGTTCAAATTCCTCATAATTCACCAACTGAGTATAACTAAATCTTTACTTACGCTTTAATACTTCTGTAAATTAGTTAGCATAGTTAGAATCTTCTTCTACTAGAATCTCTACTCGCATGCGTATGTTACTTCGCACCGTACTCCTTTGTGTAATTCTCTATGTTAATTATCGTTTTCACACTCCACCGGATTCGTTTGCTCGGGACGCGCAAACAGTTAAGTCTGGGGGTGTGATGAGTCCTGATCATATACACATTTATGGACTCATCCGGGCCGCTATTCAGTCATTTCACCGCACTTTAGCCCTGTTATAGGTTATAATGGATAATCCATGCTAGGTGCACTTCTGGGGCCACTTTGGTGTGATTTCGTGCTTATCGTCATCAGTAGTTTTCATGCGCTGTTAAGTGCCACCTTTAGTGGCTGGATTTGTGGTTGTGCCGGAATAGGAGTCGTGTAGGTGTTTCCGGTGCAATTCTGCACAGGAACACTGCGCACGATCACTTGTTCTACTGCGCACGACCACTGGTCGTGCGCCACTGATCGTGTGCACTTAACCCTTTTTTCATGAGTTCTGTTTGGTGTAGTGCGCACGACCATCAACGCCAGTGCGCACGACCACTGGTCGTGCGCCACTGTTCGTGCGCACTTATCATTAAATTTCTGAGTTCTGTTTCGTCTAATGCGCACGACCACCGACGATAGTGCGCACGACCACCGGTCGTGCGCCACTGGTCGTGCGAACATTTTATTTTATAAATTCGTGTCTTGCAGGTTCCACCCAGGCAGTGCGCACGATCGCAGAATTCCAGTGCGCACGACCACTGGTCGTGCGCCAATGATCGTGCGCAGTATTTATTCCAGCGCCTATTTAAACGCCTGTTCCGATTTTAGGGCGAGATCTGATTCCGGGAGCGGAGTTCCTGTTCCGTACGCCACCGACCACCACCTTGGGACGCCTCCACTGCATCTCCCACGCAAGGGTAAGCTCCTCCATCCATTCCAAGACCTCCTCCATTGTCTGTGAGTGTTCTCCACCATCCGCAAGCCTCCAAGCAGCCATTCTCTCAATTCGCCCGGCGAGAAGAAGAAGAAACCTGAAGTCGAAGACGACGGAGCTATGTAGGGAGATCGTGACAGCTCTCTACGCCGGAAGCATAGTCCGCCCGAGTCCGGAGGTAGCCCGACAACCTACCATTCCGGCCGTGAACGGCCGCTAGTCTTCACCATCGGTTATTTCTTTCCTCTTTCCTTCATTGTACTCGTTGAGCCGTGTAAACTTGAATATTGTGATGTTGTTTGTTGAAATGATTGTTTCCTTGTTGTTCTTCATGGTTTGCTTGTGATTCACTCCATTTTCCACTCACTCATTCACGCACGCACGCAAGGTGTTTGTTCCGCGTTAGCAAGAGCTAACGGCGGTTGTGAAGAGGTGTTTGCGACCCTCACCTTCTCGCACTTAAGCACGCTCCATCCACCTCTCGAAGCACGGCATCGCGGCCGTTGCATCCATCTCACCTTGCGAAGTGGTGCTTTCGACCCGCATTTCTTTTGCTGTCATTAAGACTAGGAAAACCAACCAAAAACCCCCTCTTTGTGTTTGTTAAACGCTTGTGTAACAATAGTCACTGCGCGATTCGTTCACCCAACCTGCATTCCTCAAGAAACCGACATCCGGGGATTCCATTCTCCACAATTATTACTTGACAGCGACCGGTGCACTTGCCGACACGCATCAGAGCAGGCTCATTATTAACATTCCTTTTATCCTGTCCACTCATATCAAGAACAGGTCTTTCTTTCTCTGAGATGTTTTCCCCCTTCTTGACCTTGCTGGACAGTGAGGTTAAGAATTCCTTTGTGACCATGGAGTAAGATATAAAATCCTTTAGGCTCTGGAGAGTTCTTTTGCAGTTAATAGCTCAGCCTCCATTTTAGAGTAGTTTCTGACAAATTTTCTTGCCTGAGAGGCCACCTGATCTGCAAAAGTGGAGGTGGCAACGACCACAGCTTTGGAAATGATATCCTCAAGATCAATTGTGGGTGGGTGAGATGTAGAGGGAGGAGGTAATGGAGGGAGGTCTTCTGGGATAGGAGAAATAACATGATATGTTTTAGTTGATATATGAATTGGTGGTCGAGGAGGAGCATAAGTGGATGGAAGCTGATGATGAGTGAGAGGAGATGGCTCAGGGGCTGAAGTGGATGGTAAGCATTGATGGATCTGTTGTTGTTGTTGTTGCTGGTACTGTTTGGTGGAATATTGGGTTGGAACACCATTCTGATGGGTATCCAGAACATTGTCCAGTGGAGGTGGAGAGTGAGGAGGAGGGATAACATTCCTTGGAGGGTCTGGTGTGTGTCTTTCTGGCTCTTGAGGGTGAGGATATGGAGGAGGAGAGACTGGAGCTTGAACAGGCTTCACAATTTGCCTGGTCCACTTGGAAAAGATTCCAATGTTGATCGTTTTCCCAGGAGGAATGGGCACTCCCTTTGACTTGCAGATGCTTGAAAAATGTTGAAAGAGCACTTGGCTCATTATTCTCATATAAACATTCTCTTTATGAGCATACTTATGCCCAATCATCTTCAGAAGCCATCTCCCCCAATTTATCTCCTTCTTGAGGACAAGAGTGCCCATAATCTGCAACTGCTGCTTTGGAACTGCATCATGGGCTGAGATTTTGCATAGTAGAACTTTCCCAACAATGTCAGCCAGGAACCTATATTCTTCACCCAAGTCGATCTTCTTCAGGTTTATAGATCTGTCTTTTTTAAATTGCATAATCTCCAAGACATTTTTCATCTCCTCTCCGGTCAGTTCTTCTGTATCACTTCCAGTAGGTAGATCAAATGTTTGGGACAAAAGCTCGTCAGTTATACTGATATCTTGTCCAAAAACTATAACGTCCCACTTCGAACTAGACCCCTCGGGTGACACAGGTCACTTAGAGATGCTCGGACCAGGTGGGATCTGGAGATCCTAATAGACCATGTTAAAAAGGGCTTTAATTTATATAAAATAGCAAATACTTAATTTGAATTATATCAGAAATTTAGAAGGGCTGCGTCGACGAACTCCTGAAGGTGCATTCGACGAACTCCTGAAGCTGCGTTCGATGAACTCTTGAAGCTGCGTTCGACGAACTCCTGAAGCTCCGTTCGACGAACTCTCGAAGCTGCGTTCGCTGAACGATTAGGAAGATGCGTTCGACGAACGATTAGGAAGCTGCGTTCGACGAATGATTAGGAAGCTGCGTCGCCGAACGATTAGGAAGTTCAGTTCGCCGAATGATTAGGAAGCTGCGTTCGACGAACAATTAGGAAGCTGCCTTCGACGAAATTGCGTCTTTCGATGATCGACGAAGTTATAGCGTTCGACGAAAGTTGTAGCGTTCGACGAAAGTGCCATTCCCGTTCGACGAAAGTGTTGCAGTGCAGGATCCGGGCAATTTTTCTGCCGTCGTCAAGTAAAGCTTAAATGCTTATCTTTTTAGGCAGTAGTGGAGTCGATGTCCAATAGGGGGCTGACACCAAATCTTGGGGTTCCAACACATGGCATTGGATGTTGGGTTGTCCTTAATGCCAATAATGCAATTCTAATCCCCCTACTCTCTCTTCTCTCTTAAAGTAAAAGGGCTGCTGGTCAGATTACCCTATTCATCATCTTCTTCTCCTCCTCCTTCTTCTTCTCTTCATCTTCTTCCTCCCACTTTAAGGTTTTAACTTAGGGTTCTTGAAGGAGCAAGCTTGGAGAAGGATTTGGAGCTTGGCCGACCACCACCCCGCTGCCATGAAGATGAGCTTGAACCATGGTTGGAACATAAGGTGACTTCCGACCCCTCTCCCTTAGTGCTAGATCATAGAGAAAATTTAGGAGAGGTTTTGAGCTCAAAAGAGCTTGGCTTGTGAGTTAATGGAGTTTCCTAGGAAAAGACCAAACCGGATCTTTCTTGATAGGGCACTGATTGCCACAAAAGTTCCTTCAATCACTTCTTCTCTTCAAAAGGAAGGGATCGGATTTGATTTCTTTGAAATCCATGGTCTATGGAGGGAGTATTGGATGGGAGAAGGTGTAATGACCTAACCCTTGTTTTTTGGGGGGGAAGATGATGAATAGTCCCCTGTTATGTAGGATTTCAAATTATTTCTTATGTGAAAGAGATGATGAGTAATTCCCAGTTAAAAAACCCCTGTTAATTAGGGTTGTTAATTATATAATTGTATGATAAAGGTGATGATAGCCCCTTGCTAAAGAAGTTTTCTAATCATATCATTGCACTTGGTTGTTAAGGGGTAAAATTGTGCGCAGCTGGGTTCGAGCCAATTTGTAGGCTTGATCCCACTGGAATTAAACCTCGGGCTCAACATGGAAGTTGTAGCCCTCGGAAAGAGATTTCCGACGATAGGTTACTTGTTTTCTGAAGTGACCTGTAGCTCCCTACAAGTCCAGTCGAGTGGACTGTCCAGAAAGCTGGGAGGTTATAAGTGCGTGTTGTTTTGCTGTCCAGATTTCTGCAGTTGACTTCAGAGCAGATTTTTAGTAGGAACCACTTGGATCTTGGTTTAGGACTCAACATGAATGTTGTAGCCCTTGATGTTAGCTTTCCAAAATGGGGTGGATCATACTTTTTGGACAACTGTAGCACCCAAAAATCCAGTTTTTAGTAAACGGTGTCATAACACTTCCGATCTCAGTATTTTATGGATTTCTCTTAATATATTGGTTGGATACACATGAAAATTGGTGGAGACATAGGTTATAGCAATATGTAGATCCCTCGACAAGGTAGTCCTCTAAAGGCTCTGTACTAAAACCCAACCATTGGATAAGGTATATGTTCACGGTATAGGAGCCCTTAAATGAAATGATTTAAATCAAGGGATAAAAGTGGCGCCAATTTTTGAATCTGGTGCAAATCAAAGTAGAACCAGGAGTAGACAAAAGTAACACTTGACTCGAGGTCACGTGCTATTAGAAGGGAATGATGTGATTATCACCCATGTGAGGTGTAGAGTCATGGATTCACCTTACTTTGAGCCTCGATAACGATTCATAATATCACCAGAACCAAATGATAAGCATCATCGGATGATCACGTGCGGAATTTGGAAACTTTTTGGAAACATAAATGCTTTCTGAGCTTAAACCCTTGAGTTAGTAGCATTATCTTTGGTAGTTGATGGATTTGAAAGGGCATAATGTCATGGCAAGTACGGTGCGGTGAGTGCAGGACTTGACTATTATATGGATTTGAAGTCAAGCGGTAAACATCCATGAAGTCTGACCATTGTAATTATCTTGCCATAACTTGATATTGGGCTTGGTTGGTGTCTTTTGCATGAATGCCCTTGCACATGAATTATTATAACATGATCATAACGGTTGTTGAAACTTAATATCAAGTGGATGTCGTGCAAAGTGTAAGAGATGTGTGTTGTATGAATGATTGCCTCGGACAAGGTGACATTGATGGAATCGGTTGATAATGATATGGATAATGATGGTGGCACTAGAAGATGAGGTTAAGGCTTGCTTCTACATCTTTAGTACATAAGAGAGACGATCTTGCGGATATAATAACCGTTTGGGTATTTGAGGTTTGACCTAAGGATATGACATCGTGATTTTTATGGTTGATCACCCATTTGACTTCGAGGCCATCCTCATTTAATGCTAAAATTTTGGATGCACTGAAGGGGTGATGTTGAAAGTGCTACACGTTATTTGGATAACGATGCCTGGGATTGGAAGAGTCAATTTATTTTTGCAAATCTAAAGCACATGAGTCCCTTGTAGGAGAATTCTAAATTTTATCCGGAGGCACGAGTGGTAACCTCATGTGTATCGGGGTCACTGATCTTAAGGGGATTTAGATCAAAGGTGCAATGAAATTTGGTTTATTAAGGTGAGGGAACAAGGAAGTATGGGTTTCAGTTGTTTCCGACCTGCCCGTAGTGAGAGCGTGGTTATAAACCCAACTATACCTTATCACCACCATATTTGTGTTTGCATCAGGATGAGAGACACTTAAGATTTCTCTGTGCATAATTTGGATTATAAGTGTCACGAAATATAACTCAAGTACCCATGGTAGAAACTGGAAGTGAGGTGATGTGAATGAGTTGTGACCCTCACTAGTGGTGAGCGGGATTTAAAGTGTACTACAGATGTCTTTTGTAATTTGAACTTAAACCCCATAACCTCAACTTAAATTTCGGGGATGAAATTGTTTCTTCGTTTATTAGATTTGTAACGTCCCACTTCGAACTAGATCCCTCGGGTGACACAGGTCACTTAGAGATGCTCGGACCAGGTGGGATCTGGAGATCCTAATAGACCATGTTAAAAAGTGCTTTAATTTATATAAGATAGCAAATACTTAATTTGAATTATATCAGAAATTTAGAAGGGCTGCGTTCGACGAACTCCTGAAGCTGCGTTCGACGAACTCCTGAAGCTGCGTTCGACGAACTCCTGAAGCTGCGTTCGATGAACTCTTGAAGCTGCGTTCGACAAAATCTTGAAGCTGCGTTCGCTGAACGATTAGGAAGCTGTGTTCGACGAATGATTAGGAAGCTACGTTCGACGAAATTGCGCCGTTCGACGATCGATGAAGTTATAGCGTTCGATGAAAGTTGTAGCGTTCGACGAAAGTGCCATTCCCGTTCGACGAAAGTGTTGCAGTGCAGGATCCGGGCAATTTTTCTGCCTTCGTCCAGTAAATCTTAAATGCTTATCTTTTAGGCAGTAGTGGAGTCGATGTCCAGGGGGATGACACCAAATCTTGGGGTTCCAACACATGGCATTGGAAGTTGGGTTGTCCTTAATGCCAGTAATGCAATTCTAATCCCCCTACTCTCTCTTCTCTCTTAAAGTAAAAGAGTTGCTGGTCAGATTACCCAATTCATCATCTTCTTCTTCTCCTCCTTCTTCTTCTCTTCATCTTCTACCTCCCACTTTAAGGTTGTAACTTAGGGTTCTTGAAGGAGCAAGCTTGGAGAAGGATTTGGAGCTTGGCCGACCACCACCCCGCTGCCATGAAGATGAGCTTGAACCATGGCTAGAAAATAAGGTGACTTCCGACCCCTCTCCCTTTTTGCTAGATCGTAGAGAAAAATTAGGAGAGGTGTTGAGCTCAAAAGAGCTTGGCTTGTGAGTTAATGGAGTTTCCTAGGAAAAGACCAAACCGGATCTTTCTTGTTAGGGCACCGATTGCCGTGAAAGTTCCTTCAATCACTTCTTCTCTTCAAAAGGAAGGGATAGGATTTGATTTCCTTGAAATCCATGGTCTATGGAGGGATTATTGGATGGGAGAAGGTGTAATGACCTAACCCTTATTTTTTTGGGGGAAGATGATGAATAGTCCCCTGTTTTGTAGGATTTCAAATTTTTTCTTATGTGAAAAAGATGATGAGTAATTCCCAGTTAAAAATCCCCTGTTAATTAGGGTTGTTAATTATATAATTGTGTGATAAAGGTGATGATAGCCCCTTGCTAAAGAAGTTTTCTAATCATATCATTGACTTGGTTGTTAAGGGGTAAAATTGTGTGCATTTGGGTTCGAGCAGATTTGTAGGCTTGATCCCACTGGAATTAGACCTCAGGCTCAACATGGAAGTTGTAGCCCTCGGAAAGAGCTTTCCGACAATAGGTTACTCGTTTTTTGAAGTGACCTGTAGCTCCCTACAAGTCCAGTTGAGTGGACTGTCCAGAAAGCTGGGAGGTGATAAGTGCGTGCTGTTTTGCTGTCCAGATTTCTGCAGTTGACTTCAGAGCAGATTTTTGGTAGGACCCACTTGGATCTGGGTTTACGACTCAACATGAATGTTGTATCCCTTGATGTTAGCTTTCCAAAATGGGGTAGATCATAATTTTCGGACAACTATAGCACCCAGAAATCCAGTTTTTAGTAAACGGTGTCATAACACATTCGATCTCAGTATTTTGTGGATTTCTCTTAATATATTGGTTTGATACTCCTGAAAATTGGTGGAGACATAGGTGATAACAATATGTAGATCCCTGTTGAATTTCATAATTTTTGGATAAGCAGTGTTAAAGCTATTGTTGTTTCGCTTGATAATTTGAAGGAGATATAAATGCTGAATGTGAAGCCCGATTGGGCCGAAATTTTGTATGAATCATGTACATGCTAGTATTGACCTGTGATAATGATTTAAGATTTATATCTGTTGGGATGACTCCTTAAATGAACCTTCAATTGTTAGTTTCAGGTGGAACCATAAACATGGCATGTGTGGTTGATGGTTAAGGTAAGTAACATTTTCTATGGGTGAGATCTAAGTGTTTAGCATTGTTTATAATGGTCATATAAATGTAGAGCACCGTAAATACGAATTGCATAATACAATGAGGTCGAAATTTGGTGGTAATGATTCCGACATTAATTATGACTTATAGTAGAAGTTTTTGTGGATTTGGTTTTAGAATGAATCCATAATTAAACGTGCCGCTAATAATTATTATGCTGAAAAGAGAGGTTAAGTGCTCATCTGGACTAGGATTTTGGAAACGTGACGTTAAGCGCAAAAGTAGTCCTACAGGATCTAGTATGGTAATTTCCATGTTATACACATGCTACTGCATTGAGTCATGATAACTCGGTACAAGTAGCATTGATGGATTGGTGTGGATTATAAGATAAGATTATATCTTGTGGTGAAATGTTAAGGACCCGGTTGTTGGGGGCCTTGGATGCTAATTAGCATTGGTTGAACTGGTATGATGTGAAAGGTAAGAAGGCTCCATCCGTGAGTCCTGGGGTGCTTGATTGAACGGGTGTGCATGGGAATTACATGAATATGCATTGTTTACACATGGTGGTGTAATGATCCGGGTTGGAGGATTACTTGTGGCGGGTCTACGGGCTTGCTAGTTGTGACACCGATAGAAGGCGAGAGTTAGACTCTAGACCGGTTGGGTTGGACTCTTGGTGCTCACCTACCCAAGTCCACTTCTATGTCCTTGAAGGCTCAGCATGATGCAAACAGTACGCAGGGTCTCCGCTGTGTGTTCTTAGCGTCGAGGCGTACAGAGGCCTAGGATTGGTAGTGTTCATACCCTCCTAGTAGTGGAGGAGCTCGTTCCACTGTCTCCGTCTGGCCACGACGGGAGATGCCTGAGTGGTTAGCTACCTCTCAAAAAGCGAGAACTGTAGGTCTATGTCGACTTAGCAATTATGCATGGGTGAGTCATCATATCATAATCATTGCATTGCATTCATCATTCATAATCATAGCATTGCACCGCATCGAGTCTATCATATAAATTAGTATGGGCTCTTTTATATGATGGATTCCAGTATGGAAACCTTATCTTATAAGTTTGTATGGGCATTCATATAAGTTAAGGCATTATATGAACTACTTACTTCTTCTGTGTTGTTTCACTACTTGTGTAACGATCCAGGCCCGCCAACACGGGACCCAGCTGGACCGCCAGCACCCTCCCGGCCCAGGCCCGCCAACACGGGACCCAACTGGCACCGGAAGGGCCTAACCAGATGATCTGCAGACCATGCACCCCAACCCCTCTCTGTCCCACCACAGGGCGCAGTGGGTTATGTGAGACCGCAGTCCCCCTTTGATGAGAATTGAGCTAGTTAAGCGGCAGCGGGTGGACTTCCCAGGAGGTAACCCATCCCAGAATTGCTGCAGCCCGAGCACGCTTAACTATGGAGTACTTCCACTTCTCATCACCAATTGAGCTGCAACTCAATTGGTGATGAGAAGTGGAAGTACTCCATAGTTAAGTGTGCTCGGGCTGGAGCAATTCTGGGATGGGTGACCTCCTGGGAAGTCCACGCGCTGCCGCTTAACTGGCTCAATTCTCATCAAAGGGGGACTACGGTCTCCAACAACCCACTGTGCCCTATGGTGGGACAGAGAGGGGTTGGGGTGCATGGTCTGCAGATCATCTGGTTAGGCCCTTCCGGTGCCAGTTGGGTCCCGTGTTGGCGGGCCTGGGCCGGGAGGGTGCTGGCGGTCCAGCTGGGTCCCGTGTTGGCGGGCCTGGATCGTTACAAAAAGTGCAATCCTGGGAAGTCCACGCGCTGCCGCTTAACTGGCTCAATTCTCATCAAAGGGGGACTGCGGTCTCCAACAACCCGCTGTGCCCTGTGGTGGGACAGAGAGGGGTTGGGGTGCATGGTCTGCAGACCATCTGGTTAGGCTGAACCCTTCTGGTGCCAGCTGGGTCCCGTGTTGGCGGGCCTGGGCTGGGAGGGTGCCGGCGGTCCAGCTGGGTCTCGTGTTGGCGGGCCTGGGCCGGGAGGGTGTTGGCGGTCCAGCTGGGTCCCGTGTTGGCGGGCCTGGACCGTTATAACTTGCTTATACTCTGCCATTATCATATTACCTGTTGGATGTACTTCTTATACATTTGATACACTACTGTAATTACTTCATTCCTTGTCACATGTTTTTGCTACTACTGACTACATTGCAGCTTTTCTTCATTCCCTTCCGCCCGGTGCCTTGGATTCGCCGGGGGAGAGGATGTGAAGCTACTTAGTCTTTATGACTAACGGTTGTTACACCACTACTTGTAGGAGCAACAATAGCATACTACATAGGAGGACAGCCAGGCCAGGGTGACAGTGCTGGTGATTATGATACCTTGGCTACCGTCAGCGGCAGATAAAGAATGTTTTATTATTTTAGGTTTTGCTCTAACCTTTTGGTTGAGATTATTTGACTTCTCTATATGATTCTTGCCTAGAGGTTTTTTCCTTTTTATTCAGATTTACCTTTTTAGGATTGTCTATCCTATCTGGATGGTTGTTATCTCTACTCTTAGATGGTGCACTCTTCTCATTTGGTTGGTGATGAGTCCCAATTATATTCACTTTTATGGACTCATCGGGGCTAGTTTTCATTCTCTTGTGCGTCATTATCGAGCTATTATTGCATCTATTTGTCTTTTGCTCTTTCATGCGCACTTGTGTGCTTCATGCTCCTTTTAGGCCCATTTTGGTGTGCGTTTGCGCTCCACGTTATTGGGGGTAAGCACATGGTGCTCCCCAATCCATTTTCTTTGTTTGATTGGTGCTGGAGGGGTATTCCCAGCTGATTTGCTGTGCTTGCAGGTGTTTGGATCATCTCCTTTAGCCCAGAATTCATGAGTGTGCATATCGCACGGTCGTGCATTTTCTTGACGCACGGATTGCTGTGGTCGTGCGCCTTCATCTGGGGAGAAAACCGGTGATCTGAATTTGATTGTGCGTTTTACGCATGGGCGGATTCGCCCGTGCGCGAAGGAAACGCATGATCGCCTGTTTTGTCTGATTTTTAGCCAATATGAATTTACCCGTGCGTTTCTACCCACGGGTGGATTCGCCCGTGCGTGAGTAAAACGCACGGGCACTGCTGCTTCTTCCTCAAGCCATTTTAATCGTTAAATAATGCACAGGCAACACACGGTCGTGTGTTCTCCCGTGCGTGACTAAAATTCTACCCGTTTAGTATTTAAAGCAGGAAATCTGTTCAAAGAGGGGAGACCCGCAGTAAAAGCTTTTAAGGCCCGCCATTTTCGCCCACTTCGCCGCTCCACCACCATTTTGACCTAGGAGGAGCTCCGGTGACATTTGGCTTGCAAATCTACCGCCAAAGCTCCATCCTTGGCCTCCTCCATCATCCTTGAGCTCAAGAAAGCCATAGACGGAGAACTTCCGCAGCATTCCAGGTGTCGAACAAGAGCTACTTCAAGCTAGACCACGAAGAAGACGGGTAATAGTAGAGGAAGGTGACAGCTCCTCTGGACCCCGGACGCAACTGAAGACCGAGACGGACGAGGCCTGACAACCCTACGATTCCGGCCGAGAATCTTCATCATAGACTTCGAGCTTTGGTTGACTCTTTTCCCCTACGCTTGTTACAGAGTTTCTCTTTATATGTATTTGAGATTGTGGATGATGTTCATAAACCTTATGTTTTAGATGTTATGATTTCATGTTTGTGAGATCCTTTGTGGTTTATGAGATTTGAGGAGCGTCGTAGTCCACCATCCACTTCACCGCTTGGTAGTGCTCAGCACTAGCAATTGCTAGCTGTGTGTTTCACGACGAGGTGCCTACGACCCTCATCCGCTAGCGTTCTCGTCCACCCGCTCACCAAAGCACGACATCGCGGCCGTTGCATCCATCCCGCCTTGCGAAGCGGAGCTTTAGGCCCGCATTTTCTTTCTCTATTGATAGCATAGGAAAACCACTTTCAAAACCCCCTTTTTTATTTTGTGTTTTAGAATCTTTATAAGAGTTTCCCTAGTAGGCAAATCATACTACCCAACTTGCAGTCCTTTGAGAACGATATTCGGGGAGTTTCTCCCAACTTTTATTACTTGATAATGACCGGTGCACTGCGGTCATACCGCATTTCTCGCTTGCTAATTAGCAGTGCTGAAATTGCGTGTCAAGTTTTTGGCGCCGTTGCCGGGGACTGTAAGCGTGTATGATTCATCCTTCTCGGGAAATTAGTTTAAAGTTATTTTTGTTTTTGATCTTCTTCTTTTGTGTTGTAGTGTGTGTATGAACAGACGAGATCTGGGTGACTTTGCAGCATTTGACCCTGAAATAGAGTGTACCCTACGGGCGCATCTCCGTGCTGCTATCACCATGGATGATAATGGAAATTAGATTGATCCAGTGGTGGGAAATGCACCAGGAGGTGGTCAGGCTGCTGACGAGAATGAAGTGGCTAGGCTACGACCTAGGACCATGAGAGACTACACTACGCCCACTGTTGGGAGTGTGTACCCTGGATTCGGCCCGACTATCACTAACAATAATTTCTAGATAAAGCCGGCCATCCTGAATATGATCCGCAACCAGGCCCAATTCTCTGGGTTAGCCAGTGAAGAACCCATCTTCACTTGGTTTAATTCGCAGAAATATGCAGGACATTTCGGTACGCCGGGATTGCTGATGAGATGGTGAAACTCTGGCTGTTTCCATTCTCCCTCCATGACAAAGCGAAAGCATGGCTCCACACCATACCACATGGCACAGCTACCACTTGGGACGCTCTGCAAACAAAATTTCTGACGAAGTTCCATCCTATTGACAAGGTGGTAAACTTGAGGAGGGAAATCGCAACCTTCCTACAGCATGTTCAGGAGACTCTCGCAGAAGCATGGGAAAGGTTCATGGACCTTCTCCGGAGATGCCCCCAGCACGAGCTGCAACCATGGACCATAGTAGAAAATTTTAACTTTACAATTGAGCCTAACTTCAGGGCCATGATTGATGCAGCTGCTGGAGGAACTCTTATGAACCACCCGCCCGAAGACGCATTGCGGCTCCTCCAAGACACTTTCATTCATAGCTCATTTTGGACTGCTGGAAGAAACACTCCAAGGAATGCTCGGGGACTCTTTGAGGTGAACACGTCTGGTGCATCCGCTGAGATTGCATTAACACCTTATGAAGGTGCGATGCTGCTTAAGAGGCCTACCCTCCCTTCTGCCCCAGTGATGGTTATCTCATGTCAAGGTTGTGGAAGGCCGGGGCATCATGCATATGAGTGCCCCACAGGTGAGCAACTTAACAAAGTATCTTATGGTGAAAGTGTTAATTATATTAATGATCAAAACCGCGGAGCCCCTTTTAATAATGTTTATAACCCGGGTGTGAGGAGTCATCCGAACTTCTCTTGGAAACAAAATGTTCCTGGCCAACGATGGCAAGGAGGCTCGCATCAATTTGATGCTCAAGCCTCCGGTAGCCAACCGCGGCCACCTCAACTGAGTTATGATCAAGGTGCTCCAGCTCCTAATAAGAGCAACTTAGAAGAAATGATGGAGAGGTTCATGCAGGCCGCTAACTCGAATATGGTTAACCAAGCTGCGATTATGCGAAACTTGGAGACGCAATTGGGTCAATTGGCTCAACTGCTAACTGAGCGTTCGCAAGGGACACTTCCCAGCAATACTGAAGAGAACCCAATCAATCAAGGGAAGAGTCTCACCGATGCGGAATTGAGTAACCCAAGTGAGTTGGTAATCACTTGTTCCATAAATAATGTCGAAACTGCTGCCCTGTGTGACTCCGGTTCATCCCGCAACGTCCTTGCACTGCAGGACGTTGCTAAAATGCATCTTGAAATGAACACGGATGACCGAAAGTCCTTAGTGCTAGCAAATGGGACCGTCATTCAGGCGGAGGGAGAAGTGAGAAATTTTGAAGTTGTAATAGAGGGGACGGTGGTGATCGCCGATTTCCAAGTATTGGGACCTCGTGAGAATCAATCTATTCCCATCTTGAGAGTACCATTCTTGAAAGAGAGCGGTGCCACTTTGGACTTCTTCGTATGGTGTGTCATCTTACCTTGTAAGGTAACACCCCTACTTGCCCCATGATTGCAACTAAAACATTGATTCGCTCTCCCGACTTAATTATTAATGAACAACTTAGTAATGCAAAAAAAAGATCATTGGATGGAGGAAAGGAAGAGAAGTTGTTGAGTGGAGAAGAAGATGAAGTTGACTCTCGGAAAGAAGATGACTCCGAGAGGGAGGAGAGCTTCATTTCTGAACCTGTCAAGCCAAATGCAACTCGGGACAACGTCCCATTTATATTTTGCAATAAACTGTGTAATAAACCACTTAAACGCTCTATCTCGTGGGCTGATCCAGTTGCCACTGCGGCAACGGAAGTGATGCCACCCACCACTAAGGTGGGAAATTCTGATGACTACGATGGCGCTCTCCAACAGTGGAGAAGCATAAACAGGAAAGATTATTGCGTGGTGCATGCTCTGCTGCTCTCCAAAATGGCAAGATGGCAGAGGCTAGGGAAAAATTGGGTGATACCAGTTTTGGCACTAAAGCTTTCACCTCCAACTTACGAGCCACTAGAGATGTGCACTATAAAAGTGCATAGAGCTGATTTAATTTTTCTTGTTCTGTGAATCTTCGTGTGTGTGAACTCTTCTTAAAAATTTCTTCTTTATGAACTATGCTTTAATATAGGTATTTAGTCCACCTTAAGGACGATAAACAAAAGGGCTTCTTGGTAGACAACCCATGGGGGAACCATTCGGTTCCGGCCTTTCGTTCACATTTTTGTTTATTATGTGTTGTTTTGGGCTTTTTGCTAACATCGCAGGTTTAAGCTCTCGCTTGGGAGATGAGGATGTAGCACTTTAAAGAAGGAATTGCCGCACTTCTGGCATGCTCATTCATGAGCATAGGTCCACTCTACCCCTATCATCCTTATTGAAGAATTCTCTATTCTATTTGGTTTTGATCACGTCTGGGGCAGAGATCGGTTATGCACGTACACGCACTTTGCATAGCATGTTAGAATGTGCTGTGTAGGATTTTTAATTCTATTGCACACATTTGCACCTAGTTCACGTGTACTTGATCACGCGCGCTTATTGGATATTGCTGCGAGGTTCCCCGCTCGTAAGAATTGGATTGTTAGTATAGGAGTGAGTGGTAGAGAAACATAGTCTTCTTGATTTGGTTGACTCTTTTCCCCTACGCTTGTTATAGAGTTTCTCTTTATATGTATTTGAGATTGTGGATGATGTTCATACAACTTATTTTTTAGTTGTTATGATTTCTTGTTTGTGAGATCCTTTGTGGTTTATGAGATTTGAGGAGCGTCGTAGTCCACCATCCACTCCACCGATTGGTAGTGCTCCACACTAGCAATTGCTAGCTGTGTGTTTCGCGACGAGGTGCCTACGACCCTCATCCGCTAGCCTTCTCGTCCACCCGCTCACCGAAGCACGGCATCGCGGCCGTTGCATCCATCCCGCCTTGCGAAGCGGAGCTTTAGGCCCACATTTTCTTTCCCTGTTGATAGCATAGGAAAACCACTTTCAAAACCCCCTTTTTTATTTAGTGTTTTAGAATCTTTATAAGAGTTTCCCTAGTAGGCAAATCATACTACCCAACTTGCAGTCCTTTGAGAACGATATTAGGGGAGTTTCTCCCAACTTTTATTACTTGACAACGACTGGTGCACTATCGTCGTACCATATTTCGCGCTTGCTAATTAGCAGTGTTGAAATCGCACGTCAGTTGGTACTCACTAGGTCTAACAAATGACACTGGTTTTTTCCAGGCAGGTTTCCTAGGTTCTTCTGTGCTGGTGGATGGCTCTGCTCCTAATCCTAGGTGATTAAATCTCATAGAGAGATTTTCAGTGATGTCTTTGAGATTCTGACTCCTCCCATTGAGGGAGTCCTCAAAGGCCTTTTCCTTTGCTAGCTCTTCTTTTAAGTTTATGTTTTCCTCTCTAAGTTCAATCAATTCAGACTCTTTACTATTAATTTCATTTGTTAGGTTTTTATTAATTAGGTGCATTTCATTTTTCTTAAGGTTCTCTAGTTCAGTTCTAGCTAAGCCTAGTTCTTTTTCTACCCTAAGATGTTCAATGCAGAAATCCTTAAGGCATGATTTAAAGTCCTCTGAAGTAAAATCAAATTCATCAAAGATAGATACCTGATCATCTTCATCATCTGATGCCATCCCCAGTGCCATCATGCAGGCTGCTACTGCTTCTTCTTCATTATCACTCTAAGTTTCAGCAATGAATCCTTTGGCTTTCTTCTTGTCTTTTCCTCTGAAGGACTTCTTCTTCTCCTCTTTGCTACTACTTCTTTCCCTCTGCTCTTGTGGGCATTCAGGGGCAATGTGCCCTGGTTTGTTGCAGGTATAGCAGATAACCTGCTTCCTTGGAGTTTTATCATACCTGGGTCTTGAATCCCTTTCTTTTTCTCCTTGAGTCCTCAGTCTTGACCCACTTCTTGAATCTTCATGCTAGCAGACTGACCATCTCATCTTCATAAGTAGAGGGCTCTCCTTTGGTATCCTTCAGAGCATGGGACCTTTGGACAGGAGCTGGAGAGGTCTCCCTTTCTTTAGTCTCAGCCCTATTCTTCAGAAGCATCTCATATGACTTAAGCTTTCTTTGCAAATCTTCAGTTGAGATCTCTCTGTGGCATCTGGATTCTCTGATTGCCCAGATCCTTGAATCCCATGAGCTAGGGAAGCACATGAGAATCTTATCATTGATTTCAGTCAAAGATATTTCCTTGTTTAAGCCTCTGAGCTCATTAATGATAATACTGAATCTATCATACATATTAGCAACAGATTCTTTAGCTTTCTTTTGAAATTTCTCATACTGGGATATGAGAAGGGACTTTTTGTCCTTCCTTTCATCAGCACTTCCTTCCACCATGGTGGCGAGTGAGTACAAGATTTCCTTTGCTGATTGGCACTCAGCAACTTTCTGGAAAATGTCATCTGACATTGTTGACACCAGAATATTCATAGCCTTGGCATCACATGCCTTGACCTTCTTCTCATCCTCTGTCCATTCCATTATTGGGACAACCTCAGTTGTTGAGGTTTCACCTTCCTTTTGTATGACTAATGAAGGAGGACCTATGAGAAGAACATTATAGATGTCTTCATCAATTGAGTTCATGTACAGCCTTATCTTGGCCTTCCAGTGTGTGAACTTATCTTGGCCTTCCAGTGTGTGAACTTATCTTGGCCTTCAAGTTACACACTGGGGGTCTTGTGGAAGCATAATCCTTAGTACTCATTTTCTTTATAAAATATTTTTATAGTAAAGAGAAATAAGAGTAGGAGGTCTTTTTCATCAAGGTGTTAACCTATTATTGATTAACCTCCCTCTGATACTAATTGAAAGTGCACCGTGTTCCTCTGAGATGTTAAATTTTTGAAGTGGAAGTGGAAAGGTGATGGGAGGTCTGCAGATTGGAGACCACGCAGTCTATGCTGGTGTTCTGGTCGGTTTGTCTGAGGCGATCTGTTCTGGGAGGTTTGATCTGGAAGACATCATAGTGTCCAGGTGGCTTGCGCGGGTTGTTCTGGCGACTTATTCAAGTCGGCCAGATGTTCAAGTAGGCCTGCATTCTTGCAGTGACCGGGCGATCTGTCGACTTGTTCTTGTCGGTTTGGGTTACTGAAGGAGTGTTTTTCTTTTGCAATAAAGACCGTGTGGTCTGTTTTGGGAGACCGTGGTTACCGGGCGGTTTGTATGAAACCGTTTGGTTTAATAAGGGAGTTGTCAGCTATGCTGAGCTCGGGCGGTCTGCTTTGCGAGATCGCATGCCGGTTGATGGGCCGTTATTGCATCCCTCATTCCGCGGTGATGACATCCGTCCTCTTGCCTATAAATAGGGGTGCAGGGCCCGTCATTTGAAACGAAGAACTGTAAGAACCAAAGTTGGCTTGATTGTGCAGATCTCTTTTTGAGGTCTTGTGGTCTGATTTTTGTCTGACCGGTTTGTTTGTTCACAGGTTAGCGGCTAGCAGTTATCGTTAACATTCTCCCTTCTTCCATCTTTGAATAAACCAGTCTGGCAGCAGTCTGTCTGGGTGGACTGTGTTTAGGTGTTCTTGGACTGTGCAACGAACTCAGTTGATCAGGCGGTCTTAAGAGACCAGGCGGTCTTAAGAGACCAGGCGGTCTTGAGTGCAGTCTGCAGCAGGAAGCATTTTCTTTGTCAAGTGTTTACAACAGTTGAATAAAGCAGCATGTCGAGCGGTCTGTGGTTGTGGGATGACAGGTGCGGTCTGCTCTGTTTGCGCGGTCTCAGGGGTTAACCGCACAGCTTGTCTGTTCGCGCAGTCTGACAATCTCAGCTTGTCAAGTCGTTGGCAGCTTATAGTTTTGTGCTTTTTGTTTCTCTCCTTTGTGATTCTTATGAATCATGTCTCGCCATGTATAACTCAAATTTTAAAAAGATAGTTAATACCAAAGCACTATTCGGTTTTCCCATTGTCATTTTGTTGGTACACTTGTGGAAAGTTTGTTAAGTGTTCCGCATTTTTACTTCAACTCTGGACCTCAAATTTTTTAACATGGTATCAGAGCTAGGTTGCTGAGCAGTAGTTGCTGTTACTTCTCTCGGGTTCCTCAAGGTGGTTAACAATCAGTGGGATAGAAATGGAAGGAGGATATGCTAGAGGTCTTGGTATTGAGCTCCTTACGCATACTAACTTTAAGAAGTGGAAGTCTTGCATGGAGAGCTATTTTCTTGGCGAGAACTTATGGGAGGTAGTAGGAGGAGAAGAAAGACAAGTTGTTGTTCCCGTTGAAGGGAATGCTGAGCTCGTGAAGGCTTGGAAGAGAACAAATGCTAAGGTGGAGTTCACTCTCAAGAGAGCTACAATTCCGGAGTTGTTTGATCACATCATCGAATGTAGATCAGCTGCAAAAATTTGGACAGCCTTGGATGGCTTGTTCAAAAAGAAGAATGTAGCTAGGCAACAGTTCTTGGAGAATGAGTTGGGGAAAGCAACTAAGGGAGATTTGTCTATCTCAACGTTCTTCTTGAAGATGAAGAATCTTTGCGCAGAGATATAGGCATTAGACCCGGATGAGCCTATCTCAGAAGCTAAGCTGTTGAGGCACATAATCCGCGGCTTATGGAGGGAGTATGTGGCCTTTGTTAGTTCTGTTCAAGGCTGGGCCAATCAGCCATCGTTGCTAGAGCTGGAGAACTTACTTGCTTTGCAAGAGAGTTTTGGTAACCAAATGGCAGGGATGTCAGTCTCTGGGTGAGAAGGTGAGGTTCTCTTTTCTAGCAAGAAGAAGAGATGGGACAAGAAGAAGAAGACATCTGAAGATGATGGTGTGTCTACTTCATATCAGCAGGAGAGGAGCTATGCTCCTAAGCGTGATGAGAAGAAGAAGGAAGGACCTAGATGCTTCAGGTGCAACAAGCTTGGTCACTTCAAGAGAGACTGCCAAGTTAATCTTCAGCCAGGCATGCTGCAGGAAAGGAGGAGGTTGGTTCCAATTCTAAAGGTAGTTGGGGTGGTGGAGGTGCATTCATGATGGGCACTGGTGTTCGATCATTGGCTTCCATCAACTATTAGAATGATTGGATAGTGGACTCTGGGTGTGGTCATCACCTCACTGGAGATGAGTCGAAGTTCTCCTCATTGCGAGCATATACAGGTAATGACGCTATCATTACGGCTGATGATACTATACATGTAGTTGAGAAGGAGGGAGTGGTTTCTTTGAACGATGATAGAGGTACTCTTACATTGAAGAGTGTTTATCATGTTCCGGGGATGAAGAAGAACCTCTTCTCAGAGACCAATGCTGTGGATGCTGGCTATCACATTCTGTTTGGTCCAACAGAAGTGAAATTTCTCTGAAATGTTTCAGCCGTGAAAGCGGAGGTCACTCATGTAGGGAGACGGGTGAAGGACTTGTTTGTTCTTTCAACAATTTCTTATGTTCATAAGATAAGCGCTAACGACAGCGCCGCTATCTGGCATGAAAGACTTGGGCATGTTGGGATGGATAAGTCAAAGGCTATGGTGGGAATAGGCCTTGTGAACGGTCTGCCTAGCTTGTCATCTTTCAGAGATGGTCACGTTTGTGCAGGTTGTCAGTTTGGTAAGGCTCAACGTCATCCATTTGACAAATCACAAAGCAGATGCAAAGCACCATTGGAGTGTATACATGGTAATCTGTTTGGACCTACCAACACTGCCAGTCTTGGAGGTAGCAAGTATATGCTGATTTTGGTTGATGACTTCACCAGATATACTTGGGTATATTTTCTGAAGTAGAAGTAGGAGGCGTTCGAGAGGTTTGTGGAGTTGAATGAGTTGGTGGAAGGTTGGCTCATCCTGCGGGTCAAGAGGTTCATAATAGACAATGGAGGGGAGTTTACTTCTAAGGCGTTCTTTAACTTCTGCAGGAAGCATGGCATCCAAAGAGAGCTTTCTTGTGCTCACACTCGACAACAGAACAGAGTTGCAGAGCGGAAGATCCGTCATCTGACGGAGACCTGCAAATGTTGGCTTCATGCCAAGAGTATCCCAAAGTCCTTCTCGGCAGAGGGAATGTCTTGTGCGGCCTATGTCATCAATCGGATGCCTCTCAGTCCCATCAACATGATGACCCCTCATGAGTTTATATTCAAGGAGAAGCCAAGCGCGGAACACTTTCGAGTGTTTGGTTCTACCTGCTACGTGCATGTTCCGGATGCCCTTCGAACGAAGCTTGATGCAAAGGCAAGGAAACTAGTCTTCGTCGATTATGATGACCGGAAGAAAGGGTGGAGATGCATGGATTCCGAGACATGGAGATATGTGGTCTCTAGGGATGTGGTATTTGATGATCTGATGTCATACCAAGGTAGCTCTTCTATAGAGTTACAAGGAAGCAGGGTAGATGGTGGACCAGAGGAAGCTGCAAGGGAGGTTCTGGTGGAGTTGCCTGTTTCTCCAAGTGCTGCAGGTATCTCTATCTCCGGGTTAGGTGCTTCAGGTTCTAGAAGCAGGGGGTGATGCTCTGATGAATAGTAAATTATACATACTTTAGTATAGTTGTAGCAAAGTTTTAAGTAATATTGTTCCTATTTCATGTAAATTATTGAATAAATGATTTGTTTTAGCTAATTTTTATATTTATATATTTATATGTAAAAAGGAACTATTTAATTTTGTAAATATATATAATAAGTATTTAAATATATATGTAAATATTTATATAAAGTATTTACAAATATATGTAAATATATATGTAAATATTTATTGAATATAATTAAGTTAGTTATTGAATATGTATTAAAAATTCTTTAAATATATATACTATATATAATATAGTTCTTGTGCTTACAGATATGAGTGCTTGGCTCAGTGAGTATGGTCTGGTTAGCCTTTCTTAGTGGCGCGGGATGGAAACCAGGCCAGAGCATTTTTTCCTCTATTTAATCCGCTACCTGCATCCTAGAACCGGTGAGACCCAAAACCGTTGAAACCCAAAACCGCTGAGACCCACAACCGTTGAGACCTGCCAGCTCACTCCAGCACACTCTAGTAGACCTGCCAGCTCGCAACTCCAGCACTCTAGCTCAACCTGCCAGCCCTCTATCCGCACCCCACAGCTCTCAAGTCAAAATTGGCTTCTCTAGTCAAACCACCAGCTGCTCTTCCAGCACCTTCCTCAACTCCTTTTTTTTTGCTAAATGCAGCCCAATTTTGTCTATAAATAGAGGCTGCCCCCTCAGTATTTCTCCTCTTGGAACCTCTTGGCTCCTCTTGGATTGCCCTTTTTGGGGTGATCTTCCACAATATTTCTCCACCATTTTGTATTTTCTTTTTATGTTTTTTTATGTAATTAATTAAGTGTTGTAATTTCTTCTTGTAATTTCTTTTTGTATTTTCTTTTAAGTGTTGTAATGTTTTTATTTCTTGTAACCCCTTAATTATGGCAATAAATAAGTTTAGTTTTCATTTCGTGTAATTTCAATTCTGTCCAGCATTTTAATTCGTGGCGTAGTTTCAATTCTACTATTTCTTTTCTGCACTGCAATTTTATTCATAGCTTAGCTTCAATTCATGCATTTTCTGCATTTTTTCTCGCTTTCGTTAGCAATTTATTTATTATCATAATTTTGGTTTTCGTTTTAATCCAAATTTATTCGACTTCGTAACTTTCAGTCTTTTTATTCCTTGACACGAAATCGATTGAGCTGAATATTACGTTTCAGTTTATTTTCTCTTTAATTCAAATTTTGGTTATCTCTTTTTTCGCTTTGATTCGAATTTACTCGTCGTCATAATTTTCGTTCTTTTTCTTCCTTGACGCGGTAGAGATTAGAGCGGAATATTATGTTTTCATTTATTTTCGTTTCGAAGCAATTTTCGTTCTCGTTATGTTTCGTTCCCGCAATTTCCTCCTTCATTGTTTTTGTTATTTTCCGCTTTCGTTTATGTGTTTGTTTATTTTACTTCTTTTCATTGTTTTATGTTTTCATTACCTATGTTTTTGCTATTTCTCTTCATAGCTTAGTTTTATTTTATTGTCATGCATTTATTTCCCGTCTACCCATTTGGGTAGAACTTGCACTGCATTTATTGCCCATCTACCCATTTGGGTAGAACTTGCACTGCATTTATTTCCCGTCTACCTGTTTGGGTAGAACTCGCTCACACATTTACTTCCCCTCTACCCGTTTGGGAAGAGATTGCATTTCTGTCTTTCATTTTCTGTAATTTCAATTTCTATCTTACAATTATGTAATTTTAATTTCTTTAAATCACGTGTTTATCTGATAAAACAGTAGACGTATTCTCGAACTAGCAGTACTCGATGAGATCCGTGGAAAAATACGACCTTGATAATTTTCTAAAAAAATATCCTATACTATACGCGATAAGGTATACTTGCCTTTTTGAATGATTAGTTAGGATAATAACGATACAAAGACTCGCAAAACTCTCCTTTTCTATTTAAAAACTTGAATTCGGCGCCTCCGCCGCGGCGTGGTCGTCGATATTCTGAAATAAGGAAAGACTCTTACTTATATCATCTCGATAGGTAAGATAATGGTTAGTTCCTCAAAGTAGGAGTACTTGCGAGACGCCTCGAATGCGCCCGCCGAATTCTACCCGCACCCCGGAAAGCTTTTGCGGTGCTCTCAAATAAATTATAATCATCCAGTTTTTGGCGCCGTTGCCGGGGAGCGTTGTCGATATTTTGAAAAGAGAATACACTATTGATTTCATCATATTAAAAATCCAAAACAATTAAAAAACACTAAAAACCCCAGAAATAGATGTTTTCTTTTTAAATTTCGTTCTTTCTATTTTTTGTATTTGTTTTCAGTCCCTCTTTTCTTTTCTCGTTCTTAAATTTTAATTTGTTCTCAAATACGTATATTTTAAAACATCAAAAAGCTTTGAAAAAACAAAAATAATGACAAACTCAAATAATTAAAAGCTTTGAAATATAAATAAAAAATAATTGTAGGAATTTTAAGATAGAACAATAGATCGTTTTCCCGAAGTAGGATTATTCAACAGACCCGAAAGGGGATTTTTGTCGATATTTCGAAAAGTGAAATCCCTTTTGCTTTTGTCTTTTTATTTCTCTTTTTTTCTTTGTTTTCTATCTAAAAGCTTCTCTTTATTCTTTAATTTTCTTTTTTTTTAAAGTTTCGGTATGTTTTAATATATGCATATTTCAAAAAAAAACCAAAAAAATGATGAATTTTTTTAGAAAAATCTCAAAAAAAAAAAGTTTTGTTTTCTTTTATAAATGTTTTCTTCCCCCCATTGTAAATAACTTTTATTATTTTGTTTTTAACATATTTTGCAGGTATTAATCCGGTTATCCGTCTCCAAAACAGGGACGTGCTTTTTCCCCTGCTATTTTCTTACTTGCATTTTACTTTTTCATGCTTTTGTATATATAATTTTGGTCCTCATACTTAATTTCAACATTGGGGACAATGTTGACTTTCAAGTATGGGGGTGTTTTCCTCTTTTTGTAATTATTTTGGTCCCTCCAATATTACTTTAATAATGTATATATAGATAAATTTGAAAAATCCATAAAAATGAAAAAAAAATTACTTAGAAAAAAAACCCAAAAAATTTTTTTTTTTTTCTTGTTTCCTTTTTTTTATATAACAAAATCAAAAATCCAAAAAAAAAAGAATAATGATGAAAAACTTATCCAAAAATCCAAAAATAAAATAAAACCCCTACTTAGCTTTTTGTTATTTTCAAAGCTAGGTTGAGTTTATTTATAAGCGTTTTCATTATTTTTGATTTGCTAAATCATTTTATTTGTATCATAGTTTGTAGATTTAAACTTTTAGAATTTTAGTTATAAAGAACATTTTGTGATTTTAATTCAATTAGAGACAAACATTTTAGCACTACTTTGAGTTAACCCTAAATAGCTTCTTTTTGTATTATATTGGCAAACCATTTTTAGATTTAATTATTTTTACTTTAAACTTGTGAAACTTTAGGAATAGTCTAATCTACTAAAATTTACTCTCAAAATCTTCTTAATTTATAAAATCTAGAAATTTCTACAAACCTTACTCCTTATCCCCTTTAACTTGGTATTTTTATTTTAAAAGATCTTATGTCAATGGGAATAAGATTTCATTCCACAAACATAGGCACCCAATTAAAATTAAAAAGATCTTATGTCAATGGGAATAAGATTTCATTCCCTAAACATAGGCATTGGGTATTATTTCAGAAGAGAAAAAAAATTTATATATATGGGAATAAGATTTCATTCCATAATCTATCCAAAAAAAACATTTAGTGGGGTGAGAGGATAAAATTCATCACCCCCAATTCAAGAATCTCTTCTCTAACCAAGTTTTCTCCTTACCCCTTAGCCAATAAAATTGAAACCTAGATATAAATTAAAATTTTTGGGAGAGCATAATTAGTAGGTTTTATTTCTTCTTAAAAATTTCTTCAAAAAGTCAAAGTTTTTATAATTCTATCTAATCAAGGTGCTAGTGATTGCAATATTTGTTCGCTATTTAGCTAACTCTAGAGGTCTTGTGGCTAAAACCTTTTCGCTCTTTTTAAATCATTTTCACAATTTAGGACTTACCTCTTTTAATCTCCAAAATTTATTTCGATCGTACTCTTGATTAAATAAAATCTTAGTAACTTAGAAATTTTATTAGTGTCTTATAGGTATCCCTTACTTTTCCTCTGGAATAACAAAAGCTTAAGTATGGGGGTATTTGATGAATAGTATAGTTTTTAGCATAGTTTTAAGTAATATTGTACATATTTCATGTATATTATTGAATAAATGATTTGTTTTGGCTAATTTTTATATTTATATATTTATATGTAAAAAAGAACTATTTAAGTATGTAAATATATATATAAAGTATTTAAATAATGTAAATATATATAATAAGCATTTAAATATATATATATATAAAGTATTTAAATATATATGTAAATATTTATATAAAGTATTTAAAAATATATGTAAATATATATGTAAATATTTATTGAATATAATTAAGTTAGTTATTGAATATGTATTAAAAATTCTGTAAATATATATAATATATAATATAGTTCTTGTGCTTACAGATATGAGTGCTTGGCTCAGTGGGTATGGTCTGGTTAGCCTTTCTTAGTGGCATGGGATCGAAACCAGGCCAGAGCATTTTTGCCTCTATTTAATCCGCTACCTGCAGCCCAGAACCGCTGAGACCAAGAACCGCTGAGACCAGCCCAGAACAGCTGAGACCCAAAACCGCTGAGACCCATAACCGCTAAGACCCATAACCGCTGAGACCTGCCAGCTCACTCCAGTAGACCTGCCAGCTCGCAACTCTAGCCCTCTAGCTCAATCTGCCAGCACTCTATCTGCACCCCACATCTCTCAAGTCAAAATTGGCTTCTCTAGTCAAACCACCAACTGCTCTTCCAGCACCTTCCTCAAGTCTTTTTTTGCTAAATGCAGCCCAATTTTGTCTGTAAATAGAGGGTGCCCCCTCCCCCCCCCCCCCCCCCGCTTACTATTTCTCCTCTTGGAACCTCTTGGCTCCTCTTGGATTGCCCTTTTTGGGGTGATCTTCCACAATATTTCTCCACCATTTTGTATTTTCTTTTTATGTTTTTTTATGGAATTAATTAAGTTTGTAATTTCTTCTTGTAATTTCTTTTTGTATTTTCTTTTAAGTGTTGTAATGTTTTTAGTTCTTGTAACCCATTAATTATGGCAATAAATAAGTTTAGTTTTCATTTCGTGTAATTTCAATTCTGTCCAGCATTTTAATTCGTAGCGTAGTTTCAATTCTGCAATTTCTTTTCTCCACTACAATTTTATTCATAGCTTAGCTTCAATTCATGCATTTTCTGCAATTTTTCTCGCATTCGTCAGCAATTTATTTATTGCCGTAATTTTGGTTTTCGTTTTAATCCAAATTTATTCGTCTCTGTAACTTTCACTCTTTTTCGTCCTTGATACGGAATCGATGGAGCCAAATATTACGTTTCCGTTTATTTTCGCTTTAATTCAAATTTTGGTTATCTTTTTTTTTGCTTTGATTCGAATTTACTCGCCGTCATAATTTTCATTCTTTTTCTTCCTTGGCGCGGTAGAGATTAGAGCGGAATATTACGTTTTCGTTTATTTTCATTTCGAAGCAATTTTCGTTCTCGTTATGTTTTGTTCCCGCAATTTCCTCCTTCATTGTTTTGGTTATTTTCCGCTTTCGTTTATGTGTTTGTTTATTTTACATCTTTTTGTTGTTTTATGTTTTCATTACTTATGTTTTCGCTATTTCTCTTCATAACTTAGTTTTATTTTATTGTCATGCATTTATTTCCCGTCTACCCATTTGGGTATAACTTGCACTGCATTTATTTCCCATCTACCCATTTGGGTAGAACTTGCACTGCATTTATTTCCCGTCTACCTATTTGGGTAGAACTCGCTCACGCATTTACTTCCCCTCTACCTATTCGGTCTTTCATTTTCTGTAATTTCAATTTCTGTCTCTTGGAACCTTAGCTTTTGATTTGAGTTAGGATCCACCCCTTTTGTCAATAATTAACCTAATAACTTAGATCAATTTCATTAAGTAAGAAATCTAAGAAAACATATATTAAATATGATGCGATCGAATCGGAGAATATACATAAGAAAATAATATAAAGCTCTCTGCATTCGACGAATGTCGAACAGCGCTCGACAAATTCAAGTCAGCCAGCCAGCGCTCGACAAAATCAAGCCAGCCAGCGCTCGACGAATTAAGTCAAAATAACCTCAGCGGCCAGGCATTCTCTGAACGGCGCTCGACAAACTCAAGCCAGCGGTCGACAAATCTTTTTCAGAACAGCGCTCGAAAAAAATGTTGTCAGCAACATTATATCACATAGCTCGACTAACATCATTATTATTCAAAGTTTTCTCATATAGCCGTTGCAGGCAATCAAGAATTTAGCCGTTGCAGAAGAGTCAAAGAAGGCATATTACATTCCCAAGGATTCAGAATTAAAGAGCCTTTTATCTCTTTCCTTTTTCCCGGGCAAGAATTCAAAGAGATCTCTCTCCAAAATTATATATAGAGAGAAGAGCAGGGAAAAGAAGAGATGCACATATAGAAGACACAACAGAAATATAGACCACATCTATTCTTCATTCTTGCTAATTTCTTCTTGCAGATCACATACATCTTTAGACATCAATCACTACCATTTGCTCAGGATCATCACTGCAGAAGAAAAAGAAGTCTTTGTACAATCTAGAGAAGAAGCTCTATCTACAAGCTGTCATCAACCTAAACCAGACAGGGGGAACCTTCTTCATCATCACAATCGAGATCCATATTCAACTTCAAATCAGGATCTTCAAGAGTCTTCTTATACATAGAAGAACAACATATTTTTGTTTTCTTTTATTCCTTAACTCCACCTTGTACAGGGTTATAACTCCCTTCAAAAGTTAACTCCCGGTGACAGGGCACCTTAGCAAAAACCTGCATCTTGGTTAGAGCACCTTATCAACAGCTCACCTGGTGTTTGTGGACACCTTATCAAAATCACCTTGGTGTGAGGGCACCTTATCAACAACCTCCTAGTGGATTCCTACCAGTGGGTAGAAGAGTAGATGTACCCAGTTGAGGGGAACTACTATACATCTTGTGTCATCTGTGGATTGCTTGTTTGTTTTATGTTTTTATTTTCCTGTGCTGTGTATATTTATATGCACTATAACTATCTGATTTTATTACTCATACAGAAATCAGCAAACTCATATATATAAATATATATATATCACTCACTTTGAATTAAAAAAAAAATTTAAGCAAGATCTTTTAATAAGATAAATAAGAACTAAACCTCCACTTTCAATTGGTATCAGAGGGTGTTGATTCTTTACAGGCTAACACCTGAAATCACAAAGATCACCTAGTTCTTAAAATTTGTTTTAAAAGGTTTTTCAAATTGGCACAAGCAGATTTTCTATTCTCAGATCCACCTATATGTAATTTGGGAAGTTTTTCTTTATGGCAAATTAGAATTAAGTTATATATGAATGCCATAGATGAAGACATTTACAAATCTGTTTTGACAGGATTCTCTTCCCAAATCTCTTCATCTGATCAAGAACAACTGAAAAGTGCCAATGCAAAAGCTATGCAGATACTGGCTCAATCAATGTCAAAAGACATTTTTCAAAAAATTGATGATTGCTCCTCAGCAAGAAGCATTTGGAACTCCCTCTCTAGGATGGTAAATGAAACCTCTTCTAATTCTTTCACTAACTGTATTTATGATGCAGAACCATCAACCAAACTAAGTGAAGAAGAAAATGAAGAAGAGCACAGAGCTAGAGCTTTCTGCATGATGGCCCTATATGGTTCATACCAAAATCTAGATGCAAAAGCTGAAACAGAAAAGGTAAATGAGGTAATTTCAATTCACAACTCTACCTCTAAAAATTACAAATCTGACCTTAAGATAATATTTACAGATTCAAACAAAGAAATTAAAAAGAAGTTAACAAACATAAACTATTTAACTTCTGTAAATAATAAATCTAAAGAAAATTTAAAAGCACAAAATACATCAATTAAGGCTAAATTGCATAATGATTATCAAGAAAATTTTAAAATAATTTCAAACATATATTTTAATGACTACAAAAGAAAACTTTCAATAAGTATCAAAAATCAAATTTTAAAGTTCTTAAAACATATATTTCCAAAAGAACCTTCTAAATGGTATCAAAAAGTTTTTCACCATTAAACTCCTTTCCTAATTAAATAAGCAAACATCAAATTCATTTGAATGTAAAAATGTCAAATAACTTCAATGTTCTTACAGATCTTCTCCAAATTATGTTGAGCATTCTACTGTAGTTGCATTGATTAGAAATAATCAGAAGCACTGAGTGTGAATCTCTTCTGATAAGGGGATTCTTAAAGAAGGAAGGTATCCGACAAAATCCTTATTCCTTAAAATTCATTAAAGGTTGCTGCAATTGAAAATTTTAATTCAGAACTTAAGAAATCAAAATCTAGGAAAGCAGAATTGGTCAAATAATTTTAAAAGGATGAAAAATTATTAAAGCCAAGTGAGAGAGAAAATGAGAAAATCAGAGAAACTAAGTGAGAGAGAAAAGGAAAATATAAAAATTAAATCTGTCGGCATCCTAAACCAAATAGGGGGAGACCACCAGGCCACTAGTTTTAATTTGATTTAGGATCCCAACTTAAATAGGGGGAGATTGTTGGAACCTTAGCTTTTGATTTGAGTTAGGATCCAACACTTTTGTCAATAATTCACCTAATAACTTAGATAAATTTCATTAAGTAAGAAATCTAAGAAAACATATATTAAATATGATGCGATCGAATCGGAGAATATACATAAGAAAATAATATAAAGCTCTCTGCGTTCGACGAATGTCGAACAGCGCTCGACAAATTCAAGTCAGCCAGCCAGCGCTCGACAAATTCAAGCCAGCCAGCGCTCGACAAATTTCTATCAGAACAGCGCTCGACGAATTAAGTCAAAATAACCTCAGCGGCCAGGCATTCTCTGAACGGCGCTCGACAAACTCAAGCCAGTGGCCGAAAAATCTTTTTCAGAACAACGCTCAACAAAAATGTTGTCAGCAACATTATATCACATAGCTCGACTAACATCATTATTATTCAAAGTTTTCTGATATAGCCGTTGCAGGCAATAAAGAATTTAGTCGTTGAAGAAGAGTCAAAGACGACATATTATATTCCTAAGGAATCTGAATTAAAGAGTCTTTTATCTCTTTCCTTTTCCCGGGCAAGAATTCAAAAGGATCTCTCTCCAAAATTATATATAGAGAGAAGAGCAGGGAAAAAAGAGAAGCACATATAGAAGACACAATAGAAATACAGAGCACATTTATTCTTCATTCTTGCTAAGTTCTTCTTACAAATCACATACATCCTGAGACATCAATCACTACCATTTGCTCAGGATCATCACTGCAGAAGAAAAAGAAGTCTTTGTACAATCTAGAGAAGAAGCTCTATCTACAAGCCATCATCAACCTAAACCAGACAGGGGGAGCCTTCTTCATCATCACAATCGAGATCCATATTCAACTTCAAATCAGGATCTTCAAGAGTCTTCTTATACAGAGAAGAGCAACATATTTTTGTTTTCTTTTATTCCTTAACTCCACCTTGTACAGGGTTATAACTCCCTTCAAAAGTTAACTCCCGGTGACAGGGCACCACAGAAAAAACCTGCATCTTGGTTAGAGCACCTTATCAACAGCTCACCTGGTGTGTGGACACCTTATCAAAATCACCTTGGTGTGAGGGCACCTTATCAACAACCTCCTAGTGGATTCCTACCAGTGGGTAGAAGAGTAGATGTACCCAGTTGAGGGGAACTACTATACATCTTGTGTCATCTGTGGATTGCTTATTTGTTTTATGTTTTTATTTTCCTGTGCTGTGTTTATTTATATGCACTCTAACTATTTGATTTTATTACTCATGCAGAAATCAACAAACTCATATATATAAATATATATATCACTCACTTTGAAATTAAAAAAAAATTAAGCAAGATCTTTTAATAAGATAAATAAGCACTAAACCTCCACTTTCACTGTCTTTCGATTATGTAATTTTAATTTCTTTAAATCACGTTTTTATCTGATAAAACAATAGCTGTATTCTCGAAGTAGCAGTACTCGATGAGATCCATAGAAAAATACGACCTTGATAATTTTTAAAAAAATTATCATATACTATACGCGATAAGGTATACTTGTCTTTTCGAATGATTAGTTAGGATAATAACGATACAAAGACTCGCAAAAACTCTCCTTTTCTATTTAAAAAATTGAATTCGGCGCCGCCGCCGCGACGTGGTCGTCGATATTCCGAAAGAAGGAAAGAATATTACTTCTATCATCTCGATAGGTAGGATAATGGTTAGTTCCTCGAAGTAGGAGTACTCTCAAGACGCCTCGAATGCGTCCGCCGAATTCTACCCGCACCCCGGAAAGCTTTTGCGGCGCTCTCAAATAAATTATAATCATCATGCTCCATGTTTACCTGAAAGGAGAGCTAGTCCAAAAGCTGCAGTTGAAGAGGTGGTTCAGAGTCAAGCTCTGAGGAGGTCCAAGAGGACCATTATTCCACCAGATCGGTATACAGCGGGAAACTTGGTGAGCTTTGTCTCATGTTTCTTCGAAGGTCCCCTGGATGAGAGAGAGCCATCTTGTTATGAAAATGCTATTAGAGTCAAGGAGTGGGAAGGAGCCATGGATGAAGAGATGGCTGCCCTCAGGAAAAATGAGACTTGGGACTTGGTGCCTAAGGTTGAGGGTATTACCCCAGTGACTTGCAAGTGGGTTTTCAAACTGAAGAATAAGGATGATGGACGTATTGAGCGGTACAAAGCTCGCCTTGTGGTTTGAGATTTCTCTCAGAAGTATGGGGAAGATTATGAAGAAACATTCAGCCCTGTTGCCAAGATGACTTCAGTTCGGGTGGTGATCGCATTGACAGCTTGCCAAGGGTGGAAGATTTGGCAACTTGACGTGAAGATTGCTTTCTTATACGACGAGATTGACAAGGATATCTTCATGGATTAGCCACCTGGTTATGTATCCGAAGAGCACCCAAGATATGTTTGCAAGCTCAAGAAGGCTCTTTACGGCTTAAAGCAAGCACCTTGGGCATGGTACGGGAAGATCGCAGAATACCTCCAGTTCTGCGGATACTTTGCTTCTGATTCAGATTCAAGCTTATTCGTAATGAAGATGGGGGAGCTTCAGGTCTTGGTGTTGTTTTACGTTGATGATATGATCTTCACAGGGAATTCTAAAATAGAGGTAGCTAGGGTTCGTGCTGAGCTAGCTATCAGATTCGAGATGAAGGATTTGGGTGAGCTCCACCATTTCCTTGGGCTCGAAGTGGAGAAGAAAGAGAGTGGTATGCTTGTTTCCCAAAAAGGCTATATGGATCGAATCATGAAGAGGTTCAGCAAGGAATTTGGGGGAAGAGCAGCTCTACTCCACTGGAGGTTGGAGTTCATCTTCGACGAGATGAAGGGAAGGTTCTTACCGATCCTTTGGTGTTTTGGGCTTTGGTTGGAAGTCTGATATACTTGACGATCATGAGGCCAGATATTGCTTATGCAGTTGGCAGGGTGAGTCGTTTTATGGCAGAGCCTCGGAAACCTCATCTTGTGGAGGCTAGGAGTATCATGAAGTATGTCGAATCCACCTTGGATTTGGGTCTCTTCTATGGGAGAGATTCGGGCTTTTGCTTGCAAGGGTACATGGATGCTGATTATGGTGGAGACTCAGATGATCAGAGGTCGACGTCTGGATATGTCTTTATGACAGGATCTACAGCTATATCATGGTGCAACAAGAAGCAGGATTCTGTGTCCGTCTCTACCACAGAAGCAGAGTACAAATCTTTGTCTTTGGCAGCTCAAGAAGCCATCTGGATTAGGAGGCTTCTGGAGGACATTCATAGGGAGGTGCAAGGTCCTACTATGCTACGAGGTGACAATGAGAGTGCTCTCAAACTGGTGAACAACCTAGTTTATCACGCGCGTACAAAGCACATAGAGATTCATCACCATTTCGTTCGTGAGAAGGTGTTGGAGGGATCTCTGATTGTGGAGCATGTGCAGAGCAAGGATACTGTTGCTGACATATTTACTAAGCCGCTGTCGAAGGGACCATTTGGTCAGTGGTAGAGTTTGCTTTGGCTCACTTCCACTTCCCACTTCTATGGGGAGTGTTAAATTTTTGAAGTGGAAGTAGAAAGGTGCTGGGAGGTCTGCAGATTAGAGACCACAGAGACCGCGCGGTCTGCGCTAGTGTTCTAGTTTGTTTGTCTCAGGCGATCTATTCTGGGAGGTCTGATCTGGGAGACCGCAAAGTGGCGTGGGTTATTCTAGCAACTTGTTCAAGTTGGCCATATGTTCAAGTAGGCCTGCCATCTTGCAGTGACCGGGCGGTCTGTCGCCTTGTTCTAGTCGGTCTGGGTTACTGAAAAAGTGTTTTGCTTTTGCAATAAAGACCCGGCGGTTTTTTTTGGGAGACCGCGGTTACCGGGCAATTTGTTTGAAACCATTTGGTTTAATAAGGGAGTTGTTAGCTATGCTGAACTCGGGCGGTCTGCTTTGCGAGACCGCATGCGGGTTGATCGGCGGTTATTGTATCCCTCTTTCAGCGGTGAAGACATCCATCCTCTTGCCTATAAATAGGGGTGCAGGGCCCGTCATTTGAAATGAAGAACTGTAAGAACCAAAGTTGGCTTGATTGTGCCAGTCTCTTTTTGAGGTCGCACGGTCTGAGTTTTGTCTGACCGGTTTGTTTGTACGCAGGTTAGCGGCTAGCAGTTACCGTCAGCATTCTCCCTTCTTCCAGCTTTGAATAAACCAGTCCGGCAGTGGTCTGTCTGGGCAGACTGTGTTTAGGTGTTCTTGGACTATGCAGCGAACTCAGTTGATTAGGCGGTCTTTAGTGCGGTCTGCAGCAGGAAGCATTTTCTTTGTCAAGTGTTCGTAGCAGTTGAATAAAGCAGCAGGTCGAGCGGTCTGTGGTTGCGGGCTAACAGGTGCGGTCTGCTCTGTTTGCGCGGTCTCAGGGGTTAACCGCACGGCTTGTCTATTTGCGCGGTCTTGCGATCTCAGCTTGTCAAGTCGTTGACAGCTTGCAGTTTTCTGTTTTGTGTTTCTCTCCTCCGTGATTCTTATGAATCATGTTTCGCCATGTATATCTCTAATTGTAAAGAGATAGTTAATACCAAAGCACTATTCTGTCTTCCCATTGTCATTGTGTTTCTACACTTGTGGAAAGTTTGTGAAGTGTTCTGCATTTTTACTTCAATTCCGGACCTTAAATTTTTTAACATGAAAATCCTCTAGAGGGGGGGTGAATAGAGATATAAAAATTATTCCAATTCTAACTGTTAGTACAATAAAATAATCTAAGGATTTATGCTCAATCAAGATCTCAGGCAGAATAAAATAGTGCTGAAATACAAAGCAGAAAACAATAATGTAAACTAGATATAGGGACAACATAGAAAATTATCAAACCAGAAGACACGCAGATTTTTATAGAGGTTCCCCAAAATGTGGGTACTCCCCTCTTCTACCACCTAGTAGGGATGCACCACTATTCCTGAGTCTTTTAGTAAGGAGACTCTTAGAACCACTGATCTTTTGATAAGGAGATCATGAACCACTAGATCTTTTGATAAGGAGATCTTGAACCACCAGATCTTTTTGATAAGGAGATCTTGAACCACTGAATCCTTTGAAGTGTGATTAACAAAACTCTTTTATAGAAGGGAATTAGAAAGAGAAAGTAAGAAGAAAAGGGTTGTCAGAATTCTATTTTCAGTATTCTTATAAAAGGCTGTATGAATAACAACCTCTTGAGTCTTTCACTGGATCTAGTCTTGATTAACTCCTACTTATAATAGTGATGGATTGCATGAGTTCTAGTTGTCAGATCCTTATTCTTCTATTCCTATAGGACTATGGCTGTTATATGATAGTGTTGAGAAGCAACATTCAGTTGTTCTGTCGTTCAGGAGAGAGCAGTTATTTCTTCTATTTTCTGTATTCTCTTTTAGGGTTCCTGGGAGAGGAAGAAGAAGGAGACCACAATAGAACAGTATGACGTTTGTGATGAATGCTCTAACTATCTCTTTCTTCTCTTGCCTTTTATTGTCCCTGTTCAATTTTTGAATTTGTTTCCTTTTCTGGTAGGACCGGAAAAGGTATTTTTGTCTGGACATTTACTTCTTCTTTCCTTCTTTAATTCTCGACCCGTCCACCAACATAAAGCTTGTTTCGAAGAATGCTTTTCTCTCCCTCTATTAATTCTTCATTCCATTTGAGGTAATTATGGAGCCATTGGAGAACGGTCTTGTGAGAGGTGGGCCATGAGAGAGGGTCCAAAATTACAGCTTAAAAGGTATCCCTTTTCAGACTGTATTCGACGTAGCATCGAGTTCTCTTCCTCTCTTATCGACGCACCTTCGAGTTCTTGTAGGAGCAGCTACGAATTCATCCTTGCTCTGATTGAACTCTGCTAGTCGATGTTGCGTCGATACCCAATCAACGTAACCATCGAGTTGATGGCTTGGCTCTGATCTTCATTATCTGCGTCGAGATGAAGTCGAGGTTGCGTCGACTTTGAATGGCTTCGACAGATACTTCCTTCTGCTCTGAGTTGAAGTAGAAGCTGCGTAGACTTCTCAAGATACTTCGACAAGTCCATGTACTCTACGTCGATATCTATTCGATGTAATGTCAACTTGACTTACTTCAACAGAAGGGCTAACCACTTGGACTTCTAGTAAGAGTAGTGTCAACATTCATACGATGTTGCGTCGATTTCTATTTGACGCAAATATTAACTTCTCCAAATTTGTGCTTCTCTTGATAAGGTCTTGACACCCTAGGTTGAGTGTGACATCTTAATACATCTAATGACCAGATTACCCTCACGTTACAATAGGTATTTCAATCCAAAGAGATAAAATCACTTTTAGTTAATTTGTTAAGTTAAATCAAAGGGGGTTTTCCCAACAATATCTGACCAAAGCATCTTTTTAAGATACTACAATAAAAGAACCTCGGTTGTTGAAGAATAGATTCATGTGCATTTTAATGAAAATACAGCAAATATTGAATATAAATCAAATTAAGATAATACTGATGATGGTGTACATTTGGAAGATGAGAGTGTAAAGAAAGAGGAAGTAGGAGATGATCCAACTCATGTTGAAGGATATAAGCCTCTAAGCACTCTAATTTTTTCAAAAAACATCCATGAGAACTAGTGATCAGAGAACCTTCACATGGGGTTAGGACTCGCTCAGCTTTGCATGAATCTTTCTTGAATTTATGTTTTATATCTTAAATAGAGCCGAAGAACATTTCAGAAGCTTTAAATGATGACTTTTGGTTCTTGGCTATGAATGAGGAATTGAATCAATTTGAGCAAAATAAAGTTTGGTTGTTAGTAGAGCGTCCTATTAACCATCCGGTAAAAGGCTTGAAGTGGATCTATAAAATTAATGTTAATGGTCAGCCACCAATGACACTTTATGTAACGAAATTATTCAAGTGATGCAAACCGAATTTGAAATGAGTTTGGTAGGAGATTTAACAAAAAAATTTGGCTTTAAGATTTCTCAAAAGAATGACGGAATTTTTGTATGCCAATCAAAATACATAAAAGATATGCTCAAGCGATTTGGCTTTGAAAATTTGAAACTAACAAAAACTCCAATGAGCGCATCATTCAAACTAGGAAAGGATGAAAGTGGCATTTCGGTGGATTAAATAATCTTTAGAGGTATGATCGGATCACTCTTTCATCTAAGTGCGTCTAGACACGATATTATATTTGTTATATGTGGGGCGAAAAACACCCCTTGATTTATCTTACAAATTATATTCAAGTGATTTCATTTTTTAGGATGTATTACCCATGTTGTATAGAGAGGGTAATTTGGTCATTAGATGTCTTAGGATGTCACACTCTCATTAGCGTGTCAAAGACAAGTCCAAAAAGAGTCAAAAACTCAGTTGAGTTAAACCTGCGTCGAATAGAAGTCGGCGCAGCTTGACTTCAAGTCGAAGTAACTTTGAATAGAAGTAACATAAACTCAGACTGAAGTCTAAGTTGACGCAGCGTCGATATATACTCGACGCAGAATATAGAGTCAGTCGATGCAGTATTAGAAGTCGAAACAGCTTGGAATTACTATGGACGCAGAAGGAAGTGCTCTGAGTTCAAGATTTCAACTCGACGGATACTTCGATAAATATTTGATGCAACGTCGACTATAGAGTTCATTTCAAATCTGAGGAGGATTTCCACACAGCTTCTAGTAGAATTCAGAGGTGCGCCGATAAGAAGTCAAATTTATTTGACGCTACGTCAAATACAGACAAAAATAGAAATTCTCCTTTATTCCTTTTTAAAAGTGATTCAGACCTTATACATGGAAGTGTTTGAATTTCTAACGGACCGATTAAATCCAAGAATGGAAAGAAGGATTACAGAGATACAATAATGAAATTCTTGGAAGACATTCAAAAAGGGATTGACGGGCCAAGTAATATTATAATAATATTATAATTCCCTGGACGTTCCAAGTAAGGATACAACAGAAGAAGAAAGTGATTCAAACATTATTCGACAACAGAATAATAATACAGAGGATGATTTAGAATATCTTAAGTTGATCATCATGTCTTCTTCCCTTTTGAAGCTTTCTCTCTCAGACATTAGATAGAAAAATACTTCTCTATTTTTAGCAGCACTTCTTCTTCTCTCTTCTGCAACCAAGTGAAATATTGGACAAAGCTTAACAATCCTTTTCTTACAAAGGAGTAATCTTCTACAAGATCTAGTCTACAGTGCCAGCAATCCTTAGAGAAATCTGCTGAAAGAGATTCAAATTAGAAGACTAATTTCTTATTCTTTTTCTTTCTTATTGTAACTTGAGTAAAGAGTTTTTAGAGTCCCTCTTCAAAGGATTCAGTGGTTCAAGATCTCCTTATCAAAATATTTAGATTGGTTCTAAGAGCCTTCTTATCAAAAGACTCAGTCCTTGGTTCTAAGAGTCTTCTTACCAAAAGACTAAGTAGTTGGTTCCTAGAGTCTCCTTACCAAAAAACTCAGGAATTGGATAATGTATTCATACCAAGGTGGTAGAAGAGTGGATATACCCATATTTTGGGGAACCACTATATATCTTGTTTTTGTAGTGTGAATTTCTGTGTTGTCCACTTGTTTTTATTTCTACAATCTGGGTTTACTTTATTCTGGACTGGTAATATGAATGCATAGTTGTTAGATTAATTTATTGTTGTGCATTATATTAAAAAAAGTTTTAAATCTCTATTCAACCCCACTCTAGAGAATACTCAGAGGTAACACTATGCACTTTCAATTGGTATCATAGGGAGGTTGATCATTAAAAGGTTAATACCTTGATCAAAATATCCTCGCACTCTTAAATTTTATATTTTAAAATTATTTTCACAAAATGAGTTATAAGGACTATGCATCTATCCGATCATCAATGTGTAACCTGAATAAGTGTACACTCTGGAAAGCCAGAATAAAGTTATATATGAACTCTATTGATGAAGGCATATTTGATGTCATTATCTCAGGTCCTTTAGCACCAGTTATGAGAACAACTAGTGGAACTATCACACAGGAACCCATCCCTAGATCTGAATGGAAAGATGCTGAAAAGAAGCTGAAGGCATATGATGCCAAGGACATGAACATTCTAGTCTATACAATGTCTGGTGACATCTTCCAGAAGGTGGCTGAGTGTAACTCAGCCAAGGAAATCTAAGAATCCCTTTCCAGATTAGTTGAGGGAAGTTCTGATGAAATATAGGACAAAAAGCCCCTTCTCATATCCCAATATGAGAACTTTCAGAAGAAGGTTGAAGAAAGTGTGGCTAAAATATATGAGAGATTCAACACCATTATAAATGAGCTGAAGGGACGGACAAGGAAATTTCTCTGACAAAGATAAATGACAAGCTCCTCATGTGCTTCCCAACCACATGGGACTCATGGATCTGGTCTATTAGAGAGTCCAGATGTTATAGAGAAATCTCTACTAATGCTCTATTACGAAAGCTCAAGTCCTATGAGCTCATATTGAAGAGTAGGGATGAGACTGAAGCCAAAGAAAGGGTCTCAATTCCTAAGGAAAGGACAATTGCTCAGAAGGCTGCTGATGATGTCCCTTCCACCTCTAAAGAGAAAATGTTCAACCTCTTGGCCAGAAGATTCAGAAAATTGGTAATGACAGAAGACTTCAGAAGAAAGGATTAGAGCTCAATCAAGCCCAGATTTGATAAGTCTACAAAGTGTTGAATTTTTTGAAGTGTTAGTGGAAGGCCAGGCGGTCTATTTTTTGAAACCGCAGAGCTCGAGCAGTCTGTGAGAGCTCTGTATTGGCATACAACTTCAGTCAACCGGGTGTGTTCAAGTATTCGCAGAGTCCGGGCGGTCTGGTATTCGAGACCGGGCGGTTTGCGTGAGCTTGTTCTGGCGGTCAGATTCGGTTGGTCAGATATGCTCGTGTAGTTCTGTTCTTATGACATCGGGCGGTCTGCAAGTGTTGTTCTAGCGGATTGTCTTGGCTTGTCCAATTTGCTTAATTAGTGTTTTGGTCTTATAGTGACCGCGCGGTCTAGTTCCTGTGACCGCGCGCCCTAATAAGGCAGGTGACTGTATCCCTCTATGGCAGTGACGACATCCGTTCGTTTGCCTATAAATAGGGGTGTAGGGCCCGTCCTTCGAAAGTGATAGGAAAATTATTTTCCCGAAATAGATTCGGTAAGAAAATAATTTTATTTAATTTGCTAAGAGGCAAGCGCACCTATCGCGTGTAATATATATATGATAAAATTATCATAACATAGTCGTATTAGTCCTGGGTCCCGTCGAGTATTGTTACTTCGAGCTACGCGTATTGTTTTATCGAATATAAAAATAGATGAAAGTTTATGCATTAATTAAAAACAATGATAACAATCGCGGGCTTGGTGTGCGTCTAGCAAAAACCAAGAAAAGCGATAGAAAAGACAAAAAGGACGCACTAAATTAAAACGCACACACTCTACGAAATTGAAATGAAAGCGATAAATTGCAGGAATTAAAGAAATGCAATCCCTACCCAAATAGGTAGAGGGGAAATAAATGCGTGAGCAAGTTCTACCCAAACGGGTAGACGGGAAATAAATGCAGAGCAAGTTCTACCCAAACGGGTAGACGGGAAATAAATGCAGTGCAAGTCCTATCCAAATGGGTAGGCGGGAAATAAATGCATTGCAATAATGAAATAAAACTAAGCTATTAAACGAAATAACGAAAACAAAAACACGAATTAAAAAGGGTGATGAAAACGAAAAAATGACGGAAACGAAAATGATTAAAACATAAAACAACAAAAACACGAATAATAAAAACATAAAGTGAAAATACGAAAACGAAGAAAGCATTACGAGAGAAAAACGCTCGCTTTGAAGTGATTTTAAACGCAGCCCGAATATCCCATTCTAAACTACCGTGTCAAGGAAGAAAAGAATGAAAAATTATGACGACGCATAAATTCGAATCTAAGCGAGAAAACCGATTTTATGGCGACGAATAAATCTAGCTAAAGAAAGAAAAATTGCGAAAATTGAAGTGCGGAAATAAAGCTAAGTTATGAATTGAAATACGGTGCAGAAATATGAAATTGCAGAATTTGAAATTACGCTACGAATGCACGAAAAAACTAAATTTATTTATTGCCATAATAACGGGGTTTACAGGAAATAAAATTACAAAATAAAAAACATTTAATTACAACATTTATATTACAAAAAAGGAAATAAAATAAAACCTAATCAATTACATAAAAAAATAAAAAATTACAAAAAGTGGACAAAATATTGTGGAAGATCACCCAAAAGGGGCAATCCATTAGGAGCCAAGAGGTTCCAAGAGGTTCCAAGAGGGGGAATTGATGAGGGGGTCGGGTTCTATTTATAGGCAAAATTTTAGAATTACACGCCCTCGGTCACGGGCGTGTCTGAGGGCGTGACACGGCTTGAGGTGCGAATAGCCAGAACAGCTGGATCCAGGCTGGCATCTAGAAGGTTTGATCGGCGACTTTGGAAGTACACGGGCGTGTTCTAAGGAACACGGGCGTGTTCGATGTCGGCAGGCTTGAGCTTGAACTGGGCGTGACACCTGACGTGTCCTTTGGTTTTCTGGAAGCTTTGTTGAGTCACGGCCTCGGTCACGGGCGTGACCCGATCACGGCCGTGACATTGGGCGTGACATTGACATTTGGGCTCGAATCTGGCTGAACATCCAACACGGGCGTGACCAAGTACACGACCTCGGTCACGGGCGTGACCGAGGGCGTGACTTGATGTTTGAGCTGGAAAAAAGACAGAAATGAAAATTATCAGAAATTATTGAACACGCCCTTGGACACGGGCGTGTCCGAGGGCGTGACTTAACAAAATTACAGAAAATTTATAAAATGAAAATAAAACTAAGTTAAAAACAAAAATAGCAAAAACAAACATTTTATTCATTAATTTACATATATTATTTACAAATTTAATTAAAACTATACTAAAAATTATATAGAAAAATGCGTATATTTTCTATTTATCAAACACCCCCATACTTAAGCTTTTGCTATTCCAGAGCAAAAGTAAGGGATACCTATAAGACGTTAATAAAATTTCTAATTTACTAAAAATTTTATTTAATCAAAAGTGAGATCGAAATAAATTTAGGAGATTTAAAGAGGTAAGTCCTAAATTGTGAAGATAATTTAAAAAGAGCGAAAAAGTTTTAGCGAAACTTCTAAAGTTAGTTAAATAGCGTCGAATATTGCAGTTTTTGGCACCTTTTAATTAAAATAGAATTATATAAAACTTTAACTTTTTTAAGAAAATTTTTAAGAATAAATAAAACCTACTAATTATGCTCTCGCAAACTTTTTAAATTAAAATCTAGCTTACAATTTTAGTGGCTAAGGGGTAGGGGAAAAAGGAAAGCTTTGGCAAAGAGAAGAGTGCTTGGATTAGGGGTGATGAATTTTATCTTCTCACCCCACCTTTTTGGTGGTTTTACTTTGGTTCCCAGCGTTGGTTTACGAGGGATAATTGAAATCTTTTAAACTTAACCCAATGCCCGTGTTTACAGAATTTTATTTTTTATTCCCATTGACACGGGATTTCTTTTAACAATATTGGGTGCCTGTGTTTACGGAATCTTTTTATTCCCATTGACACAGGATTTCTTTTAAAAACTTCTTCTTTTACTTTTTTATGCCAAGCTAAAGGGGTGAGGGTTTCAAAAGAAAAACTAGAATAATAAAAAAGGATTTGAGAGCAAAATTTAGTAGATTAGAATATTCCTAAAGTTTCACAAGTTTCGAGTTAGAATAATTGAATCTAAAAAAGGTTTGCCAATATAATACAAAAGCGAATCTATTTAGGGTTAACTCGAGGTAGTGCTAAAAATTTTGTTCTCAAATTGAATTAAAATCACAAGATATTCTTTACTACCAAAATTCCTCGATTTAAATTTACAAACTATGATGCAAATAAAATGGTTTTAGTAAATCAAAAATAGTGAAAACGCTTAAAGATAAACCTAACCTAGCCTTAGAAGTAACAAAAAGCTAAGTGGTGGGTTTTATTCTTTTTTTTTTTTGTGTTGGATTTTTTGATAAGTTTTTTTTTTTCATCATTTTTTTTTTTGAGTTTTTAAGATATATATATTATTTTTTTTTTGGGATTTTTTTTTTTTTATTTTTTTGATTTTTTATAACAAATTACATATATTAACACTTAATAAAAATAAAGTAACAAAAAGAAAGAAGAAAAATTAAGAAGAGTAAAAAAAAACATACAAAATACTTTTTTGGTTTTTTTGTAATATATTTTTTTTTCATCAAATTTTTTTTTGATTTTTAATTTTATTAAAAACATGTACATTAATACAAAACAAAGAAAAGAAGAAAGAAAGAGAGAAAAAGGAGAAGAAAATATATATTTTTTGTGTTATGACAAAAGTGTGAGGATTTTGTTATAACAAAATTTTTATAACTTTTTTCATCAATTTTTTTGATTTATATAATTTTTATGGATTTTTCAATTTTATTTCCTATTTACATATTAGATTTTTTTTTTTACAAAAAGAAAAGAGAAATAAAAAGGAGGACAAAGAAGTTGCAACATAAACTGTTATGTTGTAACAACTTTGTTAATTTATTTTTTTCTTAATTTTTTTTTTTTTGTAAGTGAAAAGAGGAACAAAGATGTTGCAACACATTTTTGTTATGACATTATTACAAAGATGTTGCAACATATAAAATTTATTATTATTATTATTATTTGGTTTTTTCTAATATGAGAGGGGCAAAAATAATTACAAAAAGAGCTAAACACCCCCATACTTAAAGATCAACATTGTCCCCAATGTTGAAATTAAGTATGAGGAACAATTTTATATATGTACAAAAGCATTAAAAAAGAGGGAAAATAAAATACAAGGGGGAAAAAGCACGCCCCTATTTTGGAGACGGATTACCGGATTAATACCTGCAAAAAATGTTAAAACAAAATAACAAAATGTTATTTACAAAAGAGAGGGGGGGGGGGGGGAGGTAAGAATGCTAAAATCGTATATAAATATATAAGTTTTTTATTTCTTTTTCTTATTTTTCTAAGTTACAAAAATAAAGTAAAACTATATATATATATTTTTGGATTTTAATATTTTCATTATTTTTTTGGATTTTGAATAAGATAAAAATATATAAAACCTAAAAATAAAAATAAGAAATAAAGAAAGAAAGGAAAAAGATATTTACAAAAAGAAAAGAAAGATACAAAATTATATTAATTTGTTGAATTTTTCTAAGATAAGTTTTTATCATAATAAATTTTTTTGATTTTTAATTTTATTACATATATACATATTAAGTAAAAATAAGGGATAAAAAAGGAAAAGAACAAAAAGAAAAAGAAAATGAAAATACATTAAGTAAATTTTTTTTTGGATTTTCTTTAAGAATTTTTCATCATATATTTTTTTTCTTATATGTACATTTATATACATACAAAAATAAGTACAAAAAAAAGAGAAAAAACAAAGAAAGAAAAATCATATATGATTTTGGGTTTTTCTATATTTACAAAAAGCATGAAATATATAAATAAAGTAAAACCACATATTATTATTTTTTTGGAGTTTCCTAAATCAATTTTCATCATTTTTCAAATATGCATATTTATAAAAACCTTTATACTTTATAAAAATAAAAAATAAAGAGAAATTTTAAAATAAAAATCAAAGAAGAAGAAGTGAAATCCAAGGATAAAAGTAATAGGGTTTCCCCTTTTCAAAATATCGACAAAAATCCCCTCGCGGGTCTGCCGAGTACTCCTACTTCGAGAAAACTACCTATTATTCCATCTCAAAAATTCCAATAATTCTTTAAGATTTATGTTTCAAAGTTTTCCATTATTTTGTTATTTTAATTAAAATATTATTTGATTTTGTTAAATATGCATTTTAAACTTTAATGAAAATAAAATAGAAATCATTTTTTTTGGGGTTTTTAATTATTTTTTTTTTTGAAGTTTTTAAAGATGATAAAAATAAAGAACAAATATTTTTGAGTTTTTTTTTGGGTTTTTTTATTTTTTTTTGGATTTTTTAAAGATGATGAAAATACAAAAGCATATATTTTTGAAATTTTTAGTGTTTTTTAATTTTTTTTTGAGTTTTTGAAGATGATAAAATCAAAAAACAAATATTTTTGAGTTTTTGGGGTTTTCTAATTTTTTTGGCTTTTTTAAATATGATAAAATCAATAACGTAAACTTTTTTCGCAATATCGATGAATCTCCCCGGCAACGGCGCCAAAAACTTGATAGGAAAATTATTTTCCCGAAATAGATTCGGTAAGAAAATAATTTTATTTAATTTGCTAAGAGGCAAGCGCACCTATCGCGTGTAATATATATATGATAAAATTATCATAACATAGTCGTATTAGTCCTGGGTCCCGTCGAGTATTGTTACTTCGAGCTACGCGTATTGTTTTATCGAATATAAAAATAGATGAAAGTTTATGCATTAATTAAAAACAATGATAACAATCGCGGGCTTGGTTTGCGTCTAGCAAAAACCAAGAAAAGCGATAGAAAAGACAAAAAGGACGCACTAAATTAAAACGCACACACTCTACGAAATTGAAATGAAAGCGATAAATTGCAGGAATTAAAGAAATGCAATCCCTACCCAAATAGGTAGAGGGGAAATAAATGCGTGAGCAAGTTCTACCCAAACGGGTAGACGGGAAATAAATGCAGAGCAAGTTCTACCCAAACGGGTAGACGGGAAATAAATGCAGTGCAAGTCCTATCCAAATGGGTAGGCGGGAAATAAATGCATTGCAATAATGAAATAAAACTAAGCTATTAAACGAAATAACGAAAACAAAAACACGAATTAAAAAGGGTGATGAAAACGAAAAAATGACAGAAACGAAAATGATTAAAACATAAAACAACAAAAACACGAATAATAAAAACATAAAGTGAAAATACGAAAACGAAGAAAGCATTACGAGAGAAAAACGCTCGCTTTGAAGTGATTTTAAACGCAGCCCGAATATCCCATTCTAAAAAAAAAAGAATGAAAAATTATGACGACGCATAAATTCGAATCTAAGCGAGAAAACCGATTTTATGGCGACGAATAAATCTAGCTAAAGAAAGAAAAATTGCGAAAATTGAAGTGCGGAAATAAAGCTAAGTTATGAATTGAAATACGGTGCAGAAATATGAAATTGCAGAATTTGAAATTACGCTACGAATGCACGAAAAAACTAAATTTATTTATTGCCATAATAACGGGGTTTACAGGAAATAAAATTACAAAATAAAAAACATTTAATTACAACATTTATATTACAAAAAAGGAAATAAAATAAAACCTAATCAATTACATAAAAAAATAAAAAATTACAAAAAGTGGACAAAATATTGTGGAAGATCACCCAAAAGGGCAATCCATTAGGAGCCAAGAGGTTCCAAGAGGTTCCAAGAGGGGGAATTGATGAGGGGGTCGGGTTCTATTTATAGGCAAAATTTTAGAATTACACGCCCTCGGTCACGGGCGTGTCTGAGGGCGTGACACGGCTTGAGGTGCGAATAGCCAGAACAGCTGGATCCAGGCTGGCATCTAGAAGGTTTGATCGGCGACTTTGGAAGTACACGGGCGTGTTCTAAGGAACACGGGCGTGTTCGATGTCGGCAGGCTTGAGCTTGAACTGGGCGTGACACCTGACGTGTCCTTTGGTTTTCTGGAAGCTTTGTTGAGTCACGGCCTCGGTCACGGGCGTGACCCGATCACGGCCGTGACATTGGGCGTGACATTGACATTTGGGCTCGAATCTGGCTGAACATCCAACACGGGCGTGACCAAGTACACGACCTCGGTCACGGGCGTGACCGAGGGCGTGACTTGATGTTTGAGCTGGAAAAAAGACAGAAATGAAAATTATCAGAAATTATTGAACACGCCCTTGGACACGGGCGTGTCCGAGGGCGTGACTTAACAAAATTACAGAAAATTTATAAAATGAAAATAAAACTAAGTTAAAAACAAAAATAGCAAAAACAAACATTTTATTCATTAATTTACATATATTATTTACAAATTTAATTAAAACTATACTAAAAATTATATAGAAAAATGCGTATATTTTCTATTTATCAGAAAGCGAGAACTTTAAGAACTAAAGTTTGGATTGTTTGTGCTAGTCCCTTTTTGAGGTCGCGTGCGTTGAAGGTTGTTGACCAGTTTGTTGTGTTCGTAGGATAGCGGCCAGTGGTCTCCTGACAACAATCTTCTTATCTTTCCATCTTTGAATAACAAACTCGTCAGCAGTCTATTTGAGCGATCTGCGGTTTGTAGGTCTTGATCTGTTTGCAGCGGTCTTAGTTTATCAGGCGATCTTCAGCGGTCAGGTGTTCTTGAGTTAGAGTCTTGCAGCAGTGAGCATTTCTTATCTTCTGTTCGCGGGATACTTCTGTGTTCTAGTGACCGTATGATTTGGGCGATAAAGAAGTGTGGACAGGGTGTTGTTTTTCAGCAGTTCAATAAGGAGCAGGTTGTGCGGTCTGAGGTTGGCGGTTTGACAGTTAGCAGGTCCACGATCTGTTCTGTTCATGCGGTCTAAGGGGTGCTGTGTAGTCTTGCTGCGATCGAGCGGCCTGTGCGGTCTCAGATATTCTAGCCGCCAGAAGCTTATTTTGTTTCTTGTTCTTCTCATCTATGTTTCTCTTATAAATCATGTCTCGCCATGTATGCAACGCATTGTAAAAAGATAGTCAATATAGATCTTCTTGTCCTTCTATTGCTACTATTTACTTGATTTGAAATTGATTGAAGTCTTCTACTGTATTTTCTTCGATCCTACTCCAAAATTTTAACATGGTATCATAGGCAGGTTTCAAGCAGTGATCAGCCACAGAATCTTGCTTGAGTCTCTGAAAGTTATTGTTAACCAGTTTGATAGCAATGGAAGGAGGATATACAAGAGGTCTTGGTATTGAGCTCCTTACGCAGACTAACTTCAAGAAGTGGAAGTCATGCATGGAGAACTATCTTCTTGGCGAAGATTTATGGGAGGTAGTCGGAGGAGATGATAGACAAGCAGTTGTAGCTGCTGAAGGGAATGCTGAGAAGGTGAAGTATTGGAAGAGAACAAATGCAAAGCAGAGTTCACCCTAAAGCGTGCTATCATTCTAGAGCTGTTTGATCACATAATTGGATGTCTGTCTGCTGCAGCGATTTGGACAGCCCTGGATGGCTTGTTCAAGAAGAAGAACGTAGCTCAGCTACAGTTTCATGAAAATGTGTTGGCGAAAGCAACTCAAGGAGATTTGTCCATTTCATCTTTCTTCTTGTAAATGAAGAACCTATGCGCGGAGATATCAACTTTGGACCCGGATGAACCTATTTCAGAAGCAAGATTAAAGAGGCACATAATCTACGGCTTGTGGAGGGAGTATGTTGCCTTTGTTACTTTTGTGCAAGGTTGGGCCAATCGACCATCGTTGTTAGAGCTAGAAAACATGCTTGCTTCGCAAGAGAGCTTGGCAAAGTAAATGGCTGGGATATCTATCTCTGGAGGAGAAAGTGAGGTTCTCTATTCAGGCAAGAAGAAGAGATGGGACAAAAAGAAGAAGTCATATGTTAGCGATGGACCTTCAACTTCATATCAGCAGGAGAGGAGAAATGCTCCTAAGCGTGATCGAAAGAAGAAGGAAGGACCAATGTGCTACAGATGCAATCAGCTTGGTCATTTAAAGAGAGATTGTATAGTCAATCTTCAGCCAGGGCATGCTGCAGGAAAAGATGAAGCTGCTTCCAATGCAGGAGATAGATGGAGTGATAGAGCTTTTATGATGGGCACTTGTGTTCGGGCTCTGGATTCTATCAACTATCAAGATGATTGGATTGTGGACTCTGGGTGTGGCCATCATCTCACCGGAGACGAGTCAAAGTTCTCTTCTATGCAGGCATACTTAGGTTATGATTCTATCATTACTGTTGATGATACTATACATGCAGTTGAGAAGGAGGGTGTAGTTTATTTGAATGGTGATAGAGGTCCTCTTACATTGAGAAGCGTCTATCATGTGGCGGGTATGAAGAAAAACCTCTTCTCAGTGACCAACGATGTTGATGCTTGCTATCATATTCTGTTTGGTCTAACAGAAGTGAAGTTTCTTCAGAATGTGTCTGCTGTGAAGGATGACATCACTCTTGTTGGGAAATGGGTGAAGGACTAGCATGGTGATGCGTAGACAAAACCTTCACCAATTCGGAGGTTTTTGAATCGGTTAAAGTGGAAGAAATAATAACTTGAAGTTTCAAATTTTTGTTTAGAAAAGCGTATTTTAAATGGTCGGGGAGTTGTTTAAGCTCCAAGACCAGTGGTTCTTCATAAGATGCGGTCATTTTTAAATCTTTAGAATTAAAAGGTTCGAAAGGCGAATTTGGCGACAATTCATCTAAAGGGGGAGATTCGCCAGACCCGAATCGTCTAGCGTTAAGGAAATTAATTCAAAAAGCGAAGAACACTCATCCTCTAATGTGGATTCCAAATTAAAATAAGAATCATCATTTGATAAGGTGTTCTGCATCGAGGGATTATTGTTAAGTGTAACTTCGTCCTCTCCGACCCGAAGGAGGAGGCGACCGTTACTTACATCAATTAATGCTCGGGAGGTCAAGAGGAAAGGGCGAACGAGGATAATTGGTGCCTCGACGTCTTCCTCGATGTCGAGGATGACGAAGTCTACCGGGAAGATAAACTTATCAACCTTGACCAGGACATCCTCCACTATCCCGATGGGATACTTTATCGAGCGATCCGCGAGTTGAATGCTCATTTTAGTTGGGCTAGGAGTGCTCAAATCTAATTTTTTATAGAGGGAGAAGAGCATTAAATTTATACTCGTTCCTAGGTCCGCTAGGGAAAATTTTATTAACAAGTTGACGAAAAGGCACGGGATGGAGAACCTTCCCGGGTCATTTAATTTTGGTGGTAATTTGTTAAGAATGACTGTCGAGCATTCCGCATTTAGTGAAACACATGAAATGTCCTTGAGCTTCATTTTATTAGAAAGGAGCTCTTTTAGGTATTTCACGTATTTTGGTATTTGAGAGAGTGCCTCGCAGAAGGGGACGTCAATTTGGATTTGTTTTAGTATGTTTAAATTTTTTTGATAAAGTTCGTCCTCCTTATCTTTATTAATTTTTGATGGGTATGGAATTTGCGGGCTCGAAACACGCGACGCAATTGGAAAATTCGGAGTTATTAAAATCGAAGACGATGGTGGAGGGGTCAGAGTCGAAATGTGTACCATAGGCTCAACCCGCGATGGCGAGATGACCTCCTTGCTGCTACGAAGGGTTATATCGTGAGCATTTTTGCGAGGGTTTTGCTCTGTATTCCCTAGCAAAGCTCCATGTGGCCGCTCTGAGATCATTTCTGCAAGTTGTCCAACCTGCATTTCTAAATTTTTTAGCAATCCGGAAATATTCTGGATAGTTTTATCGTTGGACGCGATGTACTTAGCGAAAGCTTCCTCGAGTGGAAAAAGTTTTGGAGGAGGCGGCGGATATCCCTGATGAAACCCATAGATAAATCCTTACGGATTCACATTTGGGGGCGGCTGCGCGTTATTGGGATTACTCCAAGAGAAGTTTGGGTGATTCCTCCAACCCAGATTATAGCTATTACTATAAGGGTTATTACTGGGGTTGAAGGGGGCCCGAACTTGATTACCGAGGTAATCCACCGATTCTTCGATTAAATTATTATTATTATTATTATTATTATTATTATTAATATTATTATTCGCCCACGTGGGAGTGGAGGAGGAAGCAGTCATCTCCGTCACTTGCTTACTTAGTCGCTCTACCTGCGAGGCAAAGTGAGTAGTGACATCCACATCTAAAATACGAGCTGGTTTATTAGGACACGACCTTGGCACATTCCACGGGTACGCGTTCATGGCCATTTCCTCGAAAAGATCTTGGCACATATCCGGGGTTTTGTTATTCAACGTCCCCCAGCGGCCGCATCGATCATTTGTCGTGTTTGGAAATTTAAGCCATTGTAGAACATTTGGATCTATATACAAGGTGGTAGCCCATGATGAGGACACCTACGCAAACTTTCTTTAAAATGCTCCCAAGGCTCGTGGAGAGACTCAGAATCGAATTGTATAAAGGATGTGATATCTGTGCGTAATTTAGCGGTTTTTGACGGAGGAAAATACTTCGTTAAAATTTTTTCTATCAACTCAGCCCACGTGGTTATGGACCCTCTCGGAAGTGAAGTCAACCACGATTTGGCCTTTGTCTACAAAGAAAAGGGAAATAAGCATAAAAGAATGGCGTCATCGCTGACGCCATTAATTTTAAATGTGTCGTATATTTCTAAAAAAATTGAAAAGTGCGGATTTGGGTCCTCAGCTGACGAATCCTCGAACTCAATCGACTGTTGTACCATTTGGATTATGCTGGATTTTATTTTAAAATTATTATTAGCTATTGTGGGGAGAGTGACAGTTGACCCAGTATCTTCCAAAATTGGCCTAGCATAGTAGGTCATGGTCCGCTGCGGGGCCGCAATTGGAACGGGATCTGTCATATTATCCGTTATATTATCGCGGACTAACTCTTTGAGATTTAAAGGGTGATGTTTTTCACGAGATTGAAGGTGTTTGTGAAGACTGTGCTCGATTTCGGGATCAAAAGCAAATTCCGGATTATCCGAAGAGCTTCCCCGGGTCATGTACTTTTACACAAAAAAGTTTTTCTTTTATGTAAAAACAAATATTTTTTTGTTTGATTTTTGGGTTTTATTTTGGAGATAAATTAATACAAGAGGAAGATAGAAAGAGCATTTTTTAAATATTTTGATTTGATTTTGTGGGCTCTTTGATGATAATAATAAATAAAAGAAAGAAAGAGCTCTTAAATTTTTTTAATTTTTTTTATTTTTCGGATGAAATTATATATAGATGATTCGATTTTTTATTTTTGTTAGCTTTCCCTATATTTTGTTTTGAGTTTTTTTGTTTAGAAAATATATGTACGAGAGAAAAAGGGGGAGGAAGAAGTAAAAGATAAAATAAATAGCGATTCGTATTTCAAAATAACAACAATTCTCCAGCAACGACGCCAAAAACTTGATGATTGGATTTTGCTTGTTATTTGGTTAATTAAGAAGTTGTTTGGCTAAGACATTTCTTTCTACTTAAATCAATTGCATAATTTAGGACTTAACTCTTTATACTCTGAATTTTTATTTTTCAGTCTCTTATGATTAAATAAAACGATACCCAAAAATTAGAACTTATGTTAATCCCGTATGGATCTCTCTTACTTTTGCTCTGGAATAGCAAAAGCTTAAGTATGGGGGTATTTGATGAGTAATAAAATGCACATTTTTGTAATATAGTTTTTATTATAATTTTAAGTAATATTGTAATTATTTCATGTAAATTAATGAATAACTTGCTTGCTTTATTATTTTCCTTACTAACTTAGTTTTTTTTTTCTGTTTTTCAGCATTTTGGCAATTTTTTGTTAAGTTGCGCCCTGGGTCACGCCCGTGACCTTGAGTCACGCCCATGACCAAGGGTGTGTTATCTAAAAATGCCAAATTTCAGCTCGATCGGCATCCCATACCATCGATCGGCATCTGGTCCCATTGATCGGCTTGCTGTTCCATCGATTTATAAGGTCACGCCCGTGTACTTAAAGTCACGCCCGTGTACCCCGCAAGAAACTTCAGTCTCATAGATCGGCACCTGCTCCCGTCGATCGGTACCTACTCCCATCGATTTTTGCTAAGTCACGCCCATGACCAAGGGCGTGACCCATCAACTCCTTCGAGAAGCCAGCGTACACGCCAGCCGTCATGCCCTAATTGAACCAGATTTGTGCCACCCAAGGTCACACTCGTGACACCTCAATTCACGGTCGTGTGCATCCATATTTCACGGAAAATCCTTCAAGAAGGCGGTCGAGCCTATCTTCCGAACACGCCCTAGAGTCACGCCCCTCGGTCACGCCCGTGACCGAGGGCGTGTAAAAATAAATTTTTTCTTATAAATAGAGGTGCTCGGCTGAAGCAATTCCATCCAGATTTTGAGAGTGTTTTAGTGTTTTTTGAATTGTCTTAAGTGTTTGTGAGTTTATTTATGCATTTAAGTTTTAAGTTCGTTTGTAATTTGTACTTTCATAGCCTAGTAGTAATGTTTGTTTTGAAAATAAAATGTTGTTTTTCTCATTTGGATCGTCTTCATTTCAATTTTATGTAAGTGTGTGTGTGTATGAGAATAGATATTATTTTCTTTTAATTTAGCTTTTAATTATAAGTAGAGTGCGTGTGTGTATGAGAATAATTTTATTGCTTTCATAACTTAGATTTATCGCTTTCATAGTTTAGATTTAAAAGCTTTCATAAAATAGTTTATCGCTTTCTTTAATGCTTTATGTATCGTTTTTTTAATGCTTTCATTCGATTTAGCCTTTTTATTACAAGTAGTGTGCGTGTGTGTATGAGATAGTTTTTTTCTTTTTTGTAACTTAGCATTATTTCAAGTCTTATTACCACCCCCATCCCAGATGAGGGGCTAAGTACTTTTTAGCGCTTGATTAAGATGGTTGGGACGGATATTATTTCATCATTTTTATAAGTCTTTCAATATTTAGCGCTATCTTCATCATCGTTTAGAAATCTAGTTATACTCATATTATCGTTCCTTATAAACCAACTCAAAATATTACTCCGATAAAATAATAGTTCATTCCTTACAAGTAGAAGTAATCAACAAGATCCGTGAAAATATACGACCTCGATATTTTCCAAACCAAAAAATCATGTACTACACGCGATAAGGTATACTTGCCTTTATCATATGATCAGTTTGGATATAAATTAAACAAAATCTTTTCAAAACCAAAACTTGCAAAACTCTCCTTTGCTATTTAAAAATCAATAGAATTCGGCGTCATAGTCAGGGCATAATCGTCAATATTTCAAAAGAAGAAAAGACCGTTACTTCTATCTTTCGATGGGATAACAGTAAGTTTCTCAAAGTTGGAGTACTTGCGAAACTCCTCAAAAACACCTGCCTAATTCTACTCTCATCAAACAAAGGTTGTGCAAACAAAGAAAAAACAAATTAACTCATCATGTTTTTGGCGCCGTTGCCGGGGAATTGTTGTTATTTTGAAATAAGAATCACTATTAATTTTATCTTTAACTTCTTCCTCACCCTTTTTCTCTCGTGCATATATTTTCTAAACAAAAAAAAATATAGGAAAAGCTCAAAAAAAATCGAATCATTTATATATATTTTCATCCGAAAAATCAAAAAAATTTAAAAGCTCTTTCTTTCTTTTATTTATTATTATCATCAAAGAGCCCACAAAATCAAATCAAAATATTATAAAAAAAGCTCTTTTCTATCTTCCTCTTGCATTTATTTATCTCCAAAAAAACCCAAAAATCAAACAAAAAAAAATTGCTTTTACATAAAAGAAAAACTTTTTTCTATAAACGAGATTAAATTGAAATTATAAGAACATTCGTTAAGGAAACATGAAGGAAAAATAAAAGTTACTAATTATGCTCTCAAATGATTTTTTGAATTAAAACTAGATACAATAAATTGGCCAAGGGAAAGGGGGTAAGAAGCTTTGGCAATAAGAAGAGTACTTGAATTAGGGGTGATGGTTTTTATCCTTCCACCCCTTCTTTTTAGTTTTCTTTTGTGCCCCTGTGATTTATGAGGGAAAACTAATTCTTTTGTTTTTATTAACCCAATGCTTATGTTTACGGAACGAAATCTTATTCCCATTGACATAAGATCATTTAAATTTTTTTTGGGTGCCTATGTTTACGGAATGAATTACCTCCAATGAAAGTAAAAGTCATTAGAAGTTTCCTAGGACATGCAGGGTTTTATCGGCGCTTTATACAAAATTTTTCCAAAATCACGAAGTCGTTAACCCATCTCTTCGAGAAAGAGTCTTCCTTCCTTTTTAACAACGAATGCCATTTGGGCATTAAACTTATAAAAAAAAACTTATAAATTCTCCGATTTTAGTCGCCCCAGATTGGTCGCTACCCTTTGAAATTATGTGCGATGCGAGTGATATTATGGTAGGTGTCGTATTAGGCCAACGGGTGAGTAAGTATTTCTACCTGATTTATTATGCAAGCAAAACACTCACGTCGGCATAAGCGAATTACACCACTACCTAGAAGGAGCTTCTAGCAATCGTTTTTACTTTTGCTAAATTTAGGTCGTACATCACTCTCTCAAAAGTTATCGTCTTCACAGATCACTCCGCTCTTAGATATCTTTTAAGTAAATCAGACGCCAAGCCCCATCTTTTACGATGGATCCTCCTCTTGCAGGAGTTTGATCTAGAGATCCGGGACAAAAGGGGAGGTGAAAACTTGGTGTCCGACCATCTTTCCCGTCTAGAAGATCATGCCACGGAAGCGTTAATAGAAGCCGACATTAATGATAAATTCCCTGAAGAGCGCCTCCTCGCTCTCGAAAATTTAAATACATCTTCCACCCCCTGGTTTATGGATTTGACTAATTATCTTGTAGCCTGGGTCCTACCTAAAGAATTCTCGAGTCAGCAAAAGAATAATTTTTTTATGATTTAAAGAATAATTTTTGGGAGGACCCCTTTTTATTCTGTGTTTGTGCTGACTATGTAGTGAGAAGATGTGTTTTGAGTGAGGAAGGTCCAAAAATTTTACGGCATTGTCATGAGGGACCAACCGGTGGTCATTATCAAGCGAACCGTACCGCGAGGAAGGCGTTGGAGGCGGGCTTTTATTGGCCCACGCTCTTAAAAGATGCTCACACCCTTGTGAGTACTTGCGACAGCTGCCAGCGGTCGAGGAACATCTCCCGCCGGGATGAGATGCCCCAAAATATTTTCAAAGAATGCGAAATTTTTGATCATTGGGGTATTAATTTCGTTGGTCCTCTCCCTCCCTCTTATTCAAACAAGTATATTCTAGTTGCGGTCGACTACATGTCGAGGTGGGCGGAAACACAAGCTCTCCCCACCAATGATGTGAGAGTCGTCGTTAACTTCTTAAAAAAATTATTCTCTCGATTTGGTACGCTGCGCGCTATAGTTAGTTATCGAGGCACCCATTTTTGTAATACTGAATTCATGAAAATCTTAGCAAAATATGTTGTCACGCACAAACTAACCACTGCTTATCACCCGCAAACAAGCAGCCAAGTCGAAGTCATAAATCGAGAATTAAAACGAATTTTAGAAAAAACTGTTTCTATTAATCGAAAGGATTGGGCACTTAAGCTCGATGACGCGCTATGGGCCTATCGAACGGTGTACAATACCGCTATCGGGTGTACACCATATCGATTGGTTCATGGAAAGGCTTTCCACCTTCCAGTCGAACTAGAACACCGCGCATTTTGGGCGCTTAAGTTTCTAAATCTCGATTCTACGTTAGCGACCGAACAAAGGAAATTTCAAATGAATGAATTAGATGAGTGACGAGCGAATGCGTACGAAAGCAACAAATTATATAAGGACCAATCAATGTTTTACCACGATAAAAACATAAAACTTCCAAAAACTTTTTCGCTGGGCGATCTCGTCCTCCTTTATAATTCTCGCCTTCGCCTTTTTTTGGGAAAGCTAAAATCTCGATGGTCCGGACCCTTTATTGTTAAAGAGGATTGGTCCTATGGGACAATTCTAATTTCCCACTCGAAAAAAAGTTCCTTCAAAGTTAACGGGCATCGTCTTAAGATATATCTTCCAGGAGATCAGTCGAATGAAAAGTGTAATTCAATAATTCTTCCCCCAATATCGTGAGCGCGAATTGGGTCAAGCTACGCGACCTTAAACAAAGCGCTTTTGGGAGGCACCCCAAAGTTATCTTTATATTGTTTTCTCATGTTTTTGTTTCTTCTTTAATATGTTTTGTAGGTAAAACCCACTTCCCTCCGCATCCTCAAAATCTGGGAAGCCATTTTTCCTTCTTCTTCCTTCTCTTTTATCGTGCATTTCTTTTTGTTTTGTCTTGCACATTATTTACTTTTTCTCTTTTTTTCTACTTCGTACTTAGTTTTAAACATTGGGGACAATGTTTAACATTAAGTATGTGGGTGTAAATAGCTCTTAAAAATGTAGTTCTTAATTTCGAAAATCTTCAAACAAAAATTATTTTCTTATGTTTTCTTTTATTAACACACTTGTAAAACGCAAAAATTCAAAACAATTAGAAAATCAAAAATTTAAATCTTGGAAAGGGACGTTTGGGCTATCATCCCATCTCGCATCCTAGTACCGTTGAGAACCATTCATGGGGTATACCTCAGGAAGTCTAAGAGTTAACAAAAAATTGTTAGGTTGAAAACTAGTTTCCTTTCTTTTATTATCAAAAATCCAAAAAAAAGATAATATCAAAAATTCCCAAAAAAAATATGAAAAACTTAGAACAAAAAAAAAATTTATTAAACCCCTACTTGTTGTTTTTGTGATTTCTTAGAAATTTAGTTGAGAATATTTATAAGCATTTTAATGTGTTTAATTGGCTAAAATTTTGTTTATCATAGTTTGTTAAATCTAAATTTTATGTAATCTTGTTTTAAGAATCATTTTATGGTTTGAGCTTGATTAGAGAATTTTCTTTTGCATGACTTCTCTTTTTTATTTTAAGTAGCTTCATTTTGTAGTAAATTTGCTAAACCTCTTTAGATTTATATTATATTTTCTTCTAGCTTTTTAGATCTTAGGAAATTTAAATTTACTAGAATTTGCTCTCAACATAATTTAATTTATAAGCTAGAAATTTTTCCTACCCAACCCTTTTGATGGCATAAAAAATTGTTTTAAAAGATCATATGTCATGGGAATAAAAGGATAAAATTCATTATTCCCTAAAGATATGCACCCAAAATTATTTAAAAGATTATATGGCATGGGGTACGAGGAAAAAATTCATTACTCCTAAACATAAATATTTTGGGTTTTTATTAGAAGAGAATTATAAAAGATTATATGGCATGGTGTAAGAGGATAAAATTCATTACTCCTAAACATATACAAATTCTATAATAAATTATGATTTTCAAAGATCTCTTCTTATGCCAAATTTTGTGAAATCCCCCTTAGCCAATTATCATTGATCTAGATTTAGTTTAAATTATGAAGAGGGCAATATTTAGTAAGTTACTTTTCCTTAAGTTTCTTTTAAGATAGAGTTCTTATAATTTTAATCTAATTTAGTTTTATAATTTCTACAATTTAGTTTGTTATTTAGTTGTTTCGAGAAGTCCTTGCCTAAACACTTCCTCTCTTTTCAAATTATTATCATAACTTAGGACTTAATTCCTCCTAGAATTTATTTTTAACCTAACTTTTGGTTAAATGAAATTTTAGTTTATAATTAAAAAAAATTTGGATGTCTTATAAATTATGTCTCATACTTTTGCTCTGGAATAGCAATACCTCAAGTATGGTGGTATTTGATAAGTAGTATTTATATAACTTTTTAATCAAAATTTTTGTAATTATTTAATATGAATTTTTCTTTTTCATATAAATTTTAGGTTATAAGTAGTTCGTTTGTAATTTTGATTCTAACTTAGCATAATTTCAATTTTTGCAGAATTTTGGGACAAATTGCAGAAATTTATAAGTCATGCCCTCGGTCATGCCCGTGACCAAGGGCGTGTAACCTAAAGATCAATCCAAAATCGATGTCGCAATGATTGAGCTAGTCCACAGCAAGTCGCAACCTCGGTCGTGCCTATGACCCAAAGTCACGCCCGTGACCGAGGGCGTGTAAACTTAGAATCTTCCTAGCAAGCTGCCGTCGAGGCGTGGAGGTGTCATCGAGAAGTCAACATAAGTCATGCCCGTGACCCAGATGTCAAAGTCATGACTTAGCCGCGTGATCCCTACACACCGTTATGCCGCAATCAAGCCCACGCCGCATTAAATGAAGTCGTCCAAAGTCATGCCCGTGACCCAAATGTAACATCCGTGACATGCACTTTTTCGCCACACCGTCATGCAATCGCCCACGCCTTGTCGAATCCGATGTGAATAGTGCTCACACGCCCTCGGTCACGCCTGTGACCGAGGGCGTGTAACTTGAAATTTTTTTCTATAAATTCAGAGGTTCTCCTTGAGTCCGGGGTTAGGAATTTTGGAGAGGGGGAGGTGCTGCTAGAGCTGTTAGAGAGCTTTTTCATGCTTTTGTTCATGTATTTCCATTTCATGTTCTGTCTTTCCCTTTCTTGCAATGTTCTAGTTTTCTTTTAATGCAATAGTTTCTTGAGCTTGTAATCTTTAAATTTCTAGCATTGTAATCTTGTTTAAGGCTTGTAATTGTTTTTAATTCCAATAAAAAAATAGTTTAGTTTTTCTTCGTTCCTTCATGTAATCTTTTTCTTCGTTCTCTCTCCCCTCCACCATGATTTTCCTCATTAGTGCTCAATCAAAATGATCCGAGGATGAGATAATCAAGTTATGATTTTCTAAGCTCTCTTTTTCTATTTTTTTAACACTTGAATTACCCTTGATTTTTAACTACTGAGGCCATATTTTTGATGTATGGTTTTCGTTTAGGTTTTCATACATAGCTAGCCGAGAGGCTCAAAGTATGAATCGATCACTCAAGGGTAAAGAGAGTTGCATGCACCCCTCGAGAGAGGATGATGTAAATCTCCTAGATTCGAGTCAAATCCAATAGTGGGGTTCACAACATAAAGCAAGTTTTTGGTAATCAATTATAGGATGAGAGTTCGGTTGATTTTTCCTAACCTTAGTTGGACATTAACCTCGAGAGGGCATGCTCAAGCTACGGGAACCTCCACGGTCAAGTAGTTTAATAAAACAGAATTAGATTTATTTTTCCTTCGCTTGATTATTCTCACTCCAAGGTGACTTTTTATTGAGCACTAATCTTGTTACCATCGTTTAAACTGTACAACCCCGATATTCGCCAGGCGAGGAGGCACGGTTTAAGAAGGCAACAGGATGAAGGAAGTAATAAGAGAGGAAGGCCTTAGGGCCAAAGACCTCGCGAGAGAGACCTTGGAGAAATCTCTCTCGGAGGGCTCGCTGAGAGGCGAGCGATAAGGGTCGGCGAGATAAACGCTCGCAGACAATTTGAAGAAGTTTCCTGAGTTCAACGAAAGGATTACTGCGTTCGATGAACTCTCCCGAGTTCCTCGAGCCCACCTGTGGTCATCAAGCTCACCCCTGTTCGGCGAAATCATCAGAGGTCGACGAAGTGTTCTAGGCTCATTAAAGCCAAAGGGGCGGTCTCGCAAGAGGAGTCGCGAGATCCAGACCTCGGCAAATATCTCTAAAGGACTGGGCCGAACGAGGTCTAGCAAATCAATACCTCGCAGGCCGCTGGCAGAAGAGACCTACATTCAGTAAAGAGATGTCCAGCGAAATGTGTTCAGTGCGCGGCAGTCAATGGGCGATCTTGCAGGAAGGCTCGCAAGTTTAGAGCCTCAGCGTCCGGCGAGCTCAATTCGTCGTTTGACGAATGTCGAACAAAGCTCAGCATTCGTCGGACGGCGCTCGACAAATTACAGCAGGGAAACAGCGGTCGGCGAACCGCCCATCTCAGCGGGCAGCGAGCAATTCAATGTTCCGTATTCGTCAAGCTCGTATATGATCGACGAAGTGCTCTGCGTTCGACGAAGGGTGTGTTGAACTCGACGGAGTCAAGAGGCGGTCTCGCAGGAAGGCTCGCGAGACCAGACCTCGGCAGATACCGTCAGAATTGGCTGGCGAGGTCCTCGCAGGACGATCGCCTAGGAGAGGCATCGCAAGAAGGACTCGCGAGAAGGCCCGCGAGAGCTTCAGCAATAATGTTGATAGGGCCAAATTACCCTTTTACCCTTGGTGGTCTGCCTTTAGACTCTCCAAACATTGCAGGCCAGATCAGGAAACCTATAAATAAGGCCTCAAGGGCATCTTTGGAGAGGACTTCAATTTAGCTTCTCTCTCCTTAGGCTCTCCTTGGCTAGCATTTCCAGAGCTCTCCAAGGTGCCCGAGTCTCAGCTTTGGCTTGGGAGGGGAAGCGCTCAACGATCTTCTGGGTTAGTGGAGGGACCTCCTCGCTGCGTCTAAGGTCTTAGTCATTTTCCTAGTTTTCAGTCCACCTTCTCCGAGGGATCAGTAAGGGCTAGCTGCCCCACATTTCGGTGAGGGCCCCGAGCTCCACAAGAGGCCGAGAAATCGGCTTCAACATTTTGGTGCGGTGAGCATGGAGCGTGGCTGGTCTAAGAAAGTTCCAAGGAGCAGATATGGAAGGAGGCGAGGATCAAGGCGAGGAGTTCAGCGAGTCACCGCAGGTGGTGACGCCGAGGATGTTCGTAGATTTCAGGAGGGAGGTGCTTAACACCTTCGGGCTCACGGTCGCGGCGCTGCGAAGTGATTTCGCGACCCCAGCACCCCAGGTAACCCCTCCCCCAGCAATGGTTGGCGAGAATGCCCCAGGGGGAAGGGCCGAAAAGGAAATCGCCGGAGGTTCAGTCCAAGATCTAGGGGGCGAGTGTTGTTCGCCAGACCAGCGAGCTCTGTGCCGGCGAGTACGACGCAGGCAAGCGCGCGCCCGGAGGATGTAGCGACTGTGGGAGTGGTCCAGGCGAACACCGTTCTCACGAGCGCAGTTCCCGCGAGCCCGAGTCTGGTGCGAGAGCTCAGGGGGCATGTGGATCGAGAAAGGGTGGCAGAATGGGGAAGTCCCTTCTGCGAGTTGGTACTTTCTGCACCTGTCCCAACAGGGTTCAAAGAGTGGGACAGGGTGTACTACAACGGCAGGGATGACCCTGTCCAACATCTCCAGTCTTTTGAGGACTCGACCTCTATCAGGCCGATGTCAGATGCTTTCAAGTGTCGGCTCTTCGCCGTCACCCTCAAAGAAAAGGCTAGGGACTGGTTCCATCAGCTCCATACATGGTCGATCTACGCCTTTGAAGATTTGCGCCGAAGTTTCCTGTTGTAGTTCTCAACTTCAAAGAAAAGGAAGAAGGACGCCGAGTCTCTTTTCAAAGTGAAGCAGGAGCCGAAGGAGTCGTTGGTTCGCTATGCGGATAGGTTCCAGGAAAAAGTGCTGCTCACTCAAGATATGCCTGGGTTTGCACTCCAGCTCGCCTTCACGGTCGGGCTGAGGGAAAGTTTCTTCAAGATGGCTTTGAAGAGGAAGGCCCCCATATCCTACGAGGAGTTAATGGAGAGGGTGGCGGAGGAAATCGAGAGTGAAGAGGCCAACCCGGAACTCACCAAGATGCTAGCAATGCTCAGTGAGCCGGAGGTCAGGCAGTAAGAGGCGAGGAGAAGGGAAGAGCCCAGGGCCCCGGAGGGGGAGTGGAGGCATCATGGCGGAGGAATGCAAGGCCAGGGAAGGGGTTATGCCCCAGGGAGGGGTAACTTCAATGGGGGTCAAGGAAGACCTCATCAGTTGGGATGGAGGCAGGGTCCGAGGCCGATGCCTCCTCCACCCCAGCAGGCCATGGAAATCAGGCGGGGAAGAGGAGGAAGAGGAAGGAGAGAAGAGGCGAGAGAAGAAGTGGGAGCAGGAAGAAGAAGAAGGAATGGGATGGCGGAGGGCGAGGCGGGAGAGGTGACGCTGCCGTATTGTGACTTCCATGATGAGGAAGGTCACGCGACGGCCACCTGCCCAGAGTTCCTAGAGACAAAAAGGGCCTGAGTGCCCGTGCCACGAAAACAACAACCGGTAAGGATTGAGGAGGTTGGGCCTCAGGAGGAGGAGGAAAGGTGTGAGGAACGAGCCGATTTGGGGTCCCGAGGGGGGATCGGAGTGATCCATGGGGGCGTAGGGATTGAAGCAACCCGGAAGGCGAGCCTTGATGAGTCCCAAATATATACACATTTATGGACTCATCTGGGCCGATTTTCTAGTCTATGCACTACACTTTAGGCATGTTTTCGCTCATATTTGTTATTCCATGCTATGTGCACTTCTAGGCCCGTTTTGGTCTTATTTCTTGTTTATCTTCATTATTAGTTTTCATGCATGGTTAAGTGTCACTTTCAGTGGTTTGATTAGTGTTGTATGCTGGAGCAGGAGTCGTGCAGGTGTTCCCGGTACAAATCTGTACAGGAACACTGTGCACAATCACTGGTTCTATTGCGCACTGATCGTGTGCACTTACCCCCTGAATTCTGAGTTCTATCTTCCTTATCGCACGACCACTTACGATAGCGCGCACGACCACTGGTCGTGCGCCCCTGGTCGTGCGAACATTGTATTTTATAATTTTCTTACCTTGCAGGCTCCGTCCAGGCAGGCGCACGATCAGAGGATGCTAGTGCGCACGACCACTGGTCGTGCGCCAATGATCGTGTGCACTGTTTATTCCAGCGCCTATAAATTGACCTGCTCGCGAATTAGGTCAGGGAGTTCCGCGTTTTCTTCATCCAGACCGCCGTTTTCTCGCTCCAGAGCTCTGACTTCGCCCCTCCACCGCTGCCCACCATCTGGAGGTGCTCCGGGCTTGTTCTTCACGCCAACCTTGAGCCGGAGTTTCCTCTCGGCCTCCTCCTTCATCCTAAAGCTTAAAGAGGAGATCTAGCCGCCATATCCATCAAGCAAGAGGAAGTTTGCAACCTCTACCGAATCGTGACACGAAGAAGACGTGCTCATTGGAGATTAGTGACAGCTCTCTCTACCCCGGACGTAGTTGCGGACCGAGCTAGGACGCGGATTGACAACGCGGTGCTTCCTACCGTGAATCTACAACGACCCTTCAGATTCGGTCAATTTCTTGCCTTATTCTTCTCTTATTGATGTGTGTATGTAGTTAGATCTATGTATTATGATGAAGTTGCACTTAAACTTGTTTGTATTTTTATATATTTCATTTCTATGTGGAATACTTTTGTGGTTTATGTGACTTGAGGAGCGCCCCATTCCATCCTCCATCCCGCCGTCACGTTCGTGTGCCGCACTAGCAATTGCTAGTGGCGTGCTTGTCGAAGAGGTGCCGGCGACCCTCATTCCGTTAGCCTACTCGCCCATCCGCCTACCGAAGCGTGGCATAGCGGCCCGTGTATTCCATCCCGCCTAACGAAGCAGCTCTTTCAAGGCCTGCATAGTTCGATCTGTTTGCCTACTCGTCCATCCACCCTTACGAAGTAGCGCATTCAAGGCCTACGTAGTCTTCCATCCCGCCGAGCGAAGCTTTGCATAGCGGCATTGCATAGGAGTAGTTATAGTATTTTCTCTTTATTTTCCACAATCCAAAACCCCCGTTTCCACATCCATCCGACTATAGGACTTCGATCTCAAGTCCTGTCATGATAGATAGCTCCACCTTACTGTGTTCCTTTGAGATCGATACTTGGGGATTCATTCCCATTTATATTACTTGAACGATCGGTACACTGCCATTTCGTGCCGCAGTCGAGCTACCACCTATAGCGGTGTGCGAGATTTGCGCCATCAAGTTTTTGGCGCCGTTGCCGGGGAACACAGTCGTGTGAGTTTTCTGGAGAGGGAGAACCTGAGGGAGAAGCCCTTCCATTTGTAAATCGCATTCCTTTGTTGTATTTCCGTGTATTCTGTTTCCTGTTTGATATTAGGTTGCTTTAGTAATTTTTGTTAGGTGTAGTATTTTGCACAATAACATTTTTATTTTGAATGGTATTTTCTTCACACTATGTGGGCACATCTCAATATCCGTTGCCGTGTGTGTGGAGCTACCTCCCACTCTAGTGATGAATGCCCTACGGAGAATAGTAGGCATACTTCTTATAGCCCAGCATATGGAGCACCGACTTCGTCTGATACTCCATATGGTGCGCGTAAGTCTTATGGCTACTCTGCTGAGCCTTTACCGTCTTACTTCTTCTCGGCTGCAGCACCCGCTGTGCCAAAGAAGCCTGCAAGGCAGTGCCGGTTTTGTCGGAGCACTGATCATGTCTTGAAGGACTGTGCCGAGTATCTTCGCCAATTGGACGAGGATGACGAGCCGGATATCCGGATCGTCCCAACTCCTAACTCTAGCGGCACACCTTCAACATCCGGTTATGTGTCTTTGTCACCTTCACATCTTGAAGGGTATGGCATGGACACGGTCACCGGATGTGCGGCTGATCTATGCAGCGACATTGCTTAGCCTATTCTCCATGTGCATCCACCACCTCTAGTGGATTCGATTCTTTGTGAGGAATCGGTGCTCGACTTTTATCCGAGCACTACGCCTCCCCCTGTTGTGCATACTATACTCGTCTCCGACGACATTGTTGATGATGTGTCGCAGGATGAGGTGGGTGATCTGACTGTTGTGCCTATTCCTATGAAGGAGTACAACCTTCTTGGTGAAGAGGAGTTTTCCTCAGCACCGGTAGAGGAAGTCCAAATCCTAAGCCTGGCCACCGTTGATCCCGCTGAATCTTGTAGCATTGATGACAATGCAAACATTATTTTACTTCCCCAACCTGATGGGAGTGAGACCGGGATCACTCCCCCGATTGATGTTTATTTATGTTCTTCGTCTTCTTTATTTCTTGATCCCCTTCCTTCATCTGAGCCTGTGCAGGTTGAATCTTCACAGGTACTTCAGGAGGACTTGGAGCTTTTTGCTCAAGTCAATGATGAGAGCATCCTCTCATGTGAGGAGGTTTATTCCCCCTTCGTAGTGGAAGCTCCACTCATTGCCTTTGCCTCCTGCTGCCTCCCTGTTGACGACTCCTTGCTAGGTAAGGATATTTTTGGTGAGTTGAGTGAGGATATCTCCTCCTCTTCTTACTTTCTTTTCCTTCTACCTGTGTCAAGCAGGTATTATTATTTATATTCGGGTAGAGGCGTGACTGTTCTATCGCCGTATCGGTACCCACTACCGACACGCATTTTAGAACAGTTACCTGTGCATTTCCTTTTTCATAGATCCATTAGCTAGAACCTTTAGTTTTTGAATAAGTCGTGCTGGGAGGACAATAACCCCAGTAGTTATCTTCTTTTTCTTGCATTTTTAATTTATCTAATCCTGCGTAGTTAGTTTATTTTATTTCAGCGTTTCTATTTTCCTTTGTTTTTGCGGAGCTGACCCTTGCAGGTATTCTTCTGGTTGGGTGTTGCAGCTTGGTCTAGAGTTAATCGCCAATCTTCTGGTATGCTCACTTGCTGAGCATTGGGTACTCTCTTCCCCTAGCCCTATTTTGATTTTTCTGTCATATATTATGCGGATTGTTTAGTTTAAGTCTGGGGGAGAGTAGTTTTGTTTACCCGCTCACGTGCACTATTGCATTGCATGCTAGAAGTATTTCGATTTCATTTATTTAGTATGGTTCATCTTCATTGCACACCACAGCACCCACTTGAGCGTGTACTCATCTGTTTGCCTGCTCTGTTGTGAATTTAATTCTCCTGCTTATTTGGGAAAGTCTAGGTGATGGCTTAGGACTATGTAGCAGAGTAAAATATTGACTCCAGTAGTGCTCCTAGTCGAGTGCTCGGTTGCATAGGAATTTGTGTAGATTAGACCTCTTTTTATACTTATGGTTTTATATTTTTTCTATTAGTGTAAATGTTGTTTACTCTACTCAAATGGTGAATCCGGTGGAATCAAACGGTAGCGTAGGGATGTGTGTAAACGATCGCTAGACTCGTATTGCTTGAGTCGGGAGAAAGGAGAATCTTTCTCGGTGGCTAGAACTTGCCCCATGCGATTCTTGAAGCATTGGCATAGGATAGTTCTAGTGCGTGAGAATGACGTAGGCCATTATTTTGGCCCGGTTGAGCTTTTTGTTTCATGCCTATCATCTACCCTTGCTAGCCCCTTTGTACCTACCCCTTCCTCTTGATTCAGCCCCACTTTTATCGCACCAAAAGCTTAAAAGCCTAACCTAGTCGCACACCCAAATCTGAGCTTTAAATTATAGTTATGTTTACATTTTGGGGGGGTGTTGATGTGGTAATTTTTATAGTGAAAATTGTGGGTGTATTCATTGATATTTTTGCTGAAAAGGAAAAGAAAGAAAAAGAAGAATGAAGAAGAGAAAGAAAAGAAAAAAAAGGGGGGGGATTGTTATGAAAAAGTTGAATTGAAAATTTTGAAATTTTGGTATTGGGAGTGGGCGGTGCACACACCTATGTTGTAAAAGTCCAAGTCTGGGGGTGTGGTGCATTTATTTATTATCGTCGTGCGGGTAGCACTATCTTGTGCTCATGTTGGGTTAGGTGTGCGTAGCCTCCAGGTTTATCTTTGTTTACCTCACCGTAACCCAAGCCCCATCTCTAGCCTAAAGTCCTACCGACTCACTCTATGAACCAATCTAGTGTCGTGGAGAGAATGTGACCGGGCGAGCCTATGGTCACCGACACCGATGGATTTCGGTGGAGTTTGTCCGGCACCCCAATCTTGAGCAATGCTCATCTCAGCGCTTAGTTTACTTTCTCCGTATGCATGACCGAATGATTCACCAATGTTCACCATTTTGAGTAGTTGTAATATGCTTTTACTCTTTTAGAAATATATAAACTGTTTGTGTATAATGAGAAATCTTCTCTACTATTTTTCTTATGCACGTGAGCATGCGACTTCGCATGGTACTCTGTATTGTAATTTTAAGCCATCTACTTTTCTTTCCCCGTTAGCTTTGAATTTGTTTGCTTGGGACGCCCAAACAGGTAAGTCTGGGGGTGTGATGAGTCCCAAATATATACACATTTATGGACTCATCTGGGCCGATTTTCTAGTCTATGCACTACACTTTAGGCATGTTTTCGCTCATATTTGTTATTCCATGCTATGTGCACTTCTAGGCCCGTTTTGGTGTTATTTCTTGTTTATCTTCATTATTAGTTTTCATGCATGGTTAAGTGTCACTTTCAGTGGTTTGATTAGTGTTGTATGCTGGAGCAGGAGTCGTGCAGGTGTTCCCGTTACAAATCTATACAGGAACACTGCGCACGATCACTGGTTCTATTGCGCACGACCACTGGTCGTGCGCCACTGATCGTGTGCACTTACCCCCTGAAATCTGAGTTCTGTCTTCCTTATCGCACGACCACTTACGATAGCGCGCACGACCACTGGTCGTGCGCCCCTGGTCGTGCGAACATTGTATTTTATAATTTTCTTACCTTGCAGGCTCCGTCCAGGCAGGCGCACGATCAGAGGATGCTAGTGCGCACGACCACTGGTCGTGCGCCAATGATCGTGCACATTGTTTATTCCAGCGCCTATAAATTGACCTGCTCGCGAATTAGGTCGGGGAGTTCCACGTTTTCTTCATCCAGACCGCCGTTTTCTCGCTCCAGAGCTCCGACTTCGCCCCTCCACCGCCGCCCACCATCTGGAGGTGCTCCGGGCTTGTTCTTCACGCCAACCTTGAGCCGGAGTTTCCTCTCGGCCTCCTCCTTCATCCTAAAGCTTAAAGAGGAGATCTAGCCGCCATATCCATCAAGCAAGAGGAAGTTTGCAACCTCTACCGGATCGTGACACGAAGAAGACGGGCTCATTGGAGAGTAGTGACAGCTCTCTCTACCCCGGACGTAGTTGCGGACCGAGCTAGGACGCGGATTGACAACCCGGTGCTTCCTACCGTGAATCTACAACGAGCCTTCAAATTCGGTCGATTTCTTGCCTTATTCTTCTCTTATTGATGTGTGTATGTAGTTAGATCTATGTATTATGATGAAGTTGCACTTAAACTTGCTTGTATTTTTATATATTTCATTTCTATGTGGAATAATTTTGTTTGTTATGTGACTTGAGGAGCGCCCCAGTCCATCCTCCATCCCGCCGTCACGTTCGTGTGCCGCACTAGCAATTGCTAGTGGCGTGCTTGTCGAAGAGGTGCCGGCGACCCTCATTTCGTTAGCCTACTCGCCCATCCGCCTACCGAAGCGTGGCATAGCGGCCCATGTATTCCATCCCGCCTAACGAAGCAGCTCGCTCAAGGCCTGCATAGTTCGATCCGTTTGCCTACTCGTCCATCCGCCCTTACGAAGTAGCGCATTCAAGGCCTACGTAGTCTTCCATCCCGCCGAGCGAAGCTTTGCATAGCGGCATTGCATAGGAGTAGTTATAGTATTTTCTCTTTATTTTCCACAATCCAAAACCCCCGTTTCCACATCCATCCGACTATAGGACTTCGATCTCAAGTCCTGCCTCGATAGATAGCTCCACCTTACTGTGTTCCTTTGAGATCGATACTTGGGGATTCATTCCCATTTTATATTACTTGAACGATCGGTACACTGTCGTTTCGTGCCGCAGTCGTGCTACCGCCTATAGCGGTGTGCGAGATTTGCGCCATCAAGCCTCCATACTATCTACCGTTGTAGCGTGGCTTCGACATCCCTGGCCCCGCCCCCGACAGAGAAGATTTCCTTCACCCAAAAGGACATGCCAGGTTATGAGGACCCATTCTGCGATGCGTTGGTCATTCAGAGAGAGATCGAGAACTTCACCGTTTCCAGAATCCTGGTGGATAACGGGAGTTCGGTCAATGTCATTTTCAAAATGGCGTTTGATGGGATGGAGGTGGAGCCGCGAAGGGTGTTGGCCTCGGATGGTCCGTTGTTTGGATTATCCGGGGAGAGAAAAGAAGTAGAAGGGGGAGTAGGACTCCACGTGGTCTTGGGGGAGGGGGCAGTCCAGGAACTGCCGCTTTGTCATAGTGGATGCTCCCAGCAGCTATAGCACATCTTCGGAAGGCCGCTCATCAGTGCGTTCCGCTGTGTCCCCTCCACATTCCACCGGTGCCTTATGTTCAATGATGGAGGAGTCCATGTCCGAGTCAGAGGAGCTCCGAAGGTAGCAAGGGAATGCTACGTGACGGCAGTCAACACCATCTCTTGGATGGGAGAGGCAGAGAAATGGGACCTGGAGGTGGGTGAGCCGACAGGGCTTGAAGGAGAGGGTCAAAAGGAGGATATGGAGCAGAGGTCGGAGGAACCAATGGAGGAAGAAGAGGTAGAGGACCAGGCCCAGGGAGAGGCGGCAGAAGAATTGATGGTGGTTAGGCAAGAAGGAAAGGAGGGGGAGGTCGAAGCACTCGCTAGTGGAGAAGAGAAGGACGGAGATTGGGGAGAACAGTCACGGTTGGAGGCCATGGAAGAGGTCATGGAGCTCGAAGTCACCACCCGAGCCGGTGTGGTGGAGAAAGTCAGGATCAGCGGGGAGCTCGTCCTGAAGGAGCAGAAGCAGATCCTAGCATGCGTTCAGGAGAACGTGGATGTCTTCGCTTGGAGCGCCGCGGAGATGCCCGGGATCGATACGGATGTGGCTTGCCACTGCCTCAATCTCGACCTCGGCACCCGTCCCATCCGTCAAAAGAGGAGGGTCATGGCAGACAAGCTGGAAGGACCCATCCGAGAGGAGGTGGGTAAGCTCATTCAGGCAGGGTTTGTATCAGAGATCCAGTATACAGGCTGGGTCTCTAACGTGGTCATGGTGAAGAAGGGGGGAGGTAAGTGGAGAATGTGTATCAATTTTTCCTTGCTTAATAAATCATGCCCCAAGGATTGCTACCCTCTGCCTAGAATCGACGCGCTGGTTGACTCAGCCGTCGGATTCCCTATAATGTCTTTTCTAGATGCTTTTTCAGGTTATCATCAGATTCACATGCATCCCCCAGACATCAAGGATATCTCCTTCATCACGATGGATGGGTGTTATTGTTATAAGATGATGCCCTTCAGACTCAAGAACGCAGGTGCCACATACTAGAGAATGATGGACAGGGTCTTCCGAGAACAAAAGGGGAGAAACTTGGAGGTCTACGTCGATGACCTCATGGTAAAGAGTTGGGACCTTGGATCCCACCTCCGAGACCTTGAATAGACCTTTAAGACTTTGCGAAAGTATAAGATGAAACTCAACCCCTTGAAGTGTGTCTTCCGGGCTAGCCGAGGGAAATTCCTAGGTCACCTGCTCACCCCGGCGGGGGTGGAGCCAAACCCGGACAAAGTCAAAGCAATAATGGAGTTGGGATCGCCCAGGAACTCGAAGGAGGTTCAGAGCCTTACTGGAAAGCTGGCCGGACTCAGTAGGTTCCTCTCCAAGGCAGGAGACAAATATGCCCCCTTTTACAAGGTGTTGAGGGGAAACAAAAAATTCGAATGGACCTCGGAGTGTGAGGAGGCTTTCCAGGCCTTGAAAGAACAACTCACTCAAACTCCTCTACTCCAAGGGCTGAGACCGGGAGAGGACCTATCCCTATACCTAGGAGTAGGGTCCGAGGCAGTAAGCTCAGTACTGATTCAGGAAGAGGGGAGAAAGCAGTTCCCCATCTACTACGTCAGCAGAGTGCTGAAGAAGGCGGAGCTCCGATACCCGATTCTGGAAAAGTTGGCCTTCGCATTGGTGGTGGCGGCCCGGAGGCTCCGACCATACTTTCATGCACATTCGATCAAGGTGGTAACTGATCACCCACTTCGCAAAGTCATGGAGGGGGTAGAACATTCGGGAAGATTGGCCAAGTGGTCCATGGAGCTGAGTGAGTTCAATGTCACGTTTGTGCCCAGGGCGTCGATCAAGGCCCAAGCGGTGGCAGACTTCATGGCTGATTACACAACTGAAGTAGGGGAGCATGAATCTCCCCCCTCAGTGGCATGGAAGCTGTTGGTGGATGGTGCATCGGGAAAGCATTCCTATGGAGGGGGAATCATCCTGGTGAGCCCCCAAGGGACCAAGATCGAGCAAGCTTTAAACATCCACTTCCCGATTACCAACAACCAAGCAGAGTACGAGGCGGTGATAGCGGGCCTGCGGCTAGCTCGGGAACTGGGAGTGCAAGATGTGGAGGTCTCGACGGACACCATGGTGGTGGCATGCCAAGTCCGGGGAGAGTTTGAAGCGAAGGATCCGACTCTCCAGCGGTACCTAGAGAAGGTCAGGGGAGTCATCGGGCAATTTCACACTTTCTCCATCAGACACGTGCCGAGGGAGGAGAGCACCCCCACGGACCTCCTAGCCAAGTTCGGTCCCCGAGCAGGCGGAACGGTTTCGGAATCTTCCGACCCACCATCGACGAGGGATAACTGATGGAGATAGATCAGTGGACCTCGTGGATGGATCCTTTCATCACCTTCCTATCATCAGGGAAATTCCCTGAAGGAGACATAGACAGGCGATGCTTCAGGTATAAGTCAGCTTATTATCCCTTGCATGCAAGAGGGCTATATAGGAAAACTCTCTCAGGACTCCTGGCCCGTTGTGTTTCCGAGGAGGAGGTCCCGAAAGTCCTGTAGGAAATTCACTCCGGGGAGTGTGGGAGTCATTCTGGGAGCCGAACCCTGGAGGGGAGGGTGTTGAGGTAAGGCTATTTCTGGCCCACCCTCAGCAATGATGCGGCCGAGTTTGCAAGAAGGTGTTCAAAGTGCCAACTTTATGCTCCACTCCAACTCCTCCCAGCCCAGAGACTTCGGACCATCACAGCTCCCTGGCCTTTTGCCAAATGGGGGCTGGAGCTAGTAGGCCCTTTCCCTCAAGCTAGTGGCCAGAGAAGGTTCTTGCTGGTCATGATCGATTATTTTTCCAAGTGGATCGAAGTGAGGGCGCTTGCCAAGGTAACATCACAAGTTGTAAGGAATTTTGTGTGGGGAGAGATAATTTGCAAGCACGGACTCCCTCTGGCCATAGTGACGGACAATGGGCCACAGTTTGCTAGCGAAGAGTTTGTTAGCTTCTGCACCCAGCTTGGCATTGACCTCAGGTTCGCATCGGTTCATCACCCAAGAAGCAACGGCCAAGTGGAGGCGGCAAAACAAAATAATCGTCAACCTGCTAAAGAAGAAGGTGGAGAACCTCCGAGGAAACAGGGTAGAGCAGCTACCATCCGTTCTCTGGTCCCTGAGGACTACCCCTAACACCGCTACTGGAGAGACCCCGTTCAAACTTTCTCATGGGTCCAAAGCGGTCCTTCCCATAGAGTTCGAAGTAAAGACCCCCATGGTGGCCGCCGCTAGTGGCCAATGACGAGGAACAAAGGCTATCCTTGGACCAGGTGGAGGAACTCCGGGACCAGGCCACCATCAGGCAGGAAGAAATCAAGCGACGAATGTCCCGATATTTTGACAAGCACATCCGAGTAAAGCACTTTTCGAAAGGAGATCTGGTCTTGAAAAAGGTCGACGCGGCCGGAAGAGGGGCCGCGGTAGGTAAGCTAAACCCCAATTGGGAGGGTCCATACATTGTAAGCGAAGTGCTCAAGTCGGGGGGGGGGGGGGGGAGGTATCACCTCCGAGATGAGGAAGGGGTACCTCTCGGCGAGCCAGAAGTGGAGACGATTTGACGCGATTCTAGCCTTGAAAGTTGTATTATGATATTAGTTGAATACTTTACTTCTTCATTTGATAGTTATAGTTGTTATGCGAAGGTAGGCAAGGTGACAAGTTTTTTTGCTGGAATGCCCCAGATCGATTCCGCTCCCGGGCTCTCACTAGACGGGGGGTTTCAGGTTGATCTCTGGAGAGGCTGGCAAGGTGACAAGTATTGGTGCTGGAATGCCTCAGATCGATTCCGCTCTCGGGCTCTCACTAGACGGGGGGTTTCAGGTTGATCTATGTAGAGGATGTCAAGGAGACAAGTATGGGTGCTGGAATGCCCCAAATTGATTCCGCTCCCGGGTTCTCACTAGACGGGGGGTTTCAGGTTGATCTCTGGAGAGGCTGGCAAGGTGACAAGTTTTTATGCAGGAATGCCCAGATCGATTCCGCTCCCGGGCTCTCACTAGACGGGGGGTTTCAGGTTGATCTCTGGAGAGGCTGGCAAGGTGACAAGTATTGGTGCTGGAATGCCCCAGATCAATTCCGCTCCCGGGCTCTCACTAGACGGGGGGTTTCAGGTTGATCTTTGGAGAGGCTGGCAAGGTGACAAGTATTGGTGCTGGAGTGCCCCAGATCGATTCCACTCACGGGCTCTCACTAGACTGGGGGTTTCAGGTTGATCTCTGGAGAGGCTGGCAAGGTGACAAGTATTGGTGCTGGAATGCCCCAGATCGATTCTGCTACTGGGCTCTCACTAGACGGGGGGTTTCAGGTTGATCTCTGGAGAGCCTGGCAAGGTGACAAGTTTTTATGCTGGAATGTCCCAAATCGATTCCGCTCCCGGGCTCTCACTAGACCGGGGGTTTCAGGTTGTTCTCTGGAGAGGCTGGCAAGGTGACAACTATTGGTGCTGGAATGCCCCAGAATGATTCCGCTCCCGGGCTCTCACTAGACGGGGGGTTTCAGGTTGATCTCTGGAGAGGCTGGCAAGGTGACAAGTATTGGTGCTGGAATTCCCCTGATCGATTCCGCTCCCGGGCTCTCACTAGACGGGGGGGGGGGGGGGGTTCAGGTTGATCTCTGGAGAGGCTGGCAAGGTGATAAGTATTGGTGCTGGAATGCCCCAGAGCGATTCCGCTCCCGGTCTCTCACTAGGCAGGGGGGTATCAGGTTGATATCTGGAGAGGCTGGCAAGGTAACAAGTATCAATGCTGGAATGCATCAGGTCCATTCCGCTCCGGGGTTCTCACTAGATGGGAGATGCAAGTTGATCACTGGGGAATTTGGCAAGGAGATGAGTTATTCATGAGGTCAGGATGATATGCCTCTGGTTGGCGAGCCTTCGGCGCTGACCCGAGACTTCTCGCTCGGCGAGCTTGCTCGCTCGGCGAGAAGAAAGATTTCGCACGATAGTATGCGAGTGACGAGAATCAACCCTAAGCACTCCGAGGTATCCAGTGCTCGGCAGAAAGGTCGCCGACACAGGGTAGGAGGCGAGCTCTCGTCGAAAAGGAAAGTACCTCGCGAAATGTAGAGGAAAATGCATACTCAAAGGGTAATCATCCTAAGGCAAATGGAGAAAAGCCAGAGCAGCCAAAAATGTCCTACGCCTATCTATTCGATAACGTGAGGTGCGAGAACGATCATCGCGAGAATAACTTTTGCGAAGATGAATATTGAGGCAAGCGAGAATGAAATATCAGCATGAAAGACAATATAGCAGAAAGGGCGAGCGCAGTACAAGGCCAAAAACATGCATCTATGCATTTCACAGTTTGATTTACAAGAGGCGGCGATCTCGCCAGCCAAAAACAAAATAGGAATTAACAACCAAAATTTACAAGCATCAAGAATCGTTCACGAACCCTTCCTCGTCATCGCTGCTCTTCACTGGCGGAAGCGGGATAAAGAGCTCCGGGACGATGTCTTCCAGAGTCATGTTGGCCGCGTCGTCGGCTAGGAGGCCGGCCTCCTTCATCGTCTGGAAGATATAGCGAGCTGATTCGGTGGACTCCAAGCGGATCTCCTCATCTCGCGATCGCCGCTCTTCCTTCAGACGGTGGGGAACGACGGCACGGGCGAGCTCACAATTTAGAGTTTTTAGCCCGGCCACCTCGCCCTCCAAGTTCTGGATGCGAGCGTCGGCACTTCCGGCGGCATCGACATCCTGCAAGTAAGATAAGTTAAAGAAGCGAAATGGCCAAAGGAGAGGAAGGTAACGAGGTCTAGATAACTCACCACACTGCTCTATGCAGCGAGCATCTTCTCCTTTAGCTGCGCGTTCTCGGCAAGAAGCCCCTGATAGGCTCTCGCGAGCTCCACGTTCTGAATCTCCAGTTGCAGGCAGCGCCTCCCCGTCATGTGGGCGAGCTCGGCAGAGCGCAAATGAGACCTCGCGCTCTCGAAAGCGAGAGTCCTCGCGGTCTCGTCTTTGTAAGCCCCCGCGTCCTCGCGCCCATAGAGGACGAGCGAGAAATCGAAGGCGTGACCGCTGACGGTCTCCTTCTCCACCCAGGTAGGGAGGATGGTGGAGATGTCCGCCCGGTTCGTCTCCGACTTCCAGTTTATTAAGAGCTCGCCGGTCTCATCTCGGCTCCTCTGGCCGAGACCGAAATTGTAATGGTTGATGGGGATAGGAGGAGCGGAGGTTCTGGCAGCCTCCTGGCACGGCTCGTCGTCCTCACCCCCCATGGAGAGGCCGGTAAGGTCGAACTCGTCAAAGGCGGCCTCGCGAGGCTCCTTTCCCTTCGAGGAGGCGAGCGAGACCCGTCTCGTCTTCTTCTTTTTCTTCGGCGGAGATTTTGGTGGAAGGCCACGTCTGCTAGAAGCCCCCGATCTCTTGCGAGAGGATGGCTCAGCTGGCGTGATGGTGTCTCGGCAAGCCTCCTCCCCCATGGTCGCGAGAGCAAGGGTAGCGTCGGTCTTCCGGCTGCTCGCGTTGGGGGGATGGATGGGGAGATCTCGCTCGCCTGAAAAATGTGGAATTATAATAAATACAGAGTTACTTGGAAATAACAATTGTTATTGAGCGAGATCTTTACCTTCCCCAGCGAGCACGGGAAGCAGCGAGTCGAGGTTGCGGCGGAGATGAACGACCTCAAAGTTCTTCTTACAGAAGAACTGATAAAGGACGGCGTCATGGCCGCCGAGGGCAGTGGGCCGGTAAGTGGTCTCGCCATATTGGACTGGCGAGATTGGGATATTGCCAAAGTTCCCATTGATGAAGAGGAACTTCTGGGCCCAGAAGTGGGCCTTGTTGACGGTCTCGTCAACTTTAGGACCCGAGCCCACGAAGTAGACGGTCCCGTCCTTATAGGCGCGGAAGGAGAACAGCTTCCGAAAAACCGGAAGGCTGAACTCGATTCGCTCCTCGTGCAGGTAGCATGCGAAAGCGGTGACCACCGCCATGGCGTTAGGGGTGAGCTGACCCGGAACAACGCCGTAATGCTTGAGCACCTGGGGAGCAGCAAGAAGACCAGGATTAGTTCACATAATGAGCGAGACTTGACCTGCAGAGAATAATAAGCGAGCGAGAGTGATTATTACCTGGCGAACTTCCGGCCACAAGGGGAGACGCAAGCCGACCGCAAAATGAGCGGTGGGGATGGCCATCTCGTCGACAAGCGGTGCGTTGATCACGCCATTCTCACTAGGACGGCGTGCATCGAATGGAGGGGTGACGTAGTCGGCGACCGCAGTGAAGTACTCCTCGTCTGTTAGGTTGCAGTAAAAGAAGCTATGCTCGGCGAAAGCCTTAGCAATCTTTCGCCGACCCTCTGACTCGTTAGCGTCGCCACCCATTTCAATAACCTGCGAGAAAGGAAGTAGAACGAGAACGGGAAGGAGCGAGAGATCTGAAGCAGTGGAGGAAGAAGGGTGACAGTAAATGCGGTGGTTGACTCTGCTAGGACAGCCTATTTATAGCAAAAGTAAAAGGGCGGGAAGAAGCCCAAGCGCCGGTGAGCGCGGTTAACCAAAAACATCACATCACGACCGCGGGTGAGAAAGTCCTGCGAGGTTAGTACAAGCAATATCTCTTCAAGAACAGCGCAAGCAAACATAATAGCGCAAAAGGGGGGGGGGGGTGGGGAGCCGCCGCGAGATACATCCAGTGAGAACAGAGGCCCCCCGCGAACACAACATAGCATGAAAATGAAACGGACGTATTAGCAGCGAGCGAGAACTAATAAAAAGCTAGTAATAATCATTATCAGACGAGATAAAACTAGCATATGAGTTGCAAACCATTGCGATATCGTCTAGAATGACGACACTCAATAACAAGTAATAAGAGTTCGCGACAACACAAAAGTTAGCGAGAATCAAAGGGCAACCATTTCCACCTGCCCCCACCTCGCGACCCGGACCGCGGTGGTACCCTAGAATTATAGTAATCCTCGACCGAGCGGCCCTCCCGGTCTATGCGGAAGGCGTAATCCCTCATCCTCGCTATATGCACCTCCGACTTCGTGACGTTCTCATCGTGATCGCATTGTCTCGCGGCCCGGAGCCTCGCGCATTCTTCCATCAAGACAGCATGACTATCCTCGGCGGCTTCTCTGTCCCGTCTCGCCTGCATGTTGAGGTCCATCAGCATCTGACCATGTTTTCTCAGCAACTCTGCGGCTCGTTGTTTCATCATCTCAGGATCTCGCAGATCCCCTAAGAAGTCTTCCACTTGGTTAGGAAGGGGGGACATCTCGTCGTCGCCCAACTCAGAATCGGTAGGCGAATTTTCAGGATTCTCTACGAAATGTTGCGAAAAGGTTAGATAGCGCGCTTGAAGTTCACGCAGGGCAGGGGGGCCGTCGGAATGCATACCCATAGGGGGGAGAGAAGTCTCAGGGCGCCCCTGGAAGATGTTACCATATTGGGGATGTTGAAATTATTGAAGTGGAAGTGAAGGAGGCTTTTGGACCTGGGCGGTCTGGGAGGAGACCGGGCGGTCTGGCGTGACCGCACGGTCTGGCGGTCTGACAATGGCGATCTGTTCTTTTGGTCAGCTGCGGCTTCCGGGGTTGACCGCTGGTCTGGTCCAAGGGCTGCTGGAGGTGGAGGTCGTGCGGTCTGACTGTGACCGCATGACGGCTGATCTTCCTCAGGGTCGCGCGGTCTGTCTCTGACCGCGTGACAAGTTGTTCTCTTCAAGGACGTGCCGGTCTGGCGTGACCGCACGGGTTGGCTCTTGAATCCGGTCTGGTGGCTTTCCAGAGGGTTCTGAAGGAGTTCGCGGACTAAGTCATCTTAGTCGCGCGGTCTCAGTTCGCGGTCTCAGGAGGAGACCAGGAGGGCGAGCTGGCTGTGTTTGCGGTCTCAGGCGAACACAGGTGGTGGGTGACTTCTAGGCGGTCTGGCGATCTCCGTGTGGAGTCGTGTTCAGACCAAGGGAGTGGCGATCTCCCGCGGTCTGGAGAGAAGTCGGCGCTCACCAAAATGAAGCAGGAGGGTTGCAGTGATCGCGCAGGTTGACCGGTAAGGTCGCGCGGTCTGATGGGTGGTGACTCTATCTCATAGGGTGGTGACTGGATCAGGTCTCACGCCTATAAATAGGGAGCCACTGTAGCAACAACTAGTACCACCAAGTGTAAGCTGAGTTCGCTTGTTTCCTGCGGTCTGGTTTATTCTGATCGTGCGGTCTGCTGATTGAATTCCTCTTGTGCAGCTTCTGCGGATAGTGTGGGCGGCAGCGATCACCTCTTCCTCTGAAAGTGTTCGGGCGGTCTGCGGCTTGGAGTTGTGGTGCTGGAGTTCGGGAGAATCAGGAGGTCGGAAGAAGGAGCGGTCTGATCAGCGGATTGGTGGTGTGCTGTGATCGGCAAGGCGCTGCGGTCTGGCAGTGTGTTGAAGTCGCAGGGAGGTCGCGCGGTCAGGAGCGATCTCAAGTTATCCTCATCTTCCTGTATTTCTGTTTGGTTTTTTGTGCTGGCGAAATCATGTCTCGCCAAGCATGCCTTGCCCTGTAATGAAGTTTATGCTATCAATAAAGATCAATTGCTTGCCTAAAGTTTGTTTCTGGTTGTTTGGCTTGTATCTCTAAGTTGCATAATCGATTCCTGCTTGCTCTCACAAGGTCCTTAGAAAAATTTCACATGGTATCAGAGCTAGGTTGGAGTGGATAGAGCAGGTTGCAACTTAGAGTAGCCATCGCCTTTGTGAAGAAGGAACCAGAGGAAGAGCAATGGAAGGTGGTTTTGCAAGAGGTCTTGGTATTGAGATGCTTACATCGACTAACTTCAAGAAGTGGAAGTCGTGTATGCAGAGCTATCTTCTTGGTGAGGACCTCTGGGAGGTGGTAGGAGGAGATGAAACAGAAGAGGTGAAGGCAGTAGAAGGAGGTGATAATGGACCGGCTGTGAGGGCATGGAGGAAGACCAACACCAAGGCCGAGTTCACTTTGAAGCGTGCCATTTCACCTGATCTATTTGATCACATCTTAGGGTGTGGATCAGCTGCCGAGATCTGGAGAGCCCTGGATGGGCTGTTTAATAAGAAGAATGTAGCGAGGCTGCAGTTCTTGGAGAATGAGCTGGCAAGGTCGGCTCAGGGCGATCTTTCTATCTCCACTTTCTTTCTAAAGATGAAGAACCTCTGCGCTGAGATATCAGCACTGGATCCTGATGAGCCAATTTCTGAGGCGAAGCTGAAGAGGCACATCATCCGCGGCTTGCGGAAGGAATATGTGGCCTTTGTGACGTCGGTGCAGGGATGGGCAAATCAGCCGTCTCTGTTGGAGCTGGAGAACTTGCTTTCTTCACAAGAAAGCTTGGCAAGACAGATGGCGGGGTTGTCAGTGACTGGGGAAGATGGCGAAGTTCTCTTCTCGGGGAAGAAGAAGAAGTGGGATAAGAAGAAGAAGACCACTGGAGGCTATGGGCCTTCAACTTCTGGACAGCAGGAGAGGGGTTATCCTCCTAAGGCTGAGGAGAAGAAGAAGAAGGAAGGTCTCAAATGCTACAAATGCATGAAGGTTGGGCACTTCAGGAAGGATTGCAAGGTGGTCACCCAAGCTGGGCATGCTGCGGAGAAGGAGGAAGCTGAGGCCAGGCACATTCAAGGAGGTTGGGGAGGAGCCTTTTCGGCTTCTGTCGGAGCTTCTGCTCCTATCAACTATCTGGAGGATTGGATCGTGGACTCGGGGTGTGGTCATCATCTCACCGGAGACGAGACCAAGCTTTCTTCTGCACAGCCCTATATAGGTAACAATGCAATCATTACTGCTGATAATACTGTACATCCAGTGGAGAAGGTGGGGGTTGTTTCTTTGGGCAGTGATAGAGGGCCACTTACTTTGAAGAGTGTCTATCATGTGCCCGGAATGAAGAAAAACCTCTTCTCCGTGACCAACGCTGTTGACACTGGGTATCACGTTCTGTTCGGCCCAACAGAAGTAAAATTTCTACGTAATGTAGAGGCCGTAAAGGCCGAGGTCGTTCATGTCGGGAGACGGGCAAAGGACTTGTTTGTTTTATCAACAAGTTCCTACGTCGACAAGATGAAGACGAATGATGGTGCCGTTATATGGCATGAGAGGTTGGGGCATGTAGGGATGGACAAGCTGAAAGCTATGGCGGTGAGAGGTATGGTCAAGGGCCTGCCAAGTCTATCTTCCTACGGAGAAGGTCATGTTTGCGCAGGATGTCAGTTCGGCAAGTCTCATCGACTACCGTTTGACAAGTCGCAGACAAGGAGTAGTGTGCCATTGGAGTGCATCCACGGTGACTTGATGGGACCAACTGCTACCCCAAGCCTCGGAGGCAGCAGGTATATGCTGGTGTTGATCGATGATTACACCAGATATGTCTGGGTATATTTCCTGAAGGAAAAGGCGGAGGCGTTTGCCAAGTTTGTGGAGTTCAAGGAGCTCGTGGAAGGTCGGCTGGGACTGCGGGTGAAGAAGCTGAGGACTGACAACGGAGGGGAGTTCACCTCCAGTGAGTTCTCTACTTTTTGCAGGAAGGCGGGCATCCGGAGAGAGCTCACTTGTGCTCATACTCCACAACAGAACGGAGTTGCAGAGCGGAAGATCCGTCATCTGACGGAGACCTGCAAGTGTTGGCTGCATGCCAAGAGTATCCCAAAGTCCTTCTGGGCGGAGGGAATGTCTTGTGCTGCCTACGTCATCAACAGGATGCCTTTGAGCCCCATCAACATGTTGACTCCACATGAGATGATGTTCAAGGAGAAGCCGAGTGTGGCACACCTTAGGGTGTTTGGTTCCACCTGCTACGTGCATGTTCCAGATGCTCTTCGGACGAAGCTAGATGCGAAAGCAAGGAAGCTAGTCTTCGTGGGATATGATGAGCGGAAGAAAGGGTGGAAGTGCATGGACCCGGAGACGCGGAGATTTGTTGTATCTCGCGACGTCGTGTTCGATGAGGTGACATCTTACAAGGGGTCTTCTGACGTGGAGTTACCAGAGAGCAGGGCGGAGATGCCAGAGAAAGCTGTGGAGAATCTTCAGGTGGAGCTACCTGTGTCACCAGGTGGTCCATCTCCTTCTAGTTCCGAGACGGGGGCTTCTGGTTCAGGGAGCAGGGGGAGCAATGCTCCTAGCACGTCTGGAAGAGGAGCTAGGGAAGAAGCAGCTGGAGATGAAGCGGTTCAGGGGAAGGAGCTGAGGAGATCGAAGCGATCTATCATTGCCCCTGATCGCTATACAGGAGGAAACGCAGTGAGCTTTGTCTCATGTTTCTTTGCTGGTCCCTTGGATGAGAGGGAGCCGTCGAGCTTTGAGAAGGCCAAAGGCGTGAAGGAGTGGGATGTTGCGATGCAAGAAGAGATGGCAGCTCTCGAGAAGAATGAGACCTGGTCTCTTGTGCCCAAGCCTAAGGGCATCGCTCCTGTGACATGCAAGTGGGTCTACAAGCTGAAGAAGAAAGCTGACGGCAGTATCGAGCGTTACAAGGCTCGTCTTGTAGCTCGGGGGTTCTCGCAGCAATACGGTGAAGATTACGATGAGACATTCAGTCCGGTGGCAAAAATGACTTCAGTTCGGTTCATCATTGCCTTGGCGGCGTTCAGTGGATGGGAGATTTGGCAGCTCGACGTCAAGAACGCCTTCTTGTACGGCGAGATTGACAAGGACATCTTCATGGTCCAGCCACCAGGTTTTGTGTCTGAAGATTTTCCGGAGCATGTCTGCAAGCTGAAGAAGGCCCTGTATGGTTTGAAGCAAGCGCCGAGGGCGTGGTACGGGAAGATCGCAGAATATCTCCTATTCTGTGGATTTGTTGCTTCAGACTCAGACTCAAGCTTGTTCGTCAAGAAGAGCGGGGAGCTTCAGGTCATTGTGCTGTTATACGTCGACGATATGATCGTGACGGGGAACTCGAAGGAGGAGGTAGCGCAGCTTCGGGCCGAGCTGTCTATCAGGTTCGAGATGAAGGACTTAGGTGAACTTCACCATTTCCTTGGACTCGAGGTGCAGAGGAAGGAAGGTGGAGTGCTGGTGACCCAAGCCGGATATGCGGAGCGGATCGTGGAGCGGTTCGGCATGAAGGAAGGGAAGTGCACTTCCACGCCTCTGGAGAAGGCTATGAAGCTTCGGAAGGATGAGGGGAGGATCATGCAAGATCCGTTGGTGTTCCGAGCTCTGGTTGGGAGCTTAATCTATCTGACGATCACGAGGCCGGACATTGCATATGCAGTGGGCAGGGTGAGTCGGTTTATGGCGGAGCCACGGGTACCTCATCTGCTAGCGGCCAAGAACATTCTGAAGTATGTCAAGGCGACCTCGGACATGGGTCTCCTATACAGGAAGGATGCGGGCTTCGAGGTGCATGGATACATGGATGCTGATTACGGGGGAGATTCGGATGATCGAAAGTCGACATCTGGATTCGTCTTCATGGCGGGCCCTATGGCTATATCATGGTGCAGCAAGAAGCAGGATTCCGTGTCAGTCTCTACCACGGAAGCGGAATACAAGGCTTCGGCCTTGGCAGCTCAGGAAGCCATCTGGCTTAGGAGGTTGGTAGGAGACGTCCACAAGGAGGTTCGGGAGCCGACTCTGCTACGCAGTGACAACGAGAGTGCTCTCAAACTGGTGACCAATCCAGTTTGTCACGCGAGGACCAAGCATATTGAGATCGAGCATCACTTCATACGGGAGAAGGTGCTGGAGGGATCTCTTTCGGTCGAGCATGTGCGGAGTGTGGACAATGTCGCAGACATCTTCACTAAGGCGCTGGCAAAGGGGCCGTTCACACGGCTAAGGGAGCTACTTGGGCTAGTTTCCACTTCCCACTTCAAGGGGGAGTGTTGAAATTATTGAAGTGGAAGTGAAGGAGGCTTTCGGACCTGGGCGGTCTGGGAGGAGACCGGGCGGTCTGGCGTGACCGCACGGTCTGGCGGTCTGACAATGGCGATCTGTTCTTTTGGTCAGCTGCGGCTTCCGGGGTTGACCGCTGGTCTGGTCCAAGGGCTGCTGGAGGTGGAGGTCGTGCGGTCTGACTGTGACCGCATGACGGCTGATCTTCCTCAGGGTCGCGCGGTCTGTCTCTGACTGCGTGACAAGTTGTTCTCTTCAAGGACGTGCCGGTCTGGCGTGACCGCACGGGTTGGCTCTTGAATCCGGTCTGGTGGCTCTCCAGAGGGTTCTGAAGGAGTTCGCGGACTAAGTCATCTTAGTCGCGCGGTCTCAGTTCGCGGTCTCAGGAGGAGACCAGGAGGGCGAGCTGGCTGTGTTTGCGGTCTCAGGCGAACACAGGTGGTGGGTGACTTCTAGGCGGTCTGGCGATCTCCGTGTGGAGTCGTGTTCAGACCAAGGGAGTGGCGATCTCCCGCGGTCTGGAGAGAAGTCGGCGCTCACTAAAATGAAGCAGGAGGGTTGCAGTGATCGCGCAGGTTGACCGGTAAGGTCGCGCGGTCTGATGGGTGGTGACTTTATCTCATAGGGTGGTGACTGGATCAGGTCTCATGCCTATAAATAGGGAGCCACTGTAGCAACAACTAGTACCACCAAGTGTAAGCTGAGTTCGCTTGTTTCCTGCGGTCTGGTTTATTCTGATCGTGCGGTCTGCTGATTGAATTCCTCTTGTGCAGCTTCTGCGGATAGTGTGGGCGGCAGCGATCACCTCTTCCTCTGAAAGTGTTCGGGCGGTCTGCGGCTTGGAGTTGTGGTGCTGGAGTTTGGGAGAATCAGGAGGTCGGAAGAAGGGAGCGGTCTGATCAGCGGATTGGTGGTGTGCTGTGATCGGCAAGGCGCTGCGGTCTGGCAGTGTGTTGAAGTCGCAGGGAGGTCGCGCGGTCAGGAGCGATCTCAAGTTATCCTCATCTTCCTGTATTTCTGTTTGGTTTTTTGTGCTGGCGAAATCATGTCTCGCCAAGCATGCCTTGCCCTGTAATGAAGTTTATGCTATCAATAAAGATCAATTGCTTGCCTAAAGTTTGTTTCTGGTTGTTTGGCTTGTATAATCGATTCCTGCTTGCTCTCACAAGGTCCTTAGAAAAATTTCACAGGGGATAGAGAGATTTACCCAGGCCAGGAGGGCAGGCTTCGCTGTTGGTTGGAGGGACCTTTGGCGGCACGGTGCCGTCGGTCTCCTCGCTCGTCAGGAGTCGGAACCCTGTCTTATCTATAGTTTTGACGGGAGGAGGCGAAGACGGAGGCCGTAGTGCCTGGCAAGCCGGGGACTCACGGGGCGAGACTGTAAGAAGCAGGGAATGATGGTCAGATAGTTGACAAAAGGAGAGCTGGCATGCGAGATTAAGGACGTACCTGCGACGTTTTTCCCAACAAGATTCGTATCCGCTGGCGGACTTTTGCGAGACCCACCAGCAGGTTCGCCAGTGTCCTCGTTTGGCAAGGCATCCTGCGAGCAGGCATGAATCTCAGGCAAACTTATTGGCTTAAGCTAGAGGGATATCTCATACCTTCTCGTGGAGATGGCTATCCGGGGAGGAGTCCAGCAGCATGGAGCCGTCCCCGGTTCGGCAAGCCGCCTTCGCCTTCTTAGTCTTCGGCGACTGAGCGGGAGGCGGCCGATTCATCCAGGCGGGGACCTTGGTCGTAAAAGGTAGCCCTCCGGCTCTCACAGCCCTCAGACGAGCCTCAGCTTCTTCGGAAAGCGGCATCCCCTGGCTGCTACAGTACGAGGCAAAAGGAAAGAAAAGGAAGTGGCGGCGCACGCCACTGAGGACTTGGGACGATATTTATATCCCTCAGGGTGGGCCCTACCAAAGATTCCTGACAGATCATCAAGGGGCTAGCGAATACCAGGGGTTGGATGTTTCTTCGCGAGCCTAAATAGCCTCGCAAAGAGCGGGGATTGTGTACAACCTCGATATTCGCCAGGCGAGGAGGCACGGTTTAAGAAGGCAACAGGATGAAGGAAGTAATAAGAGAGGGAGGCCTTAGGTCCAAAGACCTCGCGAGAGAGACCTTGGAGAAGTCTCTCTCGGAGGGCTCGCTGAGAGGCGAGCGAGAAGCGTCGGCGAGATAAACGCTCGCAGAAAATTTGAAGAAGTTTCCTGAGTTTGACGAAAGGAGTACTGCGTTCGACGAACTCTCCCGAGTTCGTCGAGCCCACCCATGGTCATCAAGCTCACCCCTGTTCGGCGAAATCATCAGAGGTCGATGAAGTGTTCTAGGATCATTAAAGCCAAAGGGGCGGTCTCGCAAGAGGAGTCGGGAGATCCAGACCTCGACAAATATCTCCAAAGGACTGGGCCGAGCGAGGGCTAGCAAATCAATACCTCGCAGGCCACTGGCAGAAGAGACCTACGTTCAGTAAAGAGATGTCCAACGAAATGTGTTCAGTGCGCGGCAGTCAATGGGCGATCTCGTTGGAAGGCTCGCAAGTTTAGAGCCTCAGCGTCCGGTGAGCTCAATTCGTCGTTCGACGAATGTCGAACGAAGCACAGCATTCATCGGACAACGCTCGACAAATTACAGCAGGGAAGCAGCAGTCGGCAAACCTCCCGTCTCAGCGGTCAGCGAGCAATTCAACGTTCCGTATTCGTCGAGCTCGTCTGTGATCGATGAAGTACTCTGCGTTCGACGAAGGGTGTGTTGAACTCGAGGGAGTCAAGAGGTGGTCTCGCAGGAAGGCTCGCGAGACCGGACCTCGGCAGATACCGCCAGAATTTGCCGGCGAGGTCCTCGCAGGGCGATTGCCTAGGAGAGGCATCGCAAGCAGGACTCGCGAGAAGGCCCGCGAGAGCTTCAGCAGTAATGTTCTAGCAAGTCCTTGCCCATAAGTTGATAGGGCCAAATTACCCTTTTACCCTTGGTGGTCTGCCTTTAGCCTCTCCAAACAGCGGGGTTTGGCTGTTAGCATACCCATTTGGTGTGCGGATAGTAAAATCAGAAGGCGGGATCCTGCTATTCGCAGGCCAGATCAGGAAACCTATAAATAAGACCTCAAGGGCATCTTTGGAGAGGACTTCACTTTAGCTTCTCTCTCCTTAGGCTCTCCTTGGCTAACATTTCCAGAGCTCTCCAAGGTGCCCGAGTCTTAGCTTTGGCTTGGGAGGGGAAGCGCTCAACGATCTTTCGGGTTAGTGGATGGACCTCCTCGCTACGACTAAGGTCTTAGTCATTTTCCTACTTTTCAGTCCACCTTCTCCGAGGGATCATTAAGGGCTAGCTGCCCCTCATTTCGGTGAGGGCCCCGAGCTCCACAAGAGGCCAAGAAATCGGTTTCAACATAAACCCTGCTTTTAGTTTGCAAATTTTCTCTTTTAGCTCAGTAAAACAAAACCTCAAAAATTTATTAGATAAGATAATAGTGATTTTCTTCTAAGTAGAAGTAACCAACGCGCCTCGTGGAATATGACCTTGGTATTTCTAAATATCCTATACTATAGACGATAAGTTACACTTGCCTTCATCGAATACAGTTTTGGAAAACATCTTTTAACCTGTCGCTTAACATAAAATCCTAAATTTCTATATCAGTAGACTCGCCCTCTAAAACACAGCAGCCTGTCCTTCAACGAATAATCCCAAGTCGTTCCTGCCTCCAAGGCCCTGAATATCGGCTCCGCATCCTGCCTCTTTCCATCCCTGATGAGGGCTCAAATGTCATATGTGGTACTTATCGCCACCAAGTACTCCTTGTAGAGCTCAGGGTCATCTGAAGATACCAAGGTGATATGCATATCCTCTAGCATATTGACCAACTCCAACGACATCAGCTGGGGATCTGCTCCTGATGTGGTAGCTCTTTGGCTCAGCGCGTCCGCCACCATATTCACCTTCCTTGGGTGGTAGTGCATCGTATACTGGTTTTCTGATAAGAACTCCACCCATCGTCTCTGTCGATGTTCAGCTCCTTCTGCGTGTCCACGTACTTCAGGTTCTTGTGATCTGAGAATATATCGCAGTGGACTCCATAGAGGTAGTGCTGCCAGATCTTCGGAGCGAATATAACTGCTCCCGTCTCCAAGTCAAGCACCGGGTAGTTCCGCTCGTGATTCTTCAACTGTCGGGAGGCGTATGCTATCACGTGTTTGTTCTGTATCAGAACGGCACCCATCCCATGATAAGACGCATCAGTATACACTTGGAATACTTCCTTCATCGACAAAAGGGCAAGGATAGGAGCCGACGTAAGCCGACTCTTCAGCTCCTGGAAGGTCGCTTCGCACTGTGGCATCCAAGTGAATATGGTATCCTTCTTCATCCAGGATGTGTGCAGGAGGGCTATCTGAGAAAAACCCTACACAAACTTCCGGTAATAACCGGAAAGTTCCAAGAAACTCCACACGTCGGTGGCCGTCTTCAGCGGTGGCCAATCCCATACTGCCTGGATCTTCACTAGGTCCACTGTTAGACCTACTCCACTGATAATGTGACCCAAGAAGTCCACCTCCTTCAACCAAAACTGACACTTGCTGAACATTGTGTATACACTGTGCTCTCAAAGTTTCTCTAATGTTAGTACTAGATGTTGTGCATGCTCCTCTTCTGTCTTCGAGTAGATGAGAATATCGTCAATGAACACGATGACAAAGATGTCGAGATATGGATTGAACACTCGGCTCATCAGACACAAAAATGCTGATGGCACATTCGTGAGCCTGAAGGGCATCACGGTGAACTCATATAGTCTGTATCGGCTGCTAAAAGCCATCTTCAGGATGTCCTCCTCCTGTATCCGTAGCTGATAATACCCCAACCTCAAATCTAGCTTCGAAAGCAGTGGGTTCCCTCTAACTTGTCAAATAGCTCATCGATCCTAGGCAGCGGATACGTATTCCAAATTGTCAGCCTGTTCAATGCTTTTAGTTGATGCATAGTCTGAGCGTCACGTCCTTCTTCTTCACAAATACCACCGAAGCTCCCCAAGGCGAGGAACTCGGTCTTACAATTCCAGCTTCCACCAGCTCCTTCAATTGGCACTGAAACTCCACTAACTCCTTCAAGGCCATCCGATAAGCAGCTCTATATACCGGCTTAGCCCCCGACACTATCTTGATATAAAAATCCTTCTTTCGATGTGGTGGCAGCCCTGGCAACTTCTCCATGAGTAGCTAAATTTCTATTAGTACTCGATCGAGATAATCCAAGGAATGATATAAGTCATGAAATAAATAATGGTTGCTACTACTCTTTTCTAAAATGCTTAAGATTTATCCTTGATTTTAAGATAACGAGATTATATTTTCGATATATAATTCTTGTTCTTGTTTTCGTACTTTAGTTAGCCGAGCGGCTCGTAATGCGAATTGATCACTCAAGGATAAAAAAAGAGTAGAATGCAATTCTCGAGAGAGGTTGACGTTACCCTTCCGGATTGGAGTAAAAGCCAATAGCGGGATTCACCTCGTAATGCAAGTATTAGGTTATCGATTATAGAATGAGAATTCGGTTGATATTTCCTAATCGTAGTTGGGCGTATCCTCGACCCAAGGTGCGTTCATAATTCGGGAATCCCCACGGTCAAATCTATTTTATTAAGAGAATGCGATTTGGTTCTTTCTTCTTATTTTTATCTCCGAGGTGATTTAGAGATTGAGTGCTAATCGTTCTTATTATTGTTTTAATCAATATTTCAAATTCTCTTTAGTGCAAAATTCAACTCAAAGATTTATTGATAAAATAATAGAGACTTTCTTGAAGTAAGAATACTCAACCGCCCCGAGTCTAATACGACATTGGTCTTATAAACCTATACTACTTTCGATATGGTACACTTGCTGTTGTCGTTTGCGGATATAGTTTTGCGCATCATGTTTTTGGTGTCGTTGCCGGGGAATTTAGGTGGATATTTCGAAAAAAGAAATATCTATTAATTTTATCTTCCTCTTTCTTCTCCCCCTTCTCAAAAAAACATTAAAAATATTAAAAGGCATAATTTAAATTCTCGGAAAGGGAGATTTGGGCTTGAACTACCATCGTATCTCCTAGTACCTTGCGAACCCTTCACAGGGTAGACCTCGGGAAGTCCGGGACTAATTTAACCCGCTTTTTGAAAGAAAAAAAAAATATTTTATATAAATTATTTCTCTTCTCTATTCTCCCTCTAAAAATTCCATTCATTTAAGTGAAGATTGTTTTCTTTTTATTAAATGAGGTTATCTGAATTGGCCTTAAAAGTTGCCGAGCTTCAAAACCAAGTTAATCTTTTGGAAGCCGCACGAAAGCGCCAAATTAATTACAATTATTGTAGTGCACCTCATCAAAGTGATTTTCATTCTTATTCTCAAAATTTATATTATGAAAATGATTTTTCTCAATATTAAGCAAATAATTTTGATAATAATTACGATCATACTTTTTCTTCTTTTCAAGAAAATAATTTTTCCAACTTTGATGAAAACGTTTTTTCTAATTTTCACGAGAATAATTTTTCAGTTTTTAATAATTTCTCTTCTATCTCTGAAGTAGATTATTCTTGGTTGCAAGCTCACCCAGATTGTTTTCAGAATAATGAAGATGAATCTTTAGATCCGAATTTTTTTTCTCCCTCTTTTGCGCCACAAGTTTCGTACTCTAATTGTGGGGAACTTCCACCAATTCAATTCGATACTCTACCCCAAAATTTAGATGAGAACATTATTTTGTCTAGTGCTTTTTCTCCATCTTTGGATAATTTAGCAGGAACATGTGGTTTCATGTAATCTCATAATTTCTTTTACCGAAAATGAAGAAAAATTATTGTTCCAAGAATTCCTTAATGTTACGGGCACCTCGGATGAAATAAAAGAAGAACAAGTTTCTTCCCCTATTCCACCCGAATCATATTTTGCTTGTAATGAATTTTCGCAAAATTCCTCTATTCCACCGAAATTTCATGAAAATATTGTGTTCGAAAATTTAATTCTGTTTGATATTGCACTAGATTCATCCAAAGAAAATCTTATTTTAGAAAATGAACAACCGGAGCTTAATCATATATTTTTGCAAGCGCCTCCTCCTTGCGAAAAATTTTCTGACTCATTTATTTGTGATTCTCTATACTCTAATAATTCTCAGGTTGAAGATGATTCGTTGCCACCGCAAATCATTAATGGTCCATATGCTGCTCATTTTTATTTATCCAAATCACCTTAGGTATGTATAGGTGATTTGGATTTGCGTATTCAAGTCCAAAGACAAAAGGAGAATCGCATGTTAAACAGAGGAGTAGCCGGGCGACTGATATCGGCACATTCACCTAAATGTGAATTAAGGGAGTTGCCTGCGCACTTCTCTATTCAATTTTTGTTTAGTTAACAATAACCGTCTAGCTTAAAGACAGGAAAAAGAAAGCGCTCTTGGGAGGCACCCCTTGCTTATCTTTAAATGTTCTTTTTATGCACTTTCCTTTCATGTACTATACATCCTTAATTTTAAACATTGGGGACAATGTTTAATTAAGCGCTCTTGGGAGGCACCCCTTGCTTATCTTTAAATGTTCATGCATTTTATGCACTTTCCTTTCACGTACTCTACATCCTTAGTTTTAAACATTGGGGACAATGTTTAATTTTAAGTATGGGGGTTTAGAATAGCTTTCTAGGCTTTCTTTTCAATTTATAAAAAGAGAAAAAAAATATTTATAAAAATCATAAGAAATCTAATATCTTAGAAAGGGAGGTTTGGGCTTGAACTCCCATCGCACCTCCTAGTACCTTGCGAAACCTTCACCGGGTAGACCTTGGGAAGTCTAAGAATAAAAAAACTAATAATAATATATTTATAGATATATCCCCTTTTACATGCAGTTTTCTAGTTTGAGGTCTGATTATAAGTATTCCTACATTTTTTATTTGGCTAATATTTTGTTTTATCAGAATTTGTTAAATTTAAATTTGAAGTAATTTAGTATTAAGAAACTTTTTATATTTTTAATTCGATTAGAGAATCTATTTAGCACCACTTGTCATTTTAAAATAGCTTTACTTTGTGGTAAATAGGCTAAACATCTCTAGATTTTGATTATATTCTCTATTAACTATAAGATCTTAGGAAATTTCATTCCACTAAAAAAGCTGCTCTCAAAATAGTTTAATTTATAAACTAGAAGTATTTCTTTACCATTACCCTTTGTTGGCAAATAAAAAATTAAAAAAAAGATCATATGTCATTGGAATAAGAGGATAAAATTCATTATTTCCTAAACATATGCGCCCAAAATCATTTAAAAGATTATATGTCATGATGTAAGAGGATAAAATTCATTACATATAAACATATACATTTTGGGTTTTTGGTTGAAGAGAAATTAAAAAAAAATTATATGGCGTGGAAAATAAGAGGATAAAATTTATTATTTTCCTAAGCATATACAATTTCGTATTCAAATAAGGTGAGAGGATAAAATTCATCACCGTTATTTTAGTATCTCTTCATTTTGCCATTTCGTTTAAACCCATCCCTAGCCAATTTCATCGTTTCTAGTCCTAAACTAAATTATTATGAGAGCAATATTTTGGTAGGTGTCTTTTCCTTAAGTTTCTTTAATGTTAGAGTGTTTATAGTTTCAATCTAATTTTGTTTGAAATTTTCTACGATTTTGTTTGCTAAATAGTCATCTTGAGAAGTATATAGCTAAACAGATTTCTCTTTTTAAATTATCACCATAACTTATGACTTAATTCTTGAATTCCTAGAATTTACTTTTAACTAACTCTTAGTTTAACAAAATTTTAGTTAATTAGATATAATATCGATGTCTTGTAATTCTTTCCTCATTCTTTTGCTCTGGAATAGCAAAAGCTCAAGTATGGGGGTATTTGATGAGTAGTTTATATACTCATATTTTAGTATAGTTGTAATATTTTTTTAATATGAAATGATATAAATTATATGAATTATGTCAAATAAATCATTCCCTTTTTGATTTCATAAACTAACTTAAGCTTTTTCTGTGTTTTTCAGGTTTTCTAGGCACTCTGAGCAAGATTATCAAGTACACGCCCAAGGTCACGGGCGTAACCAAGGGGCGTGACAGCGTAGATGTGTTCCAGACCCGATTCCACCACCCCGGGCGCATTCCGTGAAGATTTGCCAAGTACACACACCAGGTCACGGGCGTCACCTGGGGGGCATGACCAATGGTCACGGCCATGACCCGCCTCCTTCAGTTAGAACAAGCCTGCTACGTCAATTAAAATTACACGCCCCAGGTCACAGGCATGACCAGGGGCGTGTCATCATGAACACGGGCGTGACTCAACCCCCACTACTTCCCGCCGACGCTTCCCGCCAGCAGCTAGTTTTAAAGTTTCACGCCCTAGTTCACGAGTGTGACCTAGTGGCGTGACATGCACGTAAGGCCTGCAATTACTCCAGAAGGCGCCCTCTCCGCTGCTGCTTTGATCACACCCCTTACACTCCCCTTGGTCACGGGCGTGACCAAGGGCGTGTAACACCAAAATTTCAGCTATTTAAAGGGAGCTTCTCCAGATGATCAAAGGTGAATTTTGGGAGTTCAAATCTCCTTTTCTTGTTTTATTTTCTTGTTTTTAGCATATTAGTAGTTCTTGTACTCCTTTCTTTCTAGCAAATGTTCTTTCAAGTTAATAGTTGTAATTTTCATTTTAATAGCGTGTAATTCTCTTCCTTGCAATTTTAATAAAATTAGTTCTTTCTTCTTTTTATTATATTCTCTTTTTCATTATGAACTCCTTAATTTTTATTGATTCAATCATCTCCATGAGTAGCTAAATTTCTATTAGTACTCGATCGAGATGATCCAAGGAATGATATAAGTCATGAAATAATTTATAGTTGCTATTTCTCTTTTCTAAAATGCTTAAGATTTTTCCTTGATTTTCAGATAACGAGATTATATTTTTGATATATAATTCTTGTTCTTTTTTTTCGTACTTTAGTTAGCCGAAAGGCTCATAATGCGAATTGATCACTCAAGGATAAAAAAAAGAGTAGAATGCAATTCTCGAGAGAGGTTGACGTTACCCTTCCGAATTGGAGTAAAAGCCAATAGCGTGATTCACCTCATAATGCAAGTATTAGGTTATCGATTATAGAATGAGAATTCGGTTGATATTTCCTAATCATAGTTGGGCGTATCCTCGACCCAAGTTGCGTTCATAATTCGGGAATCCCCACGGTAAAAGCTATTTTATTAAGAGAATGTGATTTGGCTCTTTCTTCTTATTTTTATCTCTGAGGTGATTTAGAGATTGAGTGCTAATCATTCTTATTATTGTTTTAATCATTATTTCAAATTCTCTTTATGCAAAATCCAACTCAAAGATTTATTGATAAAATAATAGAGACTTTCTTGAAGTAAGAGTACTCAACCGCCCCGAGTCTAATACGACATTGGTTTTATAAACCTATACTACTTTCGATACAGTACACTTGCTGTTGTCATTTGCGGATATAGTTTTGCGCATCAAGTTTTTGGTGCCGTTGCCGGGAAATTTAGGTTGATATTTTGAAAAAAGATATATCTATTAATTTTATCGTCCTCTTTCTTCTCCCCCTTCTCTTAAAATTTTTAAAAATCTTAAAAGGCATAATTTAAATTCTCGGAAAGGGAGATTTGGGCTTGAACTCCCATCGTATCTCCTAGTACCTTGTGAACCCTTCACAGGGTAGACCTCGGGAAGTCCGGGACTAATTTAACCCGTTTTTTGAAAGAAAAAAATATTTTATATAAATTATTTCTCTTCTCTATTCCCCCTCTAAAAATTCCATTCATGTAAGTGAAGGTTGTTTTCTTTTTATTAAATGAGGTTATCATGTTGGCCTTAAATGTTGCCGAGCTTCAAAACCAAGTTAATCTTTTGGAAGCCGCACGAAAGCGCCAAATTAGTTACAATTATTGTAGTGCGCCTCATCAAAGTGATTTTCATTCTTATTCTCAAAATTTATATTATGAAAAAGATTTTTCTCAATATTAAGCAAAAATTTTTGATAATAATTACGATCCTAATTTTTCTTCTTTTCAAGAAAATAATTTTTCCAACTTTGATGAAAATGTTTTTTCTAATTTTCACAAGAATAATTTTTCTGTTTTTAATAATTTCTCTTCTTACTATGAAGTAGATTATTTTTGGTGGCAAGCTCACCCAGATAGTTTTCAGAATAATGAAGATGAATCTTTAGATCCGAATTTTTGTTCTCCCTCTTTTGCGCTGCAAGTTTCGTACTCTAATTTTGGGGAATTTCCACCAATTCAATTCGATACTCTACCCCAAAATTTAGATGAGAACATTATTTTGTCTAGTGCTTTTTCTCCGTCTTTGGATAATTTAGTTATGGAGGAACATGTGGTTTCATGTAATCTCATAATTTCTTTTACCGAAAATGAAGAAAAATTATTGTTCCAAGAATTCCTTAATGTTACCGGCACCTCAGATGAAATAGAAGAAGAACAAGTTTCTTCCCATATTCCACCCGAATCATCTTTTGCTTGTAATGAATTTTCGCAAAATTCCTCTATTCCACCAAAATTTCATGAAAACGTTGTGTCCGAAAATTTAATTCCGTTTGATATTGCACTAGATTCATCCAAAGAAAATCTTATTTTAGAAAATGAAAAACCAAATCTTAATCATATATTTTCGCAAGCGCCTCCTCCTTGCGAAAAATTTTCTGACTCGTTTATTTGTGATTCTCTATACTCTAATAATTCTCAGGTTGAAGATGAGTCGTTGCCACCCCAAATCATTAATGATCCATATACCGCTCATTTTTATTTATCCAAATCACCTCAGGTATGTATAGGTGATTTGGATTTGTGTATTCAAGTCCAAAGACAAAAGGAGAATCACATGTTAAACGGAGGAGTAGCCGGGCGACTGATTTCGGCACATTCACCTAAATGTGAATTAAGGGAGTTGCATGTGCACTTCTCTTTTCAAATTCCGTTTAGTTAACAATAACCGTCTAGCTTAAAGAGGGGAAAAAGAAAGTGCTCTTGGGAGGCACCCCTTGCTTATCTTTAAATGTTCATGCATTTTTTATGCACTTTCCTTTCACGTACTCTACATCCTTAGTTTTAAACATTGGGGACAATGTTTAATTTTAAGTATGGGGGTGTAGAATAGCTTTCTAGGCTTTCTTTTCAATTAAAAAAAGAGAAAAAAAATATTTATAAAAATAATAAGAAATCTAATATCTTAGAAAGGGAGGTTTGGGCTTGAACTCCCATCGCACTTCCGAGTACCTTGCGAACCCTTCACCGGGTATACCTTGGGAAGTCCAAGAATAAAAAAAATATAATAATATATTTATAGATATATCCCCCTTTTACTTGTTGTTTTCTAGTATGAGGTCTAATTATAAGTATTCCTACATTTTTCATTTGGCTAATATTTTGTTTTATCAGAATTTGTTAAATTTAAATTTGAAGTAATTTAGTTTTAAGAAACATTTTATGTTTTTATTTCGATTAGAGAATCTATTTAGCACCACTTCTCATTTTAAAATAGCTTTACTTTGTGGTAAATAGGCTAAACATCTCTAGATTTTGATTATATTCTCTATTAGCTTTAAGATTTTAGGAAATTTCATTCCACTAAAAAGATTGCTCTCAAAATAGTTTAATTTATAAACTAGAAGTATTTCTTTACCCTTATCCTTTGTTGGCAAATAAAAAAGGAAAAAAAAAAGATCATATGTCATGGGCATAAGAGGACAAAATTCATTATTTCCTAAACATATGCACCCAAAATCATTTAAAAGATTATATGTCATGATGTAAGAGGATAAAATTCATTACATCTAAACATATACATTTTGGGTTTTTGGTTGAGGAGAAATTAAAAAAAAAATTATATGGCATGGAAAATAAGAGGATAAAATTCATTATTTTCCTAAACATATACAATTTCGTATTCAAATAAGGTGAGTGGATATAATTCATCACCGTTATTTTAGTATCTCTTCATTTTGCCATTTCGTTTAAACCCATCCCTAGCCAATTTCATCGTTTCTAGTCCTAAACTAAATTATTATGAGAGCAATATTTTGGTAGGTGTATATTCCTTAAGTTTCTTTAATGTTAGAGTGTTTATAATTTCAATCTAATTTTGTTTGAAATTTTCTATGATTTTGTTTGCTAAATAGTCATCTTGAGAAGTTTCATTCTTTTGCTCTGGAATAGCAAAAGATCAAGTATGGGGGCATTTGATGTGTAGTTTTTATACTCATCTTTTAGTATAGTTTTAATATTTTTTTACTATGAAATGATATAAATTATATGAATTATGTCATATAAATCATTCCCTTTTTGATTTCATAAACTAACTTAATCTTTTTCTGTGTTTTTCAGGTTTTCTAGGCACTCTGAGCAAGATTGTCAAGTACACGCCCAAGCTCACAGGCGTGACTAAGGGGCGTGACAGCGTAGATGTGTTCCAGACCCGATTCCACCACCTCGGGCGCATTCCGTGAAGATTTGCCAAGTACACGCCCTAGGTCAAGGGCGTGACCTATGGGCGTGACCATTGGTCACGCCCATGACCCGCCTCCTTCAGTCAGAACAAGCCTGCCACGTCAATTAAAATTACACACCCCATATCACAGGTGTGACCAGGGGGCGTGTCATCCTGTACACGGGCGTGACTCATCCTGCGCCCCTTACCCCTTGGTCACGGGCGTGACCAAGGGCGTGTAACACCAAAATTTTAGCTATTTAAAGGGAGCTTCTCCAGATGATCAAAGAAGAATTTTGGGAGTTCAAATCTCCTTTTCTTATTTTATTTTCTTGTTTTTAGCATTTTAGTAGTTCTTGTACTCCTTTCTTTCTTGCAATTGTTCTTTCAATTTAGTAGTTGTAATTTTCATTTTAATAGCTTGTAATTCTCTTCCTTGCAATTTTAATAAAATTAGTTCTTTCTTCTTATTATTATATTATCTTTTTCATTATGAACACTTTTATTTTTATTGATTCTATCATCTCCATGAGTAGCTAAATTTCTATTAGTACTCGATCGAGATGATCCAAGGAATGATATAAGTCATGAAATATTTATCGTTGCTATTTCTCTTTTCTAAAATGCTTAAGATTTATATTTGATTTTAAGATAACGAGATTTTATTTTCGATATATAATTCTTGTTATTATTTTCATACTTTAGTTAGTCGAGAGGCTCGTAATGAGAATTGATCACTCAAAGATAAAAAAAAGAGTAGAATGCAATTCTCGAGAGAGGTTTACGTTGCCCTTCCGGATTGGAGTAAAAGACAATAGCGGGATTCACCTCGTAATGCAAGTATTAGGTTATCGATTATAGAATGAGAATTTGGTTGATATTTCGTAATCTTAGTTGGGCGTATCCTCGACCCAAGGTGCATTCATAATTCGGGAATCCCCACGGTCAAAGCTATTTTATTAAGAGAATGCGATTTGGTTCTTTCTTCTTATTTTTATCTCCGAGGTGACTCAAAGATCGAGTGTTAATCGTTCTTATTATTATTTAAATCATTATTTTAAATTCTCTTTAGTGCAAAATCCAACTCAAAGATTTATTAATAAAATAATAGAGACTTTCTTAAAGTAAGAGTACTCAACCGCCCCGAGTCTAGTACGACCTTGGTTTTATAAACCTATACTACTTTCAATACGATACACTTGTCGTTGTTATTTGCGGATATAGTTTTGCGCATCAAGTCTTTTAGTTTCTAGTCCTAAACTAAATTATTAAGAAAGCAATATTTTGGTAGGTGTCGTTTCCTTAAGTTTCTTTTATGTTAGAGTGTTTATAATTTCAACCTAATTTTGTTTGAAAATTTCTATGATTTCGTTTGCTAAATAGTCATCTTGAGAAGTATATTGCTAAACAGATTTATCTTTTTAAATTATCACCATAACTTTTGACTTAATTCTTGAATTCCTAGAATTTACTTTTAACTAACTCTTGGTTTAATGAAATTTTAGTTAATTAGAAATAATATCAATGTCTTGTACTTCTTTCCTCATTCTTTTGCCCTGGAATAGCAAAAGCTCAAGTATGGGGGTATTTGATGAGTAGTTTATATACTCATCTTTTAGTATAGTTTTAATATATTTTTAATATGAAATGATATAAATTATATGAATTATGTCATATAAATCATTCTCTTTTTTATTTCATAAACTAACTTAAGCAATTTCTGTGTTTTTCAGGTTTTCTGGGCACTCTGAGCAAGATTGTCAAGTACACGCCCAAGGTCACGGGCATGACCAAGGGGCGTGACAGCCTAGATGTGTTCTAGACCCGATTCCACCACCCCGGGCGCATTCCGTGAAGATTTTCCAAGTACACGCCCCAGGTCACGGGCGTGACCTGGGGGCGTGACCAATGGTCATGACCATGACCCGCCTCCTTCAGTCAGAACAAGCCTTCCATGTCAATTAAAATTGTTGGGTTTCTATACCCCTCGAAAGGGATGACATATCAAATATGCGCAGCGGAAATAAATAAGAACAACCCAAAAGAAGCTAACGGATCTTGCGGTTTTCATGATTCAAGAGAATAAGCAAAGCAAATACAATATACCTTCGCGGGATTGAGTCAATACTCAACCAAGGTGCTCCAAAGAGAAATCCGAAATCTGAGTTCCAAGAACCGAAATGTATCGGCTCCTCTTCAGCGATCCACATGAATGATGGAGAACCCTAGCTTCTTGGCGTACAAGAACTAGGTCGGAGAAGGAAGCTCTCAACGTCCCCACGGACCGCTAGATCCGATCCAGGGGAGGCGGTGACCACGACGGCGACTAGCGGCGGCGGAAAATGATCGGCGGATGGGAAGAATGAGAAGCCTTCGCGTGGAACAGTTCCGGTCGGCCGTTCGTCCAAAATGGCGAAAGGATTAAGTACTCGTAAACCTAGAATTGCAAGCCCTTTTATACTAAAATGCATAAATCAGGCTATCTGCAGACCAGAACATTTCTGTCCTGATTTACATTTGCCGAATTCGACTAATCACTATAACCGAATTCGACTAATCACTATAACCGAATTCGGCGAAACCATTTCGACGAATTCGTCTATATGCTATAGCCGATTCGACTATATAAATTCGGTTATATCATTTCGTCGAAACCATTTCGTCGAACTGATATATTTCGGCTAAACCCTTTAGTCAAATTCAGTTAATCACATTAGCCGAATCGATATAGCCGAATTCCATTAGTCGAATCAACATAATTCGGTTAAACCCTTTAGCCGAATTTGACACAGTTCGGTTAAACACTTTACTCGAATTTGTCTAGCATAAATCCATTCGTTTAAACCCTTTAAACGATTTCCCGTTGAGACATTCTCAAATTAATTACAAGAAGTCACAGGATTGGTCCTCCACTCATATCCAATATGAGTAAGGCCAACACAATCCTTTCTCCAATTTCTCCAAACGCTTTTATGTGCGACGCTATAGGCTCATATTGCCTTGGCAGCAAGACTAACTATTGATTGCTTTGAGATCATCTCAGAAACTCCAACAGTCTCCCACTTGATCACAAAGTATCAACAAAAGTCTCACAAACAATGAGCGGCATCTAGCAATACATCTTTGGTACCCAAGCAATAAGAGTTCATAACTCATCAAGCCTGTCATGACCAATGTATCAGTGTTGTCATGTCCCTTTGTCCCTTACATCCAGATAGAACTAGAGGCATGGACAGTGTCACCCTCATGATTGTTCAATCCTAGTTTCCTGATCTAGAATAGGCTGTCTGAAACTGGTGAGCTCAATATCATATATTGACTCAACCAAGCATGGCTATGCATTTCTCAGTCTCATTCCATCAAGGGGCCCATGGATGTAACTCCTATCATACAGGAGGACAAATCCCATTTCTGCTCACACACAAACATCCAAATGATTTGTAACATACCCAATAACCCCCTTTATCATCAACCTTTCTCAAGGAAGACTTTAGATGGCATCAAAGTACGCTCTTCCTCACTTGATGAATGTTGTGACCTCAGGTCAAAGAACTACAAATACCATTGTCACTTGAGACCTACTTGTGACACGTTCATATAACAATCCACAAAGTAGTCTCACGGGGGGTCTGTCCAGTACAACTTGTTCTTAACAAGCACCCATGTGATGACTTGATATCACAATATCATGACCTGTAAGAACTGGTCATCAGTCAACGCACATGCTAGTCTTATGGTCTCATCCTCGCCATAAATTTCTAGGATGATACCTCGACCAGGGACCATTTAAGAATGAAGCTTCTTATAAACATAGGCTCTCACATTCAAGTCAGGTACTTGAATTCCTATGTAAGCAAACACTCTAAGGGCATTTATTATGCTAATTAATCTTATCAGACAGATATAAATAACATAATAAAAAAACTTGCCATAAATATAAAATGAAATACATAGTACAGTTTACAATTCATCCAATGAACAAACAAACAACAAATATGCAATCCATAAGGCTCCCATTAAAGATAATCATTCAGGTATCTAATACCCATTGATCTAACATGACCACCATGCTTCTTTTGCGCAAGAGGCTTTGTCAATGGATCTGCTATATTTTCTTCAGTCGGTACTCTACTTATGCTCACATCTCCTCGATCGATAATCTCTCGAATAAGATGGAAGAGCCGAAGTATGTGCTTGGAGCGCTGATGAGATCTAGGTTCCTTAGCTTGTGCAATTGCATCGTTGTTGTCACAGTAGAGAACTACGAGATCAACAATGCTAGGAACTACATCAAGCTCGCTGATGAATTCCTAATCCATACAGCCTCCTTCGCCGCATTCGCTGCAGCGATATACTCGGCCTCAGTCGTAGAATCAGCAACTGTCACTTGCTTAGAACTCTTCCAGCTTACAGCTCCTCCATTAAGGCAAAACACAAAACCTAACTGTGACTTTGAGTCATCTCTGTCAGTCTAGAAGCTTGCATCCGTGTAACCCTTTACAACGAGCTCTTCCTCTCCACCAAACACCAAGAATGTATCCTTAGTCCTTCTCAAGTACTTTAGGATATTCTTGACTGCGATCCAGTGACCATAACTCGGATCAGACTGATACCTGCTAGTCATGCTTAAAGCATATGAGACATCGGGTCGAGTACATAATATTGTGTACATGATTGATCCAATTGCCGAAGCATATGGAATCATCTTCATGCGGTCCTTATCTTCCAAAGATTTAGGACACTGGTCCTTAGAGAGACTCACACCATGTGATGTGGGTAAGAATCCTTTCTTGGACTCAAGCATGTTGAACCGTTTCAACACCTTGTCAATGTATGTACTCCGGGTCAAACCCAGCAACTTCTTCGATCTATCTCTATAGATCTTAATACCAAGTATATAAGTCGCTTCGCCCAAGTCTTTCATAAAAAAGCACTTCCCTAGGTTGTTCTTAACAACTTGCAGGGTCGGAATGTCATTCCCGATCAACAGTATGTCATCTACATACAATATCAGGAAGACAATAATGCTCCCACTAATCTTCTTGTAAACACAAGGCTCATCTTCATTCTTGATGAAACCAAACTCTTTGATCTTCTCATCAAAATGCAGATTCCAACTTCGAGAAGCTTGTTTCAACCCATAAATGGATCGAATCAACTTGTATATTTTAGTCGCTTCACTTGTTGATACAAACCCTCGGGTTGTATCATGTACACTTCCTCAAGGAGGTTTCCATTAAGGAAAGCCGTTTTGACATCCATTTGCCAGATCTCGTAGTCATAATACGCAGCAATAACAAGTAGAATTCTGATGGACTTGACCATTGCTACAGGGGAAAAGGTTTCATCATAGTCAACACCATGAATTTGCCTGAAACCTTAAGCCCCCAGCCGGCCTTTAAATGTCTGTACATTCCCATCCATGTCGATCTTCTTCTTGAAGACCCACTTGCACCCTATGGGTCGTACCCCTTCAGGTGGTTCCACCAAGGTCCAAACTTGGTTTGTGTACATGGAGTCCATTTAAGATTTCATGGCCTCAAGCCACTTCTCGGAGTCAGTTCCATTCATAGCCTCTTGGTAGGTTGCAGTCTCATCATCATGATCCATAAGCAACACATTACCTATTTGAGTCATGAGAAATCCATATCTCTCAGGCTCAAATCTTGGTCTACCAGATCTACGTAGGACTTGTGTTTCTTGAGCTGGCTCTCCAGCTACAACTTCTTGTAGTCCTTGCTCAGGTTCCAGTTCCGGTTCGTTCATTGGTTGTGGCTCTTGAACTTCTTCAAGTTCTACCTTTGCAGTCTTTCTGGATAAGAACTCTTTCTCCAAAAAGACACCAGTCCTTGCGACAAACACTTTGCCCTCAGACGGCAAGAAGAAGTAGTATCATTTGGTTTCCCTAGGATACCCCACGAGATAACATTTATCCGATTTGGGTTCCAGCTTGTCAGGCATTTGATGTTGCACGTATGCCTCACAGCCCCAAATCTTGATGAACGACATACTAGGACGCTTCCCAGTCCATATCTCATATGGTGTCTTTAGAACCGTTTTCGTTGGAACTCGATTTAGTGTGAAAGCAGCAGTCTCTAAAGCAAAACCCCAAAAGGAAACGAGCAAATCTGCATGACTCATCATCGATCGCACCATGTCTAACAAGGTACGATTCCTCCTCTCAGAAACACCATTATGTTGAGGTGTTCCGGGCGGAGTGAGCTGTGATATAATACCACACTCTTTCAGATGAGCACGAAACTCATGACACAGATATTCGCCACCTCGATTAGATCGGAGTGCTTTTATCCTTTTTCCCAGTTGGTTTTTCTACTTCATTCTTAAACACTTTGAACTTTTCAAAGGTCTCGGATTTGTTCTTCATAAGAAACACGTATCCGAATCTACTGAAATTATCAGTAAATGTAACGAAGTAGTAGAACCCACCTCTAGCCATAGAACTCATGGGTCCACATACATCACTATGTATTATACCCAAGAGATCATTAGCCCTCTCATTACGACTAGTGAAAGGAGCTTTCGTCATCTTGTCTAATAAACATGACTCGCATCTCTCAAATGATTCATAATCAAATGAGTCTAGTAGTCCATCTTTATGGAGCTTGGATATGCGTTTCTCATTTATATAGCCTAAACGACAATGCCAAAGGTACATAGGATTCAAGTCATTTGTTTTTAGTCTTTTAGTATTTTCTATGTTATAGATCGGATGGTCTATGTTCAAAACATATAAACCATTAAACATTTGGGCTACGCCATAACAAACATCATTCTTATAAATAGAACAACAATTGTTCTTAATTACGAAAGAAAAACCAATCATGTCCAAACATGAAATAGAAATAATGTTTCTAGTTATGGCCGGAACATAATAACAATTATCTAGTTCTATTACAAGCCCTGTGGGCAAAGAAAGACAGTAAACACCAACGGTGACGGCAACAACTCTTGCTCCATTCCTGACGCGCAGGTCTACCTCCCCTTTACCCAGCATTCTTCTCCTTCTCAGTTCCTACACATTTATACAAATGTGAGAACCACATCCGGTATCCAATACCCAGGATGAAGGAGCAGAAAGGTTTATTTCTATAACGAAAATACCGGAAGTGGAAGTCATACTTCCCTTCTTCTTCTGCAGATCTTCTAGATACTGAGGACAGTTCCTCCTCCAGTGCCCTGCCTTACCACAATGGTGGCACTTCCCTTCCTTAGCCAATCCTTTCTTTTTCAGTGTTAAAGACTTGGGATCAAGATATGACTTAGGTCCTACCTTAGACTTCTTGGTTCCCTTGACCTTGTCCTTGCCTTTATGCACCATCAGTATGGGGCTAGCAGGCTTGGTCTTCTTCATGTTGATCTTGGCAGTTCTTAACATGCCTAGGAGCTCGGGCAGTGTCTTGTCAATTTCATTCATATTGTAATTTAAGACAAACTGCTCGTCTGTCCGGCAACGATTGCAGGATCAGATCAGTGGCCAACTCTTGGCTCAAAGGAAACCCCAGTCTTTCAAGGCTCTCTATATACCCAATCATCTTGAGTACGTGAGTTCCTACTGGGTCTCGAGCTCCCATCTTACACTGAAATAATGCCCTGGATATATCAAACCTCTCTTGGCGAGCTTGCCCTTGAAACATTTTCTTCAGGTGCTCAACCATCTCAAAACAACTCATGTTCTCATGTTGCTTCTGAAGCTCAGAGTTCATAGTCGCGAGCATAAGGCATTCAACATCTAAGGAGTCATCTCCATACTTCTTATAAGTATCTTTATCTGCACGTGGTGCATTAGAGGTTGGCTCTTCAGGGGATCTTCTTCCAAGACATAGAGCTTGCGCTCTTGCCTGAGAACAATTCTCAGGTTTCTATACCAGTCAAGGAAATTTGTCCCATTTAGCTTATCCTTCTCATGGATTGCTCTCAGGGACAAGGCGGAGTGAGATCCACTTGTCATGGATATTCTACAAAGAATTTTGCAAAGTAAAATTTTAGTATTATATTTCAAAATACATTTTATATATTTTTAATAAGGACTTTTATTAAAGAGCTCCCACTATTTTAATCAAATCAATAACTCTTGATATCGATTCAGAGAGTTTATGCGAGCTACTCTCTTAGTGGACAAGATCCGTATTTCACCAACACCACGAGTCCGCTTTGGCGTTCCTCTCATAATGCGGTCATTTAGGTAGACAACATTTGTTAATTGCATCACTATGCAACTCTTGTATGGTTGGTGAATAACACTTTATTCGCATCCATCATATGGAGAATGCCAACCCTATGCCTCTAGGCACTCAACCTTTGTGGTCACTGATGCGCAAATCCTGCACACCGCTATAGGCGGTAGCGAGACTGCGATCCGAACGGCAGTGAACCGGTCGTTGTCAAGTAATAAAATGAGGAAGTAAATCCCCAAGTATCGAATCTCTCAAGGAACACAGTAAGGTGGAGTTAACGTTCGAGGAAGGACTTGAGATCGACATCCTTTGGGTCGGATGAATTGCGGACACGGGGGTTGATTTGGTTTGTGGAAAATAAAGAGAAAAAGCTACAACTACTCCTATGCAATGCCGCTATGCAATGCTTTGCTCGGCGGGATGGAAGACTACGTAGGCCTTGAACGCGCTACTTCGTAGGGGCGGATGGATGAGTAGGCAAGCGGATCGAACTATGCAGGCCTTGAGCGCGCTGCTTCGTTAGGAGGGATGGAGTACGGGCCGCGATGCCACGCTTTGGTAGGCGGATGGGCGAGTAGGCTAACGGAATGAGGGTCGTACGCACCTCTTCGCAAAGCACACCACTAACAATTGTTAGGGCGGCACAACACAACCAACAATCCACACCACGGGGCACACCTCAAATGAAAATATAACAAGATTACTCAATCACATAGACATGATTTCATACTAATGTTAACAAGTAAAAATATACTTCATCAAAATGTTGGTTCTAGCTACATACACATCAATAAGAGAAGAATAAGGCAAGAAATCGACCGAATCCGAAGTCTCGTTGTAGATTCACGGTTGGAATCGCCGGGTTGTCAATCCATGTCCAAGCTCGGTCCGCAACTACGTCCGGGGTAGAGAGAGCTGTCACTACTCTCCAATGAGCCCATCTTCTTCGTGTCACGATCCGGTAGAGGTTGCAAACTTCCTCTTGCTTGATGGCGATGGCGGCTAAACCTTCCTTGGAGCACTTGGATGAAGGAGGAGGCCGAGAGGAAGCTCCGGCTCAAGATTGGCGTGAAGAACAAGCCCGGAGCACCTCCATATGGTGGGCGGCAGTGGAGGGGCGAAATCGGAGCCCTGGAGCGAGAAAACGGCGGAAGAAAATCGGGATCCCGACCTAATTCGCGAGCAGGTCATTTTATAGGCGCTGGAGCAAACAGTGCGCACGGTCATTGGCGCATGACCAGTGGTCGTGCGCACTAAATCCCGTGATCGTGCGCCTGACTTGACGGAGCCTGCAAGAAAAGCAATTTATAAAATATAATGTTCGCACGACCAGTGGCGCACGATCGGTGGTCGTGCGCACTATCGTCAGTGGTCGTGCGCACTGGTCGAGACAGAACTCATAAAATTAATGATAAGTGCGCACGAACAGTGGCGCACGACCGGTGGTCGTGCGCACTATCGTAGGTGGTCGTGCGCACTGCACCAAACAGAACTCATGAAAAAAGGGTTAAGTGCACACGATCAGTGGAGCACGACCAGTGGTCGTGCACAATAGAACCGGTGATCGTGCACAGTGTTCCTGTGCAGAATTGCACCGGGAACACCTGCACGACTCCAATTCCAGCACAACCACGAATCCAGCCACTGAAAGTGGCACCTAACAGCGCATGAAATCTACTAATGAAGAAAAGCAATGAAATCACACCAAAATGGGCCTAGAAGTGCACCTAGCATGGAATATCAAATATAAACTATAACAAGGCTAAAGTGCGGTGAAATGACTGAATAACGGCCCAGATGAGTCCAAAAAAGTGTATATGATCAGGACTCATCACACCCCCAAACTTTACTGTTTGCGCGTCCCGAGCAAACGAATTCCATGCGAACGGGGAAAGAAAAGTAGATGGCTTAAAACTACAATACAGAGTACCATGCGAAGTCGCATGCTCACGTGCATAAGAAGAATAGTAGAGAAGATTTCTGATTATATAAACAGTCTATATATTTCTAAAAGAGTAAAAGCATATTACAACTACTCAAAATGGTGAACTACGGTGAATCGTTCGGTCATGCATACGGAGAAAGTAAACTAAACGCTGAGATGAGCATTGCTCAAGATTGGGATGCCGGACAAACTCCACCGAAATCCATTGGTGTCGGTGACCATAGGCTTGCCCGGTCGCATTCTCTCCACGACACTAGATTGGTTCATAGCGTGAGTCGGTAGGACTTTAGGTTAGAGATGGGGCTTGGGTTACGGTGAGGTAAACGATGATAAACAAAATGGCTTAAACACATAACCCAAATGAGCTTTAAAAATAACTACCCGCGCACCAAAATCGAATGCAAGTGCACCACACCCCCAGACTTGAACTTTTGCAACATAGGTGTGTGCACCGCCTACTCCCAATACATAATTTTCTACATGATTTTTCAATAAAACTCATTTTTCTTTCTTCTCTTTTTTTTTCATTTTTCTTTCTATCTTTCTTTTTCTTGTCTTTTTTTTTCCTTTCAGCAAAATTTTCAAATGAGCACATCCACAGATTCACATAATAGACACCACAATCAACACCCCCCAAAATGTAAATGAAACTACAACTAAAGCTCAGATTTGGGTGTGTGACTAGGCTAGGCTTTTAGGCTTTGGTGAGATAAATGTGGAGCTGAATCAAGAAAAGGGTAGGCACAAAGGGGCTAGCAAGGGTAGACGATAGGCATGAAATAAAAAGTTCAACCGAGCCAAAATAATGGCCTACGTCATTCTCACGCGCTAGAACTATCCTATGCCAATGCTTCAATAATCGCTTGGGGCAAGTTCTAGCCACCGAGAAAGATTCTCCTTTCTCCCGACTCAAGCAATACGAGTCTAGCGATCGTTTACACACATCCTTACGCTACCGTTTGATTCACACCGGATTCACCATTTGAGTAGAGTAAACAACATTTACACTAATAGAGAAAAATATAAAACCATAGTATAAAAAGAGATCTAACCTACACAAATTCCTATGCAACCGAGCACTCGACTAGGAGCACTATGGGAGTCAACATTTTACTCTGCTACATAGTCCTAAGCCATCACCTAGACTTTCCCACATAAGCAGAAGAATTAAATTCACTACAGAGCAAACATACAGGCGAGTATGCGCTCAAGTGGGTGCGGTGGTGTGCAAGGAAAATGAACAACAATTTAAATGAAATCTTCTAGTATGCAGTGCAATATTGCACGTGAGCGGGTAAACAAAACTACTCTCCCCCAGACTTAAACTAAACAATCCACAGAATATATGACATGAAAATCAGGAAAGGCTAGGGAAAGAGAGTACCCAGTGCTCAGAAATGAGCACACCAGAAGATTGGCGTGTAAGCTAAAATGAAGCTGCAGCATCCGCCATCCAGAAAAGATACCTGCAGGGGTCAGCTCCGCAGAAACAAAAGAAAATAGAAAGCTGAAAAGAAATATTACTAACTAAACATGATTAGATGAAATAAAAATGCAGAAAAGAAAGATAACTACTGGGGTTATTGTCATCCCAGCACGACTTATTCTAAATTAAAACGGTTCTAGCTAATGGACCTATGAAAAAGAAAATGCACAGGTAACTGCTCCATTATCCGTTTCGGTAGCTGGTACCGATACGGAGATAAGGCAGTCACCCCTCTACCTAAATAATAATACCTACTCCTCACAGGTAGAGGGAAAAGAAAGTAAGAAGAGGAGGAGGCCTGGTCCTCACTCATCTCACCAAAACTATCCTTGCCCAGCAAGGTATCGCCCACAGCAGGTCCGCAGGAGGAGAAGGCAACGAGTGGAGCTTCCTCTAATGAGGGGGGATCAACCTCCTCACATGAGAGGATGCTCTCATCATTGACTTGAGCATCATGCTCCAAGTCCTCCTGATGTACCTGTGAAGACTCAACCTGCACAGGCTCAGATAGAGAATGGGGATCAAGAAATAAACGAGAAGAAGGACAAAAATAATCAAAAATCGGGGGAGTGGTCCCGGTCTCACTCCCAGCAGGATGAGGAAGTAAAATAATGTTGGCATTGTCATCAATGCCGCAAGGTTTAGCAGGATCGACAGTGGCCATGCCCAAGGTTTGGACTTCCTCTACCGGTGTTGAGGAAAGCTCCTCTTCACCTAGTAGGTTGTCCTCCTCCATAGGGGCAGGCATAACACATAAATTGCCAGCCTCATCCCGCGACACATCCTCAACAATGTCGTCAGAGACGAAAGTAGTATGCACAACAGGGGGAGGAATAGTGCTCGGATAAAAGTCGAGCATCGATTCCTCACAAAGAATCGAATCCACTAGGGGTGGTGGATGCATGATGCGTGTCGGCAAGTGCACCGGTCGCTGTCAAGTAATAATTTTGGGAATAGAATCCCCGAGTGTCGGTCTCTTGAGGAATGCAGGTTGGGTGAACGATTCGCGCAGTGACTATTGCTACACAAGCGTTTAACAAACACAAAGAGAGGGGTTTTTGGTTGGTTTTCCTAATCATATCAACAACAAAAGAGTTGCGGGTCGAAAACACCGCTTCGCGAGGCGAGGTGGATGCAACGGCCGCGATGCCGTGCTTCGTTAGGCAGGTGGAATGTACTCAAGTGTGAGAAGGTGAGGGTCGCAAACACCTCTTCACAACCGCCGTTAGCTCCTGCTAACGCGGAACAGACACTTTGCATGCGTGCGTGAGTGAGTGAGTAGAAAACGGAGTGAATCACCAGCAAACCATGAAGACAACAAGGAAACATTCATTTCAATAAACAACATCGCAATATTCGAGTTTACACGGCTCAACGAGTACAATGAAGGAAAGAGGAAAGAAATAACCGATGGTGAAGACTAGCGGCCGTTCACGGCCGGAATGGTAGGTTATCGGGCTACCTCCGGACTCGGGCGGACTATGCTTCCGGTGTAGAGAGCTTTCACGATCTCCCTACGTAGCTCCGTCGTCTTCGACTTCAGGTTTCTTCTTCTTCTCACTGGGCGGAATGAGAGAATGGATGCTTGGAGGCTTGCGGATGGTGGAGAACACTCACGGACAACAGAGGAAGTCTTGGAATGGATGGAGGAGGCTTCCCCTTGCGTAGGAGATGAAGTGGAGGCGTCCCAGGGTGGTGGTCGGTGGCGTACGGAACAGGAATCCCGCTCCCGGAATTGGATCTTACCCTAAAATCAGAACAGGCGTTTAAATAGGCGCTGGAATAAATACTGCGCACGACCATTGGTCGTGCGCACTGGAATTCTGTGATCGTGCGCACTACCTGGGCAGAACCTGCAAGAAAATCAATTTATAAAATATAATGTTCGCACGACCAGTGGCGCACGACCGGTGGTCGTGCGCACTATCGTTAGTGGTCGTGCGCATTAGACGAAACAGAACTCAGAAATTTAATGTTAAGTGCGCACGAACAGTGGCGCACGACCGGTGGTCGTGCGCACTGGCGTTGATGGTCGTGCGCACTACACCAAACAGAACTCATGAAAAAGGGTTGAGTGCACACGATCAGTGGCGCACGACCAGTGGTCGTGCGCAATAGAACCGGTGATCGTGCGCAGTGTTCCTGTGCAGAATTGCACCGGGAACACCTGCACGACTCCAATGCCAGCACAACCACGAATCTAGCCACTGAAAGTTGCACCTAACAGTGCATGGAAACTACTAAGGACAATAAACATGAAATCACACGAAAATGGGCCCAGAAGTGCACCTAGCATGGAATATCAAATATAAGCTATAACACGGCTAAAGTGCGGTGAAATGACTGAATAACGGCCCGGATGAGTCCAAAAAGGTGTATATGATCAGGACTCATCAATGCACTGGGAGAATAGGCTCAGCAATGTCGGTGCCCAGATAAGCCGCACATCCGGTGACCGTGTCCATGCCATACCCTTCAAGATGTGAAGGTGACAAAGACACATAACCAGATGTTGAAGGTGTGCCGCCAGAGTTAGGAGTTGGGACGATCCGGATATCCGGCTCGTCATCCTCGTCCAATTGGCGAAGATACTCGGCACAGTCCTTCAAGACATGATCAATGCTCCGACAAAACCGGCACTGCCTTGCGGGCTTCTTTGGCACAGCGGGAGCTGGAGCCGAAAAGAAGTATGACGGTAAAGGCTCAGCAGAGTAGCCATAAGACTTACGCGCACCATATGGAGTATCAGATGAAGTCGGTGCTCCATATGCTGGGCTATAAGAATTATGCCTACTATTCTCCGTAGGGCATTCATCACTAGAGTGGGAGGTAGCTCCACACCAACGGCAATGGAAATTGAGATGTGCCCACATAGTGTGAAGATAAAACGATTCAAAATCAAAATGCTATTGTGCAAAATACTACACCTAACAAAAATTACTAAAGCAACAAAAAAAAAACAAGAAAACAGAAAATGAGGAAATAAAACAAAGAAATGCGATTTACAAATGGAAGGGCTCCTTTCTCAGATTCTCCCTCTCCAGAAAACTCACACGACTGTGTTCCCCGGCAACGACGCCAAAAACTTGATGCGCAAATCCTGCACACCGTTATAGGCGATAGCGAGACTGCGATCCGAACGGCAGTGAACCGGTCGTTGTCAAGTAATAAAATGAGGAAGTAAATCCCCAAGTATCGAATCTCTCAAATAACACAGTAAGGTGGAGTTAACGTTCGAGGAAGGACTTGAGATCGACGTCCTTTGGGTCGGATGAATTGCGGACACGGGGGTTGATTTGGTTTGTGGAAAATAAAGAGAAAAAGCTACAACAACTCCTATGCAATGCCGCTATGCAATGCTTCGCTCGGCGGGATGGAAGACTACGTAGGCCTTGAACGCGCTACTTCGTAGGGGCGGATGGACGAGTAGGCAAGCGGATCGAACTATGCAGGCCTTGAGCGCACTGCTTCGTTAGGCGGGATGGAGTACGGGCCGCGATGCCACGCTTCGGTAGGCGGATGGGCGAGTAGGCTAACGGAATGAGGGTCGTAATCACCTCTTCGCAAAGCACACCACTAACAATTGTTAGGGCGGCACAACACAACGAACAATCCACACCACGGGGCACACCTCAAATGAAAATATAACAAGATTACTCAATCACATAGACATGATTTCATACTAATGTTAACAAGTAAAAATATACTTCATCAAAATGTTGGTTCTAGCTACATACACATCAATAAGAGAAGAATAAGGCAAGAAATCGACCGAATCCGAAGTCTCGTTGTAGATTCACGGTTGGAATCACCGGGTTGTCAATCTGTGTCCAAGCTCGGTCCGCAACTACGTCCGGGGTAGAAAGAGCTGTCACTACTCTCCAATGAGCCCGTCTTCTTCGTGTCACGATCCGGTAGAGGTTGCAAACTTCCTCTTGCTTGATGGCGATGGCAGCTAAACCTTCCTTGGAGCACTTGGATGAAGGAGGAGGCCGAGAGGAAGCTCCGACTCAAGATTGGCGTGAAGAACAAGCCCGGAGCACCTACATATGGTGGGCTGCACTGGAGGTGCGAAATCGGAGCCCTGGAGCGAGAAAACGGCGGAAGAAAATCGGGATCCCGACCTAATTCGCGAGCAGTTCGTTTTATAGGCGCTGGAGCAAACAGTGCGCACGGTCATTGGCGCACGACCAGTGGTCGTGCGCACTAGAATCCTGTGATCGTGCGCCTGACTGGACGGAGCCTGCAAGAAAAGCAATTTATAAAATATAATGTTCGCACGACCAGTGGCGCACGACCGGTGGTCGTGCGCACTATCGTCGGTGGTCGTGCGCACTGGTCGAGACAGAACTCATAAAATTAATGATAAGTGCGCATGAACAGTGGCGCATGACCGGTGGTCGTGCGCACTATCGTAGGTGGTCGTGCGCACTGCACCAAACAGAACTCATGAAAAAAGGGTTAAGTGCACACGATCAGTGGCGCACGACCAGTGGTCATGCGCAATAGAACCGGTGATCGTGCGTAGTGTTCCTGTGCAGAATTGCACCGGGAACACCTGCACGACTCCAATTCCAGCACAACCACGAATCCAGCCACTGAAAGTGGCACCTAACAGCGCATGAAAACTACTAATGAAGAAAAGCAATGAAATCACACCAAAATGGGCCTAGAAGTGCACCTAGCATGGAATATCAAATATAAACTATAACAAGGCTAAAGTGCGGTGAAATGACTGAATAACGGCCCAGATGAGTCCAAAAAAGTGTATATGATCAGGACTCATCAGTCACCTAGTTAAGTTTGACCCGATGTCGACAGTGGGATATCACAATTATCCGCTCGCACCCTTACCAAGATAGATTAATGCACCTTGCTTTGGCAAGCCCACACTTCATCGATCGAGGCAGGAAGAGTGTCATCCATCGGAAGGCATCCGTATACTTAATATTAGATAAGGGATTTTATTTTTCAATAGATGAACGTTTCATCGTGATTAACATTTTAATCATGATTAACATTTAATCACAGTGCACAATCAGAAAATAAAATACAACATTCACATTCCAGATACATCCCAGATGTGCACAAAAACAGTCTATCAACACTTTGACAAAAAAGGGCTAAATCTGAGCATTTAGAACACTTCTAAATCTCCAGATTTGCATGCATTGGACATATGAACAACAACTCCACAAGTGCAGTAGACAAGCTCGTCTCTCATGTCAGATTCAATAATCTAAACATTTGGTTTCACAAACCATTTTGAGGGACGGTTACTGTAGAGGAGAAACATCCTCTGAAACATGAAAATCACAACGCAATCACATGCGTTCCTGGCGGGGTTGCAAGGGGCCGCGCCCCTGGCGGGGTCTTAGGGGCAGAGCCCCACCACCAGAAACCACACAAAATCACATCAAATGTGATATTCCAAGAAGAAATTAGGGCATTTAGAACGCTTCTAAATGTCCCAATTTACACGCACTTGACCGCAACCTAGCTCTGATACCACTGTTGGGTTTTCTATACCCCTCAAAAGGGATGACATATCAAATATGCGCAAAAGAAATAAACAAGAACAACCCAAAAGAAGCTAACGGATCTTGCGGTTTTCATGATTCAAGAGAATAAGCAAAGCAAATACAATATACCTTCGCGGGATTAAGTTAATACTCAACCAAGGTGCTCCAAAGAGAAATCCAAAATCTGAGTTCCAAGAACCGAAATGTATCGGCTCCTCTACAGCGATCCACACGAACGATGGAGAACCCTAGCTTATTGTCGTACAAGAATTAGGTCGGAGAAGGAAGCTCTCAACATCCCCACGGACTGCTAGATCCGATCCAGGGGAGGCGGCGACCACGACGGCGACTAGCGGCGGCGGAAAATGAGCGGTGGACGGGAAGAATGAGAAGCCTTCGCGCGGAGCAGTTCTGGTCGGCCGTTCGTCCAAAATCGCGAAAGGATTAAGTACTCGTAAACCTAGAATTGCAAGCCCTTTTATACTAAAACGCATAAATCAGGCTATCTGCAGACCAGAACATTTCTGTCCAGATTTACATTCGCCGAATTCGACTAATCACTATAACCGAATTCGACTAATCACTATAACCGAATTTGGCGAAACCATTTCGACGAATTCGTCTATATGCTATAGCGATTCGACTATATAAATTCGGTTATATCATTTTGTCGAAACCATTTCGTCGAACTGATATATTTTGGCTAAACCCTTTAGTCAAATTCAGTTAATCACATTAGCCGAATCGATATAGCCGAATTCCATTAGTCGAATCAACATAATTCGGTTAAACCCTTTAGCCGAATTTGACACAGTTCGGTTAAACCCTTTACCCGAATTTGTCTAGCATAAATCCATTCGTTTAAACCCTTTAAACGATTTCCCGTTGAGACATTCTCAACTTAATTCCAAGCATTCACATGATTGGTCATCCACTCATATCCAATATGAGTAAGGCCAACACAATCCTTTCTCCAATTTCTCCAAACGCTTTTATGTGCGACCCTATAGGCTCATATTGCGTTGGCAGCAAGACTAACTGTTGATTGCTTTGAGATCATCTCAGAAACTCCAACAAAAACTACACGCCCCAGGTCACGGGCGTAACCAGGGGGCGTGTCATCCTGTGCACGGGCGTGACTCATCCCGCGCCACTTCCTGCCAAAGCTTCCCGCCAGCAGCAAGTTTTAAAGTTACACGCCCTAGGTCACAGGCGTGATCTAAGGCGTGACATGCACGTAACGCCCATAATTACTCCAGAAGGCGCCCTCTCCGCTGCTTCTTCGATCACGCCCCTTACACGCCCCTTGGTCATGGGCGTGACCAAGGGCGTGTAACACCAAAATTTCAGCTATTTAAAGGGAGATTCTCCAGATGATCAAAGACAAATTTTGGGAGTTCAAATCTCCTTTTCTTGTTTTTAGCATTTTAGTAGTTCTTGTACTCCTTTCTTTCTTGCAATTGTTCTTTCAATTTAATTGTAGTAATTTTCATTTTAATAGCTTGTAATTCTCTTCCTTGTGGTTTTAATAAAATTAGTTCTTTCTTCTTATTATTATATTCTCTTTTTCATGATGAACACTTTTATTTTTATTGATTCTATCATCTCCATGAGTAGCTATATTTCTATTAGTACTCGATCGAGATGATCAAAGGAATGATATAAGTCATGAAATAATTTATAGTTGCTATTTCTCTTTTCTAAAATGCTTAAGATTTATACTTGATTTTAAGATAACGAGATTATATTTTCGATATATAATTCTTGTTCTTGTTTTTGTACTTTAGTTAGTCGAGAGGCTCGTAATAAGAATTGATCACTCAAGGATAAAAAAAGAGTAGAATGCAATTCTCGAGAGAGGTTGACGTTGCCCTTCCGGATTGGAGTAAAAGCCAATAGCGGGATTCACCTCGTAATGCAAGTATTAGGTTATCGATTATAGAATGAGAATTCGGTTGATATTTCCTAATCTTAGTTGGGCGTATCCTCGACCCAAGGTGCATTCATAATTCGGGAATCCCCATGGTCAAAGCTATTTTATTAAGAGAATGCGATTTGGTTCTTTCTTCTTATTTTTATCTCCGAGGTGATTCAAAGATCGAGTGCTAATCGTTCTTATTATTGTTTTAATCATTATTTTAAATTCTCTTTAGTGCAAAATCCAACTCAAAGATTTATTGATAAAATAATAGAGACTTTCTTGAAGTAAGAGTACTCAACCGCCCCGAGTCTAATACGACCTTGGTTTTATAAACCTATACTACTTTCAATACGGTACACTTGTCGTTGTCATTTGCGGATATAGTTTTGCGCATTAAGTCTTTTAGTTTCTAGTCCTAAACTAAATTATTAAGAGAGCAATTTTTTGGTTGGTGTCGTTTCCTTAAGTTTTTTTTATGTTAGAGTGTTTATAATTTCAATCTAATTTTGTTTGAAAATTTCTATGATTTCATTTGCTAAATAGTCATCTTGAGAAGTATATAGCTAAACAGATTTCTCTTTTTAAATTATCACCATAACTTATGACTTAATTCTTGAATTCCTAGAATTTACTCGTAACTAACTCTTGGTTTAACAAAATTTTAGTTAATTAGAAATAATATCGATGTCTTGTAATTCTTTCCTCATTCTTTTGCCCTAGAATAACAAAAGCACAAGTTTGGGGGTATTTGATTAGTAGTTTATATGCTCATCTTTTAGTATAGTTTTAATATATTTTTAATATGAAATGATATAAATTATATGAATTATATCATATAAATCATTCTCTTTTTTATTTCATAAACTAACTTAAGCTATTTCTGTGTTTATTCAGGTTTTTTGGGCACTCTGAGCAAGATTGTCAAGTACACGCCCAAGGTCATGGGCGTGACCAAGGGGCGTGACAACCTAGATGTGTTCCAGACCCGATTCCACCACCCCGGGCGCATTCCGTGAAGATTTTCCAAGTACACGCCCCATGTCACGGGCGTGACCTGGGGGCGTGACCAAAGGTCACGACCATGACCCGCCTCCTTCAGTCAGAACAAGCCTTCCACGTCAATTAAAATTACACGCCCCAGGTCACGGGCGTGACCAGGGGGCGTGTCATCCTGTACACGGGCGTGACTCATCCCACGCCACTTCCCGCCGACGCTTCCCGCCAGCAGCCGTTTTAAAGTTACACGCCCTAGGTCACGGGCATGACCAAGGGGCGTGACATGCATGTAACGCCGACAATTACTCCAGAAGGTGCCCTCTCTGCTACTGCTTCGATCACGCCCCTTGGTCACGGGCGTGACCAAGGGCGTGTAACACCAAAATTTCAGTTATTTAAAGGGAGCTTCTCCAGATGATCAAAGACAAATTTTAGGAGTTCAAATCTCCTTTTCTTATTTTATTTTCTTATTTTTAGCATTTTAGTTGTTCTTGTACTCCTTTCTTTCTTGCAATTGTTCTTTCAATTTAATAGTTGTAATTTTCATTTTAATAACTTGTAATTCTCTTCCTTGTGTTGGATCGGTAGGCACCCTTAAAGGGGGGGGGGGTGAATAAGGGTTTTAAAAAACTTTAGATTTTATTTAGAAAAACTTTGGAATATTGCAATATTTAAAACAGGAAGTCAAGTAAAACAAAAAGAGAGACAAGCTTTATTAATATTAAATAAGTTTTACAAAACTTGATCTCAATGGCGCTAAAGATCGGAGGCGAATAATAAAAGCTCTTTTTGTTTTCTATACCGACTCGTATCCCCACGAACCAGTTGGCTTTAGCCGATCCTTCCCCAGATACGACCTCAAGCCGCTCTAGCCAACCCTTCCCCGGATATGGCCTCGAGCACCCCCTAGACCTACACCCGAGACCTAGTCGCCAACACGAGGCGAATTTAATAAACGATTACAGAAAATATATGAAATAAAAAGACAATAATATAAAAACTCCCTCTATGTAGATCTCTTGGAGAAGTAGACGAAGACGCAGAGTGTGATCGTAGTCGATGCGGTCTTTCGTCACGAAAATGAAGCGTGTTGAAATCTTCTCCACGGATCTCCTTAAGCCTTCATGGATTTGTGGGAGTATCTCTCTGAATCTTCCTCTCTATGATATGGCACGAAGCTTTGGAGTTTAGGGTTGTAGAAGAGTGAGGAAGACGGAGCCAAGGGGTCTTTTTTATGGCCTCAGCGCTAGCGCCTGCGCTAGCGCTACCGCCGACGCTATCCCATGTTAAGTAATATTTTGCGCACGAGAATCTTTTATCCGTGGCAACTCTGCTGAGATTCCTCTTGTGTTTTGAGCTATCGCTACCGCCGGCGCTATCTCAGATTAGGCAATATTCTGTGTGCGCGAATCTTTTATTCGGGGAAATAATTTCGCCATTCCTCTTGTGCTCCGCGCTACCGCTAGCGCTAGTAGATACCGCCTGCGCTAGCTGCTACCGCCTGCATTAGTTGCCATCGCCTGGCGCTAGCACCTTCTAAAATTTGCTTCCGAGATTTTCTCAAGTCCACGCTAGCGCTAGCGCTAGCTCTAGCGCCGGTGCTAGCGTGCATGTTGGAATTTTGACTTCAAATTTTGGCGCAGCATTCTTATGTTATCCTTGAGTCATGTGGACTTGTTATCCTGCACACTTAAACACACACGATCAAATACACATAGGATTTGTTATTCTCAAACCTAGGAGATGTGGAAGACCATGTTCCAACAAACTCCCCCTTTTGATAATAACAAATCCATTAATGATAAATCAAAGCATTAATATATATAAGCATGAAGAAACATACTTGTGTGTGTGTGACAGTGATGACTTAGGATAATTCTTGATTTTAGCATTTAGAATTGCTCCCCGTAAATACATGCTCCCCCTAAGTGAGTGCTCCCCTAATATGTAAGCTATCATATGAATTTGTCATGTTGGGTTTATGATAGCGGGTTATATTTATCATGTTAGTTCTCCCCCTTTTGTTATTAGCAAAAGTGGGTAGGGAAACAAAGCACCAAAAAAGTTTGTAAGTAAAAAATAAGGCATGATCGAGCTTTTGAAGTAAATGATAAGGAGTTTTAGAATTATTTTTCATTTAAATAGATCAGAGTTATAAGCATTACAAAATTTTTCATAGAGGGAAATCAGAGTTTGTAGCATAAAAAAGTAATGATTTTTCCTTTATATAAAAGTTTTAAGCATAAAAATAAGGATTTCCAAATAATCAATCTACCCAGACAATATGTCTACACCCTAGCCCCGTACTAAGTGACGGATGGGCATGAGGAGCTGCAAACATGCCGTAGGTTGGGGTGTTAGTCCCATATGCAAACACTAGACAAAACTCAACCTAGCACTCTTTCCCCCCAGTGCCTCGCAAGGCCCTACTGGAACCCTCCCCGGTTAAGGACAAGACATGACTAAAGATAAGTTTATCTAATGTCTACAACCCTACGCCCCCGCTATGATGAGATATGAAGTCACGGATAATAGTTTTTTTGAAACATGAAGCTTTTAAATCTAATGGGAAGAATCATAATTGAATTTTTTTTGAAATAAAACTTACTTAGCTATATTGAATTCATAAATGTATCAGAGTTTCAGCATTGCGGAAGATTTCAAAAAAGAAACACCATAATACTAAATAAGAGTTTAAGGTAAAAAGGAGATGTTTTTGAGTTTCAAAACTAACTTTATAGAGATAAGAGTTGAAGCATTTTGGAAGAAAGAAATAACATCCTTTTAGCAATGTTTCACTTGTTGGAAGAGCGTTTAGCATACACGTTTATATTGAAATAAATCAGAATTTGTTACTATAAAAATGATATGCGTATTAGAACAACCAATATAAATTCTACCAAGCAAGTCTACCACTTGTTTTTAAGAAAAAATTTGAGATTTAAGACTTGATATAAGCATGAAAGTGCAAGGTAAAATTTATATGGTGATGATGCGGAAGATTTATAGAAATACAAGAAACATCTTATTCTAATGATGATCCATAAAAAGATATATGAGTTAAATTTCATAAAGAAGATGTTTTTGTAAATCATTGTTCAATTTAAAATCTTCAAAAATGTAACCAAGCATGAAATAATGTTATCAAAAAAGATTATTACAATGTTATTTTAATTCATAATTTCAAATCATACCAAACATTGTAGATTGCATGCTAGGTTATCTAGTGCATTTCATAAATAAAGAGTAGTATAGAATTTGCATTAGGATCCAATACTCATGAGAAGAAGTGTTATGGAAGATAATGATGTGCACAAAAGTGTATTTTGAATAGAGTAAACAAATATTTTAATCAAAAATACAAGTAATATATAAAGTAAAGAGCACAATAAAACACAAATAATTTTACTTCCACTCACTTCAATGCACACAAAAAATGTACAACTACAAAGGTGCTTTGCACACACAATGCTCATTAAGACTTATCAGGGTGCAAAGTAGTACTTGGGGGATCACATAACTTTATTCTTCAATATTGATTTTTTTTTATTGTGATCCAGTGTACTTAAGAATAAGTGGTTTTTATTTTGAAAGAAAGTTATGGTTTGCGCAAGATACTTTACTATTCTTTCCAAGGTGCTCAACCTCACAACGCTTATTTAGACTTATCAGGAGGTTCAAGTAGTGCTTGGTGGAGTTATCTTTGTCACTTTATTTTATGATTGTTATTTTGTACAAAGTTCTCCGAATACACTTGTTTTGCAAACCAATATAATTTATGAAAAAGATAACCACTTTTCTTAACTTTTAAAAGTGCAAATAAAGGTTGTGTAGGTAAGATACTTGTGCAATTTTAATTCATTATACTATTACAAAACATACACAAGCATTCTTAGATTAAACACATAAGTAGACAATGCCAAAATAAGTGAGTGAATAGCGATCATTATCAAACATTAACATTACTCATACTTAGAGGCATGCTACGCATAGTTCTACACAACTTTTTCAATATAATTGATGCACATATTAATAGATGTATCAAAGCATGATGAAAACAATGTTCAAAGTAGTTTGAAAAGATAAATTGCTACATTATAGAAGTTCTAAATAATAGATTAAATCATGCTTGATTTTTAATGAAGTCCATACAATATTTTTGATATTTTTGATGAATAATTTTTATTTAATGTTTGAACTTATAAAATTGATCTTGGACTTCCCGAGGACTAACTTGTGAGAGGTTTGCCCGGTACTAGGTGATATGATGGGATGATAGCCCAAATCACCCTTTCGCAAGATACGAGTAAAAAGTTAAGTTCAAAAATAATATTTTTTGATAAATTTTTTTGTTTTATATTTTTGTATTTGATTTTTGCTTTTAGAAATAGAATTTAAACAAATGACAAAAACACAAAGGCAAAAACATATAATAATTTTGTAATTTGGCTTTTGTATTTTTGTATTTGATTTTTCAAAAATATAATAAAAGCAAAAATGCAGAAATGAATAGTACACATAGATTAATATATTTTTAAGGATTTTTCAAAATTTTAAAATTACAGAAAAACACATAGGTGTGCTAGCGGCGGCATTAGCGCTAGCGCGGGAAACAGTACACGATTTCTGATGATTTTGAAATTTGTAATTATTGATCTTGACTAAGTGTCCAAATATTAGTTTCATGCTGAAATTTCAGAATTTTAGGAGATGTTTTGGATGGTCCAAATTGCATGAAACGTTAGCGATTTCTTATATGACTTTACAAGATAATCATTGCATGAGATATATTTGCTTATGTTTTCATTTTGACTTTTCTGAAGGCTTGTGCTTTTAACTTGAAACAGATATGAAATGAAAACCCAAGATATCATGTTTGAACAAATCAAATATGCATGGTTTCGGTGAATAAAGAGTAATGTTCATAAAAAAAATATCTTGGATAAGCCCTAGATGAGAATACCCAGCCTATATATCTTGGTAAACATATAAAGCCTAACATAGACACAAATATTCTTTAGGTGATAATGTTAGTATGATAAGTTTGAGATCAATGTTATATCAAGGTTTGATTGTGTTTCAACTTAGAGACCTAGAATGAAGTGATGATTTAATTTGATTTGATATCAAGGTGATTCAAAGGTCTAAACTTGAAATAAATCACAATACACATATAATACACCATAACACTAACCATGGTAAACAATTATAATGCCAATTGTTATCATATAATTCATATACATGTGATAGAGATAGTAGTTGTTAGATGATTTTTGATATGAATTAAGATATATGATTTTTAGAGGATTTTATCAAAGGACATCAATAGATCATGGTGGTGCGTGTGGCATTAGTATTTAAGACAATTAATCTTTCAACATGTCTTTTGTGATTTTCTTTATAATTTAGATAAATATCTCATAACACATTTAGAGTTTGATTCATATGGATAATATAAGATATTTATAAGCAATGAATATTAGAATAAAAGATAGGTCATCAAAATAAAATATGATTTTGAATTTTGATTAATTTGATTTATAAGATCATATTTCCTATAAGATATAAGATGACTATAACATGATAGCTTAAAAGGAAAAACAAAAAGTAGAAAATAGAAAAGACATTAAAGCACATCATGAAGTAGAAATTTGTATATTTCAATTTGAAAATATTCTACTTCATGCATTTGGATGATACTAGTAGATGAGAGATTTGGGTAACCAAGGGGAACCAAGTGTAACGGTTCCTTTAGGTACCCAAATATAGCGTGATAATTTTTGGGGACACAAGTATGAATGAATTCTTTCAAGTGGAGTTAATGTTTCATTTTTTATTTTGGGTCTCCATTCATATTTTGATTTATGCATCAAATTTCCATATTCATTAAACTTAGGTTTAAAATAATAATCACTTTTGAAATTATATTTCATTGGAAATTTGTGCACATTAGAATTTAATTTGGGAGATACATAATGTGGGTTAGAATTCATTATGTTTGTGTGATTAAACATTTTACTAGGTGCATGTTTAATATGTTTTAAATACTAGTAGAAGTTTTACACAAGTTTGATGATAAACTAGAAATAAGATATTCAAAATTGTTTAATCCTTTTTGAAAGAGTGATTTTAAAGATTCTAGTTTATGAGAGAGAATATTATTTTTGTTTATCAATTTTTCGTAATGTTCTTTTGAAATTAAAAGTTCTTTTTCTAAATCCTTGAATTTTTCCTTAATATTATTATAATCAAAATAAGGTGTGTAGTTTTCAAATGAAGAGCATGATTGAGATTCAAACACATCCTTTTTGGCTTCTTCATTCACATTTGCTTTCAAAGTTTTATTTTCTAAATGTAATCTCTTATTAGCATTTTTTTAATTTCTCCATTCTACGTTTAGCAATTTTTGGTATATGGAAATAAGAAAAAGAATTAGACTTTCTTACAGCGCAATCAGTAGAGGCAAGATGTATACAAGAAGTTCCTTTGTCGTCTTCTAGGCCTTCCTTCTTTATAGATGAATTTTCATCTTCTCTCGACGAATTGCTCTCTTTGGCTAAGTCAATTTCCATGATTTCCATGGTTTTGCTATAAGAGAGATTTTCTTGAATTATGGTGGATGCTTGTATGTCCTTCTCTTCCTGTGTTTGTTCCATACCTGCATGATGAAGATCATAAGTTATCTCAAGAAAATTCCACATCTCGTATGCAGTAGGAAAAGTATGAATGAGTTTGGAAATATTTTGATCTAACGCACAAAATAGACTATTCATAGATTTTGCATTTAAAACCATTTCGTTATTATTTAATACGATAGGTGGCTTTTTAATAGTAATATTCCAAACTTTTTCATCTAAAGCTTTAAGAAACTTTTATATTAATATTTTCCAACCTTTAAAATTTCTTCCTTCAAATAAAGGTGGTGCTAGTGATTTTCCTTCTTCATAAAAATTTAACCCACTAGTAGAAGAGAGATCATGAGACGCCATTATTCCCGGTTGTTAAGCCGATTTGGGATAACCTAGCTCTGATACCACTTGTTGGATCCCTTAGAAGGGGGGTGAATAAGGGTTTTAAAAAACTTTAGATTTTATTTAGAAAAACTTTGGAATATTGCAATATTTAAAACAGGAAGTCAAGTAATACAAAAAGAGAGACAAGCTTTATTAATATTAAATAAGTTTTACAAAACTTGATCTCAATGGCGCTAGAGATCGGAGGTGAATAATAAAAGCTCTTTTTGTTTTCTATACCGACTCGTATCCCCACGAACCGGTTTGCTTTAGCCGATCCTTCCCTGGATACGGCCTCAAGCCGCTCTAGCCAACCCTTCCCCGGATATGGCCTCGAGCACCCCCTAGACCTACACCCGAGACCTAGTCGCCAACACGAGGCGAATTTCAGCCCTAAGTCCAACCCAGACCTAGTCGCCAACACAAGGAGAATTTAATAAACGATTACAGAAAATATGTGAAATAAAAAGACAATAATATAAAAACTCCCTCTATGTAGATCTCTTGGAGAAGTAGACGAAGACGCAGAGTGTGATCGTAGTCGATGCGGTCTTTCGTCATGAAGATGAAGCGTGTTGAAATCTTCTTCACGGATCTCCTTAAGCCTTCATGGATTTGTGGGAGTATCTCTCTGAATCTTCCTCTCTATGATATGGCACGAAGCTCTGGAGTTTAGGGTTGTAGAAGAGTGAGGAAGACAGAGCCAAGGGGTCTTTTTTATAGCCTCAGCGCTAGCGCCTGCGCTAGCGTTACCGCCGGCGCTATCCCATGTTAAGTAATATTTTGCGCGCGAGAATCTTTAATCCGTGGCAACTCTGCTGAGATTCCTCTTGTGTTTTGAGCTAGCGCAAGCGCTATCGCTACCGCCGGCGCTATCTCAGATTAGGCAATATTCTGTGTGCGCGAATCTTTTATTCGGGGAAACAATTTCGCCATTCCTCTTGTGCTTCGCGCTACCGCTAGAGCTAGTAGATATAGCCTGCGCTAGTAGATACCGCCTGCGTTAGCTGCTATCTCCTGGCGCTAGCACCTTCTAAAATTGTTTCCGAGATTTTCTCAAGTCCTCGCTAGCGCTAGCGCTAGCGCTAGCGCCGGTGCTAGCGGGCATGTTGGAATTTTGACTTCAAATTTTGGCGCAGCATTCTTATGTTATCCTTGAGTCATGTGGACTTTTTATCCTGCACACTTAAACACACACGATCAAATACACATAGGATTTGTTATTCTCAAACCTAGGAGATGCGGAAGACCATGTTCCAACACCTTGCAATTTTGAAAAAATTAGTTCTTTCTTCTTATTATTATATTCTCTTTTTCATTATGAACAATTTTATTTTTATTTATTCTATCATCCCCATGAGTTGCTAAATTTCTATTAGTACTCGATCGAGATGATCCAAGGAATGATATAAGTCATGAAATAATTTATAGTTGTTATTTCTCTTTTCTATAATGCTTAAGATTTATCCTTGATTTTAAGATAACGAGATTATATTTTCGATATATAATTCTTGTTCTTGTTTTCGTACTTTAGTTAGTCGAGAGGCTCGTAATGAGAATTGATCACTCAACGATAAAAAAAAGAGTAGAATGCAATTCTTGAGAGAGGTTGTCGTTGCCCTTCCGGATTGGAGTAAAAGCCAATAGCGGGATTCACCTCGTAATGCAAGTATTAGGTTATTGATTATAGAATGAGAATTCTGTTGATATTTTCTAATCTTAGTTGGGCGTATCCTCGACCCAAGGTGCGTTCATAATTCGGGAATCCCCATGGTCAAAGCTATTTTATTAAGAGAATGTGATTTGGTTCTTTCTTCTTATTTTTATCTCCGAGGTGATTCAAAGATCGAGTGCTAATCGTTCTTATTATTGTTTTAATCATTATTTTAAATTCTCTTTAGTGCAAAATCCAACTCAAAGATTTATTGATAAAATAAAAGAGACTTTCTTGAAGTAAGAGTACTCAACCGCCCCGAGTCTAATATGACCTTGGTTTTATAAACCTATACTACTTTCGATATGGTACACTTGTTGTTGTCGTTTGCGGATATAGTTTTGCGCATCACACGACATCTGCTCCTCAGGTCCTGCCTCCTCTGCTAGTTGGGGATCCAGCTCCACGGGCACCTATGGTCACAACCGACCGTTATTCATAAAGACTAAGCCGATTTTGTCCCCGCCTCCCCCCGCGACTCCAAGGCAACGTGCAGGAGGAAGGAAGCGGAGGACAACAAGGGGTAATAGAAACAAGCATGTGACATGAATTCTACGCTAGCAGGTATATAAAGTAAAACACATAAAATCCCTAACTAGCAGTATATATGAGCAGGAAGTAAGGCAGTAAGTAAGGTAGTACAACACAAGTAAAGTAAACAATGTAATCTATTACTACACTACCTTCACATGAGTATCTTAACTTATATGAATGCCCATACAAACTTATAAGTTAAGATTTCTGGAATTATAACTTATCATATAAAAGAGCCCGTACTAATTTATATGATAAGGGTCTACATCTAATGTTCTATGGTTTATGTATGCTATGGCATGCATGTTATGATATGATTCATACAAGTGCAACTCACGCAAACGACTCTGTGATCACAGACCTTTAGTTCCCAATTTTTGGAGATAGCTTCACTCTCTAGTACCACCCTTGTGGCTACGACAGTAGTGGATCGTGAAACTCCATTTCCTAGGTGGGTATACACACTACCAGGTCTAGACCCTCCGTACACCTCTGTACACGTCCTAGGTGCATTCTAGAGTATTGCAGACTCTTTGCTGGAATCCACCAGTCTTTAAGGTCGGGTGTGTGTCCTTGGGGATAATACTATCATCAGTGTGATGACCAGTCCAGTACCAAAGACCCACCACTAATTTGTTTCTATGCACATGCAAGTTATCACAACCCGAGCCTTCAACTCACAGGACCAACCTGTTCGAATATACAACCTCCCGAGCCTCCAACTCGCAGGACCATCTTGTCCTGATATACTGTTTCCCATCCTTTAACTAGGAATGAAGTTCACCAAATCTCTTATTCGATTAGTTAGCCTACTCTTGACTAATTATTGTTATACTTAGAAGTTTAGGGTGAATCTTGGACTTCGCGAGGTTTACCCGATGAAGGGCTCGCAACGGTACTAGGGTATGTGATGGGCTGAAGCACAAATCCCCCTTTCCAAGACATTTAGTTTTATTGGTGGCTACCTTTCTAAAAACCAACTCTCCTTATTACTCTTTATGACTTAGATGCTTTATGACTTACCCTTCACCCTATTCTTAAGCAAACATTCTCTTGAACGATGCTCAACACCAAAGATCTCTCATCCTCTAAGCGGTGTAGGCCTTGTGTAATTCTCAATATTCCTAATCACACTCAAATGATCTAACATGAACACTTTACCATGTTGTGTGATTACTATGATCTCATAACGTAATCCTTGCCCCTTTATGTATAGTGTGACATGAATCTATGTTACTCCCTAAACTATAGTAGTAACGTACTCCATTAATTCTATAACTTCTAGGGGCTAATATAAATGATATGTTACTGTTATAATCCAAATCTCACTGATTTTCTAAATGATCTTGCTGGTCCTTGTACAACCCCATATTTATCGAGTGGGGCCCCCAGAATAGGACAGGTAGGAGAGCAAGATAGAAGGGCATTCTCCTAGGTCGCGAGAGGCAGAGGAGCCTCAAGGCGAGTGCGAATCTCATCTCCAAGGCATTCGCCCATTCAGGAGTGCGAGTGCGCAGGAGGCCAGGCGAGTGGTGCCCACCATGAACCACTCGCCAAGAAGAATCAAGTGTGCGAGAAGCCCGGGGAGTGGTGCCTTCACGAAGCACTCGCACAGAAGGCTTAGGGGGTCAAATTACCTAGATACCCTTCATGGGCTGCCAATAGCCCTTCAGAACAGCGGAGTTAGGCTGTTAGCAGACTAATTTGGGGTATGGTTAGTAAAACTAAAAGGCGGATTTATGCTATTTGCAGTACAGACCAGAGAATCTATAAATAGACCCTTAAGGGCACCTTGGAGGAGATCTGATCTTTTAGGCTTTCTCCTCCTAGGCAAGTTTTAGTTGGCTGCCAGTGCCCTCCAAGGTGCCCGAATGAGCTTTGGTTTGGGAGGGGAAGCTCTCTGAGATCTTCCGGGTTTGTGGCGGGACCTCCTCGCTACAGCCTTGGGTCTGTTCCTAGTTCTCTGTCCATGGTCAAGAGCATAAGTGAGGGGCAAGTAGGCACGGGTTGCAACCCCCTTTGGGTCCGAACTCAAGAAACTGGTTGCCGGTTTCAACATTTTTAGTGTGGTGAGCATGGACCGTAGCTTGTGCAAGAAATTCCCAAGCTAAGCTCCATGGCAGGAGAGGGAGGAGAAGGATCCAACTAAGGCCACTCACAGCCACCCGCGAAAGAAGTGACACTGGAGATGTTTGAAGGCCTCTGGCGAGAGATCTTGTAGACCTTGCAGCTTGCTTTCGCCGCGAGGAGTGAGTTCGAGACACCAGCCATTCTGGAGGTCCCGCCCAAGAAGATAGGCAAGAATGCACCCGGCCAGCGGCCCGGGAAGGACGTAGCAGCAAAGGTGAATGCGCGAGATCTCCCGGGGAGGCATCTGTTCGGTATCCCGGAGAGTGCGGAAGTCTGCAAGTTAACTCCGCACGAGAGGACCACTCACATAGCAGGGGAAGGTAGCCCCTTTTGTGAGTTGATCCTCTTGTCACCAGTTCCAGAGGGGTTCAGAGGGCCAGAGATGTCTTATTACACCAGCAAGGATGACCCGTTCCTGTACCTATAGTGGTTCGAGGACATGGTCTCAATCCTCCCCATGTCGGATGCCTTCCAGTGTCGGCTCTTGGCCACCACCCTGAAGGAGAAGTCGAGGGACTGGTTTCACCAGCTCCCAGTGGGGTATATCTACGCCTTCGAGGATCTGCATTAGAGCTTTAGGTTGCGCTTTTCAACTTCAAAGAAGTGGAAGAAGGATGTGGAGGCACTCTTCAAAATCAAGCAAGGGCCAGGGGAGTCACTGGTTCATTATGTGGACAGGTTCCAGGAAGAGGTCCTATATTCCAAGAGGTGCCAGGGTTCACCCTCCAGTTGGCTTTCATAGTGGGGCTATGGGAGGGGTTCTTCAAGATCGACCTAAAGCGGAAGGCCCCTCTATCTTTTAAGGAGTTGATGGAGAGGGCGACGGAAGAGATCGAAGGGGAGGCAGCAAACCTGGAGTTTGCGAAGAGGTTGGCAAGGCTGAGCAAGCTGGAGGTGAGGCAGCAGGAGGGATGAATAAGGGATGAGCCCAGAGGTCGGGGATTTCGGAAGCAGCAGCGAGATTGGGGGAATCAGGAGCCCAATAACGGGCTGGCTTGGAGCCCCCAGGAGGGACCTTTGCGAGGTCAGAAAAGAGGGTACCAAGGGAGGGGGAAGGGAGAATAAATCATCTGGGATGGAGGCAAGGTCCCAGACCCCCTCACCCCCCGTGATATCAAGCCATGGCAGTAGGTCGGGGAAGAGAAAGGGGAGGAAGAGGGGGTAGGGTGGCGTTGCCCTATTGTGACTTCCACCAGGAGGAGGGTCCCGCAACGGCCGCTTGTCCGGAGTTTCTGGAGGTGATGGCAAGATATCAGCAGCAACATCGACCCGTAAGGATTGAGGAAGTGCTACCCGGAGTGGGGGAAGATATATGTGAAGATAGGACGGACGTAGGAACCATGGGATGGATCGGAGTGATCCATGGTGGGGTTGGGATAGAGGCAACCCACAAGAGGAGCTTGCAGGCGATGTTCAGAAGGAGCGTTGCGTCGACCTCCCAATCCCCACCCCCTCGGAGAAGCTCACCTTCTGATTGGAGGACATGCTAGACTTTGAAGATCCGTTCTGTGACGCCTTGGTGATGCAAATGGCAATCGAGAACTTTACGATCTCCCGGATCTTGGTCGACAACGGGAGCTCCGTGAACGTAATCTTCAAGAAGGCCTTCGACGCCATGGAGGTGGAAGAAAAGAGGGTGCAGGCCTCAGATGGGCCGTTGTTTAGATTTTCCGGAGAAAGGAAGGAGGTTGAGGGAGGAGTTGGCCTCCAGGTGATGTTGGGAGGGGTCCCCAGAAATTGTCGGTTCGCCATTGTTGACTCTCCGAGCAGCTACAATGCATACTTCGGACGCCCTCTCATCAGCACCTTCCGGTACGTTCCTTCGTCCTTCCACCAGTTCTTGAAGTTCCACAGTGGAGGAGACCAGGTTCGAATACGGGGGGGATGCAAAGGTGGTGAGGCAGTGCTATGTGTTGGGAACAGTGCCCAGCAATGTTCCTGATTTGAAGAAGTGCTCAGCTCAATGATAAGTGCAGATTGTATTTAATGTGATATCTAGTTCATGCTTGCATAGATAAGACAATATGTCCAGTACTTCAATAACTTTCCTAAGTATAATATCGTCAAAAAAGGCTGGACTTATCGTCGACAATTATAGACACATCGTTGAAATGATGGGCAAAGCAAAGAAGAATGGATGTGTCTGATGTCGTCGAAAAGGATCAAGCGTATCGTCGACAACAGCAGGCACATCGTCAACAACATGCAGAGCAAGGCTAAATGGTGATATCGTTGTGACATCTACATGACAATATCAGAAAGTCGAGATGAAGAAGAAGACTCAAAGATTTCGACGTTGTCATCGACAAGAAGCCGTGTCGTCGGAAAGGCTAAGTAAGACTGATGTCGATGACATCGTCGTAAAGAAAGCGTGATGTCGAGAAGACTAAAGAAGGTCATATGAAGACAGTAAGTTGCTGAAATATAGTCTGTCGACATAATATCAATTATGTCGTTGACAAGATAATGTAGTTTCAGCAATATCTAGCAGACAAGGAGTTCTCGCCGATATCAGGTTGATGACTTCATGTCGTCTTAAGCTTGAGTGCAGAAGTGATGTCCCGCATCGTTGAGATATCACTATCTGATGAAGAATTGAAGTAGAAACCAGCTCAAGACATCGACAAGCCCTGTCGTCGAGATATTGTTCATATCGTCGTAACAATGGAAATATCGTCAAACAAATTCAAAAATAGTTGGATGCGCTGTCAGCATTTAATGCCGCCGCCTGATTGTCCAATCAGTGTGTACTCTTGAGGATGGGCGTCTATCAGTAAAGGACATCATATGTGACCATTAAGCGGCTCATTCGTCTTATAAAAGGGAACAGTGATGCCCTAGAATAAAAAAAAGGAGAGAAAGAAACAAAAAAAGAATCCCGCCTAGCAATACAACAGTACAAGCGGCGGTGAAGAAAGAAAGAAGGGAAGAACAAAATGATTATTCTGTGTTCTTCATGTTGCAGTCAAGTTTCATCAACTGTTAAGAAGTGTTCAAGGAAGATAACTAGTCAAAACCTGGCACAGCAATAAGCTTGAAGAAGATTTGCCATTCAGATTGAAAATAAAATGCATCTTCTTCGAGTCAAGAAGCCGATCTCCATCAGGCAGAAAAGGTTTACGTTGTATATCTCTATTTATAAAGGCTTGCGGGCCAAAGTTGTAGGATCTATTTTCAGATCTGTGTGTCAGGCTTGACGGCTTGAGATCTGTGAGGCTTGACGGCTAGGGCAGAGGACTTGTGGGTCCAAATGTGTCGAGCTTGCGAGATCAAGTGCAGTGAAGGGGCTTGCGGGCCTAGGCTGCAGGCAAGACTTGCGGGTCTGTAATATGTAGTGCTTGAGGGCCTGAGTGTCGAGCTAGCGGGCTCGGGTGCAGTGAATGGGCTTGCGGGCCTAGGCTGCAGGGACTTGCGGGTCCGAGTTGTAAGGCTTGAGGGCCTGAGACATTGGCGGAGTTTGCCGAGCCTAGCACACTGCTAGGTAGGCGCAGAGGGAAAGAAGACTACTCAAGACACCCTATCTTGTGGAACCTCTATAAGTTCTTGAGTGTTTTTTGTGATGTGCTTTTCTAATCTATAAATCTATTAACCAAAAAACAAGTACAACAAAAAGGGGGAAAGAAAAAAATTTGAAATACCTATTCACCCCCCCCCCCCCCGCTAGGTGATAAGTCGACACCCAATAACTAACAAGTGGTATCAGAGACAGGTTGTTCAAAGAAAAGCATAACAGCTTGAGCAGATATGTTCTTGGGTGTATCAAATCAACTGATCATCATATCCTAACTCTATGGAGAAAGTAAAAGGATCTGACATCAGGAAGTTCAGATCCTTAAGTGAAAGCAACTGGAACTCTTCTCACATTAAAGATGAAAGAAGTATAGGGATCAGAGCACCCTTGACTATTTCAGACAATGAATCTGAAGATGAAGGATGCTCTGAAATCAGAAGAAGAATAAGAGCACCCATGACTCTCACAGACTGTGACTCTGAGGATGAGGAGGTCTTTGGGTTGATGGCTCTATCAGATGAAGAAAATCATGATGAATCACATTATGATGAGGTATGCATCACTCACATGCCTTTACCCACTTCTTCAATTAAGAAGACCAAGAGTGCATCAGATGATTGCTCATCTTCTGAAAATGATGCAGAAGACTGCTCATCATGCAACAATAAGAACCATGCTGATCTAATTGAGCAGTTTGGTGATCTCTTGGCTACTCTGAGAAAGAGCAAGAAGCTTGTTAAGAAGCAAACTAGGGAGCTAGAATCACTCAGACCCCTTAAGGCTGAGATGAATAAGGAAATGGGTATGTCCCACAATGAGGTCACCAATTCCTGTGAGCTCAAGAAAATCATAGGCAAGCTTCATGATGAAAGAAACCAAAGGGAAGAACTCATTATGAAGCTTGAGAATGATCTTCTTAAGGAAAGAAGCTTAGTGGCTCAATTCTCTAAGCCCAAAACCATACTGCCCATCATTGACACCTTCTCTTCCAATGGAAATAGGAGGGGGTTGGGGTTTCAATGAAGGGGCAGTAGATGCTGGGAATGGAAAAAGGGGTAAAACTAATGTAGAGCCTCATACCACCTTTCTGAAGGTAGTGCTTCCCTCTAACAAGTATGACCAGGACAGTGTCCATGGTCACTATATGAATGAAAGCTCCAATAGCCTGGGAGATGCTCCTGACTATGGGAGGAGAAAGGGCATGGGTATGAGTGCATTGAAGGCTCCCCATGAGGAAATCCAAATGTCCCATAATTGACCATTTGTGTTTTGTGCCTCAGCTCCCACCTTCAAGGGTAAAGGAGCAACACCGTCCCAATCTCTTCCAAATAAGCAGCAGGCCGATAGCACCAGTATAATCAACTCTCACAGGATCATATCTGATGTCATCAACACCATGTCAGCTACCAAGCTGACATCTATTGCTGACAAACAGACAAAGTCAATAAGAAATAATTATACTAGAGCAGCTAGTCAACCCTTGGCTGAGAGAGATAGGAAGAATGTTGCTTCCTTCTCTACTGAACATAAGCATTGTGATTTTCCACCCACTTCAAAAATTGTTCAAAAAAGAATGTACAACATCCATGAATGTTGGTGTTGTGGTAAAGTGGTACATTTTTCCATTGAATGTTGGCCCAACCCTAGTGTGCCTAGTGCAAAGGAGAGACCTCCTGGAAAGGCTGAAGTGAATAGAAGACTTCCTTATTATGCTAACAAGAACCTAGGACCCAAATCACCTTGGGTTCCTAAGGGATATTAAATCTGTCTTGCAGGGAAGTTCATTTAGCCAATCAAAAGCAAACAAGGCTAATGGACAATAAGTGATCCAGGCTTAACTCTGGACTATGAAAAACCTCACCATAAGCAAAGATGCACTGGTCAAGGGGGGCTAAAAATAAAGATAAGAGAAACATCACATCAAGGGGGAGCTACTATGTAACACCCCAAAGATCGTGGTTCAGCGAGGTAGGCGGAATGGTAGTGTTGCGCTCGGGATAAGCTCAATATTCCAGATCAGGTCAATGCGCACGACCATTGTCCTCATCGCGCATGACCGGTGATCGTGCGCCAGCGACCGTGCGTTAATTCAGAAGAATATCGAGTTCTTTCTTGGATAGTGCGCACGACCATTTCCCTCTTCGCGCACGACCACTGACCGTGCGCCTGTGATCGTGCGCCCTGTTTATTCTGTTCCGCGATTTTGAGCGGAGAAGAAGATCGGACCATCCAAATCTTTTGGAAATTGATCCAACAGCTAGGTTTAGTTGCGGGAGACCATTAGGGCTGATGAGAGGGGGTTAAACCTCATATTCTCTAAGCCATTCTCTCTCCAAACCCTAGAGAAAGAAGGAGGAGCCAAGGAAGAAGAAGGTAGATCCCGCCATTGACGGAGCTCCGGAGCTCCGTTTCGCGAGCCGTTTCCAGATTTGGAGAGTGCAGCCCGGTGCGGTCGTTTCTCTCCGTGTAGAATCTCGGATCTATGGCGAAAAAGAACGCTCCTAGGGTAACGATTTCTTCTCCCGTTGTTTGGACTTGCCTTTTGTCCTGTCCTTCATTTCTCTATGCTTGCATGAGGGATCCCTTTCACCAAATGGGTGAAGTGTAGGATTCCCTCAAGTTCTCCGGAACTCCGGGTCGATTGTGTCCGTCCCCGGCATATTGCATGTAGAAAATCCGGTAGTCATGCGGATTTAGGCATTTTGTGTGAAGCCTATTCGTGGTCGTGAGCCCGAATTGGTGATGCTTGGATTGCGACGTTGCATTTAGGTTAAGCCTAGAATGCGTGCCGGAGAATGACTCCGTGATATAAGCGATAGTATTGCGGGATTTAAGCGTAGGCATCTTGTGAAGATCCTAACGGAAGCCCCGTGCTTTGCGAGTGGTTGAATGCAAACCTTCACCACTAGAATTGTTGACGAGTGGTCTTGTACCTCCTTTTTGGTTACGTGTAAAGCCCTAACGATCCATCATGCCCTCCGGCCGAAAGGCGGAGTCGGGTCTTGAGTCGTTCCAAAGTAAACTTTTAATGCTTGGGTGTTGTAACTTATGTTTTGTGTAGCACTAGCGAGTGCTAATCCCTTACGGGCCGAGGTGATGTCATACCCGCATCGTGTGTTCAATTGATGACAAGAGCACGGGAATTGGCTGAACTGAACCCGTTTCCAGGCGCGGCGGTAGAGGGATTGGTCTCTTGTAAACCCGAACGACCTTGGGAGAGGTTGCGAAAGGCGTCTTGCCTAGACCGACCAAAAGCTCTTTTTCCCACCTAAGGCGATGGCCCTTACGGTGGAGTGTTTATGGAATTGATGTTGTTAGCCTCATGCGGTTGTTTAGGCGGTTGTGGGGAACCTTCGGGTGAACCCAACCAACATCATGTGCATACTTAGGTTCCCTCCTTTTTGATGCTCAACCTAGAAGATTGATTGTGCTTGAAACCTCACCTTGTGTAGTTGCACCTTCTTTTATTAGTACTTGTGCTAATATGGCTTGCTTGCAGAGTAGAAGCTTCGCCACCCCGGTAAAGGGGTGGGGTCGTTATAATTTGGTCAGCTGTGCTGACCGTTACCTTGTTTGCCACCGCTTGGTGGAATGTTCTTATGCAGGTGCAGGTGAGCCTAGCGGGAAATATCGGGCGATGGCCCTTTGTAGTGTTGGCCCTCGAAGGCCAGCCCTTTTCCTGTTTTTCATGTATGGCCGGCCTGCGTGCCGATGTATGCTTTTGGAGTTTTGTGCATTGGGTGAATGTAAGGCCTTAAGGCCGTAACTCTTATTCAGGTTACATTCCTATGATAGTGGACAGTTCTTTTTTATTGTTTTAATTAATGCTTCCGCTTACGTTTTGTACTCTCGTTTAGTTGTTACTTTTCTGGTTATCACCTTTTAACTCCTAGCTAGTGTGGCTTGTATGGCGTGGGGTCCCGGCCAGACCTACTGTTATACTATTCGTACTGGCAGGGTGTTACAATTTGGTATCGGACTTAAGGCGTCGATCCGTAGTTTAGCGAATTCGGGACGAATTCCTTTTAAGGGGTGGTGTGTACGGGATGTGCATTCACCTAAAATGACAAAAACTAATAAGATTGTCCACTTAGGAATGGGAAAACATACTTGTTTGCGGAACCTGAGCGTTCCATGATTGTTGTTTGTTATGTTTTCAGTCACTAAATTGTGTCTTACACGATTATAGGCGACTAGAAGTGGTGCGGGGCCGTCTCAACCCCGTAACACCGCTGAAAGCAGTGGGTCGGCTGAAGTGCCAGCGACCACTCCCCCTGCTGAGATGATCAGGTTAATCGCAGAAGCTGTCTTCGCGATTATCAATGCTCAACCGCAAAGGCTTGCACAGCCTGCTACGCCTAATACAGATGCGGCCCCGGTGATCGAACCTGCAGTGGAACCTGCGGTGGAACCGAGGGTTGAGGCCCCTGTGCCAGTGGCTGCAGTGGAACCTGCGGCGGTGCAAAGGGTGGAGCGTCCGGTAGAGCGTGTAGTTGTTGCGCGAGCGCGTGATCAACAGCTGCAACACTTTCTAAGCTTCCATCCTCCAACTTTCTCGGGGACCGGATCCCCAACGGAGGCGGAGGACTGGCTGTCAACGGTTAGGAAGATTCTAAGGGCGACAGCAACAGAAGAAGTTATGATGGTCACTTTAGCCACCTTCCTCCTTAACGGAGAGGCAGAGCGTTGGTGGGCTGAACAGGAAGTGCACAAGTTCGGAGGCAGGGAGATTACCGAGATCACGATAGCGGAGTTCTCAAAGTCTTTTCTTCAAAGGTATATTCCTTCTGCCCAACGCATTGCATTGCAGAACCAATTTCTGAAGTTAACTCAAGGCGACAGCTCAGTGGATGAGTACTTGCACGAGTTCACTAAACTGGGTCGTTATGCGGGGCCTATGATGGAAGACGAAGAGACAAAGACGAACAAGTTCTATGAAGGTCTTCGGGACGAGTTGAGGCTGCTCCTTGCAGGCCCAATGACGTTAGGTTTCCAGGTGATGGTCCAAACTGCCAGGTCCCTAGAGTTGGACATGAAGAGGGTACAAGCAAAAGCCGTGGCAAAGAAACCTGAGTTTCATGTGCCGGTCTCTCAGTCTAAGTCAGATTTCAGGAAGAACAAAAGGAAGTTTACACCGGCGGAGCAAACCCGCTCAAATGTTTCGGGAGCAACGACGGTGCGGAGCCCTATCACGTGTTTCACCTGCGGGAAGGTGGGACACAAGGCCGCAGTGTGTCGAAGTGGTCCCCCGAAGACAGAGAATCGAGCTTTGGACTATGCTCGAGCTGCGGAAAAGGGTAAAGCTGCGGAGTCTTCGGCTTCCCAGCGCATTACTCCGACTCAGCCGAGAGTCTACTCGCTTGCCCAGCAAGAAGCCATACGACAAGCTGATGTTGTCACAGGTATGAATTAAAAAAATTAGCTTTTACATAGCTATTTGTGATTATACTGTTGTGCAACTGTATGTTTTTTTTTGTGTGCAATTAGGCTTTGTCCTAATTCTCAACTATCCGGCGAGAGCTCTATTTGATACGGGTGCATCGCACTCTTTTCTGTCTGAGGATTTCGTGGTGCGAATCGGAGTGCCATCTACCTTCGTAGAGGATAGATTAGAAGTAGTGTTACCCAATGGATCTCGCATGTCTGCGGATAGGAAGAGCCGTGTGAAGGTGCGGATCGGAAATCAAGATTTCGATTTGGAAGCATCGTTATTACCGTTAGCTGAATTCGATGTGATCTTTGGCATGGACTGGCTCTCGGAGCAGCGTGCATGCATAGATTGCAATTCTAAGGAGATCACTCTGGGAAGGAACGCCGATGGAGAAACCACGTTTGCCGGTATGCGAGGAGCGAGCAAGACGCTGATGTCTGCTCTCCAAGTGGTTAAGGCGGTGAGAAAAGGCGCCGAGTTGTTCTTCACCTTGTTGGAGGCTTCGGAGCCAAAGCCCAGGTTATGTGATGTCCCAGTTGTAGCGGAGTACGCCGACGTGTTTCCTAACGAACTCCCTGGGGCTCCGCCTCAGCGAGAGATCGATTTCTGTATCGAGTTGGTGCCAGGTGCCAAACCTGTGGCCCGCTCACCGTACCGGATAGCGCCAAAGGAATTGGCTGAGCTGAAGGTTCAATTGCAAGAGCTGCTAGAGCAAGGCTACGTACGTCCAAGTTTTTCGCCTTGGAGTGCACCGGTCCTCTTTGTGAAAAAGAAGGACGGGAGCTTGCGTCTAGGTATCGATTATCGAGAGCTAAACAAGTTGACCGAGAAGAACCGATATCCGATTCCAAGAATCGACGATCTATTCGACCAGCTGGTTGGGTCGACGGTATACTCCAAACTGGACCTAAGGTCCGGCTATTACCAACTGCGAATTAGGGAATGTGACATTCCAAAGACAGCGTTCAGTACCCGCTTTGGGCACTATGAGTTCACGGTGATGCCGTTCAGTCTGTCTAATGCACCGTCGATATTCATGGACTTAATGAATAGGGCATTCCGTGAGTATTTGGATCAATTTGTGATAGTCTTCATCGACGACATTTTGGTATACTCTCAATCGGAAGAGGAGCATGTAGGGCATCTGCACGCAGTTCTGGGCACCTTGAGGAAGAGTCAGCTATATGCCAAGTTCTCCAAGTGCGAGTTTTGGCTACCGTCAGTAGCATTCCTTGGTCACGTCGTTAGTGGAGATGGAATTGCGGTTGATCCGTCGAAGATAGAAGCGATCCGAGCCTGGCCTTTGTTGAAAAACGTAGCGAAAGTCCGAGGTTTCTTAGGACTAGCCGTTATTATAGGCGCTTTGTGGAAAACTTCTCGAGGATTGCACTTCCTCTCACTAAATTGACTAGGAAAGATCATAAGTTCGTTTGGTCGCCCGAGTGCGCACGAGCTTTTGAAGAACTGAAGAGCCGTCTGACCACAGCACCCATTCTATGCTCGCCTTGTGGTACGGAAGGCTACGAAATTTACAGCGACGCCTTAGGGAGTGGTTTGGGTTGTGTCCTAGTGCAGTTCGGTAAGGTAATTGCCTACGGCTCCCGGCAGTTGAAGGTTCATGAGAGGAATTACCCGGTCCATGATTTGGAGCTAGCGGTCGTGGTATTTGCTCTTAAGCTTTGGAGGCATTATTTGTATGGCGTGAAGATCGACATCTTTACCGACCACAAGAGCCTCAAGTACTTGCTAGATCAAAGGGAGTTGAATATGCGACAGAGGAGGTGGTTGGAGTTCCTTGGGGACTACACCTTCGACATCAAATATACTCCTGGAAAGGGAAATGTGGTTGCGGACGCGTTGAGTCGTCGGGCTCCCGCTCAAGCAAATTGGATTTTGATGCACAATGAGCGTCTAATCCGTGAGCTGGAAGAAATGGAGATCATTTGCGTTGATCGAAGAGCGTCTACTTCAGCATGCTTGAACTGGACGGAGGTTCAATACCACCTTGCCGACCGAGTTCGACAGGCATTGGAGCTGGATGAGAGCATGAAACGCTACAAAGTGGAAATCGTTGACGGGTTAAATGCTGATTTCTCTTTCGAAGATGGCCTTATGTGGAAGAATGGCAGATTGTGCGTCCCAAACGTTGGTTCTCTATGGGAGGAATTGATGTACGAGTCTCATCATACCAAGTACTCTATCCACCCGGGGAGCACGAAAATGTTCATGGACATGAAGAAACTTTTCTGGTGGCCGGGTATGAAGAAGGACATTGCCCTCTACGTGGCCAAGTGCAACACCTGCGCGTTGGTGAAGGTGGAATGTCAACGTCCCGGTGGATTTTTGAAGTCCTTGCCGATTCCGGAATGGAAGTTTGACGATATTTCGATGGATTTCGTGCACGGATTGCCGAGATCGCAGCATGGAAACGACGCCATCTGGGTGATCGTGGACAGACTGACAAAAGTATCGCATTTTATTCCGAACCGGAAGGATGATTCTGTAGAAAAGCTAGCGAAGCTCTATGTCGATAGTATTTTGCGGCTGCACGGTGTCCCTCGTAGCATCGTCAGCGATCGTGATGGGCGTTTCACATCGAAAGATTGGAGGCTTATCCATGAACTGTTGGGCACTAAATTGAAATTTAGCACGGCCTTCCACCCGCAAACGGATGGACAGACTGAGAGGACCAACAGGACTATGTAGGATATGCTCCGAATGTGCGCTCTAGATTTTGGAAAGAAGTGGGAAGATCATCTCTATATGATCGAATTCGCCTACAATAATAGCTACCAAGCCAGTATAAAGATGGCCCCCTTCGAGGCCCTCTATGGTAAGAAGTGTCGTACGTCGTTGTCTTGGGCAGAAACGGGCGATACTAAGCTATTAAAGCGAAAGGATGTTGAGGAAGCAACTTCGATGATCCGAACTATTCGAGAAAGGCTATTGATTGCCCAGGATAGGCAAGCAAAATATTACAACGCCAAGCATAGGAACCTAGAGTTCGCCGTCGGTGACCGGGTTTACTTGAAGATCAAACCGTTCAAAGGGGTATCAAGGATCCGACGCTTGAAAAAGCTCAGTCCAAGGTACTTAGGACCGTTTGAGATTGTGGAACGTGTTGGTGATGCGGCTTATCGGCTTGCACTATCTGCAGAGCTGAGCGGTCTGCACGACGTGTTTCACATTTCAGTTCTGAGGAAGGCAGTGCAAGAGCCTACTCATATCGTTGCGGTTGGCAAAGTGTCGGTGGATAGTGGGTTGTCGACGAAAGTCAAACCCTTACGCATCGAGGATACCGAGGTAAAGCAGTTGCGGAACAAGTCCATTCGGATGGTAAAGGTCCGGTGGGATAATTGCGGCCGAGAGGAGCTAACTTGGGAGAGAGAGCAAGCGATGCTTGCGGAGTACCCCGAGCTATTTCTCTCAGGTAAATTTTCTTTAAAAACTGTAAATTCCTGCTACTACTGTTTTCGAAATTTCGGGACGAAATTCTTTTAAGGGGGGTGGAGTTGTAACACCCCAAAGATCGTGGTTCAGCGAGGTAGGCGGAATGGTAGTGTTGCGCTCGGGATAAGCTCAAAATTCCAGATCAGGTCAATGCGCACGACCATTGTCCTCATCGCGCACGACCGGTGATCGTGCGCCAGCGACCGTGCGTTAATTCAGAAGAATATCGAGTTCTGTCTTGGACAGTGCGCACGACCATTTCCCTCTTCGCGCACGACCACTGACCGTGCGCCTGTGATCGTGCGCCCTGTTTATTCTGTTCCGCGATTTTGAGCGGAGAAGAAGATCGGACCGTCCAAATCATTTGGAAATTGATCCAACGGCTAGGTTTAGTTGCGGGAGACCATTAGGGCTGATGAGAGGGGGTTAAACCTCATATTCTCTAAGCCATTCTCTCTCCAAACCCTAGAGAAAGAAGGAGGAGCCAAGGAAGAAGAAGGTAGATCCCGCCATTGACGGAGCTCCGGAGCTCCGTTTCGCGAGCCGTTTCCAGATTTGGAGAGTGCAGCCCGGTGCGGTCATTTCTCTCCGTGTAGAATCTCGGATCTATGGCGAAAAAGAACGCTCCTAGGGTAACGATTTCTTCTCCCGTTGTTTGGACTTGCCTTTTGTCCTCTCCTTCATTTCTCTATGCTTGCATGAGGGATCCATTTCACCAAATGGGTGAAGTGTAGGATTCCCTCAAGTTCTCCGGAACTCCGGGTCGATTGTGTCCGTCCCCGGCATATTGCATGTAGAAAATCCGGTAGTCGTGCGGATTTAGGCATTTTGTGTGAAGCCTATTCGTGGCCGTGAGCCCGAATCGGTGATGCTTGGATTGCAACGTTGCATTTAGGTTAAGCCTAGAATGCGTGCCGGAGAATGACTCCGTGATATATGCGATAGTATTGCGGGATTTAAGCATAGGCATCTTGTGAAGATCCTAACGGAAGCCCCATGCTTTGCGAGTGGTTGAATGCAAACCTTCACCACTAGAATTGTTGAGGAGTGGTCTTGTACCTCCTTTTTGGTTACGTGTAAAGCCCTAACGATCCATCATGCCCTCCGGCCGAAAGGCGGAGTCGGGTCTTGAGTCGTTCCAAAGTAAACTTTTAATGCTTGGGTGTTGTAACTTATGTTTTGTGTAGCACTAGCGAGTGCTAATCCCTTACGGGCCGAGGTGATGTCATACCCGCATCGTGTGTTCAATCGATGACAAGAGCACGGTAATTGGCTGAACTGAACCCGTTTCCAGGCGCGGTGGTAGAGGGATTGGTCTCTTGTAAACCCGAACGACCTTGGGAGAGGTTGCGAAAGGCGTCTTGCCTAGACCGACCAAAAGCTCTTTTTCCCACCAAAGGCGATGGCCCTTACGGTGGAGTGTTTGTGGAATTGATGTTGTTAGCCTCATGCGGTTGTTTAGGAGGTTGTGGGGAACCTTCGGGTGAACCCAACCAACATCATGTGCATACCTAGGTTCCCTCCTTTTTGATGCTCAACCTAGAAGATTGATTGTGCTTGAAACCTCACCTTGTGTAGTTGCACCTTCTTTTATTAGTACTTGTGCTAATATGGCTTGCTTGCAGAGTAGAAGCTCCGCCACCCCGGTAAAGGGGTGGGGTCGTTATAATTTGGTCAGCTGTGCTGACCGTTACCTTGTTTGCCACCGCTTGGTGGAATGTTCTTATGCAGGTGCAGGTGAGCCTAGCGGGAAATAGCGGGCGATGGCCCTTTGCAGTGTTGGCCCTCGAAGGCCAGCCCTTTTCCTGTTTTTCATGTATGGCCGGCCTGCGTGCCGATGTATGCTTTTGGAGTTTTGTGCATTGGGTGAATGCAAGGCCTTAAGGCCGTAACTCTTATTCAGGTTACATTCCTATGATAGTGGACAGTTCTTTTTGAATGGTTTAATTAATGCTTCCGCTTACGTTTTGTACTCTCGTTTAGTTGTTACTTTTCTGGTTATCACCTTTTAACTCCTAGCTAGTGTGGCTTGTATGGCGTGGGGTCCCGGCCGGACCTACTGTTATACTATTCGTACTGGCAGGGTGTTACATACTAGCTCAAGAAGAAATAAAAGCTAAGGTGAAGGTTACTTTGTTGATGTTCAATACATAACCTCATCCTTATCATTTTGTTAAAGGTAATTTTTACTTGAGCAAGCAAAAGCTTTCACTCAAGGAGAACATATGAATGGCACTGCTATAGCATTGCACTAATAAATACAAAAGAGTGAAAAAGGACAATATCGTTTTGAACGCAAAACTATATCGTCGAAATGATGATTGGTATCGTCGGAATGATTTTGCGTCACGACGATACCTATTCACCAATGGACTCTTAAATAGACCTAAGCTTAACCAATCATAACAGCTCAACTCGAGTTAATCAGACATTTAACAAATGACACTTTGTCTTCCAACTCGAAAACTATAAATAAGGTCAGATGTCTTAAGGTTAAAACACTTTCTATATTACCCCTAAAAGGACGTCGTGCTCTCTACGCCTTCGAAGAGTGAACGAGTCGACTAAGCTAGAATCCTCTCCGATCAAGTAAGAAATGGCGCCAAAGAAGGAAGGATTTCTCTATGAAGGAAGCGAAGTAGTGAGGGGTGGTTTCTTAGAGGGGGCCAGAAGAGATTCAGGGTGCCATTAAGCTATTAGATGTCGTCGGCCTGGAATTCGCTCTCTCAGAGTCAATAGTAATATTAAAAAGAGAAGTGCTGGAGTTCTACTTGAATGCCAAGGGTGGTTCAAAAGGAACATCTATGAAAAGCTTGATAGATGGGATAAAGGTTAAGGTGAATCCCAAGAGGTTGGCAAGGGTTCTTCAGCTGCCGACCTTCGCCAAGGGGGAGCAAGATGAAAAGGTCACCCAAGAAGACCTTAACAGGGCTCTGGAATGGTGTGGTCACTCCAGCAAGACCTATGGGTCTCTGGAAAGAAAGAATTTTAATCAACAAGGGAAACTCATGGCTGATATTTGTAGGAAAATCCCTCCTCTGTAAAGTAGGGTCGCATGATAGGATATCCAAGCCCATGATCCAGATTATGGCAAGGATAATACTATGTAAGAAGACCAACTAGGGTCAGATCATTTTCAAGGGGATTCAAGACAACTTTCAAGTTCCAAATCTAGGAAGATTATTATCACTGTATCTACTGATATCCTACATTGAAAGCTTCAACAAGAAGTATGGCATAAAAATCCATCACATGAGAAGGATGGACATCAGGATACTGAAAAGATGGGAGAAAACTCTGACTAAGTCTCCTAAAAAGCTGAAGACTGCAGAGGATGTGAAGAGGAAGGGAGAAAGCTCATATGAATAAAGTGAATCAGGAAACAGCTCAGACTCGTCTGAATCTGAAGTGCCTTTAGAGAAAAGGAATGTCTCCCTCCAGACCTCTGCCCTAAGTCTGAGATCCGGAATAATGGTAACAGCAGGAAAAGAGTAAGAGGATGCTGAGACTAAGGGGGAGAAGAATGGGGAGATCCCTGCTCAAGTGGAAGAATTGATTAATAAGATCATTGGGGCTAAGGATGCTATCCATCATGGATCAGTAGACCAAGTGGACCCAAGTAACGATCCCTAAGAAGAGAAGTTGGAGAATTCTGCTGATGAGACTAGCAGAGATCTGCCAAATCCTGAAAAGGAAAATGAGTTAAACCAATCATCCATCAGGAAATCTCCATCTCCAATGGTTGATGAGAATAAAGAAGAGGAACCAGTACAAACCAGTTCGCCTCCAGAGAATGGGCTGGTAGAGTTCTTCCTACTGCCTCAAATAAGAATACTCCAGGAAGAGCAAAGGCTAAAAATTGAAGGTCATGTTAACTCATCCAAGAGTTCTTCCTACTGCCTCAAATAAGAATACTCCAGGAAGAGCAAAGGCTAAAAATTGAAGGTCATGTTAACTCATCCATCAATGAGCTAAGGAGGGAACTATCTACATAAACTGCAAGCCTAAGAAATGATGTGAAGAATCTACAAGAATTTACTGCCAAAGAGACATCACTTAATCACAAGGGTCTATCTGATGTAGGGGATAATCAGATAATGATGATCAGCAGCATAGAGAAGGCCTACATAGCAACTACAAGATGGATGGTTGAACACAAAACTAATCTTCAAGAAATTCTAGATCACCACAATAACGATCTAGACAGTCATCTGCTTGAGACCAAGAACCATTTGGAAGCAGGAATTCATATGCTTAAAAGCACGATACTGGTCCTTCAAGAGAACCTCCAAATGGGGTTGTCTGATGAAGTCATAAAGGGGGAGAGATCAATGATAAAGGCTAGTAGTGAGCATGCCATCTGGACCACAAATACCATCAGGGAAGCAATGAATCTCCCTCCTCTCCATTTTGACGAGCCCGGAGGAGAATACCCCGATGAAGAGCAACATGCTGACATTCCTGATATTGCCACTGATAAGGGTAAAGAGAAGGAAGTACTGGAGGATGAAGAAGTAAAAATGAGGAAGAGAACGTACAGGGAGGAAATGGAGAAAAAGGATGACTATGAAAGATGGAGTCCCAAGTCCAGAGCCATCATATTAAAGGCATGGGAGCTGGTGAAGGTAAATAAAGGTAAGAGGTACAAAGTGTACAGTCCTCGAGAGTGGGCTAAGTATGAAGAGCAAGTAGAAGTAAGGAGAGTATACAGAAGGGACAAGCAAGCAGGCAGAATTCCTGCAGACACTCCTGAGCCTCTAAATTATCATCCTAAGCCAATTGAATACATCACTAGACAAGCTGAAATGGAGCAGGAAGGCAGTGCCAAGAAAGCAGAGGATGAAGCTGCTATAAGGGCATCAGAGATATAGAAGACTAAATCTTTAGGGGGGCTAAATGTAGAAATGTCAAAATCCTTTTGAAGCATTTGGCACTATTTATAGATGAAGTAATATTTGTCAAAATTCTGTGTTCACTCAAACATAGTTGCAGTGTCATCATTATGTGCTTATTGGCTTAAGATGTACTTTATCATTGAGTGGGATATGACTTCTTCAAATAGGTGGATATTGTTGGGAACAGTGCCCAGATGTGTTCCTGATTTGAAGAAGTGCTCAGCTCAATGATAAGTGCAGATTGTATTTAATGTCATATCTAGTTCTTGCTTGCAGAGATAAGACAATATGTCCAGTACTTCAATAACTTGTCTAAGTATAATATCGTCAAAAAAGGATGGACTTATCGTCGACAAGTATAGACACATCGTTGAAATGATGGGCAAAGCAAAGAAGAATGGATGTGTCTGATGTCGTCGAAAAGGATCAAGCGTATCGTCGACAACAGCAGGCACATCGTCAACAACATGCAGAGCAAGGCTAAATGGTGATATCATTGTGACATCTACACGACGATATCAGAAAGTCGAGATGAAGAAGAAGACTCAAAGATGTCGACGATGTCATCGACAAGAAGCCGTGTCGTCGGAAAGGCTATGTAAGACTGATGTTAATGACATCGTCGTAAAGAAGGTGTGATGTCGAGAAGACTAAAGAAGTTCATATGAAGATAGGTAGTTGCTGAATTATAGTCTGTCGACATAATATCAATTATGTCGTTGACAAGATAATGTGGTTTCAGCGATATCTAGCAGACAAGGAGTTCTCGCTGATATCAGGTTGATCACTTCATGTCGTCTTAAGCTCGAGTGCAGAAGTGATGTCCCGCATCGTCGAGATATCACTATCTGATGAAGAATTGAAGTAGAAACCAACTCATGACATCGACAAGCCTTGTCGTCGAGATATTGTCCATATCATCGTAATAATGGAAATATATTTAGACAAATTCAAAAATAGCCAGACGCGCTGTCAGCATTTAATGTCATCGCCTGATTGTCCAATCAGCGCGTGCTTTTGAGGGATGGGCGTCTATCTGTAAAGGACATCATATGTGACCGTTAAGCGGCTCATCCGTCCAATAAAAGGGAATACTGATGCCCTAGAATAAAAAAATGAGGAGAGAAAGAAACGAAAAAAAGAATACTGCCTAGCAATACCACAGTACAAGCGGCGATGAAGAAAGAAAGAAGGGAAGAACAAAACGATTATTCTGTGTTCTTCAAGTTGCAGTCAAGTTTCATCGACTATTAAGAAGTGTTCAAGGAAGATAGCTAGTCAAAACCCAGCACAGCAAGAAGTTTGAAGAAGATTTGCCATTCAGATTGAAAATAAAATGCATCTTCTTCGAGTCAAGAAGCCGATTTCCATTAGGCAGAAAAGGTTTACGTTGTATATCTCTATTTGTAAAGGCTTGCGGGCCAAATTTTTAGGATCTGTTTTCAAATCTGAGTGTCGGGATTGAGGGCTTGAGATCTGTGATGCTTGAGTGCTAGGGCAGAGGACTTGGGGGTCCAAATGTGTCGAGTTTGCGAGCTCGGGTGCAGTGAAGGGTGTTGCGGGACTTGGCTGCAGGCAGGACTTGCGGGTCTATGCTGTGTAGGGCTTGAGGGCCTGAGTGTCGAACTTGCGGGCTCAGGTGCTGTGAAGGGGCTTGCGGGCCTAGGATGTAGGGACTTGCGGGTCCGAGTTGTAAGGATTGAGGGTCGGAGACATTGGCAGAGTTTGTCGAGCCTAGCACATTGCTAGGTAGGCTCAGAGGGAAAGAGAACTAATCAAGACACCCTGTCTTGAGGAACCTCTATAAGTTCTTAAGTGTTTTCTGTGCTGTGCTTTTCTAATATATAGATCTATTAACCAGAAAACAAGTAGACCAAAATGGGGGAAAGAAAAATAATTTGAAATACCTATTCACCCCCCTCCCCCCTCTAGGTGATAAGTCGACACCCAATAACTAACACTAGGTGACTGTCGTCAACACCATCTCCTGGATGGCGGAGGCTGAGAAGGTGGATAGGGAGATGAGGGGGCCGGAAGGGCCAGTAGAAAAGAAGAAGGCAGGAGAAGGAGAGATCAGCATCTGAGAAGAGAAGATGGAGGGAGCTCAAGGGGATCAGGCCGATCCAATGGAGGAGGATGTGGTGGAAGAGGAGACCCTAGCTGTAACGCCCCTGATTTTCGTTAATTATTTTACGTGTCCGCTGTGACGTAATTTTGGCGTAAGGGCGTTATGTCAGCTCGTCTAGTAGTTTGATGAGCCTTAGCTTAGTTAAAGTATGTCTTGTAGATCGAGCGTGCGAGATTTTGCATCGTTTCGAGTTAAAGTAAAGATTTTGGGTGGATTTCAAGATTTTAGCTTCGGGAGGCTTTAGCCCGAGTTTGGCCCATCGGAATTGAATTCTGACTTCGTCGTTGGATTCGCAGCGCCGTGTTTTAGTTAAGGTGCGAATTTCATAGAAATCCGAGGTAATCTGGTCGCCCTCGTAGTTTAAGTAAATTGGGGAATTAATTAACTAATTAATTAATAAATCAGGTCTTATATAAAGCCTAAAATCCCTTTCCCCTATTCATCTTCTTCCTCCCTCGATCAAATCAGCCGCCGAGCGAAAGGGCGAGTGCGGAGCTTCGAGGAGCGTTCGATCGGCGATTTCTAGGGTTGTAGTAGTCGGAATCGCGTTTGGAGAGAAGATTTGGAAAGCTCTCGGCGAGATCTTCGTTCTAGCGGTAAGCTTTTCCCGTTTTATGGAATTTTTGGAGTTAGGATAGTGACCTAACCCCTTCTTTCGACCCGAAAAGTTTCAGGAATCTATGCTCGTGTGTTTCCCTAGCCGATCCATAGCTTTCGGAGCGGAGATCTTCGAGTTTGCAAGGTTTAAGGCAAGTGGCTTCCTCCTCCTCTTTGTTTGGTTAAGTCATGGTTTTTCTTTCTCCTGATAGATGCTTGGTGAACTGTGGGCTCGTGTTTCGAGCGTCTTGTTTGATAGATAGAAAACCTTAATTCTCCCCCATCCGTAGTGTCAGAAATTTCCTCCCGAAAGGCACCACCGTTCCCTAATTTATCCGTTGATTTGTCCCTCTCGAGAAGTCCTGGTAGTTTTCGAGAAGTTGTTTTAGCCAAGTTCCGAGAAGACCCCTCGACCTCTCGAGAAATGCTTGATTTCTCGAGAACTTTCCCCGCTGGAACCCCTATACTTCTCGAGAAAGCCCTTGTCCTCTCTCGAGAAATCCCTTGAGCTCTCGAGAAATCCCCTGATCCCTCTCGAGAAATCCCTTGTCCTCTCTCGAGAAATCCCTGCCTTCCTCTCGAGAAATCAAATTCCATCTCTCGAGAAATCCTTTTATCTCTCGAGAAGTTCCTTGTAGTTTTCGAGAAGTCCTAAATTTTGATGTGATTTTGTGTGGTTTCTAGTGGTGGGATTTCAAAATTTTGGACGGGGCTCTGCCCCTAAGAACCTTGAGCTCTCGAGACCACCGCCAGGGGCGCTGCCCCTTGGACCCCGTTAGGGGCTCTACCCCTAAGACCCCGCCAGGGGCGCGGCCCCTTGGAACCCCGCCCGGAACGCATGTGATTTCGTTGAGTTCTCGTGTTTGAATCTCGTGTCCCCTCGGGTGTACTTGGATGATTGCCAGTGACCCTTCAGTTCTTCTGATCTCGAATCCCTCTCGTTTGAACCTCTTTTTACCCGTTGTGGTCTGTTAACATTTGAGTCACTCTTATGATTCATATTGATCGACGTGTACTTCGTCTTGACCCTATTTCTTAGGGCCTTCCAGTGATTATCCTTTCGGGCAGCGTCCCGTGTTTAATTAAAATTTAAGTAATAAGAACTACTGTCTTTAGCCTTACACAGTAGTTGTGTTTGGGGGACAGTGGGGGAAAATGTTATAGCCTTGCACGGTAGTCGTGTTTGGATGGTTGGGTCTAGTGGTACCCCCACCTGGTCTTGGGCTTTGGGTAGCGGAGGTAGTTAACCGCTCCCGTATAATTTGAGCTGATCAGTCTCTTTAATTGAGGAAACTAAATAAATGAACGTGTTTGTTCCTCCTTTGGTATTTAGTGCACTTAATGCTTGTTGGTTCTTTGTTTAGAGCTTCTTTTTTTGGTAAATTTGGCTTGGGTTGGTACCCCTTATGCCTTGCTTGTTTTTCTGTTAGTTTTCTGCCACTTGTAATTCCTTGCTGAGGCGTTCTTTGTTTTATTGAATGCCTCAGGTTCAGAGCCATAACAGCTAGTGGTGTAGCCTGAAGTTCAGAGTTTTAGTAGTTGTTCACCCCGCTACTACGAGGTAGTTGTTTTTAGTTACTTCTTGTGCTCAGACATACTAGATGGTGCCAATGGGTTAGTGTCATGTTGTTGACGCCCATTGTGCCCCTTTTTATACTTTATAGTTTATTTGCCAGATTATGCCACTATTTTTAGATCTTGTGTACCTTACCCTCTGGGAATGATTTATGTTAGGTGCACTATAGTTATAAAATGGTTTTTCTTCATCCTCATTGCATTCTTTCTAACTAAAACCCTTAACTTTAAAGTCGCCTAAAGGTATTTTCTACTCTTACAGTACGCCTAGTTATGTGCATATCACTTACGTCATGCTCCGTTGTTTGCATACATGTAGGACTTTAAGTAAACCAAATCAAGTATTTTCCGCTGCAATTATATATACTTTCTCGGTGGACTAGTTGATCCACGAACTGAGAGACACAGTTCTTATCTCAAAACCCCTAATAAATGATTTCAAATGATGACTTATCATATAATCATGTTTGTTTAGTTAAGTAATAGGTTCCCGCCTGAGCGTCTACAGTTGTCTCTTGTATGACGTGGCATCATGACGTGTATTTTCTCTTACTCTGATATTCTTAAATTCGGAGAAAATGCGGGTTGTGACAGTTGGTATCAGAGCCAGGTTGTTCGACAAGTGGGTCGGGCAACAAATTCTGATATAGTTTAGCAGTTGTTTGATTTCATTACATACACACACCGAAGTGTCATCAGTACGTCTTGGCCGAAGCATGAACACTACACTCATGGCATGATAGGAAGTATACGGGGCATATTATGTAGTATGGGATGCATAATATGTGTCTGTATATGGATCCACCATAGGTTGCAACATGTGACGGTTATGTAGTATGGGATGCATAACCATCATCACATGGATGCCCATTAGCACATTTTATCTTTCGTTACATGCAATATTATGAAGTATGGGATGCATAATATTACATGTGTACGCCACTCATAACATGCATTAAGGCCTTTATTAGAATGCATTGCACAACATACTTTACATGGCATTGCATAAGCACACGTGCGAAGTTAAAGACTTATATGATGACACACGTACACACATGATTTCAAAACGAATAGAAATTTCATGCATTCATGCCCTTTGCACATGAGACTAGTGGGACGATGTAGTATCGTTCCCGAGATTTGCATATCATCATGAAAATATCCCAGAGAAAGGTAGTGGAAATGGCAAGTAACTGTACATGTATGTTCTGAAACAAGCAGTGTAGTTCTAGTGTAAGGACAAGTTTTAATTAGAGGTTTATGCGTATTAGCAGAAATGGCGCGCAAGCGAGTCGCGACTAGGTCGACTCCCCAGTCGGAGGGCGAGTCTTCGGGTGCGCGGACGGAAGAGCAGATTTCATGGCATTACATGACTGGTTTGTTGCCATTGAGGAGATGTTTTCGTACTCAGGAATCTCTGCAGACCAAAAGGTGATGGTCGCCGCTTACCAGCTGAAAGGACTTGCTAAGAGCTGGTGGATTAGGGAGAGGGAAAATCTAGTAGGTGGATGTTCGTGGGAGTCGTTCAAGGCGATGGTGTTAAAGAAATTCCTGCCGTCGGTCGAGCAAGACCGTTTAATGAATAATTTTCTGCACCTGAAGCAAAGACAACTCACGGTTAGTGAGTATGAGATCGAGTTCAGTAAGTTGAGCAGATTTGCTCCAGATTTAGTGGCTTCTGAGGCAGGAAGAATGAAGCGATTTCTTGGAGGTCTTCGTAGCGATATTCAGCAGTTGGCGAGTGCTTATAAATCTGAAAGTTACGCTGAAGTGGTAGAAGCAGCGCTGAAAGTCGAGGCTATCGACAATGCCAAGAATCAGGGTGCTCTAATGAAAAAGGACAAGAGGAAAGTCGAAGAGGGGGAGACCCCCAAGGTATCTAGCCCGGCTCCAAAGAAAAGGAGTGGAGAGGTGTGTAGCTTCTGTGGCCGCCCCGGCCATCCAGTGGAGAAATGTTTCAAGAGGAAGGGAGCTCAGAAGCAGCAGCGAGTGCTAGCAATCCAGGGTGCTCCGAAGGGTGAGGTGCTCTGCCAGTTGTGCAAGCAGAAAGGGCATGATGTGGTCCAGTGTTGGACCAAAGATAAAGTCTGCTTCCAGTGCAAGCAGAAGGGGCACATGAAGTTCCAATGCCCGCTGATTCAACCCCCGTTGCAGCCTATTCCGCTTCGAACCTTGCCGCCGCCGCAGCATCAGGATAAAGGTAGAGGAAAGCTGAAAGTGTTAACCCAGGAGCAAGCGCAGTCTTCGACCCAAGGGATCGCAGGTTAGACCTTAAGACAACTGTTTAGTCTTGCTTCTTTTTTTAGTTCGCTGTATTAGACTAGTTTCTCTTCGTGCTTATAGGAAGATTTAAGGTAAAGAATCGTTGGGCGCGTGTTCTGTTCGATTTGGGTGCTACCCATTCGTTCGTAGCAAGGGCCTTCGTTGAGCGTCACCGTTTGACCCCTGAGCTGGGCAACGATTCAATCCTCGTTAAGTTCCCTTCTGGTGATCTGGTGTCCTCGAACCAGTGCGTCTGAAGTTGCCCCGTTCTCTTAGGAGATTTCTTGGCTGTTGCTGATCTCAAAGTGTTGGACTTAGAAGACTTTGACGTAATATTGGGTATGGACTGGTTGTCCAGTTATGATGCGGTCATCCGATGCAAGGAAAAGCGTCTGGACTTCGTGATGGACAACGGTCAACCCATGAGCGTTTTTGATTCTCCGTACCAGAGTTCTTCGATAATTTCCGCGGTATGTGCTCGGAAACTGTTAATTTCCAGTTGTTTGGCTTACCTTTTTTCTGTAGTAGAAACTTTACCTGGACCGCCGTGTGCTGAGAGCATTCCGGTTGTGCGAGAATTTCCTGACGTCTTTCCTGTCAGTCTTCCTGGACTCCCGCCTGATAGAGATGTGGAGTTCGTTATTGATCTTGAGCCTGGTACTCGTCCTATTGCTAAGGCACCATACCGTATGGCCCCGCGCGAGTTAGAAGAGTTGCGAACTCAGTTAGATGAGTTGTTGCAGTGTGGTTTCATTAGGCCAAGTTCTTCTCCCTGGGGTGCTCCGGTTTTGTTCGTGAAAAAGAAGGACGATTCCATGAGATTGTGCATAGACTATAGAGAATTAAACAAAGTGACCATCAAGAACAGGTATCCGGTGCCAAGGATAGATGATCTGTTTGATCAGTTGCGTGGTAGCACAGTGTTTTCAAAGATTGATCTTCGATCAGGCTACCATCAGTTGAGGATCTGTGAGTCGGACGTTCCCCAGACTGCCTTTCGTTCTCGTTATGGCCATTTTGAATTTCTAGTCATGTCGTTTGGTTTGACAAATGCACCCTCTGCATTTATGGACATGATGAACCGCGTGTTCAAGGATTTTCTGGACCACTTTGTGGTGGTATTCATAGATGATGTGTTGGTTTATTCTAGTAGTGCGTAGGAGCATGCTACGCATTTGCGCTTAGTATTGTCTACTCTTAGAGAGCACAAGTTGTATGCAAAGTTGAGTAAGTGCGAATTCTGGCTTTCGCAAGTGTCTTTCCTGGGTCATGTGGTAAACAAAGATGGAATTACTGTAGACCCCGCTAAGATTTCTGCCGTATTGGATTGGAAGACGCCTTCGACGCCTAAGGAGATAAGGAGTTTCTTAGGGTTGGCCGGGTACTACAGGAGATTTGTCCAAGGATTTTCATTGCTGTCTGCACCCTTGACTAAGCTTACCCAGAAGAATACTGCTTTTGTTTGGAGCGATAAGTGCGAAGAGGCCTTTCAGGAATTGAAGAGGCGTTTGTGTAGTGCTCCGGTGTTGGCCTTGCCGATCGAAGGAGTCGAGTATGCAGTTTATGTAGACGCATCTCACATTGGACTGGGATGTGTGTTGATGCAAGAAGGGAAGGTGATTGCTTATGGGTCTAGACAATTGAAAGTTCATGAAAAGAATTACCCAACGCATGACTTAGAATTCGCCACAGTAATCTATGCTTTGAAGCTTTGGAGACACCTGTTATATGGAGTGTCATGCAAGATTTTCACGGATCATAAAAGTCTGAAGTATGTCTTCACCCAGAAGGAGCTGAATCTGCGCCAGCGGAGGTGGTTGGAGTATGTGGCGGATTATGAAGTAGATATTCTGTACCATCCGGTTAAGGCTAATGTGGTGGCCGATGCCCTGAGCCGGAAAACCGCGCATATCTTCAATCTCTCAGTGCAGTCCTTAGTAGAGGAGTTTATGTTGATGGATATATCAGTCGGTAGTTGTACCGCACCCTCGAGCTTAGAGGCTGAAGAGCCTTCTTGGATTGCCCTTACTAGGATGCATCAGAAGGAAGATCCTGACTTGCAGCATCTTCGAAGTAGAACTGAAAAAGGAGAATTGCCAGATTTTTGGATCGATGATAAGCATACTTTGAGGTACCGAGGTAGATATTGCGTCCCCGCGTTGGAAGAAATTCGGACAAAGATCTTTAGCGAGGCACATGATTCTAAGGTTTCCTACCATCCTGGTTCCACGAAAATGTATAAAGATCTGAAGCAGATCGTTTGGTGGTCAGGTATGAAGAATGATATAGCGAAATATGTGTTAGAATGTTTAACTTGTCAGCGCGTGAAAGCAGATCATAAGAGGCCTGGAGGTAAGTTGAACCCGTTAGATATTCCAACCTGGAAGTGGGAGAGTATTTCGATGGACTTCATTACCGGTTTGCCGAGATCTCCCAGTGGTCATGAATCGGTGTGGGTTACAGTAGATCGCTTGACAAAGTGTGCTCACTTTGTGCCCTTTAAGATTGGATACTCGATGGAGAAAATAGCAGAACTGTATTTGGATGAAGTTATCAGATTGCATGGTGTGCCTGTGAGCATTGTGTCGGACCGAGACTCGAGGTACACGTCCCGTTTCTGGCAGAGTTTGCAGGGAGCCTTGGGTACTGACCTTAGGTACTCTACCGCTTATCATCCCCATACCAATGGTCAGACAGAAAGAGTTAATCAGATTTTGGAAGATATGATAAGGTGCTATATCTTAGATCATGGTGGAGCTTGGGATAAGCGGCTTGGATTGATGGAGTTCGCGTATAACAACAGTTATCAAGAAAGCCTACAAATGGCCCCGTTTGAGGCTCTGTATGGGAGGCGTTGTCGGACTCCGTTGTTTTGGGCTGAGGTAGGTGAGAGTCCTTTGCTAGGCCCAGAGGCTTTGGAAGAGATGAATGTTGCTGTGAATCATATCCGCGAGAAGCTCCGCATTGCTCAGGAGCGGTATGAGAAGTATGCGAATCGAAGAAGAGTGGATTTCGAGTTTGCCGTTGGAGACAGGGTATTCTTGAAAGTTTCTTCGATGCCAGGTGTTAAGAGGTTTGGAAGGAACCACAAGTTGGATCCCCGGTATGTGGGACCTTTTCAGATTGTTGAGCGCATCGGAGTGTCAGCGTATAGATTGGATTTGACTGCTTCCTTTCCTAATGTTCACGATGTGTTTCACGTGAGCCAGCTGAGGAAGTGTTTGCGTAGCGATCGGCTTGTTCTTGATTCGGTGCCAGTTTTGCAGCCCAATCTTTCATATGTCGAAGAACCTGTCCGAATCTTGGAGACTCAGGAGCGTGTGTTGCGAAAGAAGACGATCCCGATGGTTAAGGTTCTTTGGAAGAATCAGGGTGTCGAAAGCGCGACGTGGGAGCTGGAGTCTGCCATGAGAGAGACTCACCCTAGCCTCTTCTCTAAGATTTTGGGCAAATCTTCTGTCAGTTAATCTTTTAAATTTGATTTTGTATCTTTCTTGATCTTCGGATTCCAAGTTTCGGGACGAAACTTCCTTTTAGGGGGAGTGACTGTAACGCCCCTGATTTTCGATAATTATTTTACGTGTCCGCTGCGACGTAATTTTGGCGTAAGGGCGTTATGTCAGCTCGTCTAGTAGTTTGATGAGCCTTAGCTTAGTTAAAGTATGTCTTGTAGATCGAGCGTGCGAGATTTCGCATCGTTTCGAGTTAAAGTAAAGATTTTGGGTGGATTTCAAGATTTTAGCTTCGGGAGGCTTTAGCCCGAGTTTGGCCCGTCGGAATTGAATTCTGACTTCGCCGTTGGATTCGCAGCGCCGTGTTTTAGTTAAGGTGCGAATTTCGTAGAAATCCGAGGTAATCTGGTCGCCCTCGCAGTTTAAGTAAATTGGGGAATTAATTAATTAATTAATTAATTAATAAAACAGGTCTTATATAAGGCCTAAAATCCCTTTCCCCTATTCATCTTCTTCCTCCCTCGATCAAATCAGCCGCCGAGCGAAAGGGCGAGTGCGGAGCTTCGAGGAGCGTTTGATCGGCGATTTCTAGGGCTGTAGTAGTCGGAATCGCGTTTGGAGAGAAGATTTGGAAAGCTCTCGGCGAGATCTTCGTTCTAGCGGTAAGCTTTTTCCGTTTTATGGAATTTTTGGAGTTAGGATAGTGACCTAACCCCTTCTTTCGACCCGAAAAGTTTCAGGAATCTGTGCTCGTGTGTTTCCCTAGCCAATCCATAGCTTTCGGAGCGGAGATCTTCGAGTTTGCAAGGTTTAAGGCAAGTGGCTTCCTCCTCCTCTTTGTTTGGTTAAGTCGTTGTTTTTCTTTCTCCTGATATATGCTTGGTGAACTGTGGGCTCGTGTTTCGAGCGTCTTGTTTGATAGATAGAAAACCCTAATTTTCCCCCATCCGTAGTGTCAGAAATTTCCTCCCGGAAGGCACCACCGTTCCCTAATTTATCCGCTGATTTGTCCCTCTCGAGAAGTCCTGGTAGTTTTCGAGAAGTTGTTTTAGCCAAGTTTTCGAGAAGACCCCTCGACCTCTCGAGAAATGCTTGATTTCTCGAGAACTTTCCCCACTGGAACCCCTATACTTCTCGAGAAAGCCCTTGTCCTCTCTCGAGAAATCCCTTGAGCTCTCGAGAAATCCCCTGATCCCTCTCGAGAAATCCCTTGTCCTCTCTCGAGAAATCCCTGCCTTCCTCTCGAGAAATCAAATTCCATCTCTCAAGAAATCCTTTTATCTCTCGAGAAATTCCTTGTAGTTTTCGAGAAGTCCTAAATTTTGATGTGATTTTGTGTGGTTTCTGGTGGTGGGATTTCAAAATTTTGGACGGGGCTCTGCCCCTAAGACCCTTGAGCTCTCGAGACCACCGCCAGGGGCGCTGCCCCTTGGACCCCGTTAGGGGCTCTACCCCTAAGACCCCGCCAGGGGCGCGGCCCCTTGGAACCCCGCCCGGAACACATGTGATTTCGTTGAGTTCTCGTGTTTGAATCTCGTGTCCCCTCGGGTGTACTTGGATGATTGCCAGTGACCCTTCAGTTCTTCTGATCTCGAATCCCTCTCGTTTGAACCTCTTTTTACCCGTTGTGGTCTGTTAACATTTGAGTCACTCTTATGATTCATATTGATCGATGTGTACTTCGTCCAGACCCTATTTCTTAGGGCCTTCCAGTGATTATCCTTTCGGGCAGCGTCCCGTGTTTAATTAAAATTTAAGTAATAAGAACTACTGTCTTTAGCCTTACACAGTAGTTGTGTTTGGGGGACAGTGGGGGAAAATGTTATAGCCTTGCACGGTAGTTGTGTTTGGATGGTTGGGTCTAGTGGTACCCCCACCTGGTCTTGGGCTTTGGGTAGCGGAGGTAGTTAACCGCTCCCGTATAATTTGAGCTGATCAGTCTCTTTAATTGAGGAAACTAAATAAATGAACGTGTTTGTTCCTCCTTTGGTATTTAGTGCACTTAATGCTTGTTGGTTCTTTGTTTAGAGCTTCTTTTTTCGGTAAATTTGGCTTGGGTTGGTACCCCTTATGCCTTGCTTGTTTTTCTGTTAGTTTTCTGCCACTTGTAATTCCTTGCTGAGGCGTTCTTTGTTTTATTGAATGCCTCAGGTTCAGAGCCGTAACGGCTAGTGGTGTAGCCTGAAGTTCAGAGTTTTAGTAGCTGTTCACCCCACTGCTGCGAGGTAGTTGTTTTTAGTTACTTCTTGTGCTCAGACATACTAGTTGGTGCCAATGGGTTAGTGTCATGTTGTTGACGCCCATTGTGCCCCTTTTTATACTTTATAGTTTATTTGCCAGATTATGCCACTATTTTTAGATCTTGTGTACCTTACCCTCTGGGAATGATTTATGTTAGGTGCACTATAGTTATAAAATGGTTTTTCTTCATCCTCATTGCATTCTTTCTAACTAAAACCCTTAACTTTAAAGTCGCCTAAAGGTATTTTCTACTCTTACAGTACGCCTAGTTATGTGCATATCACTTACGTCATGCTCCGTCGTTTGCATACATGTAGGACTTTAAGTAAACCAAATCAAGTATTTTCCGCTGCAATTATATATACTTTCTCGGTGGACTAGTTGATCCACGAACTGAGAGACACAGTTCTTATCTCAAAACCCCTAATAAATGATTTCAAATGATGACTTATCATATAATCATGTTTGTTTAGTTAAGTAATAGGTTCCCGCCTGAGCGTCTACAGTTGTCTCCTGTGTGACATGGCATCATGACGTGTATTTTCTCTTACTCTGATATTCTTAAATTCGGAGAAAATGCGGGTTGTGACAGTTGGTATCAGAGCCAGGTTGTTTGACAAGTGGGTCGGGCAACAAATTCTGATATAGTTTAGCAGTTGTTTGATTTCATTACATACACACACCGAAGTGTCATCAGTACGTCTTGGCCGAAGCATGAACACTACACTCATGGTATGATAGGAAGTATACGGGGCATATTATGTAGTATGGGATGCATAATATGTGTTTGTATATGGATCCACCATAGGTTGCAACATGTGACGGTTATGTAGTATGGGATGCATAACCATCATCACATGGATGCCCATTAGCACATTTTCTCTTTCGTTGCATGCAATATTATGTAGTATGGGATGCATAATATTACATGTGTACGCCGCTCATAACATGCATTAAGGCCTTTATTAGAATGCATTGCACAACATACTTTACATGGCATTGCATAAGCACACGTGCGAAGTTAAAGACTTATATGATGACACGCGTGCACACATGATTTCAAAACGAATAGAAATTTCATGCATTCATGCCCTTTGCATATGAGACTAGTGGGACGATGTAGTATCGTTCCCGAGATTTGCATATCATCATGAAAATATCTCAGAGAAAGGTAGTGGAAATGGCAAGTAACTGTACATGTATGTTCTGAAACAAGCAGTGTAGTTCTAGTGTAAGGTCAAGTTTTAATTAGAGGTTTATGCGTATTAGCAGAAATGGCGCGCAAGCGAGTCACGACTAGGTCAACTCCCCAGTCGGAGGGCGAGTCTTTGGGTGCGCAAAGTGAAGCCTTGATCGAGAGTCTGCGCCAGAGCAATGAGACTCTGGCTAGGCAGATGGTTGCGATGCAGTCGCAGGTTGAGGCGTTGTTGGCTGCCGGTGCTAGGCAGCAACCCGTAGTGCAGGCCCCGGTAGTAGGACAGGCTGTACCTACTCCTCCTGCTCCCTTGGTACCCCCAGTAGCGATACCACCGGAAATGAATTTTATTTCGCATTTTCAAAGGTTGGGACCTCCTACGTTTGACCGAAGAGCAGATTTCATGGCATTAGATGACTGGTTTGTTGCCATTGAGGAGATGTTTTCGTACTCAGGAATCTCTGCAGACCAAAAGGTGATGGTCGCCGCTTACCAGCTGAAAGGACTTGCTAAGAGCTGGTGGATTAGGGAGAGGGAAAATCTAGTAGGTGGATGTTCGTGGGAGTCGTTCAAGGCGATGGTGTTAAAGAAATTCCTGCCGTCGGTCGAGCAAGACCGTTTAATGAATAATTTTCTGCACCTGAAGCAAAGACAACTCACGGTTAGTGAGTATGAGATCAAGTTCAGTAAGTTGAGCAGATTTGCTCCAGATTTAGTGGCTTCTGAGGCAGGAAGAATGAAGCGATTTCTTGGAGGTCTTCGTAGCGATATTCAGTAGTTGGCGAGTGCTTATAAATCTGAAAGTTATGCTGAAGTGGTAGAAGAAGCACTGAAAGTCGAGGCTATCGACAATGCCAAGAATCGGGGTGCTCTAACGAAAAAGGACAAGAGGAAAGTCGAAGAGGGGGAGAGCCCCAAGGTATCTAGCCCGGCTCCAAAGAAAAGGAGTGGAGAGGTGTGTAGCTTCTGTGGCCGCCCCGGCCATCCAGTGGAGAAATGTTTCAAGAGGAAGGGAGCTCAGAAGCAGCAGCGAGTGCTAGCAATCCAGGGTGCTCCGAAGGGTGAGGTGTTCTGCCAGTTGTGCAAGCAGAAAGGGCATGATGTGGCCCAGTGTTGGACCAAAGATAAAGTCTGCTTCCAGTGCAAGCAGAAGGGGCACGTGAAGTTCCAATGCCCGCTGATTCAACCACCGTTGCAGCCTATTCCGCTTCGAACCTTGCCGCCGCCGCAGCATCAGGATAAAGGAAGTAGAAAGCTGAACGTGTTAACCCAGGAGCAAGCGCAGTCTTCGACCCAAGTGATCGCAGGTTAGACCTTAAGACAACTGTTTAGTCTTGTTTCTTTTTTTAGTTCACTGTATTAGACTAGTTTCTCTTCGCGCTTATAGGAAGATTTAAGGTAAAGAATCGTTGGGCGCGTGTTCTGTTCGATTTGGGTGCTACCCATTCGTTCGTAGCAAGGGCCTTCGTTGAGCGTCACCGTTTGACCCCTGAGCTGGGCAACGATTCGTTCCTCGTTAAGTTCCCTTCTGGTGATCTGGTGTCCTTGAACCAGTGCGTCCAAAGTTGCCCCGTTCTCTTAGGAGATTTCTTGGCTGTTGCTGATCTCAAAGTGTTAGACTTAGAAGACTTTGACGTAATATTGGGTATGGAATGGTTGTCCAGTTATGATGCGGTCATCCGATGCAAGGAAAAGCGTCTGGACTTCGTGATGGACAACGGTCAACCCATGAGCGTTTTTGATTCTCCGTACCAGAGTTCTTCGATAATTTCCGCGGTATGTGCTCGGAAACTGTTAATTTCCGGTTGTTTGGCTTACCTTGTTTATGTAGTAGAAACTGTACCTAGACCGCCGTGTGCTGAGAGCGTTCCGGTTGTGCGAGAATTTCCTGACGTCTTTCCTGTCAGTCTTCCTGGACTCCCACCTGATAGAGATGTGGAGTTCGTTATTGATCTTGAGCCTGGTACTCGTCCTATTGCTAAGGCACCATACCGTATGGCCCCGTGCGAGTTAGAAGAGTTGCGAACTCAGTTAGATGAGTTGTTGCAGTGTGGTTTCATTAGGCCAAGTTCTTCTCCCTGGGGTGCTCCGGTTTTGTTCGTGAAAAAGAAGGACGGTTCCATGAGATTGTGCATAGACTATAGAGAATTAAACAAAGTGACCATCAAGAACAGGTATCCGTTGCCAAGGATAGATTATCTGTTTGATCAGTTGCGTGGTAGCACGGTGTTTTCAAAGATTGATCTTCGATCAGGCTACCATCAGTTGAGGATCAGTGAGTCGGACGTTCCCGGACTGCCTTTCGTTCTCGTTATGGCCATTTTGAATTTCTAGTCATGTCGTTTGGTTTGACAAATGCACACTCTGCATTTATGGACATGATGAACCGCGTGTTCAAGGATTTTTTGGACCACTTTGTGGTGGTATTCATAGATGATGTGCTGGTTTATTCTAGTAGTGCGTAGGAGCATGCTACGCATTTGCGCTTAGTATTGTCTACTCTTAGAGAGCACAAGTTGTATGCAAAGTTGAGTAAGTGCGAATTCTGGCTTTCGCAAGTGTCTTTCCTGGGTCATGTGGTAAACAAAGATGGAATTACTATAGACCCCGCTAAGATTTATGCCGTATTGGATTGGAAGACGCCTTCGACGCCTAAGGAGATAAGGAGTTTCTTAGGGTTGGCCGGGTACTACAGGAGATTTGTCCAAGGATTTTCATTGTTGTCTGCACCCTTGACTAAGCTTACCCAGAAGAATACTGCTTTTGTTTGGAGCGATAAGTGCGAAGAGGCCTTTCAGGAATTGAAGAGGCGTTTGTGTAGTGCTCCAGTGTTGGCCTTGCCGATCGAAGGAGTCGAGTATGCAGTTTATGTAGACGCATCTCACATTGGACTGGGATGTGTGTTGATGCAAGAAGGGAAGGTGATTGCTTATGGGTCTAGACAATTGAAAGTTCATGAAAAGAATTACCCTACGCATGACTTAGAATTCGCCGCAGTAATCTATGCTTTGAAGCTTTGGAGACACCTGTTATATGGAGTGTCATGCAAGATTTTCACGGATCATAAAAGTCTGAAGTATGTCTTCACCTAGAAGGAGCTGAATCTGCGCCAGCGGAGGTGGTTGGACTATGTGGCGGATTATGAAGTAGATATTCTGTACCATCCGGGTAAGGCTAATGTGGTGGCCGATGCCTTGAGCCGGAAAACCGCGCATATCTTCAATCTCTCAGTGCAGTCCTTAGTAGAGGAGTTTATGTTGATGGATATCTCAGTCGGTAGTTGTACCGCACCCTCGAGCTTAGAGGCTGAAGAGCCTTCTTGGATTGCCCTTACTAGGATGCATCAGAAGGAAGATCCTGACTTGCAGCATCTTCGAAGTAGAACTGAAAAAGGAGAATTGCCAGATTTTTCGATCGATGATAAGGATACTTTGAGGTACCGAGGTAGATATTGCGTCCCCGCGTTGGAAGAAATTCGGACAAAGATCTTTAGCGAGGCACATGATTCTAAGGTTTCCTACCATCCTGGTTCCACGAAAATGTATAAAGATCTGAAGCAGATCGTTTGGTGGTCAGGTATGAAGAATGATATAGCGAAATATGTGTTAGAATGTTTAACTTGTCAGCGCGTGAAAGCAGATCATAAGAGGCCTGGAGGTAAGTTGAACCCGTTAGATACTCCAACCTGGAAGTGGGAGAGTATTTAGATGGACTTCATTACCGGTTTGCCGAGATCTCCCAGTGGTCATGACTCGGTGTGGGTTATAGTAGATCGCTTGACAAAGTGTGCTCACTTTGTGCCCTTTAAGATTGGATACTCGATGGAGAAAATAGCATAACTGTATTTGGATGAAGTTATCAGATTGCATGGTGTGCCTGTGAGCATTGTGTCGGACCTAGACTCGAGGTACACGTCCCGTTTCTGGCAGAGTTTGCAGGGAGCCTTGGGTACTGACCTTAGGTACTCTACCGCTTATCATCCCCAGACCAATGGTCAGACAGAAAGAGTTAATCAGATTTTGGAAGATATGATAAGGTGCTATATCTTAGATCATGGTGGAGCTTGGGATAAGCGGCTTGGATTGATGGAGTTCGCGTATAACAACAGTTATCAAGAAAGCCTACAAATGGCCCCGTTTGAGGCTCTGTATGGGAGGCGTTGTCGGACTCCGTTGTTTTGGGCCGAGGTAGGTGAGAGTCCTTTGCTAGGCCCAGAGGCTTTGGAAGAGATGAATGTTGTTGTGACTCATATCCGCGAGAAGCTCCGCATTGCTCAGGAGCGGTATGAGAAGTATGCGAATCGAAGAAGAGTGGATTTCGAGTTTGCCGTTGGAGACAGGGTATTCTTGAAAGTTTCTCCGATGCCAGGTGTTAAGAGGTTTGGAAGGAACCACAAGTTGGATCCCCGGTATGTGGGACCTTTTCAGATTGTTGAGCGCATCGGAGTGTCAGCGTATAGATTGGATTTGACTGCTTCCTTTCCTAATGTTCACGATGTGTTTCACGTGAGCCAGCTGAGGAAGTGTTTGCGTAGCGATCGGCTTGTTCTTGATTTGGTGCCAGTTTTGCAGCCCAATCTTTCGTATGTCGAAGAACCTGTCCGAATCTTGGAGGCTCAGGAGCGTGTGTTGCGAAAGAAGACGATCCCGATGGTTAAGTTCTTTGGAAGAATCAGGGTGTCGAAAGCGCGACGTGGTAGCTGGAGTCTGCCATGAGAGAGACTCACCCTAGCCTCTTCTCTAAGATTTCATGTAAATCTTCTGTCAGTTAATCTTTTAAATTTGATTTTGTGTCTTTCTTGATCTTCGGATTCCAAGTTTCGGGACGAAACTTCCTTTTAGGGGGAGTGACTGTAACGCCCCTGATTTTCGTTAATTATTTTACGTGTCCGCTGTGACGTAATTTTGGCGTAAGGGCGTTACGTCAGCTCGTCTAGTAGTTTGATGAGCCTTAGCTTAGTTAAAGTATGTCTTGTAGATCGAGCGTGCGAAATTTCGCATCGTTTCGAGTTAAAGTAAAGATTTTGGGTGGATTTCAAGATTTTAGCTTCGGGAGGCTTTAGCCCGAGTTTGGCCCGTCGGAATTGAATTCTGATTTCGCCGTTGGATTCGCAGTGCCGTGTTTTAGTTAAGGTGCGAATTTCGTAGAAATCCGAGGTAATCTGGTCGCCCTCGCAGTTTAAGTAAATTGGGGAATTAATTAATTAATTAATTAATAAATCAGGTCTTATATAAAGCCTAAGATCCCTTTCCCCTATTCATCTTCTTCCTCCCTCGATCAAATCAGCCGCCGAGCGAAAGGGCGAGTGCGGAGCTTCGAGGAGCGTTCGATCGGCGATTTCTAGGACTGTAGTAGTCGGAATCGCGTTTGGAGAGAAGATTTGGAAAGATCTCGGCGAGATCTTCGTTCTAGCGGTAAGCTTTTCCCGTTTTATGGGATTTTTGGAGTTAGGATAGTGACCTAACCCCTTCTTTCGACCCGAAAAGTTTCAGGAATCTGTGCTCGTGTGTTTCCCTAGCCGATCCATAGCTTTCCGAGCGGAGATCTTCGAGTTTGCAAGGTTTAAGGGAAGTGGCTTCCTCCTCCTCTTTGTTTGGTTGAGTCGTGGTTTTTCTTTCTCCTGATAGATGCTTGGTGAACTGTGGGCTCGTGTTTCGAGCGTCTTGTTTGATAGATAGAAAACCCTAATTTTCCCCCATCCGTAGTGTCAGAAATTTCCTCCCAGAAGGCACCACCGTTCCCTAATTTATCCGTTGATTTGTCCCTCTCGAAAAGTCCTGTTAGTTTTCGAGAAGTTGTTTTAGCCAAGTTTTCGAGAAGACCCCTCGACCTCTCGAGAAATGCTTGATTTCTCGAGAACTTTCCCCGCTGGAACCCCTATACTTCTCGAGAAAGCCCTTGTCCTCTCTCGAGAAATCCCTTGAGCTCTCGAGAAATCCCCTGATCCCTCTCGAGAAATCCCTTGTCCTATCTCGAGAAATCCCTACCTTCCTCTCGAGAAATAGAATTCCATCTCTCGAGAAATCCTTTTATCTCTCGAGAAGTTCCTTGTAGTTTTCGAGAAGTCCTAAATTTTGATGTTATTTTGTGTGGTTTCTGGTGGTGGGATTTCAAAATTTTGGACGGGGCTCTGCAACTAAGACCCTTGAGCTCTCGAGACCACCGCCAGGGGCGCTGCCCCTTGGACCCCGTTAGGGGCTCTGCCCCTAAGACCCCGCCAGGGGCGCGGCCCCTTGGAACCCCGCCCGGAATGCATGTGATTTCGTTGAGTTCTCGTGTTTGAATCTCGTGTCCCCTCGGGTGTACTTGGATGATTGCCAGTGACCCTTCAGTTCTTCTGATCTCGAATCCCTCTCGTTTGAACCTCTTTTTACCCATTGTGGTCTGTTAACATTTGAGTCACTCTTATGATTCATATTGATCGATGTGTACTTCGTCTTGACCCTATTTCTTAGGGCCTTCCAGTGATTATCCTTTCGGGCAGCGTCCCGTGTTTAATTAAAATTTAAGTAATAAGAACTACTGTCTTTAGCCTTACACAGTAGTTGTGTTTGGGGGACAGTGGGGGAAAATGTTATAGCCTTGCACGGTAGTCGTGTTTGGATGGTTGGGTCTAGTGGTACCCCCACCTGGTCTTGGGCTTTGGGTAGCGGAGGTAGTTAACCGCTCCCGTATAATTTGAGCTGATCAGTCTCTTTAATTGAGGAAACTAAATAAATGAACGTGTTTGTTCCTCCTTTGGTATTTAGTGCACTTAATGCTTGTTGGTTCTTTGTTTAGAGCTTCTTTTTTCGGTAAATTTGGCTTGGGTTGGTACCCCTTATGCCTTGCTTGTTTTTCTGTTAGTTTTCTGCCACTTGTAATTCCTTGCTGAGGCGTTCTTTGTTTTATTGAATGCCTCAGGTTCAGAGCCGTAACGGCTAGTGGTGTAGCCTGAAGTTCGGAGTTTTAGTAGTTGTTCACCCCGCTGCTGCGAGGTAGTTGTTTTAGTTACTTCTTGTGCTCAGACATACTAGTTGGTGCCAATGGGTTAGTGTCATGTTGTTGACGCTCATTGTGCCCCTTTTTATACTTTATAGTTTATTTGCCAGATTATGCCACTATTTTTAGATCTTGTGTACCTTACCCTCTGGGAATGATTTATGTTAGGTGCACTATAGTTATAAAATGGTTTTTCTTCATCCTCATTGCATTCTTTCTAACTAAAACCCTTAACTTTAAAGTCGCCTAAAGGTATTTTCTACTCTTACAGTACGCCTAGTTATGTGCATATCACTTACGTCATGCTCCGTCGTTTGCATACATGTAGGACTTTAATTAAACCAAATCAAGTATTTTCCGCTGCAATTATATATACTTTCTCGGTGGACTAGTTGATCCACGAACTGAGAGACACAGTTGTTATCTCAACACCCCTAATAAATGATTTCAAATGATGACTTATCATATAATCATGTTTGTTTAGTTAAGTAATAGGTTCCCGCCTGAGCGTCTACAGTTGTCTCCTGTATGACGTGGCATCATGACGTGTATTTTCTCTTACTCTGATATTCTTAAATTCGGAGAAAATGCGGGTTGTGACACTAGCACAGGGAAAAGAGGCAAGGGGCAGATGGGAAGAGCCACCCCGACTTGAGGCGGCGGAGGAGGTAGTCGAGATGGAGGTCACCACCCAGGAGGGGAAGGTGGAGATGGTGCAGATCAGCGGGGGCCTTGGCCCGGAGGACAGGAGGAAGACACTGGAGTGCATCCAAAAGAATGTGAACATCTTCGCATGGAGCACGGCAGACATGCTGGGCATCGATGCGGACGTGGCCTGCCACCGGCTTAATCTAGAGGAAGGAACTCGCCCCATCCTCCAGAAGAGGAGGGCCATTGACGACAAGATAGAGGATCCAATCCGAGAGGAGGTGGAGAAGATCCTCAAGACTGGTTTTGTCTCAGAGATCCAGTATCCAGGCTGGGTCTCCAATGTCATAATGGTGAAAAAAGTCGATGGCCGCTGGAGAATGTGTATCGATTTTTCTCTTTTAAACAAATCCTGCCCTAAGGATTGTTATCCTTTTCCTCGGATCGATGCACAGGTTGACTCATCCATCGGTTTTTCTGTAATGAGTTTTTTAGATGCTTTTTTAGGTTATCATCAGATCAGGATGCACCCCCAGATGTCAAGGATATCTCCTTCATCATGAGAGAAGGGTGCTACTGCTATAAGATGATGCTGTTTGGGATGAAAAATGCATGGGCAACGTACTAGAGGATGATGGATCACATCTTCTGGGAACAAAGAGGAAAGAACTTGGAGGTTTACATAGATGACCTCATATTGAAGAGCAAGGATGTGAGATCCCACCATACGGATCTCAAACATACCTTTGCCACCCTGCGCAGGTTCAAGATGAGGTTGAACCCTTCGAAGTGTGTCTTCGGCGCCAGCGAGGGAAAGTTTCTGGGTCACCTCCTTACCCCGGCACGGGTGGAGCCTAACCCAGACAAATTGAAAGCTATAATGGAATTGGGATCGCCGTGAAATGCTAAGGAAGTCCAGCGCCTGACTGAAAAGCTAGTAGGGTTGAGTAGGTTTCTCTCCCAGGCAGGAGAGAAATGCTCCCCCCTTTTTCAAGGTATTGAGGGGCAATCAAAAGTTCGAGTGGACGAAGGTGTGTGAGGGTGCCTTCCAAGCCTTGAAGAATCAACTCACTAAGGCTCCGCTGCTCCAGGGCCCTAAGGAGGGGGAGAGTCTGGCCTTGTATTTCGGAGTAGGGGCTGAGTCCTTGAGCTGCGTCCTGGTCCGGGAAGAGGGTAAGAAGCAGCTGCCCATCTATTATGTAAGCAGGGTCCTGAAGAAGGCAGAGCTCCGGTACCCAATTTTAGAAAAGCTGGCCTTCGCTCTGGTCATCTCAGCCAGGAAGCTCAGGCCATACTTCCAGGCCCATTCGATCCAAGTAGTGACCGACCACCCCTTTTGAAAAATCTTTGAGGGCGTAGAGCATTCAGGGAGGCTCGCAAAGTGGTCAGTGGAGCTGAACGAGTTTGACATCACGTTTGTCCCTCGGCTGTCGATGAAGGCTCAGGTCGTGGCAGATTCATGACAGACTATGTAGTTGAGATGGAAGAGGAACAAGCCCCCCGCCACATCTCCTGGAAGTTGCTGGTGGACGGGGCCTCATGAAGGAACTCTTTAGGAGGGGGAGTGGTGTTGGAAAGCCCCCATGGGGTAAAAATTGAGCAAGCGTTGGTAATACATTTCCCCATCACCAACAACTAGGCGGAGTACAAAGCAGTGATCATCGGCCTGCGTTTGGTCCAGGAATTGGGGGTTCACGATGTGGAGGTCCTCACAGATTCAATGGTAATAGCCCCACACATTAAGGGAGAGTACGAGGCAAGGGAGCCCACCCTCATGAAGTATCTAACCAAAGTGAGGGGGTCTCATCGGAACATTCAAGACTTTCTCCATCAAGCACATACTAAGGGAAGAGAGTGCCTCTGCAGATCAGTTGGCCAAAGTCGTTCCTCGGGCTGGAGGGACCTTGACAGATTTGTTCTGCCCGTCGATTGAAGAGTGGGAACTCAAGGATATAAAATAGGGACCCTCGTGGAAGGACACTTTCATGACCTTCCTGGCAACATGCAAGTTTCCGGAAGAGGTTTCTGACCAAAGGCGCTTCAGGTACAAGTCTGCCTACTATGTGCTTCATGAGGGGGACTTGTATCGGAAGACTTTCTCAGGACTCCTAGCATGATGCATATTTGAGAAGGAGGTCCCAAGGATCCTAGAGGAGGTTCACTCCGGCAAATGTGATAGCCATTCAGGGAGTAGGACGCTGGAGGCACGGATAATGAGGCAGGGGTACTTCTGGCCAACCCTGAGCAAGGATGCAGTGGGGTTTGCCAAGAAGTGTTAGAAGTGTCAGTTGTTCGCCCCACTTCAGCTTTTACCGGCTCAGAGGCTAAGGAGCATCACAATGCCATGGCCCTTCGCCATATGGGGGATGGATCTGGTTGGACCTTTCCCCCAGGAGAGTGGGCAGAGAAGGTTCCTCTTGGTCAAGATCGACTATTTCTTAAAGTGGTTGGAAGTTAAAGCTTTGGCCAAGGTCATCTCCCAGGTAATCCGCAAATTTGTGTGGGCAGAGATCATCTGCCGGCATGGGCTCCCACAAGCCATAGTCACAGATAATGGCCCGCAATTTGCCTATGAAGAATTCATCAGCTTCTATAGTCAGGTTGTGATAGACCTCAGGTTCGCACCCGTCCATCACCTCAGGAGCAACGGGCAGGTGGAGGCGGCGAATTAGGTCATAGTGAACCTGCTCAAGTAGAAAGTAGAGAACTTAAAGGGGAGTTGGGTGGAGAAACTTCCTTCGATTCTTTGGGCTCTAAGAACCACGCCCAATACTGCCACAGGGGAGACCCCGTTCAAGCTCTCTCGTGGTTGTGAGGCTGTTATTCCCATGGAGTTTGAAGTCAAAACATCGTGGGTAATGGTCGTCGGGGAGGGAGATGAAGAATGGATATCAGGAAACGACGAGGAGTTGAGGCTCTCCCTGGATCTGATCGAGGAGGTCCGGGATCTCGCCGCCATTCGACAAGAGGAAGTTAAGTGGCGGATGGCCAAATACTTTGACAAGCACATCAGGATCAAGCAATTTGAGAAGGGGGACCTCGTGTTATGAAAGGTCGACGCGGCTGGAAGGTCTGCCGCGGTTGGAAAGATCCCAATTGGGAGGGTCCCTATGTTGTGGAAGAAGCCCTAAGTCAGGAGGATATTGCCTCTAGAATGTGGAAGTCGAGTCCATCGGTCACACATGTAGAAGTGATGACTTGAAGCATTTTTATCCCTAGGTTCAGGTAACGAGAGCATCTTTGCTTTAAATACTTTATTTTCTTATATACGCAGAGTGTGATAGCTTGCGTGGTAATGATCTAAAGATTCAAAGGTTGGCCCCGAGCAGGCCCGCTGACCAGGCTCTCATCTGGCTGGCAGGGCCATAGGCTCACTCGGTGGCAGGTGGAAAAGATTCAAAGATTGGCCCCGAGAAGACCCACTGACCAGGCTCTCATCTAGCTGGCAGGGTCGTGGGCTCACTCGGCGGCAGGTTCTAAAGATTCAAAGGTTGACCCCGAGCAAACCCACTGACCAGGCTCTCATCTGGCTGGTAGGATCGTAGGCTCACTCGGTGGCAGGTGGCAAAGATTTACAGGTTGGCCCCGAGCAGACCCGTTGACTAGGCTCTCATCTAGCTGGAAGGTTTGTAGGCTCACTCGGTGGAAGGTTCCAAAGATTCAAAGGTTGGCACCGAGCAGACTCGCTGTCCAGGCTCTCATTTAGCTGGCAGGGTCGTAGGCTCACTCGGTGGCAGGTGTCACAACCGGCATTTTCCCTGAATTTAGGAATATCAGAGTAAGAGAAAATACGCGTCATGATGCCACGTCATGCAGGAGATAACTACAGACGCTCAGGAGGGAACCTATTACTTATTTAATCAAAACATGTTTACCTGATAGATCATCATTTGAAATCATTTATTAGGTTTTGGGGGTAAGAACCGTGTCTCTCAGTTCGTGGATCAACTAGTCCACCGAGAAAATATATGTAATTGCAGCGGAAAATACTTGATTTAGTTCACTTAAGGTCCTAAATGCACGAGATGACAAGACATAAAGTAAATGATATGCACATATCTAGGCGTAGTATGAGTATAGAAAATATCTTTAGGCGACTTTAAAGATAAGGATTTCAGTTAAAAGGAATGCAATGAGGATGAAAGAAAAGCCATTTTATAACTATAATGCACCTAGACATAAATCATTCTCTGAGAGCAAGATACACAAGATATAAAAGTAGTGGCACTTAACTGACAAGTAACCTATAAAGTATAAAAAAGAAGCACAACGGGCGTCAACAACCTGACACAAACCCATTGGCTCCAAACTAGCATGTCTGAACACAAGAAGGAAACTAACAATAACAACCTCGCAGTTGTGGGGTAAAACAACAACTAAAACTCTCGAAGACTCCGGGCTACACCACTAGCAGCTAAGGCTCTGAACCTGAGGCATTCAATAAAATAAAGAATGCCTCAGCAAGGAATTTACAAGTGGCAGAAAAACAAGAACTAAAGTAAATAAGGCATAAGGGGTACCAACCCAAGCCCAACACTTACAGGAAAGGAAGCTCCAAGCACAGAACTAAACAATGCACCAAGTGCACCAAATACCAAAAAGAGATACAAGTAAAGTCCATTTATCTTGTTAAATTTATTTAAAGAGTCTGATTAGCTCAAATTAAGCGGGGGAGGTCCTTTATCCTCTGCCACCCAAAGCCAAAAATGGGTGGGGGTTTCAATATCTACAACCACACAAACACATCCCACGGGACCACAGGACAATCCTGCGGTTCACCACTAAAATGGCCTTCGTGCAAGGCTACAACAATTCCCCACTGCCCCCCCCCCCCCCCCCCCCCCCCCCCCACAAAACACGACCCACCGTGTAAGGACAAAGGCAATGGTTCTTATTAATTAATTTCTTTAATTATGGCACGGGAGGAAGCCCGAGAAAACAATCACCAGGATACCCTAAGGATAGGGTCACAAATGAAGTAAACACTACATAGACGATTCATAAGAGAAGACATATGTTATTTAACCACAACGGGTACGAGATTTCAAAGAGGAGAAGTAATCGGAGGCATAACTCAAGTACTAAGAAATAGAGGGCATTCCTCGATAATCTAAAGGATAAGAACATAGTTCTCGAGAAATCAAGGAGTGGGGTCATAAAGTTCTAGGGAAAACAAGGGCAAGAACAAACACTTCTCGGGAAATCCCAAACATGGACTATGATTTCTCGAGAAATTATATGCAGGGATCAAGCTGCTTCTCGAGAAATTAAAGGCATGGGTAAAGTTGTTCTCGAGAAATCAAGGTAGGGGTAAAGTTTCACGAGAACTGAAGGGTAGGGATCAGGTTTCTCAAAAAAAGAAGGGCCGGGATCAACTTTCTCGAAAAAAGAAAGGGCAGGAATCAAATGCCCGGTCATTCGTCGAACGCAAGGCCGTTCGTCGAATGCGCCGTTCGACGAACGCAAGGCCGTTCGACGAACGCAAGGCCGTTCGTCGAGCGCAATGCCGCTCGTCGAATGTCAGGAAATAGGAGTTCGACGAACGTCAGGAAGCAAAAAGAGTTCGACGAACTTCGGGAAGCAAAAAGAGTTCGACAAACGTCAGGAAAGAGGAGTTCGACGAACATCAGGAAAGAGAAGTTCGACGAACGTCAGGAAAAGAAGAGTTCGACGAACGTTAGGCCGTTCGTCAAATGCGCCATTCGACGGACATCGGGTCGTTCGACGAACGTCAGGAATCGAAGAGTTCGACGAACATCAGGCCTTTCATCGAATGCGTCGTTCGACGAACGTCGGGCCGTTCGACGAACGTCAGGAATCGACTGATTTCTCGTGAAATTGAAGGCTGCAGGCAAAAAGAAACCTGGGCAAATGATTTCCCGAGAAATCCCAGGCTTCATGCAAAAAGAAACCAAGGCAAAAGATTTCCCGAGAAATCCAAGGTTGCGGGCAAAAAGAAATCAAGGCTGCAGGCAAAAGAAACCAGGGCGACAAACAAGAAGAAAGGAGGAAAATAGCCACTTGCCTTAAACCTTGCTAAACTCAAAGACCTCCGCTCCAAAAGGTAAGGATCGGCAAGAACTCACTCAAGCACAACAACCTGAAACTTTTCGGATCAAAAAGGAGTAGTTAGGTCACTACCTTAACTCCAAAAATTCCACGAAATGGGAAAAGCTTACCACTAGAACGAAGATCTCACCAAGAGCTTTCCGAAACCACTCTCCAAACACGATTCCGACTACAACAGCCTTCGAATCGCCGGCCGGAAGCTCCACGACACTTCTCTCTCGCTCTCTCGCTCGGCTACTGGTTTGGATCGACGAAGGAAGAAGAAGGATAGGGAGAGAACTTTAGGTTTTATAATAAACCCTAATTTAATATTTAATTAATTAAATAATTCTCCCTTTTACTTAAACTGCGAGGGCGACCAAAACACTTCGGATTTTCATGAAAATCGCACCTAAACTGAAGATCGGCAAAAGTCAGGATTCAATTCCGACGAGCCAAACTCGGGATAAAGCATCCTGAAGCTAAAGTTTTGATAACTACTCAAAGTCGCCCCTCTAACTCGAAACAGCGCGAAGTCTCGCACGCTCTATCTAAATTACACACTTTAACTGAGCTAAGGCCCAAAACTAAACCTGACGAGCCGACGTAACGCCCTTATGCCAAAATTACGTCACAGCGGCCACGTAAATAATTAATAAAAATCAGGGGCGTTACAGTCACTCCCCCTAAAAAGAAGTTTCGTCCCGAAACTTGAAATCCAAAGATCAAGAAAGATACAGAATCAAATCCAAAGATTACCTGACAGGAGATTTACCCAAAATTTAAGAGAAGAGGCCAGGATGAGTCTCTCTCATGGTAGACTCCAGCTCCCATGTTGCTCTTTCGACGCCCTGATTCTTCCAAAGACCCTTTACAAACGGGATCGTCTTCCTCCGCAACACACGCTCCTGAGTCTCCAAGATTCGGACAGGCTCTTCAACATACGAAAAATTGGGCTTCAATATGGGCACTGAATCAAGAACAAGCCGATCACTACGCAGACACTACCTCAGGTGGCTCACATGAAACACATCGTGAACATTTGGGAAGGAAGCGGGCAAATCCAATCTATAAGCTGACACTCTGATGCGCTCAACAATCTGGAAAGGTCCCACATACCGGGGGTCCAACTTGTGGTTCCTTCCAAATCTCTTAACGCCCTGCATCGGAGAAACTTCCAAGAACACCAAGTCTCCGACGTCAAACTCAAGATCCACCCTTCTCCGATTGGCATACTTCTCATACCGCTCCTGAGCGATACGAAGCTTCTCGCGGATATGAGTCACAACAACGCTCATCTCTTCCAAAGCTTCTGGGCTAACAATGGACTCTCACCAACCTCGACCCAAAACAAGGGAGTTCGGCAACGCCTCCCATACAGAGCCTAAAAGGGGGCCATTTTCAAACTCTCCCGATAACTATTATTGTAGGCAAATTCCATCATTCCAAGACGCTTATCCCACGCTCCACCATAATTTAAAATATAGCACCTTATCGTATCCTCCAAAATTTGATTCACTCTCTCTGTCTGACCATTGGTCTGAGGATTGTAAGCGGTAAAGTATCTAAGGTTAGTGCCCAAATCTCCTTGCAAACTCTGCCAGAAACGAGACATATACCTTGAATCTCGGACCGACACAATGCTCACGGGCACACCCTGCAATCTGATGACTTCATTCAAATAAAGTTCTGCTATTTTCTCCATAGAGTAACCGATCTTAAAAGGCACAAAGTGAGCACACTTTGTTAATCTGTCAACTATGACCCATACCGAATTGTGTCCTCCGGTAGATCTCGGAAAACCGGTAATGAAATCCATCGAAATACTCTCCCACTTCCAACTTGGAACATTCAACGGGTTCAACTTACCTCCAGGCCTCTTATGATCCGCCTTCACGCGCTGACAATTTAAATATTCTGAACATATATGGCTATATCATTCTTCATACCTGACCACCAAACGATCTGCTTCAGCTCTTTATACATTTTTATGGAACCAGGATGATAGGAAACACTAGAGTCATGCGCTTCACTATAGATCTTTGCCCGAATATCATCCAATGCGGGGATACAATACCTACCTCGGTACTTCAAAGTATCTTTATCATCGATCAAAAAATCTGGTAATTCTCCCTTCTCGGTCCTATTCTGGAGATGCTGCAAGTCAGGATCTTCCTTCTCGTGCAATCTCGTAAGGGTAATCCAAGAAGGCTCTTCAGCTTCAAGACTTGAAGGTGCGGTACTACTACCGATTGAGATATCCATCAGCATAAACTCCTCTACTAAGGACTGCACGGAAAGATTGAAGACATGCGCGGTCTTTCTGCTCAGGGCATCGACCACCACATTAGCCTTACACGGATGATACAGGATATCAACCTCATAATCCGCAACATACTCCAACCATCTACGCTGGCGCAAATTCAGCTCTTTCTGGGTAAAGACATACTTCAGACTCTTGTGATCCGTGAAGATCTTGCATGACACTCCATATAATAGATGTCTCTAAAGCTTTAAATCATAAATCACTGCAGCAAATTCTAAGTCATGCGTAGGGTAATTCTTTTCATGAACTTTCAATTGTCTAGACCCATAGGCAATCACCTTTCCTTCTTGCATCAAAACACACCCTAGACCAATGTGAGATGCATCCACATAAACTGCATACTCTAATTCTTCGATCGGCAAGGCCAACACAGAAGCACTGCACAAACGCCTCTTTAATTCCTGAAAGGCTTCTTCGCACTTATCGCTCCAAACAAAAGCGGTATTCTTTTGGGTAAGCATTGTTAAAGGTGCCGACAGCACTAAGAATCCTTGAACAAATATCCTGTAGTACCCAGCCAACCCTAAGAAACTCCTTATCTCCTTAGGCGTTGAAGGTGTCTTCCAATCCAACACATCAAAAATTTTAGTGGGGTCTACAGTAATTCCATCCTTGTTCATCACATGACCCAGAAATGATACCTGAGAAAGCCAGAACTCACACTAACTCAACTTTGCATACAGCTTGTGCTCTCTAAGAGTAGACATAACTAAGCGCAAATGCGTAGCATGCTCCCCAACACTTCTGGAATATACCAACACATCATCGATGAATACCACAACAAAATGATCCAGAAAATCCTTGAACATGCGGTTCATCGTGACCATAAACGCAGAGGGTGCATTCGTCAAACCAAAAGACATAACCAGAAACTCAAAATGGCCATAACGAGAAGGAAAGGCAGTCCGTGGAACGTCCGACTCACGGATTCTCAACTGATGGTAGCTTTATCGAAGGTCAATCTTCGAAAAAACCGTACTACCACGCAACTGATCAAACAGATCATCTATCCTCAGTAATGGATACCTGTTCTTGATGGTCACTTTGTTTAACTCTCTATAATCTATACACAACCTCATGGAACCGTCCTTCTTTTTCACAAACAACACTGGAGCACCCCAGAGCGACGAACTTGGCCTAATAAATCCACAATGCAACAGCTCATCTAACTGAGTTCGCAACTCTTCTAACTCGCGCGGGGCCATACGGTACGGTGCCTTAGCGATAGGATGAATTCTAGGCTCAAGATCAATAACGAACTCCAAAACTCTATCAGGCGGAAGGCCAGGAAGACTGACGGGAAAAACATCAAGAAACTCTCGCACCACCAGAACACCCTCAATACACGGCGAACCACTAACAGTTTCTACTACAGAAACAAGGTATGCCAAACAACCGGAAATTAACAGTTTTCGAGCACATACCGTAGAAATTATCAAGGAACACTGACATGGAGATCCAAAAACGCTCATGGGATGACCGTTGTCCATCACGAAGTCCAGACGCTTTTCCTTGCATCGGATGACCGCATCATAAATTGATAACCAGTCCATACCCAATATCACGTCAAAGTCTTCTAGGTCCAACACCTTGAGATCAGCAACAGCCAAGAAATCTCCTAAGAGAATGGGGAAACTTCGGACCCACTGGTTCGAGGGTACCAAATCACCAGAAGGGAACTTAACGAGGAACGAATTGTTGCCCAGCTAAGGGGTCAAACGGTGACGCTCAACGAAAGCCCTTGCTACTGTTAAAATTTTTGAAAGACCGTTTAGGAGTAAGCAGGAGTTGTATCAACAAGAGTTATAGCCAAATAACCACAATGCCAAAACAGCAACGCAAGAAATCTTTATCGAAACAGAACTGCTTTACACTTCGAGGTATACATGGCGAGACATGATTCATAAAAATCACGGAGATGAGAAGAACAAAAAACACGCCAAAACTGAAACTGGCGGTCTACCAAAGCAGAGACCGCACAGACCGCAAAAAGGCTCAGGTCGCCCGGCTTGCTCTGCTGTACTCCCAGACCGCTTGCACAGTCAGACCGCAGAAACACCTTGAGACCGCGCGAACAGAAGTAGACAACCTGCACTGCCAGACCGCAATCCCAGACCGCACGAACTGAAGCTTATTGGAACAAAGAACTGAAGCTGTCGCCAGACCGCAACTCAGACCGCCTAACCGCTGAAGGTCTCCTGATCACTGAGCTCGCTGCGAACAACACAAGAACACAATAAACCAGTTCGCTGACAAACCGCAGACGAACTGTTTATTCAAGCCACCGGAAATAACCAAGGAAGGAGACCGCAATCTGCTGACCGCAAACCTGTGAACACAACAACCGGTTAGCTCACTTCCGAGATCGCGCGACTTCAAACTCGAGGCCGCAAGAAACAATCCGGGCTCTTGTTCTTACAGTTCTTGTTAGGAATGACGGGCCCTGCACCCCTATTTATAGGCGGATAGACGGATGTCGTCACCGCACAAACCGGGATAGAATAACTGCCCATCAGATCGCCAGCGGCCTCATAAGACAGACCGCGCGGACACAATACTTGGACAAGATCCAGCAGCAGCCCGCGCACAAGCCGCGCGGACACAGCGACCACCCTTCCTGAGATCGCCTAAGCAGGGACAAACATCTGGCCGACTTGACCAAGTCGCCAGAACAGTCCAAACAAGCCGCCCGGTCACAGCGGACAACCAAGAGCAGGCCGCCCAGAACAAGACCGGAAGAACTCGCAACAGGTCGCCAGAACCAACGACCAAACCAAGAAGCAAACTGGCTGATCACAGCAGATCGCCAGAATAGCAGGGAGATATCGCAAAACCAAACAGCCAGAGCACCAGCGCAGGCCGCGCAGTCTCTGCGGTCTCCAGCCTTCAGACCGGTCGGACTCCCTTCCACTTCACTTCAATAATTTCAACACTCCCCCTTGAAGTGGGAAGTGGAAACTAGCCCGAGCAACTCCCTTAACCGTGTAAACGGTCCCTTCGCCAGCGGCTTTGTGAAGATGTCTGTGACATTGTCCGCACTCCGAACATTCTCGACCATAAGAGATCCTCCCAACACCTTTTCACGGATGAAATGATTCTCAATCTCTATATGTTTGGTCCTCGCATGACAGACTGGATTGTTAACCAGCTTGAGAGCACTCTCATTGTCCCCGCGTAGCAAGGTGGGACCTCGAACCTCCTGATGAACGTCCTCCACCAACCTCCTGAGCCAAACGGCTTCCTGAGCTGCCAAGGCCGAAGCCTTGTACTCCGCTTCTGTGGTAGATACAGACACCGAGTCTTGCTTCTTGCTGCACCAAGAGATAGCTATGGGGTCCGTCAAAAAGACATAACCAGACGTTGATCTCTGATCATCCACGTCGCCCCCATAATCAGCATCCATGTATCCATACAACTCCAAGCTTGACCCTCTCCTATATAGGAGACCCAAATCAGAGGTCGACTTCACATACTTCAAGATGCATTTTGCTGCTAGAAGATGAGGCTTCCGTGGTTCCGCCATGTACCGACTCACCTTGCCTACTGCATAAGCAATATCTGGCATTGTGATCGTCAAGTAGATCAAGCTCCCAACCAGAGCTCGGAAAACCAACGGTTCAGATAGAACTCTTCCCTCATCCTTTCGAAGTTTATGATGTTGCTCCAGAGGTATAGAGCAGCTCTTCCCTTCCTCCATGCCGAATCGTAGAACAATCCGCTCTGCATAGCCAGCCTGAGAAATGAGCACTCCGCTCTCCCTCCTCTGCACCTCGAGTCCAAGGAAATGGTGGAGCTCCCCTAGATCCTTCATCTCGAACCTGATAGCAAGCTCAGCCCTGAGTCTTGCAACAGCTTCCTTCGAGTTCCCGGTGACAATCATGTCATCCACATACAGCAGCACAATTACCCGAAGCACCCCCTCTTTCTTGATGAACAAGCTAGAATCAGAGTCTGAAGCAAAGAACCCGCAAAATAAGAGATACTCTACAATCTTCCCGTACCACGCTCGAGGCGCTTGCTTCAACAGATATAGGGCCTTCTTCAACTTACAGACGTAGTCCGGATACTCCTTCGAGATGAAGCCCTGCGGTTGGAGCATGAAGATATCCTTGTCAATTTCGTCGTATAAGAAAGCATTCTTCACGTCGAGTTGCCAAATCTCCCAACCACTCGAAGCTGCCAAGGCAATAACAAATCGAACCGAAGTCATCTTTGCCACTGGACTGAATGTCTCATCATAATCTTCTCCGTACTGCTGTAAGAACCCACGAGCTACAAGGCGAGCCTTGTACCGCTCGATACTGCCGTCAGCTTTCTTCTTCACTTGAAGACCCACTTGCAAGTGACAGGAGTGGTGCCCTTGGGCTTGGGCACCAGAGACCAAGTCTCGTTCTTCTCGAGAGCTGACATCTCTTCATGCATCGCAACGTCCCACTCCTTCATTCCTCTGGCCTTCTCAAAGCTCGACGGCTCCCTTTCATCCAAGGGAACAGCAAAGAAACATGAAACAAAGTTCACCATGTTCCCTCCTGTGTATCGATCTGGTGGTTGAATAGTCCTCTTCGACCTCCTAAGAGGTTGCCCCTGACTAACCACCTCCTCAGCTGCTTCTTCAGAACTAGCTCCTCTTCCAGGCGAATTTGGAGCATCGCTCCCCCTGCTTCCAGAACCTGAAGCTTCCGCCTCTGAGCTAGACACAGCTGGAGCTCCTGGTGAAACAGGCAACTCCACTTGAAGATCTTCAGCAGCCTTCCCTCTTATATCAACCCTGCCCTCCGGTAGCTCAACTCCTGAACTCCCCTTGTAGGAAGTCACTTCATCGAACACCACATCCCGAGAGACAATTGACCTTCGTGTCTCAAGATCCATGCATCTCCATCCCTTCTTCTGCTCATCATACCCAACAAAGACTAGCTTCCTTGCTTTCGCATCTAGCTTTGTTCGAAGAGCATTAGGAATATGCACATAGCAGGTTGACCCGAACACCCGAAGGTGTGCAACACTCGGCTTCTCCTTGAACATTAGTTCGTGAGGTGTCTTCATGTTGATAGGACTTAAATGCAACCCGTTGATGACATAAGCTGCACAAGACATTCCCTCCGCCCAGAAGGACTTTGGGATACTCTTAGCATGAAGCCAGCATTTGCAAGTTTCCGTCAGATGACAGATCTTCCTCTCGGCAATGCCATTCTGTTGTGGAGTATGGGCACAAGTAAGCTCTCTCCTGATGCCATGCTTCCTGCAAAAACTTGAGAACTCACCAGAGGTGAACTCCCCACCATTGTCAGTTCTAAGTTTTTTAACCCGCAGGCCTAGCCGGCCTTCAACCAGCTCCTTGAACTCCACAAATTTTGCAAATGCATCCGACTTCTCCTTCAAAAAATACACCCAGACATATCTGGTGTAATCGTCAATCAACACCAACATGTATCTGTTGCCTCCAAGGCTTGGGGTGGCAGTCGGTCCCATCAAATCACCGTGGATGCACTCCAACGGCACTTTGCACCTTGTTTGCGATTTGTCAAATGGAAGTCGATGAGACTTACCAAGCTAACATCCTTGGCAGACATGACCATCTCCATAGGAGGACAAGCTAGGCAAGCCATTGACAAGGCCCCTTACCGCCATAGCCTTCAATTTGTCCATGCCTACATGCCCCAACCTTTCATGCCAGATGGCTGCGCCATCATTTGTCCTCATCTTATCAACATAGGTACTTGTCGATAAAATGAACAAGTCCTTCACCCGCTTGCCGACGTGAATAACATCTCCTTTTATCTCTGGTTGAGTTTTAAGAAACTTCACTTCTGTTGGGCCAAACAGAACGTGATAACCGGCATCGACTGCATTGGTCACAGAGAAGAGATTCTTCTTCATACCAGGCACGTGATAAACACTCCTCAACATGAGTGGACCCTTATCACTACTCAGAGAGACAACACCTTCGTGTTCTACAGGATGAATAGAATTATCAGCCGTAATGATTGCATTGTTACCTGAGTAAGGCGCCAAAGAAGAGAACTTTGATCCATCCCCGGTGAGGTGATGCCCACACCCTGAATCAACAATCCAGTCCTCATCATAGTTGATGGAACCCAAGGCCTTAACGGGCATCACCGTTATATTATACACAAAGACTCCTCCCCATCCAACTTCATCAGACTTTGGCATCTCCTTCTCCACTGCATGTCCCGGCTGAAGATTCACCCGGCAATCTTTCTTGAAGTGCCCGGTCTTATTGCATCTAAAGCACCTCGGTCCCTCTCCTTTCTTCTTCCCATCAGACTTAGGGGCATAGCCTCTATCTTGCTGACCTGAAGTGGAGGGTCCATCATGACCCGGCTTCTTCTTCTCCCATTTCTTCTTCTTCTTCCCAGAGAACATCACATCACTTTCTCCCCCGGAGATAGAAACCCCCGCCATCTGTCTTGCTAAACTTTCTTGTGAAGCAAGAAGGTTCTCCAGCTCCAACAACGACGGTTGATTTACCCAACCCTGAACTGAAGTCACAAAGGCAAGATACTCCTTCCGCAACCCGCGGATGATATGCCTCTTCAGTTTTGCCTCAGAGATAGGCTCATCAGGGTCCAATGCAGAAATCTCTGCTGTGAGGTTCTTCATTTTGAGAAAGAAGGTTGAAATAGAAAGATCACCTTGAGAGGCTTTCGCCAACTCATTTTCAAGATATTGTAGCCTCGCTACATTCTTCTTATTGAACAACCCATCCAAGGATGTCCAAATCTCAGCAGCAGATTTACATCCGATGATGTGATCAAACAGCTCCGGTGAGATAGCCCTCTTGAGAGTGAACTCTGCCTTAGCATTCGTCCTCCTCCAAAGTTTCACCTCTGCCATATTATCTCCTGCTGGAAACACTTCTAGTGTGTCTTCTCCTCCAACTACCTCCTATAGATCCTCGCCAAGCAAGTAACTCTCCATATATGACTTCCACTTTTTAAAGTTAGTCGATGTGAGGAGTTCAATACCAAGACCTCTTGCGTATCCACCTTCCATGGCAATCTATGTGGTCTCTTCTTCACAAAGACGATGGCAACTCTAGTTGATCATGCTTATCCACTCCAGAAACCTCCCTCTGATACCATGTTAAAATTTTTGAAAGACCATTTAGGAGTAAGCAGGCGTTGTATCAATAAGAGTTATAGCCAAACAACAACAATGCCAAAACAGCAACGCAAGAAATCTTTATTGAAACAGAACTGCTTTACACTTCGAGGTATACATGGCGAGACATGAATCATAAGAATCACGGAGATGAGAAGAACAAAAAACACACCAAAACTGAAACTGGCGGTCTGCCAAAGCAGAGACCGCACAGACCGCAAAAAGGCTCAGGTCGCCGGCTTGCTCTACTGTACTCCCAGACCGCTTGCACAGTCAGACCGCAGAAACACCTTGAGACCGCGCGAACAGAAGCAGACAACCTGCACTGCCAGACCGCAATCCCAGACCGCACGAACTGAAGCTTATTGGAACAAAGAACTAAAGCTGTCGCCAGACCGCAACTCAGACCGCCTAACCGCTGAAGGTCGCCTGATCACTGAGCTCGCTGCGAACAGCACAAGAACACAATAAACCAGTTCGCTGACAGACCGCAGACGAACTGTTTATTCAAGCCACCAGAAATCACCAAGGAAGGAGACCGCAATCTGCTGACCGCAAACCTGCGAACACAACAACCAGTTAGCTCACTTCCGAGATCGCACGACTTCAAACTTGAGGCCGCAAGAAACAATCCGGGCTCTTGTTCTTACAGTTCTTGTTAGGAATGACGGGCCCTGCACCCCTATTTATAGGTGGATAGACGGATGTCGTCACCGCACAAACCGTGATAGAATAACCGCCCATCAGATCGCCAGCGGCCTCATAAGACAGACCGCGCGGACACAACACTTGGACAAGATCCAGCAGCAGCCCGCGCACAAGCCGCGCGGACACAGCGACCACCCTTCCTGAGATCGCCTAAGCAGGGACAAACATCTGGCCGACTTGACCAAGTCACCAAAACAGTCCAAACAAGCCGCCCGGTCACAGCGGACAACCAAGAATGGGCCACCCAGAAAAAGACCGGAAGAACTCGCAACAGGTCGCCAGAACCAACGACCAAACCAAGAAGAAAACTGGCCGATCACAGCAGATCGCCAGAATAGCAGGGAGAGATCGCAGAACCAAACCGCCAGAGCACCAGCATAGGTCGCGCGGTCTCTGCGGTCTCCAGCCTTCAGACCGGCCGGACTCCCTTCCACTTCACTTCTACAATTTCAACAGCTAAAAACGAATGGGTAGCACCAGAATCGAACAGAACACGCGCCCAACGATTCTTTACCTTAAATATCCTTATAAGCGCGAAAAAGAAACTAGTCTAATACAGTGAAAAAGGAATCAAAACTTAACAGTTGGATTAAGGTCTAACCTGCGATAACTTGGGTCGAAGACTGCGCTTGCTCCTGGGTTAACACGTTCAGCTTTCCTCTTCCTTTATCCTGATGTTGCGGCGGCGGCAAGGCTCGAAGCAGAACTGGCTGCAACGGGGGTTGAACTCGTGGGCATTGAAACTTCACGTGCCCCTTCTGTCTGCACTGGAAGCAGACTTTCTCCTTAGTCCAACATTAGGCTGCATCATGCCCCTTCTGCTTGCACAACGGGAAGAGCACCTTTCCCTTAAGAGCACCCTGAATTGCCAGCACTCGCTGCTGTTTTTGAACTCCTTTGTTCTTGAAACACCTTTCAAACGGATGTCCAGAGCGGCCATAGAAACTGCAGACCTCACCACCTCCTTTCTTCAAGACCGAGGCAGGCGCACCAGAATTTCCCTCTTCTCCAGCCTTTCTCTTTCCCTTCTTCATCATTGATCCTCGGTTCTTGGAATTATAGATCGCCTCCACTTTTAGTGCTTCCTCAACTACCTCGGCGTATTCTCTGACCTGTATGCGCTAGCTAGCTGCTGGATGTCGCTGCGGAGACCACCCAGAAATCTCTTCACTCTTCCTTCTTCCGAGGCTACCAAGACCGGAGCTAACCTGCTCAACTTGCAAAACTCAATCTCATACTCGCTCACTAAGAGATGCCTTTGCTTCATATGCAGGAAATCAATCATCAATCGGTCTTGCTATACGGACGGAATAAACTTTCTTAACAATATTCCTTTGAAGGTTTCCCACGAACATCCTTCAGAAAGGCCTTCCTTCTCCCTCAACCACCAGCTCTTTGCAAGACCCTTAAGCTGGTACGCGACAACCATCACCTTCTAATCTACAGTGATTCCTGAATATGAGAATATCTCCTCCATGGCTATAAGCCAATCGTCTAAGGCCACGAAGTCGACTCGACCGCCATACGATGGAGGAACCAACCTTTGAAAATGCGAAATGAAATTCATTTCCGGAGGTATCGCTACAGGGGGTACCAAGGGAGCAGGAGAAGTAGGTGATGTTTGTCCTCCTACGGGGGCCTGCACTACGGGTTGCTGCCTAGCACCGACAGACAACAACGCCTCAACTTGCGATTGCATCGCAACCATCTGCCTAGTCAGAGCCTCATTGCTCTGGCGCAGACTCTTGATCAAGGCTTCACTCTGCGCTCCGGGCGACTCGCCCTCCGACTGAGGAGTCGACCTAGTCGCGACTCGCTTGCATGTCATCTCTGCTAATAGGCATAAACCTATAATTAGAACTTAACCTTACACTAGAACTACACTACTTGGTTCAGAACATACATGTACAGATACTTGCCATTTCCACTACCTTTCTCTGGGATATTTTCATGATGCTATGATAAATTCGGGAACGATACTACATCGTCCCTCTTGACTCGTGTGCAAGGGTCATGAATGCATGAATTTTCTTGTGTTCGTTTTGAAATCATGGGTGTACATGTGTCATCATATAAGTCTTTAGCTTTGCACGTGTGCTTATGCATTTTTATAAAGGCCTTAATGCATGTTATGAGCGGCGTACACATGAAATATTATGCATCCCATACTACATAATATTGCATATAACGAAAAAGAAAAACGTGCTAATGGGCATCAATGTGATGATGGTTATGCATCCCATACTACATAACCGTCACATCTTGCCACCTATGGTGGATCCATATACAAACACATATTATGCATCTCATACTACATAATATGCCCTGTATACTTCTTATCATGCTTCGGCCAAGACGTACTGATGACACATCGGTGTGTGTATGCAATGAAACCAAAACAACTATACTATATCAGAATTTGTTGCTCGCCTGACTCGTCGAACAACCTCGCTCTGATACCAACTGTCACAACCCACATTTTCTCCGAATTTAGGAATATCAAAGTAAGAGAAAATACGCGTCATGATGCCACGTCATGCAGGAGACAACTGCAGATGCTCAGGCGGGAACCTATTACTTATTTAATCAAAACATGTTTACCTGATAGATCATCGTTTGAAATCATTTATTAGGTTTTGGGGGTAAGAACTGTGTCTCTCAGTTCGTGGATCAACTAGTTCACCGAGAAAATATATGTAATTACAGCGGAAAATACTTGATTTAGTTCACTTAAAGTCCTAAATGCACGTGATGACAGGACATAAAGTAAATGGTATGCACAATCTAGACGTAGTATGAGTATAGAAAATATCTTTAGGCGACTTTAAAGATAAGTATTTCAGTTAAAAGGAATGCAATGAGGATGAAAGAAAAGCCATTTTATAACTATAATGCACCTAGACATAAATCATTCCCAGAGAGCAAGATACACAAGATCTAAAAGTAGTGGCACTTAACTGGAAAGTAGGCTATAAAGTATCAAAAAGAAGCACAACGGGCGTCAACAACCTGACACTAACCCATTGGCTCCAAAGTAGCATGTCTGAACACAAGAAGGAAACTAACAACAACTACCCCGCAGCAGAGGGGTAAAATAACAACTAAAACTCCCGAAGACTCCGGGTTACACCACTAGCAGCTAAGGCTCTGAACCTGAGGCATTCAATAAAACAAAGAATGCCTCAGCAAGGAATTTACAAGTGGCAGAGAAACAAGAAGTAAAGTAAATAAGGCATAAGGGGTACCAACCCAAGCCCAACACTTACAGGAAAGGAAGCTCCAAGCACAGAACTAAACAATGCACCAAGTGCACAAAATACCAAAAAGAGATACAAGTAAAGTCCATTTATCCTGTTAAATTTATTTAAAGAGACTGATCAGCTCAAATTAAGCGGGGGCGGTCCTTTATCCTCTGCCACCCAAAGCCAAAAACGGGTGGGGTTTCACTATCCCCAACCACCCAAACATGGCCCACGGGACCACAGGCCAAGCCTGCGGTTCACCACTAAAATGGCCACCGTGCAAGGCTACAACAATTCCCCACTGCCCCCCCCCCCCCCAAAAAAAAAACACGACCCACTGTGTAGGGATAAAGGCAATGGTTCTTATTAATTAATTTATGTAATTATGGCATGGGACGAAGCCCGAGAAAACAATCACCAGGATACCCTATGGATAGGGTCACAAATGAAGTAAACACTGCATAAGACGATTCATAAGAGAAGACATAAGTTATTTAACCACAACGGATATGAGATTTCGAAGAGGAGAAGTAATCGGAGGCAAAACTCAAGTACTAAGAAATATAGGGCATTCCTCGAGAATCTAAAGGATAAGAACATAGTTCTCGAGAAATCAAGGAGTGGGGTCATAAAGTTGTAGGGAAAACAAGGGCAAGAACAAACACTTCTCGAGAAATCCCAAACAGGGACTATGATTTCTCGAGAAATTATATGCAGGGATTAAGTTGCTTCTCTAGAAATTAAAGGCAGGGGTAAAGCTGTTCTCGAGAAATCAAGGTAGGGGTAAAGTTTCTCGAGAAATGAAGGGCAGGGATCAGGTTTCTCGAAAAAAGAAGGGTCGGGATCAGCTTTCTCGAAAAAAGAAAGGGCAGGAATCAAATGCCCGGCCGTTCGTCGAACGCAAGGTCGTACGTCGAACGAGCCGTTCGACGAACGCAAGGCCGTTCGTCGAGCGCTAGGAAAGAGGAGTTCGATGAACGTCAGGAAGCAAAAAGAGTTCGATGAACTTTTGGAAGAAAAAAGAGTTTGACGAACGTCAGGAAAGAGGAGTTCGACGAACGCCGGGAAAGAGGAATTCGACGAACGTCAGGAAAAGAAGAGTTCGACGAATGTCAGGCCGTTCTCCTAATGCGCCATTCGACGGACGTCGGTTCGTTCAACGAACGTCAGGAATCAAAGAGTTTGATGAACGTCAGGTCGTTCATCAAACGTGTCGTTCGACGAACGTCGGGCCGTTCAACGAACGTCGGGAATCGACTGATTTCTCGTGAAATTGAAGGCTGCAGGCAAAAAGAAACCAGGGCAAATGATTTCCTGAGAAATCCAAGGCTGCAGGCAAAAAGAAACCAAGGCAAAAGATTTTTGCGAGAAATCCAATGTTGCAGGCAAAAAGAAACCAAGGCTGCAGGCAAAAGAAACCAGGGCAACAAACAAGAAGAAAGGAGGAAAATAGCCACTTGCCTTAAACCTTGCTAAACTCGAAGACCTCCGCTCCAAAAGCTATGGATCGGCAAGAACTCACTCAAGCACAACAACCTGAAACTTTTCGGATCAAAAAGGAGGAGTTAGGTCACACTACCTTAACTCCAAAAATTCCACGAAACGGGAAAAGCTTACCACTAGAACGAATATCTCGCCGAGAGCTTTCTGAATCCACTCTCCAAACACGATTCCGACTACTACAGCCTTCGAATTGCCGGTCGAAAGCTCCACGACACTTCGCTCTCGCTCTCTCGCTCGGAGGCTGGTTTGGATCGACGAAGGAAGAAGAAGGATAGGGAGAGAACTTTAGGTTTTATAATAAACCCTAATTTAATATTTAATTAATTAAATAATTCTCCCTTTTACTTAAACTACGAGAGCGACCATAACACCTCGAATTTTCATGAAAATCGCACCTAAAATGAAAATCGGCGCTACGAATCCAACGGCGAAGTCATAATTCAATTCCGATGAGCCAAACTTGGGATAAAGCCTCCCAAAGCTAAAATCTCGATAACTACTCAAAGTCTCCTCTCTAACTCGAAACAACGCGAAGTCTCGCACGCTCGATCAAAATTATGCACTTTAACTGAGCTAAGGCCCAAAACTAAACCTGACGAGCTGACGTAATACCCTTATGCCAAAATTATGCAACAGTGGCCAGGTAAATAATTAACAAAAATCAGGGGCGTTACAGCAGGTTCCAAAGATTCAAAGGTTGGCCTCGAGCAGACCCGCTGACTAGGCTCTCATCTAGCTGGCAGGGTCGTAGGCTCACTCGGTGGTATGTGGAAAAGATTCAATGGTTGGCCTCAAGTAGACCCACTGACAAGGCTCTCATCTAGCTGGCAGGGCTGTAGGCTCACTCAGTAGCAGGTTCTAAAGATTCAAAGGTTGGCCCCGAGCAGACCCGCTGACCAGGATCTCATCTAGCTGGAAGGGTCGTAGGCTCACTCGGTGGCAGGTTCCAAAGATTCAAAGGTTAGCCCCGTGCAGACCCGCTGACCAGGATCTCATCTGGATGGCAGGGTCGTAGGCTCACACGGTGGCAGGTTCCAAAGATTCAAAGGTTGGCCCCGAGCATACCCGCTGACTAGTCTCTCATCTAGCTGGCAGGGTCGTAGGCTTACTCGGTGGAAGGTTCCAAAGATTCAAAGGTTGGCCCCTAGCAGACCCGCTGACCAGGCTCTCATCTAGCTGACAGGGTTGTAGGCTCACTCGGTGGAATGTGGCAAAGATTCAAAGTTGGCCCAGAGCAGACCCACTGACCAGGCTCTCATCTAGGTGCAGGGCCATAGGCTCACTCGGTGGCAGGTTCCAAAGATTCAAAGGTTAGCCCCGAGCAGACCTGCTAACCAGGCTCTCATCTAGCTGGCAGGGTCGTAGGCTCACTCAGTGGTAGGTTCCAAATATTTAATGGTTGGCCCCGAGCAGACCTGCTGATGAATAGTAAATATACGCATTTTTTTATATAATTTTTAGAATAATTTTTATTAGATTTCTAAATAATATATGTAAATTAATGAATAAAATGTTTGTTTTTGTTATTTTTGTTTTTAACTTAGTTTTATTTTCATTTTGTAAAGTTTCTGTAATTTTGTTAAGACACGCCCTTGGTCACGCCCGTGTCCAAGGGTGTGTTCACTAATCCCTAACATTTTCTTCTCACTGTTCTTTTTCCACCTCAAACATTAAGTCACGGCCTCGGTCATGCCCGTGATCGAGGTCGTGTACTTGGTCACGCCCGTGTTGGATATCCATCCCAGATTCCAGCCACTTGAAGCATTTCATCCAAAAAAATCAAAGTCACGGCCGTGACATTTCAGACACGCCCGTGACCCTCAATTCCTTCCAGAAGAACAAAGGACACGCCAGGTGTCACGCCCAGTTCAAGCTCCAGCCAGCCGACCTAGGTCACGCCCGTGACCTAGGCCGTGTACGATGGTCACGCCCGTGTACTTCCAAGTCGCCGGTCAAGCCTTCCAGATGCCTGCCTGGATCCAGCTGTTCTGGCTATTCGCACCCCAAGCCGTGTCACTCCCTCAGACACGCCCGTGTCCGAGGGCATGTAATTCCAAAATTTTTTCTATAAATAGCCAGATTCAGCTGAGTCTAAGGGTTCAAAATTTTGAGACTTGTTCTTGACATTTTGATCCAATCTTGCTGCTTTCCTAGTTTTTGTGTTTAGATAATTTTTTGCACTCTTTCTCTCTCATGTTTTGTAACCCTTTTTATGATGAAAAAGAAGTAAAATTTGCTTGTTTTTTGTAACTCTCTCTTTGTTCTTGTGAAAGTGTGTGTGTGTTCTCTTTTTGTTTTTTTTCCTTTTAATTTAGATTTTGTTATTTCAATTAGTTTTGTCCATTTTAATTTGGGTGTGTGTGTGTATGAGAGTAATCTTGATGTTTTTAGTTTTGTTGTAATTTTTAGATGATTTCATATTAGTGTGTGTGAGTGTAGGAGGTTAATTAGTTTTTTGTTTTGTTTTGTTTTCTTTTGTTCTTTTTACTTTCTTTTTGCTTTTTTGTAAGTGTGTGTGTGTGTATGAGAGTAAAATGTTGTTATTTTTATTTTCATTTTGTTATTAGTGTGTGTGAGTGTATGAGAATAGATTTTCTTTTCTTTTTAACTTAGTTTCATTATTGTTGTGTGTATGAGTGTATGAGTTTAGATTTGTTTTATTTTAATTAGATTTCATTAACGTAGAGTGGGTGTGTGTATGAGTATAAAGTTTGCGCCTTTTTTGTAATCGAATAGTTTCCATTTCCGTCACGCATTTATTTCCCGCCTATCCGTTTGGATAGGACTTGCTCACGCATTTATTTCCCGCCTATCCGTTTGGATAGGACTTGCTCACGCATTTTTTTCCCGCCTATCCGTTTGGATAGGACTGGCTCACGCATTTATTTCCCCTCTACCTATTTGGGTAGGGATCGCATTTCTTCAATTTCTGCAATTTACAGCTTTCATTTTAATTCCGTAAAGTGCGTGAGTTTTCAATTAGTGCGTCTTTTATTTTTTATATATTTGCTTTTTGCTTAATTCCGCTACCCACTCAATCGCTTATTATCGCCGTAGTTATCATTATCGTTTTATAAAACCCAAAAAAAATTCTAAGCAAAACTACTTTTTAAATTAACGTTTTCGTTCTTTTTCTTTTCATCGCTTTTCTTGGTTTTTGCTAAACGCACACCAAGCCCGCGATAGTTATCATTTTTGTCACTAACTTTTCTATAAAATCATAAAAATCAATTTCAAACTCTTCTCGATAAAATAATAGCGCGTTCCTAAGAAGTAGAAATAATCGATACGACCTTGGAAAAATACGACCTTGATATTTCAAAAGAAATATCCTATACTACTATCGATAAGGTCCACTTGCCTTTATTGATTTTAGTCTGGATAATTACATAAACCCAAAAGCTTTCTCTCTAAAGCACTTTTTAAAACTCTCTTTTAAAAACACTAAAAAATTTGTTGCAACACCTCTTTGGTTGTTGCAACTAGCTCAAGGTAAAAGAAGTTTTAAAACGCTCTTAAAGAATTGTTGCAACTACTCAAAAAATTGTTGCAACAATATTTTCAAAAAGCTTTCAATTTTCATTTCAACATAAAGCCCTTTTTCAATCTTTTCATTTAGCCTTCAAAGGACGCGGCCGAGGAGTAATCCTCGATATTTCGAAAGAGAAAGAGTCCGTTACTTCTATCCTTCGATAGGATAACGGGTAATTCCTCAAAGTAGAATTACTCGTGGGACTCTTCGAAAACGTCCGCCCAAGGTTGAATCGAAAAGAAAGAAAGAGCTTTCTTCTCTTTCTTCTCTCTTTCAAAGAGAGAGAGCAATCACAAATCAAAAAACGTATCACCTGCTGACCGGGCTCTCATATAGCTGGCAGGGCCGTAAGCTCACTCGGTGGTAGGTTCAAAAGATTTAAAGGTTGTCCCCAAGCAGACCTGCTAACCAGGCTCTCATTTAGCTTGCAGGAATGTCGGCTCACTCGGTGGCAGGTTCTAAAGATTCAAAGGTTGACCCCAAGCAGACCCGCTGACCAAGCTCTCATTTAGCTGTCAAGCCGTAGTCTCACTCGGTGGCAACTCAAGAGGAAGACAAAGTGAGAGAGAATTCAAGACGAAGAATTAACAAAGGGCAAGTCCCAACATAAGGTCGGTGAGTCATACCCTCACAAGGAACATTCACAGCGAATGATATTGCCTCAGAAAGACACTCGCCTGGTGAATGCGCAATGGAACATTGGCCAGACCCATGGGCCGTGAGAATTTAGTAGGACGAGGTCGGTTCTCGGAGCAGTTCCATTCCCACCAGAAAATCAACAAAACTGCATAAGTCTTAAAAAGGCTAGGGCAAATGTGAGAGGGTCGCAGTCGCATGACGCTCCTGCATGGCGAAAGTATCTCGGTCATGACCTAAATTAAGGGTTAGCCGCGCTAAAAGCGAACTAGTAAATAGATAAGCATGCGCCCGAAAGTGCGAAAGCATGTGAAATTGCATACGAACAAGTGAGCTAGCGGCTGATAATAGAGAGAGGTGCGAAAAGAAAATATTAGACACGGCGCAAGAGGAAATGTTCATTTTCATTTCATTACAAAAATGAATTACATAATGGTTCTCGCATTACATCAAAAAGAGAAAGAAAGGGGAGTCTTCAGGGGGTGTTAGCTTCATCATCGGAGTATCCGCTGCTCATGCCCAGAGAGGGGAGGTCGTCGAGTTCCCGCCCATTGCCAGATTCATCCGCAGGGTCAACCTGGGCGAAGAGGTCTGGAAGCACGTGGTGGGCAAGAATCCTCTCACCCTCTTCCTTCAAAAGGCCGGCCCTCCGCAGCACATCCAGTGTTTGCTTCGCTTCTCCTTGGGCGGACCTCTACATCAGCCCCTCGAACTCGGCGTTGGAGTAGAGGTGTCGGGTTTCCCTCTCCCCGGGAGGTGGCCGAGCAATGGCATCTCAAAGCTTTTGGTTCTAAGCCTCCAGCTCCTTGACCCGCTCCTCAAGGATGCGAGCCCGCATGAGTAAGGTGTCATAGTTGGTTATGTCCTACGAGAAATAGAAAAAGATTAGCACGATAAAGAAGGAGAACGTGAGAACCTGAGTCATGGCGAGGAGGCGTACTCACCTCTCGATCTGGGCGGCTGGCAAGAAGGGCCTTGGTTGTCGCCAGTTGCTTCTTCACAACTAGAAGCTCGGCGGAGATGCCGACGCGGGTCTTCTCGACCTCAATAATATTCCGCGCAAGAGTCATGCTTCGGCGAGAAGACATATGAGTCCTCTCATGAACACACATCATGGCTCGTGCAGCCTCGTGCGCGAGAGTCTGAGTAGACTCGGTATAATAGATGGATGCACCCTCGTGGCTGTAGAGCACGTAGGAAAGACCATAAGCATGACTGTTGGTGGTTTCCCTCTCCCTCTAGGATGGAAGGAGGCTGGATATGGAGACCCGGTTACCCCCCCCCCCCCCCCCCCCCGGTCCCAGTGAAGCATGGGCTCGACGGCCGCATCCGCGTACCTCTTGCCGAGAGGGAAATTTCAGTGCCCTCTCGGTGCCGGCCTCAAGGAGGGCTCCACCGGCACAACGATGATTTGAACAGCTGAGTACTCCGCTGCAGGAGCACACGATCCAGGGGTCTCATCGGCGACCGCCTTCCCCTTAATGGTTGCGGATGGTTTCACCCGCTTGGGAGTGGAGCGAGTGGCCTTGTCGGACTTCTGCTTTTGCCTGCCAGACTTTGCGGGAGGCGGATCCTTGCGGCAAGCAGTGGCGGTGGACCACGCATGGGCAAGGGCATCGTCGGGAGCGACCTCAACGATCGCATTTGGCAGATGGAGGGGAAGGCTCTGAACTCCTGTATCAAGGAAATTAAGTTAAAAGAGCGGAAGCGAGTGAAAGAGGAGCGGGATCTGGGGTCGAAATGGTTTAGCTTACCCTCTCCCAGCGGAACCAGTGGTAGCGAGTCGATGTGCTTCTGCAGATGTACGACATCCATTCCATGATTCTGAATGAAGGCATGGAGCTTGGCCTCGTAACCCCCCAGCGTTGGAGGCCTGAAGGTTGACTCGTCCTCCTGTATCAGCTCGAGGAGAGTGTTGCTGAAACTCCCGATCACGAAGACGAACCGCCGAGTCCACTCGTGTACCTTGTTGTCGGTATCGGTGACCTTGAGCGGGCTTTGGCAGGAGAAGAAGGTCACCCCGCTCATCGCTCTGAAATTGAAGAACTTGCAAAAGACAGGGACGAAGAACTCGATCCCCTCCTCTCGCAAGTAGCAGGAGAATGCTACCAGCATCGCGATCGAGTTTGGGTTCAGCTGAGCGGGACCATGCCAAAATAGCAGAATGTATGGCGCAATTCGGCCCAGAGGTGGAGCCAGAGTCCCACCTCGAAGTGATCCAGAGGGATGGAGAGAGCGTCAGGTGATATCTGGTTGATGCGATCGCGACCTCTAGGGCAGCGCGCGGTGATTCCTGGCAGGATATAGTCAGCAACAGTCATGGTGAAATCTTCCTCGGACAGGTCGCAGGTATCAAAGTCGTGGTTAAGGAGCGACTGAGCACACCTACTCCTGCCATCGGGTTCGGGAGCCATCTCACGAGAAGAAGAGAGAACGAAGTCTAGAGAGAAGCGCGAGTGCTGGCGCCAGAACAAGGGAAGAAGGAGAAGAAAACGTAATAAAGCCGGTAGGTTGGCTGACTGTTTATAGAAAACGTGGGAAATGAAGGGGATTCTCTACGCATAGGGTGCAGATAGAGGCCGCGCTATCCTGGCGCCTCGGAGTCCGAGCTAGCCTATCTACACCAGTCATTGGCAGATGGCAAGAGCGGCGCGGAGACGCTTCAGACGGGTGCAAATTAAAAGCACGGCAAAAATGAAAGCATCCGCAAAAAGCATTCAGAAAAATGATGAAAGAACAGATAACATTCGGACTGAAAATTGTTCGAGAGCTGGTAGTGGCTAAGTCTGCGGAGAGGGAGTCTTTCTCAGGGCCTTTGTCTGCCAGATGTTCCCTCTCCGGAGCCAGGGAGGAGGTGATGGTCTTGGTGGCAGGAGGGTTGCGCAGGATAGGGGGCAACCCGGTGGTCCCGAAGGTGAGTGCTGCAAAGAGCCGAGCCAGAAAAAGGGGTGGAAGGTACAAATCAGGCGAGAAGGTAATACAATGCTTACCAGGCGCAAGCAGATTCCCGCCAGAAGTAGCAAGATGGGTGGACTCTAGTGTCGGGGGGACGCCCTTGAGAATGGGTGAGGTAATGCTGGCATTCATCTGGTTGACCTCAGGGCCACCTTTCGATGCCTGCAGGTTCTGCGAGTGGTTAAAATTTTTGAGATCGCATCACCAGGGTTACCTCTAAAGGCGAGAGGAATTATATTACCTTGGCAGTGTCGAGAAGAGGAATTCTAGGAGGGGTAGAGTCTCCAGCGCTGACTCCACCACCGACAGGTCTTGCCAGGCCGACCTGGCTTTCTTCAGCCGATAGGGCTTGGAAGGATCCCTCGTCGACAAGACCCAGGAGGCATATCGGGTGGACTTAGAAGGGATCTACCCCTGCGCTGCCGCAAGGTGATCCATCAACCCTTGCGAAAGCTGTTTCGGCGTCAGCCTCATGAACGACATCGGAACATTGAGAGCTTCTTGGAGGAAAAAGGGAATAGTGGTTGGAGGGCGGACACTCCTAATTCTGCGACCGAGGACATATTTATAGCCAAGTGGAGGGTCCCACAAAAAGATTCCCACATGTCAGCATGAGCTCACCAAATGTATGGGGTTGGACTTTCTTTCCGAGCGAGTGCCTCACTCGAAAAGAGTGGGGATTGTGTACAACCCCATATTTGTTGAGTGGGGCCCCCAAAATAGGACGGGCAGGAGAGTAAGCCAAAAGGGTAGTCACCTACGTCGCGAGAGGCAAAGGACCCTCAAGGCGAGTGCGAATCTCATCTCCAAGGCATTCGCCCATTCAGGAGTGCGAGTGCGCGGGAGGCCAGGCGAGTGGTTCCCCCCATGTAGCACTCGCCAAGAAGAATCAAGTGTGTGACAAGCCCGGTGAGTGGTGCCTTCATGGACCACTCGCCCAGAAGGGTTAGGGGGTAAAATTACCTAGGTACCCCTCCTGGGCTGCCAATAGCCCTTCAGAACAGCGGAGTTAGTGAGAGTATCTAGTTGTGACCTAAATCACCTAGAGGGGGGTGAATAGGTGGATTCTATGGCTTTTTGCGGAATTAAAACTATATGAATAAAAGCACACAGAAAACCAAAGAGCACAGTACACACAAGGATTTATAGTGGTTCCCCGTTCTTGGGTAGTCCACTTTGCACCTCACCTATCTAGCCCGATCGACTAGACTAGGCTACTTCACTATTCTCTGATTATGAATAATCCTACAACTCGGAGTCAAACTCCTACAATCTCGGAGAATAAAATCTCCTACAACTCGGAGAACAAAATCTCCTACAACTCGGAGAACAAAATCTCCTACAACTCGGAGAACAAAATCTCCTACAACTCGGAGCAAACCACTCCTACAAAAACTCGGAGTAAAACTCCTACAACTCGGAGACAAGGCTCCTACAAACTCGGAAGAAAAACTTCCTACAATCTCGGAGATGAAATCTCCTATGACTCGGAGCTGCAACTCCTACAAAGAGAAATAGTTGTAAAACAAACTTCTTGAAATCTCAATGAGATTTGACTTCAGATCTGAGAAAATCGGTCCTCTTCTTTCTTGCTCGAGAGATAAAGTCTTGCACCTGAAGATCGAAGAAGAAGAAAAACCTTGCTTGAAAAACCTTGATCTGAATACTTGAGTCGACTAGATCAGGATGATAGTAGAGAGATTCAGAATAGGTTGATCTTGTCGACTGCCCTTGAGAAGAAGAACAACAGATGTACTTTCTTGATCTGTAGACAGCTTTTGGTGAAGAAGAAAACAGCTGAAATTATTTCCATGTTGTTGACTGTCTTTTTCAAAAGAGAAGCAACAGATCTTCTTCTTGTCGGAGAGGAAAAGTTTGCATAAGAAATTGGCCGACAGTCTGATGGAGGGAGATAATAATTTTCTTCACAATCAGCACTTCACAAAATATCAGAAGTTAATATATATATCAAACTCTTCTCCACGGCTGTACATGAATTTTTTAAGGAAACTTTCTTCTCAAATGGTTATAATCAAGAGATAAGGAATTAAATCAATTCCAACGGCTGTCTGTAATAATCAAGGGAAATTTTCCATGAATGCTGTACGCGGTAGAAGCTTAAATGGAAAGCAGGCATTAAAGAAACCCAGCGATTTGAATTTCGAAACAGCGCCAGCTAAAATTCAGAATCTGTCAAAATTTTGTCGAACGGAAAAGCGATCGACGAAATTACTTCATCCTTCAGCAAATAGCGGTCGACGAAATATAATCAAATAGCGGTCGACGAATTAAAAATTATTGCGTTCGACGAACTTCCTGTACTCTGCGTTCGACGAAAAGCCAATAAACTGCGTTCGACGAACTACTGATTCCCTACGTTCAACGAACTGCTACTTCCCTGCGTTCGACGAACTGCCTTTAGCTAACAGCAAACCAGAGAACGATGAAATATTTATTTCGTCGAATGGCGATCGACAAATGCCGTGCTTCGTTCGATGAATTCTTGCATTTGACGAATTCTTGCGTTCGATGAATTTTTCCCAGTTAGTCGAACTGAGCTCGACGAATTTTTTCCAATTCGTCGAACAGAAATTTCTTAAGAAAAAGTTTTCTTTCTTCTGATTTATTCATTGTGTTTAGTGACTGAAATTCCAATCTTCCAATTTTCTTTCTTCCAAATTCCTCTTAGATTTTCCTTACCTCTCCTTGGCTCTTCCTTTATGTTTGAATATGAAGTACATCCCAATTGAGAGATTTCTCATGAATCAACACCTTGGTTTACACAATGAAGAATTACATTGCATATACCTGTGTTTTATGCTCATTGAAACCTGACATTGGTTTGTACTTAGTCATTTATAATCTGCAAAGACATAACTAGAAAACAACATCAAATACAATCTCAATTCAACTTAGTTCAAAGGGACACTTCTTCAAATCAAGGTATTTGTAGCTACAATACCCAACAGTTAGGCTATTAGCAGACCAGTTTGGGGTGCAGTTAATAAAACTAAAAGGCGAATATACGATATTTGCAGTCCAGGCCAGAGAATCTATAAATAGACCCTTAAGGCCACCTTGGAGGAGATCCGATCTTCTAGTATTTCTCCTCCTAGGCAAGTTTTAGTTGGCTGATAGTGCCCTCCAAGGTGCCCGGCTGAGCTTTGGTTTGGGGGGGAAGCTCTCTAAGATCTTCCGGGTTTATGGCGGGACCTCCTCGCTACAGCCTTGGGTCTGTTCCTAGTTCTTCGTCCACGGTCAAGAGCGTAAGTGAGGGGCAAGTAGGCAAGGGCTGCAACCCCCTAAGGGTCCGAACCTAAGAGATCGGTTGCCGGTTTCAACAGTCCTATCATCACATTAAGTTTTTACTATCCGCAGACCAAAATGACATTGAACTAGATTTGATTCCTATGATGCAATCTTGTCCATATCATGTCCAAATGAGTTCCAATTTTTACCATAGGTTCATAATGGATAAATTAAGGGTTTACCAGAGTTTTGACATGTTTCATAATAATTTGACCTCTATTTTAAATTCATTAATCAATTGACATCTTCTAAATTACAAAGGAAGTACCATGCCAGTAATTTAAATCTTGCTAATAAAATTTCAAGAGGTGATAGATGACATAATATCATGATTTCCAAAATTCCATAATTTTTCAGAGGATTTATAATCATAATTTCCATTTAAAATAAAAGGGATGAAAATATAACTGTACACATCAAGTACTAGTTTATGACTTCCACAAATTCTAAGAAAATTACTACAGCACTGTAATGACCTAAAAACATCATATCCAATGTTTCATAATTTTTCAAGCATATTTTACCATAGATATTTCATAAAATAAGAACTGTGACAAACTGAATATATGGAATTTTACCGTGCATAATATATCCAAAAATTCTACCAAAAATTCCATAGGTTCATAATTAAATTCCTAATGATTTCCAGAGTTTCAAAAATTTCTCAAACATTTTTCTCAGTGAAATTTCAGTTATTCAGAAATGTGAACTATGATAAATTTGATAATTTCTAAATAAATAATCTCTGAAATTTTTGTAGATTACGAATGGTAAAACAAGTGATTCTCCAGAATTTCAAAAATTTCTCAAACATTTTGCTTAGTGAAATTTTAGTTATTCAAAAATGTGACCTATGATAAATTTGATAATTTCCAAAGGAATAATCTCTGAAATTTTCTACAAAATTTGCAGAGATTCTAAATGGTAAAACAAGTGATTCTCTTGAGTTTCAAAATTTTTCACAAGGTATTAGTCATGAATATTTCATAAATACATAAATGTGACATAAATCATATTGATCATATACATTGGATTTTTGATCCCAAAAATCCTTAATTTTTCTGAGGTAATGTATTATGTCATAAGGAGGGTGTGGCCAAAATTTTAGAAACTAAAACTAAGCCATATGTGCTAAATACACAAAATATCCCATTTGGCTATTGGCACACCATAACACATTTGAGGCAATGACATGCAAGTGGAATTACCCCACATGAAGAGGCCCAATTGCTCTCAAATTTTAACCATGGTCTAATAATGGCCTAATAAGCATAACACCCAAATTTGGGGACATTTGGAGTTACACAACTCCATAAATTTCATTTATTTGATTCATCATATTTTGAACAAAACTTTAGGGAAATTATCTCTAAAAATTCTAATTTTTTGAAGGGTGATTTGTTTCCATCTAAGTTTCAAATTTCACATGCATGCAAGGTAGTTTGACAGATATATACACAAAATACACATACACATACACTTTGTACACCCCTCACCAAAATTGATGCCCAGGGGGCTCTCGTGCACCAAATCACATGAAGTCTGAGCCAAATTGAAGTTAAGACAAAGGCCTATAACTTTGATATTCAAATGTTTTCCTAATTCTATCTCTAAGGACCTTAATTTTAAGGTATAAATAGCAGTTAAAAGTGTGATAGAACATTTCATTTCATACAACTTGGCCTGCACATATCATCTCATCTGGAATCAACGACAAGGATTTCGTCTCCTACCTCTAGCCAATAGCTCAGATTGACCCGACCTGGGCCACCTACCAAGGCTATTTCCTGGTGGCTGAGCCACCTCCCTAACCGGCCACCACCATCTCCGTTGAGGTGGTGCGTATCGCCTGGCAGTGGCTTGGCCGCCGGAGGGGCTATTTCCGGCGATCCGAGCATGGGCAAAACCATGGAAAACTCACCTTTTTCTCACTTGGATCTGGCTTTGTTGAGCTGGATACCTCTCCTAAATGATCTAAAAGGCTAGCACAGAGGGAGAGGAGGAGAAACCAGACCTTAGTGGGGCTTGGCGGCGGTGGCGGCGATTGGCCATGAGTCCTCTCTTCGCTGGCGAGCTTGCTCCTAATCCCGATTCTACATCATTTTCTCCTCTGTAAAGCTCCAGCCCGTCTCCATTCTCCCTTCTAAAGCTAATGGTTGCATTAATTTGGGTTAGGGAGGGAGATATATGGCTGTGCCATTTTGGAGGTGTTCAGCCAAGCTCCACCTCCCAATCCAGCCACTCCTAAGGCTCCTTGCTGGCAAGAGAACTGCAGGGAATTAATTCCTGAGCTCAGAGAGGGGATTTGGGAAGAGTAATGGGGGCCAAGTGGCCTTCATTCCACAATTCCCTCTTTGTTTCTTATGGAAATTGGGGGTTTTCCCAAATTAGCCTCTTGCATGGCGTTGTATGTCATTTTCAGATGGCAATTAAAATCATTATACTCATGGGCTACATGGTGGGACTTTTATTGAGACCTTAGCCCATATGGCTTGGCTTAATTGATTCAAATGCCCATTTTTAGCACAATTTTGACCTATGTTGACTTTGGGGTTGACTTAGTCAATTGGTGAGTTGACTAGTCCAATGTGTTAGTCTTTAGTCCCTTGACACCACTCAATGTTGATTGGGTCAAGGTGGTGCCCTATTTGGGCCAATTTTGCCAATATGTGTGGTTTTGACCAAAATCGGGGAAAAGTCGACTTTGGTCAATTTGGTCAAATTGATGATCTCATGATGGGGCTTTTGGGTCAATTGGGTCCCCCATGATGTTCTAATACTAGGGGTGAACTGAAGTCAATTTCATGTTTTGGGGGTCAATTGAACCTATTGATGAAGGATTGGCTTATGTTGACCTAAGTTTGACATTGGTCAAATTGGACCAATCTGTAACCCCAGGATGGGTTTTTTGGGTCTATAGCACTTCTTTAGAGGTTTACCATCTAGTTGTGGGGTCAATTTGATCCTATCATGTCTAATTGACCCAATTGTGTTGAATTGGCCTATGTTACCCTTTTTTTGACCTAAGGTTGATTTTGTCAAATTGGCCAAACTTGGTTACCCTATGATGGGGCTTTGGGGTCACTTGGGCCTCTTTTATGGTTAGGGACCTATTGGTAAGTCCAATTTGAGTTGGTGAGTCAAATTTGAAGTAGATTGGCATAAGTTGACTTGTGCACTTTTGGGGTGCTTATAGCAATTTTTCTAAGTTCAGGTTGACCTAGGGCCAAACCATGGACTCTAGTCACAACTCCAACCCTAACATTAACCCAAGGGGTCTAGAAGGAATGGGGATGTTACATGTGATGACCCTGTTGGATCGGTAGGCGCCCTTAGAGGGGGGGGGGGGGGGTGAATAAGGGTTTTAAAAACTTATATTATATTTTGAAATACTTGCTTATGATAAGAGATCAAAATATTGATTTTGAATAAAGATCTAAATTGTTTTGTAATGAAGGAGAGGTTAGTAAACAATTTCAAGAAATGAAGATCAAATCAATTTTATTACACAAAGAGAGACATGATTATTATTAATAAAATTGATTACAAAATTTTGATTTCAATGACGCTAGAAATTAAAGTGAAATATGAAAGACTCTTTTTGTTTTCTATACCGACTCGTATCCCCAAGAACCGGTTGGATTTAGCCGTTCCTTCCCCGGATACGGCCTCAAGACGCTCTAGCCAACCCTTCCCCGTATATGGCCTCGAGCACCCCTTAGACCTATACCCGAGACCTAGTTGCCAACACGAGGCAAATTTCTGCCCTAAGTCCTACCCAGACCTAGTCGCCAACACGAGGCGAATTTCTTCCCTAAGTTCCACCCAGATCTAGTCGCCAACACGAGGCGAGTTCACTAAATGATTACAGAAAAGATGTGAAATGAAAAGAAAATAATATAAAACTCCCTCTATGTGGATCTCTTGGAGAAGTAGACGAAGACGCAGAGTATGATCGTAGTCGATGCGGTCTTTCGTCAAGATGATGATGCGTGTTGAAATATTCTCCACGGATCTCCTTAAGCCTTTATGGATTTATGGGAGTATCTCTCTGAACCTTCCTCTCTATGCTGTGGCACGAAGATCTGGAATTTAGGATCTCAAGATGATGAGGAAGACGGAGCCAAGAGGTCCTTTTTATAGACTTAGCGTTAGCGCCTGCGCTAGTGCTACCGCCGGCGCTATCCCATTTTAGGACATGTTCTGCGTGGTAGATAATCCGAGGAAACATTTCTCCCTTGCCTTCTGTGCTCCGCGCTACCACCTGCGCTATCGTATACCGCCAGGCGCTATCTCCTTCTATATGTGCTCCCGGAATTGCGCTTAAGCAATCTTTTCATCGATTGAATTTTTGTTGACCGGAGTTCGTCGAGCAGGCTTCATCATTCGTCGATCGGAAATTCGTCAAACGAAGAATCGTCGAACGCAATATCGTCGAACGCAGATTCAATTTTGTCGAACCCAGCTTCAGTTCTCAGTGGCTTGATTTCGTCCATCGCAGCAGCAAGTTCGTCGAACGGCTTCATCATTAATCGAGCGGAAATTCGTCGAACGCAAGTTCCATTCTCAGTGGTTCGGTTTCTTCTCAGCGGTTCCTTAGCGCTAGCGCCAGGCGTTAGGTGATACCGTCGACACTAGAAGGAGTGTTGGATTTGAAGGCTCAAATTTGGGGGCAACCTTCTTATGTAATCCTTGAGTCATATGGACTTTGTTTTCCTGCACACTTAAACACACAAGATCAAATACATATAGGATTTGTTATTCTCAAACCTAGGAGATGCGGAAGACCATGTTCCAACAAAATCCTTCTTTTGATAATAACAAATCCATTAATGATAAATCAGAGCGTTAATATATAAGCATGATGAAACTTACTTGTGTGTGTGTGAGAGAGATGACTTAGGATAATTATCAATTTTAGCATTTAGAATTGCTCCCCCTAAATACATGCTCCCCCTAAGTGAATGCCCCCCTAATATGTAAGCTATCATCTTAATTAATCATGTTTGTTTTCTATTTTGATAGCGGATTATATTTATCATGTGAGTTCTCCCCCTTTTGTTATTAGCAAAAGTGGGTAAGGAGGCAAAACACAGAAAAGTTTTGATTAGAAGATAAAGGCATGATCGAGCTTTTAGAGAGAATGAAATGATAAGGAGTTTTAGAATAATTTTTATAGAGATAGATCAAATTTTTTAGCAATATAACATTTTCAAGTATTATTATGTTGGTTCATCCCCTTTTTATATAAGAGTTTTAAGCATAAAAAATGTAATGATTTCCAAGTAACTAAACTACCCAGATAATATGTCTACACCCTAGCCCCGTACTAAATGACGGATGGGCATGAGGAGCTGCATACATGTCGTAGGTTGGGGTGTTAGTCCCATATGCAAACACTAGACAAAACTCACCCTAGCACACTTTCCCCCCAGTGCCTCACAAGGCCACACTGGAACCCTCCCCGGTTAAGGACAAGAGATGACTAGAGATAAAGGTTATCTAATGTCTACAACCCTACGCCCCCGCTATGGTGAGAAATGAAGTCATGGATAATAATTATTGGAAACATTTAAGCATTTTAAATCTAATGACATAGCCTATGGATTTATATTTTTATTTGAATTTATGAAAACACTCACATAGCTATTTTGAAATCCATTAATGAATCGGAGTTTTTAGCATAATAATATTTTCATAGAAATAAATCAGAGTTTTATAAAAAAAATCATGTTAAAAGCAACCAATATAGAGTTTACCAAGCAAGTCTACCACTTGTTGCAAGAAAGGAATTTGAAGATTCAAGTGATGATGCACACAAAACAAAGGACTTTAAATAAGCATGAACGTGCATGGTAAAACAATTATATGGTTATGATGTGGAAGACTTATCGAAATACAAGAAACATCTTATTGTAATCAATGATGATCCATACAAAGATATAAGAGTTAAATTTCATAAAGAAGATGTTTTTGTAAATCATTGTTCAATTAAAATCTTTAAGTTAAACAATAAAGTAACCAAGCATGAAATAATGTTATCAAAAAGAGATTACTACAATGTTATTTTAATTCACAATTTCAAAACATACCAAACATTGTAGAAAGCATGCTAGGTTATCTAGTGCATTTCATAAATAAAGAGTAGTATAGAATTAGCATTAGGATCCAATACTCATGAGAAGAAGTGTTATGGAAGATAATGATGTGCACATAAGTGTATTTTTGAGTAGAGTAAACAAATGTTTTAATCAAAAATACAAGAAATATGAAAAGTCAGAGCACAATAAAACACAAATAATTTTACTTCCACAAACTTCAAAGCCCAAAAGATATACACAACTACCAAGGTGTTTTGCACACACAATGCTCATTAAGACTTATCAGGGTGCAAAGTAGTGCTTGGGGGATCACATATTTTATTTTATTTTAATATTGAAACTAGTGATCCGGTGTACTTAAGAGTAAGTGGTTTTTAATTTTGAAAGAGAGATATGGTTTGCACAAGATACTTTATTATTCTTTCCAAGGTGCTCAACCTCACAACGCTTATTAAGACTTATCAGGAGGTTCAAGTAGTGCTTGGTGGAGTTATCTTTGTCACTTTATTTTATGATTTTTGTTTTGTACAAAGTTCTCCGAATACACTTGTTTTGCAAACCAATATAATTTATGAAAACATAACCACTTTTCTTAACTTTTAAAAGTGCAAATAAAGGTAGTGTAGGTAAGATACTTGTGCAATTTTAATTCATTGTACCAATACAAAACATACACAAGCATTCTTAGATTAAACACATATGTATACAATGCCAAAATAAGTGAGTGAATAAATATCATTATCAGACATAAATCATTTACTCATACTTAGAGGCTTGCTAAGCTTGGTTCTACACAACCTTTTTTATTATAATTGGTGCACATATGAGTAGATATATCAAAGCATGATAAAAAAATTGTTCAAAATAGTTTGAAAAGATAAAATGCAACATTATAGAAGTTCTAAATAATAGATTAAATCATGTTTGATTTTCACAGGAAAGTCCATAAAGTTCTTTTTTATAGTTTTAAGGTTTTATATTTTTGTATTGGATTTTTGCATAAATAATGGACTTTAAACAAATGACAAAAACAAAAAGGCAAAACATATTTTCTTGTAATTTGGCTTTTGATTTTTGTATTTGATTTTTCAAAAATGAAATAAAATCACAAGTGCAAACATAAATAGTACATATAGATTAATATATTTTTAAGAATTTTCAAAATTTTAAAAATACAGAAAAACAAATTGGTGCGCTAGCGCCGGTGTTAGCGCTAGCACGGGAAACAGTACACGATTTTTGATGATTTTGAAATTTTTAATTGTTGATCTTGATTAAGCATCCCAATAGTAGTTTCATGCAGAAATTTCAAATTTTTAAGAGATGTTTTGGATGGTCCAAATTGCATGAAACTTTAGCGATTTCTTATACGACTTAAAATAATCATTGCATGAGATATATTTGCTTATGTTTTCATTTTGACTTTTCTAAAGGCTTGTGATTTTAACTTGAAACAGATAGGAAATGAAACCCAAGATATCATGTTTGAACAAATCAAATATGCATGGTTTCGGTGAATAAAGAGTAATGTTCAGGTAAAAAAAATTAAACGATTGTGTTTATGAATGTGACTTAAAATGTTTAATTTTTTACCCCCCCCCCCCCCCGCCCTTTTTGTATAGGCTAAGGAGCTTTGCATTTTTGCCCGTCAAGTACTTGGAGCAACCCGAGTTCAAGTACCAGACATACTTCTTGCCCTTAGCCTTCCTGCAAACCTAGAAAGAAGATTAGGGAAAAGATCTGGATACCCAAGTGGTACCACCCATAGAATAAGTGGATGCCTTAGTTACCCAAATTTGCTTTAGAGATCCCTGTTTTATTTTCCTGCAAGAGCAAGATGTGTGTCCGAAAAGAAATGAAATTTTTGTTCTAGTACCCCCCTAGTTTGACCAATTTTGGGTTACTAAATTACTCAACCAAATCAATCCCAAAAGAAATGAAATTTTTACCAAAGCCATGTCACAACTCTAAGGACCACCCACCGAAATTTGGAATTGTTTAGAGCTCTTTAGACCCTAAAATTAATTCATACATGAATTATTAAATTTCTAAAAACTATTGAAAAAGTTTCTTCAAAAATTCTCATTTTTTGATATGTTGAGGGTAAGGGTAAATCTAGCCTATACTATAAAATTTCAAAGCATTTGGATGCTTGGATTAATGGGGGCACACAAATTATTCTCAGGTCAACCCTATGTATAGGTTCCAACGTTTTGAGTGCTGCAGTAAAACCAGTGAGTCAAATCGGCTCAAATCAATTTAAAATAAACTAGACGTAAAGATCTACAACTTTCGTCTCTGTCCATTTTTCCTAAAACGGCCTCTAAGGGGTTCAATTTTTCATTTCAAAAACGTGCATTTTCAGGGAAAAATATGATGATAATTAATCACAAAATTATTAATCTATCTAAATGGAGGGCATCGGTTTATCTTCTCCAATCAGCCAACGATCACGTTTGGCCCTTCCTGTACGTACTTGGGAAGTGATTTCCAGGCCACCTAGATGCTCTCCCGGTAGGTCAAAGCCTCCACCACCTCCGTTGAGGTGGCGGCCGGCAAAGTATGGTGGTTGGCCGACCGGAGGCGGCAGGAATCGAGAATTTGAACAAGAAAAGAAAAGCTTGAATGCAAGCTTACGGCCATGCCGTTACAAGACCAATTGACCCCAAATCCAGCGGCCAAAATGAAGAGATCTACCCACTATGAAATAGATGAGAGGAGAGGACCTGAGTGGCGGCTTGTAGCCATGCAGATCGCGGGTCCGCCATGGTTGGTCGAGAGCTCTTAGGTGTCATGCCGGTAGGTGCTTAGATGGTAGAATTCTTCTATAAAAGAGGGGGAAACTCATTCCCTTCACCCCTTGAGCCCTTTTATAGAACCAATCCTGGTAGGGGGAGAGATGAAGCTTGGGATTCCTCCATTAAAACCACTCATGGTGAAAATTTCGGCCATCACCAATGGTCACCAAATTCACCCTCCTTAAGAGTTGGAAAACCTCTTAATATGTTTCTAATTGATAGGGGGAATGAATCCCCATCAACTGGGAGGACTTTTGGACTCCCTTGGCCATGAATTTGGCCACCAAAATGAGTCATGTCTTCCTCCCATCGGTTGCGCTACCGCCGATGCTAGTTGAAAGTGCACAGTTAACCTCACTAGAATTCTCTAGAGGGGGGGTGAATAGAGATTAAAAAATATTTTGTGCAAAGTTAATATATATATGTGTATGATCACAGAATAGAGCTTCCAACACACCAACAATAATTAAACAAATAAAGAAAGTAAATGCAAGAATAGAAATCACAGCACAATACAAGAAAATATAGTGGTTCCCCAAACTTTGGGTAGTCCACTCTTCTACCCCCTTGGTAGGAAATTCACTATCTTGTACTTAGTTTTTTGATAAGGAGACTCTTAGAACCACCCTGAGTCTTTTGACAAGGAGACTCTTAGAACCAACTGAGTCTTTTAAAAAGGAGACTCTTAGAACCAGTACACTGAATTTTTTGAAGAGAGATTCTAAAAACTCTTTTACAATGTTTTAAGTAAGAATAACAAAGAAGAAGAAAGAAATAGAAACAAGAATGAATCTTCTTCCTAGCAAGAAGATTGGAAGCACAAGTAGTGAATTAAATCTTTCTTCTATAGAGAGAAGAAGATTTGTAGCTTTTCTCTCTTTGTGAGAGCTATCAGAATTTGCAGCAGAATGGCTTCAAAAGAAGAAGGAGAAGATGAAGGCTTTTTCTCTGCAGCACACTATCACTTTTCTCAGCTTATCTCTCTATTCTCTTGGGAGCTTTTCCTCTATTTCAAATGTATGTGGTAGATCACTCAACTGACATTTTATACCGACCTCCTCTTTATTTATAGCTCTGTTTCAGTCAAATAATACTATAGGAGGAAAATCAATTAGCAATCAGACAAATAGAAAGAAGGAAATATTTCCATAATGACATTTTCTGTAGAAGGAAAGAATGAATCCTGATTTCAAATAATATCCAAAATAGAGTTAATCAGATTAGCCAAGAATCAAATAGAAGGAAAGAATGATTCAGAACGGCTATAAAATATTAACATTATTCCATACAAATCAGATCTACTGAAAGAAGGAAAGAGATCTGGCGCAAATTTAAATCTGTCATATAAATCAACGTGCGTCGATTACCATTCGACGTAAACGTCGAGTTCTTCTTGGCTGAACGTTGAAAGGAGAATATGGAAGGTACGTCGACTAAGATGCGTCGACATCATTAGATGCGACGACTAGAAATCAGAGTAGCATCGACAACACATACGTCGAAATCTTCCTAAAGTTACTTTGACTCAATCTAAAGGAAACGTCGACTACATTTTGACGTTGCGTCGAATAGTATTCGACGCATATTTACTTAACCTTGTTTTTCTTTCTTAGAATTCATATTCAAATTATTTCTAGGGGTTAAGAGAAATCATTTTCCCAACAATCCCTCCCTATTTGTCTTAACCCTACTTAGAGGGAAATTGTATTAGCATATAATTAACCACAGCACAGCATTTGTATAGAAAAGAAATATGCCACTCAATCAGAAGTGAATTTTAGAAGAAAAGATCATATAAACAAATTTTCAGAATCATATAAACAGATTTCATGTTCATACCAAGTAGTATTAAACTATAGGGTAAAATATATCAGCATTGTTTTCAAATATTACTCAGGAGGGGTAGGAGGGGTCTTTCTCTTTCTCTTGAATACTACTATTTTAGGAGAGGAGGGTTTCTCTTTCTCATTTCTAGGAAGTTCACCTAGCCCCCCCTGAGCAGATTGCTCCCCCTGGGATGGAACTTCCTTTAATCTTTCTACTTCTTCTATTTCTTTATCATCTCCAGCTCCAGTTGCATCTGGCTGTCCTTTTTCATTTCCAGCTTCATCAGTATCCAGCTCCCCCTGAATTGTAGTTTCTTTATCTTTCTTCCCAACTGCCATATCTTCCATTTCAGTTTCTGCTCTGCTTGCCTCCCCTTGTAATAGTACTACTTGACTTGCAGCCTCTCTTGCTATATGAAGTACCTCTATAGTTTGTTCATCATTGTGTAGCTCAGGTACTATCTCATTCCCAAGGATTTTGTCAGATTTTGAAGAAGGAGGGGACTTGTGAGAGAGAGATTTAGGATTGGAGGGCTGCTCTTCATCTAGATTCTCCCCCTTCTTGACCTTCTTGGCCAGGGAGGTTAAGAAAGACCTTGTCACTCTAGAGGAAGAGAGAGAGGTCTTTAGGCCTTGCACAGAGGCACTGACCCCATCTATTTGGGTGTGCATGTGAAGGATGGAGGAATGAATTCGGGAGCAATGGTCATCCAGCATCACTTGGAATTTTTCAGCTGCTGATTTGATGCACTGAGTGATGAGAGCCTCAGTGGATGCAGATGATTCATGGTGTGAAAGGTGAGGAGGTGATGGTGGAGGAAGAGGTGATAGAGGAGGAGAGAAGTGAGTTGATTCATGAGGTATGGGTGATAATGGAGGTAGAGAAGATGGGAAATTTGGAGGAGGAAGAGAAGGAGAAACTGCTGTTTGAGCAGGTGTTTGAGAAGAGGTAGGTAGAGTAGGAGTTGTGAGGGTAGTAGAAAGTATTTGAGTGGATGATGGTGGTAGAGAAGGGTTGTCTCTTTGAGGAGGAGGAGGAGGAGGAGAAGGAGAAGGAGTTCTTTCAGGGATGGAACCAGGCTTAGGGATTTTCCTGGTCCACTTAGAAAAGAGAGCTATTGACATTCTCTTCCCTGGAGGAATGGGGATTCCTTTTGACCTACATAGGTCAGGGAAGGAGTGGAAGAGTACTTGGCTCATGATTCTCATGTAGGCATTTTCCTTGTGAGAGTATTTGGAAGCTATCATTTTGAGAAGACAGCTGGCCCAGTCCACCTTCTTTTTCAGCACAAGGGCCCCCATGATGTTCAGTTGCTGCTTGGGCACTGCATCATGGGCTGATATCTTGCATAGTAGTACCTTCCCTACTATATCTGCCAGCAATCTGTACTCATCAGAAAAGTCTATCTTTTTCAGATGGATTGGCCTATCTTTTGAGAAATTCATGGTGGTGAGCAAATGCTTGATTTCATCAGGTGTGAGTTCAATGGATTCATCACCTAATAGGGAAATAATTAAGACTTGTTTAGTCATTCTTTTTAGAGGCTCTTTTTCTTTCCTTATTTCATTTAAACAAAGATGATATTAGGATATACCTGATGGTAGATCAAAGGTGGCCCTAATATGTTCTGCTGAGATTGAGACTGGAGTCTCATATAGTGTTCCCTGGATTTCTCCTTGTTCAGATATCTGAACATAAGTTATTAGCTCTGTGAGCTATGATTCCAGGAGCTTGCACCTAGTGGAGATGAGTTTGTCCAGGCCTGCTTCAGTAAAGAGAGCAATGATGCTCTTGTAGTTTTCTGCGGCTGCTTGGAAGGACTCAAGGTCAATGTCGAAGCCTGAGTTGGTTTTGGGAGCCATTTTAGGTCAGTGAAAGAGAGAGGAGAAATCGGCTGGTCTGAGGAGCAAGAAGGATGAAGTATGTAGAGTCGTGAAGGCTTCTAACTGAAGAAACTATTTAAGTCAGGTGAAGCGTCGAAACTGGACTTAATTCAAGGTTTATTCGGTACTTCAGTGGATGTGACTAAAAATATTATTGCCGCTCGTTTTTATGAGGTCGACGTTACGTCGAGTGGAATTCGACGTGAGCATCGATTTAGTCGGTTCTGGGATGCAGGGGATTCTTATCGACGTATGCGTCGATAATAGTCGATGCATGCATCGACTGTACCTATTGATCTGAGTCATCGACGGTGCGTCGATTAGAAGTCGACGTGACTTTTAATTTTCCTACAAAGTTCTAGGTGTTTATTTCTTTTTATCTCTTCTTAATCCTAAAGGTTTCTAAGTTAGCCTAGGACTGGGTTTTAAGACCAATTTGATTGATTGTACCAACACCTTTTGGCAAGGTGGCCATTTTTGTTGCATATGTAACACTTGAGTATCTTGCTTTTGTGAGAGTTTGAGTTTAGAGGGGGATAAAAGTGTTGACTAGGATACCAGTGTTGATTAGGATAGAAGGTTTGATTAGGATGGGAATTCTGGTTACCAACTTTTGGGTAGAAATTTTGGTTAGAATAGAGATGTTGATTAGGGTAGAAATCATGATCAGGATGAATGGGTCCTGAATGGGGTTTAAGATGAAAGATTTTTGGAATATAGGTATTCATATTGCTCTGAGTTTTTATGCGTCGATATCCATTCGACGTATGTTGATAGTTGCGTCGATTTATATTCGGCGCATTCCTTAGATTGCGTTGATCTGGTATCGACGCATGGAGGAAGTTGCGTCGATTGGATGTCGACGTATCTTTATTCAAGCGTTGAGTAGAGGTCGAGGCAGCTGAGAGGGTATGTCGAGTAGAAGTCAACGCATTATCATTCATGCGTCGATATGAAGTCGACGCGACCGTGTCTTCATAAATTTTCATTTTATCTTTTTCTGTTTTTACTCCTTTATATGTTGTTTCTTTTGGTTTAGTTGCCTCTTCTGATGAAGTTTGTGAGTCATCAGCTGAATAATATGATGTCTCATCAGATTGTTTTATTTCCTTGAAGGAGCTTTCTTCTTTTTCTTGGTTTGCTGATTTAGTGAATTTTACAGGGCTCATCCAAGCAGGCTTGTTGGATGGAATTAGGCTGATTGATGGATCAGCCCCTAGCCCAAGATTTTTGTGTCTTATTGTTTGTTTTTCAGTGATTTCTTTAAGAGTTTGGCTTCTCATTTTTATTGATTCTTCAAAGGCCTTTGCCTGAGAAACCTTATCCTTAAGGAACTGATTTTCTATTCTAGCCCTTTCTATTTCCTTCTCTCTTATGTTAGCCCTTAATACATGATCTATTGAGCTTATATCCTTTTTATTTCTTTGGTTCTTAACCATATGAATTTGTTCTTTTAGGTCCTTGATTTCTTGTTTAGCTTTTAATTGATCTAGACACATTCCCATAAAATCATTTCTGAAATTGTCACTTTGAAAATCTATTTCATCAAGGATACTTACCTCATCCTTATCCTCAGATTCCTCTATGAGAATAAGGCTATTTTCTTTTTCATCTTCAGAAGATATGCTTTCTTCTGATCCTGTCTCACTCCAAGATTTAGCACCATCATCATTCTTGGGGCCTTCAAAGGCCATCAAGCATAGGTCTTCTTGCCTAGATTCTTCATTGTCACTCTTAGAGGATGAACTTTCCTCAGAGTCTGTTTCACTCCAGGCTTCTGCAATAAAGCCTCTTTCTTTCTTCTTCCCCTTTTTCTTGAGATCTTTCTTCTTCAGATCTTTCTTTGTTTCAGCATTCTCTGGACATTCTGGAGCAATATGTCCAGGTTTCCTGCAAGAATAACAAATAATTTCTTTAGTGGGAGTTTTGTCATACCTTGGTTTGACTCTCTCCTTTTTGATCCATCTGTCTTGACCCATTTCTTGAATCTTCTGGCCAGGAAACTGAATAGTTCTTCTTCAGTGACAGGAGTTCCTTCTTCTGTTGCCTTTAAAGCAATGTTCCTATCTTTTGAGGAGATTGGAGTGTTTTCTCTTCTTTCTTTCTCTTCTCTAGTTCTCAGCAATTGCTCATAGGATTTGAGTTTTCCTAAGAGAGTATCTGTTGACATCTCCTTTTGTCCTCTAGTGTCTCTTATTGCCCATATTCTTGAGTCCCATGAACTAGGGAGACTCATTAGCAGTTTGTCATTAATCTCAGTGAGAGAGATCTCTCTATCCAAGTTTTTCAATTGGTTGATGATGAGACTGAATCTGTCATACATCTCAGAGATACTCTCTTCAATTTTCTTTTGGAAGTTCTCATATTGGGAGATCAATAGAGCCTTCTTATCTTTCTTTTCATCAGCACTTCCTTCCACCATCTTTGTAAGAGCATCCCAAATTTCTTTGGCTGATTCACAGTCAACAACCCTTTGAAAGATGTCATCTGAGAGGGTTGAGACAAGTATGTTCATGGCCTTTAGATCATATGTTCTTGCCTTCTTCTCATCTTCTGTCCACTCAGATCTTGGAACAAGTGTTTGTGTGACATTGCCACTTGCATCCTTTCTATAAGGCTTTGGGGGACCTGTCACAGTAATATTAAACAAGACAGCATCAATGGAATTCATATAAATTCTAATTCTTGTTTTCCAGACTGCAAACTTTTCAAGATTGCACATTGGAGGTCTGGTGGAAGCATAATCTTTGATTTGGGCCATGAAAATAATTTTGTAGAAGAAATATATATATATATATATATATATATATATATATAAGAGGTAGGATCTTTTTGATCAAGGAGTTATCCTTGTTAGATCAACTCGCTTTGATACCAATTGAAAGTGCACAGTTAACCTCACTAGAATTCTCTAGAGGGGGGGGGGGGGGGTGAATAGAGATTAAAAAATATTTTGCGCAAAGTTAATATATATATGTGTATGATCACAGATTAGAGCTTCCCACACACCAACAAGAATTAAACAAATAAAGAAAGTAAATGCAAGAATAGAAATCATAGAACAACACAAGAAAATATAGTGGTTCCCCAAACTTTGGGTAGTCCACTCTTCTACCCCCTTGGTAGGAAATTCACTATCTTGTACTGAGTCTTTTGATAAGGAGACTCTTAGAACCACCCTGAGTCTTTTGACAAGGAGACTCTTAGAACCAACTGAGTCTTTTGAAAAGGAGACTCTTAGAACCAGTACACTGAATTTTTTGAAGAGAGATTCTAAAAACTCTTTTACAATGTTTTAAGTAAGAATAACAAAGAAGAAGAAAGAAATAGAAACAAGAATGAATCTTCTTCCTAGCAAGAAGATTGGAAGCACAAGTAGTGAATTAAATCTTTCTTCTATAGAGAGAAGAAGATTTGTAGCTTTTCTCTCTTTGTGAGAGCTATCAGAATTTGCAGCAGAATGGCTTCAGAAGAAGAAGGAGAAGTTGAAGGCTTTTTCTCTGCAGCACACTATCACTTTTCTCAGCTTATCTCTCTATTCTCTTGGGAGCTTTTCCTCTATTTCAAATGTATGTGGTAGATCACTCAACTGACTTTTTCTGCCGACCTCCTCTTTATTTATAGCTCTGTTTCAGTCAAATAATACTATAGGAGGAAAATCAATTAGTAATCAGACAAATAGAAAGAAGGAAATATTTCCATAATGACATTTTCTGTAGAAGGAAAGAATGAATCCTGATTTCAAATAATATCCAAAATAGAGTTAATCAGATTAGCCAAGAATCAAATAGATGGAAAAAATGATTCAGAACGGCTATAAAATATTAACATTATTCCATACAAATTAGATCTACTGAAAGAAGGAAAGAGATCTGGCGCAAATTTAAATCTGTCATATAAATCGACGTGCGTCGATTACCATTCGACGTAAACGTCGAGTTCTTCTTGGCTGAACGTTGAAAGGAGAATATGGAAGGTACGTCGACTAAGATGCGTCAACATCATTAGATGCGTCGACTAGAAATCAGAGTAGCGTCGACAACACATGCGTCGAAATCTTCCTAAAGTTACTTTGACTCAATCTGAAGGAAACGTCGACTACATTTCGACGTTGCGTCGAATAGTATTCGACTCATATTTACTTAACCTTGTTTTTCTTTCTTAGAATTCATATTCAACTTATTTCTAGGGGTTAAGAGAAATCATTTTCCCAACACTAGTGCTAGCTCCAGCACTAGCATCTCGAAGGCATAACGCTCGTCGGTTCGTCAGTCGCTACCGACTCTAGTGGTAGCGCCTTGCGCTAGTCCTAGCGCCTACGCTAGCATCTCAATGGTGTACTGTTCGCATCAGCAGTTTGGTATTCATCTCAGTGGTTTGGTTTTCATCTCAGCGGTTTGTTGAGATACCGCTAGCGCCAGCGCTAGTGTCTCGACGTCAAATACTCTTCTTGACGGCATGGAGCTCATCTCGACGGTCCGGTTAAACCACCAGTAACGCCATCGCTAGCCGCTAGTGCCACATTCATTACACCCCTTTCTTTCTACGGTTGGATAATTAGGGTGTTAAGAGGGGACCCCCCTTACTGGGTTAGTCATGTCATGGTGGGGTCATGGGTCATGATGATGCCCAAAGGACAACCCTAATCCTGGTAATTAGAAATTACTATCAGCAGACCGTGGTGATTTTCGCCTCGAGCCTATGCTCTCACAATCTCTTCGCGCATTATATGGTTTTGTCATGACCTAGTCATGACAAAACCGTCCTAGGAGTCTACTTGTTTGGGGGATATTACACGTATAATCCTATAAGGCAAATGTACCTATCATTTTATAGTATAGGATTTAGGAAATCAATTGTCATATTTTTTTTCCAGGCTTGTTAAGTACTTTTACTCACAAAGAAGAGCTATTATTTTATCGATCAAAAAGTCGGGTTTGTTTTGAAAAGAGATTAGGAGAATTTCAACTAAGAAGAAAATTAATGATTAAAGGATCAGCACTTGATCTAGAATCCCATTGGAATAAAATAGAACTTTATAAAATATAAAACCGCAAACTCTTACTGAAATATCTTTGACCGTGGAGGTTCCCAAAACATTATAGCTCCTCTCTCAAGGAATGCTACCAACTAACCTTTGGTTGATCAATTAAGACCCCTCGGCTAGTTGAATCCCCTAAGCTTTCTTTAAGCGGTGAACCTCACTATTGGATTTGAATCCAATCTGAAAGATGAATGTCGTACTCTCTCGTAGTGCATGCAACTTTTTTTATCTTTGAGCGATCTCCTCATTTTCACGGATCTCTCGATCAACTAGAATACAGATCTTAGATTGAAAATCATATACCGGACATATGAAATCAAAATGAAGTATATCAAATATAAATCGAAGAAATTCAAAAAGAGAGCTTGCTAATTTAGAAAAATTCAAAGCTCATTTTATTTCATTCCAAAGTTCATCATGGCCAAGTGCTAAAGGAAAATTAGCTAATCATCATAATTATGGGAATACAAGTAGAAGGAGAAGAAGACATGATTCAAAGAGATGAAAATAAGCTAAATACTTGAATTGAAATTGCGATAAATAAAAAACTTACTACTTGAAAAGAAATTAGCTAGTACATGAAAACAGTAAAATAAAGCTGAAAATAGACTCCAAAATCGAACTCCTGGTCTTATGGAGATTCCTGCCTTTTATAGGTGAAAATTGGGGAGTCACGCCCTCAGTCACGCACGTGACCAAGGGCGTGACTGGTAATAACTTCTTTCTTAAAAACTCCAGGAACTTTCGGCCGGAAACCACCAAAATTGACGTAACTCGACATTACACGCCCTCAGTCATGGGCATGTAACCAGGCGTGTCTGGCTGGATTTGAAATGGGCGCGCACGGGAGTGAATGGCTATCATTTCCGAAATAAAACAGATGTCGTGCCCTTGGTCACGAGCATGACTCAGGCTGTGTAACTTTAAAGCTGAGCTGGCGGCAGTTCTGGATTGTGGGAGATGTCATATCTGTGACACTGAGTCATGTCCTCTAGTCACGGGAGTGACTCAGGGTCTGTAATTTTAAATGAGCTGGCAAGGAGTTCTGGGTTACGAGTAGCATTCGGCTGTGACCCCTGAGATACGCCCTCTGATCATGGGCGTGTCCAAGGCCGTGTAAACTGGAGTTGCGCCGGAAGCGATTCTGGACTGGATGTAATGAACATTGTCGTGACAGGAGTCATGCCCTTAGGTCACGGGCATGACGTAGAGCGTGTAAGTTTGATTTTTGGCAGAAAAGTTCAAAATTTCCTCTGATCATGGTTGTGAGCTCCAAAATGCTATGAGTAGTCTAGAAATCCCTAAAAATGAAAATAAACATATGTTAGGCCATTATTAATTAAAAATATGGAAATAACTAATTATTTAATAAATTAAAACTAAAGAAAAATAAATATCAATACCTTACTATCAAATACCCTATATACTTAAGCTTTTGCTATTCTAGAGGAAACCCAATTTATAAGTATGAGAAAAAATCATATGATATTTCAAAAAAAAATTTACTCCTAATTAGGCTTTTAAAATAATACATGACTCATATCACTAATAAGTTTTGAAATAAAATTTAGATTCATAAGAACTAGGTCATGATTCATAAGTTGATATGCGTAGAATAAATATTAGTTTCAAAAATTCTCTAATTATATTTTTAATAATCTAAGATTAGAATTATAAAAACTTATAATATCATTAGAAACTTTTTAGAAAATCTCAAAATAGTAACTAAGCTCTCTCATAAAAATCTTGAATATGAAATGATATTGGGAAAATAGGGTAAAAATTGGCATATAAGAGATTTCATTATTTCGGAAATGATGAATTTTATCCTCTCATTTCCATCTTTTATTAAATGCTCCTCTTCTTTTAAATATCAAAAATGTATATGTTTAGGAGTGATGAATTTTATCCTCTCAACTCCATGACATATAATCTTTTAAAAATTTTGGGTGCATATATTTAGGAATGATGGATTTTATCCTCTCATTCCATGACATATGATCTTTTAATTTTTTTTATTGCCAATGAAAAGGGTAAGTAAAAGGTAAAGGATGGGCTATGATTTAAAGGCTATAAAATTTTCAAGATAAATGTTTCGAGAGAATAGAAATTATATTGAGAAATCTTAAGAATCTATGGGTTAAAGTTAATATATATAAAATCTAAAGATTTTTAGCACAATCACTACAAAATTAATTCATGGTATTTTAAGGATAGAAAGTAAAACTAAGAAATATTCTAAACAAACCAAAATAATGAAAAATTCATTATATCAAATTCATCTAAAAGTTAAATCTAACAAATTATGAAGAGACATATAAAATTAAAACACATAAAAAAGAAAACTTTTGTTTCTAAAGAGCATATAAATAAAAACGCATAATTAAAATTGCATAAACTCAAATTAAAATAAGAACGAATCTAATATTACATGATTTATAATTATATACTAAAATACATTTTTTTTAAATAAGTCTTTTCATTTTTTTGTATAGTTTCCAGATTAATTTGAAAAAGAAAAACAAAAATAATGTTTTTTTAGATCTTGGACTTCCCAAGGAATACCCAATGACGAGCTCTCAAGGTACTATGCGGTTTTGTGGGTTGGAAGCCCAACATGGCCCTTTCGCAAGAAATTAGTTTTTTTTAATTTCTAATTTTTTTGTATTTTCATTTGTATTGAAAAAGTAAAATAAAGAAAGAAGGAATTTTTTTTATAAATTTTTGATATATTTTCAAAAATTTTATTAAAAATAAGGAAATAACTATCTATTTAATACATAAAAACTAAAGAAAAATAAACATAAATAATGTACTATCAGGTGGTTCTTCATATGAAGTTTTGATTTTAAGTTTTCTAAGTGCAGTGGCTCGGGTCATGTGGGGCGAGAAGCTTCTTCTAAACATAAGAGCTCAATGAGTTTGGAATCATCACTATATGAGGAGACTAACTTGGGAATAAAAAAACTCATTCACAAAACACTCTTCTAAGTAGAAAATAGGAATCGTCATTTTCTAAGGCATTTCACATCGAGGGTTTTGTGTTAAACGTAACTTCATCATCTCCCACTCGTAGGAGGAGATTTTTGATACTAACATCGATAATCGTTCAAACAGTGGCGAGGAAGGGGAAGCCGAGTATGAGGAGTACTTCGGCATCCTTTTCGAAATCAAGATTGGCGAAGTCCACCGGAAAGATAAACTTGACAACCTTGACGAGCACGTCCTCCACTATCCCTGCTAAATATTTCAATGATCGATCTGCGAGTTGGATACTCATTCAGGTGGGGCTGTGATTTCCTAAACCTAACTTTTTGAATAAAGAAAAGGCATAAGATTAATACTTGCACCAAGATCAGTTAAGGCGTGTTTTACTAATGAATTGCTAAATAAAAATGGGATGGAGAACTGTCCCATGACATTTACTTTCTGTGGCAATTTGTTGAGTACAACTACGGAGCATTCTACGTTAAGGGAAACACGCAAAATATTCTCAAGCTTCTTCATGTTGGAGAGCAACTTCTTGAGATATTTTGTGTATTTTGGAATTTGAGAGATAGCCCCGTAGAAAGGAACATTAATATGATTTTGCTTCAGAATTTCTAAAACTTTTTATAATTTTTACCGGCGCACTCATTCCTAAGCTTAGACAGATATGTAACAATTGAAGTAGAAGCGTGCGGAGCTAAGGTAGAGGGCAAATTTAAAGATAAAATAGGAGGAGGAATAAAGATAAGTACCTAAGGTTTGTTCTTTTTGAGGCTACCTCCTTTCCACTGCGGAGGGTAATCACATTCGCACATTCCTTTGGTTTTGGTTCATTATTTCCTGGTAAAGCTTCATGCTGACACTCGGAGAATATTTTCGCTAGCTGTCCCACTTGATTTTCTAAATTTTTGATCGATCTGGTGAGGTTCTGGATGTTCGACTCATTTGTAGCAACATATTTGGTGAAGACCTCTTCAAGTGGAGAGGGCTTCTGTGGTTGCGGTGGAAAACTGGGTGGATTATAATTTAGAGAGGGAGTTAAATTAAGAGGTTGATTTAAATTTAAAGGGCGTTGAGCATTTCCTTGGTTTCTCATGAGAAATTTGGGTGAATCCTATAACCGGCATTATAGGTGTTGTTATACGGAGCGGTGTTCAGGTTAAACAAAGGTAGAGGTGGATTTCCCATCTAATCATCTTGTTCTTCGATTATAACATTATTAGGCCAAGGAAGAGTGGCAGGGGAAGTAGACATCTCCACCGCTTGCTTAGTTAAGCGCTCAACTTGTAAAGCTAAATTCGAAGTAATGTCAATTTCAAAAATACCGGTCGGCTTCCTAGTCCTCGCTCGGGGCATATTCCATTTATATGTGTTCATGGGCATTTCCTCGAAAAGCTCTTGAGCGGCCTCCGGGGTCTTGTTATTTAACGTACCCCCGACGGCTACATCAATCATCTGCCTTGTAAGGAAATTCAAGCCAATATAAAAAATTTGCACTTGTTGCCAAGTTGGAAGTGCATAGTGAGGGCATCTAAGCAAAAGCCCCTTAAAGCGCTCCCATGTATCATAAAAAGTCTCCGAGTCAATTTGCATAAATGAAGCAATATCAGTGCATAATTTCGCAGTCTTAGCAGGCAGGAAATACTTAGTATGAAATTTTTCCGCCATCTTGGACCATGTAGTGATGGACCCTTTAGGAAAAGAGCCTAGCCACTACTTGGCCTTTGACTGCAAAGAAAAAGGAAAAAGATGTAATAGAATGGCGTCATCAGTAACGCCATTGATTTTAAAAGTGTCGCAAGTTTTGAGGAAATTAGAGAGGTGATAGTTTGGATCTTCGTCCGACAGGCCATCGATGGTCACCGATTGTTGCACCATTTGTATGATGATATACTTGGTCTCAAAGTTATTGTTCGCCATACATGGGGCAGACAATACTTGACAGTGTACCTTCCAGATTCGGCTGTGCATAATAGGACATGGTCTTTTGTTCATTATGATTGGGCGGATTAGGTTCCATATTTTCTGTGGCATTGTCCCCGATAGACTCTTCGAAGGATAAATATGAATCCTGATCACGAGTACGGAGGCACCGCAAAAGGGTCCGCTTGATCTTTAGATCAAAAGGAATATTCGAAGAGCTATCTCAGGTCAAACACTAGAAAGAGAGAAGGGGGAGAGAAAAAAAGAGAGAGAGTAATAAAAAAAGATAGAAAAAGAAAACTTCAATAATAAGAAAATCTTTTTGTGGATTATGTTAGTCTTGAATTTCACAAGGTCTACCCTACGAAGTGTTCACACTATTACTAGATGGTGTGCTAGGATGAAATCCTAAACCTCCCTTTCCAAGATTTAAGTTACACCCTTAAGATTTTTGAAAATAAAAAAAAATGAAAAAGAAAATGATAAAATTAATAGCTATCCTCTTTTCAAAATATCAACCCATTACTCCCCGGCAACAGCGCCAAAAACTTGATAAATTTATGGGTCAATGGTGTTATATGAAATGGTTCTTGATCATGTTTTCCAATTTTATATCCAATGAAGGGAAGTGTACCTTATCGTCTATAGTATAGAGTACTTAAGACAAAATATCAAGGTCATATTTCCCGGGGTGCGTCGATTACTTCTACTTCGAGGAGAAAACTATTATCTTATCAATCGATTATTGTGATTTGTTTTACTTATCTAAAAAGAGAAACAAATTGCAAAATTAGGGAAGGGTGTAGGCAATGATTAAAAGATTAGTACTCAATCTTGAAAAACCTCGGCTTGAGAATAATCAAAAAGCGAATAAAATTTTTCTAATTCTCTTTTAAGTAAAATAGTTTTACCAAGGAGGTGTTGGATCTGTAGGCGCCCTTAGAGGGGGGGGTGAAAAAGGGTTTTAAAAACTTTAACCTTTAATAGAAAACTTTTGATATTTTGTCGAAGTAAGTTAAATCAAAAGTAAAGAGATAAGGAAATTAGAACGAAATCAATTTTATTAAACAAGAAAAGAGACATGATTATCATTTATAAAATTGATTACAAAATCTGATTTCAATGACACTAGAAATCGAAGCGAATAATATGAAAACCCTTTTTATTTTCTATACCTACTCGTATCCCCACGAACCGGTTGGCTTTAGCCGATCTCTTCCCAGATACGGCCTCAAGCCGCTCTAGCCAATCTATCACCAGAAAGACCTCTAGTATCCCCCTAGATCTACTCCCTAGACCTAGTCGCCAACACGAGGCGAATTCCTCCCTAAGTCCTACCTAGACCTAGTCGTTGTGTGGCGAATTCACGAACCGATTACAATGATAAAGTAAAAGGCAAATACAAAACAGAAACTGAAAACTCCCTCAAAAAGAAGAACTTGATGTCGATGTAGATGCGATCGGATTGGTCTTTAAGTTCTTTGCATTCACGAACGTTGACGGAGTTCTCGGGCTGCTTGGAGAAGGCTCTCACGAGTGCTCTGAATATAAGGCTTCAATTCGTTTTTTCTCAGCAAGCAACAACAGAGGTGGCGCGCGTCTTTATATAGAGTCAGCCACTACCGCCTGCGGTAGTACTACCGCCCCGCGGTAGCAAAATTAGGCAATGATCAAGCACACGGATCGTGGCAACATAGGCAACTTTTGACCGCCAAATCTTGAGCTCCGACTAGCGCGCTGCGGTAACGCTAATGCTCCGTGATAGCGAGATAACCTTCCTTCAGCCAATATCTCCTTCCATATTTGCTCCTCAATCACATGCAGACCGGAGGATTCGAAAAGCTACCGCCTGGCATTAGTCCTTAACGCCCCACGATAGTACTTGCCAAACTAGCGTCCCGTCGACATTCCTTTTTCTCCACTGTTTCCTTCTTTTCAATTGTTTCCATTTAAGCTTGCGCCAGTGGTAGTGTTAACGCTCCGCGGTAGAGCACAACTCTTTTTGTCGGACAGCATCTTCGTCGAGCTGGCCTCACATTTCATCGAGCGCAGCTTTCATTTTGTCGAACGAACACTAGCATCAGCGCTGGTTCTAACATGTCGTGGTAAAGCATGCATTTCATCGAGCGCCGCGGTAGAGCATGCAATTCGTCGAACGCCGCGGTAGAGCATGTAGTTCATCGAAAGCAATTTCGTTGAACGCCAGTTCGTCGAACACAGTTCTCATTTTATCGAATACTAGTTTCGTTCTCAGTGGTTTCCTTCTCAGCGGTTTTCATTTCGTCGAACACAGTTTTCATTTCATCGAACGCCAATTCCGTTCTCAGCGGTTTCCTTCTCATCGGTTTCCATCTCAGCGGTTGTTAATGCGGGGCGTTAACAACTAACGCGAGCGGTAGCTCTTTTTTCAGAGAATCGTCATCAATCAGCATCCTGTTCATAGGGTTATATAACTATAGTACCTGCACACTATAAACACAAGCAAGATCAAATACAATAGGATTTGTTATTATCAAACCAAGAGATGCGGAAAGCATATTCCAACAAACTCCCCCTTTTGATAATAACAAATCCCTTTAGAAAGAAATAGTTCAAAAGATAGGAATTGTGTTTATTAAAAAGGATAAGCATGAAATTTAATACATGTGCATAAGCTCCCCCTAAATGAATGCTCCCCCTACAACAAAACTTCCTTTGAATCTACTCCCCAAATATGTGAATTTCTTTCAAATTTATTCTCCCCCTTTTGGTATTATCAAAAGAAGGTGGAGAGAAAGTCAAATGTTAATGTGTGCAATAAATGTGTAGAGAGGGAATGATCATGATAAAGAGTTAAACGCTTAGGAAAACATGTAATAATTATGAGTGATAGAAAGGAATGTGAAGGAATTGTCATAAGGAAACCACTTGTTGGAAAAAACATATTCATGATCGAGCGTACAAGTAGTAAAGATGTGGAAAGCATGAAGAAATATATTTTTGAGGAAAACATCTATTTAAGAATGGTGAAGCATAGTAGATGATTAAGAGTTTCAGATATAAGAAATAGATTTTGTAGCAATTTAGGTACACAAAATGATTTCAGTTGCAACATAACCATACACTTGTTTTGAAAGGTAAGCAATAAAGAGTACACAAGGCGTAGCGAAAAAAAATAGGTAAGCATGATACAACATATCAAGTCAAGATAGAAGAATACAATATCCTAAATTGAGATATCAAGTACACTTATACATTGCATTGATCATGCAAAGCTATCTAGTGCATTTACTTAAGAATTTAGAGAATACATATAGATATGCAATAGACTCCAATTCTAATGAGTAGAAGGCTTACAATTGATAATGATGTGTACAAAATAGTGTTTTTGATAAAAGTATACATATGAGTTAATTAAAACACATGACATGTATAATGGAATAAACACAATATTATTGAAAAAACATTTTTAGAGTTACTTCTACCCACAAAGCTATATAAATTATTCAATGCATATAGAATGATAGTACAACTACCAAGGTGCTCTGCACACACAATGCTTATTAAGACTTATCAGGGTGCAAAGTAGTGCTTGGGGAATCACAGTTATTATTTTGAATTTTAGTTATTTGTGATCCGGTGTACAAGAAGAAGTAGTGTAAAAATATTGTTTGCAACAAGGCACTTTACAATTCTCTCCAAGGTGCTCAACCTCAAAATGCTCATTAAGACTTATCAGGAGGGTGGGTAGTGCTTGGTGGAGTTATCTGTCAATTATTCATTTGATTTTTTGCTTAACGACAAAGGTCTCTGAATTCACTTGTATTTGCAAACAAAAGATTTTTGAAAGCACACACTTCTTCCAAAATAGGTGCATGAAAAAGATTTTTACTTGTGGTGTAGGTAAAACTAAGCATGCCTAACAATAACATTAAGTTGTTACACTATACAATCATGTAAGAGTAGATTTAATTCATATTTAGTTTGTCAAAAAAATGTGAGTGAATAAAACATTAACAAATATAAGCCATTTACTCATATATAGAGGAATGCTATGCAATACTACACATGATTTCTATAATCAATTTCAAAGCACACATAGGATAATGATCAAGGCATGATACAAAACAATGTTATTAAGATACTTGAAATAGAGAATGAAACATTGTATTCTAAACTTGGCAAGATAAACCATATCATCCTTGAAACAAAGAAAAGCACATCAGTTTTTATAAAAAATTTAAGTTTTTCAAAAGCAAAAAATAAAACAAATATAAAGCATGTTTTTGTTGTTGTAATTGGTTTTTCAATTTTGTAGTTGGTTTTGATATATAGAAACACAAAGCATGTTTTTGATTGGATTTTGATTTGTTTTATAGTTTTTTTTTTAGATATAAAAATGATTTTATATTTTTGTATTTGATTTTGATATATAAAAAACAAAAGCATATTTGTGGTGTTTTGTGAATGTTTTCTAGTTTTTTTATTTGAGGTTTTCATGAAGAAAATAATAAAAAGTAAATAATCGTATAAAGGTAAAAAAAGAAAAACAGCAAAAACATGAAAGGCAAAAATAAAGAACTAAAACAGATTTACTACCGCCAACGATAGAGTTACCGCGCCGCAGTAGTTCGCGTGAAATAAAAGGATCTGACCCGGTCAGATTTCATTTGGTCAAGGGTTTTTGGATCTCGCATTTTTCTTCAGCTTCCGCCGGCGTTAGAAATAGGTAAGGATTTTCTTTTGTTCTTAATGCTTTATGTTAGTGATTCAAGCTAGGATCTAGCAGATTTAAAAAATTTCATGGCAATGTAGTCATAGGAGGGTTTTTGACAAATTTTTCAAGTTATTTTGGTAGATCTATGAGATATTGTTTGAGTATTCATGTTAGATTAGTTGAGATATCTCAGATCTGGAATTTTCAAGCTTTTTCGACCGATTTGGAGGATTATTTGGATAAAATTGGAGGAGGAAGATGAATACTAGGTTTGTCAGCTACCGCGCGGCGGTAACAACTATCCCGCCACGGTAGATCTCGTGTCTAGATTTTTGATGTTTTTTCCTTCACTTTTATTTTGGTTCAGATTTGAGAATAGCTGCCTCCAGTAGTTGCGCTCGACAATCAAATGTAGATCGGAATCGAGAGGATTGGTAATATATTTCCTAATATTTAGGATGCCACCATCAGAGTGGCTATGATGGTGGGGGTAGAATTACCCATTCATGCGCATATCTACGAATATCTGGCTGATGTGAGTGTTCTCTCCGTGATAGTAGATGATAGCTTTTCCTCAATTTTAGTAAGGGAGTTTTACATAGGATTGGAGGATCCGGCTCGGACGAATCTCAAAGGAGGAGTACGTTCCTACATCCAAGGTTAGGAGGTAGTAATACTACATGAAGATTTGCGTGCAGAGTTTGGTCTTGAGTGGAGTAGCAATTTCTTGGATATCGTAGAGAGGTTTCGAACACTTCGGAACTGGACTCGAGTGAATGAAGTATTGCATGGTCTAGGAGATGTGGAGGATTTGATTTCATCGGTCACAACATTGACTCCTGACGCGTACATGATATAAGAGATCCTACGATGTACGATCATGATAAAAGGGGGTGATACAAAGGTGATCACAGCACAAATAAGTATGGTCACGTACCATATTTTAGAAAGAATCAGTTTGATCTGGCAGATCTCCTTCTATAAATGATCAGGTATACATATAAACTTACAGATCTAAGGCGAAAGCGATTGAATACTCTTCCGTTGGGAGGAATAATTCAATGAATTGTATACACGAAATGCCAATCTCTTAATCGGGAGGTTTATCATCTTATTGTCGCCCAACCAGATTATCTACACTATTAATTCATCCTCCACAACAAGAAAGGGCTCCATCTCCACAACCTCCAGTTCGACGAGGAGGGTCAATGAGAGAGACCCAGCGAGAACTACAGCAGCTAGCGGAGCAGGGAGCGGACATAAATAGAAAAGTGACACGAATGTCAAAGAAGATATCCGGTGTTGAGAAGAAGTTACAGAAGATAATGGTGGCACTCAAGTTAACTCCATCACCAGCTAGAGAGGAGAGTCCGGAGGAGGAGCAGCCACGATGATTGGTTCATCGGAAGCGACATGGAGGTGATGAAGGGGAGAGCAGCAGTATGGGAGCTGGAGAATGAATAATTTGATTTAATTTTTATAATAATACAGGTTTTAGAGACAGCACAACACACTTCTGTTACTACCGCACAACAATAGTTTTAGCACTGGCGTTAGTATCAGCGTACTATCTGGGTTCATGTTTTTCATTTTGGACTACTTTCTGGTTTATTTTAAGTGTTCTTTTATGCTTATCTTGCTGAAGTAGTTTACAGATATCCTGCATGGTTATGAATTTTTCTCACTTCATAGTTTGATAATTATTTTTATTTGTCTTGGCATTATGAATTTTTCTCACTTCATAGTCTACTAATTTTTGAACATCAAAGTGTAAGACAATTTTTTGAATGAATTTAAACAACAATAGTTGCGAATAGTATAGTTTAAACCGTGGAAATAAAACAAAAATAAGGATAACAGAATTTTAGGCATATCATTAAGTAGCTAATTCATATTTTATTACCAATTGATTTCTACTTGTTGGGAAAATGATTTCTCTTAACCCCTGAAAATGAGTCAAATATGAACTCCAAGAATGAAAAACAAGGCTAAGTAAATATGCGTCGAATAGTGTTCGACGCAACGTAGAAATGTAGTCAACGTCTCTTTCAGATTAAATCGAAGTAACTCTAGGAAGATTTCGACGTATGTGTTGTCTACGTTACTCTGATTTCTAGTCGACACAACTAGTGAAGTCGACGCACCTTAGTCGACGCACCTTCCTTATTCACCTCTCGTCGTCCAGACAAGATGTACTCGACGCTTGCGTCAAATGGCAATCGACGCACGTCGATTTATTTGACAGACTTAAATATGCGCCAGATCTCTTTGCTTCTTTCAGTAAATCTGATTTGTATGGAATAATGTTAATATTTTATAGCCGTTTTGAATCATTCTTTCCTTCTATTTGATTCTTGGATAATCTGATTAACTCTATTTTGGATATTATTTGAAATCAGAATTCATTCTTTCCTTCTACAGAAATAAACATTATGGAAACATTTTTTTCTTTCTATTCTCTCTAACTGCTAATTGATTATCCTCCTATAGTATTATTTTGAATTAACAGAGCTATAAATAAAGAGGAGGTCGGCAGAAAATGTAGAGAAGAGTGATCTACCACACACATTTGAAATAGAGGAAAAGCTCCCAAGAGAAAAGAGAGAAATTGAGAAAAGGCTCTGCAGCAACATTCAAGCACTTCTTCTTCTTCTTCTGCTTCTGAAGTCACACTGCTGCAAAATCTGATAGCTCTCACAAAGAGAGAAAGGCTGCAAATCTTCTTCTCTCTATAGAAGAAAGATTCAATTCACTTCTTGTGCTTCCAATCTTCTTGCTAAGAAGAAGATTCTTTCTTGTTTTTATTTCTTCTCCTTTCTTTCTTTATCACTTAAACATTGTAAAAGAGTTTTTAGAATCTCTCTCCAAAAAATTCAGTGTACTGGTTCTAAGAGTCTCCTTGTCAAAAGACTCAGTTGGTTCTAAGAGTCTCCTTGTCAAAAGACTCAGGGTAGTTCTAAGAGTCTCCTTATCAAAAGACTCAGTGCAAGATAGTGAATTCCTACCAAGGGGGTAGAAGAGTGGACTACCCAAAGTTTGGGGAACCACTATATTTTCTTGTGTTGTGCTGTGATTTATTTTCTTGCATTTACTTTATTTTCTTGCTTAATTCTTGTTGGTGTGTGGGAAGCTCTAATCTGTGATCATATATATATTAACTTTGCACAAAATAATTTTTAAATCTCTATTCACCCCCCTCTAGAGAATTCTAGTGAGGTTAATTGTGCACTTTCAATTGGTATCAGAGGGAGGTTGATCTAAAAAGGATAACTCCTTGATCAAAAAGATCCTACCTCTCATATATATATATATTTTTCAAAACTATTTTATCATATGGCACAAATCAAAGAATATGCTTCCACCAGACCACCAATTTGCAACCTGGAAAAGTTTGCACTTTGGAAAACAAGAATTAGAATTTATTTAAACTCTATTGATGATGAATTGTTTAATGTGATCTTGACAGGTCCCCCCAAGCCATTCAGGAAGGATTCAAGTGGAAAAGTGACTGAAACACTTGTTCCAAGAGCAGAATGGACAGAAGATGAGAAGAAAGCCCAAGGACATGATGCCAAGGCTATGAATATCCTAGTCTCAACCCTCTCAGATGAAATTTTCCAAAAGATTGCTGATTGTGAGTCAGCTAAGGAAGTATGGGAAGCTCTCACCAAAATGGTAGAGGGAAGTGCTGATGAGAAAAAGGATAGAAAGTCACTACTGATCTCCCAATATGAAAACTTCCAAAAGAAAGAAAGTGAAAGTGTTGCTGACATGTATTCAAGATTCAGCCTCATAGTCAATGAATTGAGAACACTTGAGAAGGACATATCTCTCACTGAGATAAATGATAAATTGCTGACTTGCTTTCCTAGCTCTTGGGACTCAAGAATCTGGCCAATCAAAGACTACAGAAGTCAAAAAGAAATATCAACAGATGTCTTGTTGGGTAAATTAAAATCCTATGAACAACTGTTGGAAACCAGAGCTGAGAAAGAAAAGGCCTCTCCACTCTCAAAAGAAAAGAGTATTGCATTGAAAGCTATTGAAGGTGAACCATCTACTAGTGATGAGGAACTAATCAGCTTCCTGGCTAGGAAGTTCAAGAGGTGGATCAAAACAGAAGGATCCAGAGGAAGAGATTCAAAAACCAGGTATAATAAAACACCTACTAAAGAGATTATCTGTTACTCTTGCAGGAAACCTGGACATATTGCACCTGAATGTCCTAAGGAGAACAACACTAAGAAAGATCTGAAAAGAACAGATCTAAAGAAGAAAAAGAAAGAAAGAGGATTCATTGCTCAATCTTGGAGTGATTCAGAATCTGAAGGAAGTACCTCATCAGACAATGATCAGGAAGAGGTCAAGCAAGAGGAAACATGTCTGATGGCCACTGAGAAGCTTGATGATACATCTATGGTAAATATACTTGATGATATAGATTTCTCTTCTACTGATTTCAAACAAGATTTCAAAGAATTCTGTTTAGATCTAATCAAATCTGAAAAAGAAGTAAAAGAATTAAGAATTTAATTAAGAAATCTCAAATATGTGAATACACACTATGAAAACTATAAGCTCAATCAAGACCTCTCAAAGAAGGAATTAGACAAAATCCATTCAGAAAATCTAACACTAAGGAAAGAGCTGGCAAAGGCTAAAGCCCTTGAGGACTCTCTGAATGGAAGAGGTCAGAAGCTCAAGAATATCTCTGAGAATCTCACTGATAGATTTAGACAACTAAAGCTGAATATTAATGAAGCATCTAAATCACAAACATTCAGCAAACCTGTCTGGAAACATCTCATTCAATTCACTAGGGAGAATCATCTAGCAGGAATTAGATCACAAGTAGGTCCAAAAACAACCACTGTTTTTAATAAACCTAATCCCATTACAGATAAAGGAATCTTAGGAAAGTATCCTCACAAAAATTCTGAACATACGTCGAATTCTTATCCACGTGTGTCGATTTCTAATCGATGAATACACCAAATCGCGTCGACCTCCACTCAACGTAATCTCTCACATGCTTCGACTAAAAGTAGACTCAGAATGAAGGAAGCGTCGACCTCATATCGACGCAACCAGAAACTTATGTCAAATTCATATCGACGCAACCATAAGTCTACGTCGAATCCCTATCGACGCAATAAATCAGACAGAAAATTTTCTGTTTCCAAACAGGTCCCTCAATCCATGTCCTTCTATTATGAACACTATTTCTATGATATCATCCAAGAAGATTGGTATGATAAGCCAGTACCCCATAAGGAGGAAGGATATCCTGAAAAACCCACTTGTTCTTTTATTAAATCTTTTACTAATGAGAGAAAGGGACCCCAGCTCAGCAGGGTCTAAACTAATGTTTAAACTTTTATGTGCAGATGTATCACATCTCCAGGATGGTGTGGTACTTGGACAATGGATGCTCCATGCACATGACAGGTTGCAAAAACCTATTAATCAACTTTGAGGATAGACTTGGACCATCAGTAACCTTTGGAGACTCTAGCTGTGGCCAAACCAAGGGATTTGGAGATTTCAAAGAAGGGAAAGTCACCTTCAAGAATGTGGCAGTAGTCAAAGGACTAAAACACAATCTGATAAGTATAAGTCAGATATGTAAGAATGGTAAGTATGAGGTAAAATTCACTACACTATTATGCCATATTATAGATATCAAGACTGGTGCTACAGTACTAAATGGAATTAGAAAAGGGAGAGTATATGTAGTGGACTTTAGCTCTTCACCCACAGAAGTTTGCTTATTCAACAATATTATTGATAAAAATGAATTATGGCATAGGAGACTAGGTCATCTAAAGTACAAAACAATCAGTAAACTAGCTAAGAATAACCTAGTCAGAGGCTTACCAAAGGGTAGGTACTCTAAGCATTCTCCATGCAGACCTTGCCAACTAGGAAAGCAAACCAAATCATCCTTCAAACCCATTGGTAAGGATGACTCTCCCAGGTCTTTATACTTACTACACATGGATCTCTTTGTTCCCATATCCACTCAAAGCTTAGGTGGAAAATCCTATACCTTGGTCATTGTTGATGATTATTCTAGGTTTAGCTGGGTATTCTTTCTAGGAGTTAAATCTGAAACCCATAAAATTCTCTCAAAATTCATAAGACAGATTCAATCTGAGTTCAATACAAATGTTTCAATTATAAGAAGTGACCATGGGACTGAATTTGAGAATCGGATGATTTGTAGTTTCTGTGAGGAAGAAGGTATTAAACAAAGCTTCTCAGCACCTAGAACTCCCCAACAAAATGGAGTTGCTGAGAGGAAGAATAGAACCTTAATAGAAACAGGTAGAACCCTGCTTGCAGAGTCAGGATTACCAAAAACCTTTTGGGCTGAAGCAGTCAACACTGCAAACTATGTTCTAAATAGAAGCCTCATACACAAAACTAAATCAAAGACTCCATATGAGCTCTTGAAAAATAAAACACCCACTGTTAAATATTTTAAAATTTTTGGATGTGCTTGCTTTATTCTAAACAATGGGAAAGATCATCTTGCCAAATTCGACAAGAAGTCTGATGATGGAATATTTCTGGGATATTCATCATCCAGCAAAGCCTATAGGTGCTACAATAGAAGAACTCTTAAGATTAAAGAATCCATGCACATTGTATTTGATGAAACTAACATGCTGCTTGAGGGGGAGGAAACTCCCACCAGTTCTATTCCACTGGAAAACAACAGCATAGAAACCCAGCTTGAGCAACTAGCTCTAGAGAATACAGAAAATGGAAAGGAAAATCAGTTAGAGGAACCAAGTGAGGAGTCTGAACAAGAAACCTCATAAAAGAGCACTCAAGACCCTCCTCCACAAGAGGACATGGTCCAGGAAGAACAATTGAACAATGATCCCATTGAGAATGAAGTAGAAGAACAACTGACAAATTCAGGCAGAACAGGAATCAATTTGAAAGATCATCCACAAGCTCAAGTGATTGGAGATCCCAATGCAGGAGTAAGAACAAGACACCAAGTCTCCAATGGGATAATGCTCCAATGCTTCCTATCACAAGTTGAACCAAAGAAGTTTGAGGAAGCAAATTGTGATCCTCACTGGATTATGGCCATGCAAGAAGAACTTGGCCAATTTGAGAGAAACAAAGTATGGAACCTAGTTGAAAGACCAAGAAACTACCCTGTAATTGGTACAAAATGGGTATACAGGAACAAACTAGATTCCACTGGAATAATTGTGAGAAACAAGGCAAGACTTGTATCACAAGGATATAGACAAGAAGAAGGGATAGACTACAATCAGACCTTTGCTCCAGTAGCCAGATTAGAGGCAATCAGGCTCTTTCTTGCCTATGCAGCCTTCATGAAGATGAAAGTCTACCAAATGGATGTCAAGAGTGCCTTTTTAAATAGAGATCTGCAAGAAGAGGTATATGTGGAGCAACCACCAGGTTTTGTTAATCCCTCTTCCCCTAACTTTGTTTATAGACTTAACAAAGAATTATATGGTCTTAAGCAAGCACCTAGAGCTTGGTATGAAACTCTCTCAAATTTTCTTTTAGAAAATTCCTTTGAAAGAGGAAAAGTAGACAAGACACTCTTTACTAGAACACATAAAAACCAACTCCTCCTTGTTCAAATATATGTAGATGACATTATCTTTAGCTCAACCCATCCTAAACTATGTAAAAGATTTGCTAATCTTATGCAATCTAAATTTGAGATGAGTAGTATGGGTGAACTCTCCTACTTCCTAGGGCTACAAGTAAAACAAAGTAGTGAAGGAATCTTTATCTCATAATCAAAATATACCAAAGAACTAATCAAAAAGTTTGGTATGGAATCAGCATCTACCATGAAAACACCCATGGCAACCAATGCCATCATAGAAAAAGATGATAAAGGAAAATCAGTAGATCAAAAGACTTATAGGGCCATCATAGGATCCCTTCTATATCTAACAGCAAACAGACCTGATATCATGTTTGCCACTTGCATATGTGCTAGATTTCCGGTTGAACCAAAGGAATCCCATCTCACCTCTGTAAAAAGGATTCTTAGATACCTAAAGGGAACCCCTGAACTAGGACTATGGTACTCAGCAGAAACCAACTTTGAATTAATAGGTTTCTCAGATGCAGATTATGTTGGATGTAGGGTTGATAGAAAAAGCACATCTGGTACCTGCCAATTTCTAGGTGACAGATTGATCTCATGGTTTAGTAAGAAACAAACCTCAGTCTCAACTTCAACAGCTAAAGCTGAATACATAGCTGCTGGGAGCTGTTGTTCACAAATCCTGTGGATGCAAAATCAACTACTTTATTACAAATTGGAAATACACAACTCTAAGATCTATTGTGATAGCTCTAGTGCTATATCCATAGCATCCAACCCAGTCCTTCATAGTAGGACCAAGCATATAGAAATCAGACATCACTTCCTTAGAGACAATGTTGAGAAGGGTAAAATAACCTTAGAATATATTCCCACAGACAATCAAAGAGCAGACATCTTCACAAAACCTTTAGATGAAACTAAGCATAACTATTTCATAAACACCTTGGGGATGCTTGATGGAAGCTTGTAAACCTCATTGTTAGGGAAATCTAAAGACATTAGAATATCTAAGAAAGTTTCCTGGAGATGCGTCGAATACATATCGACGTACCGTCGAGAAGACCTCGACGCTGGTTCTGATTTCTTTCAGTTGAAGTTCCGTCGATCCCCTATCAACGTACCGTCGACTTCTTATCGACGCAAGTCTATGACCACGTCGACAAATCTTTAGACTGACAAAACCTTCACGGAACGCCGACTACATATCGACACATACGTTGACATCAATTCGACGTAACGTCGACTTCTGGTTAAAATTGGAATCAAATCCTTACTTCCTTTTCTTTTACGATTGGATTACCTTGATTTTTGTTTCCTTTCTCGACGTTTCATCTTCTTTAAATAGTACTTCTTATTTCATAACAAATACCTCTCTGGACCCGCCAAAATTGCGTCTTCTACCTCTCTCTCTTTTCCTGCATCAATGGAGCCTACTCCTGTTCAAACTGACCTTATCAAAGCAATGAACGATGCTCTAGAAAATCTTCTCAATGACTTCCAGACACGATTAACTAACTTCTCCAATGAATGTGCTAATATGATCACCTCCTGTGAATCCAAATTGGCCACCCTGTCTGCCTCTCTTCCCGGGCTTCATCTTCTTCTTCAAGAGGAACCTCTGTCGCCACAAAGGTTTACATCCTTCCTGAAAGATATAAACCAAGGGGAGAGTTGCTCCAGAAACCCCTCTTGCCAGGTTTTTGATCTCAACTAAAAGCTCAGGTTTAAAAATCTTCTCTCCAACACTAAGTATTCTCTCTAACTCTCTTATAGGCTCCACTCCTCTCAAATCACTCTGACTACACTTTCATCAAACATTTTGGTGAATCCTCCTCTTACAACACTGAAGGGGAGCATGCTGTGGATTCAGCATTCAGAATTAATGATCCTTATAACCAGGGGAGATTCCTGTAGTAAAGGAACCAGTAATCCAGGGGGAGGAAGAAGCAGCCACCTCTGATGATTTGAATGGGCAGATATGGATTGATGCACCCTTATGTGAGGAAGAACTTCAACATCACTCTTCGGGCTTCTCTGCCAGTTACATCAAGCTGAAGACACCTCTACTTGAGGACATCCCAACAAAAGAGTCTGGAGGAGACATTCATCCCTCAGCAGAGATCACCCTACCAGAAATCACTCTGCCCTCTATTGCAGAACATTTAAGAACTCTTCTTGAAATAACTCCCTCTCCACCCAAAGAGAAAACTCCTCCCTCCTCTCTTCCTCTTCCTCCTCCTCAACTTCCTCCTCTACCTTCTTCTCTACCTCCTCTGCTACCTCTACCTCCACAAGCAGCAAGACTCCCTAAATAGATCATACCTAGGCAAAGTCCAGGAGGACAGATAAAGAGAAAAAGGGAAGTCACTCCCCACTGGCAAAATTTTTCTAAAGAAGAAATGAAGGAGTTTGCAAAAGAAAAGAAGTATAGAAAAGCATGTGAGCAAATAAAAAGATTTGAAAAGATGCCTAGTATCTGTCCTAACAGTCCTGTCAAGGAGTACCATGATCCTGACATGGAAAAGAGGCATGAAGAGATAAGAGAAAGAGAAGTGTATGAATATGAAGCAGCTAGGAAAGAAGTGGAAGATAAAAGGAGGGCCTGGATGGAGAAGATTAACAAGGGCATGACTAAGGAACAAATTCTTGCTGAATCTTCTATCAGAATTCCAAATAAGTTGTTTGATATTGAAGCTTATCAAAAGAAAAATCCTCAGGCAGGGATTATCCTGGATAAGGGTCAAAAGGACAAGAAGGGTATAGGGTGTACAGAAGAAACCTACATTACCTATAAGAAGCCTACAAGGCCTGCAAAGCTAGACAAATGGCTTAACTCACCATGGAAAGGGAAAGGAAAAGGAAAGATGTACGAAGTTCCTGAGAAACAGGAACCAGAAAAGAAGAAACTCTATAGGCCAAAGGTTGATAACAAAGGACCTCCTGACCCCAAGCCTGCACAAAAAGAATCTCACAACATTACCATTGAGATGATTGATGAAAAGGCAGCAAGCATCATCAGCAAAGGCTACTCCATAAATGACACTATTCCTGATGGTGATAAACTCTTGGAAAAACTGCATACAATCATCAGGAATGTCCAGGAAAGACCTGATAGAGCCAGGGGATACATTTTTGATGCCATTAATGACTTATCTAGGAAACTTTATTCTGCTTTTGTCAACTTCATGTACAAAAAGAAGTTTCTAGTTTAATTCTTGTGAAAGACAAATACTTGTCATGTGCTTTCTTTTCCTAAATTCTTTCCTTCTACTCAATATATTTCTTATCTATACAAATACTATGTTGTGTTAATTATATGCTAATAAAATTTCTCTCTAAGAAGGGTTAAGACAAATAGGGGGAGATTGTTGGGAAAATGATTTCTCTTAACCCCTGAAAATGAGTCAAATATGAACTCCAAGAATGAAAAACAAGGCTAAGTAAGTATGCGTCGAATAGTGTTCGACGCAACGTCGAAATGTAGTCGACGTCTCTTTCAGATTAAGTTGAAGTAACTCTAGGAAGATTTCAACGTATGTGTTGTCTACGTTACTCTGATTTCTAGTCGACGCAATTAGTGAAGTCGACGCACCTTAGTCGACGCACCTTCCTTATTCACCTCTCGTCGTCCAGACAGTATGTACTCGACGCTTGCGTCGAATGGCAATCGACGCACGTCGATTTATTTGACAGACTTAAATATGCGCCAGATCTCTTTCCTTCTTTCAGTAAATCTGATTTGTATGGAATAATGTTAATATTTTATAGCCGTTCTGAATCATTCTTTCCTTCTATTTGATTCTTGGCTAATCTGATTAACTCTATTTTGGATATTATTTGAAATCAGAATTCATTCTTTCCTTCTACAGAAATAAACATTATGGAAACATTTTTTCTTTCTATTCTCTCTAACTGCTAATTGATTATCCTCCTATAGTATTATTTTGAATTAACAGAGCTATAAATAAAGAGGAGGTCGGCAGAAAATGTAGAGAAGAGTGATCTACCACACACATTTGAAATAGAGGAAAAGCTCCCAAGAGAAAAGAGAGAAATTGAGAAAAAACTCTGCAGCAACATTCAAGCACTTCTTCTTCTTCTGCTTCTGAAGTCACACTGCTGTAAAATCTGATAGCTCTCACAAAGAGAGAAATGCTGCAAATCTTCTTCTCTCTATAGAAGAAAGATTCAATTCACTTCTTGTGCTTCCAATCTTCTTGCTAGGAAGAAGATTCTTTCTTGTTTTTATTTCTTCTCCTTTCTTTCTTTCTCACTTAAACATTGTAAAAGAGTTTTTAGAATCTCTCTCCAAAAAATTCAGTGTACTGGTTCTAAGAGTCTCCTTGTCAAAAGACTCAGTTGGTTCTAAGAGTCTCCTTGTCAAAAGACTCAGGGTGGTTCTAAGAGTCTCCTTATCAAAAGACTCAGTGCAAGATAGTGAATTCCTACCAAGGGGGTAGAAGAGTGGACTACCCAAAGTTTTGGGAACCACTATATTTTCTTGTGTTGTGCTGTGATTTATTTTCTTGCATTTACTTTATTTTCTTGCTTAATTCTTGTTGGTGTGTGGGAAGCTCTAATCTATGATCATACACATATATATATTAACTTTGCACAAAATAATTTTTAAATCTCTATTCACCCCCCCTCTAGAGAATTCTAGTGAGGTTAATTGTGCACTTTCACTACTTCATGCAAATAATATGCTATTAGTGAAGAAGAGATTTAGGTATCCAAAGAGGACCGGGGGTGGTGGTTCCTTTGGGTACCCAGATATATCGTGTTTTCTTTTGGTGAGACGAAACTGAAAACACCCTTTTAAGTGGAGTTGGTATTTCATTTTTAGCTTTGGGCCTCCATTCAAATTTTTGATGCACGCTATTTTTATTTCTCAAATTTTCGTAGTCCCTTGCTTGAATATTTGGATAGCCATGACTGTCGAAGTAATTATTTAATGTGAATTTTTTTTTATTTAATTTTATGTTAGGATAACGATAAGGTTGTGAATGATAATGATGATATTGTGTTGGAGTTTCATTTACAATTTTTTGTTATTTTTAATTTTCAAAGTTTTGCTCTTGAAAAGTCACATTTATCTTGCTTTTGGATTTTGTTTGATAATTTGAATTTATGTGTTGAGAATTTTTCCTTATAATTTCCTTAAGCAAGTTACTTTTAGTTTCTAATTCATTGTTCTTAAGTTTCAAATTATGTCTAGCTTTATTATAAGCAATTGTGCTATTTTTAAGAGTAGAAACAATTGAATCAATATGATTTTGATATTTGGTTCTGTATTCCTCAAAATTTTCATCCATTTCTTCAATTTCAATTTTATTGTCATTACACTTAGCACAATCATTTTTCAGAGAAGAGTTTTCTAAACATAATTTTTCATTTTGTTCTTTTACGAAAGTGAACTCTTTTTCTAGTTCCTTGAATTTTTCTTTAATATTATTACAATCAAAACAAGATATTGAGTTTTCAAATGAAGAGCATGATGGAGATACAAACATTTCATTTTTGGATTCTACATTCACATTTGCTTTCAAAGTTTTATTTTCTAAACGTAGTTTTGCATTAGCCATTTTTAGTTTCTTAATCTTACGTTTAGCAGTTTGTAGTAATTGTAATGTAGAAATAGAAGTACAAAAATGGAATTTGATTTCCTTACAGCGCTTGTGGATGATGCAAGATTTGAACATATTGCTCCTTTGTCTTCTTCATCTTCCTCTTCCAGACAAGAGTTTCCATCATCCTTTCCACTTGATGAGCATTTTATGGATCCATCATTTGAGTAGCTTTCTTGAATATTTGTGCAAGCTTGTATGTTCTCCACTTCTTGTGTTTGTTCCATACCTACAAAAGGAGAATCATAAGTTCTTTCAAGAAAATTCCAAATCTCATAAGCGTTGGTAAAGTATAAATAAATTTGAAAATATTTTGGCCTAGCGCACAAAATATACTATTCATAGATTTTGCATTTAAAACAATTTCGTTTCTAGTTAGTACGCTAGGTGGCTTTTCAATAGTAATATTCCAAACTTTTTCATCTAAGGCTTTAAGAAAATTTTTCATTAATATTTTCCACCTTTATAATATTTGCCCATAAATAAAGGTGGTGATAATACTTTTTCATTTATATTAAAATTTTCCCCACTAGTAGAAGCGAGATCATGATCAAGAGACGCCATTATTCCCGGTTATTAAGCCGATTTGGAATAACCTAGCTCTGATACCACTTGTTGGATTTGTAGGCGCCCTTAGAGGGGGTGGTGAATAAGGGTTTTAAAAACTTTAACCTTTAATAGAAAACTTTTGATATTTTGTCGAAGTAAGTTAAATCAAAAGTAAAGAGATAATGAAATTAGAAACGAAATCAATTTTATTAAACAAGAAAAGACATGAATATCATTTATAAAATTGATTACAAATTCCGATTTCAATGACGCTAGAAATCGAAGCGAATAATATGAAAACCCTTTTTGTTTTCTATACCGACTCGTATCCCCACGAACCGGTTGGCTTTAGCCGATCTCTTCCCAGATACAACCTCATGCCTCTCTAGCCAATCTATCACTATAAAGTCCTCGAGCACTCCCTAGATCTACTCCCTAGACCCAGTCGCCAACACGAGGCGAATTCCTCCCTAAGTCTACCTAGACCTAGTCGTCGTGTGGCGAATTCACGAACCGATTACAATGATAAAGTAAAAGACAAATACAAAACAGAAACTGAAAACTCCCTCAAAAAAAGAACTTGATGTAGATGTGATCGGATTGGTCTTCAAGTTCTTTGCGTTCACAAACGTTGACGGAGTTCTTCGGGTGCTTGGAGAAGGCTCTCACGAGTGCTCTGAATATAAGGCTTTAATTCATTTTTTTCTCAGCAAGCAACAACAGAGGAGGTGCGCGTCTTTATATAGAGTCATCCACTACCGCCTGCGGTAGTACTACTGCCCCCACGGTAGATACATTAAGCAATGATCAAGCACACGGATTGTGGCAACTTAGGCATTTTTTGACCGCCAAATCTTGAGCTCTGACTAGCGCGCCGCGGTAACGCTAACGCTCCGTGATAGCGAGATAACCTTCCTTCAGCCAATATCTCCTTCCATATTTGCTCCTCAATCACATGCAGATGGGAGGATTTTAAAAGCTACCGCCTGGCGTTAGTCCTTAACGCGCCGCGATAGTACTTGCCAAACTAGCATCCCGTCGATATTCCTTTTTCTCCATTGTTTCCTTCTTGTCAATTGTTTCCATTTATGCTAGCACCAGCAGTAGTGCTAACACTCTGTGGTAAAGCACAACTCTTTTTGTTGGACAGCATCTTCATCGAGCTGGCCTCACATTTCGTCGAGCGCTGCTTTCATTTCGTTGAACGAACACTAGATCCAGCGGTAGTTCTAATGCGTCATGGTAAAGCATGCATTTCGTTGAGCGCCGCGGTAGAGCATGCAGTTCGTCGAATGCCGTTGTAGAGCATGCAGTTCATCGAACGCAATTTCATCGAACGCAGTTCTCATTTCGTCGAACGCCAGTTCCATTCTCAGCGGTTTCCTTCTCAGCGGTTTTCATTTCGTAGAATGCCAGTTCGTCGAATGCAGTTTTCATTTCGTCGAACGCTAGTTCCGTTCTCAGCAGTTTCCTTCTCAGCAGTTTCCTTCTCAGCGGTTTCCATCTCAGCAGTTGTTAACGCGGGGCGTCAACAACTAACGTGATCGGTAGCACTTTTTTCAGAGAATCGTCATCAATCAGCATCATGTTCATAGGGTTATATAACTATAGTACCTGCACACTATAAACACAAGCAAGATCAAATACAATAGGATTTGTTATTGTCAAACCAAGAGATGCGGAAAGCATGTTCCAATAGGAGGTTCCCAAAGCATGAACACGCCTCTCTCGAGGAAGTACCCAACTGAGCTCAGGAAAAAATGACTGAACTCTCATTCTATAATCAAATAACTATGGCTAAATTTGAAAACTTTTTCTGATTTTGTTGAACATAAATAATTTCTTTTTCCTTAAAAGATTGTTTAAACTTTTCAGCCTTAATTAACTTAATTTTTAAAGAAATAATTTGTTCTTCTGAGTTTTTCAAATTTTCTTTAAGTTTATTATTTTCAGGATTAAATTATTTATTTTTATTAACTCCTTTATTTCTTTGTCAGATTTTATTAAATCTGTATATGTTAATTTAAAATCTGATTTGTATTGTTCTGAAGTAAAATTTAGATTTAAAGTTACCTCAGTTACCTCATCTTCATCAGATTCAGATTCTGCATCTGTGTGGTGGTTTGAGCCATATATGGCCAACATGCAGAATCTTCTGGCCTTTTGTTCTTCTTCTTCTTCTTCACTTGGAGTAGATGATGGTTCTGCATCAAAAATACAGTCAGTGGAAGAAGGTTCAATTACCATCCTTGTGAGGGAGTTCCAGATTGCTCTTGCTGAAGTGTAGTCAGCAACTTTTTGATGAATGTCATTTGACATTGATTTAGCTAATATATGCATAGCCTTTGCATCAGCACTTTTCAGCTTCTTTTGAGAATCTGTTGATGTTTGTGAAGATGGAGGTCCTGTCAACATGACATTGAAAATATCTTCATCAATTGCATTCATATATAATCTAATTCTAGCTTGCCATAAAGAGAAGTAATTCAGATTACAGATTGGTGGTCTGAAAAATGAAAATTCTTCTTGTGCCATTAGATTTTAGAAAAACCTCTTTTTCAAAAAAAACTTAAGAACTAATTGATCTTTATGATTCAGGTGTTAGCCTATATAAACAATCAACAGCCTTCTGATACCAATTGAAAGTGCAATTGATATGTTTAGATACCAATTGAAGGAGAGGTTCGATCTTAAAGTTACTCTAGATGGGGGGTGAATAGAGTATTAAAAAGTTTTCACTTATTTTTATAGCGGAATTAAAATAGTGATATATATATATGTATAGCAGAGTGATTTATAAAAACTAAATAAATAAAATAAAACACACAGCACAATAACACAGAAAATCACAAGCACAAAGACACAAGGATTTTTATAGTAGTTCCCCACTAAACCTGGGTACATCAACTCTTCTACCACACTTGGTAGGAATCCACTACAGGTTGTTGATCAGGTGCCCTGCCACCAAGGGAGTTTTGATCAGGTGTCCACACACCAAGTGAGCTTTTGATCAGGTACTCTAACCCAACTACAGGTTTTTGATCAGGTGCCCTGCCACCAATGGCTGTAACTTTTGAAGGGAGTTATAACCCTTTACAAGATGGAAAGGGAAAATAATATGTTGTTCTTCTCTTTGCTTGAGAAGACTCTAGAGATCTAGATGGTGTTGTTGAGAGTGGATCTTGATGATGTTGAAGAGCTCCCCCTGATTTGATTAGTGTTGATGATTCTTCTTCACTTGATTGTAATAACTCTTTTTCTTCTTCTACAGTTTTGATCCTGAGCAAGTGATCTTGATTGGTGTCTCAGGATGAAGATGTTCTGCAGAGAAGAGTTAGCAAAAAGAAGATAAATAATATATGTTGTTCTTATTAAGAACTCTGTAGATCTGCTTCGTCTTTTTGCTTCTTTATTATTTCTGTTTCTCTCTTCCTGTATCTGTACAATCCTTCTCTTATTTTCTTCTCTGCTCTTCTCTCTGTATATATAATCTGGAGAAAGCTTTCAGGCTATTTTGAATTCTTGCCCGACAAAGGAAAGAGATAATGTCTCTTTAATTTCCTCGAGAACATAAATTGCTGTCTTTTGCTTTTCTGCAACGACTATAATATTTATTATCTGCAACGTCTATAATATTAATTTATAAAGAAAATACGGGCAGCAATATATAAATAGAATTAAATCAGAATATTACTGAGAATATTAGTCGAGCTGAGAATCTCTAAATTATAAAGCTGATAGAAATTCGCCAAGCTCAGCTTCAAGTTCGTCGATCTGAGAATTGAATTCGTCATTCTAAGCTTCTGTTGAAGATTCGTCGAACGCAGACTTGAGATCGTCGAACGCAGCTTTTTGTCAACCGCTGAGATGGGCTGGATTTCGTCGACCGCTGAGACATGCTGGATTTCGTCAACCGCAGAGCGTCATTCGTCGAACGCAGAGAGTCGTTCGTCGAACGTAGAGAACTTGTATAGATTTTCTCCTGTCTCCTGTCTTAATGGGATTTGATCGATCACATAATGAATGTAAATATGGATCACGACTCAAATCAAAAACTAAGGTTCCAACAAGCAGACCATGTGAACAGATACAAGAGGTTGTTCTTAATACAACCATCATAAGAATTCTAAAAACATAATTCCTACATCCTTCTTCTTTCTCTTTCTCCTTCCCTTCTGTAAAAGAGTTTTGTTAATCCCTCTTCAAAGGATTCAGTGGTTCAAGATCTCCTTATCAAAAGATCTGGTGGTTCAAGATCTCCTTATCAAAATATCTGGTGGTTCATGATCTCTTTTTCAAAAGATCAGTGGTTCTAAGAGTCTCCTTACCAAAAGACTCGGGCACAGTGGTGCATCCCTACCAGGTGGTAGAAAAGGGGAGTACCCACATTTTGGGGAACCTCTATAAAAATTTTGTTTCTTTTGGTTGCTAATTTTCTGTGCTGTCCTTATAGCTAGTTTATTTTATTAATTTCTGCTTTATATTCAGCATTAGTTCATTCTGCCTGAGATCTTGTTTGAGAATAAATCCTTAGATTATTTTATTGTACTCACAGTTAGAATAAGAGTAATCTTTAAATCTCTATTCACCCCCTCTAGAGGATTCTCAGAGGCACAGTGTGCACTTTCAATTGGTATCAGAGGGAGGTTGATCAATAAAAGGTTAACACCTTGATCAAAAAGACCTCCTATATTTTTTTTCTCTTTATTTTAAATATATTTTAAAAGGGAAAATGAGCTCTAAGGATTAGGCCTCTATAAGACCTCCAGTGTGTAATCTGAATAAGTTTACACTCTAGAAGGCCAAAATAAATCTATATATGAATTCTATTGATGAGGAAAGTTTCAATGTCATTCTCATAGGTCCTCCAGCCCCAATATGGAAAGACTACACTGGGAAGGTCATACAAACCTCAGTCCCCATATCAGAATGGACTGAGGATGAGAAGAAGGTCAAGGCATGTGATGTCAAGGCCATGAACATACTGGTCTCAACTATGTCTGATGACATATTTTAGAAAGTTGTTGATTACAACTCTGCAAAAGAGATCTGGGAATCTCTCTCCAGACTAGTTGAAGGAAGCTTTGAAGAGAGGAAAGACAAAAAGGCTCTTCTCATATCTCAATTTGAGAATTTCAAGAAAAAGGTCGATGAAAGCATTACAGAAATGTATGACAGATTCAGCCTTATCATAAATGAGCTGAGAGGGCTTGACAAGGAAATCTCTCTGACAGAGATTAATGACAAGCTTCTCGTGTGCTTCCCTAGCACATAGGACTCTAGAATCTGGGTATCAGAGATTCTAGATGCCTCAGGGAGATATCAACTGATGCTCTCCTAGGAAAGCTCAAATCTTATGAGCTCCTACTGAAAAGCAAGGCTGAGTCAGAAGCCCAAGAATGGACGCCTACTTCCAAAGAGAGGACTCTTGCATTAAAAAGTGTTGAAACAGAGACCTCCGCTACTAAAGAAGAAATGTTTAATCTCTTGGCTAAGAGATTCAAGAAATGGGACAGGACAGAAGATTCCAGAAGGAGAGAGGAGCTCAAGCAAGCCAAGGTATGACAAAACTCCTAAACAGGAGATAATATATTTTTCTTGCAGAAAGCCAGGACATATTTCTACTGAATGTCCTGAGGAAGACAAGAACAAGAAAAACAAGAAGATGAAGGAACACAGCAAGAAATCCTTCATGAGATAGGAGAAGAAAGGAGAGAGAGGTCTCTTAGCTGAGACCTGGAGTGATTCAGATTCAGAAACAAGCTCCTCCTCTTCTGATGATGATGAAGATGGTGGACCAGAAGAAGCCTGCTTAATGGTTTTTGAAGATCCCACTGATGAAATTGAGGTAAGCATATTTGAAGACCTTGATTTCTCTTCAAAAGATTTTAAAGAATGCTTCAAAGAATTTTGCCAAGATTACATCAACAACCAAAAGGAACTTGAAACAATCAAATCTGAAATAAAAGCTCTTAGTAAATATCCCTCATTTTCAGTCAACAATAACCTGAAATGTGAACTACTTAAGAAAGAAAAAGAAATAGATATCTTAGATAATGAAAATTCAGATCTAAGGAAAGAACTCTCAAAGGAAAAAGCCTTTGAAGACTCCCTAAATGGAAGGAGCCAAAAGATCAAAGAGATTTCACAAAATCTCTCCATGAGATTTACTCATCTTAATCAAGAATCACAATCACTCACTAGCAAACTTGCTTGTGATAGACCAGTAACATCCTCTAGGTCTAAACCAAATAATTTATCAAAATCATGTAAAGAACATGAGAAAGATAACCCTAATAAACTCACCACATTTAATAGTGTAGACACTATTGATGAACCAGGAATCCTAGGCACACAACCCCTGGAAAATTTAGACTTGAAAAATGAGTGTGCTACATGCAAAAGTTATAAAATTGAAATAGAAGAGATGGATGAAGATTTTGAGAAATATAGAAATGATTACCAACCTCATATTTACTCTGTCATTTCCACTCCTAAAAACAGCATAAATGCCTACAATAAAGCTAGACATGATTTAACGATCAAGAATGATAAATTAAGGTCAAAAATCAATTTGCTCAAGAAAATTGTAAATTCAAATTCACAAACACTGAATGATATGAATCATACATCGAATAGAACTCGACGCAATTTTCGGAATGCGTCGAATGCATCTCGACGGACTCCAGCATATTCGTCGACATCATCTCGAAGCAACTATGTGGGTGCGTCGAATTACACTCGACGTAACCAATATCATACTTTGAATGATTATCGACGGGACTATGCAGGTACGTCGAATTTCACTCGACGCAACTCTAAAATTACGTCGATTTCTTCTCGACGCATATTTCCTGCACAAAATCACCAAACATCAAAACCTTCTTTTTCTATTCCAAGATGTTTTTACTGCTCCAAACAAGGACATACAGACAATTATTGCTAGCATAACAATGCAGCTCTTCTTCACCTAAGGGAGAACAATGGAAGACCATCACATTCTTTCATATCTCCATATGATGATAGAAGGAGGAGACCCCAGCATGAGAGGGTCTTTAATAATGTATAATTTATATGTGTAGAGGGAAGTCTGTTCAACCACAAACCAGCAGTGGTATCTGGACAGTGGATGCTCCATGCATATGACGGGAGCAAGAGATTTGCTAGAAAATTTCAAGGCCAAGGAAGGGCCCAGGGTATTTTTTGGGAACTCCCACTCTGGTCAAACCAAAGGATATGGTTTGCTCAGGATTGGAGAAATCTCCTTTTCTAAAGTAACTTATGTTGAAGGACTTCAACATAATCTGATCAGCATTAGTCGGCTGTGTGATGGTGAATACAAAGTTGTTTTCACCAAGTCCTTGTGTCATATAGTTAGCTCTAAGACTGATCAAACAGTTTTGTCTTGTCTCAGAAAAGGTAAGGTGTATGTTGTAGAGTTTGAGTACACAAAGTCTGAGATCTACTTGTTTAACTCCCAGTTAGAACATAGTGAACTGCGGCATAGGAGACTTAGTCATCTTAACCTTAAGACCATAGCCAAACTCTCCAAACTCATCCTAGTCAGGGGTTTACCAACGGGTAAATTCAATAAAGAACACCCATGTAGAGCCTGCCAGTTAGGTAAGCAGATCAAAGCTTCATTCAAACCAATTGGTAAGAATGATTCTCCTAGAATCCTTTTCGTGTTGCATATGGACTTGTTTGGCCCTATCTCCACTCAAAGCAACTATTGCGTTTCATTCTATTGTGTTATTCGAGTTCTCTCCTTCCTCCTCTCTTCCTTCTTCCCTCCCTTCGTCTATTTTCCTTGTTTTAGTGCAGGTTCTCGCTGTGTTTCAATGGATTCTCTGTCCAGTCATGAAGATATTATGGAGGCAGTCAATCTAGCCCTTGAAATAGTACTATCCAAGTTCGGCTCGCTCTATCTGGACTTCTCCATAGACTGTTATCGCAAATTATGTCGTCAGCATAGAAGATTGCAAAATCTTACCTCTGACCTAGAGGCCTTTGACAAGGAAGTGAGATTGGCAGATGTGCCTGCTGATGACTTTATATCATTCTTCAATAATATAAAGCAGGGGGAGAGCAGTACCAGCAGGCAGCAAACCCATCAACAGTAGGTTCCTCAAGATTCGATTGACACAACTACAATACCTCTCTCATTCATCTCTAAAGTAGAGCCTATTGTATATTCCAAACTACAGCTTTCAGATGTAGTAAATTAGGGTGAGGCAATCTCTCCAAGGACTCTGCCCTTTGCTCAGGGGTAACCATCAACTCAGGGGGAGGTCCCCTCAATCTCAGATGATCAGATGTACCTCAAGTCTCTACAAGAATTTCAGGAAGACACTGAACCATCCATCCCTAATCCTCTCTCATTCAGAATGTCTTTTGAAGATTCATCCACATCACTCTTTCTAGCCAAGATAGCTGATCAAGACTATCATTCATCTGATCCAGCACCAGCTCAACCAGTACCTCCAGCTCAACTTCCTTCTCCACCTGCTCCTATGTCTAAACCACTTCTTCCAACACCAGTCTTCAGAGGGAGACCTCCATATAGAGGTGGGAGTAGAGGTAGAGGAAGAGTACATATATGGGAGATGTACACAAAGGAACAGAGGAAGGAATACAGAAAGGATAAATCTTACTACAAGAAATTTCAAAAGGTTGAATTTCCAGAAAACACAATGGAAACCTACACTAATCCAGAGCTTGACAAAATATTTGAGGAGAGTGCTAATAGAGAAAGGTATAAATATGAGACAGCCCAAAAGGAGCTTCAAGATAAGAAAAACAGGTTCATAGATGTTCTAAAAAGAGGGAAAAAATTGGTTGAGAAAGAAGAATTGGCCAAAGAAATTCCAATCAAACCTGCTATGTTTGATCACACATTGTATACTACAATAAATCCCAAAGACAAAGTGTTGGAAGGATTAGGGCAACTCCACAAAGGAGGTATTGGACGCAATCCAAAGGATGCAGTACAACTTCCCCAGAAAAGAAAGAAAAGAGAGAAATCACCTGAAGAGGGGATAGAGAAAAGGAAGATCTTGTTTACAAAAGCCTCAACTTCTGAAAAGGAACAAGCAAATGTTGTTGAAGCACCAGCTGTAGCTACTGAATCAAATCCTGACAAATGTCCTGAATAAGATGATCTAAGCCTAGAAGTCATAAATCTGTTGACAGTTAAGTTTTTAGTCTTGGTTTCACTCTCAAGGATGTTCATCCTAACACTGAAATGGACCTGGACAAATTGTTCAAAGGTCATGAAAAGATACAGAAGAACCCAGAGAAAGCCATCCCTGCAAATTTCAAATATGTGGAAAAGAAGTACAGGAGAGTATATGAGGACTTATTCAACTATCTCAAAGAAAGGAAGTGATACTTCTTGTGGTGGGTAATCTATGATAAAACTTTTGTTAATCATTAATCTGATACCTTCTCTCTCTATCAACTTATCCAGCTTATCTAGCTTTTTTCTATGATGTCTTGTATGCATTTATGTTTATTTATGCAAGTAAATAAGTAAAATCACTTTGTTCAAATTGTAAAATTTGTTAAGATAAATGGGGGAGATTGTTGGGAAAAACCCTTTGATTTAACTTAACAAATTACTTAAAAGTGATTTTATCTCTTAAGAATAAATTACCCATTGTATAGTGAGGGTAATCTGGTCAATAGATGTCTTAGGATATCACACTCAACCTAGGGTGTCAAGACCAAGTCAAGAAAAGCACAAATTTGGTGAAGTTAAAATTTGCGTCGAATAAAAATTGATGCAACATCGAATGAATCTCAATGCTACTCTAATAGAAGTCCAAGTGGGTCACCCTTTTGTCAAAGTAACTCAAGTCGACGTTACGTCGAATAGATACCTACATAAAGGCCATGGACTTGTTGAAGCACTTAAGGAAGTCGACGCAGCTTCTACTTCAACTCGGCATAGAAGAAAGTATCTGTCAAAGCCATTCAAAGTCGACGCAACATTGACTTCATCTCGACACAGATAATGAATCTCAGAATCATATCTTCAACTCGATGGTTACGTCGATTGGGTATTGATGCAACGTCGACTAGCAGAGTTCAGTCAGAGCAAGGATGAATTCGAAGCTGCTCCTACAAGAACTCGAATGAGCATCGATAAGGGAGGAAGAGAACTCGACGCAACGTCAAATATAGTCTGAAAAGGGAAACCTTTTCAGCTATCATTTTGGGCCCTCTCTCATGGCTCACCTCTCTCTCAAGACCGTTCTCCAACGACTTCTTAATTGCCTCAAATGGAATAAAGAATTGACTGAGTTCAGAGAAAAGCTTTCTTGGAAATAAGCATAAATGTTGGTAGACGGGCAGGGAATCAAGGAAGGTTTTATTGTGAAGATAGATATACCCTTCAGGACTTTCCTAAAAGGGAAAGAAATTGAAATTCAAGAAGGTGAATATAAAATGGGATAGAGGAAAGAGAAAAGGATAGCACTTATCACAATTGGCTATACTGCTCCATTGGATCTTCTTCTTCCTCCCTCTCTCACAGGAACCCTAACAAAAGAAAATACAGAGAAGGAATATCTGTTGTTCTTCTTCTCTCCAAGAACAGTACAGAACAAGGCTGCTCATCCTCATAATCTCATAGCAACCAAAGTTCAATCTGAAAGAAGATAGAAGGGTCTGACAATAATAGCTTCTGCAAATCATCACCATCTTAAGCAGAAGTTCATCAAGAGCAGATCCTGTGAACAGATACAAGAAGCTGTTCTTAATACAGCCATCATAAGAACTCTGAAAACAGAATTCCTACATCCTAGTTCTTTCTCTTTCTCCTTCCCTTCTGTAAAAGATTTTTGATAATCCCTCTTCACAGGATTTAGTGGTTCAAGATCTCCTTATCAAATGATCTGGTAGTTCAATATCTCCTTATCAAAATATCTGGTGGTTCATGATCTCCTTGTCAAAAGATCAGTGGTTCTAAGAGTCTCCTTACCAAAAGACTCAGGCACAGTGGTGCATCCCTACCAGGTGGTAGAAGAGGTGAGTACCCACATTTTGGGGAACCTCTATAAAAATTCTGGGTGTCTTCTGGTTGCTAATTTTCTGTGCTGTCCCTATAGCTAGTTTATTTTATTAATTTCTGCTTTATATTTCAGCACTAGTTCATTTTGCCTAAGATCTTGTTTGAGAATAAATCCTTAGATTATTTTATTGTACTCACAGTTAGAATAGGAGTAATATTTAAATCTCTATTCACCTCCCCCCCCCCCCCCCTCTAGAGGATTCTCAGAGGCACACTGTGCACTTTCAAAAATAATTATAGGGCTTGGGGTGATATTTGAGGGGTGCATGTGCAGACACTGATGTATCTCCCCTTTTGACCTTGTTCCAATAATTCCTTCTAGCAGCTTCACACATTTCATATTGTTTCCATTCTTCTGAGCTGTAGAAGGTGCCCTTATCATGCTATCCCTACTGGAATTGATTCCAAGTGTTCAGAACAATATCCCTTGAGCAAGGGCTCCACTCTTCAAAGCTAGGATTTTTCTTAACTTCCTCCATTCTCCTCCTCTTAGCTTCTTGATCTTCCAGGTCAACAGAGTGTCTTTTACCTTTCCTGACTTCCCTACATCCACTTGCTGGCACATCATCAAAATACTCGTGATAGATTTCAGGCTCTTGATACCGTTCTGCAGGGGATTCAGGCAATACATTATGAGATGGTTCTACATGGAGATTTCCTTCAGGAATCAAATATTGGTAGGCTATCCCATAGTCAATTGGTACCAAACCCAAGGAGAATCTTACTTCATTTTGTTGGAACATGGTGTTCCGCATCTCCTAGGTTTGAGAATAACAAATCCTATGTGTATTTGATCTTGTGTGTTTAAGTGTGTAGGATAACAAAGTCCACATGACTCAAGGATTACATAAGAAGGTTGCCCCCAAAGTTGAGCCATCAAATCCAAATCTCCTACTAGCGCTGGCGGTAATACTAGCGCAGGCGATAGCTGTCGTTCGACGAACTGTTAGCGACACTCGATGAAATGCTCATAATGGCGTTCGACAAAAATTCGTTCGACAAACTCTTAGTGGCGTTCGACGAAATCTCGTTCGACGAAAATTCGTTCGATAAACTCTTAGCGGTGTTCGACGAAATCTCGTTCGACGAAATATTGGCTTAAGCGAAATTGTCAGAAGAACTTATAGAAGGAGATAGCGCCAGGAGATATCCGATAGTGCAGGCGATAGCGAGGAGCACAGTAGGCAAGAGAGAATTGTTTCCTCCGATTGAAGATTCTGTCGCGCAGAATATGTCCTAATATGGGATAGCGCCGGCGGTACCACTAGCGCAGGCGCTAGCGCTAAGTCTATAAAAAGGACCTCTTGGCTCCGTCTTCCTAATCCTCTTGAGATCCAGAATTCCAGAGCTTCGTGCCACAGCGTAGAGAGGAAGTTTCATAGAGATACTCCCACAAATCCATAAAGACTAAAGGAGATCCGTGGAGAAGATTTCAACACGCGTCATCATCGTGAGGAAAGACCGCGTCGACTACGATCATACTCTGCGTATTCATATACTTCTCCAAGAGATCCACGTAGAGGGAGTTTTACATTATTGTCTTTTTATTTCACATCTTTTCTGTAATCGTTTACTAAATTTGCCTCGTGTTGGCGACTAGGTCTGGGTAGGACTTAGGGCAGAAATTCGCCTCGTGTTGGCGACTAGGTCTTGGGTGTAGGTCTAGGGGGTGCTCAAGGCCATATCCGGGGAAGGGTTGGCTAGAGCGGCTTGATGCCGTATCCGGGGAAGGATCGGCTAAAGCCAACCGGTTCATGGGGATATGAGTCGGTATTGAAAACAAAAAGAGTCTTTCTATTCGCTTTGATTTCTAGCTTCGATAAGAGATCAAGTTTTGTAATCATGCTTCTCAAGTTAATAAAATCATGTCTTTACTTTTACTTCACTTGATTTGTCTTGATCTTCTCTAGTTTAATAATCAAAGCTTTTTCAAAGTTATTCAAAATATAATATAAGTTTTTAAAACCCTTATTCACCCCCCCTCCCCCTCTAAGGGCGCCTACCCATCCAATAAGTGGCATCAGAGGTAGGTTATTCCAAATCGGCTTAACAACCATGAATAATGGCGTCTCATGAGCTCGCTTCTATTACTGTGGTAAATTTTTATGAAGAAGAAAAATCTCCTAAACCACCTTTATTCGAAGGGAGAAATTATAAAGGGTGGAAATTATTAATGGAAAAATTTATTAAAAATTTAGATATCAATGCATGGGATATAGCAATAGTTAGACCAGCGAATGAATCAAATAAATAAGAGCGTCACCTAAATGCAAAAGTTATGCATTACATTTTTTTGTGCATTATCTCAAGACATTTTCAAATTAATATATTGTTTTTCTAGTGCATACAAAGTATGGAGATTTCCTGAAGAAATGTATGATTCTCCTTCTATAGGTATGTCACAACCCGCATTTTCTCCGAATTTAAGAATATCAGAGTAAGAGAAAATACACGCCATGATGCCACGTCATACAGGAGACAACTGTAGACGCTCAGGCGGGAACCTATTACTTAACTAAACAAACTTGATTATATGATAAGTCATCATTTGAAATCATTTATCAGGGGTTTTGAGATAAGAACTGTGTCTCTCAGTTCGTGGATCAACTAGTCCACCGAGAAAGTATATATAATTGCAGCGGAAAGTACTTAATTTAGTTTACTTAAAGTCCTACATGTATGCAAACGACGGAACACGAAATAAATGATATGCACATAACTAGGCGTACTGTAAGGGTAGAAAATACCTTTAGGCGACTTTAAAGTTAAGGGTTTCAGTTAGAAAGAATGCAATGAGAATGAAGAAAAATCATTTTTTTTTAACTATAGTGCACCTAGCATAAATTATTCCCAGAGGGTAAGATACACAAGATCTAAAAGTAGTGGCATAATCTGGCAAATAATCTATAAAGTAATAAAAAGGGCACAATGGGCGTCAACAACATGACACTAACCCATTGGCACCAACTAGTATGTCTGAGCACAAGAAGTAACTAAAAACAACTACCTCGCAGCAGCGGGGTGAACAGCTACTAAAACTCTGAACTTCAGGCTACACCACTAGCCGTTACGGCTCTGAACCTGAGGCATTCAATAAAACAAAGAACGCCTCAGCAAGGAATTACAAGTGGCAGAAAGCTAGCAGAAAAACAAGCAAGGCATAAGGGGTACCAACCCAAGCCAAATTTACCGAAAAAGAGAGCTCTGAACAAAGAACCAACAAGCATCAGGTGCACTAAATATCAAAAGAGGAACAACACGTTCATTTATTTAGTTTCGTCAATTAAAGAGACTGATCAGCTCAAATTATACGGGAGCGGTTAACTACCTCCGCTACCCAAAGCCCAAAACCAGGTAGGGGTACCACTAGACCCTACCACCCAAACACGACTACCGTGCAAGGCTATAACATTTTCCCCCACTGTCTCCCAAACACAACTACTGTGTAAGGCTAAAGACAGTAGTTCTTATTACTTAAATTTTTAATTAAACACGGGACGCTGCCCGAAAGAATAATCACTGGAAGGACATAAGAATTAGGGTCAAGGCAAAGTACACATCGATCAATATGAATCATAAGAGTAACTCAAATGTCGACAGACCACAACGAGTAGAAAGAAGTTCAAACGGGAGGAATTCGAAATCAGGAGCACCGGAAGGTCACTGGCCATCATCCCAAACACAACTACTGTTTCGCGGAGAAGATGGAAGATTGACTGTGTTGGTAAAGGTTACCAATCACCACATAGAATGGGGGAGGTCCAGAAATTGTTGCTGTTTGAATTCGTCGGAATTCGTCGGGATTACACGGAATGTCCCGTGAAATCTCGACGAATTGACACAGAAAAAATCTCTAACTCGATTCGTCGGAATTCCACGGGATTCGTCGGAATTCGTCGGGATTACACGGAATGTCCCGTGAAATCTCGACGAATTGACACAGAAAATCTTTAACTGGATTCGTCGGAATTCGTCGGGATTACACGGAATGTCCCGTGAAATCTCGACGAATTGACACAGAAAAACTTTAACTGGATTCGTCGGAATTCGTCGGGATTACACGGAATGTCCCGTGAAATCTCGACGAATTGACACAGAAAATCTTCAACTGGATTCGTCGGAATTCGTCGGGATTACACGGAATGTCCCGTGAAATCTCGACGAATTGACACAGAAAATCTTTAACTGGATTCGTCGGAATTCGTCGGGATTACACGGAATGTCCCGTGAAATCTCGACGAATTGACACAGAAAATCTTTAACTGGATTCGTCGGAATTCGTCGGGATTACACGGAATGTCCCATGAAATCTCGACGAATTGACACAGAAAAACTTTAACTGGATTCGTCGGAATTCGTCGGGATTACACGGAATGTCCCGTGAAATCTCGACGAATTGACACAGAAAATCTTCAACTGGATTCGTCGGAATTCGTCGGGATTACACGGAATGTCCCGTGAAATCTCGACGAATTGACACAGAAAATCTTTAACTGGATTCGTCGGAATTCGTCGGGATTACACGGAATGTCCCGTGAAATCTCGACGAATTGACACAGAAAATCTTTAACTGGATTCGTCGGAATTCGTCGGGATTACACGGAATGTCCCGTGAAATCTCGACGAATTGACACAGAAAAACTTTAACTGGATTCGTCGGAATTCGTCGGGATTACACGGAATGTCCCGTGAAATCTCGACGAATTGACACAGAAAATCTTCAACTGGATTCGTCGGAATTCGTCGGGATTACACGGAATGTCTCGTGAAATCTCGACGAATTGACACAGAAAATCTGTAACTGGATTCGTCGGAATTCGTCGGGATTACACGGAATGTCCCGTGAAATCTCGACGAATTGCAACAGAATCCCCTATTCTGCTGTGTGGCCTGCGGATAGCGATTCTCCTAGAAGCTATTTATCCTTTGGGTATAGATAGGACGGTTTTCTCCAGGGAACAACTACCCGATTCATAGCAAAGGAAGAATAATCAAGGAAGCTTACATTAACACTCCAAAACTTAAGTTAAACCGAGCGACATGAAATCGACACGAGCGAAACAATACTTCAAGAACAGAAAGAGAAGGAGGAGGAAGCCACTTGCCTTAACCTTGCAAACTCGAAGATCTTCGCTCCGGAAGCTATGGTTCGGCTAGGAAAACACACGAGCACAGATTCCTGAAACTTTTCGGGTCGAAAGAAGGGGTTAGGTCACTACCCTAACTCCAAAAATTCCACAGAACGGGAAAAGCTTACCGCTAGAACGAAGATCTCGCCGAGAGCTTTCCAAATCTTCAAACCAAACTCGATTCCGACCACTACAGCCCTAGGAATCGCCGGTTGAAGGCTCACAAAACCTCCGCTCTCGCCTCTCTCGCTCGGCGGCTGGTTTGATCGAGGAGGAAGATAATGAATAGGAAAGAAGAGACTTAGGCTTATATACTAACCTAAGTTTATTATTTAAATTAATTAAATAATTCTCACATCTTACTTAACCCTCGAGGGCGACCAAAACACTTCGGATTTCTACGAAATTCGCACCTTAACTAAAACACGGCGCTACGAATCCAACGGCGAAGTCAGAATTCAATTCCGACGGGCCGAAATCGGGCTAAAGCCTCCCGAAGCTAAAAATCCGGAAATCCACTCAAAATCTTCACTTTAACTCGAAACGACGCGAAATCTCGCATGCTTGACCTAAATCACAAGATTTAACTAAGCTAAAACTCGAAACACTACCAGACGAGCTGACATAACGCCCTTACGCCAAAATTACGTCACAGAGGGTACGTAAAATAATTAACGAAAATCGGGGGCGTTACAAGGTATGGAACAATCGCAAGAACCGGAGAATATGCAAGCTTGCACAGGTCTTCAAGAATGCTCCTCTCATGACGGATCAATGGAGCACACATCAAATGGAAAAGAAGAAGAAGTACTGTCTTCGGAAGAGGAGTGCCAAAAAGATGTAAAAGAAACGATATGCTCAAATCGTGCCTCTGCCGAAAGCAATGTAAGGAAATCAAATCCCATTTTCTGTACTTCTATTTCTACATTAGAAATGCTTCAAACTACAAAGCGCAAAATTAAGAAATTAAAAAATGCTAATAAACATTTGGGCTTAGAAAATAAAAATTTATAAGCAAAAATTAATGAAAAATCAACTTCAAATTTATTTAGTTCTATCCATGGTTCCTTAGTTGAAAACACTACACCTTGTATGGAATTTGATGATTTAAAAGAAAAATGCAAGGAACTTGAAAAGGAACTTTTTTTGGTAAAAGAACAAAATGAAATATTATGTTTAGAAAATTCAACTTTGAAAAATGATTGTGCTATGTGTACAAGTTATAAAATTGAAATTAAAGAGATGGATGAAACATTTTATGAATATAAAAATAACTATCAAGATCATATTGATTCAATTGTTTCCACTTTTAAAAATAGCACAATCGCTTATAATAAAGCTAGACATAATTTAAAGATCAAGAATGATGAATTAAAATCAAAAATCAACTTGCTTATGAAAATTGTAAATACAAATTCACAATATCAAACTATATCTAAAAACAAGTTGAATATGAATATGAACATCTTAACTAAGTTTAATAATGGGAGTAAGGAACATAAAGGATTTGTTAATCTAAATCAAAATCACCATTATTTACAAAATTATGTATCTCCTAAAGTAAAATCAAATATGCAAAAATTTCCTATGAAAACTGATTTCAAATGTCATCATTATTTTAAGCCTATGTTTAATGAATATGGAAATTTAATGAAAAATTATAATATTAAACCTAAGTATGAGTGGAGACCCAAAATTAAAGATGAAACATTAACTCCACTTGAAAGGGTCCATTCGTACTTGTCTCCCGAAAAGCCATCTCGCTATATTTGGGTACCCAAAGGAACCATCCCACATGGTCCCCTTTGGATACCTAAAACTCTTATTCATTAGGTATCATCAATTGCAGGAAGTAGAATCCTTTCAAAATGAAATATACAAAGTTCTACTTCATGATATGCTTTCATGTCTTTTAATTTTTCTTGTTTTCTTATTTCTTTTGAACTATCATGTCATGGTCATCCTATACAGTATTAAAAATATGATTTTATCTCTTAAAAGCTTAATATGTTTATAAAATCAAATTGATCAAAATTGAAAATCATATTTTATTTTGATGACCTATCTTTTATTCTTATATTCATTGCTTCTAAATATCTTATATTATCCATATGAATCAAACTCTAAATTTTCTATAAGATATTTCAAATTATATCTGGTTATTAGGCTATTAAGATTCTTAGCCTTCACCAACATGTGGTTTAGTGAAATAACTTGATCTAAAAGAAAATTCAAGATCTAAATAAAAGCTCAACTTTCAATATGGTTGTCTTTGTTCACAACAAAAAAAAATATTGTGTTCACTCCTTGATGGCAAACATGATCTAAACCATCACTATTGTTCACCTATCAAAAATCACATATATATATATTCAAAATTCTTAATTAAAAGAAAATCACTAAAATGTATTGAAATAATTTATCTTCATAATGAATATTGATGTCACTCGCACCACCATGATCTATTGATGTCCATTGCTAAAATTCTCTAAAATCATATATCATAACTCACATCAAATATCTTCTAAAAACAACTATTTCTATCACATCCATATGAATTATATGATGGCAATTGATATTATAATTGTTTTACCATGGTTGGTGTATTATGTGTGCATTGTGATTTATTTCTAGTTTAGACCTTTGAATCATCTTGATATCAAATCAAATAGAATCGTCACTCCATTCTAGGTCTATAAGTTGAAACACTATCAAACCTTGGTATAACATTAATCTCAAACTTATCATGCTAACATTGTCGCCTAAAGAATATTTGTGTCTATGTTAGGCTTTATACGTTTACCAACACATACAAGCTGGGTATTCTCATCTAGGGCTTATCCAGGGTATTCCTGTGCATGAACATTATGGTTAATCACTAAAATCATGCATATTTGATTTGTTCATTCATGTCATCTCATGCAATGTTTAGTTGGTAAATTCATATACAAAATCGCTAATGTTTCATGAAATTTGCACTATCTAGACATTTCCAAAATATCTGAAATTTCAGCATGAAACTACTGTTTGGACAATTAATCAAGATCAATAAACAAAAATTTCAAAATCATCAAAAATTGTGTACTATTTCCCGCGCTAGTGCTAATGTCGGCGCTAGCGCACCTATGTGTTTTTCTGTATTTTTAAAATTTTGAAAAATCCCTAAAAATATATTAATCTGTGTGTACTATTCATTTCTGCACTTTTGCTTTTATTACATTTTTTAAAATTCAAATACAAAAATACAAAAGCCAAATTACAAAAAAAAATATATGTTTTGCCTTTTTTTTTGGTTTTTTGTCATTTGTTTAAATTCTATTTCTAAAAGCAAAAATCAATTACAAAAATATAAAACAAAAAAATATCAAAATTTATTATTTTGAACTTAACTTTTCTATTTACATGTATCTTGCGAAAGGGTGATTTGGGCTATTATCCCATCATATCACCTAGTACCGGGAGAACCTCTCACAAGGTAGACCTTGGGAAGTCCAAGATCAATCTTATGAGTTCAAACTTTAAATCAAAATTATTCTTCAAAATGTCAAAAATACTATATAGACTTCATTAAAAATCAAGCATGATTTAATCTATTATTTAGAACTTCTATGATGTTGCTATTTATCTTTTCAAACTACTTTGAACATTGTTTTCATCATGCTTTGATATATCTATTAATATGTGCATCAATTATATTGAAAAAGTTGTGTAGAACTAAGCTTAGCATGCCTCTAAGTATGAGTAAATGTTTTATGATTGATAATGATCGCTATTCACTCACTTATTTTGGCATTGTCTACTTATGTGTTTAATCTAAGAATGCTTGTGTAAGTTTTGTAATAGTGCAATGAATTAAAATTGCACAAGTATCTTACCTACACAACCTTTGTTTGCACTTTAAAAGTTAAGAAAAGTGGTTATGTTTTATAAATTATATTGGTTTGCAAAACAAGTGTATTCAGAGAACTTTGTACAAAACAAAAATCATAAAATAAAGTGACAAAGATAACTCCACCAAACACTACTTGAACCTCCTGATATGTCTTAATAAGCATTGTGAGGTTGAGCACCTTGGAAAGAATAGTAAAGTATCTGGTGCAAACCATATCTTTCTTTCAAAATAAAAACCACTTACTCTTAAGTACACCGGATCACTTGTTTCAATATTAAAATAAAATAAAATATGTGATCCCCCAAGCACTACTTTGCACCCTGATAAGTCTTAATGAGCATTGTGTGTGCAAAGCACCTTGGTAGTTGTACATTTTTTTATGCATTGAAGTTTGTGGAAGTAAAACTATTTGTGTTTTATTGTGCTCTTTACTTTACATATCTCTTGTATTTTTGATTAAAACATTTGTTTACTCTATTCAAAATACACTTATGTGCACAACATTATCTTCCATAACACTTCTTTTCATAAGTATTGGATCCTATTGCAAATTCTATACTACTCTTTATTCATGAAATGCAATAGATAACCTAGCATGCAATCTACAATGTTTGGTATGTTTTGAAATTATGAATTAAAATAACATTGTAGTGATCTCTTTTTGATAAAATTATTTCATGCTTGGTTACATTATTGTTAAACTAGATTTTAATTGAACAATGATTTACGAAAACATCTTCTTTATGAAATTTAACTCATATATCTTTTTATGGATCATCATTGATTACAATAAGATGTTTTTTTGTATTTCTATAAGTCTTCCGCATCATAACCATATAATTGTTTTACCTTGCGCTTTCATGCTTATTTAAAGTCTTTTACTTTGTGTGCATCATCACTTGAATCTTCAAATTCCTTTCTTGCAACAAGTGGTAGACTTGCTTGGTAAACTCTATATTGGTTGCTTTTAACATGAATTTTTTTAAAACTCTAGAAATATTGTAATACTAAAACTCTGATTTATTAATGGATTTCAAAAGAGCTATGTGAGTGTTTTCATAAATTCAAATAAAAATATAAATCCATAGGCTATGTCATTAGATTTAAAATGCTTAAATGTTTCCAATAATTATTATCCATGACTTCATGTCTCACCATAGCGGGGGCGTAGGGTTGTAGACATTAGATAAACTTATCTCTAGTCATGTCTTGTCCTTAACCGGGGAGGGTTCCAGTGGGGCATTGCAAGGCTCTGGGGGGAAAGAGTGCTAGGTTGAGTTGTGTCTAGTGTTTGCATATGGGACTAACACCCCAACCTACGGCATGTTTGTAGCTCCTCATGCCCATCCGTCACTTAGTACGGTGCTAGGGTGTAGATATATTGTCTGCGTAGTTTAGTTACTTGGAAATCATTACATTTTTTTATGCTTAAAATGCTTATATAAAAAGGAAAAACTAACATGATAATTTTAATTACTTGACAAATGTTAGATTGTTCATCTTCAAGCTAAAAACTCTGATCTATGTTTAGAAAAAGTATTCTAAAACTCCTTATCATTTCCTTCTCTCTACAAGCTCGATCATGCCTTTCTCTTTTAACAACGTTTAAGTGGTGTCTCCTTACCCACTTTTGCTAATAACAAAAGGGGGAGAACTAACATGATAAATATAATCCGCTATAAAAAAAAGAAAACTAAAATGCTTAATTAAGATGATAGATTACATATTAGGGGAGCATTCACTTAGGGGGAGTATGTATTTAGGGGGAGCAATTCTAAATGCTAAAATCATAAATTATCCTAAGTCATCACTCACACACACACACAAGTATGTTTCTTCATGCTTATATATTAATGCTCTGATTTATCATTAATGGATTTGTTATTATCAAAAGGGGGAGTTTGTTGGAACATGGTCTTCCGCATCTCCTAGGATTGAGAATAACAAATCCTATATGTATTTGATCTTGTGTGTTTAAGTGTGCAGGATAACAAAGTCCACATGACTCAAGGATTACATAAGAAGGTTGCCCCCAAAGTTGAGCCATCAAATCCAAATCTCCTACTAGCGCTGGCGGTAGTACTAGCGCAGGTGCTAGCTGTCGTTCGACGAACTGTTAGCGGCGCTCGACGAAATGCTCATAACGGCGTTCGACAAAAATTCTTTCGACAAACTCTTAGCGGCATTCGACGAAATCTCGTTCGACGAAAATTCGTTCGACAAACTCTTAGCGGCGTTCGACGAAATCTCGTTCGACGAAATATTGGCTTAAGCGAAATTGCCGAAAGAACTTATAGAAGGATATAGCGCCAGGCGATATCCGATAGCACAGGCGATAGCGAGGAGCACAGTTGGCAAGAGAGAATTGTTTCCTCCAATTGAAGATTCTGCCGCGCAGAATATGTCCTAATATGGGATAGCGTCGGCGGTACCACTAGCGCAGGCGCTAGCGCTAATTCTAAAAAAAGGACCTCTTGGCTCCGTCTTCCTAATCCTCTTGAGATCCAGAATTCCAGAGCTTCGTGCCATAGCATAGAGAGGAAGTTTCAGAGAGATACTCCCACAAATCCATAAAGACTAAAGGGAATCCGTGGAGAAGATTTCAACATGCGTCATCATCGTGATGAAATACCGCATCGACTACGATCATACTTTGCGTCTTCGTCTACTTCTCCAAGAGATCCACATAGAGGGAGTTTTACATTATTGTCTTTTTATTTCACATCTTTTCTGTAATCATTTAGTAAATTTGCCTCGTGTTGGCGACTAGGTCTGGGTAGGACTTAGGGCAGAACTTCACCTCGTATTGGCGACTAGGTCTCGGGTGTAGGTCTAGGGGGTGCTCGAGGACATATCCGGGGAAGGGTTGGCTAGAGCGGCTTGAGGACGTATCCGGGGAAGGATTGGCTAAAGCCAACCGGTTCGTGGGGATATGAGTCGGTATAGAAAACAAAAAGAGTCTTTCTATTCGCTTTGATTTCTAGCTTCGATAAGAGATCAAGTTTTGTAATCATGCTTCTCAAGTTAATAAAATCATGTCTTTACTTTTACTTCACTTGTTTGTCTTGATCTTCTCTAGTTTAATAATCAAAGCTTTTTCAAAGTTATTCAAAATATAATATAAGTTTTTAAAACCCTTATTCACCCACCCTCTAAGGGCGCCTACCGATCCAACACATTTGCCATCTACAAGGCATAGTAACCTGACATTACCTCCCCCTTTCTGGCTTCTGAAATTATTTCATTGGAGAGGGATGCCTGAAAAGCTTGAAGTTGTCTGGCCAGGAGGTTATTCAGATTGCCAATGGCATCCATGAGAGTTCCCTGAGATGCCCTTATAGTTTGATGGAAAGAATTTGATAGATGATATTGGGTTACTTGAAACTGGTGCAGCAATGTTTCCCCTACAATGTACACAAGCTCCTGAGTTACTTGAGCAGAGGAGGATATTCTTTGAAGGACAGTGTTGATGGCATCTTCAAAATTATTGAAAGTCACATCTTGGTTCTGGATGATGGACTGCTGATTGTCTCTTAGGATAGACAATTTATCAAGAACAATGTTTAGTTGTTGTCCAATTAGATGGGTAGCGTGATTTATATTGGCTATTTCAGTCCCAGTATTTGTCATAGAATTTGCAATAGTCTGATATACATTGGTGTTTTGATGGTTTATGTTATTGCTATCTTCTTGGAGGGTATCTATCCTGGCAGAGAGATCATTTCTGCAGCCTGTAACAGCCTGATTTATATAGGCTTCAAAGCTTTCTCTTTGTCTATCCAATAGACTTTCCATATGTGACAAAAAATAGGTGATGGTACTGTGTGAGCTGTGTTGGGTAGAGAATGTGGTTCAGCTTCTATTCTTGGAGGTGAAGGCAGCATTATTGAATGACATGTAAGCTCCCCCTCCATTGGTGCAGGAGTTTCTGAGTGGTGGTCATGTTCTTCTCCTTCTGAGAATGTATGTATGTCATTATTGATAAAATCATGTAGGGACCTGTCAGAGTGATCATGTTCTTCAACATCTGCATTACTACTTTGTTCTCTTTCAGGCAGCTCCAGATGAGCTGGATCCACTTCCCCTTGAGGAGTAAGAGAACTATCCATTCTAGGGGTTTCTTCTCTTACAGGCTCCCCCTCAATTGGATTCAGGGGTTCTTGAGGAACTTGAGGTACTGTGACAGTGGTCTTTGAGCCTTGAGTAGAAGGTTCACCTGCATCTTTCTTTTTGAACCTTTTCTCCCACCTGCTCACTGTCCTATATCATTTTCAAATCTCATAATTGCGGCACAGTCATAACAGTGTAGTGTCCTGTGTGTTAGATCTGATGGCGCCCTTAGAGGGGGGAGGTGAAAAAGGGTTTTATGAAATTTAAATCTTAAATATATTTATCAGACTTTGCGACAAAAGTTTTGGAACATTTTATAAGAAAATATATTTAAACATCTCAGATAAGATTATATTAACGATTCCTTTTTAAAGAAGAGAAACAAAACATTTTGTTAACTGTTGCTAACGTCTGGCGTTAAGGGTTAACGCTGGGCATTGGCTCTCCAGGAAATTTTCCTAAGCGCAAAAAGATTGTCACAGTGATTTTACTTATGAAATCTTAAATGAAATACAATTCCAGAAAATCAGAGATAATAAAAATGAATATTATATTTCAAAGAGATTGATTACACAAATGTTTGCTTTAATGCTTTGATGAAAATATAATCTAAAACATTCTTCAAGAGGAAATAAAATCAATTGAATGAAACATGAAAATACATGATTTTATTTCATAATAAATTAATTACACAAATGATTGATTTCTATAACGCTAGAAATCAAGTCGAGAATATGTAAAACCTTTTTTTATGATTCACCGATCCTTCTCCCAAGGACCGGTTGGCTAAAGCCTATCTATCACCAGATAAGGCCTCTAGCCACCCCCTAGATCTACCCTCGACCTAGTCGCCATGCACAAGGCGGCGAATTCCCCCTAAACCTCATAAGGCCTAGTCGCCACACACAAGGCGACGAATTTTCCACAGAATCCTTCACGGAATCCGACGTTCTCCCCAAACGATTTCTCCACACCAATTACAAAAGGATAAAGTAAAAGATTACAAGATAAAAGCAAAGTAAGAGAAACTCCACAAGAAATTCTGAAGGTGATGACGAAGGCGATGTAGATGTTGGCGTTCTTGAAGCGATCGTCCTTCGTATAGAATGTGCATTGCAGACCTTCTCCTTCATAATCTTCTTTAGATCTTCATGTAAGCCCAAAGGAGATCTCTCAATTGTTGTAGATGAGCCTCTCTCAAAAGAATCAAAATTCTAGAATCATCAATCATAGAATGAGAGGGGTTGCTCTTTAAATAGGCTCGGGAGCTAACGCGTGGCGTTAAGTACTTAACGCCAGCGTTAGGGATCGTGTATAGTTGTGGCTGAGATCGTGTAACCAGCGAGATCGTGGCAGAGATTGTGGACTCAATGCGGGCATTAAGATTCAACGCTAGAGTTGTGATGCGCAAATCTTAGCACACCGCTATAGGCAGTAGCAAGAATGCGGCACAAAAAGGCAGTGTACCTATCGTTCATGTAATATAAAATATGGGAGTGAATCCCCAAGTATCGATCTCGAAGGAACACAGGAAGGTGGAGTTAATTATCGAGGAAGGACTTGAGATTGAAGTCCTTATGAGCGGATGGATTGCGGAAAAAGGGGGTTTTGGTTGTGGAAAATAAAGGAAAATACTACAACTAGTCCTATGTAATGCCGCTATGCAATGCTTCGCTTGGTGAGATGGAGACTAGGTAGACCTTGAACGCACTTCTTCGAAAGGGCGGATGGACGAGTAGGCTAGCGGAATGAAGGTTGCAAGCACCTCGTCGACAAGCACGCCACTAGCAATTGCTAGTGCGGCACACGAACATGACGGCGGAATGGAAAATGGATGGCGGCGCACCTCATACACACTTTTGAACAAAATAATCTCATATAAATGAAATAAACATTATAACGCAGAGTTCATAATGCACATCATCAAAGTGTAAAGAAATACAAATTACAACTACCAATATAAAGATAGAGAGAGCAAGGAATCGACCGAATCTGAAGTCTTTTTGACGATTAACGGTTGGAATCATTGGGTTGTCAATCCGCGTCCAAGCTCGGTCCTCAACTACATCCGGGGTAGAGGAGGCTGTCACTACCAACCAATGGCCTGTCTTCTTCGTGTCATGATCCGGCCGCACGACCAAGCTTCCTTCTCCTTGGATATTGGTGGATGTAGGGTTGAATCTCTCTCCTTGGAGCTTGAGGATGATGGAGGAGGCCCAAAGGGACGGAACCCTTGCAGAAATGGCAAAAATGGCTGAGTGGTACGGCGTGTACGGTCTCTTTTGTTTAGGTCGGAGGCTGCAGCTTTTATAGAAAAATGGTCACGCACGGTCGAACGCACGACCGTGCGTGAACCGTGCGATACTTAAGCAAAGCTGAAAGGCCGGATGAAGGAAGACGCGCCCGTGTGTTTTACTCATGCATGATCGAATCCGACCGTGCGTAAAAGCGCACAGGTAACTTCCGAATGAATGAAAAATAGGCAAACAGGGAGCTCGTGCATTTTACTCACGCACGGGCGAACCCGCCCGTGCGTAAAAACGCACTACCACATTCAGATCACCATTTTGCCAGCCACCATGAGCGCATGATCGCAGTCATCCTTGCGTCAAGAAAACGCACGACCGTGCGATTCATGCAGACATGAATTCAGGCAAAATGGAGATATGCCCCTATTCACAGCCAAAGCGCATGCTGGGAATACACTTCCAGCACAATCATAAAGAAAAAAATACAATGTGCTTACCCCCAGCAATATAGTGCGCAATTGCACAACGGGCCTAAATATGCACTTCAAGTAAAAGCATGAACGTGGGAATATAAACAAATATGAACAAAAACTGAAGTACAAAAGCAGGAAAACTAGCCCGGATGAGTTCGAAAATCAGTATATTAATGGGACTCATCACACCCCCACACTTACCTGTTTGCACATCACGAGCAAACAAATCCTAAGCAAGCAGGAACATGAAATAGCTAACTTAAAATTACAAAATGGAATACCATGCGAAGTCGCATGCCCATGTGCATAGAAAAATACTAGAGAAGATTTCTAGTTGTACACATAGTTTATAAATTTCTAAAAGAGTAAATAACTATTACTTCTACTCAAAATGGGAGTCATGGTGAATCATCCGGTCACACATATGAAGAAAGTAAAATAATCGCTGAGACAAGCATTACCAAAGCTGGGGTTCCGGACAAACTCCACCGAAATCCATCGGCGTCGGAGACCATAAGCTCACTTGTTCACATTCTCTCCACGACACTAGATTATTTCATAGCGTGAGTCGGCAGGACTTTTAGGTTTTAAATGGGGCTTGGGTTAAGGTGAGATAAACAAAGATAAACAAGAAGGCTTGAAACACCTAAACCCAAATGAGCTTTAATACGACTCCTCACACACCGACATCGAATGCAAGTGCACCACACCCCCAGACTTAGATTTTTGCAACATGGGTGAGTGCACCGCCTACTCCCAATCATAAATTTACTCAGATTTTTCAATTAGGCTCATATTTTTTTTTCTTTTCTTTTCACTTCTTTTTCTTTTTCTCATTTTTTTTTCAAAACATTTTCAGCAAATTTGGCAAGAAAGCATAACCACATTATCACAAAAGAAATTCACCACATCAACACCCCAAAAAAATGAAAATACATCCAGACTAAAGCTCAGATTTGGGTGTGCGACTAGGATTGTCTTTTAGGCTTTGGTGAGATAGAGGTGGAGCTAAATCAAGGGACGGGTAGGCACAACTGGGCTAACGAGGATAAGATGATAGGAATGGCACAAAGGCTCAACCGGGCCAAAATGATGGCCTACGTCATTCTCACGTGCTAGAACTATCCTATGTCAATGCTTCAAGAATCGCTTGGGGCAAGTTCTTAGCCACCGAGAAAGATCATCTTTCCTCCGGACTCAAGCAATACACATCTAACAATCATTCACACACATCCCTATGCTACCGTTTGATTCACATCGGATTCACCATTTGAGTGGAGTAAACAATATTTATACTAACAGAAATGCATAAAGCTATGAGTATAGAAAGAAATCTAATCTACATAAATCCCTATACTCACTTGAGTACCTGACTAGAAACACCGGAGTCAACATTTTATTCCACTACATAATTTAAAATCCAGCACAATCATTCTCCCAAATACAAAAAGAAATGAGTTATATTCATGACGCACTAAAGGTTAACCACGCGCTCAAGTGGGTGCTTTGTGTGCAGACAAAAGGAACAAAATAATTTAGATAAAAACTTCTAGCATGCTAAGTGATTGTGCACGTGAGTGGGTACACAAACAGGTCTCCCCCAGACTTAAACTATACATTAAGATATTCTAAAACAAAGTTAGGGGAAGAGAGTACCAAATGCTCATCAAGTAAGCATACCAGAAGATTTGAGTGAAGCCTTACAAAGAATCACAGCCACCGCCTTCACAAATAGAAAATACCTGCAAGGTGTGGTCTCCGCATAAGCAAACTAAAATAACATATAACTAACTAGTTTTTTATAGAGATAAAATAAAAGACAAGAAAAAGTAAGATAACTACTGGGGTTATTGTCATCCCAGCACGACTTATTCAGGAAGCGGAGGGTCTTAGCTAATGGGAGTATGGAAGGAGAAGTGGATAAGAAACTGTTCTAATATCCGCGTCGGTAATGGGTACCGATACGGTGATAGAACCACAACTCCTCTACCTAAATAATAATACCTGCTTGACACGGGTAGAGGAGAGAGAAAGAAAGAGGTGGAGGGAGAGTCCTCCACTCTACTTTCACTAAAATAAATTTCCTTGCCTAGCAAGGTGTCATCTTCAGGGAGGCAACAGGAGGGGAATACAATACATGGCAGATCCTCTGTGGAGGGGGAATTAACCTCCTCACACAAGAAGATGTGCGCATCACTGAATTGTGCAATTTGCACCACCTCCTGCAATACCTGTGAAGGCTCAACCTGCATAGGCTCAGAAGAAAAAGAAGGGGGGTCGGGAAATAAAGGAGAAGAATGACATAAATAAATAGAAATCGGGGGAGTGGTCCCGGTCTCACTCCCATTAGGTTGGGGAAATAAAATACTGCTGGCATTGTCATCAATGCTGCAGGATTCGGCGGGATCAACAGTGGTCATGCCCAAGATTTGGACTTCCTCCACCGGTGCTGAGGAAAACTCCTCTTCACCTAGAAGGTTGTCCTCCTCCATAGAAGCAGGCATTACACATAGATCGCCAGCCTCATCCTGCGACACATTCTCAATAATGTCGTCAGAGACGAATGTAGTATGCACAACAGGGGGAGGAATAGTGCTTGGATAAATGTCAAGCACAGATTCCTCACAAAGAATCAAATCTACACATGGTGATATATGCACAGGAGAGATGGGCTCAACCATGTCAGAGCCTATATCAGCCACACATCTGGTGACTGTGTCCATGCCATACCCTTCAAAGCATGAAGGTGATACGGGCGCATAACCAGATGTTGAAGGTATGCTTCCAGAAGTAGGAGTCAGGATGATTCGGATATCCGTCTCGTCATCCTCGTCCAATTGGCGAAGGAATGCAGCACAATCCTTCAAGGCATGATCCATGCTCCGACAAAACAAGCACTATTTTGCATTTTTCTTCGGCTCAAATTGAATCGGAGATCAATGCAAAAAGGGCATATGCGGAGCGGAAGAGTAACCATAGGACTTATGCGCACCATATGGAGTACCAGACGAATTCGGTGCTCCATATAATTATCCTTGAGTGCTTGGGTTACTATCTCCCTTTGGACATCTATCACTAGCATGCGAGATATCTCCACAAAAATGGCAACGAATATTAAATGAAGCCCGCATTGTGTGAAGATAACAATATTCAAAAGAAAAACAATATTGTGCAAAATACTACACCTAACAATAATTTACTAAGCAACCTAATATAAAACATGAAAATAGAATACGAAGAAATAAAACAAAAGGATGCAATACATAAATGGAAGGGCTTCTCTCTCAGATTCTTCCTCTCCAGAAAACTCACACGACTGTGTTCCCCGGCAACGGCGCCAAAAACTTGATGCGCAAATCTTAGCACAGCGCTATATGCGGTAGCAAGAATGTGACACAAAACGGCAGTGTACCGATCGTTCAAGTAATATAAAATGTGGGAGTAAATCCCCAAGTATTGATCTCGAAGGAACACAGTAAGGTGGAGTTACTTATCGAGGAAGGACTTGAGATTGAAGTCCTTATGAGTGGATGGATTGCGGAAAAAGGGGGGTTTTGGTTGTGGAAAATAAAGGAAAATACTACAACTACTCCTATGTAATGCCGCTGTGCAATGCTTCGCTTGGCGGGATGGAGACTAGGTAGGCCTTGAATGCACTACTTCGAGAGGGCGGATGGACGAGTAGGCTAGCGGAATGAGGGCCGCAAGCACCTCGTCGACAAGCACGCCACTAGCAATTGCTAGTGCGGCACACGAACATGACGTCGGAATGGAAAATGGATGGCGGCGCACCTCAGACACACATATGAACAAAATAATCTCATATAAATGAAATAAACATTATAACGTAGAGTTCATAGTGCACATCATCAAAGTGTAGAGAAATACAATTTACAACTACCAATATAAAGATAGAGAGAGCAAGGAATCGACCGAATCCGATGTCTTGTTGAAGATTCACGGTTGGAATCGCTGGGTTGTCAATCCACGTCCAAGCTCGGTCCTCAACTGCGTCCGGGGTAGAGAAGGCTATCACTACCACCCAATGGCCCGTCTTCTTCGTGTCACAATCCGGCCGCAAGATTTAGCTTGCTTCTCCTTGGATATTGGTGGATGTAGGGTTGAATCACTCTCCTTGGAGCTTGAGGATGATGGAGGAGGCCCAAAGGGACGGAACCCTTGCAGAAATGGAGAAAACGGCGAAGTGGTACGGCGTGTACGGTCTCTTTTGTTTAGGTCGGAGGCTGCAGGTTTTATAGAAAAAGGTTAGAAAATGGTCACGCACGGTCGAACGCACGATCGTGCGTGAACTGTGCGATACTTAAGCGAAGAAGAAAGGCCGGAAGAAGGAAGACGCGCCCGTGCATAAAAACGCACGGGTAACTTCCGAATGAACGAAAAATAGGCAAACAGGGAGCTCATGCATTTTACTCACGCACGGGCGAACCCGCCGGTGCGTAAAAACGCACGACCACATTCAGATCACCATTTTGCCAGCCACCATGAGCGCATGATCGCAGCCGTCTGTGCGTCAAGAAAATGCACGACTGTGTGTTTCATGCAGACATGAATTCAGGCAAAATGGAGATCTGCCCCTATTCACAGACAAATTATTTTATCCCCTTTAGGTGTTCTTGATTTCTGATCAAAAGATCTATAAATTATAAAGCACAACACAGAAAAGAACACAGTGATCTATAGAGGTTCCTCAAGACCGGGTGTCTTGAGTAGTCCTCTTTCCCTCTGCGCCTACCTAGCAGTGTGCTAGGCTCGGCAAACTCCGACAAATCTTCAGGCCCGCAAGCCTTACAACACAGACCCACAAGTCCAACAGCCTAGGCCCGCAAGCCCCTACTGCACCCGAGCCCGCAAGCTCGACACTCAGGCCCTCAAGCCCTACACAACACAGACCCGCAAGTCCTGTGCCTATAGCCTAGGCTCGCAAGCCCTAACTGCACCCAAGCCCTCAAGCTCGACAATATCGGACCCGCAAGTCCACTGCCCTGGCCCTTAAGCCTCACAGGTCTCTAGCCCTCAAGCTAGACAAAATTGAACCCACAAGTCCACTGCCCTGGCCCTCAAGCCTCACAGCTCTCCAGCCCTCAAGCTAGACAAAATCAGACCGGTAGATCCACTGCCCTGGCCCTCAAGCCTCACAGCTCTCCAGCCCTCAAGCTAGACACTTAGGCCCTCAAGCCTTACAACAATAAAAGATTTACAGTGATGAAAACTGTTTCTTCTGCCTGACGAAGATCAACAACTTAGCCTGATGGAGATCGGCAACTTGAGGTTGAAGAAGATGTTTCTAATTCAGATCTTAAAAGCACAGTTCTTCTTCAATCTCTTTTCTTAGCCTGATGAGGAATGGCTTCTTATCAGTCAATGGAAATGATTGATTCTTCTGAGAACGCTTGATTCTTGTTCTCTACTTCTTCTTCTTCTTCTCCGCAGAATGTACTGTTGTATTGAGAAGCAACAGCGGGATTCTTTTTCTTTTTCGTTCTTGTCTCTCACCTTCTTGTATTTCTAGGGCATCATTGTTCCCTTTTATAGGACGGAAGAGCCGCTTAACGGTCACATATGATGTCCTTTACTGTCAGACTCCCCATTCCTTAAGAGCATGCGCTGATTGGACAATCAGGCGGCGGCATTAATTGCTGACAGCGTGTCCGCAACATTTGAATTCTGTCTCGACGATATTTCCAGCTTTATGTCGATACTAACAGCATTACGACGATATGGATAATATCTTGACGACAAGACTTTGTCGATGCCTTAGGCCTTGGTGGATCTTCAAGTCTTCTAGCTTCTGCCTTTGACGCTAATGTCTCGATGATACGAGATATTCTGGCATTTCTGCATACACAGCGATATGCTATCTCTGACTGTGTCGTTGTGATCTTCTTTCTTGTAGTCTGTCATCGTAATCACTTTGTTCTTTCGACGATATGAGCGATATCATGTCGACAAACTAAGCTTTAGGAACTGCTTGTCTTCAGTTGTCCTTCTTCAGTTTTCTTGATGTCACGCCTTCTTTACGACGATGTCATTGGCATAAGTCTTACATAGCCTTTCCGACGACACGGCTTCTTTGATGATGTCGACGATACTGCATCTTCTCGATGATATTCCTTCCTTTTGAATCTGTCTCAGTGGTTGGGCTAAGATGGCTTCCTCTTCTCAGCGGATTCTATCGGTCTGCAGAGAAGTTTCTGCGTTCGACGAACTGCATTCTGTGTTTGACGAACTGCATTTTGCTTTCGACGAACTTCATTCTTCGTTCGATGAACTTCATTCTGCGTTCGACGAACTGCATTCTGCGTTCGACGAACTGCATTCTGCATTCGACGAACTCGCCAAGTCTCAGTGTTTGCTTTGCTCATCATCTTTGTATTCGATGAACTTCGTTCTTCGTTCAATGAACTTGATTCTTCATTCGACGAACTTCATTCTTCGTTTGAAGAACTCGCCAAGTATCAGTGTTTGCTTTGCTCATCATCATGACGACAAGCATACTTTGTCGACGACATCTCCTATTCTTCTCGATGATATTATACTTAGTGAAATAACTAAAGTACTTGACATATTGTCTGATTTCTGCAAACATGAACTAGATATGACATTAAATACAACTTGCACTTATCATTGAGCTGAGCACTTCTTCAAATCAGGAACACTACTGGGCACTGTTCCCAACAATCTCCCCCTATTTGAAGAAGTCATAACCCACTCAATGATAAATGCCACTCATATAAAAGGTTTTAACATTTTAAGCAAATAAGCATATGGTGATGACATTGCAGCTATAATTGAGTGAACACAGAATTTGACAAGTGTTACTTCATTTATAAATAGTGTCAAATGTTTTCAAAAGTTTTTGAAATTTCTACATTCAGCCCCTTAAAGATTTAGTCATCTATGTCTCTGGTGCGTTCATAGCAGCTTCACCCTTTGCTTTCTTGGCACTGATTTCCTGCTCCTTTTCGGCTTGTCTGGTGAAGTATTCAAATGGCTTGGGATTATACTTTAGAGGCTCGGGAGTGTCTATAGGGATTCTGCCTGCTTGCTTGTCCCTTCTGTATACTCCTCTTGCTTCTTCTTGCTCTTCATGCTTAGCCCATTCTTGAGGACTGTACACGTTGTACCTCTCACCTTTATTTACCTTCACCAGCTCCCATGCCTTTAATATGATGGCTCTGGACTTGGGACTCCATCTTTCATAGTCATCCTTTTTCTCCATTTCCTCCCTGTACTTTCTCTTCCTTGTTTTTATTCCTTCATCCTCAAGTGCTTCCTTCTCTTTACCCCTATTAGTGGCAGTATCAGGAATGTCTGCATGTTGCTCTTCAGCTAGGTACTCTCCTGCAGGCTCATCAAAATGGAGAGGAGGGAGATTCTTTGCTTCCATGATGGTGTTTATGGTCCAGATGGCATGATCACCACTAGCCTTTATCATTGATCTCTCCCACTTTATGACTGCTTCAGATATCCCACTCTGGAGATTCTCCTCAGAAACCAATATTTTGTTTTTAAGCATATGAATTCCTGCTTCCAAGTGATTCTTGGTCTCAAGCGGATGACTGTCTAGATCTTTATTGCGGTGATCTAGACTTTCGCTTGGAGATCAGTTTTGTGTTCAGCCATCCTCTTGGTGGATGCAATGTAGGCCTTTTCTATGTTGCTGCAATCAGAGTCTGATTGACCCCTAAATTAGATAGACCCTTATAAGTAAGGATTATCTCTTTGGCAGTATACTCTTGTAGATTCTTCACATCATTTCTCAAGCTCTCTGTTTCAACAAATAGTTCCTTTTTCAGTTCTTTGACCGCAGAGGTAACATAACTTTCAATTTTTAATCTTTGCTCTTCCAGGAGCATCTTTATCTGAGACAACAGTGAGAGCTCCACTGGTCTATTCTATGGAGTTGAACTAGCTTCTTCTTGTTCCTCTTCTTCATTTCCTTCCAGTATTGGAGATAGAGGTTTTCTGATGGGTGATTGGTTTGGCCCTTCTACCTTTTCAGGACTCAGTAGATCTCTGCTAGTCTCATCAGAAAAATCTTCTTGCTTCTCTTCTTGGGGATCTCTACTTGGGTCCTCTTGGTCTACTGATCCATGATGGACAGCATCCTCAATCCCAATGATCTAATTGATCACTTCTTCCACTTGAGCAGGGAGATTACCATTCTTCTCCCCCTCAGACTCATCATCTTCTTGCTCAGTTCCTGTTGTTACTATTTTCCCAGATTCCAGATTAGGGCAAAGGTCTGGAAGGAAATATTTCTCTTCTTTACAGGCACTTCAGGGTCAGACGAGTCTGAGCTGTTGCCTGATTCACTTTCTTCTGATAATATTTCTGCCTTCCTCTTCACATCCTCTGCAGTCTCCAGCTTCTTGGGAGATTTCGTCAGAACTTTCTCCCACCTTTCCAGTATCCTGATATCCATCCTTCTCATGTGATGCATTTTTGCGCCATACTTCTTGTTAAAGCTTTCAGGGTAGGATAGCAGTAGATACAATGATAGTATTCTTCCTAGATTTGGAACTTGAAAGTTGTCTTGAATTCTCTTGAAAATAATCTGACCCCAGTTGGTCACTTCCTTAGGATTATCCTTGCCATTGTCTCGAACATGGGCCTGGATATCCTGTCATGCGACCCTACCTTGCAGAGGAGGGATTTTCCCATAATGTCTGTCATCATCTTTCCTTGTTGATTGAAGCTCTTCCTTTCCAGAGACCCATAGGTCTTGCTGGAGTGTCCGCACCATTCCAGAGCTTTGTTGAGGTCTTCCTGGGTGATCTTATCATCTTCCTCCCCCTTGGCAAATGCTTGCAACTGAAGTGACCTAGCCAGCCTCTTAGGATTCACTTTGACCTTTACCCCATTAATTTTGTTTTTCACAGAGGTTCCTTTTGAGCCACCCTTGGCACTCGAGTAGAACTTCAGCACTTCTCTTTTGAGTATCACTGTTGGTTCGGAGAGGGCAAATTCCAGACCGACGACGTCCAATAGTTTGATAGCATTTTGAATCTCTTCTGGTCCTTCCACGAAACCATTCCTCACCACTTCACTTCCTTAAAAGAGGAATCCTTCCTTCTTTGGCCCCATCTTTTGCTTGATTCAGGAGGATTTCAGCACTGTCGACTCGATCACTCCTAGAAGGCGTGGAGAATACGACAGCTTTTTAGGGCTAATGTAGAGATTGTTTTAACCTTAAGACATTTGAGCTTATTTATAGTGTCTGAGTTGGAAGTCAAAGTGTCATTTGTTAAATGTCTGATTAACTCGAGTTTAGCTGTAATGATTGGTTAAGCACGGGTTTATTTAAGAGTCCGCTGATGATTGGATATCGTCGTGATGCAGATTCGATGTCGAGGAGTCATTTCGACGATACCAATCATCATTTCGACGACATGGTTTTGGTTCACTCTTTTGTATGACCAGTGCAATGCTTTTAGCAGTGCCATACATATGTGCTCCTTGAATGACAACTTTTACTTAAGTGAAAACTACTTTTACAAAATGATAAAGATGAGGCTATGTATTGAGCATCAACATAGTTACCTTCACCTTAGCTTTTAAGTCTTCTTGAGCTAATAGCTCCCCCTTGATGGGATGTCCACCTATCTTTACTTTTAGCTCCCCCTTGATCATTGCACCTTTGCATGTGGTGAGTTTTTCTTCGTCCAGAGTTGAGCCTGGAGCACTTATTGTCCATTAGCCTTGTTTGCTTTTCATTGGCTAAATGGACTACCCTGCAAAATAGATTTTAATATCCCTTAGAAACCCAAGGTGACTTGGGTCCTAGGTTCTTGTTAGCATAATAGGGAATTCTTCTACTCACATAAACACATCCAGGAGGTCTCTCCTTCGCACTAGGCACACTAGGGTTGTGCCAACAGTCAATGGCAAAGTGTCTCACTTTGCCACAGCACCAACATTCATGGATCTTGTACCTTCTTTTTTGAATAGTCTTTGAAGTATGTTCAGTAGAGAAGGCAACAGCATTCTTCCTATCTCTCTCAGCCAAGAGCTGACTAGTTGCTGTAGTATAATTGTTTCCTCTTGACTTTATCTGTTTGTCAGCAACATATGTCAGCTTGGTAGCTGACATGGTGTTGATGGCATCAGATATGATCAAGTGAGAATTGATTATACTGGGGCTACCTGTCACAACCCGCATTTTCCCAATAATATAAAACATATTATCAGAGCAAGGGGAAAATACGGGTCGTGATGCCACGCCTGCAGGAGACAACTTCAGACGCTCAGGCAAACACTTCTTATGATAATTTTATAAAAGACATATATGTGTTTGGATTAAAAGAGAAATTTTTCACTTTAGCTTAAGACCGCGTCCCTCGGTCCGGTGGATCATCTAGTCCACAAGTAGGAAACTATACATACGTAGCGAAAAATAGGTTTGTTTTTAGCCTACATGAGCATGAAAATAAACATCCCAGAAATGTTATGCACATATCTATGTTTAGTATAGTAAGAAAGGATTTTATACGATTTTCAAAACATGTGACATGTATTAAAAGTCATGATATGCAAGGATGACATTTTTACATCAATAAAGTAACTAATGCACCCTAGCATAAAGCTTCCCAGAGAGCAAGTAGGTAAACAGCCTAAAAGTAACAACAATACTACTAGCAAGTAATCTAAAGATAAAAGCCATACGGGCGCCAACAACTGACACGAACCCGCAGGGAAGAAAGAAAACAACAGAAAGAAACTGCCTCTTACCTAGAAGAGGGGAAGGGCCTCGACAGGAGACCTGAACGACGCTGCCCTAACACCTGCGGCAGCTAAATACCTGAACCTGAGACATTCATAAGAAAAGAATGCCTCAGCCCAAAAAGGGTGCAAGAAAACAAAGATTAGCAGCATCAGAAGTAAAAGAGTGCAGGAAAGAAAAACTAAGCAGATAAACATCTATAATCTTACAACAACCCGAGCCAGCTCAAACGAGTGAACTCGGTAAGAAGAAAAGCCTGCACCAGAAGGTAATAGTCAACACAATCAAAGCCCACCACGTGTCCGCCATTGTGGCTCAGAGGTGATAGTCAACATATACTATCATAATACACATATATAAGCATATGTGCTTAAGAACTTGAGACTGATCAGCTCAAAAGAAAACAGGGTGGTCCACTGCCACTCAAAAAGCCAAAACAGGGTGGTCCACTGCCACCCAAAAAGCCAAAACAGGGTGGTCCACTGCCACCCAAAAAGAAAAAACAGGGTGGTCCACTGCCACCCAAAAAGACAAAACAGGGTGGTCCACTGCCACCCAAAAAGCCAAAGCAGGGTGCATACTCATATACATAAGTATATGGATATACATATAAGTATATAACTATACCACGGTGCAGTTCATCCGAGAATACTCAGAATATTTAAACAACGGCGATCATAGAGATCGGGAACCACTCACCAAAACTATCCCGGAGAATTAAACAACAGAGCATTCTTAGCTCATAAATCCAATAGAGCAAGCAGAGGAGTGTCAGACAGGGAAAACAGGATCTCAAATGGTTGTAACCATAACTCCAAACGAGAGGATCAGAAAGCACCGAATTCGGTAATTGATCAATAGATTAACATTTAACTTACAACAAGGTCGATCATTTTAGCAAGACGACACCATGCAAGGCTTGGTGTCGGAACAAGACGAAGGTAACTTAACACAAAGGCCAAACACCAGTACAACACTCAAAGGTCAAAAGAAAACACTTGGTGAGTCCATACTTGACTCCCAACAAATTTCTCGAAACAGTACGATGAATAAGGCACGACAAGACACCACAAATGAACACTGACCAAATATAGGGCAACTCAAGAATAGAGCATAGATTTATAAAAAGTCTCAGCCAAAGGGACTTAAAAGGTTTGATAACAACGCTTAAGATACTCGGGAACACCCGGCGGAAGAGCATCTAGATACATGAGGAAACCAATCAGAATGAGCGATGAAATCGACAGGAAACTCAACAAGAGCCGACGGGAAAAGACTGGAATCAAGTCAATGAGGAGGACTTATATCAATGATGGCTAGAATACTTCATTTTAAAGTCGACGGGGAACTCCATAAAAGAAGAAATAGTTGCACGATCTTAGGGCGAGCAAACCTTTCTAAACATAAGGAAGTCCTAACAGATTACCTGGTAGCATAACTAAACAGGTAAAGAAGCTATCCAGATTCAAAGGGGGGATGACAGCAAGGATCAAGGACCCAAAACACCAAACAAGACCCAAAAAGGAAACACAACTGCCACTAACCAAAAATCAACCGGTCAGGCAGACAGGAAGAAGAAAGGAGGGAAAACTATAAAATGATAAATATGCTGGTTAGCTATAGGTAAGGCTCGAATTAAACAATTTCCTCGTATAAAGCATAAGCCAAAAGAGCATCCCCAAACCGGGGCATCTAGCAACCAGAAGAAAACACAGACATACCAAGCTGATGCCTAACAAGCTAAAAGAACTGTGGTGGGGGCCTCAATATCTGTCCACACTCCAGTCTGAAGCCACTATGGTGAGGGCCCGAACGTCCACTCACTCTCCAGACCAAAACCACTCACCAACATGAACACATCAGCAATAAGCTTGGTTTGACGCTCAAGGAAGAGCTTATATTTGATATAGGGAAATAAACTTTAGCATTTGCACCTTAAGTATAAGGCCATAAATAGTATTTGATCACTTAACTATAAGAGTGAGGCGGACAATAATATGAAGCGGTTATAAAGCTCGAAACCGAAATACATCTACAGGACTTCCAAGATACAGAAAATTAATCACTTTGCCAAAAGATTCGGGAACTAACACGAGACATTCCCAGGAAATTTAGCCCGCCAAAACATCAAAGCTGAAGTTAACAAAACTATCCAAACTCAATTGAAGCCGCAGTGCGGTTTAGCACCAAAGCAAGCAAAGACCTCAACAACTAAGCTACTAAAACGAGACTATGAGGGATTTTATAATTTAGCTGACGTTAAAAATAATTGCCGAACTTGACAACCGTATTCTCATATACTCAAGGCCGTATAACCAAAGCAATTAAAAGTCAAAGAGCAGAAATAAACTTAAGATATGCGTCGACTACGCAACTTGAATCGGCAAGACTTACAACCCGAAGGCAGCCCCCTCATTAAAACAACACCATCCCCCTCATTAGACAAAAGCAAGGAGCAGCCCAAAAATAACCCAAATAGAACTATATGCAGCAGCCCCAACTGAAATTATATAAAGCAGCCCCCAAAAACACAATTAGATCATGTAGATATATAAATAGCAGCCCTCAAATAAAATCCCAACTGGGTTATAGATAGCAGCCCCCAAAAAAAATATCCCAGCCTAGGACCGAGCATAGCATCCCCCCAGGAAAGAAAAAAAAGGAAAACAGAAATTTCTGATAGCTCCGAATGCAGCCGCCCCAAAATAATCCAACTAGAGCCAAATGCAGCGGCCCCTAAGATGGCAAATTATATAAACATATAGCAGACCCCTCCCAACAGATTTCTAAGGGCATATAATACCCATTAAATTCAGAAATTTTAGCATATAATGCAGGATAAATTTGAACCAGGAACTAGAAAAGTGAACCAAGAGTAAACCGAGTATCAGGTAGGGCATAAAGACCTGGAGATCTTCTTTTTTTTGGCAATTTAAACTAGGAAGTTTTAGCATATAAACCTGGAGGAATTCGGGTATCAGGAAAAAAGGAAATTTCAGCAAATAGGGTAATACCAAGGCATCAGGATGAGACTGCCAACCCAATTCACCACCAATTCAAGTAAACAGAAGGAAAGAGGGGAGTGGAAAGAGGAGGGGAGAGGTTTTCTTGCCTCGATTCGGAAGCCGACGCCACCCGACAAAGAGGAAGCTACGGCCGGAACCCGCGAGACCACCGCCGAAGCCGACGAGGGCTCACCGATTCACTACTCCAACTAAGGAGCCAAGCTCCGGCGGCCTCCAAATCGCCACCTCCGACGAGCCGACGCCGAACCCTAGCCTGCTCCTAACCTCTCTCTCGAAAGACCAAAGCCATCGGGGGAGGGGAAAACGAAAAAGCCGGCGAATGCCTCGAACAGCTGCTGATATATGTATATATATATATAAACTTTATAACTTTTATGAATAAGTTTTATATATATAATTATATACATATATTTAACTTTTATATATATAGGTTATATGTGATTGTATATAAATATATATGTCCATTTGCTTATACATATATTTGTATACATTTACCGGTATCTGAATTTTTTTTTACATGAATATATATGTGTATGTCTGCATATATGCCTCAACCTAAAATCAAACTCGACGGACGACGACGACGCAATAATAACGCCCTCTCGCATTAACATTACGCGACGATAGCTTTAATATACAGGACTTTAACAATACGAATCCCCGCTCAGATCAGAAAAGCTGGGGCATTACAGCCACCCCTCCTAACAAAAGTTTCGCCCCGAAACTTTGCAACAACAAAACCGAACAAGGTAAAAAACGTAGAAGACGGAAACTTACCGGTGAAGCTAACAGAAGAGATGAGGATAGGACTCCTTCCTCGCTGACACGACCTCCCGGGTCGCACCCCGAACATCCTGATTACCCCAGAGGACTTTCACCATAGGGATTAACTTCCTTCGCAACACTCGATCTTGCTTCTCCAAGATACGAACAGGCTGGTATACCTAGGACAGACTTAGCTGCAACTCAGGCACAGAATCTAGAACATGGCGAGAGCACTCCAGGGCGAAGAACTAGGCCAGATAAAGCCACACTGCAACCACTCACCTAATTGAGTGCGCAACTCTTCCATCTCACACGAGGCCAAAGGGTACGCTGCCCTAGCAATGGGATGGGTACCCGGCTCAAGGTTAGAAACAAACTCCTCAACTCACACAGGCAGAAATCCAGGGAGACTAACGGCGAAGATATCAGCAAACTCTCGCACCACAGGAAAAATCTTTGATACCCGGCAAACTGCTACCAGTCTCTTACATAGAAACAAGATAAGAAAAACAACCGGAAACTAAAGGGTTACGAGCACACACCGCGGAAAGAATCAGAGGAAAAACCTAGCGCGAAAAGCCAACGCACTCAAGGAAAGACCGATGTCCAGCTAAAGGACCAAACGCTTTACCTCGCGCGCACCTAAAGACTCGCCCTCTAACTGGGGAATCGACTCCGACGCACTATGCTCTGGAGTCATCAACTGCAACTACAAACAAACACCTCAATACACCTAACTTAAGATGCAACAGCTAGGAACCAGAATTTCCTAACTCGATACAGATCAGAAAAGAGTAGATACTTGCTCTTGCTGTTACCTTGCTCTGGGAATTCATGAAATGATGTTATGCGAAACTTAGGATGATATACCATCATCCTATCAACTTATGTGCATATAATATAAATACATGAATGCCAAAATTTTATTTCAAATCATGTGTGTATGAGCGTCATCATGCATGTCTTTAGCTTGGCACGTGTGCTAATGCTATGTTATGATGTATATGCAGTGCTATGCAATCTAAAAAGTCCTTAATGCAAGCTATGAGCGGCGTACACATGCGATCTTATGCATCCCATACTACATATTATCGCATGTAACGAAAAAGAAAAACGAGTTAATGGACATCCATGGGACTGGCGTTATGCATCCCATACTACATAACCGTCGCATGTTGTCACCTATGAGGATCCATATACAAACACATATTATGCATCCCATACTACATAATATGCCCCGTATACTTCTTATCATGCTATGAGTGTAGTGTTCATGCTTCAGCCAAGACATACTGATGACCCCTTGGTGTGTGTATGCAATGAATAACGATTCTCACTAGACGGTTAACCGGGCCAACCAGACCATTTCCAGCAACCCGGCTAACCTCCCTCTGATACCAACTGTCACAACCCGCATTTTCCTAAGAATATAAAACATATTATCAGAGCAAGGGGAAAATACGCGTCGTGATGCCATGCCTGCAGGAGATGACTACAGACGCTCAGGCAAACACTTCTTACGATAATTTTATAAAAGACATATATGTGTTTGGATTAAAAGAGAAATTTTTCACTTTAGCTTAAGACCGCGTCCCTCGGTCCGGTGGATCATCTAGTCCACAAGTAGGGAACTATACATACGTAGCGGAAAATAGGTTTGTTTTTAGCCTACATGAGCATGAAAATAAACATCCCAGAAATGATATGCACATATCTATGTTTAGTATAGTAAGAAAGGATTTTATACGATTTTCAAAATATGTGACATGTATTAAAAGTCATGATATGCAAGGATGACATTTTTATATCAATAAAGTAACTAATGCACCCTAGCATAAAGCTTCCCAGAGAGCAAGTAGGTAAACAGCCTAAAAGTAACAACAATACTACTAGCAAGTAATCTAAAGATAAAAGCCATACGCGCGCCAACAACTGACACGAACCCGTAGGTAAGAAGGAAAACAACAGAAAGAAACTGCCTCTTACCTAGAAGAGGGGAAGGGCCTCGACAGGAGACCTGAACGACGCTGTACTAACACCTATGGCAACTAAAGACCTGAACCTGAGACATTCATAAGAAAAGAATGCCTCAGCCCAAAAAGGGTGCAAGAAAACCAAGATTAGCAGCATCAGAAGTAAAAGAGTGCAGGAAGGAAAAACTAAGCAGATAAACATCTATAATCTTACAACAACCCGAGCCAGCTCAAACGAGTGAACTCGGTAAGAAGAAAAGCCTGCACCAGAAGGTAATAGTCAACACAATCAAAGCCCACCACGTGTCCGCCATAGCGGCTCAGAGGTGATAGTCAACATATACTAACATAATACACATATATAAGCATATGTGCTTAAGAACTTGAGACTGATCAGCTCAAAAGAAAATAGGGTGGTCCACTGCCACTCAAAAAGCCAAAACAGGGTGGTCCACTGCCACCCAAAAAGCCAAAACAGGGTGGTCCACTGCCACCCAAAAAGCCAAAACAGGGTGGTCCACTGCCACCCAAAAAGACAAAACAGGGTGGTCCACTGCCACCCAAAAAGCCAAAACAGGGTGGTCCACTGCCAACCAAAAAGACAAAACAGGGTGCATAATCATATACATAAGTATATGGATATACATATAAGTATATAACTATACCACGGTGCAGTTCATCTGAGAATACTCAGAACATTTAAACAACGATGATCATAGAGATCGGGAACCACTCACCAAAACTATCCCGTAGAATTAAACAACAGAGCATTCTTAGCTCATAAATCCAATAGAGCAAACAGAGGAGTGTCAGACAGGGAAAACAGGATCTCAAATGGTTGTAACCATAACTCCAAACGAGAGGATCAGAAAGCACTGAATTCGGCAATTGATCAATAGATTAACATTTAACTTACAACAAGGTCGATGATTTTAGCAATACAACACCATGCAAGGCTTGGTGTCGGAACAAGACGAAGGTAACTTAACACAAAGGCCAAACACCAGTACAACACTCAAAGGTCAAAAGAAAACACTTGGTGAGTCCATGCTTGACTCCCAACAAATTTCTCGAAACAGTACGATGAATAAGGCACAACAAGACACCACAAATGAACACTGACCAAATATAGGGCAACTCAAGAATAGAGCATAGATTTATCAAAAGTCTCAGCCAAAGGGACTTAAAAGGTTTGATAACAACGCTTAAGATACTCGGGAACACCCGGCGGAAGAGCATGTAGATACATGAGGAAACCAATCAGAATGAGCGATGAAATTGACAGGAAACTCAACAAGAGCCGATGGGAAAAGACTGGTATCAAGTCAATGAGGAGGACTTATATCAAAGCTGGCTAGAAGACTTCATTTTAAAGTCGACGGGGAACTCCATAAAAGATGAAATAGTTGCACGATCTTAGGGCGAGCAAACCTTTCTAAACCTAAGGAAGTCCTAACAGATTACCTGGTAGCATAACTAAACAGGTAAAGAAGCTATCCAGATTCTAAGGTGGGATGACATCAGGGATCAAGGACCCAAAACACCAAACAAGACCCAAAAAGGAAACACAACTGCCACTAACCAAAAATCAACCGGTCAGGCAGACAAGGAAGAAGAAAGGAGGGAAAACTATAAAATGATAAATATGCTGGTTAGCTATAGGTAAGGCTCGAATTAAAAAATTTCCTCGTATAAAGCATACGCCAAAAGAGCATCCCCAAACCGGGGCATCTAGCAACCAGAAGAGAAGACAGACATACCAAGCTGATGACTAACAAGCTAAAAGAACTGTGGTTTTGGCCTCAATATCTGTCCACACTCCAGTCTGAAACCACTATGGTGAGGGCCCGAACGTCCACTCACTCTCCAGACCAAAACCACTCTCCAACATGAACTCATCAGCAATAAGCTTGGTTTGACGCTCAAGGAAGTACTTATATTTGATATAGGGAAATAAACTTTAGCATTTGCACCTTAAGTATAAGGCCATAAAATAGTATTTGATCACTTAACTATAAGAGTGAGGCAGACAATAATATGAAGCGGTTATAAAGCTCGAAACCGAAATACATCTACACGACTTCCAAGATACAGAAAATTAATCACTTTGCCAAAAACTTCGGTAACTAACACTAGACATTCCCAGGAAATTTAGCCCGCCAAAACATCAAAGCTAAAGTTAACAAAACTATCCAAACTCAATTGAAGCCGCAGTGCGGTTTAGCACCAAAGCAAGCAAAGACCTCAACAACTAAGCTACTAAAACGAGACTATGAGGGATTTTATAATTTAGCTGACGTTAAAAATAATTGCCGAACTTGACAACCATATTCTCTTATACTCAAGGCCGTATAACCAAAGCAATTAAAAGTCAAAGAGCAGAAATAAACTTAAGCTATGCGTCGACTACGCAACTTGATCGTCAAGATTTACAACCCGAAGGCAGCCCCCTCATTAAAACAACAGCATCCCCCTCATTAGACAAAAGCAAGGAGCGGACCAAAAATAACCCAAATAGAACTATATGCAGCAGCCCCAACTGAAATTATATAAAGCAGCCCCAAAAAAACCCAATTAGATCATGTAGATATATAAATAGCAGCCCCCAAATAAAATCCCAACTGGGTTATAGATAGCCGCCCCCAAAAAAAATATCCCAGCCTAGGACCGAGCATAGCAGCCCCGCAGGAAAGAAAAAAAAGGAAAACAGAAATTTCTGATAGCTCCGAATGCAGCCGCCCCAAAATAATCCAACTGGAGCCAAATGCAGCGGACCCTAAGATGGAAAATTATATAAACATATAGCATCCCCCTGCCAACAGATTTCTAAGGGCATATAATACCCATTAAATTCAGAAATTTTAGCATATAATGCAGAATAAATTTGAACCAGGAACTAGTATAGTGAACCAAGAGTAAACCGAGTATCAGGTAGGGCATAAAGACCTGGAGATCTTTTTTTTTGCAATTTAAACTAGGAAGTTTTAGCATATAAACCTGGAGGAATTCGGGTATCAGGAAAAAAGGAAATTTCAGCAAATAGGGTAATACCAAGGCATCAGGATGAGACTGCCAACCCAATTCACCACCAATTCAAGTAAACAGAAGGAAAGTGGGGAGAGGAAAGAGGAGGGGAGAGGTTTTCTTGCCTCGATTCGGAAGCCGACGCCACCCGACAAAGAGGAAGCTACGGCCGGAACCCGCGAGACCACCGCCGAAGCCGACGAGGGCTCACCGATTCACTACTCCAATGAAGGAGCCAAGCTCCGGCGGCCTCCAAATCGCCACCTCCGACGAGCCGACGCCGAACCGTAGCCCGCTCCTAACCTCTCTCTCGAAATACCAAAGCCATCGGGGGAGGGGAAAACCAAAAAGCCGGTGAATGCCTCGAACCGCTGCTGATATATGTATATATATATATATATATATATATATAAACTTTATAACTTTTATGAATAAGTTTTATATATATAATTATATACATATATTTAACTTATATATATAGGTTATATGTGATTGCATATAAATATATATGACCATTTGCTTATACATATATTTGTATACATTTACCGGTATCTGAATTTTTTTTTACATGAATATATATGTGTATGTCTGCATATATGCCTCAACCTAGAATCAAACTCGACGGACGACGACGCAACAATAACGCCCTCTCGCATTAACACTACGCGGCGATAGCTTTAATATACAGGACCTTAACAATACGAATCCCCGCTCAGATCAGATAAGCTGGGGCGTTACAGCCACCCCTCCTAACAAAAGTTTCGCCCCGAAACTTTGCAACAACAAAACCGAACAAGGTAAAAACGTAGAAGACGGAAACTTACCGGGGAAGCTAACAGAAGAGATGACGATAGGACTCTTTCCTCTCTGACTCGAGCTCCCAGGTCGCACCCCGAACATCCTGATTACCCCAGAGGACTTTCACCATAGGGATTAACTTCCTTCGCAACACCTGATCTTGCTTCTCCAAGATACGAATAGGCTGGTCTACCTAGGACAGACTTAGCTGCAACTCAGGCACAGAATCTAGAACATGGCGAGAGCACTCCAGGGCGAAGAACTAGGCCAGATAAAGCCACACTGCAACCACTCACCTAACTGAGTGCGCAACTCTTCCAGCTCACACGGGGCCAAAGGGTATGCTGCCCTAGCAATGGGATGGGTACCCGGCTCAAGGTCAGAAATAAACTCCTCAACTCACACAGGCAGAAATCCAGGGAGACTAACGACGAAGATATCAGCGAACTCTCGCACCACAGGAAAAATCTTCGATACCCGGCAAACTACTACCAGTCTCTTACATAGAAACAAGATAGGCAAAACAACCGGAAACTAAAGGGTTACGAGCACACGCCGCGGAAAGAATCGGAGGAAAAACCTAGCGCGAAAAGCCAACGCACTCAAGGAAAGACCGATGTCCAGCTAAAGGACCAAACGCTTTACCTCGCGCGCACCCGAAGACTCGCCCTCTAACTGGGGAGTCGACTCCGATGCACTATGCTCTGGAGTCATCAACTGCAACTACGAACAAACACCTCAATACACCTAACTTAAGACGCAACAGCTAGGAACCAGAATTTCCTAACTCGATACAGATCAGAAAAGAGTAGATACTTGCTTTTGCTGTTACCTTGCTTTGGGAATTCATGAAATGATGTTCTGCGAAACTTAGGATGATATACCATCATCCTATCAACTTATGTGCATATAATATAAATTCATGAATGCCAAAATTTTATTTCAAATCATGTGTGTACGAGCGTCATCATGCATGTCTTTAGCTTGGCACGTGTGCTAATGCTATGTTATGATATATATGCAGTGCTATGCAATCTAAAAAGGCCTTAATGCATGCTATGAGCGGCATACACATGCGATCTTATGCATCCCATACTACATATAATCGCATGTAACGAAAAAGAAAAACGAGCTAATGGAAATCCATGGGACTGGCGTTATGCATCCAATACTACATAACCGTCGCATGTTGTCACCTATGAGGATCCATATACAAACATATATTATGCATCCCATACTACATAATATGCCCTGTATACTTCTTATCATGTTATGAGTGTAGTGTTCATGCTTCAGCCAAGACATACTGATGACCCCTTGGTGTGTGTATGCAGTGAATAATGATTCTCACTAGACGGTTAACCGGGCCAACCAGACTATTTCCTGCAACCCGGCTAACCTCCCTCTGATACCAACTGTCACAACCCGCATTTTCCCAAGAATATAAAACATATTATCAGAGCAAGGGGAAAATACGCATCGTGATGTCACGCCTGCAGGAGACGACTACAGATGCTCAGGCAAACACTTCTTACGATAATTTTATAAAAGACATATATGTGTTTGGATTAAAAGAGAAATTTTTCACTTTAGCTTAAGACCACGTCCCTCGGTCCGGTGGATCATCTAGTCCACAAGTAGGAAACTATACATACGTAGCGGAAAATAGGTTTCTTTTTAGCCTACATGAGCATGAAAATAAACATCCCAGTAATGATATGCACATATCTATGTTTAGTATAGTAAGAAAGGATTTTATACGATTTTCAAAATATGTGACATGTATTAAAAGTCATGATATGCAAGGATGACATTTTTATATCAATAAAGTAACTAATGCACCCTAGCATAAAGCTTCCCAGAGAGCAAGTAGGTAAACAGCCTAAAAGTAACAACCATACTACTAGCAAATAATCTAAAGATAAAAGCCATACGGGCGCCAACAACTGACACGAACTCGCAGGGAAGACGGAAAACATCAGAAAGAAACTGCCTCTTACCTAGAAGAGGGGAAGGGCCTCGACAGGAGACCTGAACGACGCTGCCCTAACACCTGCGGCAGCTAAAGACCTGAACCTGAGACATTCATAAGAAAAGAATGCCTCAGCCCAAAAAGGGTGTAAGAAAACCAAGATTAGCAGCATCAGAAGTAAAAGAGTGCAGGAAGGAAAAACTAAGAGCAGATAAACATCTATAATCTTACAACAACCCGAGCCAGCTCAAACGAGTGAACTCGGTAAGAAGAAAAGCCTGCACCAGAAGGTAATAGTCAACACAATCAAAGCCCACCACGTGTCCTCCATTGCGGCCCAGAGGTGATAGTCAACATATACTATCATAATACACATATATAAGCATATGTGCTTAAGTACTTGAGACTGACCAGCTCAAAAGAAAAAAGGGTGGTCCACTGCCACTCAAAAAGCCAAAACAGTGTGGTCCACTGCCACCCAAAAAGCCAAAACAGGGTGGTCCACTGCCACCCAAAAAGCCAAAACAGGGTGGTCCACTGCCACCCAAAAAGACAAAACAGGGTGGTCCACTGCCACCCAAAAAGCCAAAACAGGGTGGTCCACTGCCACCCAAAAAGCCAAAACAGGGTGCATAATCATATACATAAGTATATGGATATACATATAAGTATATAACTATACCACGGTGCAGTTCATCCGAGAATACTCAGAACATTTAAACAACGACGATCATAGAGATCGGGAACCACACACCAAAACTATCCCGGAGAATTAAACAACAGAGCATTCTTAGCTCATAAATCCAATAGAGCAAACAGAGGAATGTCAGACGGGGAAAACAGGATCTCAAATGGTTGTAACCATAACTCCGAACGAGAGGATCAGAAAGCACCGAATTCGGCAATTGATCAATAGATTAACATTTAACTTACAACAAGGTTGATGATTTTAGCAAGACGACACCATGCAAGGCTTGGTGTCGGAACAAGACGAAGGTAATTTAACACAAAGGCCAAACACCAGTACAACACTCAAAGGTCAAAAGAAAATACTTGGTGAGTCCATACTTGACTCCCAAAAATTTCTCGAAACAGTACGATGAATAAGGCACGACAAAACACCACAAATGAACACTAACCAAATATAGGGCAACTCAAGAATAGAGCATAGATTTATCAAAAGTCTCAGCCAAAGGGAATTAAAAGGTTTGATAACAACGCTTTACCCGGGAACACCCGGCGGAAGAGCATGTAGATACATGAGGAAACCAATCAGAATGAGCGATGAAATCGACAGGAAACTCAACAAGTGCCGACGCGAAAAGACTGGTATCAAGTCAATGAGGAGGACTTATATCAAAGCTGGCTAGAAGACTTCATTTTAAAGTCGACGGGGAGCTCATAAAAGAAGAAATAGTTGCACGATCTTAGGGCGAGCAAACCTTTCTAAACCTAAGGAAGTCCTAACATATTACCTGGTAGCATAACTAAATAGGTAAAGAAGCTATCCAGATTCTAAGGGGGGATGACAGCAGGGATCAAGGACCCAAAACACCAAACAAGACCCAAAAAGGAAACACAACTGCCACTAACCAAAAATCAACCGATCAGGCAGACAAGGAAGAAGAAAGGAGGGAAAACTATAAAATGATAAATATGCTGGTTAGCTATAGGTAAGGCTCGAATTAAACAATTTCCTCGTATAAAGCATAAGCCAAAAGAGCATCCCCAAACCGGGGCATCTAGCAACCAGAACAAAAGACAGACATACCAAGGTGATTCCTAACAAGCTAAAAGAACTGGGGTGGGGGCATCAATATTTGTCCACACTCCAGTCTGAAACCACTATGGTGAGGGCCCGAACGTCCACTCACTCTCCAGACCAAAACCACTCTCCAACATGAACTCATCAGCAACAAGCTTGGTTTGACGCTCAAAGAAGAGCTTATATTTGATATAGGGAAATAAACTTTAGCATTTGCACCATAAGTATAAGGCCATAAAATAGTATTTGATCACATAACTATAAGAGTGAGGCGGACAATAATATGAAGCGGTTATAAAGCTCGAAACCGAAATACATCTACACGACTTCCAAGATACAGAAAATTAATCACTTTGCCAAAAACTTCGGGAACTAACACGAGACATTCCCATGAAATTTAGCCCTCCAAAACATCAAAGCTGAAGTTAACAAAACTATCCAAACTCAATTGAAGCCGCAGTGCGGTTTAGCACCAAAGCAAGCAAAGACCTCAACAACTAAGCTACTAAAACGAGACTATGAGGGATTTTATAATTTAGCTGACGTTAAAAATAATTGCCGAACTTGACAACCGTATTCTCTTATACTCAAGGCCGTATAACCAAAGCAATTAAAAGTCAAAGAGCAGAAATAAACTTAAGCTATGCGTCGACTACGCAACTTGAATCGTCAAGACTTACAACCTGAAGGCAGCCCCCTCATTAAAACAACAGCATCCCCCTCATTAGACAAAAGCAAGGAGCAGCCCAAAAATAACCCAAATAGAACTATATGCAGCAGCCCCAACTGAAATTATATAAAGCTGCCCCCAAAAACCCAATTAGATCATGTAGATATATAAATAGCAGCCCCCAAATAAAATCCCAACTGGGTTATAGATAGCAGCCCCCAAAAAAAATATCCCAGCCTAGGACCGAGCATAGCAGCCCCCCAGGAAAGAAAAAAAAAGGAAAACAGAAATTTTTGATAGCTCCGAATGCAGCCGCCCCAAAATAATCCAACTGGAGCCAAATGCAGTGGCCCCTAAGATGGCAAATTATATAAACATATAGCAGCCCCCTCCCAACAGATTTCTAAGGGCATATAATACCCATTAAATTCAGAAATTTTAGCATATAATGCAGAATAAATTTGAACCAGGAACTAGTAAAGTGAACCAAGAGTAAACCGAGTATCAGGTAGGGCATAAAGACCTGAAGATCTTCTTTTTTTTGCAATTTAAACTGGGAAGTTTTAGCATATAAACCTGGAGGAATTCGGGTATCAGGAAAAAAAGGAAATTTCAGCAAATAGGGTAATACCAAGGCATCAGGATGAGACTGCCAACCCAATTCACCACCAATTCAAGTAAACAGAAGGAAAGAGGGGAGAGGAAAGAGGAGGGGAGAGGTTTTCTTGCCTCGATTCGGAAGCCGATGCCACCCGACAAAGAGGAAGCTACGGCCGGAACCTGCGAGACTACCGCCGAAGCTGTCGAGGGCTCATCGATTCACTACTCCAATGAAGGAGCCAAGCTCCGGCGGCCTCCAAATCGCCACCTCCGACGAGCCGATGCCGAACCCTAGCCCGCTCCTAACCTCTCTCTTGAAAGACCAAAGCCATCGGGGGAGGGGAAAACCAAAAAGCCGGCGAATGCCTCGAACAGCTGCTGATATATGTATATATATATATAAAAAAACTTTATAACTTTTATGAATAAGTTTTATATATATAATTATATACATATATTTAACTTTTATATATATAGGTTATATGTGATTGCATATAAATATATATGTCCATTTGCTTATACATATATTTGTATACATTTATCGGTATCTGAATTTTTTTTACATGAATATATATGTGTATGTCTGTATATATGCCTCAACCTAGAATCAAACTCGACGGACGACGACGACGCAACAATAATGCCCTCTCGCATTAACACTACGCGATGATAGCTTTAATATACAAGACCTTAACAATACGAATCCTCGATCAGATCAGAAAAGCTGGGGCGTTACACTACCAGTCTGCTTCTTATCGTGAAGAGATTGGGAAGATGTTGCTCCTTTATCCTTGAAAGTGAGGGCTGGGGCACCAAACACAAATGGTCCATGATAGGCCATTTGGATTTCATCATGGGGAGCCTTTAATGCACTCATCCCCATGCCCTTTCTCTTCCCATAATCAGGAGCATTTCCATGACTAATGGAGCTTCCATTCATCTAGTGACCATGGACACTGTCCTGGTCATACCTATTAGAGGGAAGCACTACCTTCTGAAAGGTGGTATGAGGCACTGCTTTAGTTTTGCCCCTTTCCCCATTCCCAGCATCTATTGCCCCTTCATTGTAACCCAATCCCCTCCTATTTCCATAGGAGGAGAAGGTGTCAATGATGGGCAGTACAGTTTTGGGCTTAGAGAATTGAGCCACCAAGCTTCTTTCCTTAAGAAGGTCATTCTCAAGTTTCTTGATAAGTTCTTCCCTTTGGCTTCTTTCATCATAAAGCTTGTCTATGATTTTCTTGAGCTCATAGGAGTTGGTGCCCTCATTGGGGGGCATACCCATTTCCTTATTCATCTCAGCCTTAATGGGCCTGAGTGATTCTAGCTCCCTAGCTTGCTTCTCAACAAGCTTCTTGCTCTTTCTCAGAGCTCCCAAGAGATCACCAAACTGTTCTATTAGATCAGCATGGTTCTTATTGTTACATGACGAGCAGTCTTCTGCATCATCTTCAGAAGATGAACAATCACCTGATGCACTCTTGGTTTTCTTAATTGAAGCAGGTAGTAAAGGCGTGTGAGTGATGCATACCTGATCATAATGTGATTCATCATGATTTTCTTCATCTGATAGAGCCATCAGCCCATGAACCTCTTCATCCTCAGAATCACAGTCTGTGAGAGTCAAGGGTGCTCTTATTCTTTCTCCTACTCCAGAGCATTCTTCATCATTTGATTCACAGTCTGAAGTAGTCAGTGGTGCTCTGATGCATACCTCTTCATGAGGGGTTTCTTCTTCAAAATTTTCCTCTGACCCTTCCATGAGGACTCCTAGGGAGACCCACATGTCCTTTGCTGTTGTGCAATGACTCAGCTTTTGGTGTGTTGGCAGATCTACTGCACCAGCTAGAATACTTCTGGCTTCTTTGTCCAAGCTGGCTAGAAGAGTCTCATCTTTTAACATTGTCATGGAGGGTCCTTCTTGAACAATTAAAAACATTCTTGGATCCATTGCCTCCATGTATATTTTAGATCTTACTTTCCAGAGGAAAAAGTTCTCTCTAGAACAAACAGCTATCTTTGATTCCGCAGCTGTGATGAATGGACACCCACGGGCAGATCTATTCAAGCTGTTAAGCTTTTCTTTGAACAACCTCCCTCTGATACCACTTGTTGTTTATTGGGTGTCAACTTATCACCTAGAGGGGGGTGAATAGGTTTTACAAATTATTTTATCCCCTTTAGGTGTTCTTGATTTCTGATCAATAGATCTATAAATTATAAAGCACAACACAGAAAAGCACACAGTGATCTATAGAGGTTCCTCAAGACCGGGTGTCTTGAGTAGTCTTCTTTCCCTCTGCGCCTACCTAGCAGTGTGCTAGGCTCGGCAAATGCTACCAAATCTTTAGGCCCGCAAGCCTTATAACACGGACCCGCAAGTCTTACAGCCTAGGATCGCAAGCCCCTACTACACCCGAGCCCGCAAGCTCGACACTCAGGCCCTCAAGCCCTACACAACATAGACCCGCAAGTCTTGTGCCTATTGCCTAGGACCGCAAGCCCTTACTGCACCCAAGCCCTCAAGCTCGACAATATCGGACCCGCAAGTCCACTGCCCTGGCCCTCAAGCCTCACAGCTCTCCAGCCCTCAAGCTAGACAAAATCGGACCCGCAAGTCCACTGCCCTGGCCCTCAAGCCTCACAGCTCTCTAGCCCTCAAGCTAGACAAAATCGGACCCGCAAGTCCACTGCCCTGGCCCTCAAGCCTCACAGCTCTCCAGCCCTCAAGCTAGACACTTAGGCCCTCAAGCCTTATAACAATAAAAGATTTACAGTGATGAAAACTATTTTTTCTGCCTGATGAAGATCGGCGGTCTCTTCTCGGGGCCTTAACCAAATTTCTTGCCTCTCCGAGTGAGTTCTCCTTCCCTGCCGGCATTAATAAACCCGGTCAGCGGTCTCTTCTCGGGGCCTTAACGAAATTTCCTTGCCTCTCCGAGTGAGTTCTCCTGCCCTGCAGGCATCAACAAGCCCGGGCGAGTGGTCTCCACTCGATGACTTAGCCTCGGCAACTTGAGGTTGGAGAAGATATTTTTGATTCAGATCTTGAAAGCACGGTTCTTCTTCAATCTCTTTTCTTAGCCTGATGAGGAACGACTTCTTATCTGTCAATGGAGATTATTGATTCTTCTGAGAAAGCTTGATTCTTGTTCTCTACTTCTTCTTCTTCTTCTCCGCAGAATGTACTGTTGTATTGAGAAGCAACGGCGGTATTCTTTTTCTTTTTCGTTCTTGTCTCTCACCTTCTTGTTTTCCTTGGGCATCATTGTTCCCTTTTATAGGACGGAAGAGCCGCTTAACGGTCACATATAATGTCCTTTACTGTCAGACGCCCCATTCCTTAAGATCACCCGCTGATTGGACAATCAGGCGGCGGCATTAATTGCTGACAGCGCGTCCGCAACCTTTGAATTCCGTCTCGACGATATTTCCAGCTTTATGCCAATACTAACAGCATTACGGCGATATGGATAATATCTCGATGACAGGACTTTGTCAATGCCTTAGGCCTTGGTGGATCTCCAAGTCTTCTAGCTTCTGCCTCTGAAGCTGATGTCTCGACGATACGAGATATTCTAGCATTTCTTCATATACATCGATATGCTATTTTTGACTGTGCCGTTGTGATCTTCTTTCTTGTAGTCTATCGTCGTAATCACTTTATTCTTTCGACGACATAAGCGATATCATGTCGACAGACTAAGCTTTAGCAACTGCTTGTCTTCAGCTGCCCTTCTTCAGTTTTCTCAACGTCACGCCTTCTTTACGATGATGTCATTGGCATCAATCTTACTTAGCCTTTCCGACGACATGGCTTCTTTGATGATGTCGATGATACTACATCTTCTCGATGACATTCCTTCCTTTTAAATCTGTCTCAGCGGTTGGGCTGAGATGGCTTCCTCTTCTCAGCGGATTCTGTCGGTCTGCAGAGAAGTTTCTGCGTTCGACGAACTGCATTCTGCGTTCGATGAACTGCATTCTGCATTCGACGAACTGCATTCTGTGTTCAACAAACTTCATTCTTCGTTCGACAAACTTCATTCTGCGTTCGACGAACTCGCCAAATCTCAGCGTTTGCTTTTCTCATCATCTTTGCGTTCGACGAACTTCGTTCTTCGTTCGACGAACTTGATTCTTCGTTCGACGAACTTCATTCTTCGTTCGATGAACTCGCCAAGTCTCAGTGTTTGATTTGCTCAACATCATGATGACAAGCATACTTTGTCGACGACATCTCCTATTCTTCTCGACGATATTGTAGTTAGTGAAATAACTAAAGTACTTGACATATTGTCTTATTTCTGCAAACATGAACTAGATATGACATTAAATACAACTTGCACATATCATTGAGCTGAGCACTTCTTCAAATCAGGAACACTGATGGGCACTGCTCCCAACACTGTCTTCAAAATCTAAGATTGTCAGATCACTTTAAGGTGGACCTTTTGTGAGATCCAACCCATCAAAATTTATCATACTTGCTAAAGGCGAATATAATGGATTCAACATACCCAATTTCAAGAACTTAACATGCCCAATTCAATTTTGAATTGGTTGAACTTAAACTCATCAAGGGGCTTTGTGAAAATGTCAGCTATCTGCCCCCCTGTATTAACATACTCAAGGTAGATGTCCTTTATTTCTATATGCTCCCCAATGAAATGATATCTAATTTCAATATGCTTTGTTCTGCTGTGTGCCACGGGATTTTTGGCAATGGAAATGGCACTTGAGGAATCACAAAAGAAAGGTTTTCTCTTGATGTGCAGATTGTAATCCTCTAATTGGTGTTGAATCCATAGGAGTTGTGCACAACAACTGCCAGCTGAAATGTATTCTGATTCAGCTGTGGAGATAGCAATGTTGTTTTGCTTTTTACTCCTCCAGGACACAATCCTTCTCCCCAGTAACTAACAAGTTCCTGAAGTGCTTTTCTTGTCCACTTTCCACCCAGCAAAGTCTGCATCAGAATATCCACATAGCTCAAAATCATTTGACTTAGGATACCAGAGCCCCAGATTTGGTGTAAGAACCCAATTTTTTTGCTTTCAAAACCAGGTCTTTTGCCCAGAACCGTCGCTTTGCGGTGACACCAACACTCGGGAAGGTCGTCACTATAAAACGTCGATCATGCCGGCCATATCGATCACAAACGAAGAAAAATATATTTGAACATATAGAGAAGCTCAAGTCCACATCACATGAAATATAAAACCATAAGGGTAAATGTCCTCAGATAATAACTGAATAAAAAGATAACAATTATAAAGAAGGGCGCATGCCCAGTACATCATGTCCTTACTACAAGGCCACTCACGGAAGCAAATCTAATAGTAACCACTCATGGATCCTGAGGCTGGTGCTCCTATGCTAGACTATCCTGCCTCCATCTGCACCGGCCTCTAGTGGTGTTGTGTCTCCTCGATCCCCTAAAATGATATAGTCTACTGACCGTTAGTCAAAATGACTAAGCCTCGTTTCCCACCACCCATCCCCCAGTGGATCCTAGGCACCGTGCGGGAGGGGTGAAGTGGAGGACATCAATGGGTGTATATCAAAGTAGGTGACATGGCCTAGCTACATGAATAACTACCGCTACATAGGTGTGTATATATAATTGAAGCAGTAAATAAAACAGGGTAAAGAACAAGTAAGGTAAGCAAGTAAAGACAAGTAAAGAATAGAAAAGTAACCATGGATTTATAGGAATGCCCATACAAACCTATAGACCAAGGGGTCGTTTAGCAAGGCCTATCGTATAAAAAGTGGCATACCGATTTATACGATAGGGGTAGGGGTTGAAAGGCAATGCTTATGCCATGACATGCAGAGTTATGCAGTTTAATGCTATGATCACATAAGTGAAACTCACACACTTTGACTCTATGCGCACAGACCTTTAGTTCCCCCTTTTTGGAGCTAGCAAGACTCCCAGTATGCCCCCGTAGTGGCAAACGGAATCGATGGGTTGGGCCTCGCCCACCTCTAGGTTGGTATTCACACTACCTAACTTAGACTTATCGTACGCCTCAATGCAAAATCGTGGAGCGCCTGTGTACTCTTACTGGCTAGACCGACAGACATTTCATAGTTAAGTGCAAATCGACACTTGTCGAGTCAGCGTATCGACGTCGGTGTGAACGACCGTCAATACCGAAGACCGACCACCTTTATGCACATACAATATGATTACCATCTATCCTCGGTCCATAAGCTCCCTGGGCTAACCCGCCCGTCACCATAACCTTCTGAGCCACCGGCTCACTGGACCAACCCGTCTACACCTACAACCACCGAGACTACCTCTCATAAGACCAAACCAACTAACCTCCTGTAACCACGGGGTGTGGGTGTGTGGATTATTAAGACAATCTTGAATAACCGTTTATTCCTGCAGTTTTGGGTTAATCTTGGACTTCCCGAGGTCTACTCTGTAAGGGGCTCGCAGCGGTACTAGGAGGTACGATGGGATGATAGCCCAAACCTCCCTTTCTCAAGACACTTAATATTATTGGTAACTACCCATAAGATTACTCTTCTTATCATTACACTTGGATTAACCCTAAGTATTTTATGACCCTCTAAAGGGAAAGACGATCTTTCGTCAACCCCGGGCACCATCTTGCCCTTTAGCCTATCGGGCACATTCAGCAAATAGACTCCTATTGGTGACCTCAAATCTCCTCAACCAGACCAAGTACATCATCTACCTTACATTCCCTCTTAGTGGTTTACAAGTTACTCAAGTTTTACAGTTTACTATACGCGGACCAAATGAGCTATATGAGTCGCATGAGAGGAGGTACTCCGAATAATCATCCGAATGACCCAAGATTATTACTGGGAGTTTATCATGATATTATAAGACTAAATCCAGAAGGTCATAATTTTTCTTATTTATTTGGTATTTACTATAATTTCTCCAAAAGTGGTCAAGTATGAAATTGAACATGAAGTGTAAGACCTTCTTATGATATGGCCTACATAAACTTATGGAAAATCTATGATATCAAAATAACAGCAAATACAGAATATCAGAATTTTACAGTAAGATATTGGCATTTAATTATAATATTGAATAATTATCCAAAATTGGATGCTAATGAAGGAACCACCAAAAATACTTATCCAAAAATTATGGTAAAATTTCCAGACCTCTATAATAACTAGAAAAGTTTACTGACTAAGTTTTATAATTTTTCAAAACCATTTAGTTACATAAATAATTATTTCAAGAAAATCCAAACTGGGCACATTGTGAAGTAACCTACTGATAAATACTTTCAAAAATCATACAAAAATTCACAGAGCTTTCTAATGCCCTAAAATGTCTTATTACCAAGTTTCATAATTTTCCAGAGAATATTAGGCCCTTATTTATTTATCACAATCTTAGGGCAAAATAGTTGACTTGTGAATGAAGTATAAATTCAATCAATTCCAAATTCAAACAAAAATTATCCGAGTTTTATATCATGGTCATATGAGCACTACCAAACTTTCATCAACAATCAAGGTAAAATGAGCATGTAGATTCCTCTTATAAGAAAGTGTCCTAAATGATTCTTAACTAGTTCATAGGGAAGAAAAGTGCCTACAAATTCTCATAAAATTATCTAGGTCTATTCACCACCCTGACAACTTATTCACCAAGTTGCAAGCCTATCACTGGACATATGACCTTATGTCCTTCATCAAGCCCAAAGTGCAACCCTAGGGTCTGAACTTGGGTTCTATGGCACATTGATGCGCAAAACTAGCACACAACTATAGGCGGTAGCGAGACTGCGGAACGAAGCGGCAGTGTATCGATCGTTCAAGTAATATAAAATGGGAGTGATTCCCAAGTATTGATCTCGAAGAAACACAGTAAGGTGGAGTTTACTTTTGAGGAAGTACTTGAGAATGAACTCCTTTATGTTGGATGGAACGTGTAAGTGGTGATTTGGTTTATGGAAAATAAAAGAAAAGAAACTAAACTAATACTATGCAGTCCGCTATGCACTGCTTCACCGGGCGGATGGAAACTATGCAGACCGCTACACACTGCTTCGCTAGGAGGATGGACGAGAAGGCAAGCGGATGAGGTGAGTGTAACTGCGGAAGGTTTTGAGGGCCGTTAGCACCTCTTGGCTAGGCGGATGGATTACACAAGCTGATATGCACTGCTTCGCTACGCGGATGGAAGAGCAGGCTTACGGATGGAATGGTTCGCACCAGCAGAGTCGAGGTGGATTATACTGGCCGTTAGCACCGCTTAGCTTGGCAGATGGAAGAGTAGGCTCGCGAAATGGACGAGTTGACTAGCGTAATGGAATGGAGGGTGATGGCGAAGTGGAGGGTGGAATGGGGGCGCACCTCATACACACATATAAACAAGATAATTTCATAGAAATGAAACTAACATTACAAATCATGGTTTATAGTGCATATCATCAAAATGTAAGGAATCTAACATATACAGCCATCAAAACAAAGAGGGGGAATGCAAAGGAATCGACCCAATATGAAGCCTTGTCGAAGATTCACGGTTGGAATCGCTGGGTTGTCAATCCGCGTCCAAGCTCGGTCCTCAACTGCGTCCGGGGTAGAGAAGGATGTCACTACCTCCCAATGGCCCGTCTTCTTCGTCTCACAATCTTTCCACAAGACCAAAGCTTCATTATCCTTGGATGATGATGGATATAGGGATATAATCCTCTCCTTAGAGGATCTTGGATGATGGAGGGTGAAGGAGGATGAATGGTACCTGAAAAAGGCACTTAAAAAGACCTAAAATGCAGATTAGGGTGGAAGGAGTCGTGAAAACACATATTTATAGAAAGCAAAATTTTGTTCTCGCGCGATCAGTGGCACACAACCAGTGGTCGTGCGAGAAGAAATGCCACTCACCCTGCGAGAAGAACCTGTAGCAAAAATCCAGAATGGAAAAATAGCGCACGATCAGTGGTGCACGACCTGTGGTCGTGCGAGAAGGAATCCAGTGATCATGTGAATCGCTCAGGTGGAAAATGGGGGAATGCGCATGACCAGTGGTCGTGCGCCTGATCGTGCGTGAACAAAAATGCACTAACAGTGGCCTTTTAGGCAAAAATGGCCCAAACCAACACTGAGCGTCCACACAACCCCTGTACCTGCAGGAAAACGGCCAGGACCACTGGTAGAAACAAACATCCCAAGCATTCACATGAATAAATAAGACTATAAAAATAGCATAATGAAAGGGAAGGACAAACTACACCAGAATGGGCCAAAAAAGGTGCACTTCGTGTAATCCAGAGTATCAATGCAATATAAGCAATAATGTGCAGAAAGTGAAGTGTAAGTGAGAGAAAACTAGCCCAGATGAGTCCGAAAAACCCTATATAAATCGGACTCATCACACCCCCAGACTTACCTATTTGCACATCCGGAGCAAACAAATCCGGCGGAGTGGGAAAAGCATTAGCTAGCCAAAAAAATTGTGACATGGAGTAGTATGCGAAGTTGTATACTTGTATGCGTAGAAATTCATTAGAAGAAGTTTCTAAATATGCTAGCTAATTTATAAAAAGTGTAAATGCGTAAAAAGGAATTTATTTTTACTCAAAATGGAATGTTGGTGAATCTCGTGGTCACGCGTAGTACGAAAGTAAGCAAATCGTGAAGGGAAGTGTTACCCAAGACCAGAACTCGGAATTATCTCCATTGAAATCCATCAATGTCTAGAGCCATAAGCTCACCCTGTCACACTCTCTCCACGGCTCTAGTGAACTCACAAGATGAATTAATAGGACTTTAGGTTAACACGAGGCTTAGGTTACAGTTTGGAATGCAAAGATAAACATGATGGCTAATCGCAACCCAAAAGAGCTCACAAAATTGCTAAATCATAGCTCCCTCAATAATACACGTGTAACACACCCCCGGACTTGACTTTGAAACTGGGTGTGCACACGGCCTACTCCAATCGATAGAACTAGATTTTTCAATCAAAATGCTAGGGATTTTTATCCCCAAATCTATTCGCAAAAATCTCAGCATACAGGAATTTTTATGAAAAATCCACATCAACACTAAAATTTCTCATCGCCGCATCGCATTAGCAAATTACAATTCATTAATTCTTTTGGCTTATTTTTGGTTGTGATAAAGGGATTAGCTTTTAGGCCTTGGTGAAGTATGGTGGAGCAGAACCAAAAGGTATGGTAGGCAAAAAATAGGCTAGCAATAGTTAGCGTATAGGAATGGTAGAACAAAGCTCAAGCTTGCCAAATATATGGCCTACGTCATGCTCAACTTGCAAATCGTTCGCACCCATGCTTCGAGAGTCACTTGGGGCAAGTTATTAACCCCCGAGAGAGGTAATCCTTCCTCCCGACTCGAGCAACACGAACCTCACGCTCGCCTACACACAATACACCGCTACCACTAGATTCAACCACATTCACCATTTTGAGTAAAATAAATTAAAATCTATGCAAATTTACTAATTGTAAATAAGATGCATAAATAAAAACTAATTCTACTCAAATCCTTACGCAAGACACGAGTACTTAACTAGAGCACTACAAGAGTCAACATGTCATGCCATCTTGCAATTTTTAGGCTAATACAACAATTCCTACATCACAACCAAGAATTGAATATACGGGGGCATACAAACAAGCGAGTGTGCGCTTGTGTGGGTGAAACGGTGTGTGAGGCAAATATGAAATTATAGTAGAAATGAAAAGAACTACTGGTAAGCTAGAACATGTGTAGTGAATAACACATAGCAGCTCCCCCCCCCCCCCCCCCCCCCCCCCCCCTCCACCCCCCAACTTAGTCTAAGCAATACACGCAAATGATGTAACCATGAAAATTGAATAAAAGACTAGGGGAAGAAAAGTTACCCATGCTCAGAAATGAGCATACCAGAAGATTGGCATTAATACTGCGATGGAAATCCAAGTCTGCCACCAAAATATCACCACCCTACAAAAAAGATGCACCAAGCAATAGCAAAAAACAATATATTAAGGCATTAGCAGATTAGAAAAAATAAAAACAACCAAAACTGGGTTGTCTCCCAGCAGCGCTTTTGTTTACCGTCTTTAAGCTGGACTAAATACCTGTATTAAGCAGTTTTAATAAGTGTCTAAGCCTAAAGAGAAAGTTTATAAATCCTAATTATTATTACATGCACGCCAAAATGATCAATTGTAAGTTGATTTAAAGTAGTAACTAGAAATGAAAGAAGCGGGTCCGAAGACCCAACAGCAGCAGTCTACAAGATCGGAAGCTTTCCATCTCCAAATTTCATCTTTCTTCATCCTCTTCATCTCCTCCAAACGGTGATCATTGATGAAATAACGTTTACCACCCTGCACCCAGTCTTTCAAGGAAAACGCAGGCAATGATGATGAGGTGGAATAGGTGATTGATTTCATCATTGCCATCTACTTTTCCTTCCAAGAATGCCACTCAAAATCACCCAAAATGGGTCCAAAAAATTGATGCACCTGCAGGGGGTATATGAAATATCAGAAATTAAAGTAGGTGTGAAGCAAGAAGGATGAACGTATCAACATCAGCAGTATAAGAATTGTGATCAATAAATAAATTGGATGAAGAAGTAAAAGATTCAACTAAAGGAGGAGTGGTCCCGGCTTCACTCCCATCAGGTTTCACAGAAGGATTATTGTCGATTGCAATAAAATCACTGCAGGAAGAATATAAGCAGCTAGGAACTTCGATGACGAGTTGGACCTTCACCTCCGGTGATGAGGTAGAAACTTCCTCACTAAGGAAAATATCCTCCTCAGTGCAACTCGGCATAGCTTCGGGCTCTATAGGCTCATCCTGTATATTTAGAAACTTGGTAATAAGAGCAAAAGATACATGCATACTGATACAAGAAAATTTTTAAAAAAACTTGAGGTCCAGAGATGAAGTAAAAAATGTGGAATCACTTCACAAAACCTTCCACAAGTGTAGCACAACAATGACAATGGGAAGACCAAATAGTGATATGGTATTAACTATCTCTTTACAATTCGAGGTATACATGGCGAGACATGATTCATAAGAATCACGGAGGAGAGAAGCACAAAACACAAAGGTAAACAAGCTGTTGGCGACTACACCACTTGAGACCACCAGACTGCATGAATAGGCAAGCCAGACGGATAGCCCATGAGACCGCGCGAACAGAGCACAAGCCGCACCTGCCAGACCGCAACCACAGACAGCCCGACCTGCTGCTTATTCAACTGCTGAAAACAACCAGGTCGCACTTCTTGATCGCCCAGACCGCACGGTCTCTAGATCAAAGAAGAACCCACAAACACTGAACAAAGAAATGGCTACCTACAACAGACCACAACTCAAGATCTTCTGGCCACTTAAGACCGCCTGATCAACTGAGTTCACTGCACAATCCAAGAACACCTAAACACAGTCCGCCAAGACTGGTTTATTCAAAACTGGAAGAAGGGAGACAAGCTGACCGCGAGCTACTAGACACTAACCTGCGAACAAACAAACCGGTCAGACAAACATCTCAAACCGCGCGACCTCAAATTGAGACCGGCACAATCAAGCCAACTTTGGTTCTTACAGTTCTCATTGTGAATGACGGGCCCTGCACCCCTATTTATAAGCGAGTAGATGGATGTCATCACCACACAAACTGGGATATAATAACCACCCATCAGATCGCGAGCGGTCTCACAAAATAGATCGCTCGAGCTCAGCAAAGCTAACAGCTCCTTATTAAGACATACAGTTGTTAATGGAACGTTCACCTAAAGGGGGGGTGTTAGGTTATCTGGCTTTGTTTCAGAATATTAGCGCAATTTATGAATATTCAAGCGGAGCACAAAAGTATCGCACACAAAAATCGTAGCAGACGACACAAGATCTATAGAGGTTCCTCAAGACCGGGTGTCTTGAGTAGTCCTCTGTCCCTCTGCGCCTACCTAGCAGTGTGTTAGGCTCGGTAAACTCTGCCAAAACCTCAGGCCCGCAGGCCTTACAACATGGACCCGCAAGTCCTACAGTCTAAGCCTGCAAGCCCCTACTACACCCGAGCCCTCAAGCTCGACAATCAGTCCCTCAAGCCCTACCTAGCTCAGACCCGCAAGTCTATCCTCTACCCTGGCCGACAAGCCTTGACAGGTCTCAAGCCCTCAAGCTTGACAATATTGGACCCGCAAGTCCACTTCCCTGGCCCTCAAGCCTTACAGCTCTCTAGCCCTCAAGCTAGACACTCAGATCTGAAAACAGATCTTACAGGTTTGGCCCTCAATCCTTACAACAATAAAAGTTGAAATAAAAACTCTGCCTGATGGAGATAGGCAACTTGAGGTTGAAGAAGATGCTCCTGATCTAGATCTTGAAAGCACAGTTCTTCTTCAATCTCTTCTCTTAGCCTGATGAGGAATGACTTCTCATCAGTCGTTCAAATGACTGATTCTCCCGAGAACACTTTTTGAGAATTCTTGTTTTTTCTCTTTCTTTCTTTACGTCGTTGTTATTATTCTATTCGCTATATGTGTAAGTTCTTTCTGATTGATTCTCCTTTTAGGGAAACCACTCATCTCTTTTATAAGACTGTGAGGCCCTCCCAACGGTCTCTTGAAAAAGTCTCATAATTGTCAGAGCTTCCTTTTCCATAATGGCACGCTCGGATATGATAGCCAGGCGGCGGCATTAAATGCAGACTGCGCGTCCGCAACATTTGAATTTCTTCTCAACGATATTTCCATTGTTATGACGACATGGATACTTTGTCGATGACATCTCCTATTCTTCTCAATGATATTGTACTTTATTTTCCTGAGATTATGAGCTAGAGAAGTGATCAAATACAAAGTGAAGTTTTCTTGACTTGGTGACTTCTTCAAATCTGGAATCATGTAGGCAAGATTCCCAACAATCTCTACCTATTTGAGGAAGTCAGAATCTCAATTCAAGACTACTTCACTTGACAATAAATATTATAATCGTAAATAGAAGGCATAAGCATTTAAGAATTTACTTATCTTTTGCTGAACTTATGAGTACATCAAGCTTGTAGCTCCCCCTTGATTTGATGTCTCTTCCTTTGAGGCTCCCCCTATCTTTGAGGTCTTCTTGAGCATCTTGTCTTGAACATATTGATACCATTTCTCCCCCTTTCTGACTTCTTTTCTGCAGATCATCGTTAGATATCATTTTGACTTAGGCAGTTGATTGTCCTTTTTATTGGACTTCTTCAGCAATTGTCCTGAGAGATTTTCTAACCAATCATATAGAAAGGGATTAGTGAAGAATAAGTTAAGGATTACTCTAAGTTTAACATCCCCAATTGGAATTTGAAGAAGTTAAACTTAGCTTCATCTAGGGGCTTTGTAAATATATCCGCCACTTGTTTGTCTGTTGGGACAAACTCAAGTGTGATATCTTCATTTTCCACATGCTCCCTGATGAAGTGATACCTGATCTCAATATGCTTAGTTCTGCTGTGCGAGACAGGGTTCTTAGCAATTGAGATAGCACTTGAAGAGTCACAAAACAGGGGTGTTTTGGTCATCTTTAGATTGTAGTCTTCGAGTTGATGCTGAATCCATAGCAGTTGGGCACAGCAGCTCCCAGCAGAGATATACTCTGATTCTGTTGTTGAGATTGCTACACTTGTCTACTTCTTACTGTTCGAAGAGATCAGTCTTCCACCAAGGAATTGACATGTCCCTGAGGTACTCTTCCTATCTTCCTTGCACCCTGCATAATCTGCATCTAAATAGCCAGTCAGTTCACATCCATTGTTCCTAGGGTACCATAGGCCAAGATTTGATGTACCCTTTATGTATCTTAAGATTCTCTTTACAGAGACATGATGAGATTCCTTTGGATTCACCTAATATCTAGCACAGACACATGTAGCAAACATTATGTCAGGCCTACTTGCAGTTAGATAAATCAAAGATCCAATCATGCATCTGTACTTGGTTTCATCAAAGGGTATGCCCTTCTCATCCTTGTCCAGAGACACATTGGTTCCCATTGGAGTTTTCATTGAAGAAGCACTCTCCAATCCATATTTCTTGACTAGCTCCCTAGTGAATTTGGTCTGGGAGATGAAAATACCATCTTCAGATTGTTTGACTTGGAGACCTATGAAGTATTTGAGCTCACCCATACTGCTCATCTCAAACTTTCCCTGCATCAAATTGGCAAACTTTTTGCAGAGATTGTTATTTGTAGAGCCAAAGATGATGTCATCCACATAGATCTGCACTAGCAAGATCTTGCCCTTCACTTCCCTTAGGAACAATGTCTTATTAATCTTTCCCCTTGAGAACTTATTCTCAATTAGAAAGCTTGACAGAGTCTCATACCAGGCCCTAGGTGCCTGTTTTGAGCCATAAAGTGCTTTTCTAAGAAAGTAAACATAATCAGGGTGAGTAGGGTCTACAAAACCTGAGGGCTGCTCTACATATACTTCCTCTTTGATGTCACCAATTAGGAAGGCTGACTTCACATCCATCTGGTAGACTTTGAAACCTTGGTAGGCGGCATAGGCCAGAAATAGTCTTATTGCTTCCAGTCTGGCTACTGGAGCAAATGTCTGATCAAAATCTATCCCCTATTCCTGTATGTAACCCTTTCCCATTAGCCTTGCCTTATTTTTTTGTGATTACTCCATTCTCATCCTGTTTGTTTCTGTAAACCCATTTGGTTCCTATGATGTTCTATCCTTAGGATCTAGGAACTATCTTCCACACTTTACACCTTTTGAACTGGTTCAGCTCTTCCTGCATTGCCCCAATCCAGAATGGGTCTTGATTTGCTTCCTCAAATTTCTTGGGTTCAGTTTGAGAGAGGAAGCTCAGGTACAGAGCTTCATTTAGTGCTCTGCTCCTTGTCAGTACTCCTTGGTTGACATCTCCTATAATTTGCTCCTGAGGATGATCTCTTACTTGTTTCAAGGTAGCTGGCAGTATTCTGGGGATTTCTTCAGTTTTAGGTCTTTCAGGTTGCTCTTCTTCTACTGTTTTTGAGTCTTCCACAGCATCTGGTTCAAGCTCAACTGTTGGATCGGTAGGCGCCCTTAGAGGGGGGGTGAATAAGGGTTTTCAAAAACTTTAGTGATATTTTCAAAACTTTGTAATAAAGCAAGATTAAGACAATAGAAAGTCAAGTAAAACAATTGAAATAAAGTAGAGACATGCTTTATTAATATTAAATACAGTTTTACAAAAGTTGACTTCTATGACGCTAGAAATCTGTGGCGATGAATAACAAACTCTTTTTGTTTTCTATCCCGACTCGCATCCCCACGAACCGGTGGCCCTAGCCTATCCTCCCCGGATTCGGCCTCAAGCCGCTCTAGCCAACCCTTCCCCGGATGTGGCCTCGAGCACCCCCTAGACCTAGCCTAGATCTAGTCTCCAACACGAGGTGAGTTTCCCCCTAAGTCCTACCCAGACCTAGTCGTCAACACGAGGCGATTTCACTAACCGTTTACAAGAAAAATATGAAATGAAAATAAGTAAAAACTCCCTTCTGAAGACGGAGGCGAAGATCCACTGTAGAATAAGCGTTGTAGAGGCGGACTTCGTTTGGATCCGGCGTGATTAGATTCTCCTTCAGGAGTTTGCAGAACTTTGGTAGGACTTCAACTTTCGGCCAAGATAGCCTCTGGAATTCTGACACTCTATCTCTCTATGATATCTCTCTGATGTGTGTCTGAAACGAGAGGAGAGGAGTCCTTTTTATAGCCTCAGCGCTAGCGCCTGCGCTAGTGCTACCGCCGGCGCTATCCCATATTAGGACATGTTTTGCGCGGCAGAATCTTCAATCTGAGGAAACAATTCCTCCTTGCCAACTGTGTGCGTCGCTACCGCCTGTGCTATCGGCTATCGCCAGCGCTATCCCATATTAGGACACATTCTGCGCGGCAGAATCTTCAATCCGAGGAAACAATTCCTCCTTGCCAACTGTGTGCGTCGCTACCGCCTACGCTATTGGCTACCGCCAGGCGCTATCTCCTTCCATATGTGCTCCCAAAATTGTGCTATCATCGCTAGCGCCAAGCGCTAAGTGCTACCGCCGGCGCTAGTGGGATACTTGGAATTGCTGGCTCAAAATTTGGGGCAACCATCCTTGAGTCATGTAGACTTTGATTTCCTGCACATTTAAACACACAAGATCAAATACACATAGGATTTGTTATTCTCAAACCTAGGAGATGCGGAAGACCATGTTCCAACAAACTCCCCTTTTTGATAATAACAAATCCATTAATGATAAATCAGAGCATTAATAAATCAGCATGATGAAACTATATTTGTGTGTGTGTGAGAGTGATGACTTAGGATAATTATTGATTTTAGCATTTAGAATTGCTCCCCCTAAATACATGCTCCCCCTAAGTGAATGCTCTCCTAATATGTAAGCTATCATCATAATTAAGCATTATAGTTTGATAGTAGATTAATGTTTATCATGTTAGTTCTCCCCCTTTTGTTATTAGCAAAAGCGGGTAAGGAGACATCACCAAAAAGTTGATAATAAGATAAAAGCATGATCGAGCTTGTAGAGAATGAGAAAGAGTTTTAGAGTTATTTTCATCACAATATTGTCATAAATCAGAGTTTGTGGCATAACCAAATATAAAGTTGCGGAAGACTTAGAAGAACATCTTTTGTAAGACATGATAATTAACAATATAGGAGTTTAATGTTATAAAGAAGATGTTTTGTAAACATTTTAAAATCAATAAGAAATTAACCAAGCATGAAATAATGAAATCAGAAAGATAGTACTATAATGTTATGTTAATTCATAGTTTCAAAACATACTAAACATTGTAGAAAGCATGCTAGGTTATCTAGTGCATTTCATAAGTAAAGAATAGTATAGAATTAGCATTAGGATCCAATACTCATGAGAAGAAGTGTTATGGAAGATAAGGATGTGTACATAAGTGTATTCTTTAGTAGAGTAAACACATGTTTTAATCAAAAATACAAGTAATATGTAAAGTAATAGCACAATAAAACACAAATAATTTTACTTCCACAAACTTTAATGCACAAAAAAATGTACAACTACCAAGGTGCTTTGCACACACAATGCTTATTAAGACTTATCAGGGTGCAAAGTAGTGCTTGGGGGATCACATAGTTTTATTTTTCAAGATTGATTTGTATATCCGGTGTACATAAGAATAAGTGGTTGTTTATTTTGAAAGAAAGTTATGGTTTGCACAAGATACTTTACTATTCTTTCCAAGGTTCTCAACCTCACAATGCTTATTAAGACTTATCAGGAGGTTCAAGTAGTGCTTGGTGGAGTCATCTTTGTCACTTTATTTTATGATTTTTGTCTTGTACAAAGTTCTCCGAATACACTTGTTTTGCAAACCAAGATAATTTATGAGAAAGATAACCACTTTTCTTAATTATTAAAAGTGCAAATAAAGGAGTGTAGGTAAGATACTTGTGCAATTTTAATTCATAGTACTAATGCAAAACATACACAAGCATTTTTAAATTAAGCACTAATGTAGACAATGCCAAAATAAGTGAGTGAATAAAGATCATTATCAAACATAAAATATTTACTCATACTTAGAGGCATGCTACGCATAATTCTACACAACTTTCAATATAATTGATGCACATGGTAATAGATATATCAAAGCATGATGAAAACAATGTTCAAAGAGTTTGAAAAAAATAGAGAGCAACATTATAGAAGTTCTAAAGAATAGATTAAATCATGTTTGATTTTCATAGGAAAATCCATACAGTTTTTTTTTATAGTTTCAGTGTTTTATATTTTTGTATTTGATTTTATTTTGCAAAAAGGCATAACCTTTAAACAAAAAGCAAAACATATTTTTTTGTAATTTGCCTTTGGTATTTTTATATTTGATTTTTCAAAAATTAAATAGTATTAGAAGTGCAAAAATAGATAGTACATATAGAATAATATATTTTTAGGAATTTTTCAAAATTTTAAAAATACATAAAAACAAAAATGCACGCTAGCGCCGGCGTTAGCGCTCGCGCGGGAAACAGTACACAATTTTTTATGATTTTGAAATTTTTAATTGTTGATCTTGATTAAGTGTCCCAATAGAAGTTTCATGCTGAAATCTCAAATTTTTAGGAGATGTTTTCGATGGTTAAAACTTGTAGAAATTGTGTTTTGTGAATGTGTTTTAACACGAAAGATCTATGACAGCTAACTCAAGTCGTAATAATCAAAATCTTGCATCGGGAAGAGGTTTAGTAAATATGTCAGGGAGTTGAGAGTCCGTGCCAATGAAGCTTACTTTTACATGCTCTTTCTTAATGTGATCCCTAATGAAATGATGACGAACATCGATGTGTTTGGATCAAGAGTGGTGTACGGGATTATATGTGAGGTCTATTGCACTTTTGTTGTCACATTTAAGATCAATGTTTTTAAGATGAAATCCAAAATCCTCTAGTGTTTGACTCATCCATAAAGCTTGTGCACAACAGCTACAAAGTGCGATATATTCGGCCTCCGCAGTGGAGAGTGCAACCGAAGATTGTTTTCGACTAGACCAAGCTACTAAAGAGGGTCCTAGAAAGTGACAAGTACCGCTAGTGCTTTTTCGATATAGTGAACACCCGGCATAGTCCGAATCGGAATAGCCATGGAGTGTGAATGAATCATTGTGTGGGTACCATAATCCTAATTTAGATGACCCTAATAGATAACGAAAAATACGTTTTACTGCTTTTAAATGAGATTCTTTTGGATTGGCTTGAAAGCGAGCACATAAACATACGGAAAACATTATATCTGGTCTAGTTGCACTTAAGTAAAGAAGAGATCCTATCATTCCTCTATATAGCGTTTGATCAATTGAAATTCCGGATTCATCTTTTCCTAGTTTTAACGAAGCACTCATGGGAGTAGAAGCTTGTTTGAGATTTTCAAATCCAAATCGTTTAAGCATATCGTGAACATATTTTGTTTGACAAATAAAGATACCATCAGTTTGTTGTGAGATTTGAAAACCAAGAAAATATGATAGTTCTCCTACAAGACTCATTTCAAATTCATTTTTCATTACTAATACTACTTCATTACACAACTCTTCATTAGTGGCTCCAAAAATGATATCATCAACATATATTTGTAAAATAATTAGATCGTTATTATTATGCTTAATGAAGAGTGTGTTGTCGGCACTTCCCATAACATAACCGTGCTTTAAGAAAAACGATGTAAGTCGATCATACCATGCACGAGGCGCTTGTTTTAAACCATAAAGCGCTTTTTCTAATTTGTAAACATGATTAGGGAATTTTTCATTTATGAAACCGGGGGGTTGTTCTACATAAACTTCTTCTTTTATAAACCCGTTTAAAAAGGCACTTTTAACATCCATTTGAAACAATTTTATTCGTTTAAAACTCGCAAAGGCCAAAAATATTCCTATAGATTCTAAGCGAGCAACGGGTGCAAAAGTTTCTTCAAAATCTACCCCCTCAATTTGAGAATAACCTTGAGCAACTAAGCGTGCTTTATTTCTTATAATCCTAGATTCACCATCTAATTTAGTTTTAAAGATCCATTTTATGCCAATAATTGGATGATTAGATGGTCTTTCTACTAGATTACAAACTTTATTTCTTTCAAATTGTCCTAACTCTTCATTCATAGCCAAGAACCAAAATTCATCATTTAAAGCGGTGGAAACATTTTTAGGTTCGATTTCGGAAACAAAACAAATATTTGAAAACGTTTCATGAAGAGAGGATCGAGTTCTTACCCCAGTAGAAGGTTCCCCAATGACTAGCTCTTTTGGATGATTTTTTGAGAAGTTCAACACACTTGGAGGTTCATATTCAACTTCATTTGACTTCTCCTCCTCTTCTTTGGATGGTTCTTCTTCATCGTGCTCCAAAGATGGCAAAGGTTCATCATTTGAACCTGTAGAAGGCTTCACTGCACATGGAATAAACTCATCAAATTTAACATTAATAGACTCTTCAACCTTACTCGATCTTTTATTAAATATTCTATACGCTTTACTGGTTGAAGAATATTCCTTCATCACATTTCTCATCAAATTTTTCTAAAAAATCTTTCGTATTAAGAATAAAACATTTACATCCAAATACTTTAAAATATGATATGTTAGGTTTCTTTTGAAAATATAGTTCATATGGTGTGAGATTTAGTGATGGGCGAAGCATAACTCTATTCATTACAAAGCATGATGTGCTTACGGCTTCGGCCCAAAACGACTTAGGTAATTTATATTCAGATAACATGGTGCGTGCTAGTTCTTGGATTGTCCTATTTTTCCGTTCTATAACACCGTTTTGTTTAGGTGTGCGTGGAGCAGAGAACTCATGCTTAATAGCTAACATTTCACAAAAAGATTTAAAATTTTCATTTTCAAATTCACCTCCATGATCTGAGCGAATGCACTTTATTTTTAAATCTAGTTCATTTTGAATACGAGTACATAATTTTGAGAATTTGCAAAACGCATCAGATTTGGAAGAGAGAAATAAGGTCCAGCAATATCTTGAGAAATCATCTATTAGAACGAAGGTGTATATTTTACCACCAAGACTTGCGGTGTTAACGGGACCAAAGAGATCCATATGAATTAGTTGTAATGGTTTTGAAGTGGAAATTTCGTTTTTGCTTTTAAAAGATGATTTTGTAAATTTTCCATTTTGGCATGGTGAACATAGTGAAGATAAATTTCCATTCAACTTAGGCAATCCTCTAATCAATTCCCTTTTTGCTAGTTTTAAAATGAGCTTTGTACTAGCGTGACCTAAACGTCTATGCCATAGTTCTAATTCATCATTTTTGGTTATAAAACATTTTATAGATGATTTGGAAAGATCATGAAACGAAACTATGTAAACATTGTGAATTCTAGGTGTAGTTAGTAACACATCTTTTGTTTTAGGATTAACTATTTTGCAAAGATTAGTGGATGATTCAAATAATACGTCTAATCCTTTATCACATAGTTGACTTATAGATATTAAGTTATGTTTCAAACCTTTAACATAAAGAACATTTGAGATAAGAAAAGATTCGTTACCCACTGTACCAACTCCCATGATCCTTCCTTTACCGTTATCACCAAACGTTACGATCCCTCCTTTCTTCTTTTCTAGGCTAAGGAATTTTGCTTTGTTGCCCATCATGTGCTTGGAGCAGCCTGAGTCCAAGTACCGCACGTCCTCTGCTTCCTTAGCCTTCCTGCAAATCTAGAGAGAAGATGAGAGTAAAGATCCAGATACCCAAGAGGTACCACCCATAGAGTAAGTGGATTTCTTAGGTACCCAGATTTGTTTTAAAGAACGTTGTTTTATATTCCTGCAAGAGCTAGACGTGTGTCCAAACTTAAGACAATTAGCACACGAAATAAAGGGAGTTTAGACCCTTTTCTGAGTTTCTACGTTGCTCTTGTTGGGTGATGCTTGAATATTAGAAAAAGCAGAAGTTTTTTAACACTTGAGCTACCGCCGGCATTAGTGGCTAGCGCTGGGCGGTAGGATTCACTTTTATATCCGACCCCAAATTTTGCAGAACCATAACATTGGTTTCCCAAAATCATATCCAGGGATTTTTGACCAATCCCAAATTTTTTAATGGCTATATTGAGGTCATGATTTTGTTTTTTAAGAAAAATATTTTCTTGAACAATCATAACACATTTGTTTTCAAATCCCTTTTTGTTATTTTAAATTTGTAAAAGAGTGATTTTTAATTTTCTCTCTAAGTCCCCCTTTTCTTTTGCAATAGTTTTCTTTTGTGAGAGGGCTTTAGAAAGAGAAACTTCAAGTTCTTTTGCCAAAAATAAAGAGTGCTCACACTCTTGACATGAAACCTTTCTTTTTTCAAGGGAATTCACCTCTTTTGTGAGTTTATGATTTTCTTTGATAATAGATTCATTTTCACGATTTAATATAATATTATCTTTTATACTTTGATCATAGGATTTACAAGTTAAAACAAATTCATCATAGAGTTCTTCGAAAGTAGGAGGAATTACCTCAGTGTCGCTAAGAAAACTGGTGTCATCATCATTGCTCTTCGCCATTAAGCATAAGTTTGCTTCCTCCTCGCTACTTGACTCAGACTCGTTTGATTCTTCAGAGGAAGAATCATCCCAAGTTGTGGCTTTTAGTACTTTCTTCTTCTCTTTTGCTTTGTGTTGTTCTTTTTGCTCCTTTTGATACTTTGGGAACTGGCTCCGAATGTGCCCGGTCTTTCTGCAGTGGTAGCACTCTGATGGTGGTCTTTCTTCTTCATCTTCGCTTCCTTTTTCTTTCCTTGATGAAGAGGAAGATCCCTTTCGTCGAGTATCCTTTTGGAAGTATTTGCGGAATGTGTTCCTTCTTTCCGGGTTCCTGATGAACTTCCTGAAGTTCTTCACCAGGAGACCTTATTCATCTTCATCATCATCTTCGATGCTCTCCTTCTTTGACTTTAGTGCTAGCGCGTTTTTCTTTGGCTCTTTGTTGTATTCATCGTGTTGAATCTGGAGTTCTACCTCATGGGTTTTAAGATTCCCAATAAGGTTCTCGATCTGGAGCGTTCTTAAGTTGTGTGACTCCGAGATGGCTGTCACCTTTGGATTGAACCTTGGGGGTAAGGAGCAAAGAATTTTCCTCACCAAGTCCCCGTCTGAGTAGGTCTTTCCAAGTGCCTTTGAAGCGTTGACGATCTTGGTGAAGCGGGTGTACATCGAGTTAATGTCCTCTTCGGTATCCATCCTGAATTTTTCATATTCAGATTCTAGTCGGAATAGCTTTACATCTTTCACCTGCAATGTACCTTCTTGAGTAACTTCCAATTGATTCCAAATATCATAAGCAGTTGTGCATGCAGAAATTTTATTAAATCCAGTCTTATTTAAATTGTAATATAAAGCGTTCATTGCTTTAGCATTATTTTTACACCTTAGTTTATCGTTGTCATCCCATTTATCTTTAGGTTTTGCTAATGTCGCATCTCCTACTACAGTTGTAGGCGGAGAGTACCGAACTTCTACCATGTTCCATACTTCTACATCCATGGTCATAAGAAAACACATCATTCGATTTTTCCAGTAGTTAAAATCTGACCCAGTAAAGAGAGGTGGTCGACTAACCCCTTGACCCTCAGGAAAAGCGAGATCATGAGACGCCATTATTCCCAGTTGTTAAGCCGATTGGAATAACCTGCCTCTGATACCACTTGTTGGATCGGTAGGCGCCCTTTGAGGGGGGGGGGGAATAAGGGTTTTCAAAAACTTTAGTGATATTTTCAAAACTTTGTAAAAATGCAAGATTAAGACAATAGAAAGTCAAGTAAAACAATTGAAATAAAGTAGAGACATGTTTTATTAATATTAAATACGGTTTTACAAAAGTTGACTTCTATGACGCTAGAAATCTATGGCGATGAATTGCAAACTCTTTTTGTTTTCTATCCCGACTCGCATCCCCACGAACCGGTGGCCCTAGCCTATCCTCCCCGGATTCGGCCTCAAGCCGCTCTAGCCAACCCTTCCCTGGATGTGGCCTCGAGCACCCCTAGGTCTAGCCTAGATCTAGTCGCCAACACGAGGCGAGTTTCCCCCTAAGTCCTACCAGAACCTAGTCGCCAACACGAGGCGATTTCACTAACCGTTTATAAGAAATATATGAAATGAAAATAAGTAAAAACTCCCTTCTGAAGACGGAGGCGAAGATCCGCTGTAGAATAAGCGTTGTAGAGGCAGACTTCGTTTGGATCTGGCGTGAACAGATTCTCCTTCAGAAGTTTGCAGAACTTTGGTAGGACTTCAACTTTCGGCCAAGATAGCCTCTGGAATTCTGGCACTCTATATCTCTATGATATCTCTCTGATGTGTGTCTGAAACGAGAGGAGAGGAGTCCTTTTTATAGCCTCAGCGCTAGCGCCTGCGCTAGTGCTACCGCCGACGCTATCCCATATTAGGACATGTTTTGCACGGCAGAATCTTCATTCTGAGGAAACAATTCCTCCTTGCCAACTGTGTGCGTCGCTACCCGCCTGCGCTATCGGCTACCGCCAGCGCTATCCCATATTAGGACACATTCTGCGCGGCAGAATCTTCAATCCGAGGAAACAATTCCTCCTTGCCAACTGTGTGCATCGCTACCGCCTGCGCTATCGGCTACCGCCAGGCGCTATCTCCTTCCATATGTGCTCCCAGAATTGTGCTATCATCGCTAGCGCCAGGCGCTAAGTACTACTGTCGGCGCTAGTGGGAGACTTGGAATTGCTGGCTCAAAATTTGGGGCAACCATCCTTGAGTCATGTAGACTTTGATTTCCTGCACACTTAAACACACAATATCAAATACACATAGGATTTGTTATTCTCAAACCTAGGAGATGCAGAAGACCATGTTCCAACATCAACTGCTATTGATTGATCTTTACTTTTAGCTGAGGTTCCAGCTTGGTCATCAATGCATAATTTTTCCATCTTCTGCTCAGTCCCTGCATTCACTAGAGAACTAGACCAGCCTTTGTGAATGAGGCTGGTCTCATCAAATACAATATGTACAGATTCTTCCACTGTTTGTGTATTGAGGTTGTATACTATGTATGCCTTGCTGTAGGAGTTGTAGCCAACGAAAATACCCTCACTGCTTTTCTCAGCAAACTTGGTTAGATTGGATTTCCCATTATTAAGGACATAGCATCTACTACCAAAGATCCTAAAGTAGGATAGGGTTGGTTTTCTGTCCTTCATTAACTCATAGGGAGTTTTCTTGTGGTCTTTGATGATTGAAGCCCTGTTTATCACATGACAAGTAGTGTTGACGGCCTCTGCCCAGAAGTATTCTGGTAGAGAGGAGTCACTTAGCATTGTCCTACTTTCCTCTATCAAGGTTCTGTTCTTCCTTTCTGCAACCCCATTCTGTTGAGGAGTTCTAGGTGAGGAAAATTCTTGGGAGATACCTAGTTCTTGGCAGAATTCTGTCATGGCCCCTGACTGAAATTCTGTCCCATGGTCACTTCTGAGTTTGGCCACAGTATAGTCCATCTAATTCTGGATCTGCCTGACTAAATTTCTCAGGATATCTAGGGTATCAGATTTCTTTTTGAGGAAGAATACCCAAGTGAACCTTGAGTAATCATCAACAACTACAAGGGTGTAGGCCTTCCCTCCTAAGCTAAGAACTGGCATAGGACCAAACAAATCCAGATGCAGTAAAAATAAGCACCTAGAGGACTCTTTGTTATATATGCTTTTAAAGCTGGTCCTAGTCTGCTTTCCAAGTTGGCAAGCTTTACAAGGACCATCTTTGATCCACTTAATATTAGGTCCATTCCTAACTAAGTCTTGTGAGAAAAGCTTGCTTATTGTCTTATAGTTTATGTGGGCAAGTCTCTTGTGCCATTGTACACATAGAGCCTCTTTATCATCAGCCACGAGACATATAGGCTTGGAAGAATTTGTATTAAGAAAGTTTAAGAAATAAATATTGCCACTCTGAGTGCCAGTTAAAGTTGCCTCAGAATCTAAGGACTTCTTAATTAGGCACTTATCCTTGTGGAAAGTAATAACAAAGCCTAAATCACAAAGTTCACTTATGCTTATGAGATTGTGTTTCAACCCCTCCACATAATCTACCTTTGTGATGGTAACTAACCCATTAGAGATGTTGACATAGCCCCTTGTCACCCCCTTTTCTGAACCACCAAAGATCATGGTTGGTCCATTCTCCACAGGGATGAACTCTCTTAAGTGCTTTCTGACTCCAGTCATGTCCCTAGAGCAGCCACTGTCCAAATACCAAATTGGAGATTGGTTGGCATTTGGACATACCTACAAAACAAATCAATTCCCCTTAGGTACCCAATATGGATTGGGTCCTTGGTTTCTGTTAGGTTGGTATAATGGAATAACAAACTTCTGAGGGTTCTGCACTCTCTTCGCATTGAGACCTATTGGGTTGAACCAACAGTCCAAAGCAAAGTGGCCTACTTTCCCACAGCACCAGCATTCATATCTGTTGTATCTTCTCTTCTGCTTTAACATATGAATGGGATGGCAGTGCTGATGAACAGGAGAGAAGGCTTCTTGCCTAACATATCTTGGGTGAACCTCATATGTGTGAGTCTGGGGAGGAATTCGTCTCACCACATTTTGGTTCACCTTCTTGGGAACAGGATTTGTAGGAACATCCTTTCCCCTGCCCTTGACTGCTATTGCTGCAGGTCTGTGGGTTGAAGGACTTGACACCAGCACCTTCTCATTGGAAGGTCTCTCTTCAGAATCTTTTCCCGTAACTGTCTCCTGATTGAAACCGATACCAGCTCTGAACTGTCCAGAGAAGGTGTCAATGATGGGCAGGATAGTTTTGGGCATAGAGAAGCTGGATGCAAGTTTCTTCTCAGCCAACAGCATTTCCTCAAGGTCCTTGATGACCTTGTTCTTCTGTTCTAATTAAGCATTCTTAAGCCTTATGGCTTCCTTAAATTTGTCCACTTCTTTGCTCATAGAAGCCATCATCTCAGCTGTCTCCTGGAGCTTAGATTGAATGGGCTTCATGGAATCTAACTCCTTGGTCTGGACTTTGAGGAGTTTCTTACAGCCTTTGAAAGCTTTCCACAATGCTTTATATTGCCTTATCAGTTCAGACTCAACCTCATATTGGGATCTTGAGGCTGTGCTATTGGCAGCAGACACACCCTCGTCATCATGCAAGGAATCTGCTGCTGATTCAGAATCAGAGTCAGATAGAGAAGTTTTGTTAGTTACCTTCCCAAAAGAGATGTCATCCTGGTTGTCTTCACCGATGGCCATCAAGCCAATGAGTGCATCTTCCTCAGTACCAGAGGAGCTTGAGTCAGAATCACTCAGTGTTCTGATCTTCTTGGCCATGAATCCTTATTCAAATTTCCTCTGGCTCCTTGAGCTTCTTCTTTCTTCATTGTTCCTCGACTCCTTCTTCTTAGAAGGGCAGTCAACAGCCATGTGACCTGTCTTGCTGCAGGAATAGCAAACAGTATTATTTAAATCATATTTACCAGGGTTAGATCTGTACCTTTCCTCCCTGGAGGCTCTGGATATGTCATGATAATCAGATCTTCTGGAGCTTGAGGAGGGGTTTCTGTGATTGTCCCTCCTCCTTCTGTGTATCAGCTTCTTGAACTATTTTGAGATAAGGGTCACCTCTCTGTTAGTATCATCAGAATCTGAAGAGCTGGCTTTTGATTCTTCACTGCTCTCAGATTTGTTCAGATTTGCAGAGGTCTTGCTCTTGGATCTTCATGTGCTCTCAGCTTTTAGAGCCATAGATCTATCTCTTGAGCTCACCTTTGAGCTTTCTTCTTCAGCCTTCCTGATATTGAGTTGAACTTCATGGGACAGCAACTTCCCATACAGATTCTTAGGCTTTATGATGCCCAGCTGACCCATCTCTCTGATGGCACAGATTTTGATGTCACATTCCTTTGTGAGAGATCTAAGAAACTTGTCATTAAGATCAGAGTTGGTGAACTCTCTTTCATAGTTTCTTAGTCCATTCACTATCTTGAAGAATCTCTCATAACAATTAGAGATTGTTTCATTCTTGCCTTGCTTGGAGGCCTCATACTCCTGGTTGAGAAGGGATTTCCTCTCATCCCTTACCTCTTCAGTACACTCCATGTACACGATCAGGGAGTCCCACATCTCCTTGGCCGTTTTGCTGTGAATCAGATTTTGGAGGGTTGAGTCATCTATGGCACTCACAATGACATTTTGGGCCCTCTTATCTAGGCCTGCCAAGATTAGCTCGTCCTTGGTCATGTCCTCATATTTTTTTATCACCTTCCTTGTTGGATCAATGGTGGAGGCAGTTGTAGGGATAAAGGGACCCTGGTGGATTGTTAAGTAAATTCTTGGATCAGCCGCCTCCATGAAAAGCCTTACCCTTTCCTTCCAGATGGGAAAGTTCTCCTTTGTGCAGATTGGGAGTTTCATGGCTCTCATTTCCCGATTCTGATCTCCACCAGCCATGGCGAGTTGTTCCACGATCTAGATCAGATGGTTAAGTCTTCTTTTGATCAACCTAGCTCTGATACCACTTGTTGTTAATGGAACGTTCACCTAGAGGGGGTGTTAGGTGATCTGGCTTCCTTTCAGAATATTAGCACGATTTATGAATATTCAAGCGGAGTACAAAAGTATCGCACACAGAAATCACAGCAGACGACACAAGATTTATAGAGGTTCCTCAAGACCGGGTGTCTTGAGTTGTCCTCTGTCCCTCTGCGCCTACCTAGCAGTGTGCTAGGCTCGTCAAACTCCGCCAAAACTTCAGGCCTGCAAGCCTTACAAAACGGACTTGCAAGTCCTACAGCCTAAGCCTGCAAGCCCCTACTGCACTCGAGCCCTCAATCTTGACAATCAGGCCCTTAAGGCCTACCTAGATCAGACCCGCAAGTGTAGCCTCTGCCCTGGCATGCAAGCCTTCACAGGTATCAAGCCCTCAAGCTTGACAATATTGGACCTGCAAGTCCATTGCCCTGGCCCTCAAGCCTCACAGCTCTCCAACCCTCAAGCTAGGCACTCAGATCTGAAAACAGATCTTACAGGTTTGGCCCTCAAGCCTTACAATAATAAAAGTTGAAATAAAAACTCTGCCTGATGGAGATCGGCAACTTGAGGTTGAAGAAGATGCTCCTGATCCAGATCTTGAAAGCACATTTCTTCTTCAATCTCTTCTCTTAGCCTGATGAGGAACGACTTCTTGTGAGTCGTTCAAATGACTAATTCTTCCGAGAACACTTTTTGAGAATTCTTGTTTTTTCTCTTTCTTTCTTTACGCCGCTATTACTATTCTATTCTCTATATGCGTAAGTTCTTTCTGATTGATTCTCCTTTTAGGGAAACCACTTGTCTCTTTTATAAGACTGTGAGGTCCTCCCAACGGTCTCTTGAAAAAGTCTCATAATTATCAGATCTTCCCTTTCGTAAAGGCACGCTCGGATATGACAGCCAGGCGGCGGCATTAAATGTAGACTGCGCATCCGCAACATTTGAATTCTGTCTCGACAATATTTCCATTTTAATGACGACATGGATACTTTGTCGACGACATCTCCTATTCTTCTCGATGATATTATACTTTATTTTCCTGTGATTATGAGCTAGAGAAGTGATCAAATACAAAGTGAAGTTTTCTTGACTTGGTGACTTCTTCAAATCAGGAATCATGTAGGCAAGATTCCCAACACATACGGTTATCGCAAACCGCCCGATTACTGCGGTCTCCGAAAACAGATTGCTCGGTCTTATTACAAAAGCAAAGAACTTTTTCAGTAACCAGACCGCCTAGAACAATACGTCAGACCGCCCGGTCAATGCAAGAAGGCAGACCTACTTGTACATCTGGCCGACTTAAACAAGTCGCCAGAACAACCCGCGCGAGCTGCTTGGATAAACATGCGGTCTCCCAGATTAGACCGCCTAGATCATACTGACTGAGACAAAATCGGTCAGTGCACCAGTGCAGACTGTGCGGTCTCTGCGGTCTCCAACCTGCATACCGCCCAGCATAATTCCACTTCCACTTCGAAAATTTAAAACTCCCCCTTGATGTGGGAAGTGGAAGTCAGCCCAAGCAAACTCTGCAACCGACCAAATGGTCCCTTCGACAGCGGCTTAGTAAATATGTCAGCAACGTTCTCCTTGCTCTGCACATGCTCCACAGTCATAGATCCCTCCAACACCTTCTCACGAATGAAATGGTGATGAATCTCTATGTTCTTCGTACGCGCGTGACAAACTGGATTGTTCACCAGTTTGAGAGCACTCTCATTGTCACCACGTAGCAGAGGACCTCGTACCTCCCTATGAATGTCGTCCACAAGCCTCCTAAGCCAGATGGCTTCTTGAGCCGCCAAAGCTGAAGCTTTGTACTCCGCTTCCATGGTAGAGACAGACACAGAATCCTGCTTCTTGTTGCACCATGATATAGCTGTAGAGCCTATCATGAAGACATATCCAGACGTCGATCTCCGATCATCCGAATCTCCTCCATAATCAGCATCCATGTACCCGTGCAAGCAAAAGCCCGAATCTCTCCCGTAGAAGAGAACCAAATCCGAGGTGGATTTGCCATACTTCAATATACTCCTAGCCGCCACAAGATGAGGCTTCCGAGGCTCTGCCATAAACCGACTCACCCTGCCAACTGCATAAGCAATATCTGGCCTCGTGATCGTCAAGTATATCAAGCTTCCGACCAAAGCTCGAAACACCAAAGTATCGGTAAGAACCTTCCCTTCATCTCATCGAAGATGAACTCCAACCTCCAGTGGAGTAGAGCTGCTCTTCCCCCCTTCCATGCCGAATCTCTTCACGATTCGATTCGCATAGCCTTTTTGGGAAACGAGCATACCGCTCTCTTTCCTCTCCACTTTGAGCCCAAGGAAATGGTGGAGCTCACCGAAATACTTCATCTCGAATCTGATAGCTAGCTCAGCACGAAGCCTAGCTACCTCCACTTCATAATTCCCTGTGATGATCATATTGTCAACGTACAGCAGCACCAAGACCTGAAGCTCCCCCGTTTTCTTTACGAATAAGCTTGAATATGAAGCAGAAGCAAAGTATCCGCAGAACTGGAGGTATTCTGTGATCTTACCATACCACGCCCGAGGCGCTTGCTTAAAGCCGTAAAGAGCCTTCTTGAGCTTGCAAACATATCTTGGGTGCTCTTCAGATACATAACCAGGTGGCTGATCCATGAAGATATCCTTGTCAATCTCGCCATATAAGAAAGTGTTCTTCACGTCGAGTTGCCAAATCTTCCACCCTTGGCAAGCGGCCAATGCGATCACCACCCGGACCGAAGTCATCTTGGCAATGGGGCTAAACGTTTCTTCATAATCCTCCCCATACTTCTGAGAGAAACCTCGAGCTACAAGGCGAGACTTATCCCGCTTAATACTTCGATCAGCCATCTTCTTCAGTTTGAAAACCCACTTGCAAGTCACTGGAGTAACTCCCTCAACCTTAGGCACCATGTTCCAATTCTCACTTCCTGAGGGCAGCCATCTCTTCATCCATGGCTCCTTCCCACTCCTTGACTCCAATGGCATTTTCATAACAAGATGGCTCTCTCTCATCCAGGGGACCTGCGAAGAAACATGAGACAAAGCTCACCAAGTTTCCGCCTGTATACCGATCAGGTGGAATAATGGTCCTCTTGGACCTCCTCACAGCTTGACTCTGAACCACCTCTTACACTGCAACTTTTGGACAAACTCTCCTTTCAGGTAAACATGGAGCATTGCTCCCCCTGCTTCCAGAACCCGAAGCACCTGACCCAGAGCTAGGAATACATGTTCACCTGGAGAAACAGGCAACTCCACCAGAACTTCCTTTGCAGCTTCCTCTGGTCCACCATCTACCCTGCTTCTTTGTAACTCAACATAAGAGCTACCTTGGTATGACGTCAGCTCATCAAATACCACATCCCTAGAGACCGCATATCTCCGTGTCTCGGGATCCATGCATGTAACATCCCGATTCGAGCTAGACCCCTTGTGCGCGTTTTTGAGTCACGCGAGTTGACTCGTGCTCGGGGTGTACTGAGGGCCAGGCTTGCAACTGAGCCGGGGAAGTGCACTCGACGAATGCGGCGAGTACCAGTTCTATTCTTTGTCCCGATGTTTGCTGTATCGGGATCCGAGCCGTCCGGAGAGCATAACTTGAGCGATAAAACTCGAAGGAGGCGTACCGCCTCGAAGGAATTATTAGTGCGTACATTAGCTCAAATGTCATGGTGTTCAAATAGCGTATATATGAAGTCGACCAAAACAGTCGCCTTGAGCTACGCGACGCCTCAAATATGACTATTGTGCAAATGACCGCATAATCGGCCTTAGTTGATTTTGTTAGACTCGTAAAGTTGATACCAGTCCAACGAAGTCGACTGCACTCAATTCCGATGTGTATCGGAGAATTAGTCGCGTCGACGCGACTCTAAGTAACCTATTTATCCAAAGCGGTGAAATCGAGCAAACGGTCTCAGAATTCACCCCAGTCAGTTTTGTTAGACTCGTGAAGCCTATACGAGTTCAACAAAACTGTTTGCGCTCGATTCTGATGAGAATCGGCGATTTTATTAATGTGGTCTGCGAATAGCATATTTATCCAAAATGGTGAAATGGACCAAACAACCTCGCAATTGATCCCAATCAGTCTTGTTAGACTCGTAACGATAGTATGAATTCAATAAATTTATCTGTTTGCGATTCCGACATCGTTTAAATGAGTTTTGACGTTTACGTATATTAGGCCGTAAACGCTCCGTCAATCATAGAATGAGCAAACAGACTCGGAATTGATCTCGGATCGTCCCGGTGGATGCGTGTCGGCGAGACGGTCGTAACGAGCCCGTCCGAGGCAAATTTCGAGCCCTATAGAGCGAGATACGAGCCTTTGAATCCATTATTAATAATAGAAATGATAATAATAATAATTATAATAATAATAATAATAATCATATTAATATATATACATGCGTATTGATTAGGTTAGAAAAGGAGAACCACCCCCCCCCCCCCCCCCCCCCCCCCGATCCCTTCCCTGCTCCCTCTCTCTCTGACGGCGCTTCTCTCCCTCCAGCCGATCTCCTCTCTCTCCAAGGTCGACCTCCTCTCTTCCTCCATTTCCGGCGAGATTCCCGTCGTGCCCTCCTTCTCCGGCGAGCTCCTCTCCGAGCAGCCCTCCAGCCATGGCCGAACTCCACCTTCTCCCTCTTGCAATCCGACGGCGGAAATGAGGGCTTCATCTCTGTCCGACATTCCTCCTCCGGCGAGCTCTCCCCTCCAAGCAAACCGCCGCCCCGTCCTCGAGCAGCAACTCTCCTCCAAGGTCCTCCTCCACCATCTTCTCCAACTCCGGCGAGCTTCACGTCCGGAAGCCAAAACAGCCCACTCGAGAGTCTGACTCCTCTTCGACGATGTCCGACGAGATCCGGATCGGCGAGATCCAGCCATAACCGGGAGCGGCGGACAAATGTCGCGTACGCGGCTATTGGGTAGCATGCACGAAAATCAGGTGACTTCCTCCCCTCTCCCTTGGTGCTAGTTTTCTTAGATCCGCTAGGCGAGATATCGAACTCAATTGAGTCAATTTGCGAGCGTGATGAAGCTCCGTAGGAAATAGGTCGCGTTAGGGTTTTCGCCGTAGGGCGCCGATCGCTGCGAAAATGCCCTCATTCAACTCCCCGCTTCAATACGAACGTGGGGCGTTGGTGTCGTGATAATCAAAGGCCTCGTGAGGGTGCATGGGAGGAGAGAAGGCGTTGCCATAAATTGCAATTGGGATGATAATGAATAGTTCCCTGGAATTGGGATTTCATTTATATATTTATATATATATATATATATATATAAATGTCATTTGGCTGCTTGAGAAAGAAATTCCCTGTATATGGGATTTCATTATATATGTATATATATGTGTGTTCTTTTAGCTGCTTGAGAAATAAGTTTCCTGTTTGGGGATTTCAATTATATATACATATATATATGTTGTTCTTTGGGTTGCTTGAGAAATGAGGGAGAGTTCCCTATTAAATGGGATTTCACTTAGATATATATATATATATTCATTTGGCATTTGGGATGATAATGAAGTTCCCTGATTAATTGGATTTCAATTATATATATATATATATATATATATATATATAATGACCTAAATCATGTTTGGGGGAGGCGATGAATAATCCTATGTTATTAGGATTGTTAATTAGGTATGATAAATGTGATGACAGCTCCCTGTTAAATCAGATTCAATTTATAACTTGCACGTAGCTATTAAGGAAAATTGTGCGCAGCTGGGTTCAAGCCAGTTTTTGGGCCTGACCCCACTGGAACTAGGTTTCGGGCTCAACATGAATGTTGTAGCCCTCAGAAAGAGCTTTCCAACGATAGGTTACACGTTTTCTGGGGTGACCTGTAGTTCCCTAAAGTCCAGTCGAGTGGACTGTCCAGAGAGCTGAATTGTGTTATTGTTCTCTGTTTTCTGCCCAGTTTTACACAACTGACTTCAGGTCCAATTTAATGCATTAAATACTTAGATCTGGGTCACGGGCTCAACGTAAGAGTTGTAGCCCTTGCTCTTAGCTTTTCAAAATGGGGTAGTACATAATTCTTGGATAAGTATAGCTCCCAAAATATCAGTTTTAGTAAACAGTGTCATTATGTTCATGGTTTCAATAATTGGTGGAGATATTCTTTATATAGTTGTGATTAGTCCTGTGAAGTTTCATAATTTTTTTAGATGAGTATATGTTAACTGGGTATTTATGAATCTTGATGCTCTTATGTTGATATTTTAAAGTTCACCTCTTTGAACGTGATAAATTTTGGGAACATGATTATGAAGATTAAATCGTCTATGTTGCAAGGAATGTCGTTGAGTAATCTCGTGTTGTTAATATATTTACTCACCCTGGTTGGATTGGGGAAATTGCTAGGAGTATGATGGTGAAGATTTTAATACTTCACATATTGTTAGTACCACTAGGTTGGATAGTGGAAAACATTCGGTAAAGTATTTTATCTACTACGATCGTGATAAATGCTATAGTGTGATTTTGTAATTGTGCTTGAATTATGTTGCACGTTGGGAAGAATACATGTGAGGAACATAAAAATCACAGTTAAAGGTAAATGATTTGAATGCTAAACGCAATGAATCTTGTGATGATAACTACGATTAAGAAGGTGGGGGGTCTTCTGTATTGGACGGACGTTCACACCGACGTCAATACGTTGACTCGACAAGTGTGGTAAATACACTTAGCCTAGAAAGTCTGGCGGTCCAGTCTGCAAGAGTACGCAGACGCTCCACGGTTTTGTGTTGAGGCGTACGATAGGTCTAGGTTAGGTAGTGTGAATACCAACCTAGAGGTGGGCGAGGCCCAACCCACCGCTTCTGTTTGCCACTACGGGAGTATCCTGGGAGTCTAGCTAGCTCCAAAAAGGGGGAACTAAGGGTCTGTGTGCACAGAGTCGTGTGAGTGAGTTCATTGCTTAATCATTCATGGCATAGCATAGCATACGCACTTGCAGATCCTCATCATATAAATTAGTATGGGCTCTTTTATATGATGAGTTATAATTCCTGGAAATCCTAACTTATAAGTTTGTATGGGCATTCATATAAGTTAGGGTACGAGATTGATTACTTGTCGCTACTGTTCTTACTGCCTTGCTTTACCTGCTTTACTTACTGTTTATTTACTGCTGCACACCTTTATTATACTCCAGCTTATACATGATTAGATTAGCCCTTTTACACTTGTGTAGCTTAGAATTTGTTTATATACTAGTTTACTTTCCCCGTCACCTGCTTTGTATATATTACTGTTATATTGCAGCTTTTCTTCCTTTCCTTCCGCCCGGTGCCTTGGAGTCGCCGGGGGAGCGGATGGGAAACCACTTAGTCTTTATGACTAACGGTTGCTACCTCCCTCTCTTTAGGAGAACATTCAGATGTGTAGCAGCGTTCAGCACCGGAGGCCAGCCGGGTCAGGTGTGCAGGGCTGGGGTTTATGGCACCTTAGCTGCCGTTAGTGACAGAGGCGGGTGAGTGTTTTGAGATGTAGCTCTTGGGGCATTTAGCTGTTTACTCTGATGATTTGCAGGAGCTTGTGTAGCTTTCTGTCTTTCTTATACTCTGATTTGGACATTATTACTTATTGTGAATCTTTGGTTTTTAATATTTTCTTTCATTGATGGGTTGGCGCTGTGTAGTTGGTTTAGCCGGCAGGATAGGAGTCTTGTGGGTGAGGCTAGCTTGTGTGCTAGCGCTTCCGCATGGCGGCTGTCCTAGGCATAAGACTCTCCTCGACTGTGTTTTGTGTTCCGGGAGGGGGATCTTACAAATGGTATCAGCTTGCAACGATCCTGAGATAAAGAAATCCATTAGAACACTAGGTCACCCCTGCTAGCTAGATCAGTTTGAGGACAAACTGATGCAGCGGACGCGGTGGTGTGCCCATGTGTAATTCACAATAAGTATGTCCGCTTTTTCCTATAGATAGTGCCAACCTAAGCCAAACTCGTACCCTTACATACAAATGCTGGCTCACTCCGATACAGTAATTGGTATTCCCATTCCAACAATTAGAGTTGGTTTGGCATAAGATTGATGCCAACCTAACTAGGATACCATTGTTGGTCGACTTAGCAAGATATGTCGTGACATATCCTAGCCTTATACTGATCTTGGGGATGATTGGGCCAAACAATAAGTGACCTTGAGTGACTAAGGGAAGAGTTTAACGTAAGTGTAAATGCTGGAGACTCACACCCTGAGATTTCTACCCTAGATATGGAGTAATATTATCACCTTACACAAAAAATTAGGCCAATTTCAATGAGAGTGGTGCTTGTAGTCTATTACCAGCTTAGTGAGAGACCACCAATCATGTCTTTTATACTCTACGTGGATACCTCACACTTCTATTTATGTAGAAGGTTTCATATGGAGAAGATACGATAAGAATTCGGATCCAAAGAAGGCTCATGTTGGGACGAATGTGTTATATTGGCGACGGAAGAAACTCAGTCGAAGAGATATGGAGGCTAATCTCTTCGTTTATTGGGCTAGTTATGTACCGTCTTGGACCCCTTGAGGAGTTAGAATCTTTGTAATTTTTGACATTGGAGTTTTGATCCTTGAGAAGTTAATTCACCTTAAACAAAGCAGACTACTAAGGCCATGTGTGGGTTGATATGAATTTTATTAGCGGAATAAGAGAGGAAAAACATTTTGAAGATGATTATTTTCTCTATATTGTTCTAGGATTATGTGGATAAGTAACGAGGTGAGTAGTAATTTAACATTTTGGGGATATGCGGCGATGTTATAATAACTTTATAGCTGAGAAGTTATCGAACCTTTGTGCATGCATTGCTGGTATGATGATAAACTACCCCTGAGTTTGGAAATTTTTGGTGAACATTCCCTTAGTGTTGTAGTTACTTGGCATTGGAAATTAATAAGTGTTCGGCGATGGAGTCGACATAATTAATATGACTTGTTTGATGATCTAAAATCATAAAAGTTTTTATAACATAGACATGCATGCGATGGATGATTGTTGGCAGGGTTGGTAGGGCGCTTGTAGTGGATTTTATCTTGTTTATCATACGTGAAGTATGCCCTACTTTTGGTAGTCTGCATAACTCGTGTCGAAGGGAAAATCATCCCGGTTGGTATATGAGTGCGTCGTTGCGGGGATCTATAGGGTAAGAACTCTAAGTTGAGGAAGGTATACCCCTAAGGTTTGTGCACATACGTGAGGAGAATGTACCATATGGGCGGTGGAAGAAATTTAGTCCAAAAACGTGTGGGGGCTAATCCTATTTCTTCATTTATTGGCCTAGCTAATGGACCAACTGAGGTTTCACCGGGGGTTAAAAAAATAAATCTTTGCAGACTGCTTCGCTTAGCCTTGCTATAATGAGATTTTCTCATCTAAGTCGTTACAAGTCGACGATATCAGAATTAGGTGCGCCTTGATGAATGAGTCATTTTAAGCAAGGTGGATGGTTAAACACCATGTTTTGGATTACGTTGAGTCCCCTACCAGAATGACAGATATGAGTACCTAAAGGATGGTTATGTCTTTGCTCTGATCGAAGGCTATGCGGAGAAGTAGACTAAGGAGAAATGGTGATCTAAAACATTTTGGGATATACACCGAGGTTGTCGAGTGTTCATACATGAACTCCTGGATAAATCATATAGCTGGGTAATTGAAGATATGAACACATTTTGATGTGTGCCAATTAGGACCTTTGTGAGTCACGTTGGGTAAAACTTAGCATGGTTTTAGATGGATGTCAATACTATGTGAAGAATGCGATGATATCCTGATGTGATGGTAAGGACTTGAGTTGGTAGTCCTTGAGTGCTGCTATGCACTAGTCGGATCTTGGCAAGTGCTTGGATGACTTAAGGACTTGGTGGTAGTCCTTGGGTTTTAATAGCATGAGTTCCATCATTAGAACCTTTTAGGGGTAGTAAGTGAAAACTTGAATCCTCTTGATAGTGTTGTAGTGCCTCTCAGTGAACAATGGTCGGTCCGATGACCGTGCGACAAATTTTGGGGGACGCCTTGAAATTTGTTGAGTTGAAGTTGTATTTGATTATTGATCAATGAGGTGTGTTTAAAAGTGACATATTTAGGATAATTAGTTTAAATCGTAGCACTCATAGTGCTAAGGTTTTACAACGTGGTTGTTAAGTTAACAAATTCACAACAGTGGTGTCTATGCACTGGTTTGCGTACATATATAATGATATTGTAAACTAAATAAAATTACCAAGGATGCGTGTTGGAGACTCTTGAAAAAACTAGTATGATATTGATGCAAGACAACTGTGGATGACACCTGCTATAGAGATATAGTGTTTTGAGATCTAGTCCTGCAAGGTGTAAACGAGCTGGTGGCTCGGCAGTCATGTTGGTTTGCAGAACCTGTACAACGATATAGATGTTTGTAGTGGTAGCCTGTTGCATCGTGCTTTTATATATAAATAGCCTGCTTGATGCCGTTCACACCAAGCCTTGCTAAATGTTCCCTTGTATGTTGTGTGCTTGAGATTAAATCACAACATAATCAGTTAGACTGATGTAGTGGTTTTTGAAATAGTGTGTGTCATTATTAGTTCGTATGACTTCACAGGGCAAGAGTGCGCAAGCCATCTAGTTTCTATGTATAAATCGCAACAAGTGAGAATGCATATATAAGCTTGAAATTATTATGGCCGAAGTGCCCATGAATGAATATGATGAGTATATTTTACTCTCGTTCAGAAAATACTCATAGCGTCAACCTAAAATTTCGTGGACGAAATTATTTCTTCGTTTATTGGATTTGTAACATCCCGATTTGAGCTAGACCCCTTGTGCGCGTTTTTGAGTCACGCGAGTTGACTCGGGCTCGGGGTGTACTGAGGGCCAGGCTTGCAACTGAGCTGGGGAAGTGCACTCGACAAATGCGGCGAGTACCAGTTCTATTCTTTCTCCCGATGTTTGCTGTATCGGGATCCGAGCCGTCCGGAGAGCATAACTTGATCGATAAAACTCGAAGGAGGCGTACCGCCTCGAAGGAATTATTAGTGTGTACGTTAGCTCAAATGTCATGGTGTTCAAATAGCGTATATATGAAGTCGACCAAAACAGCCGCCTTGAACTACGCGACGCCTCAAATATGACTATTGTGCAAATGACCGCATAATCGGCCTTAGTTGATTTTGTTAGACTCGTAAGTTGATACCAGTCCAACGAAGTCGACTGCACTCAATTCCGATGTGTATCGGAGAATTAGTCGCGTCGACGCGACTCTAAGTAACCTATTTATCCAAAGCGGAGAAATCGAGCAAACGGTCTCAGAATTCACCCCAGTCAGTTTTGTTAGACTCATGAAGCCTATACTAGTTCAACAAAACTGTCTGCGCTCGATTCTGATGAGAATCGGCGATTTTATTAATGTGGTATGCGAATAGCATATTTATCCAAAATGGTGAAATGGACCAAACAACCTCGCAATTGACCCCAATCAGTCTTGTTAGACTCGTAACGATAGTATGAATTCAATAAATTTATCTGTTTGCGATTCCGACGTCGTTTAAATGAGTTTTGACGTTTACGTATATTAGGCCGTAAATGCTCCGTCAAGCATAAAATGAGCAAACGGACACGGAATTGATCTCGGATCGTCCCGGTGGATGCGTGTCGGCGAGACGGTCGTAACGAGCCCGTCCGGGGCAAATTCCGAGCCCTATAGAGCGAGATACTAGCCTTTGAATCCATTATTAATAATAGAAATAATAATAATAATCATATTAATATATATACATGCGTATTGATTAGGTTAGAAAAGGAGAAACCCCCCCCCCCCCCGATCCCTTCCCTGCTCCCTCTCTCTCTGACGGCGCTTCTCTCCCTCCAGCCGATCTCCTCTCTCTCCAAGGTCGACCTCCTCTCTTCCTCCATTTCCGGCGAGATCCCCGTCGTGCCCTCCTCCGGCGAGCTCCTCTCCGAGCAGCCCTCCAGCCATGGCCGAACTCCACCTTCTCCCTCCTACAATCCGACGGCGGAAATGAGCGGCTCCATCTTTGTCCGACATTCCTCCTCCGGCGAGATCTCCCCTCCAAGCAAACCGCCGCCCCGTCCTCGAGCAGCAACTCTCCTCCAAGGTCCTCCTCCACCATCTTCTCCAACTCCGGCGAGCTTCACGTCCGGAAGCCAAAACAGCCCACTCGAGGGTCTGACTCCTCTTCGACGACGTCCGACGAGATCCGGATCGGTGAGATCCGGCCATAACCGGGAGCGACGGACAAATGCCGCGTACGCGGCTATTGGGTAGCATGCACGGAAATCAGGTGACTTCCTCCCCTCTCCCTTGGTGCTAGTTTTCTTAGATCCGCTAGGCGAGATATCGAACTCAATTGAGTCGATTTGCGAGCGTGATGAAGCTCCGTAGGAAAAAGTCCGCGTTAGGGTTTTCGCCGTAGGGCGCCGATTGCCGCGAAAATGCCCTCATTCAACTCCCCGCTTCAATATGAACGTGGGGCGTTGGTGTCGTGATAATCGAAGGCCTCGTGAGGGTGCATGGGAGGAGAGAAGGCGTTGCCCTAAATTGCAATTGGGATGATAATGAATAGTTCCCTGCAATTGGGATTTCAATTATATATTTATATATATATATATGTCATTTGGCTGCTTGAGGAAGAAGTTCCTTGAATATGGGATTTCATTATATATATATATATATATATATATATATATATATATCTGTGTTCTGTTAGCTGCTTGAGAAATAAGTTTCCTGTTTTGGGATTTCAATTATATATACATATATATATGTTGTTCTTTGGGTTGCTTGAGAAATGAGGAAGAGTTCCCTGTTAAATAGGATTTCACTTAGATATATATATATATATATATATATATATATATATATATTCATTTGGCATTTGGGATGATAATGAAGTTCCCTGATTAATTGGATTTCAATTATATATATATATATATATATATATATATAATGACCTAAATCATGTTTCGGGGAGACGATGAATAATCCTCTGTTATTAGGATTGTTAATTAAGTATGATAAATGTGATGACAGGTCCCTGTTAAATCAGATTCAATTTATAACTTGCACGTAGCTATTAAGGAAAATTGTGCGCAGCTGGGTTCAAGCCAGTTTTTGGGCCTGACCACACTGGAACTAGGTTTCGGGCTCAACATGAATGTTGTAGCCCTCGGAAAGAGCTTTCCAACGATTGGTTACACGTTTTCTGGGGAGACCTGTAGTTCCCAAAAAGTCCAGTCGAGTGGACTGTCCAGAGAGCTGAATTGTGTTATTGTTCTCTGTTTTCTGCCCAGTTTTACACAACTGACTTCAGGTCCAATTTTATGCATTAAATACTTAGATCTGCGTCACGGTCTCAACGTAAGCGTTGTAGCCCTTGCTCTTAGCTTTTCAAAATGGGGTAGCACATAATTCTTGGATAAGTATAGCTTCCAGAATGTCAGTTTTAGTAAACAGTGTCATTATGTTCATGGTTTCAATAATTGGTGGAGATATTCTTTATATAGTTGTGATTAGTCCTGTGAAGTTTCATAATTTTTTTAGATGAGTATGTGTTAACTGGGTATTTATGAATCTTGATGCTCTTATGTTGATATTTTAAAGTTCACCTCTTTGAACGTGATAAATCTTGGGAACATGATTATGAAGATTAAATCGTCTATGTTGCAAGGAATGTCGTTGAGTAATCTCGTGTTGTTAATATATTTACTCACCCTAGTTGGATTGGGGAAATTGCTAGGAGTATGATGGTGAAGATTTTAATACTTCACATATTGTTAGTACCACTAGGTTGGATAGTGGAAAACATTCGGTAAAGTATTTTATCTACTACGATCGTGATAAATGCTATGGTGTGATTTTGTAATTGTGCTTGAATTATGTTGCACGTTGGGAAGAATACATGTGAGGAACATAAAAATCACAGTTAAAGGTAAACGATTTGAATGCTAAACGCAATGAATCTTGTGATGATAACTACGATTAAGAAGGTGGTTGGTCTTCTGTATTGGACGGACGTTCACACCGATGTCAATACGTTGACTCGACAAGTGTGGTAAATACACTTAGCCTAGAAAGTCTGGCGGTCCAGTCAGCAAGAGTACGCAGACGCTCCACGGTTTTGTGTTGAGGCGTACGATAGGTCTAGGTTAGGTAGTGTGAATACCAACCTAGAGGTGGGCGAGGCCCAACCCACCGCTTCCGTTTGCCACTACGGGAGTATCCTGGGAGTCTAGCTAGCTCCAAAAAGGGGGAACTAAGGGTCTGTGTGCACAGAGTCGTGTGAGTGAGTTCATTGCATAATCATTCATGGCATAGCATACGCACTTGCAGATCCTCATCATATAAATTAGTATGGGCTCTTTTATATGATGAGTTATAATTCCTGGAAATCCTAACTTATAAGTTTGTATGGGCATTCATATACGTTAGGGTACGAGATTGATTACTTGTCACTACTGTTCTTATTGCCTTGCTTTACCTGCTTTACTTACTGTTTATTTACTGCTGCACACCTTTATTATACTCCTGCTTATATATGATTAGATTAGCCCTTTTACACTTGTGTAGCTTAGAATTTGTGTATATACTAGTTTACTTTCCCCGTCACCTCCTTTGTATATATTACTGTTATATTGCAGCTTTTCTTCCTTTCCTTCCGCCTGGTGCCTTGGAGTCGCCGGGGGAGCGGATGGGAAGCCACTTAGTCTTTATGACTAACGGTTGCTACCTCCCTCTTTTTAGGAGCACATTCAGATGTGTAGCAGCGTTCAGCACCGGAGGCCAGCCGGGTCAGGTGTGCAGGGCTGGGGTTTATGGTACCTTAGCTGCCATTAGTGACAGAGGCGGGTGAGTGTTTTGAGATGTAGCCCTTGGGGCATTTAGCTGTTTACTCTGATGATTTGTAGGAGCTTGTGTAGCTTTCTGTCTTTCTTATACTCTAATTTGGACATTTTTACTTATTGTGAATCTTTGGTTTTTAATACTTTCTTTCATTGATGGGTTGGCGCTGTGTAGTTGGTTTAGCCGGCAGGATAGGTGTCTTGTGGGGGAGGCTAGCTCGTGTGCTAGCGCTTCCGCAAGGCGGCTGTCCTGGGCATAAGAGTCCCCTCGACCGTGTTTTGTGTTCCGGGAGGGGAATCTTACAATGCATCTCCACCCTTTCTTCCGGTCATCATAATCGACGAAGACTAGTTTCCTTGCCTTAGCATCTAGCTTCGTTCAAAGGGCATCCGAAACATGCACGTAGCAGGTAGAACTAAACACTAGAAAGTGTTCCATGCTTGGCTTCTCCATGAACATCAACTCATGAGGGGTCTTCATGTTGATGGGACTGAGAGGCATCCGGTTGATAACATATGCCGCACAAGACATTCCCTCTGCCCAGAAGGACTTTGGGATACTCTTGGCATGAAGCTAACATTTGCAGGTCTCCGTCAGGTGATGGATCTTCCACTCTGCAACTCCGTTCTGTTGTGGAGTGTGAGCACAAGAAAGCTCCCTTTGGATGCCATGCTTCCTGCAGAAGTTAAAGAACGCCTTGGAGGTGAACTCCCCCTCATTGTCAGTTCTGAACCTCTTGACCCGCAGGTTGAGCCGACCTTCCACCATCTCCTTGAACTCGACAAACCTCTCGACGCCTCCTAGTTCTCCTTCAGAAAATATACCCAAGTATATCTGGTGAAGTCATCAACCAAAATCAGCATATACCTGCTACCTCCAAGACTGGCAGTGTTGGTAGGTCCAAACAGATCACCATGAATACACTCCAATGGTCTTTTACATCTGCTTTGTGATTTGTCAAATTGAAGACGTTGAGCCTTACCAAACTGACAACCTGCACAAATGTGACCATCCCCGAATTATGACAAGCTAGGCAGACCTTCCACCAGGCCTCTTCCCTCCATAGCTTTCAACTTATCCATCCCAACATGCCCAAGTCTTTTGTGCCAGATAGCAGCGTTGTCGTTATCCCTCATCTTATCAACATAAGAACTTGTTGAAAGAACAAACAAGTCCTTCACCCGTCTCCCTACATGAGTGACCTCAGTTTTCACAGCTGAAATATTCCAGAGAAATTTCACTTCTATTGGACCGAACAAAACGTGATAGCCAGCATCCACTGCATTGGTCACTGAGAAGAGGTTCTTCTTCATCCCCGGAACATGATAGACACTCTTCAACGTAAGAGTACCTATATCATCATTCAATGAAACCGCACCCTCCTTCTCTACTGCATGTATAGTATCATCAGCCGTAATGATATCGTCGTTACCTGTATATGCCTGCAATGAGGAGAACTTCGACTCATCCCCGATGAGGTGATGACCACACCCAGAGTCCACTATCCAATCATCCTGATAGTTGATGGAATTCATAGCTCGAACACACGTGCCCATCATGAATGCATCTCCACCGCCCCAACTACCTTCAGAATTGGAACCAGCTTCCTCCTTCCCTACAGCATGCCCTGGCTGAAAATTGACCTTGCAGTCTCTTTTGAAATGACCAAGCTTATTGCACCTGAAGCATCTAGGTCCTTCCTACTTCTTCCCATCACGCTTAGGAGCATAGCTCCTCTCCTGCTGATATGAAGTAGACGGACCATCATCTCCAGATGTCTTCTTCTTCTTGTCTCATCTCTTATTCTTGCCAGAAAAGAGAGCCTCGCCTTATCCCCCAGAGACAGACATCCCAGCCATTTGCTTAGCCAAACTTTCCTGTGAAGCAAGTAAGTTCTCCAGCTCCAGCAATGAAGGCTGATTGGCCCAGCCTTGAACAGAAGTAACAAATGCCATATACTCCATTCGCAAGCCGCAGATTATGTGCCTCTTCAGCTTAGCTTCTGAGATAGGCTCATCCGGGTCCAAAGCCGATATCTCTTCGCAGAGGTTCTTCATCTTCAAGAAGAACGTTGAGATAGACAAATCCCCCTGAGTTGCTTTCGCCAACTCATTCTCCAAGAACTGTAGCCTAGCTACATTCTTCTTATTGAACAAGCCATCCAAGGCTGTCCAGATTTCAGCAGCTGAACTACATCCGATGATGTGATCAAACATCTCCAGAATGATAGCTCTCTTGAGAGTGAACTCCGCCTTAGCATCCGTTCTTCTCCAAGCCTTCATGAGCTCAGCATTCCCTTCAGCAGGAATAACAGCTTGTCTTGCTTCTCCTCCTACTACCTCCCACAAATCCTCGCCAAGAAGATAGCTCTCCATGCAAGATTTCCACATTTTGAAGTTAGTCTGCGTAAGGAGCTCAATACCAAAACCTCTAGCATATCCTCCTTCCATTGCTATCCCACTGATTGCTAACCAACTTGAGGAACCCGAGAGAAGTATCAACAATTACTGCTCAGCAACCTCAGCAACGTCCCTCTGATACCATGTTAAAAAATTTGAGGTCCAGAGATGAAGTAAAAAATGCGGAATCACTTCACAAAACCTTCCACAAGTGTAGCACAACAATGACAATGGGAAGACCGAATAGTGTTATGGTATTAACTATCTCTTTACAATTCGAGGTATACATGGCGATACATGATTCATAAGAATCACGGAGGAGAGAAGAACAAAACACAAAGGTAAACAAGCTGCTGGTGACTACACCATTGAGACCGACAGACCGTGCGAACAGGCAAGCCAGACGGATAGCCCCTGAGACCGCACGAACATAGCACAAGCCGCACCTGCCAGACCACAACCACAGACCGCCTGACCTGCTGCTTATTCAACGGCTGAAAACAACTAGTTCGCACTTCTTGATCGCCCAGACCGCACGGTCTCCAGATCACAGAAGAACCCGTGAACGCTGAACAAAGAAACTGCTACCTGCGATAGACCGCAACTCAAGATCGCCTAGCCACTTAAGACCGCCTGATCAACTGAGTTCGCTGCATAGTCCAAGAACACTTAAACACAGTCCGCCCGAACTAATTTATTCAAAGCAGGAAGAAGGGAGACAAGCTGACCGCGAGCTGCTAGCCGCTAACCTGCGAACAAACAAACCGATCAGACAAAAATCTCAGACCGCGCGACCTCAAATTGAGACCGGCACAATCAAGTCAACTTTGGTTCTTACAGTCCTCATTGTGAATGACGGGCCCTGCACCCCTATTTATAGGCGAGTGGACGGATGTCGTCACCGCACAAACCGGGAAACAATAACCGCCCATCAGATGGCGAGCGGTCTCACAAAATAGACCGCCCGAGCTCAGCAAAGCTAACAGCTCCTTATTAAACCATACAGTTATCGTAAACCTCCCGGTTACTGCGGTCTCCTAAAACAGACCGCACGGTCTTATTGCAAAAGCCAAGAACTACTTCAGTAACCAGACCGACTAGAATAATACGTTAGACCGCCCGGTCAATGCAAGAAGGCAGACCTACTTGTACATCTGGCCGACTTGAACAAGCCGCCAGAACAACCCGCGCGAACTGCTTGGATAAACATGCGGTCTCCCAGATCAGACCGCCCAGATCAAACCGCCCAGATCAGACCGACTGAGACAAAACTGGTCAGAGCACCAGCGCAAACTGTGCGGTCTCTGCGGTCTCCAACCTGCAGACCGCCCAGCACCATTCCACTTCAAATTCAAAAATTTAACAATCTGAGTAGAAATAGGGCTCAAGATAGAGTCCGATATGAGGGAAGAAATATTCTCAGATACAGAATCCACAGGAAAGGATGGCACCATAGTGGAAGAAAACTCCAAAATGTCATCATAGTGATCAATAGTGACGCTAGTGGACGCATCCTCCGTGCTCCCATGAGTACACGAGGACATGGTTGATATGTCCGCGAAGATTGAAGGAGTCGTGTGATATGGAAAAGGTATAATGGTGATGAGTTCATCATCCTCTTCCAATTTCAATTTCCATTTCTTATGGTTGGTGAGCAAAACTATGCTTGCAAACGACAACGGCAAGTGTACCGTGTCGGATGTAGTATAGGCTTTATAAAAACCAAGGTCGTATAAAAATCCAGGCGTGTTGATTACTCTAACTCAAGACGATCTCTATTGTTCTATCAAATAGAACTTTGGAGTTGGTAAAAAAATCAAAAAAGTGAAGAAGGAGGAGAATGAGAAATAAGGGAAAACAAAAGAACTATTTTATTAATTGAAAAGAAATTACAACTATTGAATTAAAAGTACATTTGCAAAAAATAAAGGAGGAGCATAAGAACTACTACAAACATGAAAATAAAAACATGAAAAGAAGAGTCTAAACCTAAAAATTCGTCTCCAAAACTTTCTCCCCCAGTTCTTGGTGAAGCTAGCTTTAAATAGGCAGAGATTATGGGTTACACGCCCTCGGTCACGCCCGTGACCAAGGGCGTGTAAGGCGCGCGATCATCTCGGAGAGGAAAGGGCGCAGTCTGGCATTAATGCAGGCGATTTAGGCGCGTCACGTCCTAGGTCACGCTCGTGACCTAGGGCGTGTAACCTTCAAAGCGTGCTGCTGGCGGGAATCTTTGGCGGGAAGAAGCGGGGAGTGGCGCGGGATGAGTCACGCCCGTGATATTGAGTCACGCCCCTGGTCACGCCCGTGACCGTGGGCGTGTAACGTGGCAGGCGTGCTGACAGCTGGTGGTGGGGTCCCGGCCGTGACTTGGATGCCATACCCCCATGGTCATGCCCGTGACCTGGGGCGTGTAAAGCTTGATCTCAGCGGTTCTGATTCGTCTCAGCGGTTCTGCTTCATCTCAGCGGGTCGCGGCCATGACATTGGGTCACGCCCTTGGTCACGCCCGTGACCTAGGGCGTGTACTTGGCGAATTCATCACGGAACGACCCCGGGGTGGTAGAAATAGGTCTGGAACACCGCGCAGGTTACATGACCATAGGTCACGCCCGTGACCTTGGGCGTGTACTTGAAGTTTTTGTCCAATGCGTCCAAAAAAACCTGAAATACACAAAAAAGCTTAAGTTAGTTTATAAAATTGAAAAGATAATAATTTTAATAAGAAAAACATAAAAACTAATTAATTTCATATTAAAATAAATTAAACTTATATTAAAAGATGAGTACAAAAAGTACTCATCAAACACCCCCATACTTACTCGTTTGCTAGTCCCGAGCAAACAACTTTTCATAGAAGTAGAAAAATTTAAATACTAGAAAAGAATTTTGAACTCAAGGAATAAAAATGCGAAGTATTACGCCTACGTGTAGAGATCCTAGTTGAAAGATCTATTCAGCATAATGATTAGCTTATAATTTTCAGTAATGCGAATTAACAAATTGCTTTAACTTTTAAATTGAAAGTTCGGCAAATTCTAGAATGCTGTTCAGGGAGCGGGCAGCGTGTTTTCTAAGATCAATATTACCCAAAATTGTGTTTCGGGATAGCCTCCAAAGAAATCCATCAATGACGATGGCCATAGTCTTGCCCGGTCGCACTCTCTCCACTACACAAGTATAATGTTATAGCTTAAAGATCAAAAGGGCTTTCATTAGGAGTGAAACTTGGCTTAGGTATATGATTTGGATTTGGAAATCAAAAAGATAGAATATGATGGCTAAGGATCACACTAAACCAAGGTGAGAGTTTCCCAAAATTATCAAAAATTTAAACCTCGCATAAGAGTTGTTATGAAGCAAAACTCTCATATTTTTCAAAAATGAGGCCATGAATACTTTTTTTATATATATATTTTTTTTTCACAGTTGGCCACTAATTTTTCATATTTTTTTTTATATCCCTTTTTTTATTTTCATAATAGCTTCGAATAAGAAGTTGTAATTTCCTTATTTTCACAATTGAACCCATTGCAGCATTTTAATAAATCTCAAATATTTAGTGTGATCATGGGCTGGATGTTTTGGCTTTGGTGAAAATGAAAGGTGGAGGTAGCAAAGGAAATAAGGTAAGGCCCAAAGTGTTTATGCAATGAAAAATTTAAAAAGGTGGGCAAACAGGCACAAACGATCAAAAGCTGACCTAAATAACTTCTAAAAACTATGACAAACCTATGTAAATGCTTCGAGAATCGCTAGAGGCAAGTTCTAGACATCGAGAAAGGACACCCTTCCGTTCAAAAATGTGTAATATTTCTCTAGTAAGCTTCTACATACTCACTTGAATTTATTCACAGATTCTACCGGTTTCAAGGTAAAAGTAAAACAAGAATTGTTTTTTTCGCAGTTAAAAAAACATAAATCTAATTTTATGCGGAATAGTTAATTTGACATAGAATTCTACAAACGCGTGCATTTGACTAGGAACACTGCATGAGTCAACAATTTTATTCCAAAATTCAAAATCTAATGAAGTATAAAAATTCTCTATTACACTAAACAAAAGCAAATCTACAAAGGATTTTGCAAATGAGTAAGTATAAAAATTCAGCAAAAGATATTTATATAATAATTTTTTTTTCTTCTTGGACTTCCCAAGATCTACCCGGTGAAGGGTTTGCAAGATACTAGAGGCTATGATGGGAATTCAAGCCCAAAGCGTCCTTTCCAAGAAATTTTTATTTTCATTAGATAGAAAATATTTATATTTTTTTTTTCAAATAAATAGAAATTCAAAGAAAGCAATGCTACACCCCCATACTTAAAATTAAATATTGTCCCCAATGTTTAAAACTAAGTATGAAGAACACTTGAAAGAAAAGAAACTTTAAGAAAAATACATAAAATTTAAGATAAGCAAGGGGTGCCTCCCAAGAGCGCTTTCTTTTTCCCGTCTTTAAGTTAGACGGTTAGTGTTAGGAAAAAGGAAAATAAAAAGAGAAGTGGACAGGCAACTCCCCTAATTCACGCGTAGGTGAATGTGCCGGCGTCAGTCGCACGGCTACTCCTCCGCTTAATATGTGATTCTTCGTTTGTCTTTGATTTTGAATTTGCAAATCCAAATCACCTATACATACCTGAGGTGACTTGAATTCATACAGATGAGCGGCATATGGATCGTCGATTATTTGGGGTAGCAACGGCTCATCTTCAACCTGAAAATTGTTAGTGTATAAAGAATCACAAATAAATGATTCAGATAATTTTTCGCAAGGAGGAGGCGCTCGCGAAAATAAAAAATTAAGCTCTGGTTGTTCCTTTTCTAAAATAAAATTTTCATTAGAGAAATCTAGTGTATTACCAAGCGGGATAAAATTTTTGGACACAAAATTTTCATGAATTTCCGGTTGAATTAAAATAGAAGAGATTTGCGAAAATTCATGATAAAGAAAAGGTCCGGGTGAAGTAGGGGAAGAAACTTGTTCTTCTTCTATTTCATCCGGGGTGCCCAAAACATTAAGAATTTCTTGGTAAGAGAATTTTTCTTCATATTTGCGAAAAGAAACTATGGGAGTACATGAGCAATCATGTTCCTCCATAACTAAATTTTCCAAAGACGAGGAAAAAATACTAGAAGAAAGAAAATTCTCATCTAAATTCTGGGGTGGAGTATCAAATTGAAAAAGCGAAAATTCCCCAAAATTAGAGTACGAAAATTGCGGCGTAAAAGAAGATGAACAAGAATTCGGATCGAAAGATTTATCTTCATCGCTCTGAGAGCTATCCGGGTGACCTTGCCACCATGAATAATCTACTTCGGGGCTAGAACAAAAATTATTAGAGGCCAAAAAATTATTCTCGTGAAAATTAGAAAAATTATTTTCCTCTAAATTTTGGGGGGGGGGGGGGGGGCGGTATCTATTTGAATTGGCGGAATTTCCCCAAAATTAGAGAACGAAAATTGCGGTGTATAAGAAGAAAAACAAAAATTCGGATCTAAAAATTTATCTTCGTTGCTCCGGGAACTATCCGGGTGAGCTTGCCTCGAGGAATAATCTACTTCGGAGCTAGAAGAATAATTATTAAATACCGAAAAAATTATTCTCATTAAAATTAGAAAAATTATTTTCATCAAAGTTTGAAAAAAAATTCTTTAAAAGATGAAAAATTATGATCATAATTATTATCAAAATTATTTGCATAATATTGAGGATAATTATTTTCATAATAATTATTTTGAGCATATGAATGTAAATAACAATCCTCACTTTGATGAGACGCATTACAATAATAACAACAATTTTGGCATTTTTGTGCCGCTTCCAAAAGATATACTTGGCTTTGAAGCTCGGCAACTTTTACGGCCAATTCAAGTGATTGCATAATAAAAAATAAAAAGGAAACAACCTTTACTCAAATGAATGAAATTTTAAAAATATTTTTATTATATAAATTTTTTTCAAAAAACGGGTTAAATTAGTCCCAGACTTCCCAAGATCTACCCGATGAAGGGTTTGCAAGGTACTAGAGGCTATGATGGGAATTCAAGCCCAAAACATCCTTTCCGAGAATTTAGATTACGCTTTTTAAGATTTTTTTTTTTAAATTTAAAGAGAAGGGGGAGAAGAAAGAGAACGATAAAATCAATAGATATTCTCTTTCAAAATATCAACACAGATCCCCGACAACGGCGCCAAAAACTTGGTGAGCAAAACTATGCTTGCAAATGACAACGACAAGTGTACCATGTCGGATGTAGTATAGGCTTTATAAAAACCAAGGTCGTATAAAAATCTGGGCGTGTTGATTACTCTTACTCAAGACGATCTCTATTGTTCTATCAAATAGAACTTTGGAGTTGGTAACAAAAGAAATCAAAAAAGTGAAGAAGGAGGAGAATGAGAAATAAGGGAAAACAAAAGAAATTACAACTATTGAATTAAAAGTACATTTGCAAAAAATAAAGGAGGAGCATAAGAACTACTACAAACATGAAAATAAAGACAAGAAAAGAAGAGTCTAAACCTAAAAATCCGTCTCCAAAACTTTCTCCCCCAGTTCCTGGTGAAGCTGGCTTTAAATAGGCAGAGATTTTGGGTTACATGCCCTCGGTTACGCCCGTGACCAAGGGCGTGTAAGGCGCGCGATCATCTCGGAGCGGAAAGGGCGCAGTCTGGCATTAATGCAGGCGATTTGGGCGCGTCACGCCCTAGGTCACGCCCGTGACCTAGGGCGTGTAACCTTCAAAGTGTGCTGCTGCCGGGAATCTTCGGTGGGAAGAAGCGGGGAGTGGCGCGGGATGAGTCATGCCCATGACATTGAGTCACGCCCCTGGTCACGCCCGTGACCGAGGGCGTGTAACGTGGCAGGCGTGCTGGCAGCTGGTGGTGGGGTCCTGGCCGTGACTTGGATGCCACGCCCCCATGGTCACGCCCGTGACCTGGGGCGTGTAAATCTTGATCTCAGCGGTTCTGATTCGTCTCAGCGGTTCTGCTTCGTCTCAGCAGGTCGCGGCCATGACATTGGGTCACGCCCTTGGTCACGCCCGTGACCTGGGGCGTGTACTTGGCAAATTCTTCACGGAACGACCCCGGGGTGGTAGAAACAGGTCTGGAACACCGCGCAGGTTACACGCCCATGGGTCACGCCCGTGACCTTGGGCGTGTACTTGAAGTTTTTGTTCAATGCGTCCAAAAAAAACCTGAAATACACAAAAAAACTTAAGATAGTTTATAAAATTGAAAAGATAATAATTTTAATAAGAAAAACATAAAAATTAATTAATTTCATATTAAAATAAATTAAACTTATATTAAAAGATAAGTACAAAAAGTACTCATCAATAGTCCTTCAACGTGTGATCAAAACTCCAACAGAACAAGCATCGCCTCCCGGTAGGTTTTTGACTGTGGAAAAGCCAAACCACCCGGTGAAGGCGATGCTCACAATGGCGACGCATAATTATAATATGTAGGTTCTTTGTATAAAGATCTAGATTCTTCATATGATGAACTCTACAGATTATAATTACGGCTTCCTAAATGGCAATCATCACTAGTATGATTAAATGATTTACACCATCTGCATTGTTGATAAGCATACATATTGGTGCAAAGATGGATTCACAAATAATATAAGCTGAAAAAGAACTCAGAATGCACGAGGAAAAATTAAATCAAAAGAAACCTGATTTTTGAAATACTTAAAAGCAGATAATAAGAGAATCTACAAACACTAAATTCAAACAAATATGATATACAAATGGAAAAGAACTTTATCTCTTCTCGCTCTCTCTCAAGCAACTCAAACGACTGTGTTCCCTGGCAACGGCGTCAAAAACTTGATGCACAGAACTAGCACATTGCTATAGGCGGTAGCGAGGCAGCAGCACGAAACGGCAGTGTACCATCGTTCAAGTAATATAAAATGGGAGTGATTCCCAAGTATCGATCTCGAAGAAACACAGTAAGGTGGAGTTTACTTTTTAGGAAGGACTTGAGATTGAAGTCCTTTAAGTTGGATGGAACGTGTAGGTGGTGATTTGGTTTATGGAAAATAAAAGAAAAGTATTTAAACTAATACTATGCAGGCCGCTATGCACTGCTTCGTAAGGCAGATGGAAACTATGCAGGCCGCTATGCACTACTTCGCTAGGCGGATGCACGAGAAGGCAAGCGGATGAGGTGAGTGTAACTGCGGAAGGTTTTGAGGCCGTTAGCACCTCTTGGCTAGGCGGGTGGATTACACGGGCCGCTATGTGTGAAATTTTCCGTAGATCTAAGAGTGAACAGGAATTGTATAACTAAAAGTTCAAGCCAATCAACCAGAAGCACATGAAACAAACACAATCTTTATTGATCAAGCAAAGTTCTTCATTACAAGGCGAGGTATACATGGCGAGACATGATTTCGCCAGTACACAAAAAATAGAAGAGAAACACAGCTGAAAGGAAAACTAGCGGTCTGACTTTCCGAGACCGCCTGACCGCACGACCTGATAGTCCGCCCGGCTAGAAAACAAGACCGCCCGAACTGCCTGCCTGCGCCTTGAACAACACCAACTGAGAACCACGCGAACTCCCAGACTCCACTGATCCTCCCGAACTCCAGTAACCTGCACTGCAACCCGCGAGACCGCCCGAACACCTTCAGAAGAGGAGATGACAGCTGCTACCCGCACAATCCGCAGAAGCTGCACAAAACAAGTTCGATCAGCTAACCGGCCGGTCACAAAAAAGAGACCGCAAGAACAGGTCGCGAGCTCAGCTTACACTTGGTGCGATATATTTGCTGCTACAGTGGCTCCTATTTATAGGCGTGAGACCTGATCCAGTAACCACCCTATGAGATAGGATCACCACCCCTTGATCGCGCGACCAGACCGGTCAACCCGCGCGACCAGCAAAAGAACCTCCTGCTTAGTGAGCTCGCCGACTTCAACAGAAGCCGCGCGATCATGACAACTCGCCCGATCATGTCGCTCACCACCTGTGTTCGCTACCCGACCTCCTCCAGAGACCGTGAACACACCAGACCGACTAGGGCACAGCCGGCCAAGTCGATCAAACACTTGTGACCGCATATACCAGTTGATCACCGAAAGACCAGCCATGCGAACACAAACCGGAGACCGCGCGACTAAGAAGACTTTAGTTTGCACGCACCACAAAGAAATTGGACAGCCACCATACTGGGCTGCCCCCACCACGCGGTCACAAGCACCAGACTGCGCGCCGCCCTTACCAGGCAGAAACCTGCACCGCCACGCGGTCACACGACCAGACCGCGCAGCCACACCTCGGCACCCTTGGACAGAAGAACGGTGGTCACGCCGAGAAGCCTGCTGCTAGACCAGAGAGGTAAGACCGCCAGAGGAGACCGCAAGACCGAGCGGTCAGACCAGACCACGCGGTCTCCCCCCCAGACCGCCAACTTCACAAACTTCCACTTCAACATTTTCAACACTCCCCCTTGAAGTGGGAAGTTGAAAACAGCCCAAGTAAACTCCTTAGTCGAGTAAACGGCCCCTTCGCCAGCGCCTTTGTGAAGATGTCAGCAATGTTGTCCTGACTCCGAACATGCTCGACCGATAGAAAGCCCTCCAGCACCTTCTCACAAATGAAATGATGCTCGATCTCAATATGCTTGGTCCTCGCGTGACAAACTGGATTAGTAACCAGTTTGAGAGCACTCTCATTGTCGCCGCGGAGCAGAGTCGGACACCCAACCTCCTTATGGATGTCTCCAACCAACCTCCTAAGCCAGATGGCTTCTTGAGCTGCCAAGGCCGAAGCATTGTATTCCGCTTTCGTGGTTGAGACAGACACGGAATCCTGCTTCTTACTGCACCATGATATAGTTGTGGGGCCCGCCATGAAGACGTATCCAGGCGTCGACTTCTGATCATCCAAATCTCCCCCGTAATCGGCATCCATGTTCCCATGCACCTCGAAGCTCGCATCCCTCCTGTAGAGGAGACCCATATCCGAAGTCGTCTTGACATACTTCAATATATTCATGGCCGCTAGATGATGAGGCATCCATGGTTCTGCCAAATAACAGCCACCCTGCCAACTGCATACGCAATATCCGGCCTGGTAATCATCAGATAGATCAAGCTCCCAACCAGAGCCCGGAACACCAGCGGATCTTCCAAAATCCCCCCCTCATCCTTGCGAAGTTTCATGGCCTTCTCCAGAGGTGTGGAAATGCACTTCCCTTCCTTCATGCCGAACTGTTCCACGATTTGCTCTGCATATCCATCCTGGGACACCAGCACTCCACTTCCCTTCCTCTGCACTTCGAGTCCAAGAAAATGGTGAAGCTCACCTATGTGCTTTATCTCAAACCTGATAGATAGCTCAGCCCGAAGCCTTGCTACTTCCTCCTTCGAATTCCCTGTCACGATCATATCGTCGACGTAAAGCAGCACGATGACTTGAAGCTCCCCGCTCTTCTTGACGAACAAGCTTGAGTCTGAGTCTGAGTCTGAAGCACCAAACCCACAGAATAAGAGATACTCTGCTATCTTTCCATACCACGCCCTCGGCGCTTGCTTCAACCCATACAGGGCCTTCTTCAACTTGCAGACATGCTCCGGAAAATCTTCAGATACGAAACCTGGTGGCTGGACCATGAAGATGTCCATGTCAATTTTGTCGTACAAGAACGCATTCTTTATGCCGAGCTGCCAAATCTCCCACCCCCAACACGCCGCCAAGGCAATCACAACCCGAACTGAAGTCATTTTTGCCACCGGACTGAATGTCTCTTCATAGTCTTCACCATATTGCTGCGAGAATCCCCGAGCCACAAGGCTAGCCTTGTATCGCTCGATACTGCCGTCTGCCTTCTTCTTGAGCTTGTAGACCCACTTGCATGTTACAGGGGTGATACCCGTGGGCTTGGGCACCAGAGACCAAGTCTCATTCTTCTTAAGAGCACTCATCTCTTCCTGCATAGCTAAAACCCACTATTCCACGCCTTTGGCCTTTTCAAAGCTCGACGGCTCCCTCTCATCCAAGGGACCAGCAAAGAAACACGAGACAAAGCTCACCATGTTTCCTCCTGTATAGCGATCAGGGGCAATGATTGTTTGCTTCGATCTCCGCAACACCTTCCCCTGACTCACAGTATCTTCAGCTGCTTCTTCTCTAGCTCCCCTTCCAGACGTACTCGGAGCATCGCTCCACCTGCTTCCTGTTCCAGAAGCCTCCGCCTCAGAACTAGATATTGATGGACCACCTGGTGACACAGGCAGCTCCACCTGAAGATTTTCCACAGCTTTCTCCGGCTCCTCCACCCTGCTTTCTGGTAGCTCAACACCAGAACTTCCCTTGTAAGACGTTACCTCGTTGAACATGAAGTCGCGAGATACAACAAATCTCCGCATCTCAGGGGCCATGCACTTCCAGCTCTTCTTTCGATCATCATAACCCACGAAGACTAGCTTCCTTGCTTTCGCATCTAGCTTCGTCTGAAGCGCATCTGGAACGTGCACATAGCAGGTGGAACCAAACACCCGAAGGTGTGCCACGCTTGGCTTTTCCTTGAACATCAATTCATGTGGGGTCTTCATATTAATGGGACTAAGAGGCATTCTGTTGATGACGTTGGCAGCACAAGAAATTCCCTCCGCCCAGAAGGACTTTAGGATACTCTTGGCATGCAGCCAACACTTGCAGGTCTCCGTCAGATGACGGATCTTCCGCTCTGCAACTCCGTTTTGCCGTGGAGTATGAGCACAAGTAAGCTCCCTCCGGATGCCTGCCTTCCTGTAAAAAGTAGAGAACTCACCAGAGGTGAACTCCCCTCCGTTGTCAGTCCTCAGCTTCTTAACCCGCAGGCCTAGCCGACCTCTCGTGCCGTATGACAGCACTATCATTCGTCCACATTTTGTCAACATAAGAACTTGTTGATAAAACGAACAAGTCTTTAGCTCTTCTCCCCACATGAACGACCTCCGCCTTCACTGCTTCAACATTTCGAAGAAATCTCACTTCTGTTGGGCCAAACAGAACGTGATACCCAGCATCTACAGCGTTGGTCACGGAGAAGAGGTTTTTCCTCATACCAGGCACATGATAGACACTCTTCAAAGTTAGCGTCCCCTATTGCCCATGGAAACAACCCTCACCTTCTCGACAACATGCACAGTATTATCAGCAGTAATAATGGCATCATTACCTGAGTACGGCTAAGCTGAAGAAAGCTTCGACTCGTCCCCGGTGAGGTGATGACCACACCCCGAGTACACGATCCAGTCCTCCTGATAATTGATAGGAGCTGGAGCTCCAACAGAAGTCGAGAAGGCTCCTCCCCATCCTCCATAAGTCCGTTTGGCCTCAGCTTACTCCTTTCCTGCAGCAACATGCCCTGGCTGAAGATTCACCTGACAATCCTTCCTGATGTGACCAACCTTTACGCACCTGAAGAACTTGGGACCTTCTCCCTTCTTCTTCCCTTCAGCCTTAGGAGCATAGCCCCTCTCCTGCTGTCCAGAAGTTGAAGGCCCATTGCCTCCTCCAGCGGTCTTCTTCTTATCCCACTTCTTCTTCTTTCCCGTGAAGAGAACTTCGACATCTCCCCCATACACTGACACCCCCGCCATCTGCCTTGCCAGACTCTCCTGCGAAGCAAGCAGATTTTCCATCTCCAGCAGAGACGGCTGATTTGCCCAACCCTGCACCGACGTCACAAAGGCAACATATTCCTTCCGCAAGCCACGGATGGTGTGCCTCTTCAGCTTTGCCTCGAAAATTGGCTCTTTAGGATCCAGCGCTGAAATCTCGACGCACAAGTTCTTCATCTTCAAGAAGAACGTAGAGATAGAAAGGTCACCTTGAGCCGATCTGGCCAGCTCATTCTCCAGGAATTGAAGTCTTGCCAAATTTTTCTTATTAAACAGCCCATCCAGGGCTCTCTATATCTCTGCAGCTGATCCACACCCCAAGATGTGATCAAACAGGTCAGGTGATATTTCCCTCTTCAGGGCAAACTCTGCTTTGGCATTAATCCGCCTCCAGTTCCTCACCTCATGACCATTATCCCCAATCAGAATAAATTCCTCTATGCTCTCTCCTCCAACTACCTCCCATAGGTCCTCACCCAGAAGATAACTTTGCATACACGACTTCCACTTCTTAAAGTTAGTCGATGTAAGCATCTCAATTCCAAGACCCCTTGCTTCCATGGCTTTTCCACTGGTTCCTTCTTCACAAAGGCGATGGCAACTTTTAGTTATTCACTACTATATCCACTCCAACCTACCTCTGATACCATGTGAAATTTTCCGTAGATCTAGGAGTGAGCAGGAATTGTATAACTAAAAGTTCAAGCCAATCAACCAGAAGCACATGAAACAAAAACAATCTTTATTGATCAAGCAAAGTTCTTCATTACAAGGCGAGGTATACATGGCGAGACATGATTTCGCCAGTACACAAAAAATAGAAGAGAAACACAGCTGAAAGGAAAACCAGCGGTCTAACTTTCCAAGACCGCCTGACCGCACGACCTGACAGTCCGCCCGGCTAGAAAACAAGACCGCCTGAACCGCCTGCCTGCGCCTTGAACAACACCAACTGAGAACCACGCGAACTCCCGGGCTCCACTGATCCTCCCGAACTCCAGCAACCTGCACTGCAAGCCGCAAGACCGCCCGAACACCTTCAGAAGAGGAGTTGACAGCTACTACCCGCACAATCCGCAGAAGCTGCACAAAACAAGTTCGATCAGCTAACCGGCCGGTCACAAAAAAGAGACCGCAAGAACAGGTCGCAAGCTCAGCTTACACTTGGTGCGATATATTTGCTGCTACAGTGGCTCCTATTTATAGGCGTGAGACCTGATCCATTCACCACCCTATGAGATAGGATCACCACCCCTTGATCGCGCGACCAGACCGGTCAACCCGTGCGACCAGCAAAAGAACCTCCTGCTTAGTGAGCTCACCGACTTCAACAGAAGCCGCGCGATCATGACAACTCGCCCGGTCATGTCGCTCACCACCTGTGTTCGCTACCCGACCTCCTCCATACACCGCGAACACACAAAATCGACTAGGGCACAGCCCGCCAAGTCGATCAAACACATGTGAGCGCATATACCAGCTGATCGCCGAAATACCATCCATGCGAACATAAACCGGAGACCGCGCGACTAAAAAGACTTTAGTCCGCGCGCACCACAAAGAAACCGAACAGCCACCAGATCGGGCTGCCCCCACCACGCGGTCACAAGCACCAGACCGCGCGCCACCCTTACTAGGCAGAAACCTGCATCGCCATAACGGTCACACGACCAGACCGCGCAGCCACACCTCGGCACACTTGGACAGAAGAACGGCAGTCACGCCGAGAAGCCCGCGGCTAGACCAGAGAGGTTAGACCTCCAGAGGAGACCGCCAGACTGATCGGTCAGACTAGAGTGCGCGGTCTCCCCCCCCCCCCCCCCCCCCCCCCCCCCAAACCGCCAACTTCACAAACTTCCACTTCAACATTTTCAACACTATGCACCGCTTCACTACGCGGATGGAAGAGTAGGCTTGCAGATGGAATGGCTCGCACCAGTGGAGTCGAGGTGGATTATACAGGCCATTAGCATCGCTTAGCTTAGCGGATGGAAGAGTAGGCTCGTGTAATGGATGAGTAGGCTAGCATAATGGAATGGAGGGTGATGGTGAAGTGGAAGATGGAATAGGGGGCGCACCTCATACACACATATAAATAAGATAATTTCATAGAAATGAAACTAACATTACAAATTTTGGTTTATAATGCACATCATCAAAATGTAAGGAATCTAACATATACAACCATCAAAACAAAGAGCGGGAAAGCAAAGGAATCAACCCAATTCGAAGTCTTGTCAAAGATTCACGATTGGAATTGTTGGGTTGTCAATCCGCGTCCAAGCTCGGTCCTTAACTGCGTCCGGGGTAGAGAAGGTTGTCACTGCCTCCCAATGGCCCGTCTTCTTCATCTCGCGATCCGGCCACAAGACCAAAGCTTCCTTCTCCTTGGATGATGATGGATGTAGGGATAGAATCCTCTACTTGGAGGCTCTTGGATGATGGAGGGTGAAGGAGGATGAATGGTACCCGAAAACAGCGCTCAAAAAGACCTAAAATGCGGATTATAGTGGTAGGAGTCGTGAAAATGCGTATTTATAGAAAGCGGAATTTTGTTCTCGCACGATCAGTAGCGCACGACCAGTGGTCGTGCGAGAAGAAATGCCATTGATCCTGCGAGAACAACCTGTAGCAAAAATCCAGAAAGGCAAAATAGCGCACGATTAGTGGAGCACGACCAGTGGTCGTGCGAGAAGGAATCTAGTGATCGTGTGAACCGCTTGGGTGGAAAATGGGGAATGCGCACGACCAGTTGTCGTGCTCCTGATCGTGCGTGAACAAAAACGCACGACCAATGGCCTTTTAGGCTAAAAATGGCCCAAACCAACACCGAGCGTCCACACAACCCCTGTACCTGCAGGAAAATAGCCAGGGCCACTGGTAGAAATGAACATCCTGAGCATTCACATGAATAAATAAGACTATAAAAATAGCGGAATGAAAGGGGGGGGGGGGGGGGACAAACTACACCAGAATGGGCAAAAAATGGTGCACTTCGTGTAATCCGGAGTATCAATGCAATATAAGCAATAATGTGCATAAAGTGAAGTGCAAGTGAGAAAAAACTAGCCCAGATGAGTCCAAAAAACCCTATATAAATCAGACTCATCACACATCCACCCCAAACCACCCCAAATCTTGGGAGGACGTGTTTTATGTGATATTAAATCAGTGGCCAAGATTTCATCACCTTTGGTTGAGGATTGACCATTCAAACCCAACATGTGCATTTTTGACCTATTGACCCCTAGTTTGATCAATCTTGGGCTAATTAATTAGCCAAGTAAATCAATCCCAAATGGGATGAAATTATTACCAGTGTCATATCATTACCCGAAGGGCCATACACCAAAATTTGGAAGGGTTTGGAGGTCATTAGACCCTATAATTAATAATTACATGAATAATTAAATATTTACAAAAGCTTTAGAAAACGTTTATCCAAAAAATTTCATTTTTGGATATGATTAGGGGGTAGGTATAATTAAACTATGCTCGATGTTTCAGAACATTTGGATGTCTGGTTTAGTGGGGGCACTTAAATCAAGCTCTGGTCAACCCTTTGTACATGTTGCACCATTTTGAGTGTTGTGGTCAGACCACAGACCCAAATTGAATGAAATTAATTTTGAATTAAAGTAGACCTCAGAGGCTACAAGTTTTGTGTTTAACACTTTTTCATCTGGAGGATCTAAGTATTTTCTACTATTAATTCTAAGTACTGCATATAATATGACAGAAAAATACAATATTTACTCATTTAATATAAATGATCTTGCACAGAACCTGAAGCAAGGATGGACTTCATCCCATCATCTTCCTCCTCTGGCCAACGTCCAGGATTGGCCATGCCTGGGCGACCTTTGTCCCCATTTTCCCGGCCACCTGAGTGTCGTCCCGGCCGACCAATGCCACCACCACCTTCGTTGAGGTGGTGGCCGGCGATTAGCGGTGGTTGGCCGGACGGAGGTGGCCGGAACAGGGGTATGGAAGCGGAATTAAAACTCCAAAAATGGAGCTTTTGGACTACACAGTTTGGGGCCCTTTGGCCTCAAATCATGCAATCAATCATATGAGATCTACCCACAGAGAGAGAGGAGGAGGGGATGACTTTAGTGGAGGGGAGATTCCTTATTGTTTTCCGATTAGCCATGGCCGACCTTGGAGCTTTTGTTACCTTTGAAATCTCCTATCCAGACGGGCAAACTCCTTCAGTTAGGTGGGGGGGAATACTCCCCTCAGTCTAGTGATGAATATAAGAGGCTCAATTTGGGAGGGGAAGGGTGTAACTTCCAATTGCCATGAAGGCCATTAATGGTCATTTACGGCCATGGTGAAAACCTCCCAATTAAGCCCCCATGTGGGCTAGAAAAATCCTAAACTTCTTGTAACAGCCAGAGGATATGAATCCCCATCAATTAGGAGATCAATTGGCCTCCCTTGGTCATGAATGTCATTAATCCTCTCTTTCTCTCTCCACCATTTTTGGGGGAAATAAGATTTTCTCTCTCCTGGTCGAATTCTCTGAAATTGACTGGTTAAATCAGTAACTCCCAGCCACATTAGCTAGTGGAGCACTTCAATTGGGTCTAGCCAAAGTGGATTGGGCTTGATTAGGTCAAAATAGGTCATTTTGACCAAAATTTAGGGTGGAGTTGACTTTAGTCAATTTGACCATTTAGGATGACACCAATGAGTTTCTAGTGACCCATTGGCCTCCCCTAAGTGTTAGGAAGGTCTATGTAGGGTCAATTTGTCAAGGTGGTGGTCAATTGACCCACAATAGGGCAATTTGACCAAAATAGGGCTAGAGTTGACTTGGGTCAAATTGGCCAAATTGGTGGCGCCATAATGGGGCTTTTTGTTCCATTGGGTTCCTAATATGCTTATAAGTGTATGGGAATGGTCAATTCTACATGGTGGAGGACAATTGACCTTAATTAGGCTACTTTGACCAATTTTGGGTTAATGTTGACATTGGTCAACTTGGCCTCTTTGTTCGACACCAATGGGTCCTTGGTGCTCTAAGGGACCCTCCAAAGGGTAAGGTGTGTCATGGTATGGTTAAGGGGTAAAGGTGAGGGCTTAAAGTCCAACCCTTGGCTTGGTAACTGAGAATTGCTATTTGCAGACCACTGTGGTTTCCACCTTCCTTCCTAAGCTTTAATGCTCCCTATGTGCTTACTATGGTTTTGGCATGCCCTAGTCATGACAAAACCATCCTAGGGGTCTTGTTTTATGGGGGATGTTACATTTTGAGTACCCTTCAGATATCTCAGAATTCTTTTCATAGCTGAGTTTGAGATTCTTTGGGGTTCACTTGATATCTTGAACAGACACATGTAGCAGACATAATGTCTGGCCTACTAGCAGTGAGGTAGAGCAATGAGCCAATTATGCTTCTATATATGGACTCATTATATGTTTTATCTTTTTCATCCTTGTCTAGAGACACACTTGAACCCATAGGAGTTCTCATAGGGGTAGAATTCTCCTTACCAAATTTCTTAATGATATCCAAGGTAAATTTGGCCTGAGAAATAAAAATTCCTTCCTCAGATTGCTTTACTTAGAGACCTAAGAAATCTTTTAGCTCTCCCATACTGCTCATTTCAAATTTACTTTGCATAAGTTTAGCAAACTTTTTGCAAAGACTCCCATCTATTGATCCAAATATGATGTCATCAACATATATCTGGACCAAAAGGATCTGGCCCTTCAACTCTCTCAAGAAAAGAGTCTTATCTATTTTCCCTCTTGAGAATTTGTTTTCAAGAAGAAAGGTAGACAGTGTCTCATACCAGGCCCTTGGAGCTTGCTTTAGCCCATATAAGGCATTCTTGAGGAAATATACATGATCAGGAAAGTTTGGAGAGACAAAACTGGTGGTTGAGCTACATAGACTTCCTCTTGTAGATTTCCATATAGGCTAGAAAGAGTGTGATGGCCTCCAGTCTAGCAACAGGTGCAAATGTCTGATAAAGTCTATGCATTCCTCCTGCAGGTATCCTTGAGCTACTAGCCTTGCCTTGTTCTTTACAATCAATCCAGCTTCATCCACCTTATTTCTGTAAACCCACTTTGTCCCAATGATATTATGCCCTTGTGGCCTTGGGACTGTTGGAACAAGGTCTTCCGCATTTCCTAGGTTTGAGAATAATAAATCCTATGTGTATTTGATCTTGTGTGCTTAAGTGTGCAGGAAACAAGTCCATAGGACTCAAGGATAACATAAGACGGTTGCCCCCAAAATTGAGCCAATAATTCCAACATGCCCACTAGCACCGGTGGTAGCACCTAGCGCAGGCACTAGCGATGATTTGCTCAATTCCGTGAACATCTTTAGAAAGCACTAGCATCAGTCAGTAGAGCATAGTGCAGGCTGTAGCGAGGAGCACAAGAGGCAAGGCGGCGGAGTTTCCTTGGAATGAAGATACGTACGCGAAGAATATTTCTTAATATGGGATAGCGGTGGCGGTAGCGCTAGCACAGGCGCTAGCGCTCACTCCTATAAAAGGAGGCCTCTTCTCTCGTTTTTAATACACAAGTTTGAGAGAGGTGGAGTGCTAGAATTCCAGAGCCTTATTTGGCCAAAAGTTGATCTCCCACCAAAGCTCTGCGAATTTCTGAAGGAGGATTTCTTCACGCCGGATCCAAATGACAACCGCTTCAACAACGCTTATTCTACAGCGGATCTTCATCTCCAACTTCAGAAGTTCTTTAAGAGGGAGTTTTTATTATTGTCATTTCATATATTTTGTAAACTGTTAGAGAATTCGCCTCGTGTTGGCAACTAGATCTGGGTAGGACATAGGGCAGAAACTCCCCTCGTGTTGGCGACTAGGTCTAAGTTAGGTCTAGGGGGTGCTCAAGGCCATATCTGGGGAAGGATTGTCCAGAGCGGCTTGAGGCCGTATCCGGGGAAGGATAGGCTAGGGCCATCGGTTTGTGGGGATGCGAGTCGGGATAGAAAACAAAAAGAGTTTTATTATTTGCCTTCGATTTCTAGCGTCATAAGAAATCAAGTTTTGTAAACTCTCCTTTTCATATTAATAAAATGATGTCTCAATTTTATCTCAATTAATATGCTTGATTTCTTATTTTCCTCTCTTGTAATTTTAAATATGACAAAATATTATAAAAGTTTTAAAACGCTTATTCCCCCTCCCCCCCCCCCCCCCCTCTAAGGGCGCCTACCGATCCAACAAGTGGTATCATAGTGGTTGTATTCCAATCGGCTTAACAACCGGGAATATATGGCGTCTCATGATCTCGCTTCTATTAGTGGGGTAAATTTTTATGAAGAAGAAAAATCACTAGCACCACCTTTATTTAAAGGAACAAATTATAGAGGATGGAAAATTTTAATTAAAAAATTTATTAAAACTATAGATATCGAAGCATGGAATTTAGAAATAGTTAGACCAGCGGATGAATCAAATAAAAAAGAACGTCATCTAAATGCAAAAGCCAAACACTATTTATTTTGTGGTCTATCAAATGAAGTTTTCAAATTAATATATTGTTTTTCTAGTGCATACAAAATATGGAAATTTCTTGAAGAAATGTATGATCTTCCTCTCACAAGTATGGAACAAACATAGGAGGATAAGGACATACAAGCATCCACCATTATTCAAGAAGATCTCTCTCATAGCAAAGCCATGGAAATCATGGAAAGTGACCTAGACGAAGAGAACAATACATCAAAAGAAAAAGAAGATGAAATTTCATCTATGAAGGAGGAAGGCCTAGAAGACGACAAAGGAACTTCATGTTCACATTTTACCTCTTCCAATAGCGATGTAAGAAAGTCAAATTCTTCTTCCATATACTAAAAATTGCTAAACGTAAAATGAAGAAATTGAAATTTGCTAATAAAAATTATGTTTAGAAGATAAAAGATTAAAAGCTAATTCAAATTCTAAATGTGATGTGGCTTCTCCATCTTGCCCAAAAATTGAAATCTTAAAACCTTGTTTTGATTGTAGTAATATTACTGAAAAATTCAAGGATTTTGAAAAAGAACTTTTAATTGTAAAAGAACAAAATGAAAATTTATCTTTAGAAAATTCAACTTTGAAAAGTGATTGTGCTACGTGCCAAAACTATAAAATTGAAATCAAGGAGATGGATGAAACATTTGAGGAATTTAGAAATGACTATTAAAATCATATTAACTTTATTGTTTCCACTCTTAAAAATAGCATAATAGCTTATAATAAAGCTAGGCATAATCTAAAGATCAAGAATGATGACTTAAAATCAAAAATCAACTTGCTTATGAAAATTATAAATAAAAATTCACAATATCAAGAAATATCCAAAAGCATGTTGAATATGAATATGAATATCTTAGCTAAACCCAATAATAGGAGTAAGAAACACAAAGTATTTGTAAATCAAAGTCAAAATCACCATTATTTACAAAATCATGTTCTCCTAACTTAAAATTACACAAATTTCCTATGAACAATAACTTCAATAATCATTACAGTCATTATCTTCAATATAAAGATAATCACAATGGAAATTTGATGCATAAGAATAACATTAAACCTAAGTAAGAGTGGAGACCCAAAATTAAAGATAAAACATTAACTCCACTTGAAAGGGTTCTATCATTCTCATCTCCCCAAAAGTCATCTAGTTATATTTGGATACCCAAAGGAACCACCACACTTGGTCCCCTTTAGAAACCTAAATCTCTTATTCATTAGGTATCACCAAATGCATGAAGTAGAATAATTTCCAAAATGAAATATACAAAATTTCTACTGCATGATATGCTTTAATGTCTTTTATTTTTTAGTTTTCTTATTTATTAAGCAATTATGTTATGGTCATTTTATATATTATTTGAAGTATGATCTTATCTCTTAAAACTTAATGAGTTTATAAATCAAATTGATCAAAATTCAAAATCATATTTTATTTTGATGACCTGTCTATTTTTCTTATATTCATTGCCTATAAATATCTTATATTATCCATATGAATCAAAATCTAAATTTGTTATGAGATATTTATCTAAATTAATAAAATCATGAACTTCACATTTTCTCTTTCAAAATTTTTTTGAGATATCACTTTCCTATTTTTATGCATGAACATCACTTTACCTTAAAATCATTTAAATCATGCTTATTTGGCTTTTTTAACATGATATCCTATGCTTACATTTCCTATCATTTTGAACATACATTATATTTATAAATATAAGCATTAGAAAAATCAAAATGTAGATATTAGAAAATATATATCATGGCATGGTCATCTAATATAATATTTGAAATTTGACATTGTCCCCTAAAGCCTAAATAAGGTTTGCAAATCAAATTAAATCAAAAGTAAAAGTCAGGTTTTCATTTATAAATGACCAATCTATTATCACTAAAATCATGCATATCTGTTTTGTTCAATCATGTCTTCTTTGTTTGTACATCCTATAATATTAAGCTTAAATGGATGTGCAAACTCAAGAATAAAGGTTTAATGAATATGGAGCTTTAATGAATATGGAGCCCATGTTCTAAAATTTTAACTTTCGCAACTTCTTGCGATTTCTTCTCGTCTCTTCACTTCATTAGACATGTCTTACATTGCACAAACATTATTAAGCAAAATCGAAAGTGAAATCGAAGAAAATCTAGGCTATATGATTAAAATAAGCACTCTCTGTGAGCTAACGCAGGCGCTAGGACCTAACGCATGTGTTAGCTTAAGTGTCCGATTTTATGTAATTTTAAAATTCTGAAAAATCACTAAAAATATATCACCTTATATGTACTACTCATTTTTGCATTTTTGCCATCAATTGATTTTGAAAAAAATAAAAATAAAAAAACTACAAAAGCCAAAATTGCAAAAAATATTTTATTCTCTTCGATTCTTTATTTACTTGTTTAATTTCTATTTCTATATGCAAAAAACAAATACAAAAATATAAAACAAAGAATTATCAAAAATCATTTTTTGAACTTAAACTTTTTTATTTACATATATCTTGCGAAAGGGAGATTTGGGCAATCATCCCATCACATCTCCTAGTACCGGGCGAACCCCTCACAGGGTAGAGCTCGGGAAGTCCAAGATCAATCTTAAGAGTTCAAACTTTAAATCAAAATTATTTTTTCAAAATATTAAAAATACTGTATGGACTTTATTGTGAAAAACTAGCATGATTTAATCTATCATTTAGACCGTCTACAATATTATAATTCCTCTTTTCAAACTACTTTGAACATTGTTTTTATCATGCTTTGATATATCTACTTATATGTGCACCAATTGTAGTGAAAAGGTTGTGTAGAACCAAGCTTAGCATGCCTCTAAGTATGAGTAGATGTTTTATGGTTGATAATGATTTTTATTTACTCACTTATTTTGGCATAGTCTACTTGTGCTTTTAAACTAAGAATGCTTGCTTGTGAATTGTAATTGTACAATGAATTAAACTTTGCACAAGTATCTTACATACACCACCTTTGTTTGCACTCTTAATATTTAAGAAAAGTGGTTGTCCTTTCAAATTACATTGGTTTGCAAAACAAGTGTATTCGGATAACTTTGTACAAAAAAAATAATCAAGAAATAAATTGACAAAGATAACTCCACCAAGCACTACTTGAACCTCCTGATAAGTCTTAATAAGCATTGTGAGGTTGAGCACCTTGGAAAGAATAGTATAGTGTCTTGTGCAAACCTTCATTTTTAAACCACTTATTCTTAAGTACACCGGATCACAAAAAATCAATATTGAAAAATAAAGTGTGTGATCCCCCAAGCACTACTTTGCACCCTGATAAGTCTTAATGAGCATTGTGTGTGCAAAGCACCTTGGTTGTTGTACATTTTTTTCTATGTGCATTGAACTACGTGGAAGTAAAATTATTTGTGTTTTATTGTGCACTTTACTCTACATATGTCTTATATTTTTGATTAAATCATTTGTTTACTCTATTAAAAATACACTTATGTGCACATCATTATCTTCCATAACACTTCTTCTCATGAGTATTGGATCCTAATGCTAAAATTTTATACTATCTTTATATATATAAATGCACTAGATAACCTAGCATGCTCTCTACAATATTTTGTATGTTTTGAATTTGTAAATTAATATAACATTATAGTAATCTCTTTTTGAAAACATTATTTCATGCTTGGTTACTTTATTGTCAAACTTAAAGATTTTAAATGAAAATTGATTTACAAAAAAATCTTCATTTTTGGAATTTAACTCATATATCTTCTTATAAATCGTCATGTTTACAAAAAGATGTTTCTTGTATTTGTATAAGTCTTTCGCATCATCACCATTTATTTTTTACCTTGCGCTTTCATGCTTATATCAAAGTATTAAATCTCAAAATTCCTTTTTCAACAAATGGTACACTTGCTTGGTAGAATTTATATTGGTTGTTCTAACACAAATATCACTTTTATGCTAAAATCTTTAATTCATTAATGGATTTCAAAATAGCTATGAGAGTCTTTCAAAAATTCAAATAAAAATATAAACCCATAGGCTATGAACTTATCATTAGATTCAAAGGCTTAATGTTTCCAATGATTATTATCTCATAATTTCACATCTCACCATAGGGAGGGCGTAGGGTCGTAGACATTAGATAACCTGACCTCTAAGTCATGTCTTGTCCTTAACCGGGGAGGGTTCCAATGGGGCTTTGCGAAGCACTGGGGGGAAAGAGTGCTAGGTTGAGTATTTTCTAGTATTTGCATATGGGACTAACACCCCAACCTACGGCATGTATGCAGCTCCTCATGACCATCCATCACTTAGTACGGGGCTAGGGTGTAGATATATTGTCTGGGTAGATTGGTTACTTGTAAATCATTACCTTTTTATGCTTAAAACTCTTATATAAAGGGGGAGAACTAACATGATAATATTGATTACTTGGCAAATGTTATATTGTTAATCTTTATGCTAAAAACTCTAATCTATTTCTGTGAAAATATTTATGCTAAGAACTCTGATTTATTTCAATAAAAATTGTTTTTATGCTTAAAACTCCTTATCATTTCATTTCCTCTAAAAAGCTCGATCATGCCTTATCTTATTATCAAAAATCCTTTTTTATGTCTCTTGCTTCCTTACCCACTTTTTCTAATAACAAAAGGGGGAGAACTAATATGATAAATATTAATCGCTATCAAATGAGAAAAACAAACATGACTAATGATTATGATACCTTACATATCAGGGGAGCATTCACATAAGGGGAGCAAGTATTTAGGGGGAGCAATTCAAAATACCATAAATGACAATTATCCTAAGTCATCACTTTCACACACACACACAAGTAGGTTTCATTATGCTTATATATTAATGCTCTGATTTATCATTAATGGATTTTTTATTATCAAAAGGGGGAGTTTGTTGGAACATGGTCTTCCGCATCTCCTAGGTTTGAGAATAAAAAATTCTATGTGTATTTGATCTTGTGTGCTTAAGTGTGCAGGAAACAAGTCCATATGACTCAAGGATAACATAAGAAGGTTTCCCCCAAAATTGAGCCAATAATTCCAACATGCCCACTAGCACCGGCGCTAGCACCTAGCGCACGCGCTAGCGATGATTAGCGCAATTCCGAGAACACCTTTAGAAAGCGCTAGCGCCAGGCGGTAGAGGATAGCGCAGGTGGTAGCAAGGAGCACAAGAGGCAAGGCGGCGAAGTTTCCCTGGAATGAAGATATGCACGCGAAGAATATTTCTTAATATGGGATAGCGTCGGCAGTGGCGCTAGCGCAGGCGCTAGCGCTCACTCCTAGAAAAGGAGGCCACTTTTCTCGTTTTTAATACACATGTTTGAGAGAGGTGGAGTGCTAGAATTCCAGAGCCTTATTTGGCCGAAAGTCAATCTCTCACCAAAGCTCTGTGAATTTCTGAAGGAGGATTTCTTCACGCCGGATCCAAATGACGACCGCTACAACAACGCTTATTGTACAGCGGATCTTCATCTCCAACTTCAGAAGTTCTTCAAGAAGGAGTTTTTATTGTTTTCATTTCATATCTTTTGTAAACCGTTAGAGAATTTGCCTGGTGTTGGTGACTAGGTCTGGGTAGGACTTAGGATAGAAACTCACCTCATGTTGGCAACTAGATCTAGGTTAGGTCTAAGGGGTGCTCAAGGCCATATTCGGGGAAGGATTGGCTAGAGCGGCTTAAGGCCGTATCTAGGGAAGGATAGGCTAGGGCTATCGGTTCGTGGGGATGCGAGTCGGGATAGAAAACAAAAAGACTTTTATTATTTGCCTTCGATTTCTAGCGTCATAAGAAATCAAGTTTTGTAAACTCTCCTTTTCATATTAATAAAATGATGTCTCAATTTTATTTCAATTAATATGCTTGATTTCTTATTTTCCTCCCTTGTAATTTCAAATATAACAAAATATAATAAAATTCTTTACAACCCTTATTCACCCCCCCCCCCCTAAGGGCGCCTACCGATCCAACAAGGACAAGTTTCCATACCTTGCACCTTTTGAATTGATTTAGCTCTTCTTGCATAGCCATAACCCAGAATTGTTCCTTGTTGGCCTCCTCAAATTTCTTAGGCTCAAGTTGGGATAGAAAGTTAAGATGCAAGTTTTCATTTAGTGCATTTCTTCTGGTTCTCACTCCATCAATGAGCTCACTAATTATCTGATTTGCTGGATGATTTCTATGATGTCTCATAGCAGTAGGTATTACTCTTGATGGTTCTTTAGTTTCAGCAACTTCTTCAGCTCCTATTTCATGATTCTCATTTAGGGGATTTGGCTCTTCAGTAGACTCTTCTACTGATTCTGGAATAGAGTCCATTGTGGAGTACTTATTCTTCTCAACAAGTTCTTCTCGCTGATTCTGAGGTTCTCTAATCTTTCTTCAATTTCTGCATTGGATGAACTAGAAGAAGGATTATGCAGCGTACTGCACTCATCAAAAATAATATGAATAGATTCATCAATTGTAAGAGCATTCTTATTGAAGACTCTATAGTCCTTGCGATGCTTGTTATACCCTACAAAGACACCTTCATAGCTCTTTTCAGAGAATTTGGTAATATACTGCTTATTGTTTTTCAGCATATATCACTTACTTCCAAAGGTTTTGAAGTAAGCTAGTGTTGGCTTCTTACCCTTAATTAGCTCATAAGGAGTCATATTATGGTTCTTTTTTATGAGTGCTCTATTTTGCACATGACATGCAGTGTTAACTGCCTCAGCCCAAAGGTATTCTGGGAGTGAGGAATCACTTAGAATGGTCCTACCAGCTTCAATAAGTGTTTTATTTTTCCTCTCAGCCACCCCATTCAGTTGGGGAGTTCTGGGAGAAAAAAACTCTTGTAGGATACCTGCTTCACAGAATTTGGTCATTGACCCAAACTGAAATTCAGTTCTATGATTACTTCTGATTTTGACCATAGATCTGTTTACTTCATTCTGAATTTGTTTGACAAAATTCTTGAATGTACTTAGGGTATCAGACTTGTGTTTCAAAAAGAACACCCAGGCAAATCTAGAATGTTCATCAACAATAACCAATGTATAAGCCATTCCTCCTTGGTTGTGCACTATCATGGGACCAAATAAGTCCATATGTAGTAGGTATAAGCACCTAGTGGATTCTTTGTCATGTATGCTTCTAAATGAAGTTCTTGTTTGCTTGCCCATTTGACATGCACGACAAGGACTCATCTCTAAGCAATCCAGCTTAGGAGCATCTCTTACCAAGCTCTCTATCGTTAATTTCTTGAGAGACTTGTAGTTAATGTGGGCTAATATCTTATGCCACTTTACACAAGTAGACACTCCATCATTTGCTACAAGACATACAGGCTCATTTTTCTTAATGCAAATGAAATTTAGACAATAAATATTTCCACTCATAGTACCTGTTAGAATGGATTCATTCTCACAGTCCTTGATCAGGCACTTATCCTTGTGGAAAGAAACAACTTATCCCAAGTCACATAGCTGACTTATGCTTATAAGGTTATGTTGTAACCCTTCCATATAAGCTACTCTTGTGATAGTGATACTGCCATTTGTGATCTTACCATAGCAATTGACTACACCTCTGTCAGATCCTCCAAATTTAACTTTTGGTCCATCTTCTACAGGTGCAAACTCCTTCAATAGGCTTCTTGTTCCAATCATATGCCTAGAACATCCACTGTCTAAGTACCATACAGTATTCTTGGTGGTTTTTGGACATACCTGCAAGACAACTATATTTCCTTAGGAACCCATTCTCTCTTGGGTCCTAGGTGCTTGTTAGATGATGAATTAGCAGCTTGCTTTTTTGTTGCCATGTGAGAATGATTCTTAACAGTTGGGTTGAACCAACAGTCTAAGGCAAAATTCCCTACTTTTCCACAACACCAGCATTCAAATCTATTGTATTAGATTTTCTTGTTGTGATTGATCTGACTAGGTTAGGTTGTTGTTTAACATCTAACATTCCCTTCTTGGAGGCAGAAGGAATTTCTCCAACATGGAAACTTCTGCAGGCTTTTACTGGGGGATTCTTTTGGGGTGTAGATAGCGCACTCTTCCCAAGGAGAGTTTGTCTCTTGCTTAGCCAGGTAGAGGGCAACTTAATATTGTAGTCCGAGTTCCATTGCTCCTAGATTGCCAACTTCTCTTATTGCATACAGCTTTATGTCTCATTTTTTGTTCAGGGATCTTAAGAACTTATCATTTAGTTCATAGTTTATGAACTCTCTTCCATAAGTTCTGAGTCCATTAACAATCCTGAAGAACCTCCTGGCCAGACAACTTCAAGCTTTTCAGGAATCCCTCTCTAAAGAAATAATTTCATAAGCTAGAAAGGGGGAGATAATGTCAAGTCACCATGCCATGTGGCTGGCAAATGAAGTAAGATTCTCCTTGGATTTGGTACCAATTGAAAGATTATGGGTTGTCTATAAACTACACCTCGAGGGGGTGATTATGTGTTTTCAATTTCTTTTCTACTTTAAAGGCTTATCAATCACAGCACACAAGCATCACAGAAAACACACAATGATTTATAGTGGTTCCCAACTAGACAATGTGTCTAGAGGCAGTCCATTGTCCCTCCCACCTATCTAGCAGTGTGCCAGACTATGAAACTTCTCCAACTTAGATCTTTTCACTATAATCGGATCTTACAACTCAGGTTAACACATAACCCTACAAAGCTCAGACTTTATAAGTCCTACAAACTCAGATCTTCAACAAGATCCTACAACAACTCAGGTTCACCAAGAACCCTGCCAACTCAGATATATCACTAGATCCTACCAGCTCAGACTCACAAAGAGCCCTACAAAGTAATACAGAGATGTTGTTGTCGAAGAGAAGACTAAAAAAATGAAGGCTTGAATTACAAATCTTCTTCTTCTTCTTGTAGCAGTAAGCCCAAAGATCTTGTGGATCAATGAACCTTTCTTTATAATCTTCTGTATATCTTCACAGCACAGTAGCAATGAAGACTTCTTCCTCTCTTTAGAAAGTATGTGTGAGAATAAAGCTTGAGAGAGTTACTGAGTAAGCATGTTGTAGATAAAATTGTCTTCTTTTATATACTCTGCAATTTTGCATAAAACCCCTTATTGATTATTCCATAATCAATTTCCCGTTTGAAATCGTATTGCAAACTTGGCAATTGTAATTACTAGCCTTTCATTGAACTTGCAGAATATAGAAATAATAAATCTCTTTCTTAAATACTGTGCAATAACTATATTCTGTAGAGAATATATCATTTACTGCACCTTGATTTGTGCGCAAGATAGACGGCGTGCACATTCCCTAGATATCAATTTCCAAAAAGTCTGCGCATTAAATGTTGCTTTGTAATCTGTCAAGACGATGTTAATCCTTCAAGACGATATCATCTTGATCTGTGTATATGACATATATACTTCATGATGATATCGTCGATATTCTTCCTTCTTCATGGTTCTACTTAATATCAGAATGATATCACATCTTCTAGACGACATTGTCGAGATGTTACTTTCATTTGGACTTAGACTTATTCTTTAGGCTGACTGTCTTTCTTTAAGACGGCATCGTCTTGATCTTCTAGACGACATAAGGTCTTCAAGCCGATGTTTATCCATATGATCCTTTTTTTGAATTAAGGAGTTATATCTTTTAGCCTTCAAGATTGAACTTTTTCTTCAAGACGATATCATAGAGATATCTTAGCTTTATCCACGACAAGCTTTCTTCAAAACGTTGTCGTTGATATCTAAACTTAACTTTATACACGACAAGTTTTCTTTAAGATGATATTGTAGATATCTGAACTTAGCTTTATCTACGTCAAGCTTTCTACAACCTTCAAGGCGATGTGTCTTCATCAAGATGATATCGTCGAAACTAGTTCGACGATATGATACTTTTCTCCATGATTCTTCTGTTGAGTCTTGAGACGATATTTTACTTAGTTAATTTTATTACTTTTATCGTCAATATATACTGATGATGTAGATTTGATGCATCAGTCATAACATGAACTTAAACACAACATCAAAGACAACTTAGCTCATCTATACTTGTGTTCCTTCTTCAAATCTAGAGACATTGATGGTACAATACCCAACACTAAGCTTCAGAAGAATAGCACCGGGGCTCTCGAGATGGCGGCCGGAAGGACCACAGAGAAAAGCTCTCCTCCTCTCCCAACTCTCTGGTTTGGGGATTCTTGGAAGAAGAGATATGGCACTTGGAGAAGATTAGAACTATATACTTTATTATTATATATTTATATATATATGTATATTTATCATAATAACAACTATTACGGACGGCTAAAAGCACACCGATTCGAATGAAAAACACACCAAAGGCGAAAGTCGGCGCTATGAACTCAACGGTGAAGTCAAAACCAAAATCCGACTAGCCATTCTCGAGTTAAAATTTCCAAGGCTTACGGCGAACAATAAATTCACAAATCTTTGAAAAAATGCCGAGAATCAAATATTGCTCGGATAGCAATGAAATTTGACGGACCCGCCTAAAATTAATTAATTAAATTTCCTAATGCGAGCTTTTCCAATTTCGACAAGAATTTTGGAACTTGGCCGACTCGACCGAACGGACGTGAAAATGCACTAGCGGTGATGCGCCGCCAACTTCGCGCCAACGAACGCCCTAACGTCATTATGACGTCACCAAGAGGATTAAATAAATGCGGGAAAAATAGGGGAGTTACAGTCACCCCTCCTAAAAGAAAGTTTCGCTCTGAAACTTTGCAACACAAAACGAAACTAGGCAAAAAGGAATAAATTAGAATTCACTAGGGAGGAACACTCACCAAAGAGGATCAGACGAACAGATGAGGACAAGATTCCCTCATCACAGATTCCATCTCCCAGGTTGTGCTCCTGAAATCTTGATTTCTCCAGAGAACTTTAACCATAGGAATCATCTTCCTGCGCAAAACTCGATCTTGCGATTCTAAAATACAAACAGGCTCCTCAACAAACGATAGATTGGACTACAACTGGGGTACAGAGTCTAGTACTTGTCGGTCATTAAGGACACAATTTCGCAACTGGCTCACATGGAACACACCGTGAACACCAGGGAAGGAAGCAGGCAATTCTAGCCTATACGCAGACACTCTGATGCGCTCGACAATCTGGAAAGGTCACACATACCTAGGATCCAACTTATGGTTCTTTCCAAATCTCTTAACACCTGGCATCGGAGAAACCTTCAAGAAAACCATGTACCCGACTACAAACTCCAGATCAACCCTCCGCCGATTGGCGTACTTTTCATAATGGTCTTGAGGTGCACGAAGCTTCTCACGAGTCTGAGTCATACCAATGCTAATCTATTCCAGGGCCTCTGGACCTAACAATGGTTTCTCTCCAACCTCGGCACAAAACAGCGGAGTCCGGCAACGCCTTCCATAAAAGGCTTTGAAGTGGGCCATCTGCATGCTCTCCAGATAACTATTATTGGAAGCAAATTCCATGAGCCTCAGATGCTCATCCCAAGCCCCTCCATGATCCAGAACATAACATCATATCCTCCATGATTTGATTTTCCCTTTCCGTCTGCCCATTAGTTTGCGAATGATAAGCGGTAGAATATCTGAGATTGGTGCATAAGGCTCCTTGCAAACTCTGCCAAAAACGAGACATATAGCTGGAATCCTGGTCTGACACAATGCTCACCGGCACACCATGCAATCTAACAACTTCTAGCAAATAAAGCGATGCAATCCTTTCCATAGAATAGCCAATCTTATAAGGCACGAAGTGAGCACACTTGGTCAATCTGTCAAAGATCACCCACACCGCATCATGCCCTTGGTGAGACTTCAGTAGACTGGTAATGAAATCCATATTAATACTCTCCCATTTACAAGTTGGGATGTCCAAAGGCGTCAACTTACCTCTGGGTCTCTTATGATCTTCCTTGATGCGCTGACATGTATAACACTTAGACACAAACTTCGCGATATCATTCTTCATACCTGACCACCAAACCATTTGCTTCAGATCGCGATACATCTTCGTAGAACCAGGGTGGTAGGCAAGGCTCAAATCATGAGCTTCATCACAAATCTTTGCTCGAATCTCTTCAACAGCAGGAATGCAAAACCTACCTCGGTACTTCAAGGTACCTTCTTCATCAATAGAGAAATCTGGCAACTCACCCTTCTCAGTCCTACCCCGAAGGTGCTGCAAATCCAGATCATCTTTCTGATGCCATTTCAGAAGGGTAATCCATGCAGGCTCTTCGACTTCAACACTAGACGTCCCAACATTAGGCTTCACCGCTATATTCATCAAATAGAACTCCTCCACCAAAGACTGCACATAAAGTTCGAAGACAAAAGCAGACTTTCTACTCAAGGCGTTTGCCACTAAATTAGCTTTTCCTAGATGATATAGGATATCAACTTCATAATTTGCAACATATTCCATCCATCTGCACTGACGTAAGTTAAGCTCCTTCTGAGAGAAGACATATATCAAACTCTTGTGGTCTGAATAAATCTTGCATGACACTCCATACAAAAGATGTCTCCACAGCTTCAAGGCATAATGTTGGAACAACCCTATTACTGAGTTGGGCTAGGATCACTATCTGTTGACTAGGACTAAGTTGACCCCAATGTATAGTCTAAGGGTCAAGGTTTTAGGTTGTTAGAACTTAAGGAAAAGCTTAGTTTCTGCGTTCGACAAACTTCAATCTGCGTTCGACGAAATGCATTCTGCGTTCGATGAATGTCTTGCTCCAGTTCAACGAACTTGCCAAGTCTCAGCGTTCAATGAAATTGCCAAGTCTCAGCGTTTGACGAACTTGCCAAGTCTCAACGTTCGACGAACTTGTCAAGTCTCAGTGTTCGACGAACTTGCCAAGTCTCAGCGTTCGACGAATTGAGATTATCTCAACGTTCGACGAACTTCTCTCTGCGTTTGATGAAATATCTTCTCAGCTCGACGCACTCAGTTCTTCAGTCAGTCCAGCAGTTTATCCTTCAGTTCGATGAACTCCAGCTTGAGATCAACGAATTCCAGACTGTGTTTGACGAATCAGCAACAGAAGTTCAGTTCGATGAAATCAACATTTAGTTCGACGAACTCAACCTTCAGATCGTCGAACTCTTCTCTCAGATCGACAAAATTTCTCTTCAGATTGGTTATTTCAGAAAGCTCAGTTATATTATATTCTCTGAACTCAGATCGACTATCAGCAACGGATCTATTCTTTTATTTGGTCATTTCCAGATAAGTAAAAGATTTGTTCCTTTATTTATTTCCTTTCCATTTTCTTCTCTCGAGAAAGTAGTCGTTGACATATATTGGAAAAGGACACTTTCATGGAAAAGGAAAAGAGTTAAAGTTTATTTGCTGAATCAGTTTGCAGTTCCAAGAATATCTATTCAGAATATTTTATTCCTTCAATTAAAAGATTTGAATTTCAAATCTGTCAGAGAATCTTTCTCTAAGGAAAAATAAAGAAGACGTATTATAGTGGTACAGCAAGATAGGAAGAAGAGAGAAAGAAACTGTTGAGAGAAAGATATACAGGAAGAAAAAGAAAAAGCTTTCAGATCTTCATCTTCCTCAAGCAGCACCCTTTCATTCTCTGAGAACATCAACAAGATCATTCTCTCAGTATTCTACTGCAAGTTCTAATCTTAAAGAGCAACAACAAATCTGAGAAACTTTGTCTCTCAGATTCATCAGCTATCAAGAAGATTTGTTTCATTCAAGTGAAAGCTCCATCCTCAACTGCCAACCATTTCTATCAGATAGGGGGAGCTTTACATCAACACAATCCACTAGTCTTCTCTCAGATTATTGACAAAGAAGAACTTCATAATCCTCTTTATCCTATCTTATGCAGGGTTCTAACTCCCTTCAAAAGTTAACCCCTTGGTGGCAGGGCACCTGATCAAAAACCTGTGGTTGGTTTGAGCACTTGATCAAAATCTCATCGGTGTTTGGACACCTGATCAAAACTCCATTGGTGATAGGGCACCTGATCAAAAACCTAGTGGAATCCTACCAAGGGTGGTAGAAGAGTAGATGTACCCAGGTTTATTAGGGAACTACTATAAATCCTTGTGTCTTATGTGTTTGTGTGATTTTCTGTACTGTACTGTGTGATCTCTGTGTGTTTTGTTTTTATAACTCACTCTGTTATACACATATAAATATCACTATTTTAATTCAGCTATAAAATAAGTTAAAAACTTTTTAATACTCTATTCACCCCCCCCCCCCCCCCCCCCCCCACACCTCTAGAGTAAATCTAAGATCTAAAACTCACTTTCAACTTCTATCAGAGGTTACTTTCAATTGGTATCAGAGGTTGGTTGATTCTTTACAGGCTAACACCTGAATCAAAAGATCAATTAGATCTTAATTTTCTTCTATAGTTTCTTTTGCTAAAAATCCATGGCACAGAATAAAGAATACTCAAGCACAAGACATCCTATGTGCAATCTAAATAAGATTGCACTATGGAAGGCAAGGATCAGGTTATATATGAATTCTATTGATGAAGATATTTTCAATGTTATTTTGACAGGACCTCCTAATCCTACAACAACTAACTCTAATGTTGTTCCACCTCCTGAGTGGACAGATGCATAGAAGAAGTAGAGAAGTGCAGATGCCACAGCAATGAATATATTGGCACAAACAATGTCTGATGACATTTTTCAAAAAGTTGTGGAATGCACTTCAGCCAGGGAAATCTGGATGTCCCTCAACAACATGGTTGAAGGTTCTGCAGAAGAGTCAGAGTCTTCATCCAGCTCTTCTGAAGATGAAGAGAATGCAAATAACAAAGATCAATGTTTGATGGCTGTCTATGACTCAAGCAGTGATTCAGAACATGCATCATCATCCAGCTCCAGTGATGATGAAGATGATGCAGATGAAAGAAGTTTCTGTATGATGGTTATCAATGCCTCGGGAAGTAATTCAGAAGAATCAGAATCTGAAACTGATGTTGATCAAGTAATATCTAACTTTGATTTTAATTCAGATGATTTTAAAAATGATTTTAAAACTCTTTGTTTAGACTTAATTAAATCTGAGAAAGAGATAATCTCTCTCAGAGGCAAGTTGGCTGAAATGAACCAACTAAGTGAAGAAAATGTCAATCTTAAGAAAGATTTGGCTGCCTCCAGAGAACGCATTGTTCTCATTGAGAACAAGTTATCTGAAGCTAAGAAGTTTGAAGAATCCCTCAATGGGAGAAGTATCAAACTGATTGACATCACAAGCACAGTGAATGCCAGACTTAGTGGCAAACTGGGCTTGGGTGCATCATCAAGTGAGCCACATCTTGTTAAGAAAAATATCTTATCTACACCAGTAAAATTCATTTCTGCTAAGAACAAAGAGGTAGTAGATGCTACTAAGAATATTTCAAGCAAGAATATTAAGAATAAAGGAATTCAACAGAATTCGTCGAATGGAACTCGACGAAATCACACGAATTCGTCGAATGGAGCTCGACGAAAGCTCAACTCAGAGTTTCAGTATATCTATCCATCGAATGGCGCTCGACGAAATCATGTCCATTCATCGAACGGCGCTCGACGAAATCATGTCCATTTGTCGAACGGCGATCGACGAATTCATCCAAATTCGTTGAACAAAAAATGTACTGAATTTCAGAAGAATTATTATTCTCAATATATTAAAAATCCTTTCACTGAGTGGATAATTCCTCCAAGGAGATATCATCCACAAGGCTATAAGGATCAGCCTGAGATATCTTACATTTCTGATTTTTGTGGAAAGACAAAAGGACTCAAGGTAATCTGGGTGAAGAACAACTGGAATGTTTTCTGTTTTGCAGGTACAGGGCTATCCAAAAATAAAAGAATAATGGTATTTGGATAGTGGATGCTCAAAGCATATGACAGGAAACAAGGCCAACCTAAGAAACTATAAAGCAAGGCTTGGACCCAATGTGATCTTTAAAGACTCCAACTGTGGACAAACTAAAGGTTATGGACAAATCAAAGTTGGAGCAGTCACCTTCAAAGAGGTAGCTTATGTCAAGGCCTCAAGGTTCTGAAGAACAACCTCATCAGTATAAGCCAGTTATGTGATGAAGGTTATCAGGAACAATGGCAATATTTCTTCTATTATTGCATCCTTCCCTACCTCCTCATCCTATGTCCCTTCTTCTAGGGGCCTAGCTTTAGGTCTTCCTGAAGCTATGCAGGGGGAGATGTTTCATGAAGAAGCTCCTTTTTGATAGGGGGAGATACTTTATGAAGAAGTTCCAGTTTCAGGGGGAGATGCTTTTTGAAGAAGCTCATTTTGATGCAGTGAATGATTCAGCGATGATTGATATTTATTCAGATATGGTTGTTGATATAGAAGAAGCTCCAGTTACAGCTCCAGATTCTGTTACAGTGAATGATGTTTCAGTTATGATGTTTGATATAGCAGATACAGTTTTTGATAAAGAAGATTCAGATATGACAGATTCAGTTCCAGTTATTTGTTTCAGTTCTCTACAATGTCAGAATTTAGAAAGCAAGAATTTGAAAGGAAAATCACATTCAAGCCTCCTTCAGAGAAAGACAAAAGGTTCTGATTATTTGTTTTTATTATTTCTGTTTTCAATGTAAAATTTCAAAACTCAGAGTATCATATTTTATATCTTCTGAAATGTTTAAAATTTGTCAGATATATATGCTCTGTTGTTTTGTTGTTTATTTTATTAATTGATTTTGTCAAATAGTGTCCTAACCCAAATAGGAGGAGATTATTGCAACAACCCTATTACTGATTTGGGCTAGGATCACTATCTGTTGACTAGGACTAAGTTGACCCCAATGTATAGTCTAAGGGTCAAGGTTTTAGGCTGTTAGAACTGTTAAAATTTTTTATTTGAATCGTTTAGGAGTAAGCAGGAGTTGCATTAACTGAGTTATAGCCAAACAACCACAATACCACACAGCAACACAATAGACTTTATTGAATCACAATACTTGATTACAGTGCGAGACATACATGGTGAGACATGATTCATAAGAATCTCGAAGGAGAAAGAAACAAAACACACCAAAAACAAATCTGGCGGCTTGATTACAAAGACCGCACAGACCGCTCGACTCCAGAAACTGCCCGGCTTAACCTGCATTGCACAGAAAATAGGCAAGACCGCAGCTCAGAACACCCGGCTTGACCTGCACTGCCAGACCGCCACCTCAGACCGCACAAACTGAAGCTTATTGAACTGAACAAAGAACTGAAGCTGTCGCCAGACCGCAACTCTGATTGTCTAACCGCTGAAGGTCGCATGATCACCGAGCTCGCAGTGAACAGCATAAGAACAACATAAACCAGTTCGCAGACAAGCCGCTCCCGAACTGTTTATTCAAGCCGCTGGAAATCACCAAGGAAGGAGACCGCAACCTACTGACTGCAAACCTGCGAACACAACAAATAGTCAACTCGCTTTCGAGACCGCCCGACCTCAAAGTGAGACCGCACGAAACAACCCAGGCTCTAGTTCTTACAGTTCTCATTATGAATGATGGGCCATGTACCCCCATTTATAGGGACAAGATGGATGTCGTCACCGCCACAAAAGAGATACAATTACCACCCGCCAGATCGCCAGCGATCTCACAAAGCAGACCGCGCGATCAGACCACTTGGACAACATCCTACCCAAGCCCGCAAGTCAGCAGCAGACCTCGCACAAGCCGCGCGAACACAAGACCGCGCACAAGCCGTGCGGACTCAAGACCACTCCTACCTTAGATCACCAAGAGCAAGCCAAGAACATCTGGCCGACTTCAGACAAGTCGCCAGACCAACCTACAAAAGCCACCCGGTCATAGCGGTTACACAGAACAGACCGCCCGGTCATACCAGACCTCCAGAGACAGACCGACAGAGCCAGACCGACAGAGCACCAGAGTAGAGATCGCGCAGTCTCTGCGGTCACCAAATTTCAGACCGTCGGCCACCTTCCACTCCACTTCAATAATTTCAACACTCCCCCTTGAAGTGGGAAGTGGAAACTAGCCCGAGTAAACTTCGGAACCGAGTAAACGGTTCCTTCGCCAGCGGCTTTGTGAAGATGTCTACAACATTGTCCACACTCCGAACATGCTCGACCATAAGAGATCCTCCCAACACCTTTTCACAAATGAAATGGTGCTCAATCTCAATATGCTTGGTCCTCGCATGACAGACTGGATTATTAACCAGCTTGAGAGCACTCTCATTGTCCCCGCGTAGCATAGTGGGACCTCGAACCTCCTCATGAACGTCCTCCAACAACCTCCTGAGCCAAATGGCTTCCTGAGCTGCCAAGGCCGAAGCCTTGTATTCCGCTTCTGTGGTAGATACAGACACTGAGTCCTACTTTTTGCTGCACCAAGAAATAGCTGTGGGGCCCATCATAAAGACATAACCAGATGTTGATCTCCGATCATCCACGTCTCCCCCGTAATCAGCATCCATGTATCCATGCAACTCCAAAATAGACCCTCTCCTATATAGCAGACCCAAATCAGAGGTCGACTTCACATACTTCAAGATTCCTTTTGCCGCCAGAAGATGAGGCTTCCGTGGTTCCGCCATGTACCGACTCACCTTGCCAACTGCATAAGCAATATCAGGTCTTGTGATTATCAAGTAGATCAAGCTCCCAACTAGAGCTCGGAACACCAACGGATCAGATAGAACTCTCCCATCATCCTTCCGAAGTTTATGATGTTGTTCTAGAGGTATAGAGCTGCTCTTCCCTTCCTCCATGCCGAATCATTGAACGATCCGCTCCGCATATCCAGCTTGAGAAATGAGCACTTCGCTCTCCCGCCTCTGAACCTCGAGTCCAAGGAAATGGTGAAGCTCGCCCAGATCCTTCATCTGAAACCTGATAGAAAGCTCGGCTCTCAGCCTTGCTACCGCCTCCTTCGAGTTCCCGGTGACAATCATGTCATCCACATACAGTAGAACAATAACCCAAAGCGCCCCCTCCTTCTTGACGAACAAGCTAGAATCAGATTCTAAAGCAAAGAACCCACTGAATAGAAGATACTCCGCGATCTTCCCATACCACGACCGAGGCGCTTGCTTCAACCCATACAGGGCCTTCTTCAGTTTGCAGACGTAGTCCGGACAATCCTCTGAGATGAATCCTGGCGGTTGGATCATAAAGATATCCTTGTCGATCTCGCCGTATAAGAAGGCATTCTTAACGTTGAGCTGCCAAATCTCCCATCCACTGGATGCCGCCAAAGTAATAACAAATCGAACTGAAGTCATCTTTGCCACTGGACTGAACGTCTCATCATAATCTTTTCCATACTGTTGTGAGAACCTGCGATCCACAAGGCGAGCCTTGTATCGCTCGATCGTGCCGTCAGCTTTCTTCTTGAGCCTATAAACCCATTTGCATGTCACAGGGGTAATGCCCTTGGTCCTGGGCACTAGAGACCAAGTCTCATTCTTCTTGAGAGCATCCATCTCCTCTTGCATAGCAATGTCCCACTGCTTCACGCCTTTGGCCGTCTCAAAGCTCGATGACTCCCTCTCATCCAAGGGACCCGCAAAGAAACATGAGACGAAGCTCACCATGTTTCCTCCTGTGTATCGATTCGGTGGCTTAAAAGTCCTCTTCGACCTCCTAAGAGGTTGCTCCTGACTAACCACCTCTTCAGCTGCTTCTTCTGTGCTATCTCCTTTTCCGGACGAACTTGGAGCATCGCTCCCCCTGCTTCCAGAACTTGAAGCCTCCATCTCAGAGCTTGACACGGCTGGAGCTCCTGGTGAAACAGGCAACTCCACTAGAAGATTTCCCGCAACCTTTCCTTCTTCATCAACCCTGGTCTCTGGTAGTTCAACTCCTGAACTCCCCTTGTAGGAAGTCACCTCATCGAACCCCACATCCTGAGATGCAATTGATCTCCGTGTCTTAGGATCCATGCATCTCCATCCCTTCTTCCGCTCATCATATCCAACAAAGACTAGCTTCCTTGCTTTCGCATCTAGCTTTGTCCGAAGAGCATCAGGAATATGCACATAACAGGTTGACCAGAACACCCAAAGGTGTACAACACTCGGCTTCTCCTTGAACATCAGTTCGTGAGGGGTCTTCATGTTGATAGGACTTAGAGGCATCCTATTGATGACATAAGCCGCACAAGACATTCCCTCCGTGATACGTTAAAATTTAACTTTTTAGAAAAGCTCTTTCTTTCTTTAGACTTTAACCTTAGGCGGACGTTTTCGAAGAGTCCCGCGAGTAATTCTACTTCGAGGAATTAACCGTTATCCTATCGAAAGATAGAAGTAACGGCCTTTTCCTCTTTCGAAATATCGACGATTACTCTTTGGCCGCGTCGCCAAAAGCTAAGTAGAAAGGGTTTGAAAGGCTTATGTTGAAATGAAAGTTGAAAGCTTTTTGAATATGTTATGTTGTTGCAACAATTTTGTAAATGATAGTTTCCTTTTTTAAAACCTCTTTTACCTTGAGCTAGTTGCAACAACCAAAGGTTTGTTGCAACAATTTCCTAAGTGTTTTTAAAAGAGTTTTAATTTGCTTTTGAGAGAAAGCTTTTGGGATTATATAATTATCCGGACTAAAATCAATAAAGGCAAGTGGACCTTATCGATAGTAGTATAGGATATTTCTTTTGAAATATCAAGGTCGTATTTTTCCAAGGTCGTATCGATTATTTCTACTTCTACGGAACGCGCTATTATTTTATCGAAAAGAGATTTGAATGGATTTTTATAGCTTTGTAGAAAAACTAATGACGAAAATTAAGGTTGGCGTGCGTTTAACGATAATTGCGATAAAAAGCGAGAATGCACGAAAACGTTAATTTAGAAAGTAGTTTTCCTTAGAATTTTTTAGAGTTTTATAAAGCGATAATGATAACTACGGCGATTTTAAGCGATTGAGCGGTTAGCGGAATTAGCAAAAAGCAATTATATTAAAAAACAAAAGACGCACTAATTGAAAACTCACGCACTCTACGGAATTAAAATGAAAGCGGTAAATTACAGAAATTAAAGAAATGTGATCCCTACCCAAATAGGTAGAGGGGAAGTAAATGCGTGAGCAAGTTCTACCCAAACGGGTAGACGGGAAATAAATGCAGTGCAAGTTCTACCCAAACGGGTAGACGGGAAATAAATGCAGTGCAAGTTCTACCCAAACGGGTAGACGGGAAATAAATGCAGTGCAAGTTCTACCCAAACAGGTAGACGGGAAATAAATGCGTGACGAGTCCTATCCAAATGGATAGGCGGGAAATAAATGCGTGACGGAAATGAAAGCTAAGCTATTGAATTAAAAAAAAGGCGCAAAATTTAAAGAAAACAAAATCTATTCTCATACACACACACACGCACTTACTTTAATTGAAATCTAAGTTAAAGAAAATAAAATCTATACTCATACAAACACACACACTTTAATATGAAACCATCTAAAATTAAAAGAAAGCTAAAAACATTAAAATTACCCTCATACACACACACACACACACTAATATGAAACAATAATTATATATGTATATATGTAATAAACTAACTTAAAAGAAAAAGCTAAAATGTAAAATAAGAAAAGAGAAAAACTAATCTACCCTCATACACTCACACACACTAATATGAAATCAACTAAAATTAAAAGAAAGATACAAATAAGTAAAACTACTCTCTTACACACACACACACAAATTAAAAAGGAAATCTAATTAAAATAACAAAAATTACAAAAACTAAATTAAAAAGAAAGAAAATAAGAAGAACACACACACACTTTCCAACAAAATAAGAGAAGAGACAAATTACAAAACAAGCAAATCTAGTTCATTTCCATAATAAAAAGGTTACAAAACAAGAGAGAGAAAGAGTGCAAAAATTACTTAAACACAAAAACTAGGAAAACAGCAAAAGTGGATCACAATCTCAAGAAAAGCTCTCAAAATTCTGAACCCCCCACCCTCAGCCGAATCTGGGTATTTATAGGCAAAATTTTGGAATTACACGCCCTCAGACACGGGCGTGTCTGAGGGCGTGACACGGCTTGGGGTGCGAATAGTTAGAACAGCTGGATCCAGGCAGGCATCTAGAATGCTTGAGTGGAATCCTCGGACGAACACGGGCGTGACCATGTACACGACCTAGGTCACGGGCGTGACCTAGGTCGGTTGGCTGGAGCTTGAACTGGGTGTGACACCTGGCGTGTCTTTTGTTCTTCTGGAAGGAATTGATGGGTCACAGGCGTGACCTAGTACACGGCATCGGTCACGGGCGTGACTTGATTCTTGTGGAAGGAATGAACCTTTAGTGACTTGAATCTGGGATGGACATCCAACACGGGCGTGACCATGTACACGGCCTCGGTCACGGGCGTGACCGAGGGCATGACATGATGTTTGAGCTGGAAAAAGAACAGAGAGATGAAAATGTTAGGGATTAGTGAACACGCCCTTGGACACGGGCGTGTCCGAGGGCGTGTCTTAACAAAAAGACAGAAAGTTTATCAAATTAAAATAAAACATAGTTAAAAGTCAAAATAACAAAAACAAACAATTTTATTTATTTAATTATATAGACTATTTATAATTCTAAGCAAAAATACACTAAAAACTATACAGAAAAACACGTATAATTACTATTCATCACTCCGCCCAAAAGGACTTTGGGATACTCTTGGCATGAAGCCAGCACTTGCAGGTTTCCGTTAGATGACGGATCTTCCTTTCTGCAACGTCATTTTGCTGTGGAGTATGGGCAAAAGTGAGCTCTCTCCGGACGCCGCGTTTCCTGCAAAAACCTGAGAACTCACCAGAGGTGAACTCCCCACCATTGTTAGTTCTCAACTTTTTCACCCGCAGGCCTAACCGACCTTCCACCAGTTCCTTGAACTCCATGAACTTTGCAAAAGCTTCTGACTTCTCTTTCATAAAATACACCCAGACATATCTGGTGTAATCGCCAATCAACACCAACATGTATTTGTTGCTTCCAAGGCTTGGGGTGGCAGTCGGTCCCATCAAATCACCGTGAATGCACTCCAACGGCGCTTTGCATCTTGTTTGCAACTTATCAAATGGAAGTCGATGAGACATACCAAACTGACCTCCCTTACAAACATGATCGTCTCCATAGGATGACAAGCTAGGCAAGCCCTTGACAAGGCCCCTTACCTGTTGAAATTTTGAAGTGAAGTGGAGGTGTCTGGGCGGTCTGTATTTGGGTGACCGTCGAGACCGCGCGGTCTGTTCTTGTGTTGTGCCGGACTGCTGGTTCTGCCGGTTTGTTCCTTATAGCTGCGGTCTGTTCCCGGGTTGATCTGCTGGTTGGCCTGTCTTCCTTGTTGGAAGACCGGGCGGGTTGTTCTTATTTGACCGTCTATCCGGGCGGTCTCTTTTGGCGATCTGACGACTTGGCTGAAGTCGGTCAGATGGTTCTTGGTTTGCTCCTGATGGTCTAAGGAAGGAGTACCATTGTGACCGCGTGACTTGTGCGCGGTCTCGTGTTCATGCGGCCTGTGCGCGATCTTGTCTGCTGATCTGCGTCTTGGTCGGGTGATCGTCCAAGAGGTCTGATTGCGCGGTCTGCCTTATGAGACCGATGGCGATCTGATGGGTGGTGATTGTATCTCTACTGTGCGGTGACGATATCCGTCTACCCGCCTATAAATAGAGGTGCAGGGCCCGTCATTCATAACGAGAACTGTAAGAACTGAGCCTGGGTTAATTCGTGCGGTCTCACTTTGAGGTTGGGCGGTCTCGAAAGCGAGTTGACTTTTGTTGTGTTCGCAGGTTTGCGATCAGCAGGTTGCGGTCTTCTTCCTTGGTGAATCCTAGCGGCTTGAATAAACAGTTCGGCAGCGGTCTGCCTGCGAACTGGTTTATGTTTGTTCTTGTGCTGTTCGCAGCGAGCTCAGCGATCAGGCGACCTTCAGCGGTTAGGCGATCTGAGTTGCGGTCTGGCAACAACTTTAGTTCTTCGTTCCAATAAGCTCCAGTTCGTGCGGTCTGAGGTACGGTCTTGCAGTGCTGACAGTCAGTCCGGTTTCTGTTCGTGCGATCTCAGGTCATGTCGGGCGACTTCTGGAGTCGAGCGGTCTGTGCGGTCTCAGCTTGTCTAACCGCCAGATTTGGTTTTGTGTGTTTTGTTCTTCTCGTCTTCGTGATTCTGATGAATCATGTCTCGCCATGTATGCCTCACAATGTAAATGAAGATTATGTTTCAATAAAGTTTCTTGTGTTGCTGTGTGGTATTGTGGTTGTTTGGCTTTAACTCAGTTGATACAACTCCTGCTTACTCCTAAACGATTCAAATCAAAATTTTAACATGGTATCAGAGCTAGGTTCTTGGAGTGGATAAGCAGTGATCAACTTGAGTTGCCATCATCTTTGTGAAGAAGAGACCACTTAGAATGCCATGGAAGGCGGATTCGCAAGAGGGCTTGGTATTGAACTCCTTACATCGACTAACTATAAGAAATGGAGGTCATGTATGGAGAGCTATTTACTTGGCGAGGATCATTGGGAGATAGTTGGAGGAGAAGACACACAATAGGTGTTTCTAGCAGGAGATAATATGGCAGAGGTGAGACTTTGGAGGAGGACGAATGCTAAGGCAGAGTTCACTCTCAAGAGGGCTATCTCACCGGAGCTGTTTGATCACATCATCGGGTGTAAATCTGGTGCTCAGATTTGGACGTCCTTGAACGGGTTGTTTAATAAGAAGAATGTAGCTCGACTACAGTTTCTTGAAAATGAGTTGGCGAAGGCCTCTCAAGGTGATCTTTCTATTTCTACCTTCTTTCTCAAGATGAAGAACCTCACAGCAGAGATTTCTGCATTGGACCCTGATGAGCCTATCTCGGAGGCAAAATTGAAGAGGCATATCATCCGCGGGTTGCGGAAGGAGTATCTTGCCTTTGTGACTTCAGTTCAAGGTTGGGCAAATCAACCATTTCTGTTGGAGCTGGAGAACTTACTTGCTTCGCAAGAAAGTTTGGCAAGACAGATGGCGGGGACTTCTATCTCTGGGGGAGATAGTGATGTGTTGTTCTCTGGGAAGAAGAAGAAGAAGTGGGAGAAGAAGAAGCCGGGTTATGATGGTCCCTCTACTTCAGGTCAGCAGGATAGGGGTTATGTTCCTAAGTCTGATGGGAAGAAGAAGGGAGATGGACCAAGGTGCTTCAGGTGCAATAAGACCGGCCACTTCAAGAAAGATTGCCGGGTTAATCTTCAGTCGGGACATGTAGTAGAAAAGGAGAAGCCAAAGTCTGATGAAGCTGGATGGGGAGGAGCCTTTGCGGTTAATATGACGGCGATCCCGTCAAGGCCTTGGCTGCCATCAACTTCGAAGAGGATTGGATCGTTGATTCAGGGTATGGACATCATCTCACCGGGGATGAATCAAAGTTCTCTTCTTTGGCGCCTTACTCAGGTAACGATACTATCATTACGGCTGATAATTCTGTCCATGTTGTCGAACAAGAAGGTGTTGTCTCCCTGAGCAGTGATAAGGGTCCACTCACCTTGAGGAGTGTTTATCACGTGCCTGGTATGAGGAAGAATCTCTTCTCTGTGACCAATGCGGTCGATGCCGGTTATCACGTTCTGTTTGGCCCAACAGAAGTGAAGTTTCTTAAAATTCAACCGGAGATAAAGGGAGATGTTATCCATGTTGGAAAGAGGGTGAAGGACTTGTTCGTGTTATCGACAAGTACCTATGTTGATAAAATGAAGACCAATGATAGCGCGGCTATCTGGCATGAAAGGTTGGGGCATGTTGGCATGGACAAATTGAAGGCTATGGTGGTAAGGGGCCTTGTCAAGGGCTTGCCTAGCTTGTCCTCTTATGGAGACGGTCATGTTTGTGCTGGATGTCAGTTTGGTAAGTCTCATTGACTTCCATTTGATAAATCGCAAAGTAGATGCAAAGCGCCGTTGGAGTGTATCCACGGTGATTTGATGGGACCGACTGCCACCCCAAGCCTTGGAGGCAACAGATATATGTTGGTGTTGATTGACGATTACACCAGATATGTCTGGGTGTATTTTCTAAAAGAGAGGTCGGAAGCCTTTGCGAAGTTTATGGAGTTCAAGGAGCTGGTGGAAGGTCGGTTAGTCCTGCGGGTGAAAAAATTGAGAACTGACAATGGTGGGGAGTTCACCTCTGGTGAGTTCTCAAGTTTTTGCGGGAAACACGGCGTTCGGAGAGAGCTCACTTGTGCCCATACTCCACAGCAGAATGGCATTGCAGAGAGGAAGATCCGTCATCTGACGGAAACCTGCAAATGCTGGCTTCATGCAAAGAGTATCCCAAAGTCTTTTTGAGCAGAGGGAATGTCTTGTGCAGCTTACGTCATCAACAGGATGCCTCTAAGTCCTATCAACATGAAGACCCCTCATGAACTGATGTTCAAGGAGAAACCGAGTGTTGCACACCTTCGGGTGTTCGGATCAACCTGCTATGTGCATATTCCTGATGCTCTACGGACAAAGCTAGATGCGAAAGCAAGGAAGCTAGTCTTTGTTGGGTATGATGAGCGGAAGAAAGGATGGAGATGCATGGATCCTGAGACACGAAGATCAGTGGTATCTCGGGATGTGGTGTTCGATGAAGTGACTTCTTACAAGGGAAGTTCAGGAGTTGAACAACCGGAGGGCAGGGTTGATGAAGCAGGGAAAGCTGCGGGAAGTCTTCAAGTGGAGTTGCCTGTTTCACCAGGAGCTCCAGTTGTGTCAAGCTCTGAGATGGAGGCTTCAGGTTCTGGAAGCAGAGGGAGTGATGCTCCAAGTTCGTCTGGAAGAGGAGCTTGCATAGAAGAAGCAGCTGAGGAGGTGGTTAGTCAGGAGCAACCTCTTAGGAAGTCGAAGAGGACTATCAAGCCACCAGATCGATATACAGGAGGAAACATGGTGAGCTTCGTCTCATGTTTCTTCGCTGGTCCCTTGGATGAGAGGGAACCGTCGAGCTTTGAGAAAGCCAAAGGCGTGAAGCAGTGGGATATTGCTATGCAAGAGGAGATGGATGCTCTCAAGAAGAATGATACTTGGTCTCTAGTGCCCAGGCCTAAGGGCATTACCCCTGTAACATGCAAATGGGTTTACAAGCTAAAAAAGAAAGCTGGCGGCACAATCGAGCGGTACAAGGTTCGCCTTGTTGCTCGTGGGTTCTCACAGCAGTATGGTGAAGATTATGATGAGACGTTTAGTCCAGTGGCAAAGATGACTTTGGTCCGATTTGTTATTGCCTTGGCGACATCTTGTGGATGGGAGATTTGGCAGCTTGATGTTAAGAATGCTTTCTTATACGGAGAGATTGACAAGGATATCTTCCTGATCCAGCCGCCGGGCTTCATCTCGGAGGATCGTCCGGACTACGTCTGCAAATTGAAGAAGGCCCTATATGGTTTGAAGCAAGCGCCTCGGGCATGGTATGGGAAGATCGCGGATTATCTTCTATTATGCGGGTTCTTTGCTTCAGATTCTGATTCTAGCTTGTTCGTCAAGAAGGAGGGGGCGCTTCGGGTTGTTGTGCTGCTGTATGTGGATGACATGATTGTCACCGGGAACTCAAAGGAAGCGGTAGCAAGTCTAAGAGCTGAGCTTGCTATCAGGTTCGAGATGAAGGATCTGGGGGAGCTCCACCATTTCCTTGGACTCGAGGTCCAGAGGTGGGAGAGCGGAGTGCTCGTTTCTCAAGAAGGATATGCAGAGCGGATCGTTCAATGATTTGGCATGGATGAAGGGAAGAGCAGCTCCATACCTCTGGAACAGCATCATAAACTTTGGAAGGATGAGGGAAGAGTTTTATCTGATCCGTTGGTGTTCCGAGCTCTGGTTGGGAGCTTGATTTACTTGACCACCACGAGGCCTGATATTTCTTATGCAGTTGGCAAAGTGAGTCGGTACATGGCGGAGCCACGGAAACCTCATCTTCTGGCAGCAAAAGGGATTTTGAAATATGTGAAGTCGACCTCTGATTTGGGTCTCCTATTTAGGAGAGGGTCAAGCTTGGATTTGCATGGATACATGGATGCTGACTACGGGGGAGACGTGGATGATCGGAGATCAATGTCTGGTTATGTCTTTATGATGGGGCCCACAGCTATCTCTTGGTGCAGCAAAAAGCAGGACTCGGTGTCCATATCTACCACAGAAGCGGAGTACAAGGCTTCGACCTTGGCTGCTCAGGAAGCCGTTTGGCTCAGGAGGTTGGTGGAGGACGTTCATGAGGAGGTTCGAGGTCCCACTATGCTATGCGGGGACAATGAGAGTGCTCTCAAGCTGGTTAATAATCCAGCCTGTCACGCGAGGACCAAGCATATTGAGATTGAACATCATTTCATTCGTGAAAAGGTGTTGGGAGGATCTCTTATGGTCGAGCATGTTCGGAGTGCGGACAATGTCACAGACATCTTCACAAAGCCGCTGGCGAAGGGACCATTTACACTGTTGCAGAGTTTACTCGAGCTAGTTTCCACTTCCCACTTCAAGGGGGGAGTGTTGAAATTTTGAAGTGAAGTGGAGGTGTCCGGGCGGTCTGTTTTTGGGTGACCGCCGAGACCGCGTGGTCTGTGCTTGTGTTCTGGCGGACTGCTGGTTCTGCCGGTTTGTTCCTTGTAGCTGCGGTCTGTTCCTGGGTTGATCTGCTGGTTGGCCTGTCTTCCTTATTGGAAGACCGGGCGGGTTGTTCTTATTTGACCGTCTATCCGGGCGGTCTGTTTTGGCGATCTAACGACTTGGCTGAAATCGGTCAGATGGTTCTTGGTTTGCTCCTGATGGTCTAAGGAAGGAGTACCATTGTGACCGCGCGACTTGTGCGCGGTCTTGTGTTCGCACGCCCTGTGCGCGATCTTGTCTGCTGATCTGCGTCTTGGTCAGGTGATCGTCCAAGAGGTCTGATCGCGTGGTCTGCCTTGTGAGACCGATGGCGATCTGACGGGTAGTGATTGTATCTCTCCTGTGCGGTGACGACATCCATCTACCCGCCTATAAATAGAGGTGCAGGGCCTGTCATTCATAACGAGAACTGTAAGAACTGAGCCTGGGTTAATTCGTGCGGTCTCACTTTGAGGTTGGGTGGTCTCGGAAGCGAGTTGACTGTTTGTTGTGTTCGCAGGTTTGCGATCAGCAGGTTGCGGTCTTCTTCCTTGGTGAATCCCAGCGGCTTGAATAAACAATTTGGCAGTGGTCTGCCTGCGAACTGGTTTATGTTCATTCTTGTGCTATTCGCAGCGAGCTCAGCGATCAGGCGACCTTCAGCTGTTAGGCTATATGAGTTGCGGTCTGGCAACAGCTTCAGTTCTTCGTTCCAATAAGCTCCAGTTCGTGCGGTCTGAGGTGCGGTCTTGCAGTGTTGGCAGTCTGTCCGGTTTCTGTTCGTGCGATCTCAGGTCAAGCCGGGCGACTTCTGGAGTCGAGCGGTCTGTGCGGTCTCAGCTTGTCTAACCGCCAGATTTGTTTTGGTGTGTTTTGTTCTTCTCGTCTCCGTGATTCTGATGAATCATGTCTCGCCAGGTATGCCTCGCAATGTAAATGAAGATTGTGTTTCAATAAAGTTTCTTGTGTTGTTGTGTGGTATTGTGGTTGTTTGGCTTTAACTCAGTTGAAACAACTCCTGCTTACTCCTAAATGATTCAAATCAAAATTTTAACATTACGGTCATAGCCTTCAATTTGTCCATGCCTACATGCCCCAACCTTTCATGCTAGATAGCCGCGCTATCATTGGTCTTCATCTTATCAACATAGGTACTTGTCGATAACACTAACAAGTCATTTACCCACTTTCCGACATGAATAACATCTCCCTTTATCTCAGGTTGAGTTTTAAGAAACTTCACTTCTGTTGGGCCAAACAGAACGTGATAACCGGCATCGACCGCATTGGTCACAGAGAAGAGATTCTTCTTCATACCAGGAACGTGATAAACACTCCTCAATGTGAGTGGACCCTTATCACTTCTCAGAGAGACTACACCTTCTTGTTTTACTGCAAGAACAGAATTATCAGCCGTAATGATTGCATCGTTACCTGAGTAAGGCGTCAAAGATGAGAATTTTGATTCATCCCCGGTGAGGTGATTCCCACACCCTGAATCCATAATCCAATCCTCTTCGAAGTTGATGGCAGCCAAGGCATTAACGGGCATTGTCGTCATATTAGCTGCATAGGCTCCTCCCCAGCCAGCTTCATCAGACTTTGGCTTCTCCTTCTCCGATGCATGTCCCGGCTGAAGATTAACCCGGCAATCCTTCTTGAAGTGGCCGTTCTTATTGCACCTGAAGCACCTTGGTCCCTCTCCCTTCTTCTTCCCATCAGACTTAGAAGCATAACCCATATCCTGTTGACCTGAAGTAGAGGGTGCATCATGACCTGGCTTCTTCTTCTCCCACTTCTTCTTCTTTACAGAGAACAACACATCACTATCTCCCCCAGAGATAGAAGTCCCCGCCATCTGTCTTGCCAAACTTTCCTGCGAAGCAAGTAAGATTTCCAGCTCCAACAGAGATGGTTGATTTGCCCAACCCTGAACTGAAGTCACAAAGGCAAGATACTCCTTCCGCAACCCGCGGATGATATGCCTCTTCAATTTTGCCTCCAAGATGGGCTCATCAGGGTCCAATGCAGAAATCTCTGTTGTGAGGTTCTTCATCTTGAGAAAGAAGGTAGAAATAGAAAGATCACCTTGAGAGGCTTTCGCCAACTCATTTTCAAGAAACTGTAGCCGAGCTACATTCTTCTTATTAAACAACCCATCCAAAGACGTCCAAATCTCAGCAGCAGATTTACAACTAATGATGTGATCAAATAGCTCTGGTGAGATAACCCTCTTGAGTGTGAACTCTGCCTTTGCATTAGTCCTCCTCCAAAGTCTCACCTCTGCCATATTATCTCCTACTAGAAACACTTCTTGTGTGTCTTCTCCTCCAACTATCTCTCATAGATCCTCGCCAAGTAAGTAACTCTCCATACACGACCTCCACTTCTTCTAGTTAGTCGATGTGAGGAGTTCAATACCAAGCCCTCATGCGTATCCAGCTTCCATGGCAACCTATGTGGTCTCTTCTTCACAAAGACGATGGCAACTCAAGTTGATCACTGCTTATCCACTCCAAGAACCTAGCTCTGATACCATGTTAAAATTTTTGGTTTGAATCATTTAGGAGTAAGCAGGAGTTGCATCAACTGAGTTATAGCCAAATAACCACAATACCACACAGCAACACAATAGACTTTATTGAATCACAAAACTTGATTACAGTGCGAGACATGATTCATAAGTATCATGAAGGAGAGAGAAACAAAACACACCAAAAACAAATCTGGCGGCTTGACAACAAAGACCGCACAGACAACTCGACTACAGAAACCACCCGGCTTAACCTGAGAACGCACGAACAGAAAATAGGCAAGACCGCAGCTCAGAACACCCGGCTTGACCTGCACTGCCAGACCGCCACCTCATACCGCACGAACCGAAGCTTATTTAACTGAACAAAGAACTGAAGCTGTCTCCAGACCACAACTCTGATTGCCTAACCGATGAAGGTCGCCTGATCACCGAGCTCGCTGTGAACAGCACAGAACAACATAAACCAGTTCGCAGACAAGCCGTTGCCGAACTGTATATTCAAGCCGCTGGGAAATCACCAAGGAAAGAGACCGTAACCTGCTGACCGCAAACCTGCGAACACAACAAACAGTCAACTCGCTTCCGAGACTGCCCGACCTCAAAGTGAGACCGCACGAAACAACCCAGGCTCTAGTTCTTACAGTTCTCGTTATGAATGACGGGCCATGTACCCTATTTATAGGCGACAAGACGGATGTCGTCACCGCCACAAAAGAGATACAGTTACCACCCTCTAGATCGCCAGTGGTCTCACAAAGCAGACCGCGCGATCAGACCACTTGGACAACATCCTGCCCAAGTCCGCATGTCAGCAGCAGACCACGCACAAGCCGCGTGAACAAAAGTTCGCGCACAAGCCGCGCAGACTCAAGACCACTCCTACCTTACATCACCAAGAGCAAGCCAAGAACATCTGGCCGACTTCAGACAAGTCGCCAGACCAACCTACATAAGCCTCCCGGTCACAGTGGCTACACAGAACAGATCGCCCGGTCATACCAGACCTCCACAGCCAGACCGGCAGAGCACCAGAGTAGAGACCGAGCGATCTCTGCGGTCACCAAATTTTAGACCGCCGGCCACCTTCCACTCCACTTCAATAATTTCAACAAGAACTTAAGGAAAAGCTAAGTTTCTGCGTTCGACGAACTTCAATCTGCGTTCGACGAACGCCTTGCTCAGCGTTCGACAAACTTGCCAAGTCTCAGCGTTCAACGAACTTGCCAAGTCTCAGCGTTCGACGAACTTGCCAAGTCTCAGCGTTCGACGAACTTGCCAAGTCTCAGCATTCGACGAACTTGCCAAGTCTCAGCGTTCGACGAACTTGCCAAGTCTCAGCGTTCGACGAATTGAGGTTATCTCAGCATTCGACGAACTTCTCTCTGCGTTCGACGAAATAGCTTCTCGGCTCGATGCACTCAGTTCTTCAGCCAGTCTAGCAGTTTATTCTTCAGTTCGACGAACTCCAGCTTGAGATCGACGAATTCCAGATCTGTGTTCGATGAATTAGCAACATAAGTTTAGTTTGACGAAATCAACATTCAGTTCGATGAACTCAACCTTCAGATCGTCGAACTCTTCTCTCAGATCGACGAAATTTCTCTTCAGATTGGTTATTTCAGAAAGATCAGTTATATTATATTCTCTTAACTCAGATCGACTATCAGCAATGGATCTATTCTTTTATTTGGTCATTTCTAGTTAAGTAAAAGATTTGTTCCTTTATTTATTTCCTTTCCATTCTCTTCTCTCGAGAAAGTAGACGTTGACATATATTGGAAAAGGACACTTTCATGGAAAAGGAAAAGAGTTAAAGTTTATTTGTTGAATCAATTTGCAGTTCCAAGAATATCTATTCAGAATATTTTATTCCTTAAATTAAAAGATTTGAATTTCAAATCTGTCAGAGATCTTTCTCTAAGGAAAAATAAAGAAGACGTATTATAGTAGTACAGCGAGATAGGAAGAAGAGAGAAAGAAACTGTCGAGAGAAAGATATACAAGAAGAAAAAGAAAAAGCTTTCAGATCTTCATCTTCCTTAAGCAGCACCCTTTCATTCTCTGAGAACATCAACAAGATCATTCTCTCAGTATTCTGCTGCAAGTTCTAACCTTCAAGAGCAACAACAAATCTAAGAAACTTTGTCTCTCAGATTCATCAGCTATCAGGAAGATTTGTTTCATTCAAGTGAAAGCTCCATCCTCAACTGTCAACCATTTCTATCATACAGGGGCAGCTTTACATCAACACAATCCACTAGTCTTCTCTCAGATTATTGACAGAGAAGAACTTCATAACCCTCTTTATCCCATCTTGTACAGGGTTCTAACTCCCTTCAAAAGTTAACCCCTTGGTGGCAGGGCACCTGATCAAAAACTTGTGGTTGATTTGAGCACCTGATCAAAAGCTCATTGGTGTTTGGACACCTGATCAAAACTCCATTGGTGATAGGGCACCTGATCAAAAACCTAGTGGAATCCTACCAAGGGTGGTAGAAGAGTAGATGTACCTAGGTTTATTGGGGAACTACTATAAATCCTTGTGTCTTATGTGTTTGTGTGATTTTCTGTACTGTGTTGTGTGATCTCTTTGTGTTTTGTTTTTATAACTCACTCTGTTATACACATATAAATATCACTATTTTAATTCCGCTATAAAATAAGTTAAAAACTTTTTAATACTCTATTCACCCCCCCCCCCCTCTAGAGTAAATCTAAGATCTAAACCTCACTTTCAACTTCTATCAGAGGTTACTTTCAATTGGTATCAGAGGTTGGTTGATTCTTTGCAGGCTAACACCTGAATCAAAAGATCAATTAAATCTTAATTTTCTTCTAGAGTTTCTTTTGCTAAAAATCCATGGCACAAGGCTTCACAGAATTCTGAGAACAGAATTCTCCTTCTTTCTTTGTCTTCCTCCTTCACTCTCTCTTCACCTGTAAAAGAGTTTTTCGAATCACTCTTTTAAGGGATTCAGTGGTTCAAGATCTCTTTATCAAAAGATCTGTGGTTCAAGATCTTCTTTTCAAAAGATCTTTGGTTCAAGAGTCTTCTTATCAAAAGACTCAGGCACATGTGGTGCATTCCTACCAGGTGGTAGAAGAGAGGACTACCTACATTTAGGGGAACCTATATAAAATCTCTTGTGTTTGTGTTGTGCTTTTCTGTGCTATCCTAATTCTTTTCTTCAGCATTTTATTTCCTGCACTATATTATTCTGCCTGTGATTTTGTTTGAGCATAACTCCTTAGTTTGTTTTATTGTTTACACGGTTAGGATAGAAATATTCTAAATCTCTATTAACCCCCCCCCCCCCCCCCCCCCCCCCCCCCCCCCCCCCCCTCTAGAGGATTCTCAGAGGCACACTGTGCACTTTCAATTGGTATCAGAGGGAGGTTTATCTTTAAAAGGTTAACACCTTGATCAAAAAGACCTCCTACTCTTATCTCATTATTTCAAATATATTTTATAAAGAAAATGAGTTTTAAGTATTATGCATTAACAAGACCTCCAGTGTGTAACTTGAATAAGTTCACACTCTGGAAGGCTAGAATAAACTGTATATGAATTCTATTGATGAGGAAATTTTCAATGTCATCCTCACAGGTCCTTCCGTCCCAATAAGGAAAGACACTAGTGGAAAGGTCATACAAACTTCAGTCCCCAGAGCAGAATGGACTGATGATGAGAAGAAGCTCAAGGCATGTGATGCAAAGGCCATGAACGTACTGGTCTCAACCATGTCTGATGACATATTCCAAAAAGTTGCTGATTGCAACTCTATCAAGGAGATCTGGGAATCTCTGACCAGACTAGTTGAGGGGTGCTCAGATGAAAGGAAGGACAAAAAATCACTTCTCATATCCCAATATGAGAACTTTAAGAAAAAGGCTGAAGAAAGCATAACTAAAATGTATGACAGATTCAGCCTCATCATAAATGAGGTGAGAGGGCTTGACAAAGAAATTTCCCTGATAGAAACTAATGACAAGCTCCTTATGTGCTTCCCAAGCACATGGGACTCTAGAATCTGGGCTATTAGAGATTCTAGATGCCTCAGAGAAATTTCAACTGATGCTCTACTGGGAAAGCTCAAGTCCTATGAGCTCCTACTGAAAAGCAGGGCTGAGCCAGAGGTTTATGAGAGAATATCTACTCCTAAAGAAAAGACTCTTGCATTAAATACTGTTGAAGCAGAGTCCTCCACCACTGAAGAAGAGATGTTCAATCTCTTGGCAAAGAGATTCAAAAAGTGGGTTAGATCTTAGGACTCCAGAAGGAAAGAAAGGAGTTCCAGCAAACCAAGATATGACAAAACTCCTAAACAGAAGATTATTTGTTTCTCTTGCAGAAAACCAGGACACCTCTCTACTGAATGTCCTGAGGAAGAAAAGAACAAGAACATCAAGCAGAGGAAGGAGCTCAAGATGCAATCCTTCAGCAGGAAGGACAAGAAGAGAGGAAAAGGTTTCATTACTGAAACCTGGAGTGATTTAGACTCTGAATCAAGCTCCTCCTCATCTGATTATGATAAAGAAGATAGACCAGAAGAAGGCTGCTTAATGGCTCTGAAAAATTCCACTAATGAAACTGAGGTAAGCATCTGTGAAGACTTTGACTTTTTTCAGAAGATTTTAAAGAATGTTTCAAGGAATTTTGTCAAGACTACATTAATAACAAAAAGGAACTTAATATTATCAGAACATAACTAGAAGACCTTAGGCAAGAATGTTTACTCACAGTCAATTATGTTCTAATTGGTGAATTATTTAGAAAAGAAAAAGAAATATACTTATTAGATATAGATAATTCAAACCTAAAGAAAGAACTCTCAAAGGCAAAAGCCTTTGAGGACTCCCTAAATGGAAGGAGTCAAATTATCAAAGATATCTCACAAAATCTCTCCAAGAGATTTGATCATCTTGATTAGGAATCACAACCATCCACTAGCACCCAGATCCCTAGCAAACATGATTGGAAAAAACCTGTAGCATCATATAGGTCTAGACCAAATAATATTTTAGAATCATGTGAAGATCATAATAATAGTAACCCTAATAAACTCACCATATTTGATAGGGTAAATATTAGTGATCAACCAGGAATCTTAGGCAAACATCCCTTAGAAAAATCAATTGAAAATCTTAATGATAAGAATCATACATCGAATAGAACTCGACGCAATTTTATGAATGCGTCGAATGCAACTCGACGGAATCCAGCACATGCGTCGAAATCATTTTGAAGCAACTATGTGGGTGAGTCGAATTACACTCAACACAACCAATACCATGCTGCGAATGACTATCGACGGGACTATGCAGGTATGTCGAATTCCATTCGACGCAACTCTAAAAATGCGTCGACTTCTTCTCGACGCATATTTTCTGCACAAAATTACCAAACCTCAAAACCTCTTTCTACTTCTATTCCTAGATGTTTTTGCTGCTCTAAACTAGTACATATTGCCAAACATTGCTGGCATAATAATGCAGCACTTCGTCTCCAAAGGGGGAATAATGGTAGACCATCTCATTCTTTCATGTCTTCATTTGATGATAGAAGAAAGAGACCCCAACATGAGAGGGTCTATACTAATATTTAATTCAATGTGCAGAGGGAAGACTGTTCAACCACAAACCAGCAGTGGTAACTGGACAGTGGCTGCTCCATGCATATGATTGGAGCAAAAGATTTGCTAGAGAATTTCAAGGTCAAGGAAGGGCCTAAGGTAGTTTTTGGGAACTCTCGCTCTGGTCAAACCAAAGGATATGGTTTGCTCAGGATTGGATAAATCTCCTTTTCTAAGGTAGCTTATTGATGAGCCCCAGTTATATACTCTTTTTCAGACTCATCGGGGCTTGTTTTCATGCATTTGAACTTCACTTGTTGTTCATTATTGCTTATATTTCACTTGAACACATTTCCTCGCTAAGTTCTTTGTTGTGGCCCATTGTGGTGTGCAATTGCGCGCTATGTTTGTTGGGGGTAAGCACATGGTGCTCCCCGACCCTTTTGTCTGTTTGTGGATTGAGATGGAGGGGTATTCCCAACTGAGTCGTTGTTTATGCAGGTGGATGGATCATCTGATTTTACCCATTTTTATTTACTGCGTATATCACACGGTCGTGCATTTTCCTTGACACACGGACGACTGCGGTCGTCCGCCTTCATCTGGGGTGGAGAACAATGTTCTGTCGTTGATCGTGTGTCTTTATGCACGGGCAGTTGCCCGTGCGTGAAGGAATCGCATGATCGACCTGTTTAGCCTTGTTTTTGGCCATCTGGATTTGTCCGTTCGTTTTTACGCACGGGCGGCTTCGGCCGTGCGTGAATAAAACGCACAGGCATTCTGGGTCGTCTTCCTGACCTCCCATCTTAATTAATTTCACACGGTTCATGCACGGTCGTGTGTTCGACCGTGTGTGACCATAAATTCTGATTATTTCTATAAAAGCCACAGATTTCGCCCAAGTACGCATCGATCACTGTTTTGCCCTTTTTCGCCGCAAGAGGAACTACTGCTCTGTTTTCTTCCGTTCTTCCTCCCCCTTCTGCTCGAGGCCATCTCGCATCATCCAAGCGCTTCAAGGATAAGATTCTACGCTCATCTTCATCACCAAGCTAGGAGTTCTTTGCACCGTACGTGGCCGGATTATAGTTTACCGGAGAAGACGGGTCCATTGGGAGGAAGTGACAGCCCTCCTCTACCCCGGATGATAGTTGGGACCGAGCTAGGATGCGGATTGACAACCCGGTGATTCCTACCGGGAATCTACAACAAGCCTCCGAATTCGGTTGTATCTCTTGCATCTTTCTCCTCTTGGACTTTTGTTGTTAGTGTAATCTCCTTATTATTTGATGATGTTGCGCTCTATATTTGTTGAACTTCTTGTTGTATATTACGAAATGTTTTCATGCTTTATGAGTGCTTGAGGTGTGCTTTCGTGGTGATTGTGGTGTCAGTGTTCAGTGTTGCCGCACTAGCAATTGCTAGTGGCGTGCTTGTTGACCAGGTGTTTGCGACGCTCATTCCGCTGGTGCAAACCATTCCATCCACATGCCTACTCTTCCATCCGCGCAGTGAAGTGGTGCAATGCAGCCCGTGTAATCCATCCGCCTAAACAAGAGGTGCTAACGGCCCTCAAACCTTTCCGCCAGTGCGCACTACTCCATTTGTTTGCCTACTCATCCATCCGCCCTTGCAAAGTAGTGCGTTCAAGGCCTACATAGTTTCCATCCCGCCTAGCGAAGCAGTGCGCTCAAGGCCTGCATAGGAGTAGTTGGGTAGTAGTTTTCTTTTATTTTCCATAAACCAAATCACTCCCTACACATTCACCCGACCTAAAGGACTTCGATCTCAAGTCCTTCCTCCTTAGATAACTTCACCTTACTGTGTTCCTTCGAGATTGATACTTGGGTATTTACTCCTCATTTTATATTACTTGAACGATCGGTACACTGCCGTTTTTTATCGCAGTCTTGCTATCGCCTATAGCGGTGTGTAGGATTTGCGCATCAAGTTTTTGGCGTCGTTGTCGGGGAACACAGTCGTGTGAGTTTTCTGGAGAGGGAGAACTTGCGAGAGAAGTTCTTCCATTTGTAAATTGCATCCTTTATTTTCTTTCAGTTCTTGTTATCACTTTTTCTTGTTTCATATTATAGGTTGCTTTAGTAAATTATTGTTGGGTGTAGTATTTTGCACAATAGTGTTTTTCTTGTGAATCTAGTTATCTTCATGCAATGTGGGCCTCATTTAATATTAGATATCGTTGGTGTGGAGATATTTCTCATGCAAGTGATAGATGCCCATCGGAAGATAGTAGCCCTAGTCCCCAAGGCACAATGTATCGGGCACCGACACCATACGGTACCTCATACACCGCGTCTATGTCCTATTGCTATTCTTCTGAGCCTTTACCGGCATGTTTCTTTACGGCTTCAGCACCTGTTGTACCAATGAAACCAGCAAGATGATGTTTGTTTTGTCAAAGTATAGATCACACCCTGAAGGATTGTGCTGCCTATCTTTGTCAATTGAATGAGGATGTCGAGCCGGATATCCGGATCGCCCCGACACCTAACTCTGACAGCACACCTTCCACATCTGATTACGTTGTTGTATCACCTTCAAGTTTTGAAGGGAATGATGCAGACACGCTCATCAGAGTTGTGGCTGATCTAGGCTCTAACATGTCTAATTCCATCTCCCTTGTGCATATATCACCCAGCATGGATTCGATTCTTTGTGAGGAATCGGTGCTTGACTTTTATCCAAGCACTCTTCCTCCCCTATTGTGGATGCCACTACGCTCGTCGTTGATGACATTTTTGATGATGCCTTGCATGAGGAGGCAAGAGATCTATATATCATACCTATTCCTATGGAAGAGGACAACCTTCTAGGTGAAGATGATTTCTCCTCAACACCGTTGGAGGAAGTCCAAATCTTGGGCAATGTAATTGTTGATCCTGCCGAACCTTGCTGCATTGCTAACAATGCCGGCATTATTTTGCTTCGCAAACCTGATGGGAGTGAGGCCGGGACCACTCCCCTGATTGATGTTTGTTTAAGTTTTTCTTCTCTTTTATTCCTTGACCCACTTACTTCTTCTGATGAGCCTATGCAGGTTGAGTCATCACAGGTAATGCAGGAGGACTTGGTGCAGTTTGCTCAATTCAATGATGTGCACATCTTCTTGTGTGAGTAGGTTGATTCACCCTCCATAAAGGACCTGCCATGTATTGTATTCCCCTCCTGCTGCCTCCCTAAAGATGACACCCTGCTAGGCAAGGACATTTATTTTGGTGAAAGTAGTAAGGAGGACTCTTCCTCCACTTCTTTCTTTCTCTTTCCTCTACCTGTGACGAGCAGGTATTATAATTTAGGAAGAGGAGTAATGGTTCTATCACCGTATCGGTACCCGTTACTAGCACGGATATTAGAACAGTTGTCTGTCCACTTCTCATTCCATACTCCCATTAGCTAAAACCTTTTACCTTCTGAAGAAGTCGTGCTGGGAGGACAATAAACCCAGTAATTATCTTACTTGTTTTTGTCTTTTATTTTATTTCTGTCAAAAATTAGTTAGTTATGTGTTGTTTTAGTTTGCTTTTGCGGAGCTCACCCCTGCAGGTATTTTCTATTCGTGAAGGCGGTGATCGTGATTCTTCGTATGGAGGCATTACCTTGGATTTTCATGCATCTTCTGGTATGCTCACTTCTGAGCATGGGGTACACTCTAAACCTCTCCCTCCATATTTTCGGTTTACGATCACATTTCTTTCTATAGTTTCATGTAAGTCTAGGGGAGAGTGAATTCATGTCCTTACCTATGGTGCACCAATCACATTATATTAGGAGCATGCTAGAAGAATGATTATATCATTTTAATTATTCTTTGTCATGTGCACCACAACACCCACTTGAGCGCGTACTCATCTATATGCGTGCTCTGAGTTGAATTTAATTCTTCTGCTTATTTGGGAAAGTCTAGGTGCTGGCTTAGGACTATGTAGCGGAGTAAAATGTTGACTCCAGTAGTGATCCTAGTCAAGTGCTCGGTGTTAGAACATGGTTTTCCGCATCCCTTTGATTTGAGAATAACAAATCCTACTTGTATTTGATCTTGTTGCCATTGTGTTTTTAGCATGCAGGTTTGGATAGTTATGACACTGGGTTGCTGAAACAATGGTCTGGCACTAACCACAAGTTGAAGGATTGAAAGCTACTTAACGCCAGGCGTTAAGCTTAATGCTGGGCGTTAGCGCTAAATGAAAAGCTGCGTTCGACGTAATGAAAGCTGTGTTCGACGAACTGAAAGCTGCGTTCGATGAACTGGTGATCGATGAAATAAAACCGCTGAGACCGAAAGCTGCGGTCGACGAAATGAAAGCTGCGTTTGATGAACTGAAAGCTGCGTTCGACGAACTGGCGATCGACAAAATGAAACCGCTGAGAACGGAAGTTGCGTTCGATGAAATAGAAACTGCGTTCGACGATCTGGCATTCGACGAAATTGTGGTCGACGAAAGAAGAAGCCCGTGTTGAAAATGTTGAAGTGGAAGTTTGTGGAGCTTTTGTATCTGGGCGGTCTGGGAGGAGGTCGCGCGGTCTGGTGAGACCGCACGACCTGGCGATCTATTCTGCGGTCTGGCTTGTCTTGTCTAGCCGTAGTCTCCTGGCATGACCACTGGTATCTGTCTAAGGCGGCTGGAGGTGAGGCCGCGCGGTCTGTCTGTGACCGCGTGGCAGGTTGGCATCTTCACGTCGCACAGTCTGTCTATGACCGCATGGCGGGCTGGCTTCTTCAGGACTGTGCCGGTCTGGCATGACCGCACAGGTTGGTCCAGGTTTCCAGAATTTTGGTCTGGTGGCTGTCCGGGTTTTCTGGTGGTATTCGCGGACTAAGTCTCTTAGTCACGTGGTCTCTGTTCGCGGTCTCAGGAGGAGGCTGGTATGCGAACAGGTCTCTGTTCTCAGTTTCAGGCGGAGGTCGGCATGGGAACAGGTGTTCGCGGTCTTGTGGCGAACAGACACTATTTGCGGTCTCGAGCAAACACTGGTGGTGGGCGGCTTCTTGGCGGTCTGGCGATCTCCTTATGGAGTCGCGTTTTGACTAAGGGAGTGGCGATCTCTCGCGGTCTGGAGTGAAGCCGGTGAGCTCATCAAATGAAGCAGAAAGAACTGTTACTGATCGCGCGGATTGACTGATCTGGTCGCGCGGTCAGGGTGTGGTGATCCTATCTCATAGGATGGTGACTGCATCAGGTCCCGCGCCTATAAATAGGAGCCACTGTAGCAGCAAATTAAGACACACCAAGTGTAAGCTGAGTTGTTTCTAATTCCTGCGGTCTGTTTCTTTCTGACCGGGCGGTCTGCTGATTGAATTTTCTTGTGCAGCTTCTACGGATAGTGTGGTCTGCAACGATCACCTCTTCCTCTGAAAGTGTTCGGGCGGTCTGCGGCTTGCAGTGTGGGTTGCTGGAGTTTGGGAGAATCAGTGGAGGTCATAAGGAGGGTGCGGTCTGCTCGGCGGTCTGAGGTGGTGTTCTGTAACCGGCAGTGTTGTGCGGTTAGGCGGCTTGCAGAGATCGGCAATGAGACCGCGCGGTCTGGAGCGGTTTCAGTTATCTTCTTTCAAGTTGTGTATTTTCTTCTTCTGTTTTGTGTGCTGGCGAAATCATGTCTCGCCAAGCATACCTCTCCCTGTAATGAAGATTTTGCTTATCAATAAAGACTATATTTCCTTCTTGTGCTTCTGGTTATTTGGCTTGTGAACTCTAAGTTGTATGATTCCTGCTCACTCCATAAAGATTCGAAAAATTTCACATGGTATCAAAGCCAGGTTGGAGTGAATAGAGCAGTGAACAACTTAGAGTAGCCATCGCCTTTGTGAAGAAGGAACCAGTGGTAGAGCCATGGAAGTGAGGGGTCTTAGAATTGAGATGCTCAACTCGACCAACTTTAAGAAGTGGAGGTCTTGTATGCAAAGCTATCTTCTGGGTGAGGACCTCTGGGAGGTAGTTGGAGGAGAAAGCACGGAGGAAGTCTTTCTGGTTTGAGATAACCATCATGAGGTGAGGAACTGGAGGCGGATTAATGCCAAAGCAGAGTTCGCCCTGAAGAGGGCAATATCAGCTGATTTGTTTGATCACATCTTGGGGTGTGCATCAGCTGCGGAGATCTGGAGAGCCCTGGATGGGCTGTTTAACAAGAAGAATGTGGCAAGACTTCAATTCCTGGAGAATGAACTGGCCAGATCGGCTCAAGGTGACCTTTCTATCTCTACGTTCTTCTTGAAGATGAAGAACTTGTGCACTGAGATTTCAGCGCTGGATCCTGATGAGCCAATTTCTGAGGAGAAGCTGAAGAGCACATCATCCGTGGTTTGCGGAAGGAATATGTTGCCTTTGTGACGTCGGTGCAGGGTTGGGCAAATCAGCCGTCTCTGCTGGAGGTGGAAAATCTGCTTGCTTCGCAGGAGAGTCTAGCAAGGCAGATGGCGGGGGTGTCAGTGTCTGGGGGAGATAGTGAAGTTCTCTTCACGGGTAAGAAGAAGAAATGGGACAAGAAGAAGACCGTTGGAGGAGGCAATGGACCTTCAACTTCTTGACAGCAGGAGAGGGGCTATACTCCTAAAGCTGGAGGGAGGAAGAAGGGGGAAGGTCCCAAGTGCTTCAGGTGTGGAAAGGTTGGTCACATCAGGAAGGATTGTCGGGTGAATCTTCAGCTGGGGCATGCTGCTACAGGAAAGGGAGAAGCTGAAGCCAGACAAGTTGATGGAGGATGGGGAGGAGCCTTCTCGGCTTCTGTTCGAGCTGAGGCTCCTATCAACTATCAGCAGGACTGGATCATGGACTCGGGGTGTGGTCATCACCTCACCGGGGACGAGTCGAAGCTTTCTTCAGCGCAGCCTTATTCAGGTAATGATGCCATTATTACTGCTGATAATACCGTGCATACTGTAGAGAAGGTGGGGGTTGTTTCCTTGGGCAGTGATAGAGGGCCGCTTACGTTGAGGAGTGTCTATCATGTGCCAGGAATGAGGAAAAACCTCTTCTCTATGACCAACGCTGTAGACGCTGGGTATCACATTCTGTTTGGCCCAACAGAAGTGAGGTTTCTTCGGAATGTGGAGGCGGTGAAGGCTGAGGTAGTTCATGTGGGGAGGAGAGCTAAATACTTGTTCGTTTTATCGACAAGTTCTTATGTTGACAAGATGCGGACAAACGACAGTGCTGTCATATGGCACGAGAGGTTGGGGCACGTAGGAATGGATAAGCTGAAAGCTATGGTGGTGAAAGGTCTGGTCAAGGGCCTGCCTAGTCTATCTTCCTACAGAGACAGTCATGTGTGCGCGGGATGTCAGTTCGGCAAGTCTCATCGGCTTCCGTTTGACAAGTCGCATACAAGGTGTAGTGTGCCATTGGAGTGCATCCACGGTGACTTGATGGGACCGACTGCTACCCCAAGCCTCGGAGGCAGCAGATATATGTTGGTATTGATCGATGATTACACCAGATATGCCTAGGTATATTTCTTGAAGGAGAAGGCGGAGGTGTTTGCCAAGTTTGTGGAGTTCAAGGAGCTTGTGGAGGGTCGGCTTGGACTGCGGGTTAAGAAGCTGAGGACTAACAACGGAGGGGAGTTCACCTCTGGTGAGTTCTCTACTTTTTGCAGGAAGGAGAGCATCCGGAGAGAGCTTACTTGTGCACATACTCCATAGCAAAACGGAGTTGTAGAGCAGAAGATCCGTCATCCGATGGAGACCTGCAAGTGTTGGTTGCATGCCAAGAGTATCCCAAAGTCCTTCTTAGCTGAGGGTATGTCTTGTGCTGCCTACGTCATCAACAGGAGGCCTCTGAGTCCCATCAATATGAAGACCCCGCATGAACTGATGTTCAAGGAAAAGCCAAGTGTGGCACACCTTCGGGTGTTTGGTTCCACCTGCTATGTGCACGTTCCAGATGCGCTTCGGATGAAGCTAGATGTGAAAGCAAGGAAGCTAGTCTTCGTGGGGTATGATGACCGGAAGAAGGGCTGGAAGTGTATGGACCCGGAGACGTGGAGATTTGTTGTATCTCGCGACGTTGTGTTCGATGAGGTGACGTCGTACAAGGGAAGTTCTGGTGTGGAGCTACCAGAGAGCGTGGTGGAGGAGCCGGAGAGGGCTGTGGAAAATCTTCATGTGGAGCTACCTGTGTCACCAGGTGGTCCATCAGTTTCTAGTTCTGAGGCGGAGGCTTCTGGTTCAGGAAGCAGGGGGGTTGATGCTCTGAGTACGTCTGGGAGAGGAGCTAGGGAAGAAGCAGCTGAAGATACTGCGAGTCAGGGGAAGGTGTTGCGAAGATCGAAGCAAACTATCATTGCCCCTGATCGCTATACAGGAGGAAACATGGTGAGCTTTGTCTCTTGTTTCTTTGCTGGTCCCTTGGATGAGAGGGAGCCGTCGAGCTTTGAGAAGGCCAGAGGCGTGAAGGAGTGGGACGTTGCGATGCAAGAAGAGATGGCAGCTCTTGAGAAGAATGAGACCTGGTCTCTGGTGCCCAGGCCCAAGGGCGCCACTCCTGTCACATGCAAGTGGGTCTACAAGCTAAAGAAGAAGGCTGATGGCAGTATCGAGCGGTACAAGGCTCGCCTTGTGGCTCGGGGGTTCTCGCAGCAATACGGTGAAGACTATGAGGAGACTTTCAGTACGGTGGCTAAAATGACTTCAGTTCGGGTTGTGATTGCCTTGGCGGCGTGTTGGGGGTGGAAGATTTGGCAGCTTGACGTAAATAATGCGTTCTTGTATGGCGAGATTGACAAGGACATCTTCATGGTTCAGCCGCCAGGCTTCATTTCTGAAGATTTTTCGGAGCTTGTCTGCAAGCTGAAGAAGGCCATGTATGGGTTGAAGCAAGCGTCGAGGGCGTGGTATGGAAAGATTGCATAGTATCTCTTATTCTGCGGGTTTGGTGCTTCAGACTCAGACTCAATCTTGTTCGTCAAGAAGAGTGGGGAGCTTCAAGTCATCGTGCTGCTTTTACATCGGCGATATGATCGTGATGGGGAATTCGAAGGAGGAGGTAGCGCAGCTTCGGGCAGAGCTATCTATCAGGTTTGAGATGAAGGATCTGGGTGAGCTTCACCATTTCCTTGGACTCGAGGTGCAGAGGAAGGAGAGTGGAGTGCTGGTATCCCAGGCTGGATATGCGGAGCGGATCGTTGAGCAGTTCGGTATGAAGGAAGGGAAGTGCATCTCCACACCTCTGGAGAAGGCTATGAAGCTGCGGAAGGATGAGTGAAGGATTCTGCAAGATCTGTTGGTGTTCCTAGCGTTGGTCGGGAGCTTGATCTATCTGACGATCACTAGGCCGGATATTGCTTATGCAGTTGGCAGAGTGAGTCGGTATATGGGGAACCACGGATGCCTCATCTGCTAGCGGCCAAGAATATACTAAAGTATGTCAAGGCGACCTCGGATATGGGTCTCCTTTATAGGAGGGATGTGGGCTTCGAGGTGCATGGATACATGGATGCTGATTACGGGGGAGATTCGGATGATCGGAAGTCAACATCTGGATACGTCTTCATGGCGGGCCCCACGGCTATATCATGGTGCAGCAAGAAGTAGGATTCCGTGTCGGTCTCAACCACAGAAGCGGAATACAAGGCTTTGGCCTTGACGGCTCGGGAAGCCATCTGGCTTAGGAGGTTGGTTGGAGACGACCATAAGGAGGTTCGGGAGCCGACTCTGCTCCGCGGTGACAATGAGAGTGCTCTCAAACTGGTGACCAATCCAGTTTGTCACGCGAGGACCAAGCATATCGAGATCGAGCATCATTTCATTCGTGAGAAGGTGCTGGAGGGGTCTCTTTCGGTCGAGCATGTTCGGAGTCAGGACAACTTTGTTGACATCTTCACAAAGGCACTGGCTAAGGGGCCGTTCACACGGCTAAGGAGCTTACTGGGGCTGTTTTCAACTTCCCACTTCAAGGGGGAGTGTTGAAAATGTTGAAGTGGAAGTTTGTGGAGCTTTTGGATATGGGCAGTCTGGGAGGAGGTCGCGCAGTCTGGTGAGACCGCACGACCTGGCGATCTGTTATGTGGTCTGGCTTGTCTTGCATAGCCGTAGTCTCCTAGCATGACCGCTGGTATCTGTCCAAGGCAGCTGGAGGTGAGGCCGCGCAGTCTGTCTGTGACCGCGTGGCGGGTTGGCGTCTTTAGGTCGCGCGGTCTATCTGTGACCGCGTGGCGGGCTGGATTCTTCAGGACTGTGTCGGTCTGGCGTGACTGCACAGGTTGGTCCAGGTTTCCAGAATTCCGGTCTGGTGGCTGTCCGGGTTTTCTGGTGGTATTCACGGACTAAGGCTCTTAGTCGCGCGGTCTCTATTCGCGGTCTCAGGAGGAGGCTGGTATGCGAACAGGTCTCTGTTCTCGGTCTCAGGAGGAGGTTGTCATGGGAACAGGTGTTCGCGGTCTTGTGGCGAACAGACAGTGTTTGCGGTCTCGGGAAAACACTGGTGGGCAGCTTCTTGGCGGTCTGGCGATCTCCTTATGGAGTCGCATTTTTACTAAGGGAGTGGCAATCTCCCGCGGTCTGGAGTGAAGCCGGCGAGCTCATTAAATGAAGCAGAAAGAACTATTGCTGATCGCGCGGGTTGACCGGTCTGGTCGCACGGTCTAGGGGTGGTGATCCTATCTCATAGGGCGGTGACTGGATCAGGTCCCGCGCCTATAAATAGGAGCCACTATAGCAGCAAATTAAGACACACTAAGTGTAAGCTGAGTTGTTCCTAATTCTCGCGGTCTGTTTCTTTCTGACCGGGCGGTCTGCTGATTGAATTTTCTTGTGCAGCTTCTGCGGATAGTGTGGTCTGCAGCGATCACCTCTTCCTCTAAAAGTGTTCGGGCGGTCTGCGGCGTGCAGTGTGGGTTGCTGGAGTTTGGGAGAATCAGTGGAGGTCGTAAGGAGGGTGCGGTCTGCTCAACAGTCTGAGGTGGTGTTCTGTAACCGGCAGTGTTATGCAGTTAGGCGGCTTGCAGAGATCGGCAAGGAGACCGCGCGGTCTGGAGCGGTCTCAGTTATCTTCTTTCAAGTTGTGTATTTTTTTCTTCTGTTTTGTGTGCTGGAGAAATCATGTCTCGCCAAGCATACCTCTCCCTGTAATGAAGATTTTGCTTATCAATAAAGACTATATTTCCTTCTTGTGCTTCTGGTTGTTTGTCTTGTGAACTCTAAGTTGTATGATTCCTGCTCACTCCATAAAGATTCGAAAAATTTCACAGCCCGTTCGACGAAATATGTTCGACAAAATTTTAAGTTTGACGAATTGGGGTGCCAGCTGATTGATGAGTCCTGATCATATACACCTTTTTGGACTCATCCGGGCCGTTATTCAGTAATTTCACCGCACTTTAGCCGTGTTATAGCTTATATTTGATATTCCATGCTAGGTGCACTTCTGGGCCCATTTTCGTGTGATTTCATGTTTATTGTCCTTAGTAGTTTCCATGCACTGTTAGGTGCCACTTTCAGTGGCTAGATTCGTGGTTGTGCTGGCATTGGAGTCGTGCAGGTGTTCCCGGTGCAATTCTGCACAGGAACACTGCGCACGATCACCGGTTCTATTGCGCACGACCACTGGTCGTGCGCCACTGATCGTGTGCACTCAACCCTTTTCATGAGTTCTGTTTGGTGTAGTGCGCACGACCATCAACGCCAGTGCGCACGACCACCGGTCGTGCGCCACTGTTCGTGCGCACTTAACATTAAATTTCTGAGTTCTGTTTCGTCTAATGCGCACGACCACTAACGATAGTGCGCACGACCACCGGTCATGCGCCACTGGTCGTGCGAACATTATATTTTATAAATTGCTTTTCTTGCAGGTTCTGCCCAGGTAGTGCGCACGATCGCAGAATTCCAGTGCGCACGACCAATGGTCGTGCGCCAATGATCGTGCGCAGTATTTATTCCAGCGCCTATTTAAACGCCTGTTCCAATTTTAGGGTAAGATCCAATTCCGGGAGCGGGATTCCTGTTCCGTACGCCGCCGACCACCACCCTGGGACGCCTCCACTTCATCTCCAACGCAAGGGGAAGCCTCCTCCATCCATTCCAAGACTTCCTCCGTTGTCCGTGAGTGTTCTCCACCATCCGCAAGCCTCCAAGCATCCATTCTCTCATTCCGCCCGGTGAGAAGAAGAAGAAACCTGAAGTCGAAGACGACGGAGCTACGTAGGGAGATCGTGACAGCTCTCTACGCCGGAAGCATAGTCCGCCCGAGTCCGGAGGTAGCCCGACAACCTACCATTCCGGCCGTGAGCGGCCGCTAGTCTTCACCATCGGTTATTTCTTTCCTCTTTCCTTCATTGTACTCGTTGAGCCGTGTAAACTCGAATATTGCGATGTTGTTTATTGAAATGAATGTTTCCTTGTTGTTCTTCATGGTTTGCTGGTGATTCACTCCGTTTTCCACTCACTCACTCACGCACGCACGCAAGGTGTTTGTTCCGCGTTAGCAAGAGCTAACGGCGGTTGTGAAGAGGTGTTTGCTACCCTCACCTTCTCGCACTTGAGTACATTCCACCCGCCTAACGAAGCACCGCATCGCGGCCGTTGCATCCACCTCGCCTCGCGAAGCGGTGTTTTCGACCCGCAACTCTTTTGTTGTTGATAAGATTAGGAAAACCAACCAAAAACCCCCCTCTTTGTGTTTGTTAAACGCTTGTGTAGCAATAGTCACTGCGCGAATCGTTCACCCAACCTGCATTCCTCAAGAGACCGACACTCGGGGATTCTATTCCCAAAATTATTACTTGACAGCGACCGGTGCACTTGCCGACACGCATCAAGTTTTTGGCGCCGTTGCCGGGGATTGCAGGCGTGTTTCGTCTTGTGTTGTGACTTTCGTTATACGAGCAGTTGTTTTTGATTTTATTTGTTTTTCTTTTTGTTTGTGACAGTGCATGCAGAGACAAGCCGCAGGGGAGCTAGTACCTGTTGAAATTGTTGAAGTGAAGTGGAAAGGAGTCCGGCCGGTTTGAAGGCTGGAGACCGCAGAGACCGCGCGGTCTGCGCTGGTGCTCTGGCGGTTTGTTCCTGGCGATCTGGTGCGATCGGCCAGCTTGCTTCTTGGTTTAGGTCGCTGGTTCTGGCGACCTGTTGCGGGTTGTTTCCGGTCTTGTTCTAGTCGGTCTGTTCTTGGTTGACCGATGAGACCGGGCGGCTTGGTTTCTATTCTGTCGACTTGGTTCAAGTCGGCTAGTTGCTTCCCTGTGTTGGCGATCTCAGGAAGGGTGATCACTGTGTCCGTGCGGTTTGTGCGCGGCTTGCTGCTGACTTCGGTCTTGGACTGAATTTTGTCCAAGTGCTGTGTTCGCGCGGTCTGACTTTGGAGACCGTTCGCGAGCTGATGGGTGGTGACTGTATCCCGGTTTGTGCGGTGACGACATCCGTCCACCCGCCTATAAATAGGGGTGCATGGCCCGTCATTCATAACGAGAACTGTAAGAACAAGAGCCCGGATAGATTCTTGCGGTCTCAAGTTTGAGTTCGCGCGGCTTGGTTGCGAGTTAACCGTTTGTTGTGTTCGCAGGTTTGCGGTCAGCAGGTTGCGGTCTCCTTCCTTGGTGATTTCCGGTGGCTCGAATAAACAGTTCGTCTGCGGCTTGTCAGCGAACTGGTTTATTGTTCTTGTGCTGTTCGCAGTAAACTCAGCGATCAGGCGACCTTCAGCGGTTAGGCGATCTGAGTTCGGTCTGGCGACAGCTTCAGTTCTTTGTTCAGTTGAATAAGCTTCAGTTCGTGCGGTCTGAGATTGCGGTCTGGCAGTGCAGTTTGTCTGCTCCTGTTCGTGCAGTCTCAAGGTGTTTCTGCGGTCTGACTGTGCAAGCGGTCTGGGAGTACAGCAGAACAATCCGGGCGGCCTGAACCTTTGTTGCAATCCGTGCGGTCTCTTTCTGGCAGACCGCCGGTTTCTGTTTTTTGGTGTGTTTGTTCTTCTCGTCTCCGTGATTCTTATGAATCATGTCTCGCCATGTATGCCTCGCATTGTAAAGCAGTATTATTTCAATAAAGATTTCTTGTGTTGCTGGTTTTGGCATTGTGGTTGTTTGGCTATAACTCTTGTTGATACAACTCCTGCTTACTCCTAAACGGTCCAATCAAAAATTTTAACATGGTATCAGAGCTAGGTTCCTGGAGTGGATAAGCAGTGATCAACTAGAGTTGCCATCGTCTTTGTGAAGAAGAGACCACATTGATTGCCATGGAAGGCAGTTTTGTAAGAGGTCTTGGTATTGAACTCCTTACATCGACTAACTTCAAAAAGTGGAAGTCATGTATGGAGAGTTATTTGATTGGCGAGGATCTTTGGGAGATAGTCGGCGGAGAAGACACACAGGAGGTGTTTCCAGCAGGTGATAATATGGCAGAGGTGAGGCTCTGGAGGAGGTTGAATGCTAAGGCAGAGTTCACTCTCAAGAGGGCTATCTCACCAGAGCTGTTTGATCATATTATCGGATGTAAATCTGCTGCGGAGATCTGGACATCCTTGGATGGATTGTTCAATAAGAAGAATGTAGCGAGGCTACAGTTTCTTGAAAATGAGTTGGCTAAAGCCTCTCAAGGTGATCTTTCTATTTCTACCTTCTTCCTCAAGATGAAGAATCTCACGGCAGAGATTTCTGCTTTGGACCCTGATGAGCCAATTTCTGAGGCAAAACTGAAGAGGCATATCATCCGCGGGTTGCGGAAGGAGTATCTTGCGTTTGTGACTTCAGTTCAGGGTTGGGAAAATCAACCATCGTTGTTGGAGCTGGAGAACCTTCTTGCTTCGCAAGAAAGTTTAGCAAGACAGATGGCGGGGGTTTCCATCTCCGGGGGAGAAAGTGATGTGATGTTCTCTGGGAAGAAGAAGAAGAAATGGGAGAAGAAGAAGTCAGGTCATGATGGACCCTCCACTTCAGGTCAGCAAGATAGGGGCTATGCTCCTAAGTCTGATGGGAAGAAGAAAGGAGAGGGACCAAGGTGCTTTAGATGCAACAAGACCGGGCACTTCAAGAAAGATTGCCGGGTGAATCTTCAGCCGGGACATGCAGTTGAGAAGGAGATGCCAAAGTCTGGTGAAGTTGGATGGGGAGGAGCTTTTGTGTCTAATATAACGGCGATGCCCGTTAAGGCCTTGGCTTCCATCAACTATGAAGAGGACTGGATTGTTGATTCAGGGTGTGGACATCATCTCACCGGGGATGGATCAAAGTTCTCTTCTTTGGCGCCTTACTCAGGTAATAATGCTATCATTACGGCTGATAATTCTATTCATCCAGTAGAGCACGAAGGAGTCGTCTCTCTGAGCAGTGATAAGGGTCCACTCACGTTGAGGAGTGTTTATCACGTGCCTGGTATGAAGAAAAATCTCTTCTCTGTGACCAACGCGGTCGATGCCAGTTATCACGTTCTGTTTGGCCCAACAGAAGTGAAGTTTCTCAAAACTCAACCGGAGATAAAAGGAGAAGTTATTCACGTCGGCAAGCGGGTGAAGGACTTGTTCGTTTTATCGACAAGTACCTATGTTGATAAGATGAAGACAAACGATGGCGCGGCCATTTGGCATGAAAGGTTGGGGGATGTAGGCATGGACAAATTAAAGGCTATGGCTGTAAAGGGCCTTGTCAATGGCTTGCCTAGCTTGTCTTCCTATGGAGACGGTCATGTCTGCGAAGGATGTCAGTTTGGTAAGTCTCATCGACTTCCATTTGACAAATCGCAAACAAGGTGCAAAGTGCCATTGGAATGCATCCACGGTGATTTGATGGGACCGACTGCCACCCCAAGCCTTGGAGGCAACAGATACATGTTGGTGTTGATTGACGACTACACCAGATATGTCTGGGTGTATTTCATGAAAGAGAAGTCAGAAGCCTTTGCTAAATTTGTGGAGTTCAAGGAGCTGGTGGAAGGTCGTTTAGGCCTGCGGGTGAAGAAGTTGAGAACTGACAATGGTGGGGAGTTCACCTCTGGTGAGTTCTCAAGTTTTTGCAGGAAACACGGCGTTCGGAGAGAGCTCACTTGTGCCCATACTCCACAGCAGAATGGCATTGCCGAAAGGAAGATCCGTCATCTGACGGAAACTTGCAAATGCTGGCTTCATGCCAAGAGTATTCCAAAGTCCTTCTGGGCGGAGGGAATGTCTTGTGCAGCTTATGTCATCAACAGATTGCCTCTAAGTCCTATCAACATGAAGACCCCTCACGAACTAATGTTCAAGGAGAAGCCGAGTGTTGCTCACCTTCGGGTGTTTGGATCAACCTGCTATGTGCATATTCCTGATGCTCTTCGAACAAAGCTTGATGCGAAAGCAAGGAAGCTAGTCTTTGTTGGGTATGATGAGCGGAAGAAGGGATGGAGATGCATGGATCCTGAGACACGAAGGTCAATTGTTTCTCGGGATGTGGTGTTCGATGAAGTAACTTCCTACAAGGGGAGTTCAGGAGTTGAACTACCAGAGGGCAGGGTTGATGAAGGAGGAAAAGCTGCAGGAAGTCTTCAAGTGGAGTTGCCTGTTTCACCAGGAGCTCCAGGTGTGTCAACCTCTGAGATGGAGGCTTCAGGTTCTGGAAGCAGGGGGAGCGATGCTCCATGTTCATCTGGGAAAGGAGCTTGCACAGAAGAAGCGGCTGAGGAGGTGGTTAGTCAGGAGCAACCTCTTAGGAGGTCGAAGAGGACTATTCAACCACCAGATCGATACACAGGAGGAAACATGGTGAACTTTGTTTCTTGTTTCTTTGCTGGTCCCTTAGATGAAAGGGAGCCGTCGAGCTTTGAGAAGGCCAGAGGTGTGAAGGAGTGGGACATTGCTATGCAGGAAGAGATGACAGCTCTCGAGAAGAATGAGACCTGGTCTCTTGTGCCCAAGCCCAAGGGCACTACTCCTGTCACTTGCAAGTGGGTCTTCAAGCTGAAGAAAAAAGCTGACGGTAGTATCGAGCGTTACAAGGCTCGCCTTGTAGCTCGTGGGTTCTCACAGCAGTACGGAGAAGATTATGATGAAACATTTAGTTCAGTGGCAAAGATGACTTCGGTTCGATTTGTTATTGCCTTGGCGGCTTCGAGTGGTTGGGAGATTTGGCAACTCGACGTAAAGAATGCTTTCTTATACGGCGAGATTGACAAAGATATCTTCATGATTCAACCGCAAGGCTTCATCTCGAAGGAGTATCCAGACTATGTTTGCAAATTGAAGAAGGCCCTGTACGGGTTGAAGCAAGCGCCTCGGGCGTGGTACGGGAAGATTGCAGAATATCTCTTATTCTGTGGATTCGTTGCTTCAGACTCTGATTCTAGCTTGTTCATCAAGAAGGAAGGGGTGCTTCGGGTGATTGTGCTGCTGTATGTGGATGACATGATTGTCACCGGGAACTCGAAAGAAGCTGTTGCAAGACTCAGGGCTGAGCTTGCTATCAGGTTTGAGGTGAAGGATCTGGGGGAGCTTCATCATTTCCTTGGACTCGAGGTTCAGAGACGGGAGAGCGGAGTGCTCATTTCTCAGGAAGGATATGCAGAGCGAATCGTGAAACGATTTGGCATGGAGGAAGGGAAGAGCAGCTCTATACCTTTGGAGCAACATCATAAGCTTCGGAAGGATGAGGGGAGAATCTTATCTGATCCGTTGGTGTTCCGAGCTCTGGTTGGGAGCTTGATCTATTTGACGATCACAAGGCCGGATATTGCTTATGCAGTTGGCAAAGTGAGTCGGTACATGGCGGAACCACGAAAAACTCATCTTCTGGAGGCTAAAGGCATACTGAAGTATGTGAAGTCGACCTCTGATTTGGGTCTCCTATATAGGAGAGGGTCAAGCTTGGAGTTGCATGGTTTCATGGATGCTGATTATGGGGGAGACGTGGATGATCGGAGATTAACGTCTGGTTATGTCTTTATGATGGGTCCCACAGCTATCTCTTGGTGCAGCAAAAAGCAAGACTCGGTGTCTGTATCTACCACGGAAGCGGAGTACAAGGCTTCGGCTTTGGCAGCTCAGGAAGCCGTTTGGCTCAGGAGGTTGGTAGAGGACGTTCATCAGGAGGTTCGAGGTCCCACTATGCTACGCGGGGACAATGAGAGTGCTCTCAAGCTGGTTAACAATCCAGTTTGTCACGCGAGGACCAAACATATAGAGATTGAGCACCATTTCATTCGTGAAAAGGTGTTGGGAGGATCTCTTAAGGTCGAGCATGTTCGGAGTGCGGACAATGTCGCAGACATCTTCACAAAGCCGCTGGCGAAGGGACCGTTTACTCGGTTAAGGGAGTTGCTCGGGCTAGTTTCCACTTCCCACTTCAAGGGGGAGTGTTGAAATTGTTGAAGTGAAGTGGAAAGGAGTCCGGCCGGTTTGAAGGCTGGAGACCGCAGAGACCGCGCGGTCTGCGCTGGTGCTCTGGCGGTTTGTTCCTGGCGATCTGGTGCGATCGGCCAGCTTGCTTCTTGGTTTAGGTCGCTGGTTCTGGCGACCTGTTGCGGGTTGTTTCCAGTCTTGTTCTAGTCGGTCTGTTCTTGGTTGACCGATGAGACCGGGCGGCTTGGTTTCTATTCTGGCGACTTGGTTCAAGTCGGCTAGTTGCTTCCCTGTGTTGGCAATCTCAGGAAGGGTGATCGCTGTGTCCGTGCGGTTTGTGCGCGGCTTGCTGCTGACTTCGGTCTTGGACTGAATTTTGTCCAAGTGCTGTGTTCGCGCGGTCTGACTTTGGAGACCGTTCGCGAGCTGATGGGTGGTGACTGTATCCCGGTTTGTGCGGTGACGACATCCGTCCACCCGCCTATAAATAGGGGTGCATGGCCGGTCATTCATAACGAGAACTGTAAGAACAAGAGCCCGGATAGATTCTTGCGGTCTCAAGTTTGAGTTCGCGCGGCTTGGTTGCGAGTTAACCGTTTGTTGTGTTCGCAGGTTTGCGGTCAGCAGGTTGCGGTCTCCTTCCTTGGTGATTTCCGGTGGCTCGAATAAACAGTTCGTCTGCGGCTTGTCAGCGAACTGGTTTATTGTTCTTGTGCTGTTCGCAGTAAACTCAGCGATCAGGCGACCTTCAGCGGTTAGGCGATCTGAGTTCGGTCTGGCGACAACTTCAGTTCTTTGTTCAGTTGAATAAGCTTCAGTTCGTGCGGTCTGAGATTGCGGTCTGGCAGTGCAGTTTGTCTGCTCCTGTTCGTGCGGTCTCAAGGTGTTTCTGCGGTCTGACTGTGCAAGCGGTCTGGGAGTACAGCAGAACAATCCGGGCGGCCTGAACCTTTGTTGCAATCCGTGCGGTCTCTTTCTGGCAGACCGCCGGTTTCTGTTTTTTGGTGTGTTTGTTCTTCTCGTCTCCGTGATTCTTATGAATCATGTCTCGCCATGTATGCCTCGCATTGTAAAGCAGTATTACTTCAATAAAGATTTCTTGTGTTGCTGGTTTTGGCATTGTGGTTGTTTGGCTATAACTCTTGTTGATACAACTCCTGCTTACTCCTAAACGGTCCAATCAAAAATTTTAACAGTACCCTTCGATCCTGAGATTGAACGGACCGCTCGCGCACAAAGGCGCGCGGCTGCCGTACAAGCGGCAATGGGTGATCAGGTAGACCCAAATGATGGTGACGCAAGAGCGCCCGGCGTGGGGCAACATCAGCCTGGAGACGAGCAGGAGGCGGTCAGGCCTCGGCCCCGCACGATGAGAGACTACACCACTCCAACTGCTGGGAGTGTGTATCCGGGGTTTGGGCCCAATATTATGAATAATCAGTTTGAGATCAAGCCAGCGATCTTAAACATCATCCGGAACAACGCTCAGTTCTCGGGGTTGGCCAGCGAAGATCCGCATCTGCATCTGGCGGAGTTTTCTGATATTTGCGGAACCTTCCGCTACGCGGGGATTGCTGACGACACGGTCAAGCTTAGACTGTTTCCCTTTTCACTCCGCGACAAAGCAAAGGTGTGGCTCCACTCCATTCCGCCCGGGACTGCTGCAACTTGGGATGCCCTCACATCCAAGTTCCTTGCTAAATTCCATCCTGTGGATAAGATTGTAAGCTTGCGGCGGGAGATCGCCACATTTCGCCAACTTGACCAAGAGACCCTTGCTGAAGCATGGGAGCGCCTCAACGATCTCCTTCGTCGTTGCCCTGGCCACGAGCTCCAACCATGGAATGTGGTTGAATTGTTCTACTTCGCGATCGAGCCCAACTACAGGGCAATGATCGATGCTGCGGCGGGTGGCACCTTGATAAACCACACCCCTGAGGAAGCCCTTCGAATTCTGCGCGACACTGCCTCCCACAGTACATTCTGGACTGCAGGGAGAAATGCTCCAAGAAGCGGCCGAGGTCTTTTCATGGTCGACTCTCTCCCCTCTCCATCCGCGACTGCTACTGTCATTACCTGCGAGGGATGTGGAGGCGAAGGCCACCACGCGTATGAGTGTTCGGGGAACAACGTGGCAGGTGACTTCGCACACTTGAACTTGAACGAATCTGTTAATTATGTAGGAAATCAGCCTAGGGGGGCGCCTTTCAATAATGCTTATAATCCGGGAGCGAGAAGTCACCCGAACTTCTCGTGGAATCCAAACACACCTGGCCAACGATGGGCACCGGGGCAGCATCAAAACGATGCTTACGCCTCCGGGAGCCAACCGAGGCCACCAAACCCGGACTATAATCAAGCACCCCCTACTCAAAAAAAGAGTAATCTAGAAGAGATGATGGAGAAATTCATGCAAGTAGCTAATTCGAATATGGTAAATCAAACTGCATCCATGCGAAACCTGGAAACGCAGTTGGGCCAATTGGCCCAAGTGCTAACCGAGCGATCGCAAGGGACCCTTCCCAGCAACACGGAGAAGAACCCAATTAATCAAGGGAAGAGTCTTGGGGATGTGGTAGAGGTTGAACCGAGTGAGCTGGTAATTTCTTGTGCCATCAACAATTTTGAAACGAAAGCTTTGTGTGATTATGGTTCATCTCGCAACGTCATTGCGTTGCAAGATGTAGCTAAATTACAACTGGAAATGAACACGGAGGAAAGGAAATCCCTTGTGCTTGCCAATGGGACTGTTATTCAATCCGAGGGGAAGTGAAGAATGTGGAGGTAACAGTTGAGGGGACAACTGTTGTTGCTGATTTTCAGGTTTTGGGCCCGCAGGACAAGCATTCTATTCCTATCTTGGGTGTGCCGTTCTTGAAAGAGAGCGGCGCCACCCTTGATTTTGCTACGGGGTGCATTTCCCTAACCAATTTGGTGCTGCAGCCCACTTGCCCCGAAGCCACAGCTGAAACATTCACTCCGCCCCCTCCGTTTAATTTTGATGAATCGTTGAGCTGTGCAGGGCCTGAAGAAGTCAAAGGATCAAGTGAAGGGAAAACAGAGGAGTACCTGTCTAGTGAAGGAGAAGAAGTTGATCTTCGGCGAGAGTTCGGTTCCGAGACGGAGGAGGACTGCAATTCGGGAAACATTGACGTGAATGTAGTTCAGGATGCGGATTATTTATCTCCCTGTGTTGAATCTTGTAATAAACAATCTAAGCGTTCCATCTCCTAGGCCGATCCGGTAGTCACCACGATGCCGGAAGTGACGCCACCCGCCACTAAGGCGGAAAATTCTGAAAACTTTCAACGGTGGCAGTCTCCGACTGTCACCAAACTTAAAAAGGAAAAACTTCTGCGCGACGCTCGTGTTGCCGCTCTTCGTGGCAAGGTGGCGGAGGTTAGGGGAGCATTGGGTAATACCAGTGCTGGCCCTAAAGCCTTCACCTCTCGCCTACGTGCTACGGGAGACGCGCACCATAAGAGCGCTTTCAGCTGATTTGTGTTTTATTTGATGTGGTGAACTGTTTCTGAGTATCTCTTTTAATTCCTGCACTGTTTAAACAATGCTAATACAGGTATTTGGTCCAGCTTAAGGACGTTAAATGAAAGCGCTACTGGGAGACAACCCAGATTTCCTGATTTCGTATTTCTCTTTATCTAACTTCTTTTAGTTCAGCTTTTGCATATGCTTTTGTTGTTTTGAGTTTTGTGCTTGCAGGTTTTGTGTTCGATGGTGCGGATGTTGCGGACTGCTTTTGATCGTAAACGCCAATCGTTTGGTATGCTCAATCCTGAGCATTGGGTAACACTTTCTCTCCTCTTTTAGCTTCAAATTTCTAGATTTATTGTTTAGCTTAAGTCTGGGGGAGCGGTTGTTGTTATCCACTGTGCACGAGTTGCACTGCATACTAGAAGGTTGTTTCTTATTTATCCTTATCAATATCATTGTTTTCATGCGTCACACACCACTTCACCCACTTGAGTGCGCGTTTATCTTTTTGTTGTTGTTCCGTTTAGACTATTGTGGTTGGAATGTGAAATAGGTTGTTAACATAGGAATTATTATTTGGAGTGCGATGTTGACTCATGTAGTGTTCTAGTCACTTCGCATGTTATGGTAGAATCTGAGTAGAACTAGATTTTCTTTATGCATCTAATTTATGTTTAGTATTTCTGCGTAAATTTAGATTTATTTTACTCAAGTGGTGAATTTGAATGAAATTGACGATAACCCGGTGTTGTGTGTGTACGAGTGCTAGTCGTGTGTTGCTCGAGTCGGGAGGAAGGTCTACCTTTCTCGTGGGCTAAGAACTTGCCCCAAGCGACTCTCGAAGCATGGGTGAGAGCTACTCGTCGAGTTAAACATGATGTAGGCCACTCTTTGGCTAGTTTGAGCTTTGTTATTCCCTATCCTTTTCATTCACCTTTGCAAGCCATATTTGTGCCTACCAATCCTTTGTTCAGCTCCTCTTCATCCACCAAAGCCTGAAGCCTATCCTACACCCGCAACCAAATTGTTTTCAACTGCGCTCATAATTCTCAACTTGTGGTGTGTGGAATCTTTGTGTTATGAAAGGAAAATAACGTCTATCCGCTGATTTTGAACCAACCGGAGGATTCATAATAGAAGCAAAGTTTGTTAAAAGAAAAAAAGAAAAAATTTGAAGAAAGTTTATTGAAAAGAAATCCTCCCGAGCTTAATAGAGATTTTGTTGGTGATTGTGAAGTAGGACTTGTGCACACCTGGTTTTCATGATAAGTCTGGGGGTGTGTCACACGAGCATAGTTTCTTGATCTTGTGTGGTACAGCGTTCCATTAGCTCACTTGGGTTGCGTAGCCATCGTGTTTACCTTTGAATATCATACCGTGACCTAAGCCCCATTTTAATCCCAAAAGTCCTACTGACTTGATTTGCGAGTTTGCTAGCGCCGTGGAGAGAGTGTGACCGGGCGAGCGTATGGTTCACGACGTTGATGGATTTCAGCGGAGTTATTCCTAAGCCCCGATCTCTTGCAACACCCACTTCAGTGTCTCATCACTTTCATACCGGGCATGATCGTTCAAATTCTTCATAATTCACCAACTGAGTACAACTAAATCTTTCCTTACGCTTTAATACTTCTGTAAATTAGTTAGCATAGTTAGAATCCTCTTCTACTAGAATCTCTACTCGCATGCGTATGTTACTTCGCACCGTACTCCATTGTGTAATTCTCTATGTTAATTATCGTTTTCACACTCCGCCGGATTCGTTTGCTCGGGACGCGCAAACAGTTAAGTCTGGGGGTGTGATGAGTCCTGATCATATACACCTTTTTGGACTCATCCGGGCCGTTATTCAGTCATTTCACCGCACTTTAGCCGTGTTATAGCTTATATTAAATATTCCATGCTAGGTGCACTTCTGGGCCCATTTTCGTGTGATTTCATGTTTATTGTCCTTAGTAGTTTCCATGCACTGTTAGGTGCCACTTTCAGTGGCTAGATTCGTGGTTGTGTTGGCATTGGAGTCGTGCAGGTGTTCCCGGTGCAATTCTGCATAGGAACACTGCGCACGATCACCGGTTCTATTGCGCACGACCACTGGTCGTGCGCCACTGATCGTGTGCACTCAACCCTTTTTCATGAGTTCTGTTTGGTGTAGTGCGCACGACCATCAACGCCAGTGCGCATGACCACCGGTCGTGCGCCACTGTTCGTGCGCACTTAACATTAAATTTCTGAGTTCTGTTTCGTCTAATGCGCACGACCACTAACGATAGTGCGCACGACCACCGGTCGTGCGCCACTGGTCGTGCGAACATTATATTTTATAAATTGCTTTTCTTGCAGGTTCTGCCCAGGTAGTGCGCACGATCGCAGAATTCCAGTGCGCACGACCAATGGTCGTGCGCCAATGATCGTGCGCAGTATTTATTCCAGCGCCTATTTAAACGCCTGTTCCGATTTTAGGGTAAGATCCAATTCCGGGAGCGGGATTCCTGTTCCGTACGCCGCCGACCACCACCCTGGGACGCCTCCACTTCATCTTCTACGCAAGGGGAAGCCTCCTCCATCCATTCCAAGACTTCCTCCGTTGTCCGTGAGTGTTCTCCACCATCCGCAAGCCTCCAAGCATCCATTCTCTCATTCCGCCCGGTGAGAAGAAGAAGAAACCTGAAGTCGAAGACGACGGAGCTACGTAGGGAGATCGTGACAGCTCTCTACGCCGGAAGCATAGTCCGCCCGAGTCCGGAGGTAGCCCGACAACCTACCATTCCGGCCGTGAACGGCCGCTAGTCTTCACCATCGGTTATTTCTTTCCTCTTTCCTTCATTGTACTCGTTGAGCCATGTAAACTCGAATATTGCGATGTTGTTTATTGAAATGAATGTTTCCTTGTTGTTCTTCATGGTTTGCTGGTGATTCACTCCGTTTTCCACTCACTCACTCACGCACGCACGCAAGGTGTTTGTTCCGCGTTAGCAAGAGCTAACGACGGTTGTGAAGAGGTGTTTGCGACCCTCACCTTCTCGCACTTGAGTACATTCCACCCGCCTAACGAAGCACGGCATCGCGGCCGTTGCATCCACCTCGCCTCGCGAAGCGGTGTTTTCGACCCGCAACTCTTTTGTTGTTGATAAGATTAGGAAAACCAACCAAAAACCCCCCTCTTTGTGTTTGTTAAACGCTTGTGTAGCAATAGTCACTGCGCGAATCGTTCACCCAACCTGCATTCCTCAAGAGACCGACACTCGGGGATTCTATTCCCAAAATTATTACTTGACAGCGACCGGTGCACTTGCCGACACGCATCACTGATTAAAGATGAAACTCAACGCCAGGCATTAGAGCTTAACGCCGGGCGCTATCCGTTCGACGAAGATGTTGTTCGACAAAATGGCATGCCAGCTGATTAAAGAAAGAAACGCAACGCCAAGCGTTAGTCTTAACGCAGGGCGCTATCCGGTCGACGAATTTGGCAAGGAGAAAGCAGTCGTGATTGTAGGAGGATCTTTAGGAATGATTTGCCCAACGCCCCGCGTTAGCCTTAACGTCGGCGTTGATATTGCCTAAAATAAAACATTTCTTAAAGTGCAGAATCTCCTTCCTCTTCTGAAGATCCGAGCCATCAATATGTTTCTATACATGGTCAACGCCCGGCGTTATCTCTTAACGCTGGCGTTAGCTCAAAGTCTATAAATTGGATGATTTCGATGTCTCCTAAAACTAATTTCCAAGATCCCTATTCCAGTGCTTTTGAAACTTTGTGAGGGCCGTATTTCTAGACAAACACATCTCCCACTCATATTTCAAAAGGAGGAATCAAAGGAGGCCTGGATCAACACGCTAACTCAACGCGAAGAACGTACGCTTGGACTTCAATGATCTTCAGCGATTCTTCGGCGTCTCCTTCAGATTACCTCACAGGGAGTTTTATATTTGTATTTTGTATTTTGTCCTTTATTTCATCTTTGTAATCGGTTCGTGAATTCGTCTCGTGTTGGCGACTAGGTCTAGGTAGGACTAAGGGAGGAATTTGCCTCATGTTGGCGACTGGGTCTAGGGAGTAGATCTAGGGGGTGCTCGAGGCCTTTCTGGTGATAGATTGGCTAGAGCGGCTTGAGGCAGTATCTGGGGAGAGATTGGCTAAAGCCAACCGGTTCGTCGGGATACGAGTCGGTATAGAAAACAAAAAGAGTTTTCATATTATTCGCTTCGATTTCTAGCGTCATTGAAATCAGATTTTGTAATCAATTTTATAAATGATAATCATGTCTTTTCTTGTTTAATAAAATTGATTTCATTTCTAATTTCATTATCTCTTTACTTTTGATTTAACTTACTTCGACCAAAATATCAAAAGTTTTCTATTAAAGTTTAAAGTTTTTAAAACCCTTATTCACACCCCCCCCCCCCCTCTAAGGGCACCTCAAGATCCTACAAGTGGTATCAGAGCCAGGTTATTCTACATCGGGTCAACAATCGGGAATAATAGCGTCTCTTGATCTTGCTTCTATTAGTGGGGGAAATTTTTATGAAGAAGAAAAATCTCTTGCTCCACCTTTATTCGAAGGAAGAAATTATAAAGGGTGGAAATTGTTAATGCAGAGGTTTATTAAAACATTAGATATCAACGCATGGGATATAGCAATAACAAGACCAGCGGACGAATCAAATAAATAAGAGCGTCACCTAAATGCAAAAGCTTTGAAATGTATTTTTTGTGCTTTATCTCAAGATATCTTCAAATTAATATATTGTTTTTCTCGTGCATACAAAGTATGGAAATTTCTTGAAGAAATGTATGATTTTCCTCTTACAGGAATGGAACAAACACAAGAACCGGAGAATATGCAAGCTTGCACAAAAGTTCAAGAAAGCTCCTCACGGGATGGATCAATGGAGTGCACATCTAGTGTAAGAGATGAAGAAATCTTATCTTCGGAAGAGGAGTGCCAAAAAGATGTCAAAGGAACTATATGTTCAAATCTTGCCTCATCCACAAGCGCTGTAAGGAAATCAAAATCTCTTATTGTTTGTAATTCTATCTCTACATTGCAACTGCTTCAAACTACAAAGCGCAAAATTAAGAAATTAAAAAATGCTAATAAAGTTTTGCCCTTACAAAACAAAAATTTAAAGGCAAAAATTAATGTAAAATCAAATTCTGATTTACCTAACATTACCCATATCACTTCAATTGAAAATACAAAACCTTGTTTTGATTGTAATGATATTAAAGAAAAATTGAAGGAATTTGAAAAGGAAATTATTTGTGTAAAAGAACATAATGAAAAATTATTTTTAGAAAATTCATCTTTGAAAAGTGATTGTGCTACATGCCAAAATTATAAAATTGAGATCAAAGAGATGGACGAACATTTGAGGAATTTTGAAATGAATATCATGATCATATTGACTCTATTGTTTCTACTCTTAAACATAGCACAATAGCCTATAATAAAGCAAGACATAATTTTAAAGTTAAGAATTATGAATTGGAAACTAAAGTCATCTTGCTTAAGGAAATTATAAAGAAAAATTCTCAACACATAAATCAACAATCTCAAGCTAATTCCAAAAGCAGGTTAAATATAAATTTTCATAATATGTCTAAGCCTAACAAAGGAAATGAAAAATATCAAATGCATGAAAATGAAATTCCAAATTATTATCATCATCTTTCTCCCAACATAAACTTAAGGATAAACAAATTTCCTATAAATAATGTTTTGCAAAATCATCATGGAAATTTGACAAATAGAAATAATATTAAACCAAGGTTTGAATGGAGGCCCAAAGTTAAAGATGAAACACTAACTCCACTCAAAAGGCCCATTCAATCATATCTCCCCAAAAGCAAACACGATGTATTTGGGTAACCAAAGGAACCGTCACACCCGGTCCTCTTTGGATACCTAAATCTCTCATTCATTAGTATCGAATCATTTGCATGAAGTAGAAATCAACTAAAAATAAAATATCAATTCTCTACTTCATGATATGCTTGATTGCCTTTTTGATTTTTTTTGCTTTTATTTCTTTGAGCCATCATGATATGATCACTTTATATAACTTGTGATATGACTTTCACATATTAAACCAAAATTCATAAATAAATCAAATTGAATAAAGTTGAATAAAAAGTCATATCATTTTTCAAGTGATCTACTTATCCTTTTTATTTTTATCCATCTAAATCCATTTCCTAAAAGTCTTATAAAATTTAAAAAAAAACTAAATTTGTCATATGATATTATTAAGAATAAATTAAATAATTGTCAAAATGGATTTAAGAGGTACTTTAGGGGAATTAGGCTAAATTTATAAAATGCACAAGGTTTGCTAGGTTACTTAATATATTTGCGTCATTTGTTTGCATCTATCATGCTTAACCAAAATCTGAAAAATTGGAAGTTAAAATTCATAATAACTATGTGCTTTAAAAACAAATATAATGAGAAATTAATCTTACATAAAAGCCATAATTTATAAATTGTTTTTCATAAGATAAATATTAGAACACACGGCAGAAATAGTTCACAGAATAGATAAAAACAAAAATAAAAGGAAAAGCATGATAACTAATAACGATGGGCGTAAGCTGCAACGTCAGGCGTTAAATAATATTGTCCAAATACTAAACACTATTATTACAGAACCAAAAAAAACTTAAAATTGTCTAATTTCACTAAGTGAGTCTGATTCTCCAGTAGTTGAACTGCCTCATTCCCTTGACCTTCGAGTAACGTGAGTCGAGCGACGTGGCGGATCCTCCACGGGAACCTCCCAATCCCTTTCTTCTGTCGGTGTCAGTTTCAACTTCACGGCCCTGATCATGTATCACATCATTTTCTCGATCCGTGACATTCTTCGTGTCACATTCTCTTTGAATTCTTCAAACGACTCCTGATGCTCCATATTCGTCTCTCGGAATGAAACACCTCGTCGTAGGGGTGGTCGTGAAGATGATGGTATATCTCGTGGTCGAGGGACTCAAAGGGTTGAAGTAGAATAAAGCTCGGGAAAGGGATCATTAACGTAGTTACTCTTAATTATATACTCATACTTCCCCATCACCACCCGTTGTATAAGTCCTCCTAAGGGAAGAGTGTTGAGTCGAGACCGTCTTGGATCCTTCAACTTAAAAGTATAACGAATCTGAGAAAGGATAAGATCTGCCACATCAAAAAGTACTTCCTGCATAATATGATATGTCACTATGCTCAATTGTGCAGTGATCTTCTTTGTGTCTCCAGACTTCAACATAATTGTATGTCGTAAAATATCCTGAATTAAAGATTCTTCCTCCCTAAGTGAAGAAACATCTGTAATTTGATCGTTTGTCTCCTTCTCGTGCAATACCAGATTTACTGGTGTCCAATCCCGCTCAGCTCTATACTTTTCTACCACATCTAAACGATAATCATTCTCTATTAACCCAAACTCATTCTGAAGATCATCATGCATGACTTGAATAACTTCATACTGGATCATTGACATCACTCCTCCATGAAGCTCCGTTTCTGACGGATCATACAAATTGTTATAAAACTCCCAAACAAAATCAGTAGAAAAGCAATCATCAGAAATCACTGACAACACTCCTGATGCTGCTAGGAGATTCTGAATATGTGCATGACGTGGGAGGTCTATGTGCAACACCATGCCTACACCAACAGTCGTTTTTTAAATCCCCACAAATGATTGATAAGACTCTTGTGGATTATGGGTTGCTGACTTTCTGGCACGAACTCCATGACCACTAGAAGATGCCATAAAACTACACACAACAAACCATCAACAAATATTTCTCTTATCAATGCCAGGCGTTATTGTCAACGCCTGGCGCATACTCTATAATCTCTTATTAATACCAGTACACAATGACAGCCCTCAGAAACACTTATAAATCAAAAAATTTCATAAAATGATAGGGATAATTGGAAAATTACCAACACAACTCAAAAACAGCCAAAAGAGGTAATGGAAAGATTTTTTTTTAAATCTCAAAAACCCCTTCCTCAACTCAAAACCTGAAAATCCTAGATCTCACTACCATAGATCTATCATATACCATATCAAAATGCTTCAATACTTTAAAGGATTTCAATTTAGGGGTAGAGAAATGATTTAATCAAAAAATATGAGAAGAAAAACATCAATTTTACCAAGATCTGAGAGTGTTGGCGGCGAAACCTGGAGAAGACACGGTCTGAAATAATAAGAAAAGAAAAGAACTCGAATTTAGGGCTTTTTATATAAAGCAGTCTTAACGCCGGCGTTGACTTCAACGCCAGGCGTTATCCTCTTTTCTTACATAATTACAAATTTCTCTGCTGGTCATCTATCTATATACCATTATGACTACACCTTATTTACTCTTTCATGAAAAGAAAAATCAAAAATATCATATAATATAAAATATAAAAACATTTTTAAAAACCACCAAAATATGCTTAATTTAGCCTTCAAAACATATCAACTTTCTCTGAAATTTCTACCCTAAGAAGATCTATATATATACTATCTAGGCTAAAAGAAAAAAATTTCAAAAATTCTCAAAAATCGAGTACTGTTTCGGCGTTAGCTATTTCGGCCAAATTGAATTTCTGATTTTTCCAAAAAAATTCTAATGATTTTTATCATTTTATTGGGTGATTTTAAATTATTTTGTTATTAATTTTGTTGTTTTCACCCAAAATACAAAAAAAATTCAAATAATTCAAAATGCTCAAAAATATATATTTTTTATTTGTTTTGCTTTCACTCTTTACAAAATTTTATTTCGACTATAAAATATCACAAGAACAAACATCTTAGTTATTTTTATTTCAAAAGGTCAAGATTGTTTTTGGCATACACTTAAAGATCAATGTCTAATTTTAATTTCAAATTTCCTAAACATTGTTTTATCTTCATGCCTTGACCTTAATCTGCTTATGTGCAATGAAATAGCCTATAGAAAATTATGTATGATTGTCTAGCATTCGTCTAAGTATGAGTAATGGTTTTATGTTTATCAATGATTCATACACTCACTACTTTGATAACCTACATGTATTCATAATCTTAGTCTTGCATGATTGTGTAGTGTAATAATTTTAACACCTTTAGTTATATGTCTAAATTACCTACACCGTCTTTTAAAAATAAATTTCTTGCACACATAGAAGTGTTACTCCAAAATTTTAAAGGTTTGCAACAACAAGTGAATTCGGAGACCTTTTGGCCCTTAATAAAAATCTAAAATAAAAAGCCAAAGATAACTCCACCAAGCACTACTCACCCTCCTGATAAGTCTTAGAGCATTGTGAGGTTGAGCACCTTGGAAAGAATTGTAAAGTGTCTTGTGCAAACATATTTTGTTTTATCACTTCTATTTGTACACCGGATCACTAAAAATATAACTTTTATAAAAAATGCTTCTGTGATCCCCCAAGCAATACTTCGCTCCCTGATAAGTCTTAATGAGCATTGTGTGGGAGAAGCACCTTGGTAGTTATACGTATGTTATGTGCTTTGAAATTGTATTCTAGATGTGATGTGTGAAAGTAATTATATGATTACAATCTTATTGTGTTGTTACTATTTCACTACATATGTCATGTGTTTTTTATTATTTCACTTGTATACTTTTATCAAAACACCTTATGCACACATCATTGTTTTTCATAAAGCTTCTACTCATGAGAATTGGATCATAATGCAAACATTACATAATTCTCTAAAAACTCAAGTAAAAGCACTAGATTGCAATGCATGATTTCTACAATGTTTTCTTTACTTGAAATACGAATTGGTTACATTGTAGTTCTAATCTTTTTGAATATGTTGATTCATGCTTGCCTATTTGTTATGAAAATTTTCAAAGTTAAATGCTCAAACGTGAAGAGTCTAGACATATTGTTGGAATGGTCAAACTATAACAAAAATACTACTCTTATTTGTTTTGTTTTTGTTTTCCGCATTTCTCTATCTAATCATGTATCCTTATATCATGTGTTCTCATACTTATTTTTACATCTTGTTTTCACTTGTTCTTGTTCAAACAAACTTGCATCTATCTTAACAAGTAGAATTACTCTTAAAATTAATTTAAAAAGGGCAAGTGATTATTTTCATTAATGTTCTTTCACGCTTATCATACATTTTTCCGATGCGCTACTCTCTCCCTTAGCTCGATCATGACTTACTTTATGTTTACACAAAACTCTTAATCCTCTCTTAGTTATGTCCCAACTTTTGTCTTCTTTATTCTAGTTTTGCTTAACTCCACCCTCTTTTGCTAATCACAAAGGGGGAGAATAAATTGATAAATCGTAATGATTAATGGAGTAGGATTCACTAGATTAAGGGGGGCATGTATCTAGTATATGAGAGTATACACTAAGGGGGAGGATTTTTGTAGGGGGCACTTTTAAATGATCTAAAATTCTTATCATTATCTTATAATTACTGAGTGTCATATATCTTTATAAAAACACAAATTCTTTATATATGAATCTGATTTATCTGTATTGGATTTGTTATTATCAAAAGTGGGAGATTGTTGGAACATGGTTTTCCGCATCCCTTTGATTTGAGAATAACAAATCTTACTTATATTTGATCTCATTGCCATTGTGTTTTTAGCATGCAGGTTTGGACAGTTATGACACCAGGTTGCTGAAATAATGGTCTGGCATTAACCACAAGCTGAAGGATTGAAAGCTGCTTAACGTCAGGCGTTAAGCTTAATGCTGGGCATTAGCGCTAAATGAAAAGCTGCGTTCGATGAAATGAAATCTGCCTTCGACAAACTGAAAGCTGTGTTCGATGAACTGGCGTTCGACGAAATAAAACTGCTGAGAACGAAAGCTGCGGTCGACGAAATGAAAGCTGCGTTCGAGGAACTGAAAGCTGCGTTCGACGAACTGGCAATCGATGAAATGAAACCGCTGAGAACGGAAGCTGCGTTCGACAAAATAGAAACTGTGTTCGATGATCTGGCGTTCGACTAAATTGTGGTCGACGAAAGAAGAAGCCCGTTCGATGAAATGTGTTCGACAAAATTTTCTGTTCGACGAATTGGGGTGCCAGTTGATTAAAGGTGAAACTCAACGCCAGGCGTTAGAGCTTAACGTCAGGCGTAATCCGTTTGACAAAAATGGCATTCGACGAAGATGTTGTTCGACGAAATGGCGTGCCAGCTGATTAAAGAAAGAAATGCAACGCCAAGCGTTAGTCTTAACCCAGAGCGCTATCCGGTCGACGAATTTGGCAAGGAGAAAGTTGCCATGATTGCAGGAGGATCTTTAGGAATGATTTGCCCAACGCCCCGCGTTAGCCTTAACGCCGGTGTTGATATTGCCTAAAATAAAACATTTCCTAAAGTGCAGAATCTCCTTCCTCTTCTGAAGATCCGAGCCATCAATATGTTGTTATACATGGTCAACGCCCAGCGTTATCTCTTAACGCTGGCGTTAGATCAAAGTCTACAAATTGGATGATTTCGATGTCTCCTAAAACTGATTGCCAAGAGCCCTATTCCAGTGCTTCAGAAACTTTGTGAGGGCCGTATTTCCAGACAAACACATCTCCCACTCATATTTCAAAAGGAGGAATCAAAGGAGGCCTGGATCAACATGCTAACTCAACGCGAAGAACGCACGCTTGGACTTCAACGATCTTCAATGATTCTTCAGCGTCTCCTTCAGATTACCTCATAGGTAGTTTTATATTTGTATTTTGTCCTTTATTTCATCTTTGTAATCGGTTCGTGAATTCGCCTTGTATTGGCGACTAGGTCTAGGTAGGACTTAGGGAGGAATTCGCCTTGTGTTGGCGACTGGGTCTAGGGAGTAGATCGAGGGGGTACTCGAGGCCTTTCTGGTGATAGATTGGCTAGAGCGGCTTGAGGCCGTATCTGTGGAGAGATCGGCTAAAGCCAACCGGTTCGTGGGGATACATGTCGGTATAGAAAACAAAAAGGGTTTTCATATTATTCGCTTCGATTTTTAGCGTCATTGAAATCAGATTTTGTAATCAATTTTATAAATGATAATCATGTCTTTTCTTGTTTAATAAAATTGATTTCATTTCTAATTTCATTATCTCTTTAATTTTGATTTAACTTACTTCGACCAAAATATCAAAAGTTTTCTATTAAAGTTTACAGTTTTTAAAACCCTTATTCACCCCCCCCCCCCCTCTAAGGGCGCCTCAAGATCCAACACTCGGTTGCATAGAAATTTGTGTAGATTAGATTTCTTTTTATACTTATGGTTTTATATTTTTTCTATTAGTGTAAATGTTGTTTACTCTACTCAAATGGTGAATTCGGTGTGAATCAAACGGTAGCATAGGGATTTGTGTAAACGATCGTTAGACTCGTATTGCTTGAGTCGGGAGAAAGGAGAATCTTTCTTGGTGGCTAGAACTTGCCCCAAGCGATTCTTAAAGCATCGGCATAGGATAGTTCTAATGCGTGAGAATGATGTAGGCCATTATTTTGGCCCGTTGAACATTTTATTTCATGCCTATCATCTACCCTTGCTAGCCCCTTTGTGCCTACCCTTTCATTGATTCAGCTCCGTATATTTCTCACCAAAGCCTAAAAGCCTAACCTAGTCGCACACCCAAATATGAGCTTTAGTTATAATGTTATTTACATTTTTGGAGGTGTTGAGTGTTGTTTTTATTATGTGAATTTTTGGACATGCTCTTGTGAAAAAATTGCTGAAGGAAAAAGACAAGAAAAAGAAAGATAGGAAAACAAAAGAGAAATACATAAATAAGAAAATAAAAAAATGAGTTTTATTGGAAATCTTTTAGAAAAATTATGTATTGGTAGTTGGCGGTGCACACACCTTTGTGCAAAAGTCCATGTCTGGAGGTGTGTTGCACTTGTTTATTTTATGGTCATGCTGGGAGCTCAACCTTATGCTCATGTTGGGTTAGGTGTGCCTGGCCTCCTTGTTCATCCTTGTTTACCTCACTGTAACCCATGCCCCATCTCTAACCTAAAGTCCTACTGACTCACGCATTGAACCAATCTAGTGTCGTGGAGAGAATGTGACCGGGCGAGCCTATGGTCACCGACATTGATGGATTTCGGTGGAGTTTGTCCTGCACCACAATCTTGAGCAATGCTCATCTCAGCGCTTAGTTTACTTTATTCGTATGCGTGACCGGATGATTCACCGTAGTTCACCATTTTGAGTAGTTGTAATATGCTTTTACTATTTTAGAAATCTATAAATTTTTTGTATAACGTGAAATCTTCTCTATCATTTTTCTTATGCACGTGAGCATGCGACTTCGCATGGTACTCTGAGTTGTAATTTTGAGCCATCTACTTTTTTCCCCATTTGCTTAGAACTTGTTTGCTCGGGTCGCGCAAATAGGTAAGTCTGGGGTGTGATAATCCCCAGTTATATACTCTTATTCAGACTCATCTGGGCTTGTTTTCATGCATTTGCACTTCACTTGTTAATCATTATTGCTTATATTTCACTTGAACACATTTCCTCGCTAAGTGCTTTGTTGTGGCCCATTGTGGTGCGCAATTGCATGCTATGTTTGTTGGGGGTAAGCACATGGTGCTCCCCGACCCTTTTTCTGTTTGTGGATTGAGCTGAAGGGGTATTCCCACTGAGTCGTTGTTTATGCAGGTGGATGGATCATCCGATTTTACCCATTTTCTTTACTGCATATATCGCACGGTCGTGCATTTTCCTTGACACACCGACGGCTGTGGTCGTGCGCCTTCATCTGGGGTAGAGAACGATGTTCTGTCGTTGATCGTGCGTCTTTACGCGCGGGCAGTTTCCCGTGCACAAAGGAATCACATGATCGACCTGTTTAGCCTTGTTTTTGGACATCTGGATTTGTCCGTGCGTTTTTACGCATGGGTGGCTTTGGCCGTGCGTGAGTAAAATGCATGGGCATTCTTGGTCTTCTTACTGACCTCCCATCTTAATTAATTTCACACTGTTCACGCATGGTCGTGCATTCGACTGTGCGTGACCATAAATTCTGATTCTTTCTATAAAAGCCGAAGATTTTGCCCTAGTACGCATGATCACTATTTCGCCCTTTTTCCCCGCAAGAGGAGCTCCTGCTTTGTTTTCTTCCATTCTTCCTCCCCCTTCTGCCTGAGGCCATCTCTCATCATCCAAGCGCTTCAAGGAGAAGATTCTACGCTCATCTTCATCACCAAGCTAGGAGTTCTTTGCACCGAACGTGGCCGGATTGTAGTTTACCGGAGAAGACGGGTCCATTGGGAGGAAGTGACAGCCCTCCTCTGCCCCGGACGATAGTTGGGACTGATCTAGGACGCGGATTGACAACCAGGTGATTCCTACCGAGAATCTACAACAAGCCTCCGGATTCGGTTGTATCTCTTGCATCTTTCTTCGCGTGGACTTTTTTCGCCAGTGTAATCTCCTTATTATTTGATGATGTTGCACTCTATATTTGTTGAACTTCTTGTTATATATTATGAAATGTTTTCATGCTTTATGAGTGCTTCAGGTGTGCTTTCGTGGTGATTGTGGTGTGAGTGTTCGGTGTTGCCGCACTAGCAGTTGCTAGTGGCATGCTTGTTGACGAGGTGCTTGCGACCCTCATTCCGCTGGTGCAAACAATTCCATCCGCGGGCCTACTCTTCCATCCGCGCAGCAAAGCGGTGCAATGCAGCCCGTGTAACCCATCCGCCTAGCCAAGAGGTGCTAACGGACCTCAAACCTTTCTGTCAGTGTGCACCAATCCATCTGTTTGCCTACTCATCCATCTGCCCTTGTGAAGTAGTGTGTTCAAGGCCTACGTAGTTTCCATCGCGCCTAGCGAAGCAATGCGCTCAAGGCCTGCATAGGATTAGTTGAGTAGTAGTTTTCTTTTATTTTCCATAAACCAAATCACTCCATACACATTCACCTGACCTAAAGGACTTCGATCTCAAGTCCTTACTCCTTAGATAACTCCACCTTACTGTGTTCCTTCGAGATCGATACTCGGGGATTTACTCCTCATTTTATATTACTAGAATGATCGGTACACTGTCATTTCGTGTCGTAGTCTTGCTGCCTCCTATAGCGGTGTGTAGGATTTGCGCATCACTTATGTTGAAGGACTTCAACATAATCTGATTAGCATTAGACAGCTGTGTGATGGTGAATACAAAGTTGTATTCACTAAGTCTTTGTGTCATATAGTTAGCTCTAATATTGATCAAATAGTTTTGACTGGTCTCAAAAAAGATAAGGTCTATGTTGTAGACTTTGAGTACACAAAGTCTGAGATCTGCTTGTTTAATTCCCAATTAGAAAAAAGTGAGTTGTGGCATAGAAGACTTAGTCACCTTAATTTGAAGACCATTGCCAAACTCTCCAAACTCAACCTAGTCAGGGGTTTACCAACTGGTAAATTCAATAAAGACCACCCATGTAGAGCCTGCCAACTGGTGATTAATTTACTATCAACCCGATGAGGCAAGTGTACCTATCAAATTGTAGTACCAAGGTCGTATTCAAACACGGGGCTGTCAAGTATTACTACTCACGCTTTCTACTATTATCCTACCGTACGAGTGTTGGGTGATTTTGAGAATTTTTAAGACAATATTAAAGACGATATTAAAATGATAAAATCAGATTAAGAAAATAGCGTTTGATCAAAGATTCACTATGAAAAGAGACAAGAGAGTAGTAAAATTTAATTTTACGATTGCAAAATAATTCTTGACCGTGGCGGTTCCGAAAATGAGAGATAGTCTCGCTAGAGTACTAAATCTCCTAACTTATAGACGGTTTGTTCCGAATCTCTTCGTAAAACAAACAGGTTTAAAGCCGCATTATCGAAGTGAACCGCACTATTGGATTTGACTCCAATCCGGGGGATTTACGTCATCCTATCTCTAGGGGTGCGTGCAACTCCTTCCTTCTTTGAGTGATCTTTCAAATCAATGAGTCTCTCGACTATTATGAAATGAGATCAAGGGTCTACTACCGTATACCGGAAATACGGAGTCGACGCAAAAATGAATCAAAGAAGGATCAAGAATAATTTAAACAAAAGCAAAACTAAGATATAAAAAGAAATCTCATCTCATTTCATGGATCCTCTTGATCAAACGCTAACAGAAAATTAGCTACGCATAATGGAAATAGAAACGACAATATTGTAAAAAGAGAACATTTTCATTAATTTGAAGAAGAAGAGTACAAGGAAATAAAAAGAGCAATACTATTATACTAAGAACAAGATTGCAATATTCTAAAAAGAAAACTTACAAAACTTGGAAAGCTAAAACAAAAATACAATTCTCTCTTGATCTCTCTCCCTTGCCAAAAAGTTTTTTTCAATGCATGAGACATGGGCTCCTTTTATAGATGGAGGGGAAGGTTCTAGATGGAAGAAATGAAGGGGCACATGGGGTGGAGATGCATGAATCATATTTAATGGGAGGAGAGAGAGGGGATAACATACATTGTATTTTATTTTTAAAAGGAATATAATTAAAAAAGAAAATTGAAATATAAAAGAGGGGGGAATGGATGAGATATAAATAGGAGGAATATTAGAAGCCCACGTTCATGCATGAGGATGTGACAACACATAAATGAAGAAATGTAAAGAGATTTTTGGAATTAAACTTAGAGGCGGCGGGCATATATGGATTAAATGTGGATGGAAGTGAAGGCGGACATGCTGCATGAATGATATTATATGGATGTAAATTGCATGCGATTGTATGGAATTGAAGTGGCTCGGGTGCAGCATTTGAGAGTTGGCGAAGATGGCGGGCGGCATCAAATATGGCGCGGCAGGCTGCTAGGTGATGAATTGCATGGTGCGGCGATGGCGTTGCGGCATAATTATTGACGGCGCGACGATGGCGTTGCGGAATGAATATTGACGGCGCGACGATGGCGTTGCGGTGACGATGGTGGCATGGACGGGCACACGACGGCGAACGCGACGACTTCATGCAAAGGTGGCGGCGACAACATTCCTACAAAATAAAATAAAATAAAACGTTAGTTTTATGAGAAATTAAAACAAAGTAACAACATGAAATAAAAACATTGCATGACATAATTAAAATATAACAAACGTAACATACAACAAACATAAAATAACAACATAAATTATAACATAAAATGTAACAAACATAAATTACAACAATATAAAATAACAAACATACAATAACAACAATAAACATAAAATAACAATAATAAACATAAAATAACAAACATAACACAACATGACAACATAAAATAACAACATAACATAAAATCATAAAACAACATACAATAATAATATTAAAGCATAACAACCATAAAATGCAAAGAGAAGATAATTAAAACTAAGGAGATTTAAACTAAACTAACCTAAAAACGATGACTAGAAACTAGTCATCACCAACTAGGAAAGTAGATTAAAGATTCATTCAAACCAATTGGTAAGAATGATTCCCCTAGAATCCTATTTCTATTGCACATGGACCTATTTAGTCCTATCTCCACTCAAAGCTTAGCAGGAAAGTCCTACACCTTAGTCATTGTTGATGATTTTTCTAGGTTCAGCTGGGTGTTCTTTCTAAAAGCTAAGTCAGACACCTTCAAGATCCTCTCAAGATTCATTAGACAGATTCAATCTGAACTCAATACACAGGTTGTTGTGATCAGAAATGATCATGGCACTGAGTTTGAGAAACATTTAATGTGTAGATTCTGTGAGGATGAAGGTATCAGGCAAAGCTTTTCATCTCCTAGAACCCCCCAACAAAATGGGGTGGCTGAAAGGAAAAATAGAACCCTAATTGAATCAGGAAGGACATTATTAGCTGAATCCAACTTGCCAAAGTCCTTTTGGGCTGAGGCAGTGAATAATGCAAATTATGTTCTGAATAGAAGTCTCATCCACAAGACTAAGTTGAAGACTCCCTATGAGTTATTGAAGGGAAAGGCACCTATAGTACTTTAGAAATGTTGGGTGTACTTGCTTTATCCTCTACAATGGGAAAAGTCATCTTGCCAAATTTGACAAGAAAGTTGATGATGGGATATTCTTGGGATATTCCTCATCAAGCAAGGCCTATATGTGCTTCAATAAAAGCTCTCTCAAAATTGAGGAGTCTGTGCATGTGGTCTTTGATGAAAGTAACATGTTTTACAAGGGGAAGAAAACTTCCACCATTCCTATTTTGCAGGAAGAAGACCAGCTAGCAGACCAAGTTGAAAGGATGAGCTTAGTGGACCATCCATCTGTATGTCAGGAAAAAGGACAACATTTGATTGACACTGACTCAGGTGAAGATTCTGCAGCAAATGAAGAGCAAACTACAGCACCTGGGTTACCAGCCACAGACATCATTCCAATAAATGAGGATGAAGCTCCCACTGTCACTGAGCAAGTGACAGCTCAGGAAGAAGAGAATCTCCAAGATCACCCAACAAGATCCAGGATGACTCAAAAGGATCATCCTCCAACTCAAGTAATAGGAGACATGACAGCAGGAGTTAAGACAAGGAAACAACTCACAAGTGAGACAATGCTGCAATATTTCCTGTCACAATACGAAACCAAGAAGTTTGAAGAAGCAGACAGTGACCCTCACTGGATATCTGCTATGCAAGAGGAACTAACACAGTTTGAAAGGAACGAGGTCTGGACATTGGTTGAAAGACCAAGGAATTACCCAGTCATTGGAACCAAGTGGGTATTCAAAAATAAAATGGACTCAGCGGGAGCCATAATCAGGAATAAGGCCAGACTAGTGGCTCAAGGGAATTGAATTTAACCAAACATTTGCTCCATTAGCAAGGCTGGAGGCCATTAGAATATTCCTGGCATATGCTGCCTATATGAAGATCAAAGTCTATCAGATGGATATAAAGAGTGCTTTCCTCAATGGAACTCTTCAAGAAGAAGTGTATGTGGAGCAGCTGTTGGGTTTTCTATACCCCTTCAAAAGGGATGACATATCGAATATGCGCAGCGGAAATGAACAAGAACAACCCAAAAAGAGATCAACGGATCTTGCGGTTTTCATGATTCAAGAGAATAAGAAAGCAAATACAATATACCTTCGCGGGATTGAGTCAATACTCAACCAAAATGCTCCAAAGACAAATCTGAAATCTGAGTTTGAGTTCTTCAAGGATCAAAATAGATCAATCCCTCTACAGAAGTCCACACAAGCAAAGGAGAACCCTAGCTTCTTGTCGTACAAGAACTAGGTTGGAGAAGGATGCTCTCAACATCCCCACGGACTGCTAAATCCAATCCAAGGGAGGCGGCGACTGACGACGGCGACAAGCGGCGGCAGAACACGATCGGCGGACGGGAAGAACGTGCCCTAGCGCGGAACAATTCCGGTCGGCAGTTCTTCTAAATCGCGAAAAGGGCTAAGTCTAAAACCGTCTCTATCGAAGACCTAATCGCGTGCCCTTTTATACTAAAACGCATAAATCAGGCTATCCGCGGACCAGAAGAAAATCCATCCAGATTTACATTCGCCGAATTCGACTAATCAAATTAATCGAATTCGGCGAAACACTATAACCGAATTCGGCGAAACACTATAACTGAATTCGGCGAAACCATTTCGACAAATTCGTCTATATGAATTCGTCTATATAAATTCGGTGAAACCCTTTCGTCGAACTGACCTGATTCGGCTAAACTCTTTAGTCGAATCTGACTTTAGCCGAATTCGTCTAAACCCTTTAGCTGAATTCGTTTAAAGCCTTTAGCCGAATTCGTCTAAACCCTTTAGCCGAATTCGTCTAAACCCTTTAGACGATTTCCCATTGAGACATTCTCAACTTAATTCCAAGCAGTCACAGGATTGGTCCTCCACTCATATCCAATATGAGTAAGGTCAACCCAATCCTTTCTCCAATTTCTCCAAACGCTTTTATGTGCGACCCTATAGGCTCATATTGCGTTGACAGCAAGACTAACTATTGATTGCTTTGAGATCACCTCAGAAACTCCAACAGCAGCCAGTAGGTTTTGTTAATCCAACTTTTCCCTCTTATGTGTATAAGCTAGATAAAGCGATATATGGCCTCAAGCAAGCTCCAAGAGCTTGGTATGAGACCTTATCCACTTTTCTTCTGGAACACTCCTTTGAAATAGGGAAAGTGGATAAAACCATTTTCACAAGAGCACATAAAAATCATCTATTACTTGTACAAATATATGTAGATGACATCATATTTGGATCTACAGATCAATCTCTCTGCAAAAGGTTTGCCTACCTAATGCAGTCAAGATTTGAAATGAGTAGCATGGGGGAATTATCCTATTTTCTTGGTCTTCAAGTAAGACAAAATGCAGATGGCATTTTCATATCCCAATCCAAATATACCAGCGAACTCATCAAGAGATTTGGGATGGAAAATGTAACACCTTGCCAGTACAAATAATATAACAGTAGGTCCGGTCGGGTCCCCACGCCATACTATACACACTAGCTAGGCATCATAATGTGATAATCAGAAAAAGAACTACAACTACATGAGAGTACATAAAGCGTAAGCGGAAGCATTTGATTAAAACATCTTTTAGAACTGTCCACTATCCCAGGAATGAAACAATAGAGTTACGTCCTTAAGGCCTTACATCTAAACCAAATGTACTAAACTGAAAACATACATCGGCACACAGGATGACAATACATGAAAAGCAGAAAAGAGGCTGGCCTTCGAGGGCCAACTCAGCAAAAGGGGCCACCGCCCGCTATTTCCCGCTAGGCTCGCCAACACCTACTACCAACATCCAATAAGAGGTAAACGAGGGTCAGTTATGAGCTGACCACAAACAGCGTAATGATCCCACGCCCCGGCCATCTAGCCGGCTCAGGGGCGTGTAACCGCTAACCTGCAAGCAAGTCGTACATGCAACATGTAATAATATAAAGAAAGTGTAACTACACTACACAGGGTGAGGTTTCAAGCACAATCAATCTTCTAGGTTGAGCATCAAAGAAAGGGGAACCTAGGTATGCATATGATGTTGGTTGGGTTCACCCAAAGGTTCCCCACAACCTCCTAAGCAACCGCATGAGGCTAACATAACATCAAATCACAGTCACACCACCCTAAGGAACATAACCTTAGGTGGGAAAAGAGCTTCTAGCCCGTCTAGGTGAACACCTTCCGCGGCCTCTTCCATGATCGTACGACGTCCAAGAGGTGCTACCACGCACCGACTCGCCTGGAAACGGGTTCGGTTCAGCCATTGCCTGTGCTCTCACCATCGTGATTGAACACACGACGTGGGTACGGCTTTGCCTCGGCCCATAAAGGTTTAGCACAACGAGTGCCCACAAAAGTAATCTAGTGGTGAAGGTTTGCATTCAACCACCCAAGCAAGGGGCTTCCGTTAGGTTCTCAAAAGACACCTAAAACTAAAGTCCCGTAATACGATAGCAAATCATACGGAGTCATTCTCCGGCACACATTCTAGGCTTAACCTAAATGCAACGTCACAATTCAAGCATCACCGATCCGGGCTCACGGCCACAAATAGGATTCACACACAATGCCTAAATCCGTAAGTCTATCGGATTTCTACATGCAATATGTCGGGGACGGACACAATCGACCCGGAGTTCCGAAGAACTAGAGGAAATCCTACACTTCACCCATTTGGTGAAAGGGATTCCTCATGCAAACATAGAAAAATATATGAGAGGACAAGAACGCGTCCTAAGACCGGGAGGAAGGATCGTTACCCTTGAAGCACGCTTCAGCGCCATGGAACAAAATTTGTTCGGTGGGAAACAATGGCAGCGGACTCCTCTTCGCGAATCCGGTCTCAGTTTGCGAATCCGAGCTTCGGAGCTCCTTCAATGGGGGAAAATGGCTCCTCCTTCTCTCTAGGTTCTCAAAGGTAAGAGAGAGTGGGGTGGGTGAAATGAGGTTCTAAACCCTCATTTCCTGGCCATAAGCCGCCAGGAAATATTTCCCACCATCGGATATCCTCACAACACAACGGATGCCTCAAATTTAAACTTAAAACGGGCTAGAAAAACTAGTACACGGCTTGGCACACAGCGGTGTGCCAGGCCGTGTGGACTCACAGGAAAAACTGGAGCTAGACAAACCCCTACACACGGCCATGTTTATGGCCGTGTGGATCTACACGGTTAGGGACACAGCCGTGTGCCTAGCCGTGACCTTACTGCCAAAATTTGTTGCATAATTTCACAGACACGGCCTTGCACATGGCCGTGTCACAAGCCATGTCAAAAATCAGCTTCTCTAAAAAGCTTCCTAAGCACCCCCAAACAGCCCCAAAACCCCATGGGACTCCTCTAATGCTCTTAGGGTCTTCATGGAAAGAAATTATATGAATTTTGGGGTGTTACAACTCTCCACCCCTTGAAAGAATTTCTTCCCGAAATTACGAAAACAGCAGCAACAGAATAAAAATATACCTGAGAGAAATTGCTGGGGGTACTCTGCAAGCATTGTTTGCTCTCTTTCCCAAGAGAGTTCCTCTCTTCCGCAATTATTCCAACGGACCTTTACCATCTGTATGGACTTGTTCCGCAACTGCTTTACTTCTGTGTCTTCAATGGTAATGGGCTTGACTTTCGTTGTTAGCCCACCATCTACAGACACTTTGTTGATCGCAACAACATGAGTAGGCTCTTTCACAGCCTTCAGCAAAACAGAAATGTGAAATACATCATGCAGCCCGCTTAGCTCCGAAGATAGAGCAAGCCGGTAGGCAGCTTCACCAATGCGCTCCAAGATCTCAAACGGTCCTAAGTACCTCGGACTTAGCTTTTTCAAGCGTCGGATCCTCGATACTCCTTTGAACGGTTTGATCTTTAAGTAAACCCAGTCGCCAATGGTGAACTCGACATTCTGGTGGTTCGCATTGTAGTATTTTGCTTGCCTATCCTGGGAAATGAGCAACCGCTCTCATATTGCCCGGATTGATGTATTTGCTTCATCAACATCCTTTTGCTTCAATAGTTTAGTATCGCCCGTTTCCGCCCAAGACAACGGCGTACAACACTTCCTACCATATAAGGCCTCGAAGGGAGCCATCTGTATACTGGCTTGGTAGCTATTATTGTAGGCGAACTTGATCATATAGAGATGATCTTCCCACTTCTTTCCAAAATCTAGAGCGCACATTCGGAGCATACCCTCCATAGTCATGTTGGTCCTATCGATCTGTCCATCCATTTGCGGGTGGAAGGCTGTGTTGAACCTCAACTTAGTGCCCAACAGTTCATGGATAAGCCTCCAATCTTTCAATATGAAACGCCCGTCACAATCGCTGACGATGCTATGAGGAACACTGTGCAGTCGCATAATACTATCAACATAGAGCTTCGCTAGCTTTTCTATAGAATCATCCTTCCGGTTCGGAATGAAGTGTGATACTTTCGTCAAATGATCTACGATCACACAGATGGCATCGTTTCCATGTTGTGATCTCGGCAATCCGTGCACGAAATCCATCGAAATATCGTCGAACTTCCATTCTAGAATCCGCAAAGACTTTAAAAACCCACCGGGTCTTTGACATTCAGCCTTTACCAATGAGCAAGTATGACACTTGGCCATGTAGAGAGCAATTTCTTTCTTCATACCCGGCCACCAGAAGAGTTTCTTCATGTCCATGTACATTTTCATGCTCCCTGGGTGGATCGAGTACTTGGTACAGTGAGCCTCGTACATCAATTCCGCTCGTAGTGTGCCAACATTTAGGACGCACAATTTGCCATTTTTCCACATAAGACCATCTTCGAAGGAGAAATCAGCATTTGACCCAACAACAGTCTCCGCTTTATAACGCTTCATGCTCGTATCCAGCTCCAATGCTTGTCGAACTCGGTCGGTAAGGTCGTATTGAACCTCCGTCCAGTTCAAGCATGCTGAAGGAGGCGCTCTTCTATCGACACAAATTATCTCCAAGGCTTCTAGCTCTCGGATTAGACGCTCATCATGCATCAAAATCCAGTTTGCCTGTGCAGGAGCCCGACGACTCAACGCGTCCGCAACCACATTTCCTTTCCCAAGAGTGTATCGAATGTCGAAGGTGTAGTCCCCAAGGAACTCCATCCACCTCCTTTGTCGTATATTCAACTTCTTCTGATCAAGCATGTACTTGAGGCTTTTGTGGTCCGTAAAGATGTCGATCTTCACGCCATACAAGTAGTACCTCCAAAGTTTAAGAGCAAATACCACGGCCGCTAGCTCCAAATCATGGACCGGGTAGTTCCTATCATGTACCTTCAACTGACGGGAGACATATGCAATCACCTTTCCAAATTGCACTAAGACGCAACCCAAGCCACTCCCCGAGGCATCGCTATATATTTCGTAGCCTTTCGTTCCACATGGCGAGCATAGAATGGGCGCCTTGGTCAGACGACTCATCAGCTCCTCAAAAGCTCGTGCGCACTCTGGCGACCAAACAAACTTATGATCTTTCCTAGTCAGTTTAGTGAGAGGAAGTGCAGTCCTCGAGAAGTTTTCCACAAATTGCCTATAATAGCCGGCAAGTCCTAAGAAACTTCGGACTTCCGCTACATTTTTCAACACAGGACATGCTCGGATTGCCTCTATCTTCAAAGGATCGACTGTGACTCCTTCTCCACTAACAACATGACCAAGGAATGCTACTGTCGATAGTCAAAACTCGCACTTGGAGAACTTGGCATATAGCTGATTCCTCCTCAAGGTGCTCAAAACTGCGCGCAGATGCTCTGCATGCTCCGACTGAGAGTATACCAAAATGTCATCGATGAGGACGATCACAAATTGATCCAAGTACTCTTGAAACGTTCTATTCATTAAGTCCATGAATACCGACGGTGTATTAGAAAGACCGAACGGTATAACCGTGAACTCATAGTGTCCAAAGCGGGTACTGAATGCTGTCTTTGGAATATCACATTCCCTTATACGAAGCTGAGAGTAGCCGGACCTTAATTCTATCTTAGAGTATACTGTCGACCCAAGCAGTTGGTTGAATAAGTCATCGATTCTTGGAATCGGATAACGGTTCTTATCGGTCAGCTTATTCAGCTCTCGATAGTCAATACATAGACGCAAGCTCCCGTCCTTCTTTTTCACAAAGAGGGCCGGTGCACTCCAAGGTGATGAACTTGGACGTACATAGCCTTACTCTAGTAGCTCTTGCAACTGAACCTTCAATTCTGCCAATTAATTTGGCGCTATCCGGTATGGTGAGCGTGACACAGGTTTGGCACTGACACCAACTCAATGCAGAAATCAATCTCTCGCTGGGGGTGTAACGTCCCTAATTTCCATTAATTATTTACATGGACATTGTGGCATAATTTTTGGCGTAAGGGCATTACGTCAGCTCATCAGGTTTAGTTTTGGGTCATAGCCTAGTTAAGTGTGTAATTTGGATCGAGCGTGTAAGATTTCGCGTCGTTTTGAGTTATGGGAGAATTTTTGTGTAATTTCTGCATTTTTCCTTTGCATGAAGTTCTCTGCCTGCGTTCGGCGAACGGCAGGCAGCCTGCGTTCGGCGAACGGCAGGCAGCCTGCGTTCGGCGAACGGCAGGCAGCCTGCGTTCGGCGAACGGCAGGCAGCCTGCGTTCGGCGAACGGCAGGCAGCCTGCGTTCGGCGAACGGCAGGCAGCCTGCGTTCGACGAACGCTGGGCAGCCTGCGTTCGACGAACGGCAGGCAGCATGCATTCGACGAACGGCAGGCAGCCGGCGTTCGACGAACGGCAGGCAGCCTGCATTCGACGAACGACAGGCAGCCTGCGTTCGACGAAAGGCAGGCAGTCTGTGTTCGACGATCTGCTGGCTGAGTTCGTTCGACGAACTGCTGGCTGGGTTCGACGATTTCCTGGAAGCTTAGTATTTATAACTTAAGTTTAGGTTTTATTCTTTCAACTCCTTCCCTTGTCGAACCAATCCAGCCGCCGTGCGAGAGAGGCGAGAGCGGAGTGTCTTGGAGCTTCCGGTCGGCGATTCGAAGGCCGTAGTGGTCGGAATCGTGTTTGGAGTATAGATTTGGAATGCTCTGGGCGAGATCTTTGTTCTAGTGGTAAGCTTTTCTCGTTTCGTGGAATTTTTGGAGTTAGGGTTGTGACCTAATTCCTCTTTTCGCCCGAAAGGTTTCAGGTTTTGTGCTCGGGTAAGTTCTTGGCCAAACCTTTAGTTTTTGGCATGGAGAAATTTGTGGTTCGCCGGGTTTTGAGGCAATTGGCTTTCTCCTCCTTCTCTCTTATTTCTTGCAGCACAGTATTTCCTTATTAATGGGTTCTGGATGTGCTTTTGGCATGTATTTTGAGTGTTTGATGTATAGTTAACAACTCCTCCCTTCTGTCTTAGTTCTTACAGCTGTTTGATTTTTCTCCAGAAATGCTTAATATTACTCGAAAAGTGTCATTTCTGTCTGACCTTTAATCTCTCGAGAGGTGCATGCCTGCTTACTTTAATTTCTCGAGAAGTGCATGCATGCCTTCCTTTCATCTCTCGAGAAGTACTTATCTTGATTCTTGATTTCCCGAGAAACCCATGCAGTTGTTCCTAACTTCTCGAGAAGTCTGTGCATAGCCCTCCTTTTTGTTCTCGAGAATTCTTTGGGTCTCCATGTTGTTCTCGAGAAGTCCATGTGTCTTCCTTTTAATTTCTCGAGAAACCATATTGCTTGCCATCATAGTTCTCGAGAAACCTTGTTTGCTTCCTCCAAATTCTCAAGAAAAACACCCTTTTGATCTCATGGTTGATCGTAACCCTTGACTTCCTCGAGAAAGGCCCTCTATTTTCCTTAGTACTTGAGTTATGTCTCTGATTTCCACTCCTCCTTGAAATCTCGTACCCGTTGCGGTTATTTAACTTATGTCATCTCTTGTGAATCGTCTTATGCAAAGTTTACTTCATTTATGACCCTATCCTTAGGGTATCCTGGTTATTATTTCTCGGGCTACGCCCCGTGTTTTAAATAAGAATTTAATTAATAAGAACCATTGTCTTTAGCCTTGCACGGTACTCGTGTTTGGGGGACAGTGGGGGGAATGCTTTAGTCTTGCACGGTAGTCGTGTTTGGGTGGTTAGGTCTAGTGACACCCCCACCCGGTTTTTGGGCTTGGTTGGCGGAGGTAAGTAACCGCTCCCGTTTAGTTTGAGCTGATCAGTCTCTTTAATTAAATTTAACAAGATAAATGAACTTTGTTTGTTCCTCTTTATGGCATTTTGGTGCACTTGGTGCTTTGTTTAGTTCTTTGTTTGCAGATTTTCTTTCGGTAAATCTGGCTTGGGTTGGTACCCCTTATGCCTTATTTACTTTCCTGCTTGTTTTTCTGCCACTTGTATTTCCTCGCTGAGGCGTTCTTTGTTTTATTGAATGCCTCAGGTTCAAAGCCTTAGCTTCTAGTGGTGTAGCCTGGAGTCCCCGGGAGTTGTAGTTGCTGTTTTACCCCGCTGCTACGAGGTAGTTGTGGTTAGTTTTCTTCTTGTGTTCAGACATGCTAGTTTGGAGCCAACGGGTTAGTGTCAGGTTGTTGATACCCGTTGTGCCCTTTTGATACTTTATAGATTACTTGTCAGTTAATTGCTACTACTTTTTAGATCTTGTGTAACTTGCTCTCTGGGAATGATTTATGTCTAGGTGCATTATAGTTATAAAATGGCTTTTCATTCATCCACATTGCATACCTTTTAACTGAAATCCTTATCTTTATGGTCTCCTAAAAGATATTTTCTGTACTTATACTACGCCCAGATATGTGCATATCATTTACTTTATGTCCTGTCATCACGTGCATTTAGGACCTTAAGTGAACTAAATTAAGTACTTTCCGCTGCAATTACAAATATTTTCTCGGTGGACTAGTTGATCCACGAATTGAGAGACACAGTTCTTACCCCAAACTCTAATAAATGGTTTCAAATGATGATCTATCATGTAAACATGTTTTGATTAAGTGAGTTATAGGTTTCCGCCTGAGCGCCTGCAGTTGTCTCCTGCATGACGTGGCATCATGACGTGTATTTTCTCTTACTCTGATATTCCTAAATTCGGAGAAAATGCGGGTTGTGACAGTTGGTATCAGAGCTAGGTTGTTCGAAAAGTCGATCGGGCAACAAATTCTGATATAGTAGTTGTTTGGTTTCATTGCATACACACACCGATGTTTCATCAGTACGTTTTGGCCGAAGCATGAACACTACACTCATAGCATGATAAGAAGTATACGGGGCATATTATGTAGTATGGGATGCATAATATGTGTTTGTATATGGATCCACCATAGGTGGCAACATGTGACGGTTATGTAGTATGGGATGCATAACCATCATCACATGGATGTCCATTAGCCCGTTTTTCTTTACGTTACATGCAATATTATGTAGTATAGGATGCATAATATTTCATGTGTATGCCGCTCTTAACACGCATTAAGGCTTTTATTAGAATGTATAGCACAACATACATTACATAGCATTGCATAAGCACACGTGCGAAGTTAAAGACTTATATGATGACACACGTACACCCATGATTTCAAAATGAACAGAAAATTCATGCATTCATGCCCTTTGCACATGAGTCAAGAGGGACGATGTAGTATCGTTCCCGAATTTAGCATATCATCATGAAAATCCCAGAGCAAGGTGGTAGCAATGGCAAGTATATGTATATGTATGTTCTGAACCAAGCAGTGTAGTTCTAGTGTAAGGTTAAGTTTTAATTATAGGTTTATGCATTTTAGCAGAGATGGCGCGCAAGCGATTCGCGACTAGGTCGACTCCTCAGTTGGAGGGCGAGTCATCCGTAGCGCAGAGTGAAGCTTTGATCGAGAGTCTGCGCCAGAGCAATGAGGCTCTGACTAGGCATATGGTTGTGATGCAATCGCAAGTTGAGGCATTGTTGTCTGCCGGTGCTAGGCAGCAACCCGTAGTGCAGGCCCCCGTAGTAGGACAGACAGTACCTACTCCTCCTGCTCCCTTGGTACCCCCAGTAGCGATACCTCCGGAAATGAATTTCATTTCACACTTTCAAAGGTTGGGTCCTCCATCGTATGACGGACGAGCTGATTTCGTGGCCTTGGACGATTGGCTTATAGCCATTGAAGAGATGTTCTCATATTCAGGAATCACCGTGGATCAAAAGGTGATGATTGTCGCGTACCAGCTTAAGGGTCTCGCAAAGAGTTGGTGGTTGAGGGAGAAGGAAGACCTTTCCGAAGGATGTTCGTGGGAAACCTTCAAAGGAATGCTGCTAAGAAAGTTTCTGCCGTCGGTAGAGCAAGACCAGTTAATGAATGATTTCCTGCATCTGAAGCAGAGGCAGCTCTTGGTGAGCGAGTATGAGATTGAATTTTGCAAGTTGAGCAGGTTTGCTCTGGCCCTGGTAGCCTCGGAAGAATGAAGAGTAAAGAGATTTCTGGGTGGTCTCCACAGTGATATCCAGCAGCTGGCCAGTGCGTACAGGTCGGAGAAGTACGCCGAGGCAGCAGAAGCAGCGCTGAAGGTTGAGGCAATTGATAATGACAAAAACCGAGGATCAATAATGAAGAAGGGAAAGAGAAAGGCTGGAGAAGAAGGAAATTCTTTTACGCCTACCTTGGTCTTGAAGAAAGAAGGTGGTGAGGTCTGCAGTTTCTGTGGCCGCTCTGGCCATCCGTTTGAAAGGTGTTTCAAGAGGAAAGGAGTTCAGAAGCAGCAGCGAGTGCTGGCAATCCAGGGTGCTCCGAAGGGTGAGGTGCTCTGCCAGTTGTGCAAGCAGAAGGGGCATGATATGGCCCAGTGTTGGACCAAAGATAAAGTCTACTTCCAGTGCAAACAGAAGGGGCACATGAAGTTTCAATGCCCGTTAGTTCAACCCTCATTGCAGCCTGTTCCACTTTGAACCTTTCTGCCGCCGCAGCATCAGGATAAAGGAAGAGGAAAGCTGAACGTGTTAACCCAGGAGCAAGCGCAGTCTTTGACCCAAGTGATCGCAGGTTAGACCTTAAGCCATCTGTTTAGTCTTGATTCTTTTTGGTTTCGCTATATTAGACTAGTTTCTTTTTCGCGCTTATAGGGAGATTTAAGGTAAAGAATCGTTGGGCGCGTGTTCTGTTTGATTCGGGTGCTACCAATACGTTCGTAGCAAGGGCTTTCGTCGAGCATCACCATTTGACCCCTGAGCTGGGCAATGATTTGTTCCTCGTTAAGTTCCTTTCTGGTGATTTGGTATCCTCGAACCAGTGCGTCCGAAGTTGCCTCGTTCTCTTAGGAGATTTCTTGGTTGTTGTTGATCTCAAAGTGTTGGACTTAGAAGACTTTGACGTGATATTGGGTATGGATTAGTTGTTCAGTTATGATGCGGTCATCCAATGCAAGGAAAAGTGTCTGGACTTTGTGATGGACAACGGTCATCCCAAGAGCGTTTTTGGTTCTCCGTACCAGTGTTCCCCGATAATTTCTGCTGTATGTGCTCGGAAACTGTTAATTTCCAGTTGTTTGGCTTACCTTGTTTCTGTAGTAGAAACTATTGCTGGATCGCCGTGTATTGAGGGTGTTCCGGTGGTGCGAGAGTTTCCTGATGTCTTCCCTGTCAGTCTTCCTGGTCTTCCGCATGATAGAGATGTGGAGTTTGTTATTGATCGTGAGCCTGGTACTCGTCCTATCGCTAAGGCACCGTACCGTATGGCCCAGCGCGAGTTAGAAGAGTTGCAAACTCAGTTAGATGAGCTGTTGTAGTGTGGTTTTATTAGGCCAAGTTCTTTGCACTGGGGTGCTCCAGTTTTGTTCGTGAAAAAGAAGGACGGTTTCATGAGGTTGTGCATAGATTATAGAGAATTAAACAAGGTGGCCATCAAGAATAGGTATCCATTGTCGAGGATAGATGATCGGTTTGATCAGTTGCGTGGTAGCACGGTGTTTTCGAAGATTGACCTTCGATCAGGCTACCATCAGTTGAGGATCCGTGAGTCGGACGTTCCCCGGACTGCCTTTCGTTCCCATTATGGTCACTTTAAGTTTCTGGTTATGTCTTTTGGTTTAACTAATGCACCCTCTGCGTTTATGGAAATGATGAACCGCCTGTTCAAGGATTTTCTGGATCATTTCGTTGTAGTCTTCATCGATGATGTGTTGGTATATTCCAGAAGTGCTGAGGAGCATGCTACGCATTTGTGCTTAGTATTGTCTACTCTTAGAGAGCACAAGTTGTATGTGAAGCTGAGTAAGTGCGAGTTTTGTTTCCTCAGGTATTCTTTCTGGGTCATGTGGTGAACAAGGACGGAATTACTATAGACCCTGCTAAGATTTCTGCTGTGTTGGATTGGAAGACGCCTTCATCGTCTAAGGAAATAAGCAGTTGCTTAGGGTTGGCCGGGTACTACAGGAGATTTTTTCAAGGATTCTCAGTGTTGTCGGCACCTTTAACTAAGCTTACCCAGAAGAATACCGCTTTTGTTTGGAGCGAGAAGTGCGAAGAAGCCTTTCAGGAATTAAAGAGGCGTTTGTATAGTGCTCCTGTGTTGGCCTTGCCGATCGAAGGAATAGAGTATGTTGTTTATGTGGATGAATCTCACATTGGACTAGGGTGTGTTTTGATGCAAGAAGGAAAGGTGATTGCTTATGGGTCTAGACAATTGAAAGTTCATGAAAAGAATTACCCTACGCATGACTTAGAATTTGCTGTAGTGATTTATGCCTTAAAGCTTTGGAGACATCTTCTTTATGGAGTGTCATGCAAGATTGATATGGATCACAAGAGTCTGAAGTATGTCTTTACCCAAAAAGATCTGAATCTGCGCCAGCGTAGGTGGTTGGAGTATGTGGCGGTTTATGAGGTTGATATCCTGTATCATCCGGGTAAGGCTAATGTGGTGGCCGATGCCCTGAGCAGAAAGACCGCGCATATCTTCAACCTTTCTGTGCAGTCCTTGGTAGAGGAGTTTATGTTGATGGATATCTCAGTCAGTAGTAGTACTGCGCCTTCGAGCTTAGAGGTTGATGAGCCTTCTTGGATTACCCTTACGAGATTGCACCAGAAGGAAGATCCTGACTTGCAGCATCTTCGAGGTAGGACTGAAAAAGGAGAATTACCTGATTTTTCGATCGATGATAAAGATACCCTGATGTATCGAGGTAGATATTGCATTCCCGCGTCGGAAGCTATTCGAGCAAAGATCTGTAGTGAAGCGCATGACTCTAGTGTTTCCTATCATCCTGGTTCTACGAAAATGTACAAAGACCTGAAGCAGATCGTTTGGTGGTTAGGTATGAAGAATGATATAGCCAGGTATGTTTCTGAATGTTTAACTTGTCAGCGAGTGAAGGCGGGTCAAAAGAGGCCTGGAGGTAAGTTGATCCCGTTGGATGTTCCAAGCTGGAAGTGGGAGAGTATTTTAATGGACTTCATTACCGGTTTGCCGAGGTCTCCCGGAGGACATGATTCTGTGTGGGTTATAGTTGACATACTGACAAAGTGTTCTCACTTTGTGCCTTTTAAGACCGGCTATTCTATGGAGAAAATAGCAGAGCTCTATTTGGATGAAGTTATCAGATTGCATGGTGTGCCCGTGAGCATTGTGTCGGACTGAGATTCAAGGTATATGTCTCATTTCTGGCGGAGTTTGCAGGGAGCCTTGGGCACTGACCTTAGATACTCTACCGCTTACCATCCTCAGACCAATGGTCAGACGGAAAGAGTAAATCAAATTTATGAAGATATGATAAGGTGCTATATTCTAGATCATGGAGGAGCTTGGGATAAGCGTCTTGGATTGATGGAGTTTGCCTATAATAATAGTTATCAGGAGAGTTTGCAAATGGCCCCCTTTGGGGCTATGTATAGGAGGCGTTGCCAAACTCCCTTGTTTTGGGCCGAGGTTGGCGAGTTGCCTTTGTTAATCCCAGAGGCTTTGGAATAAATGAGCGTTTCCGTGACTCATATCCGCGAGAAGCTTCGTATCGCTCAGGAGCGGTATGAGAAGTATGCCAATCGGAGAAGGGTGGATCTTGAGTTTGATGTTGGAGACTTAGTGTTCTTGAAAGTTTCTCCGATGCCGGGTGTTAAGAGATTTGGAAGGAACCACAAATTGGATCCCCGGTATGTGGGAACTTTCCAGATTGTTGAGCGCATCGGAGCGTCAGCTTATAGATTGGATTTGCCTGCTTCCTTCCCAAATGTTCACGATGTGTTTCATGTGAGCCAGCTGAGGAAGTGTCTGCGTAGTGATCGGCTTGTTCTTGATTCGGTGCCCGTATTGCAGCCCAATCTTTCGTATGTTGAAGAGCCTATCCAAATCTTGGAGACTCAAGAGCGTGTGTTGCGGAGGAAGGCGATCCCGAGGGTTAAGGTTCTTTGGAAGAATCAGGGTGTCGAAAGCGCAACATGGGAGCAGGAGTCTGCCATGAGAGTGACTCATCATAGCCTCTTCTCTTAGATTTCGGGTAAATCTTCTGTCCGGTAACCTTTGGATTTTATTCAGTATCTTTCTTAATCTTGGGATTTCAAGTTTCGGGACTAAACTTCTTTTTAGGGGGAGTGACTGTAACGTCCCTGATTTTCGTTAATTATTTACGTGACCGCTGTGGCGTAATTTTTGGCGTAAGGGCATTACGTCATCTCGTCAGGTTTAGTTTTGGGTCATAGCCTAGTTAAGTGTGTAATTTGGATTGAGCGTGTAAGATTTCGCGTCGTTTTGATTTATGGGAGAATTTTTATGTAATTTCTGCATATTTCCTTTGCATGAAGTTCTCTGTCTGCGTTCGATGAACGGCAGGCAGCCTGCGTTCGACGAACGGCAGGCAGCCTGCGTTCGACGAACGGCAGGCAGCCTGCGTTCGACGAACGGCAGGCAGCCTGCGTTCGACGAACGGCAGGCAGCCTGCGTTCGACGAATGCCAGGCAGTCTGCGTTCGATAAACGGCAGGCAGACTGCTTTCGACGATCTGCTTGCTGAGTTCTTTCGACGAACTGCTGGCTGGGTTCGACGGTTTCCTGGAAGCTTAGTATTTATACATTAAGTTTAGGTTTTATTCTTTCATCTCCTTCCCTTATCGAACCAATCCAGCCGCCATGTGAGAGAGGGGAGAGCGGAGTGTCTTAGATCTTCCGGTCGGTGATTCGAAGGTCGTAGTGGTCGGAATCGTGTTTGGAGTAAATATTTGGAATGCTCTCGGCGAGATCTTCGTTCTAGTGCTAAGCTTTTCCCGTTTCGTGGAATTTTTGGAGTTAGGGTTGTGACCTAATTCCTCTTTTCGGCCCGAAAGGTTTCAGGTTTTATGCTCGGGTAAGTTCTTTGCCAGACCTTTAGTTTTTGGCGCGGAGAAATTCGTGGTTCGCCGGGTTTTGAGGCAAGTGGCTTTCTCCTCCTTCTCTCTTATTTCTTGCAGCACAATATTTCCTTGTTTATGGGTTCTGGATGTGCTTTTGGCATGTATTTTGAGTGTTTGCTGTATAGTTAACAACTCCTCCCTTTTGTCTTAGTTCTTACAGCTGTTTGATTTTTCTCCAGAAATGCTTAATACTACTCGAAAAGTGTCATTTCTGCCTGACCTTTAATCTCTCGAGAGGTACATGCCTGCTTCCTTTAATTTCTCGAGAAGTGCACGCCTGCCTTCCTTTAATCTCTCGAGAAGTACTTATCTTGATTCTGGATTTCCCGAGAAACTCGTGCAGCTATTCCTAACTTCTCGAGAAGTCTGTGCATAGCCATCCTTTTTGTTCTCGGGAAGTCTTTGGGTCTCCATGTTGTTCTTGAGAAGTCCATGTGTCTTCCTTTTTAATTTCTCGAGAAACCCTATTGCTTGCCCTCATAGTTCTCGAGAAACCTTGTTTGCTTCCTCCAAATTCTCAAGAAAAACACCCTTTGATCTCATGGTTATTCGTAACCCTTGACTTCCTCGAGAAAGTCCCTCTATTTTCCTTAGTACTTGAGTTATGCCTCCGATTTCCTCTCCTCCTTGAAATCTCATACCCGTTGCAGATATTTAACTTATGTCATCTCTTATGAATCGTCTTATGCAGTGTTTACTTCATTTGTGACCCTATCCTTAGGGTATCCTGGTGATTATTTCTCGGGCTACGCCCCGTGTTTTAAATAAGAATTTAATTAATAAGAACCATTGTCTTTAGCCTTGTATGGTAGTCGTGTTTCGGGGACAGTGGGGGGAATGCTTTAGCCTTGCACGGTAGTCGTGTTTGGGTGGTTAGGTCTAGTGACACCCCCACCCGGTTTTTGGGCTTGGGTGGCGGAGGTAAGTAACCGCTCCCGTTTAATTTGAGCTGATCAGTCTCTTTAATTAAAGTTAACAAGATAAATGAACTTTGTTTGTTCCTCTTTATGGCATTTTGGTGCACTTGATGCTTTGTTTAGTTCTTTGTTTGGAGCTTTTCTTTCAGTAAATCTGGCTTGGGTTGGTACCCCTTATGCCTTATTTACTTTCGTGCTTGTTTTTCTACCACTTGTATTTCCTTGCTGAGGCGTTCTTTATTTTATTGAATGCCTCAGGTTCAGAGCCTTAGCTGCTAGTGGTGTAGCCCGGAGTCCCCGGGAGTTGTAGTTGCTGTTTTACCCCGCTGCTGCGAGGTTGTTGTGGTTAGTTTTCTTCTTGTGTTCAGATATGCTAGTTTGGAGCCAACGGGTTAGTGTCAGGTTGTTGACGCTCGTTGTGCCCTTTTGATACTTTATAGATTACTTGTCAGTTAATTGCTACTACTTTTTAGATCTTGTGTAACTTGCTCTCTAGGAATGATTTATGTCTAGGTGCATTATAGTTATAAAATGGTTTTTCATTCATCCACAGTGCATACCTTTTAACTGAAATCCTTATCTTTATAGTCGCCTAAAAGATATTTTCTATACTTATACTACGCCCAGATATGTGCATATCATTTACGTTATATCCATTCATCACGTGCATTTAGAACCTTAAGTGAACTAAATCAAGTACTTTACGCTGCAATTACATATATTTTCTCGATGGACTAGTTGATCCACGAACTGAGAGACATAGTTCTTACCCCAAACTCTAATAAATGGTTTCAAATGATGATCTATCATGTAAACATGTTTTGATTAAGTAAGTTATAGGTTTCCGCCTGAGCGTCTGCAGTTGTCTCCTGCATGACGTGGCATCATGACGCGTATTTTCTCTTACTCTGATATTCCTAAATTCGGAGAAAATGCGGGTTGTGACAGGGGCGGAGCCCCAGGGAGTTCGTTAGGAAACACGTCGGCGTACTCCGCTACAACTGGGACATCACATAACCTGGGCTTTGGATCTAAAGCCTCCAACAAGGTGAAGAACAACTCCGCGCCTTTTCTCACCGCCTTGACCACCTGGAGAGCAGGCATTAGCATCTTGCTCGCTCCTCGCATACCAGCGAATGTGGTTTCATCTCCGGTGTTCTTTCCCAGAGTGATCTCCTTTGAATTGCAATCAATGCATGCTCGCTGCTCTGAGATCCAGTCCATGCCGAAGATCACGTCAAATTCAGCTAGCGGTAATAACGATGCTTCCAATTTGAAATCTTGATTTCCAATCCGCACCTTCACACGGCTCTTCCTATCCTCGCTCATGCGAGATCCATTGGGTAGCACTACCTCCAATCTATCTTCTACTAAGGTAGACGGCACTCCGATTTGCACCACAAAGTCCTTAGACAGAAAAGAGTGCGATGCTCCTGTATCAAATAGAGCTCTTGCCGGATAGTTGAAAATTAGGACGAAACCTAATTGCACACAAATCAAACATAAAGTCGCACAACAGTATAAATCAGAAATAGCTGTAAAAGCTAACTTCTAATCCATACTTGTGACGGCATCAGTTTGTCGTATGGCTTCTTGCTGGCCAAGCGAGTAAACTCTCGGTTGGGTCAGAATATGCTGGGAAGCAGAAGACTCCGCAGCTTTGCCTTTCTCGGCATGACCCGTAACACGAGCATAGTCCATCGCTCGATTCTATGACCTCGGGAGACCACTTCGGCACACACGTGCCTTGTGTCCCACCTTTCCGCAAGTGAAACATGTCATAGGACCATGTGCAGTCATAGCTCCCGACACATTTGAGCGAGTTGGTTCCGCAGACTTGAACTTTCTTTTGTTCCTCCTGAACTCAGATTTGGACTGAGAGGCCGGCACATGGAATTCAGGCTTCTTTGCAATGCCTTTTGCTTGCACTCTCTTCATGTCCAACTCCAGAGATCTGGTGGTTTGCACCATCACATGGAAGCCAAACGTCATTGGGCCTGCAAGGAGCAGCCTCAACTCATCTTGAAGACCTTCATAAAACTTGTTCGTCTCCGTTTCCTCATCTTCCACCAAAGACCCCGCATAGCGACCCAGTCTAGTGAACTCATGCAAGTACTCGTCCACTGAGCTATCGCCTTGAGTTAACTTCATGAACTGGTTCTGCAATGTGATGCGTTGGGCAGAGGGAATATACCTCTGGAGGAACAACTTTGAGAACTCCGCCAAAGTGATCTCGGTAATATCTCTACCACCAAACTTATGCACTTCTTGCTCATCCCACCATAGCGCTGCTTCTCCGTTAAGGAGGAAGGTGTCTAGGGTGACCATCATGGCTTCTTCCGTCGCTGTCGCCTTTAGAGTTTTTCTAATTGTTGACAACCAGCCCTCTGCCTCCGTTGGGGATCCGGTCCCCGAAAAGGTTGGAGGATGGAAGCTTAGAAAGTGCTGAAGTTGTTGATCACACGCTCGCGCAACAGCTACTCGCTCTACTTGATGTTCCACCCTTGGCTCCACCGCAGGTTCCACTGCAGTCATTGGTACAGGGATCTCCACCCTCGGTTCCACTGCAGGTTCCACTACGGCAACTGCCACCGGGGCCACATCCGGAGTAGGCGTAGCAGGCTGTGCAAGCCTTTGAGGTTGAGTGTTGATCATTGCGAAGAAAGCTTCTGCGACTAAATTGATCATCTCAGCCGAAGGAGTGGTCGTTGGCACCTCAGCAGACGCACTACTTTCAGCGGTGTTATGGGGTCTAGATTGCCCTGCAACACTCCTAGTCACCTATAATCGTGCAATACACAATTTAGTGACCGAAAACATAGCAATCAACAATCATAGAACGCTCAGGTTCTGCAAACAAGTATGTTTTTCCATTCCTAAGTGAACATTCTTATTAGTTTTTATCGTTTTAGGTGAGCGCACATCCCGTGCACACCACCCCTTAAAAGGAATTCGTTCCGAATTCGCTAAACTACGGATCGACGCCCTAAGTCCGATACCAAATTGTAACACCCTGCCAGTACAAATAATATAACAGTAGGTCCGGCCGGGACCCCATGCCATACTATACACACTAGCTAGGCATCATAAGGTGATAATCAGAAAAAGAACTACAACTACACGAGAGTACATAAAGCGTAAGCGGAAGCATTTGATTAAAACATCTTTTAGAACTGTCCACTATCCCAGGAATGAAATAATAGAGTTATGGCCTTAAGGCCTTACATTTAAACCAAATGTACTAAACTGAAAACATACAACGGCATACAGGCCGACAATACATGAAAAGTAGAAAAGAGGCTGGCCTTCGAGGGCCAACTCAGCAAAAGGGGCCACCGCCCGCTATTTCCCGCTAGGCTCGTCAACACCTGCAACCAACATCCAATAAGAGGTAAATTGTAACACCCTGCCAGTACGAAGAGTATAACAGCAGGTCCGGCCGGGACCCCACGCCATACAAACCACACTAGCTAGGAGTTAAAAGGTGATAACCAGAAAAGTAACAACTAAACGAGAGTACAAAACGTAAGCGGAAGCATTAATTAAACCATTTCAATTAGAACTGTCCACTATCATAGGAATGAAACCAAAATATAGAGTTACGGCCTTAAGGCCTTACATTTACCAAATGTGATAAAAACTCCAAACATACATCGGCACGCAGGCCGGCAATACAAGGAAAACAGAAAAGAGGCTGGCCTTTGAGGGCCAACTCAGCATAAGGGCCACCGCCCGCTATTTTCCGCTAGGCTCACCTGCACCTGCATAAGAACATTCCACCAAGCGGTGGCAAACAAGGTAACGGTCAGCAAAGCTGACCAAATTATAACGACCCCACCCCTTTCCCGGGGTGGCGGAGATTCTACCCTGCAAGCAAGCCATACTAGCACAAGTACTAATATAAAGAAAGTGCAACTACACAAGGTGAGGTTTTAAGCACAATCAATCTTCTAGGTTGAGCATCAAAAGAAAGGAACCTAGGTATGCACATGATGTTGGTTGGGTTCACCCGAAGGTTCCCACAACCGCCTAAACAACCGCATCAGGCTAACAACATCAATTCATCACAAACGTGGGTACACACAACCGCACGCTCCATGCTCACAAGGCATGCACCAAAGGTACTTCTTCCCGAGCACCAAAACCTTCATGAGTCCGGAAACTCTAGATAGAAAAGAGCTTTTGGTCGGTCTAGGCAAGACGCCCTTCCCAACCTCTCCCAAGGTCGTTCGGGTTTACAAGAGATAAATCCCCCTACCGCCACGCCTGGAAATGGGTTCAGTTCAGCCAATTCCGTGCTCTTGTCATCATTGAACACACGATGCGGGTATGACATCACCTCGGCCCGTAAGGGTTTAGCACTCGCTAGTGCTACACAAAACATAAGTTACAACACCCAAGCATTAAAAGTTTACTTTGTAACGACTCAAGACCCGACTCCGCCTTTCGGCCGGAGGGCATGAGGGATCGTTAGGGCTTTATACGTAACCAAAAAGGAGGTACAAGACCACTCCTCAACAATTCTAGTGGTGAAGGTTTGCATTCAACCACTCGCAAAGCATGGGGCTTCCGTTAGGATCTTCACAAGATGCCTACGCTTAAATCCCGCAATACTATCGCATATATCACAGAGTCATTCTCCGGCACGCATTCTAGGCTTAACCTAAATGCAACGTCGCAAATCAAGCATCACCGATTCGGGCTCACGGCCACGAATAGGCTTCACACACAATGCCTAAATCCGCACGACTACCGGATTTTCTACATGCAATATGCCGGGGACGGACACAATCGACCCGGAGTTCCGAAGAACTTGAGGAAATCCTACACTTCACCCATTTGGTGAAAGGGATTCCTCATGCAAGCATAGAGAAATGAAGGAGAGGACAAAAGACAAGTCCAAACAACGGGAGAAGAAATCGTTACCCTAGGAGCGTTCTTTTTCGCCATAGATCCGAGATTCTACACGGAGAGAAACGACCGCACCGGGCTGCACTCTCCAAATCTGGAAACGGCTCGCGAAACGGAGCTCGGGAGCTCCGTCAATGGCGGAATCTCCCTTCTTCTTCCTTGGCTCCTCCTTCTTTCTCTAGGGTTTGGAGAGAGAATGGCTTAGAGAATATGAGGTTTAACCCCCTCTCATCAGCCCTAATAGTCTCCCGCAACTAAACCTAGCCGTTGGATCAATTTCCAAAAGATTTCGACGGTCCGATCTTCTTCTCCGCTCAAAATCGCGGAACAGAATAAACAGGGCGCACGATCACAGGCGCACGGTCAGTGGTCGTGCGCGAAGAGGGAAATGGTCGTGTGCACTGTCCGAGACAGAACTCGATTTTCTTCTGAATTAACGCACGATCGCTGGCGCACGATCACTGGTCGTGCGCGAAGAGGACAATGGTCGTGCGCATAAGCCGAGACAGAACTCCGATTCTTTGCGGGTTACGCACGATCATTGGCGCACGATCACTGGTCGTGCGCGAAGAGGACAATGGTCGTGCGCATTGACCTGATCTGGAATCTTGAGCCTATCCCGAGCGCAACACTACCATTCCGCCTACCTCGCTGAACCACGATCTTTGGGGTGTTACAACTCCACCCCCCTTAAAAGAATTTCGTCCCGAAATTTCGAAAACAGTAACAGCAGGAAATTACAGTTTTTAAAGAAAATTTACCTGAGAGAAATAGCTCGGGGTACTCCGCAAGCATCGCTTGCTCTCTCTCCCAAGTTAGCTCCTCTCGGCCGCAATTATCCCACCGGACCTTTACCATCCGAATGGTCTTGTTCCTCAACTGCTTTACCTCGGTATCCTCGATGCGTAAGGGTTTGACTTTCATCGACAACCCACTATCAACCGACACTTTGCCAAGCGCAACAATATGAGTAGGCTCTTGCACTGCCTTCCTTAGAACTGAAATTTGAAACACGCCGTGCAGACCGCTCAGCTCTGCAGATAGTGCAAGCCGATAAGCCGCATCACCAACACGCTCCACGATCTCAAACGGTCCTAAGTACCTTGGACTGAGCTTTTTCAAGCGTCGGATCCTTGATACCCCTTTGCACGGTTTGATCTTCAAGCAAACCCGGTCACCGACGGCGAACTCTAGGTTCCTAAGCTTGGCGTTGTAATATTTTTCTTGCCTATCCTGGGCAATCAATAGCCTTTCTCGAATAGTTCGGATCGTCGAAGTTGCTTCCTCAACATCCTTTCGCTTTAATAGCATAGTATCGCCCATTTCTGCCCAAGACAACGGCGTACGACACTTCTTACCATAGAGGGCCTCGAAAGGAGCCATCTTTATACTGGCTTGGTAGCTATTATTGTAGGCGAATTCGATCATATAGAGATGATCTTCCCACTTCTTTCCAAAATCTAGAGCGCACATTCGGAGCATATCCTCCATAGTCCTGTTGGTCCTCTCGGTCTGTCAATCTGTTTGCGGGTGGAAGGCCGTGCTGAAATTCAATTTAGTGCCCAACAGTTCATGGATAAGCCTCCAATCTTTCGATGTGAAACGCCCGTCACGATCGCTGACGATGCTACGAGGGACACCGTGCAGCCACACAATACTATCGACACCGAGCTTCGCTAGCTTTTCTACAGAATCATCCTTCCGGTTCGGAATGAAATGCGATACTTTCGTCAGTCTGTCCACGATCACCCAGATGGCGTCGTTTCCATGCTGCGATCTCGGCAATCCGTGCACGAAATCCATCGAAATATCGTCAAACTTCCATTCCGGAATCGGCAAGGACTTCAAAAATCCACCGGGACGTTGACATCCCACCTTCACCAACGCGTAGGTGTTGCACTTGGCCACGTAGAGGGCAATGTCCTTCTTCATACCCGGCCACCAGAAAAGTTTCTTCATGTCCATGAACATTTTCGTGCTCCCCGGGTGGATAGAGTACTTGGTATGATGAGCCTCGTACATCAATTCCTCCCGTAGAGTACCAACGTTTGGGACGCACAATCTGCCATTCTTCCACATAAGGCCGTCTTCGAAAGAGAAATCAGCGTTCAACCCGTCAACGGTTTCCGCTTTGTAGCGTTTCATGCTCTCATCCAGCTCCACTGCCTGTCGAACTCGGTCGACAAGGTGGTATTGAACCTCCGTCCAGTTCAAGCATGCTGAAGTAGACGCTCTTCGATCAACGCAAATGATCTCCATTTCTTCCAGCTCACGGATTAGACGCTCATCGTGCATCAAAATCCAATTTGCTTGAGCGGGAGCCCGACGACTCAACGCGTCCTCAACTACATTTCCCTTTCTAGGAGTATATTTGATGTCGAAGGTGTAGTCCCCAAGGAACTCCAACCACCTCCTCTGTCGCATATTCAACTCCCTTTGATCTAGCAAGTACTTGAAGCTCTTGTGGTCGGTAAAGATGTCGATCTTCACGCCATACAAATAATGCCTCCAAAGCTTAAGAGCGAATACCACGGCCGCTAGCTCCAAATCATGGACCGGGTAATTCCTCTCGTGAACCTTCAACTGCCGGGAGCCGTAGGCAATTACCTTACCGAACTGCACTAGGACACAACCCAAACCACTCCCTGAGGCGTCGCTATAAATTTCGTAGCCTTCCGTACCACATGGCGAGCATAGAATGGGCGCCGTGGTCAGACGGCTCTTCAGCTCTTCAAAAGCTCGTGCGCACTCGGGCGACCAAACGAACTTATAATCTTTCCTAGTCAATTTAGTGAGAGGAAGTGCAATCCTCGAGAAGTTTTCCACAAAGCGCCTATAATAGCCGGCAAGTCCTAAGAAACTTCGAACTTCCGCTACGTTTTTCAACAAAGGCCAGGCTCGGATCGCTTCTATCTTCGACGGACCAACAGCAATTCCATCTCCACTAACGACGTGACCAAGGAATGCTACTGACGGTAGCCAAAACTCGCACTTGGAGAACTTGGCATATAGCTGACTCTTCCTCAAGGTGCTCAGAACTGCGTGCAGATGCCCTACATGCTCCTCTTCCGATTGAGAGTATACCAAAATGTCGTCGATGAAGACGATCACAAATTGATTCAAATACTCGCGGAATGTCCTATTCAAAAAGTCCATGAATACCGACGGTGCATTAGACAGACCGAACGGCATCACCGTGAACTCATAGTGCCCAAAGCGGGTACTGAACGCTGACTTTGGAATATCACATTCCCTACTACTAAGCTGATAGTAGCCGGACCTTAAGTCAAGCATAGAGTATACCGTCGACCCAACCTGTTGGTCAAGTAAATCGTCGATTCTCGGAATCGGATAACGGTTCCTCTCGGTCAGCTTGGTCCGCTACTATTAGGACAACACAAAACTGGTCTTAGGTCCCGAATCCTTCAACAAGGTGAAGAACATCTTCGCGCCTTTTCACAGCTTCTCCTATTCGCGCTCACTCGAGATCTATTAGGCAGCATTACCTCCAATCTATCCTTGACTAAGGTAAATGACAATTCGATTCATAACACGAAGTCCTTAGACAAATAGGAGAGCGATGCTCCCACACCAACAGAGCTCTCGTCGAATAGTCGATCATTAGGACAAGGCCTAATTGCACACAAATACAAGGCATAAAATTTTGTTGTCAACAGATACAGTGGACATATTTCTATCTCTATCCGCACACGGGGTAGACATCATATTAGAAGATGATCATCCATACCTGTGGCAACATCGCAATGCTGGATGACCTCTTGCTGGCCATAAGAGTAGACTCTCGGCTGGGTTAGAGAATATTGGGGAATCGAAGACTCCACCGCTTTGCCTTTCTCCATAGGAGCTGAACCCATCGCACGAGCATAGTCCACTTCTCCGCTTTTTGCTTTTGGGGGACCACTTCGACACACCGCGGCTTTGTGTCCCACCTTTCCACAAGTGAAACAATTTAAGGAACACCATGCAGTCTTAGCTTCCACAGAGTTAAACTTTCTCTTGTTTCTTCTGAACTCAGACTTGGACTGAGAGACCGACGCATGAAACTCATTGAAGTCTTTCGCGCACGGCATACTCTTCATATCCATTTCCAGAGATTTAGCTGTTTTCACTAAGACGTTGAAGCCGAGTAACTTTGGACCCACAAGCATTAGTCTTAGGTCATCTCGCAGACCATTGTAGAACTTGTTGACCTTGGTTTCCTCATCTTCCCACATAGACCTCTCATAACGATTCTGACTGATGAACTCAATCAGGTACTCATCCACTGAGTGTTCTCCCTGCTCTAGGTGTGAACACTGATCTTGTAGTTCAGGAATCTCAGTTAGGGGTAGAAACTTTAGAAGGAAAGACCCATGGAAGTTTTCCCAAGAGATTTCGGAAAGTTGTCTCCCACCAAACTTGTGCAACAACTCTCCTTCCCACCAAAGTCTTGCTTCTCTTATAAGTAGGAAGGTGGTTAAGGTTACCAACATATCTTTGCTTATAAGCATTGACATTAAAGTCCTCTTTATCTCTGACAACCACTCAGCAGCTCTCCCAGGGGATTCCGTCCCCTCGAAGGATGGAGGGTTGAGGCTCAGAAAGTACTTTAATTGCTGGTCATGCGCTCGCCCCACTACTACCTGCGCAACTCGACGTTCCACCCTCAGTTCTACCGCAGGTTCCACTACAGCAACAGTTACAGGGGCCACATCCAGAGTCGGAGTAGTAGGCTGTGCAAGCTGCCCAGACTAAGTGTTGATCATCGCGAAGACCGCTTCAGCGACTAACTTGATCATCTCAGCCGAAGGAGTGGTCGCTGTCACCTCAGACGACCCACTACTTTTAGCAGTGTTACGGGGTTGAGACGGCCCCGCACCACTCCTAGTCACCTATAATCGTGTAGGAGACAATTTAGTGACTGAAAGCATAGCAAAACAACAATCATGGAACGCTCAGGTTCCGCAAACAAGTATGTTTTTCCATTCCTAAGTGGACATTCTTATTAGTTTTTGTCGTTTTAGGTGAATGCACATCCCGTGCACACCACCCCTTAAAAGGAATTCGTCCCGAATTCGCTAAACTACGGATCGACGCCTTAAGTCCGATACCAAATTGTAACACCCTGCCAGTACGAAGAGTATAACAGCAGGTCCGGCCGGGACCCCACGCCATACAAACCACACTAGCTAGGAGTTAAAAGGTGATAACCAGAAAAGTAACGACTAAACGAGAGTACAAAACGTAAACGGAAGCATTAAATAAACCATTCAAAAAGAACTGTCCACTATCATAGGAATGTATCCAGATAGCACGAGCATGACCCGTAGCGCGAGCATAGTCCATCGCTCGATTCTATGACCTCGGGAGACCACTTCGGCACACACGTGCCTTGTGTCCCACCTTTCCGCAAGTGAAACATGTCATAGGACCATGTGCAGTCATAGCTCCCGACACATTTGAGCGAGTTGGTTCCGCAGACTTGAACTTTCTTTTGTTCCTCCTGAACTCAGATTTGGACTGAGAGGCCGGCACATGGAATTCAGGCTTCTTTGCAATGCCTTCTGCTTGCACTCTCTTCATGTCCAACTCCAGAGATCTGGTGGTTTGCACCATCACATGGAAGCCAAACGTCATTGGGCCTGCAAGGAGCAGCCTCAACTCATCTTGAAGACCTTCATAAAACTTGTTCGTCTCCGTTTCCTCATCTTCCACCAAAGACCCCGCATAGCGACCCAGTCTAGTGAACTCATGCAAGTACTCGTTCACTGAGCTATCGCCTTGAGTTAACTTCATGAACTGGTTCTGCAATGTGATGCGTTGGGCAGAGGGAATATACCTCTGGAGGAACAACTTTGAGAACTCCGCCAAAGTGATCTCGGTAATATCTCTACCACCAAACTTATGCACTTCTTGCTCATCCCACCATAGCGCTGCTTCTCCGTTAAGGAGGAAGGTGGCTAGGGTGACCATCATGGCTTCTTCCGTCACTGTCGCCTTTAGAGTTTTTCTAATTGTTGACAACCAGCCCTCTGCCTCCGTTGGGGATCCGGTCCCCGAAAAGGTTGGAGGATGGAAGCTTAGAAAGTTCTGAAGTTGTTGATCACACGCTCGCGCAACAGCTACTCGCTCTACTCGATGTTCCACCCTTGGCTCCACCGCAGGTTCCACTGCAGTCATTGGTACAGGGATCTCCACCCTCGGTTCCACTGCAGGTTCCACTACGGCAACTGCCACCGGGGCCACATCCGGAGTAGGCGTAGCAGGCTGTGCAAGCCTTTGAGGTTGAGTGTTGATCATTGCGAAGAAAGCTTCTGCGACTAAATTGATCATCTCAGCCGAAGGAGTGGTCGTTGGCACCTCAGCAGACGCACTACTTTCAGCGGTGTTATGGGGTCTAGATTGCCCTGCAACACTCCTAGTCACCTATAATCGTGCAATACACAATTTAGTGACCGAAAACATAGCAATCAACAATCATAGAACGCTCAGGTTCTGCAAACAAGTATGTTTTTCCATTCCTAAGTGAACATTCTTATTAGTTTTTATCGTTTTAGGTGAGCGCACATCCCGTGCACACCACCCCTTAAAAGGAATTCGTCCCGAATTCGCTAAACTACGGATCGACGCCCTAAGTCCGATACCAAATTGTAACACCCTGCCAGTACAAATAATATAACAGTAGGTCCGGCTGGGACCCCATGCCATACTATACACACTAGCTAGGCATCATAAGGTGATAATCAGAAAAAGAACTACAACTACACGAGAGTACATAAAGCGTAAGCGGAAGCATTTGATTAAAACATCTTTTAGAACTGTCCACTATCCCAGGAATGAAATAATAGAGTTATGGCCTTAAGGCCTTACATTTAAACCAAATGTACTAAACTGAAAACATACAACGGCATACAGGCCGACAATACATGAAAAGTAGAAAAGAGGCTGGCCTTCGAGGGCCAACTCAGCAAAAGGGGCCACCGCCCGCTATTTCCCGCTAGGCTCGTCAACACCTGCAACCAACATCCAATAAGAGGTAAATTGTAACACCCTGCCAGTACGAAGAGTATAACAGCAGGTCCGGCCGGGACCCCACGCCATACAAACCACACTAGCTAGGAGTTAAAAGGTGATAACCAGAAAAGTAACAACTAAACGAGAGTACAAAACGTAAGCGGAAACATTAATTAAACCATTTCAATTAGAACTGTCCACTATCATAGGAATGAAACCAAAATATAGAGTTACGGCCTTAAGGCCTTACATTTACCAAATGTGATAAAAACTCCAAACATACATCGGCACGCAGGCCGGCAATACAAGGAAAACAGAAAAGAGGCTGGCCTTCGAGGGCCAACTCAGCATAAGGGCCACCGCCCGCTATTTTCCGCTAGGCTCACCTGCACCTGCATAAGAACATTCCACCAAGCGGTGGCAAACAAGGTAACGGTCAGCAAAGCTGACCAAATTATAACGACCCCACCCCTTTCCCGGGGTGGCGGAGATTCTACCCTGCAAGCAAGCCATACTAGCACAAGTACTAATATAAAGAAAGTGCAACTACACAAGGTGAGGTTTCAAGCACAATCAATCTTCTAGGTTGAGCATCAAAAGAAAGGAACCTAGGTATGCACATGATGTTGGTTGGGTTCACCCGAAGGTTCCCACAACCGCCTAAACAACCGCATCAGGCTAACAACATCAATTCATCACAAACGTGGGTACACACAACCGCACGCTCCATGCTCACAAGGCATGCACCAAAGGTACTTCTTCCCGAGCACCAAAACCATCATGAGTCCGGAAACTCTAGATAGAAAAGAGCTTTTGGTCGGTCTAGGCAAGACGCCCTTCCCAACCTCTCCCAAGGTCGTTCGGGTTTACAAGAGATAAATCCCCCTACCGCCACGCCTGGAAACGGGTTCAGTTCAGCCAATTCCCGTGCTCTTGTCATCGATTGAACACACGATGCGGGTATGACATCACCTCGGCCCATAAGGGTTTAGCACTCGCTAGTGCTACACAAAACATAAGTTACAACACCCAAGCATTAAAAGTTTACTTTGTAACGACTCAAGACCCGACTCCGCCTTTCGGCCGGAGGGCATGAGGGATCGTTAGGGCTTTATACGTAACCAAAAAGGAGGTACAAGACCACTCCTCAACAATTCTAGTGGTGAAGGTTTGCATTCAACCACTCGCAAAGCATGGGGCTTCCGTTAGGATCTTCACAAGATGCCTACGCTTAAATCCCGCAATACTATCGCATATATCACAGAGTCATTCTCCGGCACGCATTCTAGGCTTAACCTAAATGCAACGTCGCAAATCAATCATCACCAATTCGGGCTCAAGGCCACGAATAGGCTTCACACACAATGCCTAAATCCGCACGACTACCGGATTTTCTACATGCAATATGCCGGGGACAGACACAATCGACCCGGAGTTCCGAAGAACTTGAGGAAATCCTACACTTCACCCATTTGGTGAAAGGGATTCCTCATGCAAGCATAGAGAAATGAAGGAGAGGACAAAAGACAAGTCCAAACAACGGGAGAAGAAATCGTTACCCTAGGAGCGTTCCTTTTCGCCATAGATCCGAGATTCTACACGGAGAGAAACGACCGCACCGGGCTGCACTCTCCAAATCTGGAAACGGCTCGCGAAACGGAGCTCCGGAGCTCCGTCAATGGCGGAATCTCCCTTCTTCTTCCTTGGCTCCTCCTTCTTTCTCTAGGGTTTGGAGAGAGAATGGCTTAGAGAATATGAGGTTTAACCCCCTCTCATCAGCCCTAATAGTCTCCCGCAACTAAACCTAGCCGTTGGATCAATTTCCAAAAGATTTGGACGGCCCGATCTTCTTCTCCGCTCAAAATCGCGGAACAGAATAAACAGGGCGCACGATCACAGGCGCACGGTCAGTGGTCGTGCGCGAAGAGGGAAATGGTCGTGCGCACTGTCCGAGACAGAACTCGATTTTCTTCTGAATTAACGCACGATCGCTGGCGCACGATCACTGGTCGTGCGCAAGGAGGACAATGGTCGTGCGCATAAGCCGAGACAGAACTCCGATTCTTTGCGGGTTACGCACGATCATTGGCGCACGATCACTGGTCGTGCGCGAAGAGGACAATGGTCGTGCGCATTGACCTGATCTGGAATCTTGAGCCTATCCCCAGCGCAATACTACCATTCCGCCTACCTCGCTGAACCACGATCTTTGGGGTGTTACATAAACGAGGGTCAGTTATGAGCTGACCACAAATCGCGTAACGATCCCCCCCCCCCCCCGGCCATCTAGCCGGCTTAGGGGCGTGTCACCGCTAACCTGCAAGCAAGCCGTACATGCAATGTGTAATAATATAAAGAAAGTGTAACTACACTACACAGGGTGAGGTTTCAAGCACAATCAATATTCTAGGTTGAGCATCAAAGAAAAAGGAACCTAGGTATGCACATGATGTTGGTTGGGTTCACCCAAAGGTTCCCCACAATCGCCTAAGCAACCGCATGAGGCTAACATAACATCAAATCAGAGTCACACCACCCTAAGGAACATAACCTTAGGTGGGAAAAGAGATTTTGGCCCGTCTAGGTGAACACCTTCTGCGGCCTCTTCCATGATCGTACGACATCCAAGAGGTGCTCCCTCACGCCGACTCGCCTAGAAACGGGTTTGGTTTAGCCATTGCCCGTGATCTCATCGTCGTGGTCAAACGCACGATGCGGGTATGGCTTCGCCTCGGCCCGCAAGGGTTTAGCACAACGAGTGCCCACAAAAATAAGTTACGCATCCAATCCTTACACAAGGACTTAGACTTCACAAATAACAACCAAGGAGGAGGTACAAGACCACTCCTCCTCAAATCTAGTGGTGAAGGTTTGTATTCAACCACCCAAGCAAGGGGCTTCCGTTAGGCTCTCAAAAGACACCTAAAACTAAAGTCCCGCAATACGATAGCAAATCTCACGGATTCATTCTCCGGCACGCATTCTAGGCTTAACCTAAATGCAACGTCACAATTCAAGCATCACCGATCCAGGCTCTCGGCCACGAATAGGCTTCACACACAATGCCTAAATCCGTACGCCTATCAGATTTTTAAATGCAATATGCCGGGGATGGACACAATCGACCCGGAGTTCCGAAGAATTAGAGGAAATCTTACACTTCACCCATTTGGTGAAAGGGATTCCTCATGCAAACATAGAAAAATATATGAGAGGACAAGAACGTGTCCTAAGACCGGGAGGAAGGATCGTTACCCTTGAAGTACGCTTCGGCGCCATGGAACAAAATTTGTTCGGTGGGAAACGATGGCAGCGGACTCCTCTTCACCGGATTCTCAGTTTGCGAATCTGAGCTTCGGAGCTCCTTCAATGGGGGAAAATGGCTCCTCCTTCTCTCTAGGTTCTCAAAGGTAAGAGAGAGAGTGGGGTGGGTAAAATGAGGTTCTAAACCCTCATTTCCGGACCATAAGCCACCAGGAAATATTTCCCACCATCGGATCTCCTCACAACGCAACGGATGGCTCAGATTTAAACTTAAAACAGGCTGGAAAAACCCGTACACGGCTTGGCACACGGCCGTGTGCCAGGCTGTGTGGACTCACAGGAAAAACTGGAGCTAGACACACCCCTGCACACGGCCATGTCTATGGCCATGTGGATCTAAACGGTTAAGGACATAGCCGTGTGCCTAGCCGTGACCTTTACTGCAAAAATTTGATGCATAATTTCACAGACACGACCTTGCACATGGCCGTGTCACAAGCCATGTCAAAAATCAGCTTCTCTAAAAAGCTTCCTAAACACACCCAAACAGCCCCAAAACCCCATGGGACTCCTCTAATGCTCTTAGGGTCTTCATGGAAAGCAATTATATGAATTTTAGGGTGTTACAGAAAATGCCTTTGTTATGAAAACAACAATGGCTACCAATGATAACACCCCAAAGATCGTAGTTCAGCGAGGTAGGCGGAGTGGTAGTGCTGCGCTCGGGATAGGCTAAAAATTCCACATCAGGTCAATGCGCACGACCATTGTCCTCTTCGCGCACGACCAGTGATCGTGCGCCAATGATCGTGCGTAACCCGCAAGGAATCGGAGTTCTGTCTCGGCTTATCGCATGACCATTCTCCTCTTCGCGCACGACCAGTGATCGTGCGCCTGTGATCGTGCGCGTTGTTTATCTGCTCCGCGATTTTGAGCGGAGGAGACGATCTGGCCATCCAAATCCTTTGGAATTCGATCCAATGGCTAGGATTAGTTGCTGGAGGGTCTTAGGGCTTGTGAGAGGAGATTAACCCTCATTCTTTTGAGGCTTTTCTCTCTCCAAACCTAGAGGAAGAAGAAGGAGGCAAGGAGGAAGAAGGGAGATTCCGCCATTGACAGAGCTCCGGAGCTCCGTTTCGCGAGCCATTTCCAGATCTGGAGAGTGCAGGCCGGTGCGGTCATTTCCCTCCGTCTAGAATCTCGGATCCATGGCGAAAAAGAATGTTCCTAGGGTAACGATTCCTTCTCCCGTTGTTTGGACTTATCTTTTGTCCTCTCCTTCATTTCTCTATGCTTGCATGAGGGATCCCTTTCACCAAATGGGTGAAGTGTAGGATTCCCTCAAGTTCTTCGGGACTCCGGGTCGATTGTGTCCGTCCCCGGCATATTGCATGTAGAAAATCCGGTAGTCGTGCGGATTTAGGCATTTTGTGTGAAGCCTATTCGTGGCCGTGAGCCCGAATCGGTGATGCTTGGATTGCGACGTTGCATTTAGGTTAAGCCTAGAATGTGTACCGGAGAATGACTCCGTGAAATCGTCTAAAGTAGTGCGGGATTTAAGTGTAGGCGTCTTGTGAAGATCCTAACGAAAGCCCCATGCTTTGAGATTGGATGAAGGCAAACCTTCACCGCGAAATTGATGCGGAGCGTATTATACCTCCCTTATTTGAGTATTTGTGAAGCCTAGATCCTTGTGAAGGGATTAGGTGCGTAGCTTATATTTGTGTAGCACTTGAAAGTGCTAAACCCTTACGGGCCGAGGCGAAGCCGTACCCGCGTCGTGCGATAGATCGCGACGATTAGAGCACGGGAAAAGCTAAATCGAACCCGTTTCCATGCAGAGCGGCAAGAGGTCCCTACCTCATGTAAGCCGTGCGATCATGGGAGAGGTCGTGGAAGGTGTTTTACCTAGACCGACCAAAAGCTCTTTTTCCCACCTAAGGCGATGGCCCTTACGGTGGAGTGTTTGTGGAATTGATGTTGTTAGCCTCATGCGGTTGTTTAGGCGGTTGTGGGGAACCTTCGGGTGAACCCAACTAACATCATGTGCATACCTAGGTTCCCTCCTTTTTGATGCTCAACCTAGAAGATTGAATGTGCTTGAAACCTCACCTTGTGTAGTTGCACTTTCTTTATTTTAGTACTTGTGCTAGTATGGCTTGCTTGCAGGGTAGAATCTCCGCCACCCCGGGAAAGGGGTGGGGTCATTATAATTTGGTCAGCTGTGCTGACCGTTTCTTTGTTTGCCACCGCTTGGTGGAATGTTCTTATGCAGGTGCAGGTGAGCCTAGCGGGAAATAGCGGGCGATGGCCCCTTTTGCTGAGTTGGCCCTTGAAGGCCAGCCTCCCTTTTTAGCTTTCTCATGTATTGTCGGCCTGCGTGTCGATGTATGTTTTGGAGTTTTAGTACATTTGTTAAATGTAAGGCCTTAAGGCCATAACTCTATTTCATGGTTTCATTCCTACGATAGTGGACAATTCTAATTGAAATGTTAAATCTTTATGCTTCTGCTAGTGTTTAGTATACTCTGTTGTAGTCTCTTTCTGTTTATCACCTTTTAACTCCTAGCTAGCGTGGTTAGTATGGCGTGGGGTCCCGGCCGGACCTACTGTTATATTATTTGTACTGGCAGGGTGTTACAATTTGGTATCGGACTTAAGGCGTCGATCCGTAGTTTAGCGAATTCGGGACGAATTCCTTTTAAGGGGTGGTGTGCACGGGATGTGCATTCACCTAAAACGACAAAAACTAATAAGAATGTCCACTTAGGAATGGGAAAACATACTTGTTTGCGGAACCTGAGCGTTCCATGATTGTTGTTTTCTATGTTTTCAGTCACTAAATTGTGTCTTACACGATTATAGGCGACTAGAAGTGGTGCGGGGCCGTCTCAACCCCGTAACACTGCTGAAAGTAGTGGGTCGGCTGAAGTGCCAGCGACCACTCCTCCTGCTGAGATGATCAGGTTAATCGCAGAAGCTGTCTTCGCGATGATAAACGCTCAACCGCAAAGGCTTGCACAGCCTGCTACGCCTAATACAGATGCGGCCCCGGTGATCGAACCTGCAGTGGAACCTGCGGTGGAACCGAGGGTTGAGACCCCTGTGCCAGTGGCTGCAGTGGAACCTGCGGTGGTGAAAAGGGTGGAGCGTCCTGTAGAGCGTGTAGTTGTTGCGCGAGCGCGTGATCAACAGCTGCAACACTTTCTAAGCTTCCATCCTCCAACTTTCTCGGGGACCGGATCCCCAACGGAGGCGGAGGACTGGCTGTCAACGGTTAGGAAGATTCTAAGGGCGACAGCAACAGAAGAAGTTATGATGGTCACTTTAGCCACCTTCCTCCTTAACGGAGAGGCAGAGCGTTGGTGGGCTGAACAGGAAGTGCATAAGTTCGGAGGCAGGGAGATTACCGAGATCACGATAGCGGAGTTCTCAAAGTCTTTTCTTCAAAGGTATATTCCTTCTGCCCAACGCATTGCGTTGCAGAACCAGTTTCTGAAGTTAACTCAAGGCGACAGCTCAGTGGATGAGTACTTGCACGAGTTCACTAAGCTGGGTCGTTATGCGGGGCCTATGATGGAAGACGAAGAGACAAAGACGAATAAGTTCTATGAAGGTCTTCGGGACGAGTTGAGGCTGCTCCTTGCAGGCCCTATGACGTTAGGTTTCCAGGTGATGGTCCAAACTGCCAGATCCCTAGAGTTGGACATGAAGAGGGTACAAGCAAAAGCTGTGGCAAAGAAACCTGAGTTTCATGTGCCGGTCTCTCAGTCCAAGTCAGAGTTCAGAAAGAACAAAAGGAAGTTCAAACCGGCGGAGCAAAACCGCTCAAATGTTTCGGGAGCAACGACTGTGCAGAGTCCTATCACGTGTTTCACCTGCGGGAAGGTGGGACACAAGGCCGCAGTGTGTCGAAGTGGTCCCCCGAAGGCAGAAAATCGAGCATTGGACTATGCTCGAGCTGCGGAAAAGGGTAAAGCTGCGGAGTCTTCGGCTTCCCAGCACATTACTCTGACTCAGCCGAGAGTCTACTCGCTTGGCCAGCAAGAAGCCATACGACAAGCTGATGTTGTCACAGGTATGAATTAAAAATTAGCTTTTGCATAGCTATTTGTGATTATACTGTTGTGCAACTGTATGTTTTATTCGTGTGCAATTAGGCTTTGTCCTAATTTTCAACTATCCGGCGAGAGCTCTATTTGATACGGGTGCATCGCACTCTTTTCTGTCCAAGGACTTCGTGGTGCGAATCAGAGTGCTATCTACCTTCGTAGAGGATAGATTAGAAGTAATGCTACCCAATGGATCTCGCATGTCTGCGGATAGGAAGAGCTGTGTGAAGGTGCGGATCGGAAATCAGGATTTCGATTTGGAAGCATCGTTATTACCGTTAGCTGAATTCGATGTGATCTTCGGCATGGACTGGCTCTCGGAGCAGCGTGCATGCATAGATTGCAATTCTAAGGAGATCACTCTGGGATGGAACACCGATGGAGAAACCACGTTTGCCGGTATGCGAGGAGCGAGCAAGACGCTGATGTCTGCTCTCCAAGTGGTTAAGGCAATGAGAAAAGGCGCCGAGTTGTTCTTCACCTTGTTGGAGACTTCGGAGCCAAAGCCCAGGTTATGTGATGTCCCAGTCATAGCGGAATACGCCGACGTGTTTCCTAACGAACTCCCTGGGGCCCCGCCTCATCGGGAGATTGATTTCTGTATCGAGTTGGTGCCAGGTGCCAAACCTGTGGCCCGCTCACTGTACCGGATATCGCCGAAGGAATTGGCAGAGCTGAAGGTCCAATTGCAAGAGCTGCTAGAGCAAGGCTACGTACGTCCAAGTTCATCGCCTTGGAGTGCACCGATCCTCTTCGTGAAAAAGAAGGACGGGAGCTTGCGTCTATGCATCGATTATCGAGAGCTAAACAAGTTGACCGAGAAGAACCGATATCCGATTCCAAGAATCGATGATCTATTCGACCAGCTGGTTGGGTCGACGGTATACTCCAAACTGGACCTAAGGTCCGGCTATTACCAACTGCGGATAAGGGAATGTGACATTCCAAAGACAGCATTTAGTACCCGCTTTGGGCACTATGAGTTCACGGTGATGTCGTTCGGTCTGTCTAATGCACCGTCGGTATTCATGGACTTAATGAATAGGACGTTCCGTGAGTATTTGGATCAATTTGTGATCATCTTTATCGGCGACATTTTGGTATACTCTCAATCGGAAGAGGAGCATGTAGGGCATCTGCACGCCGTTCTGAGCACCTTGAGGAGGAGTCAGTTATATGCCAAGTTCTCCAAGTGCGAGTTTTGGCTAGCGTCAGTAGCATTCCTTGGTCACGTTGTTAGTGGAGATGGAATTGCGGTTGATCCGTCGAAGATAGAAGCGATCCGAGCCTGGCCTTTGTTGAAAAACGTAGCGGAAGTCCGAAGTTTCTTAGGACTTGCCGGCTATTATAGGCGCTTTGTGGAAAACTTCTCGAGGATTGCACTTCCTCTGACTAAATTGACTAGGAAAGATCATAAGTTCGTTTGGTCGCCCGAGTGCGCACGAGCTTTTGAAGAGCTGAAGAGCCGTCTGACCACGGCGCCCATTCTATGCTCGCCATGTGGTACGGAAGGCTACGAAATTTATAGCGACGCCTCAGGGAGTGGTTTGGGTTGTGTCCTGGTGCAGTTCGGTAAGGTAATTGCCTACGGCTCCCGGTAGTTGAAGGTTCATGAGAGGAATTACCCGGTCCATGATTTGGAGCTAGCGACCGTGGTATTTGCTCTTAAGCTTTGGAGGCATTATTTGTATGGCGTGAAGATCGACATCTTTACCGACCACAAGAGCCTCAAGTACTTGCTGGATCAAAGGGAGTCGAATATGCGTCAAAGGAGGTGGTTGGAGTTCCTTGGGGACTACACCTTCAACATCAAATATACTCCTGGAAAGGGAAATGTAGTTGCGGACGCGTTGAGTCGTCGGGCTCCCGCTCAAGCAAATTGGATTTTGATGCACGATGAGCGTCTAATCCGTGAGCTGGAAGAAATGGAGATCATTTGCGTTGATCGAAGAGCGTCTACTTCAGCATGCTTGAACTGGACGGAGGTTCAATACCACCTTGCCGACCGAGTTCGACAGGCATTGGAGCTGGATGAGAGCATGAGACGCTTTAAAGCAGAAACCGTTGACGGGTTAAATGTGGATTTCTCTTTCGAAGATGGCCTTATGTGGAAGGATGGCAGATTGTGTGTCCCAAACGTTGATACTCTACGGGCGGAGTTGATGTACGAGGCTCATCATATCAAGTACTCTATCCACCCGGGGAGCACGAAAATGTACATGGACATGAAGAAACTTTTCTGGTGGTCGGGTATGAAGAAAGACATTGCCCTCTACGTGGCCAAGTGTAACACTTGCGCGTTGGTGAAGGTGGAATGTCAGCGTCCCGGTGGATTTTTGAAGTCCTTGCCGATTCCAGAATGGAAGTTTGACGAGATTTCGATGGATTTCGTGCACGGATTGCCGAGATCGCAGCATGGAAACGACGCCATCTGGGTGATTGTGGACAGACTAACAAAAGTATCGCATTTTATTCCGAACCGGAAGGATGATTCTGTAGAAAAGCTAGCGAAGCTCTATGTCGATAGTATTGTGCGGCTGCACGGTGTCCCTCGTAGCATCGTCAGCGATCGTGACGGGCGTTTCACATCGAAAGATTGGAGGCTTATCCATGAACTGTTAGGCACTAAATTGAAATTCAGCACGGCCTTCCACCCGCAAACGGATGGACAGACCGAGAGGACCAACAGGACTATGGAGGATATGCTCCGTATGTGAGCTCTAGATTTTGGAAAGAAGTGGGAAGATCATCTCTATATGATCGAATTCGCCTACAATAATAGCTACCAAGCCAGTATAAAGATGGCTCCCTTCGAAGCCCTCTATGGTAAGAAGTGTCGTACGCCGTTGTCTTGGGCGGAAACGGGCGATACTAAGCTATTAAAGCGAAAGGATGTTGAGGAAGCAACTTCGACGATCCGAACTATTCGTGAAAGGCTATTGATTGCCCAGGATAGGCAAGCAAATTATTACAACGCCAAGCATAGGAACCTAGAGTTCGCCATCGGTGACCGGGTTTACTTGAAGATCAAACCGGGGTATCAAGGATCCGACGCTTGAAAAAGCTCAGTCCAAGGTACTTAGGACCGTTTGAGATCGTGGAACGTATTGGTGATGCGGCTTATCGGCTTGCACTATCAGCAGAGCTGAGCGGTCTGCACGACGTGTTTCACATTTCAGTTCTGAGGAAGGCAGTGCGAGAGCCTACTCATATCGTTGCGGTTGGCCAAGTGCCGGTTGATAGTGGGTTGTCGACGAAAGTCAAGCCCTTACGCATCGAGGATACCGAGGTAAAGAAGTTGCGGAACAAGTCCATTCGGATGGTAAAAGTCCGGTGGGATAATTGCGGCCGAGAGGAGCTATCTTGGGAGAGAGAGCAAGCGATGCTTGCGGAGTACCCCGAGCTATTTCTCTCAGGTAAATTTTCTTTAAAAACTGTAAATTCCTGCTATTACTGTTTTCGAAATTTCTGGACGAAATTCTTTTAAGGGGGGTGGAGTTGTAACACCCCAAAGATCGTAGTTCAGCGAGGTAGGCGGAGTGGTAGTGCTGCGCTCGGGATAGGCTAAAAATTCCACATCAGGTCAATGCGCACGACCATTGTCCTCTTCGCGCACGACCAGTGATCGTGCGCCAATGATCGTGCGTAACCCGCAAGGAATCGGAGTTCTGTCTCGGCTTATCGCACGACCATTCTCCTCTTCGCGCACGACCAGTGATCGTGCGCCTGTGATCGTGCGCGCTGTTTATCTGCTCCGCGATTTTGAGCGGAGGAGACGATCCGGCCGTCCAAATCCTTTGGAATTCGATCCAATGGCTAGGATTAGTTGCTGGAGGGTCTTAGGGCTTGTGAGAGGAGATTAACCCTCATTCTTTTGAGGCTTTTCTCTCTCCAAACCTAGAGGAAGAAGAAGGAGGCAAGGAGGAAGAAGGGAGATTCCGCCATTGACGGAGCTCCGGAGCTCCGTTTCGCGAGCCGTTTCCAGATCTGGAGAGTGCAGCCCGGTGCGGTCATTTCCCTCCGTCTAGAATCTCGGATCCATGGCGAAAAAGAACGCTCCTAGGGTAACGATTCCTTCTCCCATTGTTTGGACTTGTCTTTTGTCCTCTCCTTCATTTCTCTATGCTTGCATGAGGGATCCCTTTCACCAAATGGGTGAAGTGTAGGATTCCCTCAAGTTCTTCGGGACTCCGGGTCGATTGTGTCCGTCCCCGGCATATTGCATGTAGAAAATCCGGTAGTCGTGCGGATTTAGGCATTTTGTGTGACGCCTATTCGTGGTCGTGAGCCCGAATCGGTGATGCTTGGATTGCGACGTTGCATTTAGGTTAAGCCTAGAATGCGTACCGAAGAATGACTCCGTGAAATCGTCTAAAGTAGTGCGGGATTTAAGTGTAGGCGTCTTGTGAAGATCCTAACGAAAGCCCCATGCTTTGAGATTGGATGAAGGCAAACCTTCACCGCGAAATTGATGCGGAGCGTATTATACCTCCCTTATTTGAGTATTTGTGAAGCCTAGATCCTTGTGAAGGGATTAGGTGCGTAGCTTATATTTGTGTAGCACTTGAAAGTGCTAAACCCTTATGGGCCGAGGCGAAGCCGTACCCGCATCGTGCGATAGATCGCGACGATTAGAGCACGGGCAAAGCTAAACCGAACCCGTTTCCATGCAGATCGGCAAGAGGTCCCTACCTCATGTAATTATTATATGGCTATGTATATCTTTATCCATATTGGATACAAGCATCTTGGTACGATTTACGCTCGTGCTCAATGCTCTCCGCAATGACAGTACCCCAGCAGCTATGCCCATGCTCGATGCTCTCAGGCGGTCTTCGGCCGCTTCAATGCGGCATTCAGCCGCATTCATGCCGCCTGCGGCAGCATCAATGAGGGCTTCGCCCACATAAAGTCAGTGCTCAATGCTCTCCGTGTCGACAGTACCCCAGCAACGACGATACCTCCACCCAAACTCAACCGCGCTTGGGCGCTCAGTCAATTGACTGTCCATGGTTAGCCCCCGTGCCTTACGCGGCAGTACCCCCTCCTCGAAAGTCTCCCGACGCGACGGCGCTCCCGCCGCTCACGAACCCACACGTGCACGAAAAAATCAAGGACATCCTCAAGCATTGAAGAAAAGTTAGATTCATGCTCTGTAACAGAAATGATACCCTAAGTTAATTGGGGCAGTTGCTGCTTCATCCTTTGTCTTCCTGACACAAGACAATACCACTTGCGGAATCCATTTACGAATTCACTCCAAGCGACGTCGTCTGCCTTCCTTTTCTTAAAGTGGATGTAGCTGCTCTCCCCGTCCTGACTTTGTCGTGCGTGTGTGGGTTCGCGAGCAGCGGGAGCGTCGTCGTGCTGGGACACTATCGAGGTGGGGATACTGCCGCGTGGGGCACGGGAGCTACCCATGAACTGTCAATTGACTGAGCATCCTAGAGCGGGCAGGTTTGGGTGGAGGTATTGTCGATGCTGGGGTACTGTCAACGCGGAGAGCATCGAGCACTGGATTTATGCAGGCGAAGCCCCCATTGATGTTATCGTAGGCGGTATGGATGTGGCCGAATGTGGCATGGATGCGGCTGAATGCCGCATTGATGCGGCCGAAGGCCGCCTGAGAGCATCTAGCAAGGGTGTAGCTGCTTGGGTACTATCGCTACAGAGAGCATCGAGCATGGGCGTAGCCCGTGCGAAGACGCTCGTGTGTCTGTGTGTTTATATATATATATAATCGTAACCGATATTTTGCCAAATGGTTTTCTGTTCTGAACAGCTCTGCAAACACAGACTATCCAAACAGATCTCCATTTCCAGCAAGAAGTTTCCAACAGTTTATTTACAAACCTGCATTTACAACAACTCCTTTTACAACCACAGCCGCTCTCCCAAATGAAGACTAAAATAAATTGTGTGAATATAACTAATGAGGTGTCATTATTATTAAAATTCAAATTATTTGAATTATTCTGATTTGTTGTACCCCATGCTTCCTTCATCCATTCATGGGCAGTGTTTGCCGACATAAAATTTTTGGGTGCAAAATGCAATGAAATCAAAATTTTGAAAAAAATTACGTTTTGTAAAATATCGTGAGATATTGGACAATTTCTCGACTGAGATATTGACAGTCGATATCTCGTTGTATGCTATAAATTAAAAAAATGATAAAATAAACCACTCGTTTAATAATATCACCCGGTGACTTTCATTTCAGTTCGCATTCTTTGTCGGTCTGCCCTAGCATACAAGAGGTGACTCTCTCATTTTCTCCCTTTTGGTGCATTGGTTGTGTGGTAAGGCGACTTTCGTTTTCTCCAACAGAGATCTCTTCTGTGATTCTTTAATTGTTTCGACAGTTCTTTCTCTTTCCTAGCGCCGTCGCTTTCATCTTCTTTTCTTATGATACAACACTGTGAGCATTCTCTTCCCTAGCTATCGTTTATATCTTGGTTTTCTATTTTTCACATTGTTTTCCTTTTTTTCTAACTTTGTTTTCATTTTTGCTAACAATTTAAGGTTTTTTGGGCTTTTTTTATATTCTCTCAATCTTTCTTTCTTCTTTACTTCTATTCTTCGTCTCTCTTATCATTTTCTATTTTCTGGCATTATACTTAGTGGATGTCCGTCAGTAGTATTACTTCTATAAGTTCTATATCATTGTTTTCTGGCATTACTTCTAAGATCTAAAGCTTAGTGGATGTTGTAGTGTAGCTATCAAAATTAATCTGGCATTTTTTTTCTAGTATTACTTCTAAAGCTCGTGCCCTAGCATTATATAATTATATTAGCAGCGGAATTTTAGTGTTCTGGATGGGGTTAGTTATTCTTGTTACAATAAATGATGTAATCATGATTCATAAATATCATATGTAAATAATTCAAAATTTTACAAGATTTTGCAACATATGATGCATGTGTGAAAGTGCACAGTAACTCCCCTGAGAATTCTCTAAATGGGGGGGGGGGGAGAATAGAGATTTAAAAACTTTTACTAAGAAGCGCACAGAAAATTAAGTCTAATTCCTAAGCATCCAAGATTCCAACCAAAATTAAAGCAATCATAGAATAATAAAAATAGACAAGAGATAATCACAAAAAATTGCCCAAACACAGAAGACACAAGAGCCATAGTGGTTTCCCAAAATCTGGGTAGTCCACTCTTCTACCACCTTAGTAGGAATACACCATCACAGTGCTTGAGTCTTTTGATAAGAAGACTCTTAGAACTGTTGGAGCTTTTGTTCCACTTCTCTTAGTTTGAGAAATAACAAATCACACTATGTATTTGATCTTGCTAGTTTTTATAGTGTGCAGGTACTATAATTATATAACCCTATGAACAGGATGCTGATTGATGACGATTCTCTGAAAAGAGAGCTAACGCTCGCGTTAGTTGTTACGGCCCACGTTAACAACTGCTGAGAAAGAAACCACTGAGAAGGAGACCGCTGAGAAGGATGCCGTCGAGAACGAATCCATTGAGAAGCCAGAGACAACGCCAGCGTTAGGTCTTATCGCTGGGCGGTAGCCGTTCGACGAACTTTGCTAGCTGTTCGACGAAATTGCGCCTGGCGAAACTGCATTCGACGAACTCTGAAGGCATTCGACGAAAGGAGTTTCCGTTCGACGAACTGAACCTGCGCTCGACGAAATTTTGCTTGACGAACTTGCGTTCGATGAAATGAACCTACGCTCGACGAACATTGTTAGCCATTCGACGAACTTGCGCTCGATGAACTTGCGCTCGACGAAATTGGTTTCTGCCATGATCCCGACGGTTTGCACGATCTCATCAACTGCCGTACACGATGCTTAACACCGGCGTTAACTCTTAACGCCGCGCGTTAGCTCCCGTGTCTATTTAAAGACCTGATTTCATTTGCTCAAGTTAGATGCATTGAAGCTTTCATTCCATAGAACTGAGAGAGCATTTCATTCAGAATTCAGAGAGAACTCCCAACACCAACATTGAGGAACAAGAGTGAGAAGGAGATTTCCAACGACAATTTTGAAGAAGGACGCTCGCTTCAACTTCGATGTGATCATGGCGTATCTTCAACATCTCCTTCAGCGCTCTTCATTCTAGGGATTCATTTGTTCTAATTTTATCTTTATCCTTTTATATTTTTCTTGTAGCGGTAGTGAATTCACCGCCTTGCGTGTAGGGACTAGGTCCTTGTGCGGCTTAGGGGGTAATTCGCCGCCTTGTGTGTGGCGACTAGGTCAAGGGTAGATCTAGGGGTGGCTAGAGGCCTTATCTGGGGATAGATAGCTATAGCCAACCGGTCCTTGGGAGAAGGACCCGTGAAGGAAGAAAAAAGAAATTTTCAAGTTGTCTCCTCCAATTTCAAGCGTTATTGAAATATTATCCTTGTAATCATTTTTGTGATATATAAAATTCTTTTTCAGTATATCTAATTTTTCTGGAATTATATTTCATAAAGAAAATCATTTTGAATATTTCTGTGAAAATACTTTGGAGAGTTAATGCCAGCGTTGACTCTTAACGCCAGGCGTCAGCAACAGAGCAAAAATGTTTTTCTATTTTGTTAAAATCTGTAAGTTTATTCTAAAAAACTATTAACCCCTTATTCACCCCCCCCCCTCTAAGGGCGCCATCAGATCCAACACTTGGTATCAGAGCAAGGTTATTCCAAAACGGTTTCACAACCGGGAATAATGGCGCATAATGATCATGCTTTCGCTGAGGGTCAAGGGATTAGTAGACCTCCACTATTTACCAGAACTGATTATAATTATTGGAAAACTAGAATGCGTTGTTTTTTAACTGCTTTAGATAATGACGTTTGGGGTATGGTAGAACAAAGTTATTCTCCACCAACATTTATTGTTGGATAAGTCACTATGGAAAAACCTAGAGATAGATGGGATGACAATGATAAGTTGAGATGTAAGAATAACACTAAAGCAATGAATGCGCTATTTTGTGCTTTGGATAGGGCGGAATTTAATAGAACTTGTGCTTGCGAAACAGCTTATGATATATGGAATTTATTAGAAATTACTCATGAAGGTACTTCGCAGGTTAAGGATTCAAAGCTCTTCCAACTTGAATCCAAGTATGAGAAATTCCAAATGGAGGCGGATGAAGACGTAGATTCAATGTACACAAGGTTCACCAAGATCGTCAACGACTCAAAAGTACTTGGAAAGGTGTTCTCCAATGGCGACTTGGTGAGAAAAATTTTATGGTCACTTCCTCCAAAGTTCAATCCAAAGGTGACGGCTATCTCGGAGTCGCACGATTTGAAGAAGCTCCAAATTGAGAGCCTCATTGGGAACCTAAAGACCCATGAGGTTGAACTCAAAATTCAACAACAAGAGTACAACTTGGAGCCGAAGAAGAGTTTGGCCTTAAAGTCAAAAAAGGAGTCAAATGGAGATGATGATGATGATGAGGACGAGGAGAGCCTTTTTGTGAAGAAGTTCAAAAGGTTCATGAAGAATCCGGAAAGGAGAAACACCTTCCGAAAATATTTTATCAAAAAGGGATCTTCATCAAAGAAAGAGAGAGGTAACGACGAGGACGATGATGAACGACCACCACCAGAGTGCTACCATTGTAGAAAGACCGGACATATTCGGAGTAAGTGCCCAAAATATCTGAAAGAGCGTAAAGAAAAAGGGCACAAGGGAAAAGAGAAGAAGAAGGTCCTAAAAGCGGCTACATGGGATGACTCCTCCTCCGAGGATTCAAGCGGCTCATCCACTAGCGATGAAGAAGAGTCAAATATGTGCCTTATGGGAAAAAGTGACAAGACATCCGAGGATGAAAGCAGTGTCCAAAGCGACACTGAGGTAACTCTCCCTACTTCTTATGATGATTTATATATTGAGTATTTACAAGCTTGCAAATTCTTTGAAAAAAGTTTACAAGATATTGATCTTCTAAATTCTGAAAATAAACTTTTGTTAAAGGAAAACAAAAAATTATCTAAACATTTGGGGAAAGAAAAGGTATCTTGCCAAGAGTGCAATCACTCCTTAGCAAGAGTGAAAGAACTTGAAGAAGCTCTTTCTAAATCCCACTCCACTATTGAACTTCTTACTAAGAAGAAGGGGGATTTGGAAAGAACTTTGAAAACCTCTCTTTCTCAAATAGAGGATGGAAAGAAGAGTTTTGCGAATCGGTGCGTTATGTTGGTAACGGAAAACGCCGCTCTCAAAGCTCGTATTCATGATTTAAATTTGGCTATTAAGAAGTTTGGAGTTGGGCAAAGATCTCTGGACATGATCTTGGCCAACCAATGCCATGGAAGTGCCAAATATGGCCTTGGATATAGCTCTGGAAACTATCGCTAGGCGTTAACTCCTAACGCTGGCGTTAGTTGTAATTCCAGAAACACTAATTCTGTTATTAATAATTTCAAAAATTCAAATGTTACCTCATTTTCAAGCAAGAGTTTATTCAAAACTTCAAAAAGGGTCTCAACCCCTTTTATATCGTGTGCCAAATGTCATTTATTTGGACACACCTCAAACTCTTGTAAGAAAAAGTGCGGTAGTGCTATAAAAAATCTGGGTGCCTAAAGTTTCCACCTATTCTATGGGAGGAACCTCTTGGGTATCCGGATCTTTACTCTCATCTTCTTTTTAGGTATCTTGGCAGGCTAAAGGCAAACAAGACGTGTGGTATTTGGATTCGGGAAGCTCCAAACACATGACGGGAAACAAAGCAAAGTTCCTTGGCCTTGAGATGAAGAAAGGAGGGATGGTGACATTTGGTGACAATGGTAAAGGAAGGATCATGGGCATCGGTACAGTGGGTAACGATTCCTTCTCAATCTCAAATGTTTTATATGTAGATGGTTTAAAACATAATCTAATTTCAATTAGTCAATTATGTGATAAGGGTTTAAATCTATTATTTGAATCATCTACAAATCTTTGCAAAATTATAAATTCTAAAACAAATAATGTCGTACTCACCGCACCTAGGATGCATAATGTTTATATGATTACTTTTAATGATCTTTCAAATTCTTCTTTAAAATGTTTTATTTCTAAAAATGAAGAATTAGAACTTTGGCATAGGCGCCTTGGTTACTCTAGCACCAAGCTTATTTTGAAATTATCAAAAGATAAATTAATTAAGGGATTACCTATGCTTAATGGAAATTTATCTTCTCTTTGTACGCCTTGCCAAAAAGGAAAATTTTCAAAAAAAAATCTTTTAAAAGCAAAAATGTAATTTCTACGACTAGATCTCTTCAATTAATTCATATGGATTTATTTGGACCGGTTAGCACTTCTAGTCTAGGAGGTAGAAAATATACGTTCGTAATAATTGATGATTTCTCTAGATTTTGTTGGACATTATTTCTATCTTCCAAATCCGATGCATTCCTTGAATTTTCTAAACTATGCATTCGTATTCAAAATGAACTTGATTTAAAGATTAAATGCATACGTTCGGATCATGGAGGAGAATTTGAAAATGATAGATTTTCTTCTTTTTGTGATGATTTAGGAATTAAACATGAATTTTCCGCTCCTCGCACCCCACAACAAAATGGTGTAGTGGGGAGGAAAAATAGAACCCTTCAAGAGCTAGCACACACTATGCTTTGTGAATATGGGTTGCCTAAATCATTTTGGGCCGAAGCGGTTAATACTTCATGTTATATCATTAACCGTGTCATGCTTCGTCCTATTTTAAAATTGACACCTTATGAGCTTTACTTTAAAAGAAAACCTAATGTATTTTATTTTCATGTGTTTGGTTTTAAATGTTTCATTTTAAACACTAAAGATGCACTAGGAAAATTTGATGAAAAATGCGATGAGGGAATTTTCATTGGTTACTCTTCAACTAGCAAGGCTTATAGAATATATAATAAAAGAACTAAAGTAGTTGAAGAGTTTATGCATGTAAGATTTGATGAGTTTGTTCCTTGTGTAGATTCTAATCATACAGGAAATGAAGACAAACCTATTTCCCCTTTGGAGCATGAGGATGATGAATCACTTGGAGAAAAAGAAGAAGAAAAAGAAGAAGAACAAGAGGAGAAAGAAAATGAGATAGTAGAATATGTTCCTCCAAGCGTGTTGTGGTTCACTAAGGATCATCCAAAGGAGCCTGTGATAGGAGAACCATCAAAAGGGGTAAGTACTCCTTCTTTAAATGAGTTTTTTTCAAACCTTTGTTTCGTATCCGAAATAGTACCAAAAAATATTTCAACCGCTTTAAATGATGAATTTTGGTTTTTAGCTATGAATGATGAATTAAATCAATTTGAACGTAATAAGGTTTGGAATTTAGTAGAGAGGCCATCTAATTATCCGGTTATAGGAGTCAAATGGATTTTAAAAAACAAACTAGTTGGTGACTCTAAAATTACAAGGAATAAAGCTAGACTAGTTGCACAAGGGTATTCAAAATCGAAGGGGTAGATTTTGATGAAACTTTTGCACCTGTTGCTCGCCTTGAGTCTATTAGAATTTTTCTTGCATTTGCGAGTTTTAAAAGATTTAAAGTATTTCAAATGGATGTTAAAAGTGCCTTTTTGAACGGGATTATAAAAGAAGAAGTTTATGTAGAACAACCCCCCGGTATTGTGAATGAAAAATTTCCAAACCATGTGTATAAATTAGAGAAAGCGCTTTATGGATTAAAGTAAGCGCCATGTTTTTTCTAAAGCACGGTTAGATTGACATTATTTTTGATAAAGCACAGTTGTAAAATGGGAAGTGCGGATAATACACTCTTCATTAAGCATGTAGATAATGATTTGATTGTATTGCAAATTTATGTTGATGATATCATTTTTGGAGCCACTAATGAAGAGTTATGTAATGAAGTAATTTTAGTGATGAAAAATGAATTTGAAATGAGCTTGGTAGGAGAACTCACTTATTTTCTAGGATTTCAAATCTCACAAAAACAAGATGGTATATTTATTTGTTAAACTAAATATGTTCATGATATTCTTAAATGATTTGGATTTGAAAACCTCAAACAAGCTAATACACCAATGAGTGCATCACTAAAATTAGGAAAAGATGAAGCCGGTATTTCTATTGATCAAACATTATATAGAGGGATGATAGGCTCATTGTTATAATTAAGCGCATCTAGACCCGATATTATGTTTTACGTTTGCTTATGTGCTAGATTTCAAGCTAACCCAAAAGAATCACATTTGAAAGCGGTTAAACGTATTTTTAGATATCTAATCGGAACATCTAGATTAGGCTTATAGTATCCTCATAATAATTGTTTTATTTTACACGGTTTTTCTGATTCGGACTATGTGGGATGTTCATTAGATCGTAAGAGCACAGTGGCACGTATCATTTTATAGGCCCTTCACTCGTATCATGATCGAGTAGGAAACAGAATTTTGTTGCCCTCTCCACCACCGAGGCTGAATATATCGTACTAGGTAGTTGTTGTGCACAAGCCTTGTGGATGACCCAAACGTTAGAAGACTTTAGTGTTCATCTAAATAACATAGAATTAAAGTGTGACAACAAGAGCGCTATAGATCTCACAAACAATCCCGTACATCACTCTAGATCGAAACATATAGATATCCGACATCATTTCATTAGAGATCATATAAAGAAGGAACATGTTAAAATTAGCTTTATAGGGACTGAATCACAACTTGCCGACATTTTTACCAAACCTCTACCCGATGCATGTTTTCACATGCTTAGGTTAGAATTAGGTGTCTTAGAAATGTCACTTTAACCCTTATAAAAGGCTATCAAAATTATCTTATGTACTTTGTTATATTTGTTTTTAAAAAATAAATAAAAAATCAATAAAAATGTAAAAACTATAGACAACCCGCCAAAAACACGCTAAAAGAGCCTTCTTATCAACTTCATAATGTCTGAAATTTCAACTATAAGAAGACCTATTTATATTACAAATTTATCATGAAAAATATTTTCCAAAAAGTAAAAAAATGATGTTCTGTCTCGGCGTTAAGAAGCTAAGGCCTGGCGTTAGCCTCTATGCTTAAAAATTTTAATTTTTTTTCTTGTTTGTTATTATTTATGTTGGAACAACCCTATTTCTGATTTGGGCTAGGATCACTATATGTTGACTAAGGACAAAGTTGACCCCAATGTATAGTTTATGGGTCAAGAGTTTAGGCTGATAGAACTCAAGATTTCATTCAGATTCTGCATTCGACGAACGGCTACCTGCGTTCGACGAACGGCGCTCTGCGATCGACGAAATCATTCAAGCTCTGCGTTCGACGAACGGCTTGCTCTCTGCGTTCGACGAACTACTCTCTGCGTTCGACGAACGACTTACAATCTGCGTTCAACGAACGGCTTCCGTTCTGCGTTCGACGAACAACATGCTCTTTGCGTTTGACGAACGGCTTACAATCTGCGTTCAACGAACGGCTTGTTCTCTGTGTTCGACTATCTTGCCGCAGCTCAATATCTCAGCTGTCGACGATCCAGCCCATCTTAGCGGTCAACGAAAAGCTGCGTTCGACGAACAGACCACGTCTCAGTGGTCGACGATCTCGTCTCAGCGGTTGACGAAATTTGCTCAGCTCAGCGGTCGACGATTTTGCTCAAGCTCAGCGGTCGACGAATCTATCCAGGCTCAGCGGTCGACGAATCCTTCCGTTCGACGAACTCCAGTCTGCGTTCGACAAACACCTTCAGATCGACGAAAGTTCTCCACAGCTCAACAAATTAATTCTTCCAGCAAGATTCATTTAAGGTCGACGAACTAAATATTGCGTTCGACGAAAATTCTTGAGATCGACGAAAATTCTCTACACAGCAGATTTATTTCAGAAAGATTATATTTACTCATTCTCTGAACTCAGATCGACTACAGCAACGACTCTTTCTATCAGATCAAGTAAGGAAAATATATTTCCTTTATTATTTCAAGTTATAGTCGTTGACATCCAGCAGAAAAGGACATCTGATGGAAAAGGAAAGAGATTTATGGCGCAGCAGATGTACTATTCCCAGAATATCTCTTCAGCGCATTTTATTCCTTAATTCAAGGGATTTGATTTTCAAATCTTATCAAAAGAAAAGGAAAGAAGATATACAGCTTTTACCTCTCAGTTTTCACGACAGCATCAATACTGAACACAACACATTTTGCTATACAGAGAAAAAGGCAGGAAAAGAAAGAGAGAAATATACAGGAAGAACAGAAAAACAAAATTACAAAGATCTTCATCTTCTTCCTCTAACAGCAATTACATACTGAGAACATCTTCATCAACAATACTCTCTCAGTCATCAGCTACAAGAACAGATCTCCAAAGTGCAACAAATAATCAGAGAAGCATTCTTGTCTCTCAGATTTATCAGCTACAGGAAGATTATTTCTTTCAAGAGAAAGCTCCAGCCAATCAACTGTCAAACATTTCATATCAGACAGAGGAGTTTTTCAACATACATCCACTAGAGTCTTCTCTCAGCATCTTGACAGAGAAGAACATCTAAACCCCTCTTTATCCCATCTTGTACAAGGTTAAAACTCCCTTCAAAAGTTTACCCCATTGGTGGCAAGACACCTGATCAAAAAATCCTGTTGGTTTTGAGCACCTGATCAAAAGCTCTGTGGTGTGTGGACACCTGAACAAAAACCCCTTAGTGTGAGGGCACCTGATCAAAAATCCTAGTGGATTCCTACCTTGGGTGGTAGAAGAGTAGACGTGCCCAAATTTATTGGGGAACTACTATAACTCCTTGTGTCTTCTATGATTGCATTTCTTTTTTGTGCTTGTGCTGTGTTGATTTGTTTTTATTTAGTTTTATAAATCACTCTATACACATATATATATATCAATATTTTTAATTCCTCTATAAAACTAAGGGAAAAGTTTTAATACTTTATTCACCCCCCCCCCCCCCCCCACCCCCCCAACCCCCCCCCCCCCCCCCCCCCCCCCCCCCCACCCTCTAGAGGTAATTTAAGATCTAACCTCCACTTTCAATTGGTATCAGAGGTTAGTTGATTCTTTACAGTCTAACGCTTGAATCGCAAAGATCAATTAGATCTTAAATTCTTTCAGAGTTTTTATCTTATTTTATTTTACTTATTTTTCTGTTAAAAACTCATGGCACAAAATAAAAAGTATTCAAGCACAAGACCTCCTATGTGCAATCTCAGTAAGTTTGCACTATGGAAAGCAAGGATTAGGTTATACATGAATTCTATTGATGAGGAAATCTTCAATGTGATTTTGACAGGACCTCCAGCTCCCACAACAACAACCAGTGCTGATACCACAACTAACAACACTGCTGTCCCACCTCCTGAATAGACAGAAGCACAGAAAAAGCAAAGGAGTGCTGATGCAAAAGCCATGAACATTCTGGCTCAAACAATGTCTGATGACATTTTTCAAAGAGTGGTGGAATGCACCTCAGCAAGAGAAATATGGATTTCTCTCGACAATATGGTTGAGGGATATGCTGATGAAAGAAAGGACAGAAGGTCCCATCTCATTTCTCAATATGAGAATTTCAAGAAGGGACAATCTAAAAGTGTTGCTGATATGTACAATAGGCTCAGCCTCATAATATATGAGCTGAAGACCTTTGATAAAGTGATCTCTGTCACTGAGGTCAATGACAAGATCTTAATGTACTCCCCAGCACATGAGATTCTAGGATCTGGCCACTCAAGGAAGCCAGAAGCCTCAATGAGATTACTACTGAAACATTGTTGGGCAAGCTCAAATCCTATGAGCAGCTCATCAAATCCAGGGAAGCTGAACAATCAACTTCATCTCCAGCAATAAAGAGAGAAAAGAACATAGCTTTCAAAGTAGCTGAAGAAGAAGAAAAGGCTCCAAGAGATAAGGAGTTCATGAACCTTCTAGCCAAAAGGTTCTACAAGATGGCCAAGAAGGATTTCAGAAAGAAGGACTCCAGATCAAGGGAAAAGCCAAGGTATGACAAGTCAAATTCTAAAGATATTATTTGTTATGGCTGCAGGAAACCTGGACATATTCTACCAGATTGTCCAGAAAATCTGAAGAAGGAGAAGAGAATTGAAAAAGAGGAAAGAAGACACTCCAGCAAGTCTTCCTCCCACAAGCACAAAAAGAAGGGAAGAGGATTTGAAGCAGAAACCTGGAGTGAAACAGAATCAGAACAGTCATCCAGCTCTTCAGATGATGAAGAAGAATCAAAAGAAAATGACCAATGTTTGATGGTCATTTATGACTCGGGCAGTGAGTCAGGAAATGCATCATCATCCAGTGATGATGAAGATAATGAATAAGAGAAGAACTTCTGCATGATGGCAATCAATGCCTCAGCCAACAATTCTGATGAAGAAGAATCAGAATCAGAAGCAGAAGATGATGCTGATCAGGTAATATCTAACTTTGATTTCAATTCAGTTGGACTCAAAGATGAATTCAAGGTTCTTTGCTTAGACTTAATTAAATCTGAGAAGGAAATCAACTCTCTCATACATAAGCTAGCTGAAATGAATCAAATAAGTGAAGATAATGCTAATCTTAAGAAAGATTTGGCTGCCTCCAGGGAACACAATGTTCTCATTGAGAATAAGTTGTCTGAAGCTAAGGAATTTGAAGAATCCCTAAATGGGAGAAGCATCAAACTGATGAACATCACAAGTACAGTAAATGCCAGATTAAGTGGCAAACTAGGCTTGGGTGCTTCATCAAGTGAGCCACATCTGATTAAGAAAAACATACTATCTACACCTATAAAATTCATCTCTGCTAAGAGCAAAGAGGTTGTAGGAATAAATAAAAACATTTCAAGTAAGACTGTCGAGAATAGCAGAATTCAGCAGAATTCGTCGAACGGAGCTTGACGAAATGTATCCACTTCGTCGAACGGAGCTCGACGAACTCTAAAGATAGATTTTCAATATGGTCATTATATGAATGGCGCTCGACGAAATCTCAGTCATTCGTCGAACGGCGCTCGACGAACTCAGCCCAGTTCGTCGAACAGAAACTATACAAAGAATTTGAGCAATTTTTATTCTTCATATTCTAAGAATCCTTTCACTGAATGGATAATACCTCCAAGGAGATATCATCCACAAGGTTATAAGGACCAACCTGAACTGTCTTTTATTTCAGATTTTTGTGGAAATACAAAAAGACCCAAGGTAGTCTGGGTCAAGAACAAATAGATTGTTTTTCTGTTTTTACAGGTACACAGCTGTCCAAGAATAAATGAAAAATGGTATTTGGATAGTGGTTGTTCAAAGCATATGATAGGAAACAAGGCCAACCTGAACAACTACAAGGCAAAGCTTGGACCAAAAGTAATATTTGGAGACTCCAACTGTGGACAAACAAAAGTCTATGGAAAAGTCAAAGTTGGAGAAGTCACCTTCAAAGAGGTAGCTTATGTCAAGGGACTGAAGCACAACCTCGTCAGCATAAGTCAATTGTGTGATGAAGGGTATCAGGTAACTTTTAATAAATTAAAATGCCTTATTAAATCTTCTGATAATATTAATGTTTTATCAGGTATTAGGCAAGGTAATATTTATTTAGTAAATTTCAATTCATCTAAATCAGAAATCTGTTTATTTAATGAATTAAGCAAACCTAGTGAACTTTGGCATAAGAGATTAGGACATGTAAACCTTAGGACCATTGCTAAATTATCTAAGGACAATCTTGTTAGAGGTTTACCTTTAGGTTCATACAAGAAAGAAGGTCTTTGTAGGGCATGTCAAATAGGCAAACAAACTAAAAGTAGTTTTAAATCATTATCTAAAAGTGATTCACCTAGAATCTTATATTTGCTACATATGACCTTTTTGGACCTATAGTAACAAAGAGTTTAGGGGGGAAGTCTTACACTCTAGTTATTATAGATGACTTCTCTAGATTCACTTGGGTGTTCTTTTTGAGAGAAAAGTCAGATAACTTTAAAGTTCTTACAGACTTTCTTAAGAGCATAAAGATTGAGTAATCTACTGTAGTTGCATTGATCAGAAGTGATCATGTCACTGAGTTTGAGTCTCTTATCATGCAAGAATTCTGTGAGAAGGAAGGTATCAGGCATTGCTTCTCAGCTCCTAGAACTCCTCAACAAAATGGGGTAGTTGAAAGGAAAAATAGAACTCTAATTGAATCAGCAAGAACATTACTTGCAGATGCTAATTTTCCCCTATCTTTTTGGACAGAGGTTGTTAGCATAGCAAACTATGTGTTGAATAGAAGTTTGATACACAAACTTAATGGTAAGACTCCTTATGAGTTACTTAAAGGGAAGATACCTAAAGTTAACTATTTTAGAGCATTTGGTTGTAAATGTTTTGTTCACAATAATGATAAAAAATATTTTAGGAAATTTGAACCAAAATCTGAAGAAGGGATTTTCTTAGGCTATTCTTTAATCGGCAAGGCATATGGGATTTATAACAAATCTTCTCTTAAAATTGAAGAATCTATGCATGTTTCCTTTGATGAAACTAATATGTTTTACAAGGAGAAGAATTCTTCTACCAAAGAAAATCTACAGGTACCTACACTATGTGAGTAGCTAGATCAATTAGCTCTACAGAAAGAAGGATTTCTAAATCCTGTACAGCAGAATGCTGAAGAAAGTGAAGAAGAAAATCATCCAGATTTTGCTGACAGTTCAAATCAGATAACAGCAGAACATCTTCCACAGGATATAACAGCTGAAAAAATTCCCCAAGTGGATATTATTGCTGAACCCACTCCAACTGTTGATCACATCACAGTTAGAGATCATCCAATATCTCAAATTATTGGTGATATTTCAGTAGGTGTGCAAACAAGGCATCAAGCAAATCAGAATATAATGCATACTTGTTTTCTCTCTCAGATTGAACCTCAATCCCTACAAGATGCAGAACAAGATCCCAACTAGATCATTGCTATGCAAGAGGAGCTCAATCAGTTTGAGACAAACAAATTTTGGGATTTGGTTCCTAGACCAAAGAATCATCCAGTCATTGGAACTAAGTGGGTCTACAGGAATAAACTAGATGCAGATGGCAATATTGTGAGAAACAAAGCTAGATTAGTAGCTCAAGGATACTCACAGGAAGAAGGAATAGACTATGATCAAACTTTTGCACCAGTTGCAAGGTTAGAAGCAATCAGGATTTTCCTTGCATTTGCTGCATACAAGAAATTCAAGGTTTATCAAATGGATGTAAAGAGTGCATTCTTGAATGGAGAAATCAAAGAAGAAGTCTATGTGGAACAACCACCAGGTTTCATCTCTCCAACTCACTCCTCTTTTGTATTTAAGCTTAAGAAAGCTCTCTATGGTCTCAAACAAGCTCCCAGAGCATGGTATGAAACTTTAGTTAGTTTTCTTTTAGAGAATAAATTCTGTAGAGGCATAGTAGATAAAACTTTATTTTTCAGGATACATAAAAATCAAACGTTACTAGTTCAAATATATGTAGATGATATCATATTTGGCTCGAATGATTCAAATTTATGCAAAAGATTATCTAATTTAATGCAATCTAAATTTGACATGAGTAGTATGGGTGAACTATCTTACTTCCTTGGTCTTCAAGTGAAGCAAACTCCAAATGGAATCTTCATATCCCAATCTATGTATGCTAAGGAATTAGTGAAAAGATTTAGTATGTCTGATTCTTCCACCATGAAAACACCCATGCCCTCTAATGTTGTTGTTGATACTGATGAATCAGGGAAACCTGTTGATCAGAAGTATATAGAGCAATTGTTGGCTCATTACATTATTTAACAGCAAGTAGGCCAGATATAATGTTTGCTACCTGTATTTGTGCTAGATTCCAAGTTAACCCCAAAGAATCTCATCTAATTTTATTAAAAAAATTGAGATATATAAAGGGTTGCCCTAATCTAGGACTTTGGTATCCAACAGCATCTGAATTTGAATTAACTGGATTCTCAGATTCAGATTATGCTGGATGCAGAGTAGACGGGAAAAGCACATCAGGAACTTGCCAGTTTCTTGGTGATAGGCTTGTGTCTTGGTTTTGTAAGAAACAAACATCTGCGTCTACATCAACAGCTGAAGCTGAATACATAGCTGCAGGCTGTTGCTGCTCACAGATATTGTGGATACAAAATCAGCTCCTAGACTATGGTGTCAACTTAAATAATTCAATTATATTTTGTGACAATACTAGTGCAATATCTATAGCATGAAATCTAGTTCTCCATAGTAGGACTAAACACATAGAAATTAGGCACCAATTCCTTAGGGATAATGTGGATAAAAAAAATCTGCCTACAGTTCATCTCTGCTGATTTGCAAAGAGCTGACATTTTCACCAAGCCCTTGGATGAAAAGAAAAATATCTTCTTTATAAATCAGCTAGGAATGATAGATGGAGACTCAATCTGTTAAAAAATTTAAGTTTTCTACTTACCCATCTCTTCATTGAACTGAGCCCGACGAAATTTAGTTTTTCGTCAAACGGAGATCGACGAAGTCATCAAGTTCGTCGAACCGAGATCGACGAAAACTCATTTTTCATCGAACCCAGTTTTCTGAAGCTTTTTATTTCAGCCTGTCATCATTAATCAAAATTTTTTTTAGCTGAATGCCTACAGAATTGCTTCTCTTTCTAGTTCCCTTTGCACTTGTCCCTATTTTATTGTGCAGGAACAATAGTAATGACAATCTTGCATCCTTCCCTACCTCCATCAAATGTCCCTTCTTCAAGGGGCCTAGCTTCAGGCCTTCCTGAAACTAGGCAGGGGGAGAAGTTTTTATGAACAAGCTCCATTTGATGCAGTGTTTTGCTCAGGGGGAGTTGTTCTATAAACTAGGCAAGGGGAGAAAGCTGAAGAACCTCCAGTCTCAGGGGGAGACACTCTCATGGGGAGATGCCTTCAGAAAGGGCAAGATGACAAGCACAGCTAATCAGAATTATAAAGCTGTTCAAATTAGAAAGCAGATTGCAGCATTTGTATGCAGATTCAGAATACAGTTTTGGATTTAAAAGAAGCAGCAGATAATATATTCAGAATATAAAGATTCAGTTCAGATCAAATTCAGAAAGCTGAAACATAGCAGATACAGTTCAGTTACAGATCAGAATTCAGAACAATACAGTTCAGACAATATCAAATTTCAGAATTCAGATGTCAGATTTCAGAGAAAATCAAAGGTTCTGATTTTATTTCTATCAGTTTTAGTTTTATTGAAATGTAATTTCAAAACTCAGAGTACTATTCATTTTATATCTGATAAAATATTTAAAATATATCAGATATATATGCTATGTTGTTTTTGTTGTATTATTGTTTGTTTATTTTCAATTTTTGTCAAATAGTGTCCTAACCCAAATAGGGGGAGATTGTTGGAACAACCCTATTTCTGATTTGGGCTAGGATCACTATATGTTGACTAAGGACAAAGTTGACCCCAATGTATAGTTTATGGGTCAAGAGTATAGGTTGTTAGAACTCAAGATTTCATTAAGATTCTGCATTCGACGAACGGCTACCTGCGTTCAACGAACGGCACTCTGCGATCGACGAAATCATTCAAGCTCTGCGTTTGACGAATGGCTTGCTCTCTGCGTTTGACTAACTCTCTCTGCATTAGACGAACGGCTTACAATCTGCGTTCACCAAACAGCTTGCGTTCTGTGTTCGACGAACGACATGCTCTCTGCATTCGACGAATGAATTACAATCTGCGTTCAACGAATGGCTTGTTATCTGCGTTCGACGATCTTGCCGCAGCTCAATATCTCAGCGGTCGACGATCCAGCCTGTCTCAGCGGTTGATGAAAAGCTGCGTTCGACGAACAGACCTCATCTCAGCGGTCGACGATCTCGTCTCAATGGTCGATGAAATTTGCTCAGCTCAGCGGTTGACGATTTTACTCAAGCTCAGCGGTCGACGAATCTATCCAGACTCAGCGGTCGACAAATCCTTCTGTGTTCGACGAACACCTTCAGATCGACGAAAGTTCTCCACAGCTCAACAAAATTAATTCTTCCAGCAAGATTCATTTGAGGTCGATGAACTAAATATTGCGTTCGACGAAAATTCTTGAGATCGACGAAAATTCTCTACACAGCAGATTTATTTCAGAAAGATTATATTTACTCATTCTCTGAACTCAGATCGACTACAGCAACGGCTCTTTCTATCAGATCAAGTAAGGAAAATATATTTCCTTTATTATTTCAAGTTATAGTCGTTGACATCCAGCAGAAAAGGACATCTGATGGAAAAGGAAAGAGATTTACGGCGCAGCAGATGTACTGTTCCCAGAATATCTCTTCAGCGCATTTTATTCCTTAATTCAAGGGATTTGATTTTCAAATCTTATCAAAAGAAAAGGAAAGAAGATATACAACTTTTACCTCTCAGTTTTCACGACAGCATCAATACTGAACACAACACATTTTGCTGTACAGAGAAAAAGACAGGAAAAGAAAGAGAGAAATATACAGGAAGAATAGAAGAACAAAATTACACAGATCTTCATCTTCTTCCTCTAGCAGCACTTACATACTGAGAACATCTTCATCAACAATACTCTCTCAGTCATCAGCTGCAAGCACAGATCTCCAAAGAGCAACAAACAATCAGAGAAGCATTCTTGTCTCTCAGATTTATCAGCTATAGGAAGATTATTTCTTTCAAGAGAAAGCTCCAGCCAATCAACTGTCAAACATTTCATATCAGACAGAGGAGTTTTTCAACATACATCCACTAGAGTCTTCTCTCAGCATCTTGACAGAGAAGAACATCTAAACCCCTCTCTATCCCATCTTGTACAGGGTTAAAACTCCCTTCAAAAGTTTACCCCATTGGTGGTAAGACACCTTATCAAAAAATCCTGTTGGTTTTGAGCACCTGGTCAAAAGCTCTGTGGTGTGTGGACACCTGAACAAAAACCCCTTGGTGTGAGGGCACCTGATCAAAAATCCTAGTGGATTCCTACCTTGGGTGGTAGAAGAGTAGACGTACCCAGATTTATTGGGGAACTACTATAGCTCCTTGTGTCTTCTGTGATTGCATTACTTTTCTGTGCTTGTGCTGTGTTGATTTGTTTTATTTAGTTTTATAAATCACTCTATACACATATATATATATATATCAGTATTTTTAATTCCGCTATAAAACTAAGGTAAAAGTTTTAATACTCTATTCACCCCCCTCTAGAGTTAATTTAAGATCTAACCTCCACTTTCAATTTACTTCAAAAATTAAAAACAAAAAAAAATATGTGCTTAAATGTTTATTTCAAGGATGATTATATATATTGCTTAAAGATTTTTTTTCAATGTTTAATTTAAACCTTCAAGTTTATTAAAAACATTTTTTGATTTTATGATGTCTTGAATATTATCTTCAAATGTGCAAAAACAAAATTGGTTATAGATTACATGTGTAGAAATGTTTTTACATGCCTCTAAGTATGAGTAAAAATTTTATCTTTGATAATGATTTTCTCACATACACCTTTTTGTTAATATACATGTGTTTTAAATCTTATTGCATAATTGTGTAGTATAAGAACTTATTTTTGAGTCTCATAAATAGTTTACCTACACAACATTGAATTCTTTCTTGAAATCTTTGTTCTTCATGCACTTGTGATTAGAGAATTGTGGTATATAAAATAAAATTTCTATGTTTGCAAAAACAAGTGAATTCGGAGTCCTTAGTCACCAATCTAAAAAGCAAATAATGAATGACAAGGTTAACTCCACCAAGCACTACTTGAACCTCCTGATAAGTCTTAATGAGCATTGTGAGGTTGAGTACCTTGGAAAGAATTGTAAAGTGTCTTGTGCAAACAAAATTTTTGCCACTTCTCTTTAAAAATAAAGATACAAAAAAAATATGTGCATTAAAATTTGTGGAAGTAAAGTTGTTTATGTTCAATTCAAGTTATGTTCTTACATTACATAGTTTCATGTGGTTTGATTTATACTCTTGTATACATTATCAAAACACACTTATTGAACACATCATTATCATTTATAATACTTCCACTTATGAGAATTAGACTAAAAAAAATTTCTATGCAATTTTCTACAATCATGAGTAAATGCACTAGATAGCAACACGTGATCTTTACAATGTTTATGTTAACTTGAAATGCAAATTATTTTACATTGTAAACCTATCTTTCAATGATATTTTATAATCTTGCTTGCTAACTTGAAAATTACAAATTTCAAATGAATTTGCAACTTGTGTATCTAAATTCAAAACATCTACTTCATTGAGTGAAATGCTTATTATATTTTGTACTTACAATTTCTACAAGATGTTACAAATTGCTTTCGTTGTGTTCACTATTTATATTCACGTTGCTCTTATCTCTACTACATGCATTTTATTATATTGCTATGACTCTATCCCACCTTCTTTGGATTATAACAAAAGGGGGAGAATATTTGAAGAAATAAAGAAATCTTTTATTTAGGGGGAGTTCATTAGGAAATGCATTCATGTAGGGGGAGTATCCACATAGGGGGAGTATGCATGTTTATAACGCTTAACATTTACTATAAACACTACTTTAATTATATTTTATTTCTTATTGGTGGATTTGTTATTATCAAAAGGGGGAGATTGTTGGAGCTTGTGTTCCACTTCTCTTAGTTTGAAAAATAACAAATCACACTATGTATTTGATCTTGCTTGTGTTTATAGTGTGCAGGTAGTATAGTTATATAACCCTATGAACAGGATGCTGATTGATGATGATTCTCTGAAAAGAGAGCGAACGCTCGCGTTAGTTGTTAACGCCCTACATTAACAACCGCTGAGAAAGAAACCACCGAGAAGGAAACCGCTGAGAAAGATGCCGTCGAGAACGAATCCGCTGAGAAGCAAGAGACAACGCCAGCGTTATGTCATATTGCTGGGCGATAGCCGTTCGACAAACTTTGCTAGCCGTTCGACGAAATTACGCCTGACGAAACTGCGTTCGACGAAATCTGAAGGCGTTCGACGAAAGGAGTTTCCGTTCGACAAACTGAACCTGCGCTCGACGAAATTTCTCTTGACGAACTTGCGTTTGACGAAATGAACCTGCGCTCTACGAAATTGGTTTCTGCCATGATCCCAACGGTTTGCACGATCTCAGCAACTGCCGTACACGATGCTTAACGCCGCGTGTTAGCTCCCGTGTCTATTTAAAGACCTGATTTCATTTGCTCAAATTAGATGCTTTGAAGCTTCATTCCAGAGAACTGAGAGAGCATTTCATTCAGAATTCAGAGAGAACTCCCAACACTAACATTGAGGAACAAGAGTGAGAAGGAGATTTCCAATGGCAATTTTGAAGAAGGACGCTCGCTTCAACTCTGACGTGGTCATGGTGTATCTTCAACATCTCCTTTAGCGCTCTTCATTCTAGGGAGTCATTTGCTCTAATTTTATCTTTATCCTTTTATATTTTTCTTGTAACTGTAATGAATTCGCCGCCTTGCGTGTGGCGACTAGGTCCTTGTGTGGCTTAGGGGGTAATTCGCCGCCTTGTGTGTGGTGACTAGGTCAAGGGTAGATCTAGGGGGTGGCTAGAGGCCTTATCTGAGGTTAGATAGGCTATAGCCAACCGGTCCTTGGGAGAAGGACCGGCGAAGGAACAAAAAAGAGATTTTCAAGTTGTCGCCTCCAATTTCAAGCGTTATTGAAATATTATCCTTGTAATCATTTTTGTGATATATAAAATTCTTTTTCAGTATATCTAATTTTTCTGGAATTATATTTCATAAAGAAAATCATTTTGAATATTTCTGTAAAAATACTTTTTCTGGAGAGTTAACTCCAGCGTTGACTCTTAACGCCAGGCATTAGCGACAGAGCAAAAAAGTTTTTATGTTTTGTTAAAATCTGTAAGTTTATTCTAAAAAATAGTTAACCCCTTATTCACCCCCCCCCCCCCCTCTTAGGGCGCCATCAGATCCAACAAGAACCACTGAGTCTTTTGATAAGAAGACTCTTAGAACCACTGAGTCTTTTGATAAGGAGACTCTTATAACCAAGGACTGAGTCTTTTGATAAGGAGACTCTTATAACCAAATACAGATTTTTTGATAAGGAGATCCTAATCCAAAACTGAATCCTTTGAAGAGGGATTCTTAAAACTCTTTACTCAGCTTACATAATTGAGAAGTAGAGAGTACGAGAAAGAGTAAGAAGATGAAGAATAATCTTCTAAATTGAATCCTCTGTCAACAGAAGTTCTCTAAGGATTATAGGCACTAAGTGTTCTGGATCTTTTCAAAATGATGAATCCTTGCTTAGAAGAAAGAGCAAGGATTATATGCTTATGTCCAGTCTTTTAGATTGTTCAACAGTATTAGTAACAGTCAAGAAGCAGAGAGAAGAAGAACTGTTGTTTCAGAGAAACAGAGGTTGAGAAGAAGAATGTATGGAGATGGAGAGCAGTTGTATATCTTTTCTTTTCTCCACATGTGATCTTCACTGTGTTGTATCTTCTTCTCTATATATTATATTCTTCCCTATATTCTCTTCTTGAAATCTGAGTATATTAATCTCTAAGAAATTTCAAATTCTTCTTAATCTGGAAACATATCTTTAGAAAGAATGAAATAATATTCTTCTGTATTTGTCTTCATAAATCTCGACAACCTCTTATAATTTCTTCCATATATATTCTTCTAAAATTAGATTGATAATTCTTTCCTTAGGCTCTCTTCCAAAAGCTCTAAAGATTCAAAAAGAATACCATATTAATCTTCTTCAAATAACTCTGGACAGATCTTCTGAATTTTCAATTTTGGGTTTCATTCGACGCTACGTCGAATTCTAGAAGAAGATGCATTGAGATCTGCCTAAGATTTGAAGTTCTGTCAACATGGTTAAATACTCGACGTGGCGTCAATTCGTTATCGACGTATCCGTGGACTTTAACTTTTGGCTTCTACGTCGAATACTAATCGATATTGCGTCAACGTCATCTTGAAAGAATGTATGCATCGACTTCTGCCTCCTATGTGGATATCTAATAGACATTACATCGACTACCAATTAAATGAGGTGTCGTCTGTCAGTCTGAGTTACTTCTACCCCTATTTGAAGTTGCTTCGACTTTAATCAAAGTTGCGTCGACTACTATTCGACGCAAGTTTAACTCAACTGAATTTTGACATCCTTTTGAATAGGTTTTAACATACCTAGGTGGATATGACAACCTAAGATAGTTAAAGACCTGTTGGATCTTGAGGTGCCCTGAGGGGGGGGGGGGGGGTGAATAAGGCTTTTAGAAAACTTTATGATTTTAAGATAATATTTTGATATTATATATGAAACAGATTGAATCAAAAGTAAAGTACTAGCAATTTGTACTAAAATCAATTTTTTAAACAAGTAAAGACATGATTATCATTTATAAAATTGATTACAAATCCGATTTCTATGATGCTAGAAATAAAAGGCGAATATAATAGACTCTTTCGTTTTCTATACCGACTCTTCTCACTAAGAACCGGTTGACTTTAGTTGATCTATCCCCAGATACGGCCTCAAGCCTCTCTAGCCTTTCTATCCCTAGAAAAGCCTCGAGCACCCCCTAGATCTACTCCCTAGACCTAGTCGCCAACATGAGGCAAATTTCTGTCCTAAGTCCTACCCAAACCTAGTCGCCAGCACAAGGCAAATTCACTAAACGATCACAATGAAAAAGGTGTTACAAAAATACAAGAGACAAAATATAAAACTCCATATGACGAAATCTGAAGGATATGACGAAGACTCGCTGAAGATTGTTGAAGTTGAAGTCGAAGCGTGCGTTCTTCGTGTTGAGTTAGCGTTGATCCAAGCCTCCTTTGATTCCTTCTTTTGAAATTGAATGGGAGATCTTTGTGGTCTGGAAATACGACCCTCACAAATAATCCAGAGTGCTGGAACAGAGCTCCTTTGCATTGATGGTTGAAGAGAACGAATGCCACCTATTTATAGGACTAGAATTTAATGCTAGCGTTAAGGCTAATGCCAGGCGATGACTCAGTATAGAAATAATTTGATGGCTCGGATCTTCAAAACAGGAAGGAGATTCTACATCTTTGGAAACATTCATTTTAGACAACCTTAACGATAGCGTTGAGTCTAACGCCTGGTGTTAAGTCAAATCATTCCTAAAATACTCCTGCAATCATGACAGCTTCCCTCCATGACATATCGTCGAGTGTCAACGCCGACGTTAATTCCTAACGCATGGCATTAGACCACTTTCATCATTTCAGGTTATGGGCAAGTCCATACCATATCATCGAGTGTCAATATCTTTGAGTGTCAATGCCTGGCGTTAGGTCCTAACGCCTGGCTCTAAACCACTTTCAACATTTCAGCTTATGGACACATCCAGACCAATAATGCAGTAACCTAGTGTCAATTTTGTTCAAACCTACATGCTAAAAACATAATGGCAAACAAGATCAAATACAAGTAGGATTTGTTATTCTCAAATCAAAGGGATGCGGAAAACCGTGTTCCAACAATCTCCCCCTTTTGATAATAACAAATCCAATAGAGATAAATAAGATTCATATATAAGAGATGTTGTTTTAGAAAGATATATGACACTAAGGAACATAGAGATAAGAGTTATTATTATAATTTGTTAAATTGTGCTCCTCCTACTTAAGTGCCCCCCTACTTAAGTGCTCCCCCTTAGTGTATGCTCCCATAAACTAGATTCATGCACCCCTTAAACTAGTGAATCTTACTGCTTTAATCATTAAGATTTATCATTTTATTCTCCCCCTTTTGTTATTAGCAAAAGTGGGTGGAGTGAATACAAAACTAGAATAAAGAAGACAAAAGTTGGGACAAACTAAGAGTGGATAAGAGTTTTGTTTTAATCATAAAGTAGGTCATGATCGTGTAATAGTCCTGGCCCAAGCCCCTCCGGGTCTTGCCGCCCTAGGAACTGCCGGCACCGGCGGCCCAGGCCCATTCTGGGAGCGGCCTGACCAAGCCCATACCGAGTCACTGGCCCCGTCCTAGGACACTGGCGCCCCACCGGTTCAGCCTGACCACAAGTAGTCAACAACAAGCCTGCAGGCCATACACCCCAACGCCTCTCTGGCCTGTTTCTCAGCACAGCGCGTTGTTGGAAGGGGGCTCGAACCCACGACCTCCCTTGATAGGAAACCTTCAACAGTTCATATCACCAACTGAGAGTCGTTGGGGTGTACGGCCTGCAGGCTTGTTGTTGACCAGTTGTGGTCAGGCTGAACCGGTGGGGCGCCAGTGTCCTAGGACGGGGCCAGTGACCCGGTATGGGCTTGGTCAGGCCGATCCCAGAATGGGCCTGGGCCGCCGGTGCCAGCAGTTCCTGGGGCGGCAAGACCCGGAGAGGCTTGGGCCAGGACTGTTACAAAAAGTGCACTTTTTGTAACAGTCCTGGCCCATGCCTCTCCGGGTCTTGCAGCTCAGTTGGTGATAGGAACTATTGAAGGTTTCCTATCAAGGGAGGTCGTGGGTTCGAGCCCCCCTCCAACAACGCGCTGCGCTGAGAAACAGGCCAGAGAGGCGTTGGGGTGTACGGCCTGCAGGCTTGTTGTTGACCAGTTGTGGTCAGGCTGAACCGGTGGGGCGCCAGTGTTCTAGGACGGGGCCAGTGACCCGGGATGGGCTTGGTCAGGCCGATCCTAGAATGGGCCTGGGCCGCCGGTGCCGGCAGTTCCTGGGGCGGCAAGACCCGGTGAGGCTTGGGCCAGGACTGTTACAAAAAGTGCAGGCTCATTTGGTGATAGGAACTGTTGAAGGTTTCCTATCAAGGGAGGTCGTGGATTCGAGCCCCCCTCCAACAACGCGCTGCGCTGAGAAACAGGCCAGAGAGGTGTTGGGGTGTACGGCCTGCAGGCTTGTTGTTGACCAGTTGTGGTCAGGCTAAACCGGTGGGGCGCCAGTGTCCTAGGACGGGGCCAGTGACCCGGGATGGGCTTGGTCAGGCCGCTCCCAGAATGGGCCTGGGCCGCCGGTGACGGCAGTTCCTGGGGCGGCAAGACCCGGAGAGGCTTGGGCCAGGACTGTTACAGATCGAGCTAAAGAGAGAGTAGCACGACGGAAAAATAATATGATAAGCGCGAGTAATAATATCCCATGTACTTAAGCAAGTCATTCTTCTACTTGTTAGAAAATAATGAACAAAAGATTTTGAAAGATACAATTGAAGAAGAGACCAAGGAAAATAAGCATGTCAAAGCATGATAAAAGTACATGCTCAAATAATGCGGAAAAGCAAAAACAAAGTTACTAAGAGTAATATATTTGTAAAGAGTATTTTTGGTTTGACTCTTCCAATAATATGTCTAGACTCTTCGCATTTGAGCTTTAACTTTGAAAATTTTCCATAACTAATAGGCAAGTATGACTTGACATATTCAAAAAGATAAGATCTACAATGTAACTAATTTGTATTTTAAGTGAAGAAAACATTGTAGAAATCATGCATTGCAATCTAGTGTTTTTACTTAAGTTTTTAGAGAATCATGTAAATCTGCATTAGGATCCAATTCTCATGAGTAGAAGCTTTATGAAAAACATTGATGTGTGCATAAAAGTGTTTTGATAAGAGTATACAAGTGAAATAATCAAAACACATGACATATGTAATGAAATAGTAAAACAATATTAAGATTGTAGTCTTATAATTACTTTCATACTTCAATTCTAGAATAAAATTCAAAGCGCAATAAAATAGTACAACTACCAAGGTGTTTCTCCCACACAATGCTCATTAAGACTTATTAGGGAGCGAAGTATTGCTTGGGGGATCACATAAGCAATTTTTTATTAATTTTTATTTTGAGTGATCCGGTGTACAAAATAGAAGTGATAAAGAAAATGTGTTTGCACAAGACACTTTACAATTCTTTCCAAGGTGTTCAACCTCACAATGCTCATTAAGACTTATCAGGAGGGTGAGTAGTGCTTGGTGGAGTTATCTTTGTCATTTTATTTCATATTTTTAATTTTGGGACAAAGGTCTCAGAATTCACTTGTTTTTGCAAACACTAATAATATTGAAATAACACTTATATATGTGTAAGAAATATATTGTTTGAAAGAAGGTGTAGGTAATTTTAGGCATACAACTTCATTTGTTAAAACTATTACACTACATAATCATGCAAGACTAAGATTATGAGCACATGTAGATTGCCAAAAATAGTGAGTGAATGAATCATTGATTAACATAAACCATTACTCATACTTAGAGGCATGCTAGACAATCTTACACAATTTTTTATAGACCATTTCATTGCATATTATAAGATTAAGGTCAAGGCATGACAAGATAAAATAATGTTTAGGAAAATTGAAATGAAAATTAGACATTGAAGAAAATTTTTTAAGTGTATGCCTTATCAGTTTTGACCATTTGTAATCAAAATACTAAAATGTTTTGCTTAAGTGAGGTTTTATATTCAAACCATATTTTTGTAAACATATAAGCGAACAAAACATATTTTTCATCATTTTGATTATTTGAATTTTTTGTTGTTTTGAATTTTTGGAATAAAAATTAAATTATGAAAGAAGAAAAGTTCAAATCTGAGAGAACAATCAGAGAAAATGAATGAGAAAAATTCCAAAAATATTTTAGAAAACATAAAATGAAAATTTGGACAAAGAAGCTAGCGTCTGGCGTTAACTTCTTAACGCACAAACAGAACACTGTTTTCTTAGGTTTTGGAAAAAAATTCTTTGGAATAGAGTTTATGTATATAGACCTTCTTGGTGTAGAAATTTTAGAGAATTTGGAGATGCATGTTTAGAAGGCTCATTAAGCATGTTTTTGTTTGTATAAAATGGTTTTAATATTTTTATTGGTTTTTCAAATACTTGTGTTTTATAAGATCATTAAAACTCAAAATGATAAAATATGCAAAACACAAGATAAACATGTTTGATTAAAGCAAGAATGCATGAATAATATAATCATAAAGAGCGCATGCAAAACATATGATATGGGTATGGGCTAGATTATAATACCATAACTAATATGCCTACACACTAGCCCCGTACTAAGTGATGGATGGGCATGAGGTGTTGTATACATGCCGTAGGTTGGGGTGTTAATCCTATATGCACACACTAGAGAACGCTCAACCCGAAACTCTTTCCCCCCAGTGCCTCGCAAGGCCTTACCGGTTAAGGACAAGACATGACTTAGAGGTTAGGTCTTCTAATGCATACAATCCTACACCCTCATTATTGTGAGACACATAATGTGGGTGAACGATCATGGACATCCTAAGCATTTTGTACTATGGAAAACTATGACTTTTATAAGAGATTGATTTCTAATTATATTTGATTTTAATGCCACATAGTTATTATGAATTTTATCTTTCAAATTTTCTACTTTAAAATTAATTCATTATGGCAATATGAGATAATTAGTATGAATAATAATATTTATTAGTTGATAACACTATAATGATGAATTAGAATGCAATGATATGCCATAAGATTAATTGAGACAATGTTGCATGTATTCAAAAATAGTGAGTCAAATTTTTAGACATAGAATGAAGTGATGATTCTATTTGATTTATTCTTATTGATATAAAATTGATTATATGGTTTACATATAAATGAGATACATGCAAGTTTTAAAAACAATCATATAATGATAATGATCATAACCATATGTTGGAAGCAATATGATCATTTGTAGTTATGTTTAGTATTTGAATTTAAAAGATCTTTTGATTTTGCATAATTATTATAAATGTTAATTAATTTTTTCACATGGAAATTTAGGCATTAATTATTCATAATGATGTAAGTGAAATATATAAAACAATTCATATTCATCCTTTTCAAAATACTAAAGAGAAAGATTGTAAGGTGAATAATGAATACAATGAGAAAATATTTTTAGTTATCTTTGAAAGGTTTTATAAATTTTCTCTTTGGTTTTTGAATATTAACAAACCATGTATATATATAATTTTCTTGATTTTTCAAAATTTATTCCATTTTTTCTTTAATATAACATTGCATAATATAACTAGCCTAGATATTGATTTCAAATTAGGGTTGATTATGAACAAACCATGTATATATATATATATATATAATTTTCTTATTTTTTCAAAATTTATTCCATTTTTGCTTTACTATAACATTGCCTGATATAACTAGCATAGATATTGATTTCTAATTAGAGTTGATTATGAAGCAACATAGTTATTATGAGTTTTAACTTTCAAATTTTCTACTTTTATGTCATGGTAGTATAGGATAACTAGAGTAAGAATTTCTAAGTCATTGGAAGGGTACCCAGGAGCTTGTGACGTAAAATCCGTAGACACAAAAATTGCCGAAAAAGAAATAAAACTGAGATAACTTCTAAACGGAGTTGAATTTTGGCAATCTGAGGTGACCAAATGAACTCAAATGAGCAAAACTGGTTTGCCATTGCATAAAGCTTCTCGACGTCATTCCGAAAATCTATTATGGGCGAAATCCTGACAAGCGGATCAAAAGTTATAAGGTTTTGAAGTTTAGGTCGAAATCTAGCATATATATTTTTTTTTTTTTTTGAAAAAACAAAACAAGCAAAAACAAAACAAACAAAAAGAAGTTACGCATATCATGAAGTAGAGTATTGGTATTTCTTTTTAATTGGTTTCTATTTCATGAAAATTGAGGATACTAATGAAAGAGAGATTTAGGTATCCAAAGGAAACCAAGTGTGACGGTTCCTTTGGGTACCCAGATATAATGTGTTGGCTTATGCGGAGAAAGTGATTAATGAGCCCTTTCAAGTGGAGCTAGTGTTATAATTTTGGGCCTCCAATCATACTTTGGTTTAATATTATTCTTATGCATCAAATTTCCATTGTGATTATCTTTATCTTGAAGATTATAATTGTAATGATTATTGAAAGTATCGTTCATAGGAAATTTGTGTAATTCAAGTTTTAAGTTGGAAGAAACATGATTTTGTAAATAATAGTGATTTGGATTTTGATTTACAAATATTTTGTGTTTCTTACTCTCATTATTAGGCTTAGTCAAGATATTCATATTCATATTCAACTTGCTTTTGGATATTGCTTGATGTTGCGGATTTTTGTTTTGAGAGTTTTCCTTTATGATTTCCTTAAGCGAGTTGATATTAGTTTCTAATTCATAATTTTTAACTTTGAGATTATGTCTTGCTTTATTATAAGCAATTGTGCTATTTTTAAGAGTGGTGACAATGGAGTCAATGTGAGTTTGATAGTCATTTCATAATTCCTCAAATGTTTCATCCATCTCCTTGATTTCAATTTTATAACTTTGGCATATAGCACAATCACTTTACAAAGATGAATTTTCTAAAGATAATTTTTCATAGTGTTCTTTTACAAAGATAAGTCCTTTTCAAGTTCCATGTATTTTTTATTTAATTCAATAAATTCTATACAAGGTGTAATATTTTCAACTAAAGAGACATGGGTAAAATAAGATTAATCATAATTTGATTCTACATTAACTTTTGCTTTTAAACCTTTATTTTCTAAGCGCAATTTGCAATTAGCATTTTTTAATTTCTTAATTTTGCGCTTTCTAATTTGTAACAATTGTAAAGTAGAAATAGAATTGCAAACAATAAGGGAATTTGATTTCCTTGTAGTGCTTTTGGATGAGGAAAGGTTTGAACATAAGGTTCCTTTGACATTTTCTTCTTCATCTTCCATTGATGCCTTATCATCATCCCTTTCGCTTGATGTGCCTTCCATGGATCCATCATGTGAGGAGCTTTCTTAAATACTTGTGCAGGCTTGCATATTCTCCAGTTCTTGTGATTGTTCCATACCTACAGAAGGAGAATCATAAGTTCTTTCAAGAAAATTCCAAATCTCACATGAGGTCGGTAAAGTATAAATAAGTTTGAAAATATTTTGATATAATGCACAAAATAGACTATTTATAGATTTTGCATTTAAAACCATTTCGTTTCTATTTAATACGCTAGGTGGATTTTCAATAGTAATATTCCAAACTTTTTCATCTAAAGCTTTAAGAAAAAAAATTCATTGACATTTTCCACCCTTTATAATTTTTGCCCATAAATAAAGGTGGTGCTAAAGATTTTTCTTTTAATAAAAAATCATCCCCTCTAGTGGATGCGAGATCATGAAGCGCCATTATTCTCGGTTGTGAAGCCATTTTGGAATAACCTGGCTCTAATACCACTTGTTGGATCTTGAGGCACCCTTAAAGGGGGGGTGAATAAGGGTTTTAGAAAACTTTATGAATTTAAGATAACATTTTGATATTATATATGAAACAGATTGAATCAAAAGTAAAGTACTAGCAATTTGAAACAAAATCAATTTTATTAAACAAGTAAAGACATGATTATCATTTATAAAATTGATTACAAAATTTGATTTCTATGATGCTAGAAATCAAAGGCGAATATAATAAACACTTTTTTATTCTATACTAACTCTTCTCACTAAAAATCGGTTGGCTTTAGCCGATCTATCCCCAGATACGGTCTCAAGCTGCTCTAGCCTTTCTATCCCCAGAAAGGCCTCGAGCACCCTCTAGGTCTACTCCCTAGACCTAGTCACCAACACGAGATGAATTTCTACCCTAAGTCCTACCCAGACCTAGTCGCTAACACGAGGCAAATTCACTAAACGATCACAATGAAAAAGGTGTTACAAAAATACATGAGACAAAATATAAAACTCCCTATGAGGAAATTTGAAGGAGATGACGAAGACTCGTTGAAGATTGTTGAAGTCGAAGCGCGTGTTCTTCACGTTGAGTTAGCGTTGATCCAAGCCTCCTTTGATTCCTTCTTTTGAAATTGAATGGGAGATCCTTTATAGTCTGGATATACGACCCTCATAAATAATTCAGAGTGTTGGAACATGGCTCCTTTGCATCGATGGTTGAAGAGAACGAATACAACCTATTTATAGGATGGGAAGTTAACGTCGACGTTAAGGCTAACGCCAGGCATTGACTCAGTATAGAAATAATTTGATGGCTCGGATCTTCAAAATAGGAAGGAGATTCTACATCTTTGGAAACATTCATTTTAGAAAACCTTAATGCTGACGTTGAGTCTAACGCCTGGCGTTAAGTCAATTCATTCCTAAAATACTCCTGCAATCACGACAGCTTCCCTCCATGCCATATCATCGAGTGTCAACGTCGGCGTTAAGTCCTAACGCATGGCGTTGGACCACTTTCATCATTGTAGCTTGTGGGAAATTCCAGACCATATCGCCGAGTGTCAATATCATCGATTGTCAATGCCGGCGTTAAGTCCTAACGCCCGACGTTTGACCACTTTCATCATTTCATCTTGTGGACACATCCAGACCAATAATGCAGCAACCTAGTGTCAATTTTGTTCAAAATTACATGCTAAAAACACAATGACAAACAAGATCAAATACAAGTAGGATTTGTTATTCTCAAACCAAAGGGATGTGGAAAACTTTGTTCCAAAAAGACCAAATTACCCTCACTATACAATATGTGTAAGAAATCCTAGAGAATAAAATCACTTTTACATAATTTGTAAGGTAAATCAAGAGAGTGTTTTTACCAACAATGCGGTGCTTATTTGTGCAATATTTATGCATACATAAGTATTGATTATTGAATTAAAGGTGATTGGTGATTAGTGGAAGGAAAAAAATGATTAGAGAGGGAGATCCATTCATTTCCATGCAAGAAAAATATGAGAGTCTCATTCATGGAGGTTTCTAGAGAGAGAAGAAGAGATCGTGCAATTTTGACCACCACCGCTCCATCATGACCCCTAGGCTTAGATCAAGCTGTGATAACCCCTTTTAGGTTTCCACTCTACTCTCCCCTCCATTTTAAGACCAAATCACTAAGGAAATTGCATCGTCGGCTACCCAAATTCCTTCTTCGGTGAGAAATCGAGAGAGAGAAAGAATGGGAGCACTTTAGGATGCCCACTGACGATGGTTGGTTGTCAAACCACCACCACTGGGTTCACTGTCCTCAAGAAAACCATGTGAGGGCGGATCTCCTACCAATCGATTCAAAGGGCGGTGGTGGAAGGAGAAATAATTTTTGCGTCTACGATTTTGCCGCCAATCCATGCAATCATCCGATCATGAACATGGCCTTGAACTCCACCTTTCAGATCCTTAAAATATTCTAATCAATTATTATTAATCATTGGAATGGATCTTAGGTTATGATACGACACAATCCTAACCGTTTACTCATTCAGGTTCGAGCAAGCCAAACTTTGACTGAATAATATAAAATAATTAAAACTTATAATTAGGGTTTGAAGATAAAAACTCCAACCTTACATTAAGTGATCTTCTAGATACGTTCAACGAAAATGTCAAACATGAAAGTTGTATACATTTGCCTGAGATTTCTAAAATGTGGTGGCACATTTCTTGGTGATGTCTGTAGCTCCCACAATTTAATTTCAAGTTTGACTGAATTAAGTTAAGTTTAAAATCTTTGAATATTCATATCTTGGATAATAATCACCACCATGATCTAAAATTTATTATGAGAGTATTTATTAGCCATATATAGCTTCATAAATGTTCCATGATTTTTGGAGACAGTTAGTCCAATAGTTTTTGAAATAATTTTTCAGATTATATTATATGTCGATTTAATTGATTTTGATGACCCTTTTAAATATTATAAGAAGAGAATTTTTGGATGTATCTTATTTTTTATGTTAACTATTACTGGTTAAGGTTTGAGAATATTTGGAGAGCTCTACATCAAGTTATGTTATTAATTGATATTTATACTCATGTTGTCACACCGTAACTTAGGAGATTTAAATAATATGAATAATTCCAAAACCATAAAGAATTATACATTTAACTTTAATCTTGTGTTCTTTATAGTTTTGGGAGTCTCCCCACCAAATTTGATAATTTTTGGAAGTGATTTACCATATATATCAAATTTAATTAGATTCCTAATTGACCTTTATTTTTGTGTATTTAATTTAAATTTTTAACTTCGATTTATTTCAAATTTTGGGAGTAGTTTAATAATCACGAAACCTTACTGCAACAAAAATTATAGGGAATTTGGATGTCATTTTATCAAATTTTAATCTTGTAAATCTTCAAGCTTAACATGTCACACCTAACTTAGGACCATCGTATTGTTTGAATATTTTTTTACATATGATGAATTAGCCTGTGAAATTTTAACCATATGTTATATATTATCATATGAACCATTAAAACCCAAAGAAATTTTTTAAGGTCATTTTCCATACAGTTTTGTCAAATATTATTGTCATTTAAATTGTAGTGTAAATCAAACTATATGGGCTTTTATAATTATTTAATTAGTGAAATTTTTTGTGGTTATATGATTATGTGATAATTGTAATATGACTGAATTTTTGGAGCATTTGGAAGTGTTTTCATATTGTTTTTTTATTATGTCTAAGAGCTTAATATCATATATAAGACTGTAATCTCCTTATAATAGTAATACAAAATTACAATTCATGCATAAAATGATATTGCTTGATCAAATAGGGGATTATTCAAAAACTTTATCATGTTAGCATGCATTTTAGGTTGTTATTTGGATTTATTTCAACTAGAGAAACCTGCACCTGATAATACTGCATTATACACTTTGGCAATTTAAGTATCCTAATTGATGGTCGTAGTACTTACAAACACCCTTGTGCTGTTAGGCTTAGTTATTATCTTTGTTGAGAATCACATAAGTAGCTCCTTATATTATGCATCCCTACACCGAAGATTGGCCTCATGATTAGTTGGTTGAAGACTAAGTGTATGTGAGAGGTGTGTAGTGGTATGAAGTCCTCCACGGACTAAGTTTTACTCAATAAGGCACTTGATCAAAGTATAAGTTATTACACATGGAGCATACTGATAATGCATCACTTTGATAATTATGATAAGTGTGTTGGTGTGTTTATGTGGTAGGTCTTCCCGCTCTTCCAAACAAAGCACACTGGTAGTGAGTTGAAAGCAAACTCTTAGGCTTAGAGTGATGAGTCTTGTAGGATAACCCAGGTAGTCTTCCCAGTGTTAGTTCCTCTGTTAACTCTACTCTTTAGCTTATTTTAGTAGAAATTCATTGTGGTAGCGAGGTCACTTCAAATTACTACTAGAAAGAGTTGTCCACATAGGCTTGGGCTAATATTGTGTCACTTACCTAGAAGCGAAGATGACCGTTCAACTCTTATCATCTTGCCATGACGATGAGACATGCGAGGTTCGATACTCACTTAATAAGGTTAAGTCTATGTCGATATAGAGTATGTGGATTATAACAATAAATCATCAGGCATACTGCATTCAATATCATAATCATATATTTATCGAAGATCCTTATCTTATAAGTTTATATGGGTACTCTTATAAGATAAATTACTTCACTTCTATGCTTATAATTGGATCCTTATCATATAAGTCAATATGGGCTTTCTTATATGATAAATTACTGAATTTTATACATTGCTTAGTAGTATACTATCTTTCTAATATTATACTGTGCTAACTTGTTATGCAGCTGAATGCCCCTTCTCTCTTTTAGAGTTTTGGCTTAGTGATGGGGAAGTGGGTATGTGAGTCTCTTAGTATTTTATACTAATGGTTTCTCATGAAACCATTTGGGAGCAGTTATAGTACCAGTGACACACGCAGTAGTTGGAGCACTGGTAGGCAGATCCGTAATGACACCACCCTTACAGAAGTAGGAGATTTGCAGCGAGGACAAATCATGCACTGCCTCATGTCACAATAACATCGACCACTCTATAGTATTTAATGAGAGTCGTTGTTATTGCATCTATAATTAATGGACATATTGTATGGGTGTGTCATTGCCCTTCTTTCCATATCCATTTTACTCTCACTAGTATGTGACTTTTCTGTGATTGTTTATGCTATTAATTTCAATTTTATTTGCATTCATAATTATATACTGCATCTGTGATGTGATAATATTTTGTCTAATTAAGTAAGTGTCATGTGGCAGGAGTTGTCCAGTATGCTAGCACTACTGCATGATAGTTAATGTGCGCATACTACTTCCCTCAGCCATGCCTAGTTTCTGGGAGTGGGAGTCTTACTATTGAGCATCAGAGCTGAATGATCTGTGTATATGGAAGTTACTAGCATCGCATTAGGTTTTCTCATTGTGCCCTGCCAGATCGATGATGAATTCGTGCAACAGAAGCTAGTGAGACCATGTGTGAATCACATGCAACCCACACAATTTTAACCTTTAATTTTACATCTTTCCTTATTCATATTGGTAATCCAGATTCTGAATCCCATATTTCTCCATATATTTCAAAGGATGTTGGGCAGAGGAACCACATTCCTCCCCCTTCCTTTGTGATTTGAGTGACCTAGACTCCCTTACCTACAGTGCCTATTGTCTCATTTCGCCGAATGGAGCTAGGAGAAACATTGATGTCTATTTTGGATACTTTCCAAGCTTCATTGAGTAAGCATTCAACTCAATCGACAACAACACGTACAGACTGCTTGAGCATTTTTATGGGATTATCTCCCCTTACCTTCCAAGGCACAGAGTCCACCATCCATACCGAGGAGTGGTTGGATAAAGTTTAGGAACTATGTACTCATTAACATGAAGTGTCCAATGTATATGGTTGTCATCTTGACTGCCATATTACTGGAGAACTATGCTAGACAGTGGTGGAGGTCTCCCACCACCATTAATTTTGAGGGACGACAACTTTCAGAGATTGATTGAGATGAGTTCTCAGACACATTCTTGGAGCACTTCATTACTCGTACAAATAGGGAGAGTTATATAAGTGATTTCTCTAGCTCAGTCATGGGATTCATACTATTCTGGATTACTAGAGGGAGTTCCGGCATCTAACACACTTTGCGGGCTACTATGTGTTGAATGATTGTAAAACAATAAAATACTTTTTCTAGGGATTATGTGACTTACTCCGACAATTGTTCATCACGGCGATCCACTCCAACTTCACTAATATAGTTGTCATGGTGAAGACCCTAGAAGCGGACTAGCTGATGATACAAAATGTGAGGAAGAGGACCATTGCAACTCTACCTCAGTAGTATATGAGAACCTGATCGATCAAAGGAGGAGTACACCCCATAGACTGGGTAGATTTCAAAGAAGAAGAAGAAATTTTGGTCAAAGCTGATCGCTGACGAGGCAGGAGAAGAGACCACAACCAATGGCACCACCACAACCCCCTCATACCCCTTGTCAGTATGGTATATCACCCTTCTGGGGAAACTATTGCTTCTACCACAAGCCCTGACATCTCAGGTCCTAATGCCCACAACACAACATCCGTCAGTAGGCCCTAACAACTCAGTGGGGTAGAGGCTGAGGCCGCATACACATTCAGTTTGGAAGACCAAAGCAGAGGAATGAACATGCACCTCTACATGATTACGCTTTGGATTTGGCTTATGAGCCACTAGATATTGTGACATGTATCATTTATTGTTGTGTTATTACTTATTCATAGTTAAAGTTATTTAAAATTGACATTATGATATACAAACACAACATCTTGAAAGAACACACAATTACCTTTAAACTCGCATGATTTCTCATTATTAATGAGAAACTAGCTCAGACCTTGTTCGACACCGAAGCCACACATTCATTTTTTTTCTTGGGACATTGCAGGTGCCACTCATTTCTCTTGATTATCCATGAGGGTCGATACAACTACCAGATGGGTTAGAAATGTTATTGTTGCTAAGTGCACCTTTCTAGCGAGCTTAAAAAACGAGTTATTTGAGGTTACCGCTGTAGTGTTGGAGATATCAAATTTCAATCTTATCTTGGGCATGGACTGCTGATAATGCATATTTTATATATCAATTTAACATAGTTTTGATTTTTATATTAAATAATTTATCATTGTTTTATTTTTAGTCTAATTTACCTTATTGTATGTTTTCAGGCTACTAGAAGTGTCTGATTTCACTTTATAACAGAAGAGCTTGCCAAGTTGCATATTTGGAACAATTTTCCCAATAATTCATATTACACTCCCTAAGCTCAAGGTGTGTCAGCAAGTTCATTCCCCCAATCAATCCAGGACACCGTGATAATAGTCAGGTCATCTTATTTTGACACAGCCTCATTCAGTGTGTGACCTCTCTAGTAATAATAAATTTCCAGCCATTATACCCTATCAAGGAGATGTTTGTGCTTGCACTAGTCATGTCATAGGTTTAGGGTGTGACATAAGGGCATGTTCCATCAAATTATTATCAAAATGGCACTTTCACTCCTTGCATTTCCCATGCTTTTATTTTGGCGGTTTTTCTCTAGCTACAATCCTCAGGTCAGGGCGTAACATCAGGGTGTGTACTTCCGAACCTTTAATCTATAAAAAGCAAACATATCAAGGAGTTCACCATCAAATTTTGGCTGACTTTTAGCTTCATTTTACTATCTTTTCATTGTTGCTTAGCAACTTTGTCTTCTATTTGCTTTAGAGCATTTTTGTAATTAAGTTTACTTTCTGGCAATTGCAATTTCAATTATAAGTCATTCTTGTAGTCTCTTTAATCATGTCTATTCTCATCTCTGTGTATTTCCCTCATAATGATGAGTAGCTAAACTTCATTTAGCTCTTGACCGTGATGAAATTTGGAATAAAATAAACATGTTATGATCTTTTGAATGTGTAAGCTTTCTTAAATAAAATCTTTGATTACCTTTGAAGAAAAATTATATTTATTACAAATTGTGGATGTATTGTTGGACATGAGGCGCCCTTATAGGGGGAGGGTGAATAAGAGATTATAAAATTCTTGTATCAATCTTTATCAATATAAAAACTTTTGAAGATTACAACTTTAAATTTAGCAATGAGATATTTATAAAGACAAAAAAGAGACATGATTTTTATTTCAATAAAAAGGATTACAAAACTTTGATCTCTATAATGCTAAAAATCAAGACGATGAATATAAAAATACCTTTTTGTTTTCTATACTGACTTGCACCTCGAGCCAGTTCACCTTAGCCTAGATCTCCCTAGATAGGCCTCAATCTGCCCCCTAGACCTAAACCTTGGTCTACTCGCCTAACACAATAGGAGAATTTCTCCCTAAGCCATTTCTCTTCATAATCCACATACGCACCTAGTCGCCAATACAAGGGCAAATTCCAAAAATGTACAAAAGAAAAACGTTGACAAAAGATAAAGATGAAATGTACAATAATGATAAAAAATATCTTCTAAAGGAACCCTTGATGTTGATGTCATTTCTCTTGCTAAGGTTCAATCTTTGTGGCTTGAGAGTCTTCTTCTTTGATGTCCTTCAAATCCTTAGAACTCTCTACTTGATACGAGTTTATTGCAACATGAGGACTCTAATAGAATGTTGAGAGAAGATGCATTTGATCATTATTTGATAACAACCGTAAATCTTCTTGCATGATAAACTCTTGATCTCTCTTGATAAAATCTCTCTGTAATGAGTAGGAAGGACCCCTCCAATCCCTCTGGTCTGCTAGGGTGATTAGTCCTTCAAAATTTTATGAAAAATGTCATAGAGGAAGTCAAGTTCGGGTTGTTTAAATGGAGAGTTTAATTTGCATGGAGCTACCGCGGCTCGATAACAGTTATAGCATGTCGGTAGTGTGCAGTATTAAATTTACCTCTTCATCTGCTCTTGATTAGGAAGTTGTGGATGTCATCTTAAGCAGCAGCTATCACATACCGTAAGACTTATCGCCCTGTGGCAGTGTGATATTTTTAGAGCGCCAAAATGAGATCTCCTGCTTTATTTGGATCCCCAATCATGATGTAATTGTCGGGGTTTCCTTCAAGTTACCGCCATGCGATGGGGTTATCGTCGTGCGGTAAAAGTTTACAAGAATGGCTTTCATCTCCTACCAAGTTTTCATTTAAATGACTCTTACCATCTATCTCATAGTAACAAATGTTACCGCTAGCAGCAGTGGTTATCATCATGCGATAGTGGTCAATTCAGAACATGACATCCATCGATTGTCCCAGTCTATCTTTCTTGTACAATTTGATATTGTACCTCTATGATCAGCACACTTTAGACACAAACAAGTTAGATCAAATACATATTGGGATTTGTTATTCTCAAACCAAATGATGTGGAATGCATGTTCTAACAAATTCACCCTTTTGATAACAACAAGTCTCTCAACGAGAAATGAGTCAATAATATTAGAATTTTGTTTATAGTGATGTGTGGTAAGTGATAGTCGTGAAAACAAGTTTGTATAATAATTACGTTCATATCAAAGTGTATTCTCCCCCTGCATATGTGATCTCCCCCTACATATGTGCTCTCCCCCTACATATGCGCTCTCTCCTACATATGTGCTCCCCCTACACGAAATGGTTTTATAATTTATTCCACCTAGATTTTCACTCCACTAGATTTCTCAACTTATTCTCCCCTTTTGGTAAAAGAGGGTAGATGTGTGTTTAGTCATGAAATTTACTCTCCCCCTTTTTTATGAAATAAATGACCACTTATTTTAAAGATAATCATGATCGACCAAAAAGAGTGTATGCAGTGGAAAATAGTCATGAAAATAATGCAAGATAAGGGAAATGCATATGTAGAAAATTAACATGAAATCATCAAGAGCACAATTTAACCCCCTTTTAAAAATGATAATCTTGTTAACCATAGAACTAACCATGAATGATAATGAATGATTTATGAATGTAAGGACAATGCATAGCAAGGGAAAGGACATATATAAATTATCATGTAAATATACGAGCGCAACATTAGAAAAGGTAGGCGTGAAAAATCAGTAGATCATTACAAATATTATCATTATTAACCAATAACCCTCAAGAAGATAGTCATGAGTAATATATAAAGTGAAAATAGATAAGCATGAAAAATAAAATCACAAAAAGTCTACATATAAGAGATAAGAATGATAATTCAAAGATCATACATATGATGAAGTATAGAGAGAATCATTGGACATCATGAAGGAAATGATTAACATGAAAAGTCTAATATGATAAACGAGTAAGCATGAAGATTGAGATGTAAAGTAAAGATATCCATACGGGCAAATGACTAAGCATATATATATATAATATCATATAAAGTGATTTTAAAATTAAGGCTTGAAGGTTGAGATGATCATAAAATATTAGCATTATAATTCATTGATCAAAAAGATTTTGCGTTTTAAGCCAAAACAATAAAATAAGGATTTTTATTATATACCAAGAGATTTTTTCCATTTGGAAAAGATAATCATTATAGTTGATTTATCCAAGCATGAAAGATATATCAATGAAGAGATTAAAACAATACAATATGAAATGATTTGCAATTCAAGCATTGACAAACATTGTAGCATTCATGCTTAGTTATCTAGTACATTTACTCATTTATATAAAAAGTTATATGTTTGTACTTAAGTGTCCAAATCTCATGAGTGGAGGATTTCTGGAAGACAATAATGTGTACACTATGTCATGATTTGAGAATGTATACATATGCAATAATCAAGACACATGTAAGCCATAATGAAATGTACACAATATCATCTAAATGTAAAGTAAAAATTAATTCCACTAATTCTAATGAACAATAAAATAACACAACTACTAAGATATTCCGCACTCACAATGCTCATTAAGTCTTGTCAGGGAGAGAAGTATTGCTTGGTGGAACACATAACATTAATTTTTTTTGCGATCCGGTGTACTAAAGAGAAGTATAACTATGTAGTGTTTTTAGGTCATTTCCACAAGACATTTTACATTTCTTTCCAAGGTGATCAAACTCACAATGCTTATTAAGGCTTATCTAGAGTAGAAGTAGTGCTTGGTGGAGTTATCTTTATCATTTATTGATTTGATTTTTATTTTAGTGACAAAGGTCTCCCAATTCACTTTTCGCAAACATTCATTTTGTTTTTCGACCACACTTATCATAATGTAAGTGCATGAATATCCATGGAATGCATGATGACAATCCAATAGTGTGTAGGTAATTTTATTTGTGTATATTAACTAGTTATGTCATTACCCTACATATACATGCATATACAAGATTATAAGCAATTGTAGGAATCAAAATAGGTGAGTGTGAGAATAATTTTCTAACATAAATCATCACTCATACATAGAGGCAAACTAAGCATTAATACATAATTTACCTACATATGATTTTCATAGTACATTTAAAAAGATGTGCAAAGCATGAATATCCAAAACAATGTTCAAGAAGGTTTGAAAATAAATGCATTCTTATAGGGAATCTCTAAATGTTATATTTATTCATGATTAACTTTGATCAATGTAATTTAAGCCATTTTTATGGATTTTTGTTTTTATGAACTGGAGTGACATACGCAAAATACAAATTCAAGGGAATATAATGAACAACATATTTTTTGTATTTTGAAGTTCTTTCGTAATTTTCAAGTTGATTTTTGAAATTTTTCAAAAATAAAGAGATAAGAAATAAGGAAATGTTTACTGGAACATATAAGTCATTTCCGGCCAAATCAAAAACAAAATATTCTTTGATAGCAAAATAAAATTAATTCAAAGAAAAATTAAGAAAATAAAAATAATTAGGTATCACCAACGGTAGGACTTACCACCGGGCGGTAGTAAATAGAGATTTGCAATCTTGTAGAAAAATCATGTTTTTTGAAATTTTTTGTTCCGATTTTTATGTATTTTGGTTGAGGAGCACCTAATGCAGGAAAGAAAACACGAAAATAAGTAAAAAAAAAAGTTGTGAATTTTAAATTTTGACCCAAGGAGTTTAGCAAAAGGTTCAAGTGTTTTCCATGATCATGAATGCTCAAAAAGATGAATTAGTGTCAAATGATAAAATCAATCATGATAAGAGATTTAAAATCAATCATGATGTACTTAGGCATTAGTGAGGCTATGATTAAATATAGGGCGCAATGGAGACAAAGGATCCATATAGCCGACCCCACTATGGTAGGATAAAGGCCAACCCCACCCCACTATGGTGGGATAAAGGCTTGAGTGTTGTTGTTGTTATAAGAGATTTAAAATAACATTGAAGAAACATGATCCAACAAATCAAATATATATGCATGAAATGAATAATCATAAGGAGTGCATGCAATAAATATAATATAGGTATGCTCATGACCAAACTACCCCAAATACGCATCAACACAATAGTCTCATACTAAGTGATGGATCGACTTGAAGAGTTGCATTAATGCTATAGGTTGGGATTTAAGTTCCATACGCATACATAAAAGGCCGCTCAACCTAATACTCTTTCACTCAATGCTTCCCAAGGCCCACTGGAACCCTTCCCAGTCAAGGACAAAACATGACTTACATGTTAGCACATTTAGTGCACACAACCTTACGTCGTTGTTATTGTGAGACACAACACGTGAATATGACTACAAACATACTGATCATTAATCACTATATGACAAACAAACATTGATGCATGATGGTTTTTAGGAATATTAGTTATAGTGAAGATAATTATTTTAAAATCATTTAAGGATTTTTCATACATACTTTCAAAGACATAGATATCATTTTCAAATTAAAACACTCAAATGTTAGCATAACACAACATGATGTTATGAATGAAGAACTAACATAGGCAGTGAATTGCATATGTACTAAGAGGTGATGCTAGAACAATGAGTCAAAAGAACAATATGCAATGTTGTGTCATTTATGATCAAATTCAATTTATGTTATTAGTAAAGAGTTTATATTGCTTACATTCAAGATAACGTTCTAATATAGTTTTCATATACCTAAAATGGATAACAGTGATTATTCTTTTGGTCTATTTGATATGTACATGATTAATGATAATTCTAGAACCATAAGACAAGATGATTTATGCATGTTGTTACATAATATGTGTGAAATGAAATATTCATGCATTAGTAGTGAAACTCAACATATATGCTCAATATAACACAAAAGTATACAAACTAAATGCACATGAGAGTTTAGGTGCCAATGGTAACAATATCGCTTATAATTGTTGGAACATGCGTTCTGCGTCTCTCGAGTTTGATAATAACAAATCCCAAGCTGCATTTGATCATACATGTTTTGGGTATATTGTGCAGGTTTACAGGTGTGGAGTCGAACAGAAATTACAATGTTGCGAACTACCGCCGACGCTAGCTCTACCGTCGCGCGATAGCTTAGAATTTACATTTTGACTAGACAAACCTCCGTTCGACTAGACTAGTCCTCGATCGACCAAACAAGACTCAATTTGACCAGCCGGCTAGACAAGACTACCGCCCGACACTAATACCTAACACGTGCGCTAACCATCGACTAGAAGAATGATTCATCTTGAAGACTGAAGCCGAATTGAAGAGAATCATCTTGATGCATGCTACCGCTGGCGCTATCCCTAATGCCAGGCGTTAGCACAATCTATTAGAAAGCAGGATGGACTGGATTCGACCAAACTGGATTCAACTAGACTGGATTCCACTAGACCGGATTTGACTAGACGGGATTCAACTAGACTGGATTCGATTAGATTGGATTCGACAAGACTGGATTCGACTAAACTGGATTCAGCAAGAAGTGGACAAATCGCCTAGACGACTACCGTTGCACGCTAGTTCTATCGTGCCGCGCTATCATGCATTAACGTCAGCGATTAATGTGCATAATGCAGGAAAGTGGCAGCGAACAGAGAAGGAAAGATCACTACCGCTCCGCTGTAGTACCTACTGCCTCACTGTCATAGAGGCCTGCAAAAAAAGGATTGTCGCCTTCCTTTTCTGTTGAAGATTAGCTTCGCAAGATGCCAAAATAAGAGGGACTATCGCGTCGCGCTAGCACTACCGCTCTGCGCTAACAGATGGCGTCAAAGGAATGCTCTGCCACCTTCCTTTCATGGAGCACGGCGGCTGGACGAACACGCGTACACAGAGCCTACCACTGCGCGGTAACCTACCATTGGCGGTAGCGTAATGAAAGTCTGTCTAAAAGCGTTTCTCTTTCTCTTGAGTGAGTCGCCTCTGCATCGAGGACCTGCCGACTTGAGAAAGAGAAAAGAGAACTTGCACCCTCCCGTTCGTGAACGAAGATCTCCGAAGAACGTATTCCAGAACAACCATCCAAAGATGATCGTATGCCAGAGGAATGATAATCAGAAGCATCAATCGTTCATCATTCTACGGAGGATAATCTTCTTTGAGGGAGCATAAGTTCTAACCTTCTACATCTTTATTTGTATTATTATCTTTTCTCTTTTGTTTTGTGTAACGTAAAATCGATCGGGGAGGTCGTCGGAATTTGGGAAGGATTCTGTAAGAAATTTTCCTGGGAGGATGTCTAGATCTGGGAGATCTAGTATGCTCGAAGACCTACCCGGGAGAAAGGGAGAAAGCTGGATCGAAGACCTTTCAGGGGGGAGGGGGAGGAAAGGAGAGAGCCATCCGGTCCTCAGGGGGAGGGTCGGTATAAAAAATCACCAGAGAGTGTAATTCATCACCTCCAATCTCCGACGTCATGGAGATCGAGTTTTGAACTTGTAAACATTGTTTTATTATTCAATGAAATCAAATATTATGTTTCTGATTTACAATTGCATCTGTGTCTGAAGTATTCATTGCACGTGTGTGCTGAAAAGATAATCTGTATTTGAAAAATACAGTTTCTGTTGATACCATCGGCGGTAGGCTTAACGCCCCGCGCTAGCGTCCAGAAAGCATGTTTTCTCCGCAGAAAGTCTTAAATCACCAGTGGGTGTTTAAAAAACCTTATTCATCCCCTCTAAGGTTGGCCACCAGATCCAACAAGTGGTATCTGAGCTAGGTTACTTCATAAGGGAGTAAAATCTTGAAGTAAAATGACTAAGCATAATCACGCATCTACTAGTGGTAATAAGGGTTTAGATACTGAAGATTCTCTAGCACCACCTTTGTTTACAGGTGTGAACTATAATGAGTGGAAAACTTTAATGAAACGATTCTTTCTCTCTCTTAATATAGAAATTTGGAATATAACTATTATAAAGACACCATGTAAACTAAATAGGGATGAGTGTCATGTAAATGCCAAGTCTATGAATAGCTTATTCTGCGCACTTGATAAGAATATTTTTAAGCTCATCTATACTCTTCCTACTGCATATGAAATATGTGAATTCTTGGAGAAAACTTATAGTCTCTCTTCCGCATATACAGAAATCGATCAATTCCTTATGGATCCGAGCAAGGAACAAAATGAAGACAGGCGCATGGAGGGTGAACTATCGAAAAAGGAAGAAAGCAAGCTCATAATGGCATGCTCGGATGGAGAAACTGCAAGCGTATCATGCACAGAATAAGATGGCAAAGGAACGTCATGTTCAAATCTTGACTCATCCGAGAACACTATAAGCAGAAATCCCCATTGCGCTACAACGTTTATTTCTACATTGCATATGCTAGAAACAACGAGTAGTAGAATTAAGAAATTGAAAAATAATAATTTAAAACTACGATTAGAAAATTAAAATTGAAAAGCACAACTTAATGTAGAATCCATTTGTGATGTGTCTAGTTCTCCTACATGCTCTTTAGTTGAAAATGCTATATTTTGTAAGGATTATAGCTCACTTGCGAAAAACTCGAGGTACTTGAGAAAGAGCTTCATAATTCAAAAGAGACTAATGAAAAGTTGGTTTTAGAAAAATCGTCGTTGAAAAGCTGTGAATAGTGTAAACATTATAAAATGGAAATTAAGGAGATGGATAAAAGTTTGAATAATTGCGTCGTGGCTACGAAGATCACATAAACTTGATAGCCAAAATTTTGAAAAATTCACACAATCTTATGGTTAAGAAAAATTCAAATCAAAATCACAAGAACTTAGCCAACAGGAATGTGATAAATGAAAGACGTTCGAAACAATTCTCAGTCATTATTTTTATCACAATATGCTCATGTGCCTAACAACACACAGAGCTTATTATCCCGAGGCACATCAACTCGAATTATGGATGTGCTTATGAATCATAATAATCAACATGATGCATATTCATCACTTGTGGGGCACTAAATTGAATTTAAGCACTGTCTTTGATCCACAAACTGATAAGCAAACTGAGAGGACGAATAGGACGATCGAGGATATGTTGCAGATGTGCGCATTGAATTTTGGAAAGAGATGGGAGGACCACCTCTACACTATTAAGTTCACATACAACATCTATTAGGCGAGTATCGAAATGACACTCTTCGAGGGTATTTATGGTAGGAAGTGCCATACGACCTTGGATTGGGAGGAGATGAGTGACACAGAGCTTTTGAAGCACAAGGATATTAACAACACGAACATGATTATTTGGGCAATAGGAGAGAGGTTGCTATTTGTTCAGGATATACATGTAATTATGTAAAGTATTATAATGTCATGCATAGCAATGTTCATCTTGGGTGATTGGGTGTATTTAATGATCAATCCATTTAAGGGATTGTTGAGGATCTGATGCTTGATGAAACTAAGTCTATGATACTTCAGACCGTTCAAGATTGCAGAGCACATTGGTGACGTCGTGTATAAGCTTGCATTATCATCGAAGCTTAGTGGATTGCACGACGTCTTCCACATTTCAGTTTTGAGAAAGGTCATACAAGAGCCTACTCAAATTATTGAGGTCAATAGAGTGTCGATGGACTACCAACCAAAGTTAGGCTTCCAACAAATGCAAAATAAGGCAATAAGGATAGTGAAAGTTTGTTGGGATAACTGTGGTCGTGAGGCCCTTAGGAGTGAGAGTAAACCATATGCGAGGAAAATCCTGAGTTGTTCACATAGTTCTGAAGAGTTTTGTTGTGTTTCTTATTTTAAAATTTTGGGACGAAATTTCTTTAAGGGGAAGAACTGTAACACTCTGATTTTGTAAAATGTGTGCCATAAAATAGATGGTTGATGTCTTGATTGAGTCCTTAGGTTTGTAATGCAGCTTGCGAAGAAGTTGGGAGTCATTTATAGGGCATTTTTACTCAACGCGTCTAGGGGAACGGTCATAAACATGATCGTGTACCCATCCTTGGAATAATAGATCTGAAATCCAACTTATCGAGTAGTACATGGCCTTGAACATGGCTTGGATTAAGTTGTGTACATGATCATTTCTGTGGACACAACAGTGTACACTGCAAGGCCATGAAACCAATGATTCAACAACAGTAGAACTGTATTTCTGTATCTAGGTTAAAATTCCTAAGTGTCAAACAAGCATCATTGATTAAGTAGACTGACATATCCAACTTCACCACTACATGTCTATGCTCAGAATCACACAAGGTTTTATCTACAAGTGATCAGATCACATGCACCAATTTTAACGAACCATGATCACTGCAATCTTCATTAATAAGTGAAGTTGGGCTCACCACAGGCAAGAGAATGAAAGGATAACAAAACAAATCAATCCTAATCCGGAAGAAGAAGAATCGTTACCTACTGCGCATCCCTTCCATCCATGGAGATCTCCATTTAAGGATGAAGCATAAACGATAGAAGAAACACTACATGTTGGTGGAGTCACCCCCATTGGGGTTCTCTAGCTCTAGAGGCACCAAGACTTCGTCTCCAAGTTTCTCCTTGCCTTCTCCACTCTCTCGAAATCAATTCAAGTGAGATGAAAAGAGAAAGTTAAGGGTTTTATCCTTTCATTCACAACCTAAAGGCATCAAAAGAAGATCAGGGAATTTTACAATTGAAACCCCCAACATCCACACTCAAATGAACTTGAGATAACTAACTTATGTGAAAGTGGAGGTTAGACCTTAAGTTACTCTAGAGGGGGGTGAATAGAGTATTAAAACTTTTTAATAATTTTTAAAGCAGAATTAAAATACTGATGTATATATATGTGTAATGCAAAGTGTGTTATATAGTTTGAATAAAGAAAAGCACACAGCACAAAAACAATATAGAAAAGATCACAAGCACAGGGGACACAAGGAATTTATAGTAGTTCCCCAATAAATCTGGGTACATCTACTCTTCTACCACAGCTGGTAGGATATCCACTAGGAGTTTTTGATAAGGTGTCCACACACCGCAGAGCTTTTGATAAGGTGCTCAAGACCAGGGGTTTTTGATAAGGTGTCCACACACACCAATAAGCTTTTGATAAGGTGCTTAAAAACCACACAAGGATTTTTTGATAAGGTGTCTTGCCACCACTGTGTAAACTTTTGAAGGGAGAATTAACCCTGTACAAGATAAGGTAAGAAGGTTTAGAGTGTTCTTCTCTGTCAATATTTCTGAGAGAAGACAAAGAATGTTGAGGATGAAAGCTCCCCCTGTCTGTTTGAAGTTGTTGACAGCTTGAGGATGAAACTTTCACTCCAACAGAGATCTTATGTAGCAGATTAATCTGGAAGAAGTAAATCTTCAGATTATTGTTGCTCTTTGGAAGATTTGAACTTGCAGCAGATCTGAGAGAATGAGTGTTGTTCTCAGAGAGATGAAGATGCTGCCTTATGGAAGAAGAAGACTGAAAGTATATGTTCTTTGTATGTGTTTTCTTCTTCTTCTACTTTCTCTAATCCTTCTGTATTCTTGTTGTTCTCCAAGAACTATATTTCTGAGAGACGTGTAAGAAAAAAATGACTGTGAATCCTTATATCTCACTATAAAGGAGTACAACTGAATTTTTATATATTTCCTTCTTTGATAGCTTTCTGATTTGAATTTCAAATCATCTATTTTTAAGGAATATATTATTCTGACTTAAATCTTTCTTGGAACTGTAACAGCTACCAAAACGATTTTGGCAGGTCCTTTTTGATTCCTTTGTCGTGAAAGATGTCGTAGCATTAAATGTCAATGGCTATTCTTGTCTTGGAATAGAAGGAATAACATAGTATAATAAATGAATAAAAGATCCTTACTAAACTGACTGGATACGTCCAAAAGTACTTCAATAGATCCGTTAAGGTCCTCGGTCTGTGTTCAAGATGATGACAAAATAACTGATATAAGTAATCTGGACGTGTATTTGTCTATCTGAGCTTTAATATAGAATTTGTCGAGCTCTGGCTGGAATTCATCGAACGCTGCTCGCCATTTGTCGAACGCTGCTCAGAGAATGTCGAGTGCTGGAACTGGCTATAATTCTTCAGTCTGCTGAGAAGAATTTGTCGAACGAAACTAGTCATTCGTCGAACGCCACTCGCCATTTGTCGAATGCTGGAAACTTAAATATACCTTAAGTTCTAGCTAATCAATCAGCCTAGATTACTTGACCCTTAAGCTATACAGAGGGGTCAACTTGATCCTAAGTCAAAACATAGTGATCCTAGCCCAAAACAGTAATAGGGTTGTTCCAACAATCTCCCCCTATTTGGGTTAGGATACTATTTGACAATTAATCAAATAAATACAGTAGAAAACATAAACAGCAGAGCATAAAAGATATATATCTGACAGAATGAAAATTCATTTCAGCAGATTGAATAATAGTGCTCTGAGTTCATTACAATCAAAATGTTTAATCAATAACAAAAAATAACTAAGTCTGAACCTCTTTTACTTCTTTGCTGATGGAGGTTTGAAGATGATTATCCTGTTTGGATCTTCAGACTTCTTCTTGCTTAAGTAGAGATCTTGAGCTCCCAGTATAGTTTGAGATTTGACATGAGGGACAAAAGCTTCTGGGTGCTTTTCAAGATATTTTTCAGCATTGAATAACTCTTTGGAGTTGTACTTGTCAAGCTCTTTCCTTCTGTAATCAGACATGGTAGAAATGTTTGTGAAGTCTTTACCTTCTGATTTTGCTTTGTTAATCTGGGCATAAGCAATAGTTTCCTTGAGTCTTGCCATTTGAGATAATCTTTCTTCTTCGGGATATGGAAGATAGGGAACATATTCTGAAATATCAGTTTGATCTTGAAGATCACTTTGAGGATTTGTGGACTTGTGAGAAAATCCATCAGAAATATGAAGTATGTATTCTGAGATTTGAGGTGAAGTAATGACTTGACTCTCTTGTAAAGCAACTGTTGGGTTATTAGAAGGAGGATTGCTGGTTGATCATGATGCTTGAGATCCACTGGAACTACTAGAAATCCTTGAATGTTGAGAACTGGGCTTCTGGGAGAAGGATGATGGAGCTGTTGGATCTTACGGTGCCCTTAGAGGGGGGTGAATAAGGGAATAAAATTTCCTTTTATAATTTTAAGAAAATTACTAAATTGTTTTATAATATGCGAAGGTAAAATAACAATTTAGCTAAATGAATAGAAAATCATGATTTGCAATTTTAGAAATAAGTACTAAATTGTTTTATGATGAAAGAGATTGAAATAAACAATTTAGATTTAGAATTGAAAACTTAGAACACAATATAATAGAGATTACGCCAAGTGATAGAAATCAAGTAAACACAAAAGTGACATGATTATATTATATGAAAAAGTGTTTACATAAATTTGATTTCTATATCGCTAGAAATCGGAGGTGTACAAATGTAAATTTCTTTTCCTTTTCTATACCGACTTGTATCCCCACAAACCGGTTGGCTTTAGCCTATCCTTCCCCGGATATGGCCTCAAGCCGCTCTAGCCAATCCTTCCCCAGATATGGCCTCGAGCACCCCCTAGATCTAATCACCTAGACCTAGTCGCCAACACAAGGCGAATTTCCCCCTAAGTCCTACCCAGACCTAGTCGCCAACACAAGGCGAATTCTCTAAACGGTTACAAAAAGTATGGAATGGAAATAATGAAAAATAATAATAAAACTCCCTATATGAGATCTCTGTAGTCGAGGATGAAGGATCGATGTAGCATAAGCGAGGTAGAAGCGATCGTCCTTCGGATGTAGCGTGACGTAGTCCTCCTCCAGAATTCTCCTTAAGCTTTTTGTGGGAGATCCATCTTCGGCATCATAATAGCACTGGAATTGTGGCACAAGCAACCTCTCTGGGATAGATGATCAAAAAGATCGAAGTTGGCTTTAATTTATAGACCTTGGAGCTAGCGCCTGCGGTAGTACTTAGCGCCTGCGGTATCGTTCGTGTGGAGCAGTTGCGAAACCGTCGATTGTGTGGCTCTATGCATGAACTTGAGATAGCGCCTGGGGTAGCGATAGCGCTGGCGGTAGCGCTCGTGTGGAGCGGTTGCGAAACTGTCGGTGGCTTGGCTATCTGCACGAGCTCAAGTTAGCGCCTGGCGTTAGCGTTAGCGCTGGCGGTAGCGCTAAGGAACCGCTGAGACGAGGCTAACCGCTGAGACGGAAGCTGAGATGAAACCACTGAGACGGAACCAACTGAGCTAGCGCCTGGCGTTAGCGATAGCGCTAAGGAACCGCTGCTTTCAAAAATTGTTTCCATGCTGCCTTCTACCTGTGGAGTATTGCACCTATAGTTCCTGCACACTATAAACACACTACAAGCAATATCAAATACAATATGGGATTTGTTATTCTCAAACAAAGGGATGTGACACACATGTCCAGCAATCTCCCCCTTTTGATAATAACAAATCCTCTAAGCAAGAAATCAACAATAGTGTTTATAGATAAGATAAAAGTGCAACTATAGTATATGATAAGCATGATGAAATTATGCATACTCCCCCTATCTTAATGCTCCCCCTACATAAATGCAATTTATGTTCTACTCCCCCTAAATGATAGATTACATGAATTATTCTCCCCTTAATCTTCTATATTTCTCCTATATAGATTTCTTCAATTAATCTCCCCCTTTTGGTATTATCAAAAGAAGGTGGGGTGAGGGTAGTAAGGAGGCATTCTTTAGGCTAGTTATAAATCATGATCGAGCTTTTGTAATATATGAAATGATAAAAAGTTTAAGCATAGCATATATAAGAGATTTCAAATATAAAGATAAGAGTTGCAAGCAAGCGGAAGATTATAATAAACATCTTTTTGTAGGCATCAAAAGCATAAGTAAAAATATGAGTTTTAGTTCAAAATTGAAAGATGTTTTAACCTTTTTGAAATCTCAAAGTTTTTCATAAAAATACCAAGCATGAAATGAACATATCAAAGAGAGATTATACTACAATGTTACTTAATTCTAAGTTCAAGAAATACCAAAACATTATAGAGATCATGCTAGGTTTATCTAGTGCATTTTTATATAAAGAGTAGTATAGATAAAGCATTAGAATCCAATACTCATGAGAAGAAGTGTTAAGAAAGATAATGATGTGCACATAAGTTTATTTTGGGCAATGTTAACAATTGATTTCAATCAACAAAATACAAGACATATGTAAAGTAAAGTGCACAATAAAACACAAGTAAATTACTTTCACATACTTGTAATGCACATAATTGTTTAACAAAGTGGTGTAATAACTAAGGTTTGCACAAGACACTTTACTATTCTTTCCAAGGTGCTCAACCTCACAATGCTTATGAAGACTTATCAGGAGGTTCAAGTAGTGCTTGGTGGAGTTATATTTATCTACATATATAATTTTTTTGTTCATATTTGTGAGACAACATTCTCCGAATACATTTGTTTTGCAAACCAAAATTTTAACTTAACCACTTTTCTAAATTTCATAAGTGCAATTCAAATGTAGTGTAGGCAATAAACTTATGCAAGTTTTAATTCATTGTACAAATACAATACACAAGCAAGCAATTTTAGATTTAGACACACATGTTGATTACCAAAATAAGTGAGTGAAAGGTATCATTATGAATCATAAAACATTTACTCATACTTAGAGGCATGTTAAGCTTGGTTCTACACATTTTGCATTACAATTGATGCACTTTAAATAGATATATCAAAGCATGATAAGCAAAACAATGTTCATAGTAATTTGAAAGAATATGTTTTAACATTGTAAATAATTCTAAATAATAGAAATCAGACATGCTTGATATTGGCAATAAAGATCATACAGTTTTTTTGTTTTGAATATGATAAGCATGATGAATTCCTTGAAACATAAATTTGAAATCCGTCTGTCCGTCATTCATCGAGACTTCACATGAACATTCGATGAATTGCCTTAGCCATCGTCGAGACTTCACGTGAACATTCGACGAATTGACTTAGCCATTGAAAAATACTGACCAAAGCTTGAAAATTGTCTTCTGTTTTCATTCGTCGGGAGTTCTCGAGAACATTCGACGAATTGACTTAGCCGCACAATTTCCTTCACAAGTCTGCCTTTTTGACTTCTGTCTGCGTTCGTCGATATTCGTCGGGAGTTCATGAGAACATTCGACGAATAGACTTAGCCGCAGAAATTTCTTCTTTAAACTAGAAATTTGGCTTCTGTCTGGATTCGTCGAGATTCATCGGAACTTCACGAGACATCTCGACGAATTGACTTAGCAAAAATTTCTTTTCTTCTGAAAACCTGCTCCACTCCTCAAGTTTTTTTTTTTTTGAAATTTTTTTAATAAAAAACAGAAAAATCACACAAACATATTTTTGTATTTTTGAATTTTGAATTTTTGTAGTTGATTTTTCATAATATGAATAAAACACAAATAACAAAAAAAACATATTTTTGTATTTTTGAATTTTGAACTTTTGTAGTTGATTTTTCATAATATGAATAAAACACAAATAAAAAAAAATATTTTTGTATTTTTGAATTTTGAACTTTTGTAGTTGATTTTTCATAATATAAATAAAATGAAAATAATAAATGTCAGAAATTCAAAAACAAATTAGTACATATAAACTAACATATTTTTAAGGATATTTAGAAATTTTAAAAAACAAAAAATTCACAAACCTACGCTAGCGCTGGCGCTAGTGATAGCGCGGCAAACAGTACGTGATTTTTTGAGAATTTTAAATTTTTTATTTTTGATATTTATTAAGCGTCCTTAGAGTAGTTCCATGCTGAAATTTTAGAATTTTTGGAGATCTCTAGGTGGATCAAATTTGCATGAAACTTTGGCTTTTTCAAATTCTTGTGTTTTTCAAAAACATTTAATCATGAAAAGATAAATTATGAAGACACAAGAGGACATTTTTTATTAAACAACCCAAAATATGCATGATTTAAGTAATAAGTGAATAAAAATGTTCATGCAGTGAGTAATATAAGTATGTCCTAAGATTAAAGACTACCCCGACTAAATGTCTACACCCTAGCCCCGTACTAAGTGACGGATGGGCATGAGGAGCTGCACGCATGCCGTAGGTTGGGGTGTTAGTCCCATATGCACACACTAGAGAACACTCAACCTAGCACTCTTTCCCCCCAGTGCCTCGCAAGGCCCCACTGGAACCCTCCCCGGTTAAGGACAAGACATGACTTAGAGGTTAGGTCTCTAATGCATACAACCCTACGCCCCCGCTATTTTGAGATATGAAGTCATAGGTAAATAATCTTTGGACAACCTTGTTGGATCTTACGGCGCCCTTAGAGGGGGGGTGAATAAGGGAATAAAAATTCTTTTTATAATTTTAAGAAAATTACTAAATTGTTTTATAATATGCGAAGGTAAAATAACAATTTAGCTAAATGAATAGAAAATTATGATTTGCAATTTTAGAAACAAGTACTAAATTGTTTTATGATGAAAGAGATTGAAATAAATAATTTAGATTTATAATTGAAAAACTTAGAACACAATATAATAGAAATTATGCCAAATGATAGAAATCAAGTAAACACAAAAGAGACATGATTATATTATATGCAAAGAGTGATTACATAAATTTGATTTCTATATCGCTAGAAATCGGAGGCGTACAAATGTAAAATTTCTTTTCCTTTTCTATACCGACTTGTATCCTCACAAACCGGTTGGCTTTAGCCAATCCTTCCCCGGATATGGCCTCGAGCACCCCCTAGATCTAATCACCTAGAACTAGTCGCCAACACAAGGAGAATTTCCCCCTAAGTCCTACCCAGACCTAGTCGCCAACACAAGGCGAATTCTCTAAACGGTTACAAAATTATGGAATGGAAATAATGAAAAACAATAATAAAACTCCCTATATGAGATCTCTGGAGTCGAGGATGAAGGATCGTTGTAGCATAAGCGAGGTAGAAGCGATCGTCCTTCGGATGTAGCGTGACGTAGTCCTCCTCCAGAATTCTCCTTAAGCTTTTTGTGGGAGATCCATCTTCGGCAGCATAACAGCACTGGAATTGTGGCACAAGCAACCTCTCTGGGATGGATGATCAAAATGATCAAAGTTGGCTTCAATTTATAGACCTTGGAGCTAACGCCTGCGGTAGTACTTAGCGCCTGTGGTATCGTTCGTGTGGAGCGGTTGTGAAACCATTGGCGGCATGGCTCTGTGCACGAACTTGAGATAGCGCCTACGGTATCTCTAGCGCTGGCGGTAGCGCTTGTGTGGAGCAGTTGTGAAACTGTCGGCGGCGTTGCGATCTGCACGAGCTCAAGCAAGCGCCTGGCGGTAGCGTTAGTGCTGGCGGTAGTGTTAGCGCTGGCGGTAGCGTTAGTGCTGGCGGTAGCGTTAGCGCTAGCGGTAGCATTAGCGCTGGCGGTAGCGCTAAGGAACCGCTGAGACGAGGCTAACTGTTGAGACGGAAGCTGAGATGAAACCGCTGAGACGGAACCAACTGAGCTAGCACCTGGCGTTAGCGATAGCGCTGGCGGTAGCGCTAAGGAACCGCTGCTTTCAAAAATTGTTTCCATGCTGCCTTCTACCTGTGGAGTATTGTACCTTTAGTTCCTGCACACTATAAACACACTACAAGCAATATCAAATACAATATGGGATTTGTTATTCTCAAACAAAGGGATGTGACACACATGTCCAACAAACCTATGCTTTTAAATCTAAGGGTTGATATATAAACAATGGGTTTTGTTTGATGTGATGAGTTATAAAGCCACATAGTTTTTCTACTTTTATGAGATGACGATATGAGATAACTAGCACAATTACTAATATTCAATAAGTGACAATGCTAGTATGAGGAGTTTTGGGTTTAATGTCATGTCATAAGATTAATATTGAAATTGCATTTATTCCAAAATAGAATTTCAAATTATAGATCTAGAATAGAGTGATGATTAAGTTTGATGTATATATTCATTGCAAAGTTGATTCTAGAGTCTACAAATACGATAGATACATGCAATCAATAGCAAAGCATATCAATACACCAAATAATGGAAAGAAAACATTATTCAAATTTTTATCATAAGATTCATAATTCTTATTATTGATTTGAGATATTTCTTGATAGAACATGAATTATGATTTATGATCATAGAGAATTTTGCATAGAATATATGTTAGATCATCATGATGTATGTAAATTCTAATTCTTCTAGACTTATGACAATATGATTTGGTGATTTTCTTTTGAATGAGCATGTTTGAATTGTAAGTCTAGAAAATGATGATCAAGCTATCATATCAAAGACAAAAATCACAAATATATAGTTTTGAAATAAAATGCCATTCAATAATTGAATTTATTGATCTTTGGTTTTGCATGATAATATATGATTCATGAAACAATATTCATAAATATTCTAATGATTAATCCATAAACTATGTGTTTGTTGGAATTTTAGTATTCTATTATAATTTCAAATCACATAGTTATCATGAAATTTGAATAACATTGTAAGTGTTCTACCTAGCATAAATATATAAGCATAGACCAAGAGGCAATGCTAGGATGATGAGTTTGAATGCAATGTTATTACATAGGATTAATGGAGATTATGTTGCATGTAATATGAGAAGTTTTCAAATTAATTTTCTTAAGACCTAGAATGAAATGATTAAACTTTTGATTTGATCTTAATGATACAAGATTATTCTAAGGTCTAAATTACATGCAAACATTGGTGACACACATCACACGCATAATATCTAAATTAATATATGAAATAATTATAATAAGGATAGCATGTGATGAAAAAATCCATAAACACAGAAATTTCCAAATCAAGCAAACTAAAATAGCTTTTAAAACGGAGTTGAAATTGGGCAAGTTGACAGCACCAAAAGAACTCAAATGAGCAAGCCTAGTTTGTCGTTGGATGGATATTTTTGTGCTCTTTCCGAAAATATATTAAACGCGAAAATCAGGCGAGCGGATCAAAAGATATGGATGTTTGAAGTTTTGATCGTAAACTAGCATTTTTGAAAGATTAAACATGCGTTTAGATGAATTTTTGTTTTCAATTTTTCTAGATAATGTTCTTCATTATAAGGGCTATCATATGCAGCAAACAAATATAGAATCAAAAATGTTGCGCATTTTAATTTTTAGTTTAAGCCCTTTAATAAACCATTTAAATCCAATCTTTAAAATAATTTCAATAGTCTTGATAATAATTTCAAAATTCAATTTCTAATGATAATTCAAGACAATTAAGGGTAAAGGATTTAAAAGGATATATTTAAACAATTTAAGATGAGAGATAGATCACTTTGAAAAGTATATGACTTAATGTTCAATTTTAATTCAAATTTGATTTGATAAACATTAGGCTTAATATATGAAAGTCATATTTCATGATATATAAAGTGATCATAGCATGTTGTTCAAAAATAATAAAAAGTAAACAAAAGAAAAGAGACAATAAGCCTATCATGAAGTAGAGTATTGATATTTCATTTTTAATTATTTCTAGTTCATGCAAATGATTGGATACTAATTAATAAGAGATTTAGGTATCCAAAGGGGACCATGTGGGATGGTTCCTTTGGGTACCCAAATACATTGTGATGGCTTTTGGAAAGATAATGATGAATGGGCTTTTTCAAGTAAAGATGATATGTCATTTTTCTTTATGGGTCTCCATTCATACATTGGTTATTTATCACTTAAATTCATATAATGATTATGTGACATCTTTATATGATGATAATTGTTTGAAATATAATTCTTTGGGTATTTATGTTTATTCAAATTATTTTTCAAGATAGCATGATGTTAATAATCATAATGGTTTTTATTATATGGATTCGTTGAAATTTTATAAGAGTGATTGTCTTTCTTTAGAAGTGATTGTTGAAAGAGTGGGTCACAATATGTTGTAAATAATTGATTCTTATTTTGATAATTTTCATTTACACTCTTTCTTATAGACATACTCTTATAATATGAAGGATAATATTTTATAGTTTGATTTTCATGAAAAGTAGTTTTTAAATTTGAGTCATGATTGAAAATATATTGAGACTTATAATAATGACTCTTAAGAATTTTTTGAGGATCATAATTCTTTTTGAAACTAAACTCCTTTTGATTTAATGTGTGAAAATGGTCCTTCTTAGAAATGATTTTGTAAGTTAATTTATCCTTGTTATTCAAAATCTTATGATGAAATTCATTACATGTCATTTGAAATTTTTCAACAAAAGATTTTAATTGTCTTAACTTACAAGTTAAAGTATCATTTTCAATTATCAATTTTTCATTATGCTTTTTAGAAACTAAGAGCCCTTTTTCAATTTCCTTGAATTTTTCTTTTAATATATTGTTATTCAAACAAGGAGTAGGAATTTTAACTAAAGAGCAAGAAAGAGAATTTATCACATCAATATTTGATTCTACGTTATCGTTTGCTTTTAAAGATTTATTTTCTAAACGTAATTTGGAATTAGCAATTTTTAACTTTAAAATTTTACGTTTAGCAATTTTAAGCATACGAGATGTAGAAATGGAATTTGTTACAAAAAGAGGAGTTTTTGATTTTCTTACATTGCTATGGGATGAGGCAAGATTTGGGCCAACGATTCCTTTGACATCTTCTTTGCATTTCTCTTCCATAGTTGAATTTCCGTCTTCTCTTTTGCTTGATGTGTTGCCAACAAATGAGTCCAATATTGTGACGTTGTATTCTTCTTCCTCCAAGCTTAAGTCCTCATCGATTTCTTCTCTTGGATCCATAAGGAATTCCTCGTCGATTTCTCTCTTAGATTTATCTTCCTCCAAGAATAAGTCCTTGTCGATTTCTTCTCTTGGATCCATAAGAAATTCCTCTTGTTCATCATCTGTGGAAGGAAGACTATAAGAATTCTCAAGAAATTTCCAAACTTCATAAGCAGTAGGAAATGTATAAATAAGTTTGAAAATATTTTGATCTAATGCACAATATAGACTATTCTTAGATTTGGCATTTAAAAACATTTCATTTTTATTTAAAATACTTGGGGGTATTTTAATAGTAATATTCCATACTTCCATATCCAAAGATTTAAGAAAGTTTTTCATAAGAAATTTCCACCCATTATAATTTTTGCCTTCAAATAAAGGTGGTGCTAAAGATTTTTCATTTATAGGAAAGTTTCCCCCACTAGTAGAAGCGAGATCATGCGATGCCATTATTCCCGGTTATTAAACCGATTTGGAATAACCTTGCTCTGATACCACTTGTTGGATCTTATGGCGCCCTTAGAGGGGGGGTGAATAAGGGAATAATTCTTTTTATAATTTTAAGAATATTACTAAATTGTTTTATAATATGCGAAGGTAAAATAACAATTTAGCTAAATGAATAGAAAATTATGATTTTCAATTTTAGAAATAAGTACTAAATTGTTTTATGATGAAAGAGATTGAAATAAACAATTTAGATTTAGAATTGAAAACTTAGAACACAATATAATAGAGATTACGCCAAGTGATAGAAATCAAGTAAACACAAAAGAGACATGATTATATTATATGAAAAAGTGTTTACATAAATTTGATTTCTATATCGCTAGAAATCGGAGGCGTACAAATGTAAATTTCTTTTCCTTTTCTATACCGACTTGTATCCCCACAAACCGGTTGGCTTTAGCCTATCCTTCCCCGGATATGACCTCAAGCCACTCTAGCCAATCCTTCCCCAGATATGGCCTCGAGCACCCCCTAGATCTAATCACCTAGACCTAGTCGCCAACACAAGGCGAATTTCCCCCTAAGTCCTACCCAGACCTAGTCGCCAACACAAGGCGAATTCTCTAAACGGTTACAAAAAGTATGGAATGGAAATAATGAAAAACAATAATAAAACTCCCTATATGAGATCTTTGGAGTCGAGGATGAATGATCGTTGTAGCATAAGCGAGGTAGAAGTGATCGTCCTTCGGATGTAGCGTGGCGTAGTCCTCCTCCAGAATTCTCCTTAAGCTTTTTGTGGGAGATCCATCTTTGGCAGCATAACAACACTGGAATTGTGGCACAAGCAACCTCTCTGGGATAGATGATCAAAATGATCGAAGTTGGCTTCAATTTATAGACCTTGGAGCTAGCGCATGCGGTAGTACTTAGCGCCTGTGGTATCATTCGTGTGGAGCGGTTGCGAAACCGTCGGCTGCGTGGCTCTATGCACGAACTTGAGATAGCGCCTGCGATAGAGATAGCGCTGGCGGTAGCACTCGTGTGGAGCGGTTGCGAAACTGTCGGTGGCGTGGTGATCTGCACGAGCTCAAGCTAGCACCTGGCGTTAGCGTTAGCGCTGGCGGTAGCGCTAAGGAACCGCTGAGACGAGGCTAACCGCTGAGACGGAAGCTGAGATAAAATCGCTGAGACGGAACCAACTGAGCTAGCGCCTGGCGTTAGCGATAGCGCTGGCGGTAGCGCTAAGGAACCGCTGCTTTCAAAAATTGTTTCCATGCTGCCTTCTACCTGTGGAGTATTGCACCTATAGTTCCTGCACACTATAAACACACTACAAGCAATATGAAATACAATATGAGATTTGTTATTCTCAAACAAAGGGATGTGACACACATGTCCAATAGGAGCTGATGAGCCTGTTGTTGGAGGAGGAGGAGGATGGTTATATTTGATAGGTTTGTCTGAATAGTAACCAGTTTTCCTCATCTTCTTCCTTCTTTTATTCTCATTCCTTGAGAATTTCATCCAATGAGGTGTATCTTTGTCAAGAGTAATATTATGAAGAACATAATATGGGATATCATTCTCAGGATTTGGAGGCTTGGGAACAGCCTTTGACTTTGCTTTTCTGTTCTTTCTCTTCCTTGACAAGGTATTATCAGAATCACTTCCATTATCTTCTTCATTAGAGTCAGAAGAGGGAATTGGATTATCATATAAATAATTTATCATTTTAAGAGCTTTGATTCTTTGCTCTTCAGCTGCATAGGCTTCATCCTCTGCTTTCCAGATTTCATCAAAGTCTGGAATTGGTGAATCATCAATGAAAAAGTTGGGAATTCAAAATTATTGATAATTTCTTCTGAAGTTTTAACTGAATCATCTGCAAGACTTTGAACTAGAATTGGAACAAGAGCTTGAACTGTTCTTTGAACTGCAAAACTACTAATGATCTTTTTCAACAAAGCTGTATCTATAGGAGCATTGTATGGAACAATTGCTCTGGAATAATCTTGATATTTTGGCAGAACTGAATAAATGGGATTGAATTTAGATAGTAAATGAATAATATCTAGTTGGGTATATTGCCCTCAATATTACCTTGATTTGAAGAGGCATCACTCTCAATGCTAAGGACATATTGTATTTAACAAAGCTATATTTGTGTAGGATATACAGGCACAGGTGACTCAAAAGGTAGGGCCAAACATGGCCTTAGATGAGAAGAAATCATCTACAAGGAGATGAAGATCTGTCTCAGCAGAACCGCTGAGACAAAGGGTCAGAACCGCTGAGACGAGGAGCCGTCTCAGCGGATCCACTGAGAAGGAGACTAGAGCAACCGCTGAGAAGGGGACTGAAGCAACCGCTGAGACTGGAAGCTGTCTCAGCCCAACCGCTGAGACAGATCCAAATGTGCTGACGGGATCTGCTTTTGGCGCAAACGACAATAGAAAGGGAAAAGCAACTCCAATCTGCCCCATACTGTGTCAGGAGGATCGATATAGTCGTTGAATCCTTCTGGAGGTATAAAAGAAGAAGCTAGGGCACAACAACAAGCACTGTTCTATTGAAAAGCTTTTGTTGTACGCCGCAATCGAGCATTCACGTTTCAGCCAGTTGAAGTTGTTCTCTGAAGCTGAAGTTAATCTTCTAAGGGAGATTAGTTAGCTCTTCCTGTACCCACTCAAGAAGGGCAAGTTGATCTTCTGCTTTGCTGAAGGAGAAGATCAAGGTGATTCAAATCTGAAGCTGCTGTCTTTCAGATCTGAAGAAAGGAAATAGAAGACCTGAGAGTAATACTTTTATCTTCTGTATTTAGTACAAACATTTTTAAATCCTTGTAAGGCATTGTTGCCTGAGTGAAAGGTTGTTGAGCCTGTGTGTAAAGCTGTGTTGACAGCTTGAGTGGTAGGACTTCTTGATAGGTCTGAGGTAGGAGATCTATGTGATTTCTGAGAGGTAGGAGTTACATAACTCTGAGGTGTAGGGCTGCTGAGCCTGAGTGTAGGGCTGCTGTGCCTGAGGTAGGATCACTCTTGATCTGAGAAGTTCTGAGGAACTTGTGGTGTAAGCTCAAGGAGCTGAGATTGGAGTTTGTGGCCTTGTCTAAGTCACTGTTAGAAAGGAGAAGGGGGAAAGAAGACTACTCAAGACACCCTGTCTTGAGGAACCTCTATAAATCCTTGTGTGCTCTCTGTGATTGAGTTTTCTGCAGCTAGATACATTAGGATTATATAAAGAAAATAAGTAAAACCTATTCACCCCCCCCCCCCCCCCCCTCTAGGTATTATTGACTACACCTATATAAACTATCAAGTGGTATCAGAGGTAGGTTGATCAAAAGAACTTAACAATTTGATCAGATCCTATACAGGGGTAGTCAAATCTGAAATCCAATGGCCAATAGTGGAATGAAGAAGGAGTTGGGGTCAATGAAGTTGCCCATATGCTCCAAAGAAAACTTTGGTATATGGAAGCAAAGGGTAAGGCTATTCATGGAAGCCTCAGACCCAAGGATCTTTTTGACTGTCAAAAATGGTCCTTATACCTTTGAGAAAGTCTCCACTATTGACCCTACTAGAAAAGTACTTAAGGTATTTTCTGAGCTGACCAATGATGAGATAGTATTGTACACTATGGACAAGAGAGCCCAAAACATAATAGTAAATGTCATTGATGACACTACATTTCAGAACTTGGTACACTGCCAAACTGCCAAGGAAATGTGGGACACATTGGTTGTTTATATGGAGGCAACAGCTGAAGTGAGGGATGATAGAAAGTCACTCCTAAATCAGGAGTATGAAGCCTTCAGACAGCTGAGCCATGAGAATATCTCCATGTGCTATGAAAGGTTCCTTAGGATTGTAATGAACTAAGAACCTATGGAAGGGTGTTCACAGATTATGAACTCAATGACAAGTTCCTTAGATCTCTAACTAGAGATTGGGACACTAAAATATGTGCAATAAGGGAAGGGGAAAGACTTGGAGAAACCCCTACCCATACACTATTTGGGAAACTGCTCTCATATGAAATGCAGCTTTCTGCAAGAAAGGAGGAGGACACCTCCTCCAGGGCTCACACAAGGGAGAGATCTGTTGCTCTCAAAGCTGAAAGCTCTAAGAAGAACAAGGGTAGAGTGCAGTCACCTCCAAGAAAGGCTGCTGAATCTGAGAAATCTGAAAGCTGCAATTCAGATAGCTCCTCTTCTGATGAGGAGTTTGCTGCCTTCACAAGGCAGTTCAAGAAGATGATCAAGAGGAAACAATGGAAGAACAAACCTTCCTCCTCTTCTCATCCCAAGAAGGATCATTACAGATCTGAGAGGCAACATCCCAAAGGGGACAGGTATGACTCTAAATCTAGTAAACATGTTTCAACTAACATAATTTGCTATTGCTGTAGTAAGCCTGGACATGTCATTGCTGACTGTCCAGTTAAGAGAAAGGAAAGAGGTGACAAGAAGCCTCATCACCAGAAGGAGAGGAAGGGAGAAAAATCCTTCCTAGCTAAGAAAGGCAAAAGCTGGAGTGAATCTGAATCTTCATCTTCAGATTCAGATGGTGAGGAGGAAGCCTACTTGGGGTTGTTTGCTGATCAGGAGGAAGAAGACTGTCATGCTGCCAGGATAGGAATCAGAGCCCCTCTATCACATTCAGATAGTGATGTAGAGGAGGATGAGGTCACTCTAGAAGACCATGGGCTGATGGCTATAATTGAAAATGAGGACAGCCACAGCAATTCAGAACATGAGCAGGTATTGATACACTGCATTTCTTCTTCTTCTGATTATGAAACAGGTCCAGAATCTGAATTTCCTCCATCTAAAGTTGGAAGTGAATCAGATTCTGAGGAGGATGTCAATCAATTGATTGATAGGTATGGTACACTCCTAGAAGCTCTGAAAAGGAGCAAAAAGCTAGCCAAGAGGCAAGCCCAAGAAATTACTTCCCTAAAGCAATCAAAATCTGAGTGCATTGAGCATGCTACCCAGCTAGCTCTAATGAGCAAGGAGATTGGCAAGCTAAAGGGAATGTCAATCATCCATGTGGGCACCATAAGCCACAAGAACAAGATCATTAAGGATCTTGAAGAAAAGCTCCTCAAGGAGAGGATGCTGGTGGCTCAATTCTCCAAGCCCAAATCTGTGCTACCTATTATTGACACCTTCTCCTTTCAAACCAATAGGAGAGGTTTAGGGTTCAATAAAATGGAAGTAGGAGAAGGGAGTGGAGTAAAGAGAAAGGAGAAGGCTAAGCCTCAACCCACCTTTCAAAAGGTAATACTTCCCTCCAACAGGTATGACCATGAAAGCATTTATGGTCACTGGAAGAATGAGAGGTGCTATAGGAAGGAAAATGCTCCTTCATATAGTGGAAGAAAGGGAATGGGATTGAGTGTCTTAAAGGATCCCCATGTGGAAATTCAAATGGCCCAACATGGACCATTTGTTTTTGGTACTTCAGCCACATCATTCATGAATAAGAAGGCAAGCCCTTCTAAGGTTGAATCAGTCAAGAAAATGACTGCTGCCAAATCTATAAACATGTCTGAGTGCTCAGTGTCAGATGCCATCAAATCTTGTATGGCTGCCAAGTCATTGCAAGCTGATGCAATCAGGAGAAAGAGCATCAAGACAGCACACAGAATGACATTCAGTCAAATCATTGCTGAAAGGAACAGGAAAAATGTTGCTGTATCTATTCCTGAACATAAGGACTGTGTTGCACAATCCTCAAAAAATGCTCAGAAGAGAAGATACAACATTCATGAGTGTTGGTGTTGTGGCAAAGTGGGACACTTTTCATGTACAACCCTGAATTCGCCGAGCGAACCCCCGGGACTCGAGGTATTTAAGACTTGTTTTTCCTACAATGGCGGAGGACAAGAATAGGGGGAGGTGAATCAATCATCCCTTGTTGACCATGGCCGGCTCAGACACGACCACTAGCGTCGGCGGTAGCGCCACCGCTGGGCGCTAGCCCTCCTCAGCCGTCTCGACGGCACCGCTGAGATCGCTCGGTCGTCTCGCAAGTATGCCGAGACGAGTCGCTAGCGCCGGCGGTAGCACTACCGTCGGGCGCTAGCTAATCTAGCTCAGGACCAAGGCAAGGGGGCGAGCTCCTCTCGCCCCCATCCCCTCCAGGGGGGCGAGCTCCTCTCTCCCCCCGCGCCCCCAGCAGCAGGGGGGCGAGCTCCTCTCGCCCCGCACCAAGGCAAGGGGGGCGAGCTCTTCTCGCCCCCATCCCCTCCAGGGGGGCGAGCTCCTCTCGCCCCCCGCGCCACCAGCAGCAGGGGGGTGAGACCCCAGGGGGGGAGAGCTCCTCTCGCCCCGCCCCAAGGCAAGGTGGGCGAGCTCCTCTCTCCCCCATCCCCTCCAGGGGGACGAGCTCCTCTCGCCCCCCGCGCCCCCAGCAGAAGGGCGAGACCAGCAGGGGGGCCGCCACTAGCTGGGTCTCGCCCAGCCCCAGCAGCAGGGGGGAGAGACCCCAAGGGGGGCGAGCTCCTCTCGCCCCGCCCCAAGGCAAGGGGGAGAGCTCCTCTCGCCCCCATCCCCTCCAGGGGGGCGAGGTCCTCTCGCCCCCCGCGCCACCAGCAGAGGGGCGAGACCAGCAGGGGGGCCGCCCCTAGTGTTGGAGTTGCCATTGTGATCTAGAAGTGGTCAAACATGTAATCTCGCTGCCAACGCGATATGAGCCTGCAGGGTCGCACATAAGAGCATGTGGAGAAGATGGAAGATTGACTGTGTTGGTAAAGGTTACCAATCACCATATATTTAGAATGGGGAAGTCCAGCAAATGTTGCTGTCTAAATTCGTCGGATATGATTCGTCGGATTCGTCGGGTTTACACGGATTGGATTCGTCGGATTCGTCGGGATTCGTCGGGTCATTCCGTGGAAACTCGACGAACTGTGACAGAGATCCTTCACTCGACAAAGTGTTGTCGTCTGTCTGGATTCGTCGGATTCGTCGGGATTCGTCGGGTCATTCCGTGGAATCTCGACGAATCATCACAGAGAGCCTTGACTAGGCAATTGTTGCCGTCTGTTGTGATTCGTCGGATTCGTCGGATTGTCCCGTGAAGACTCGACGAATTGTAACAGAGATCATTTTCTCGGCAAATGTTGCCGTCTGATCTGATTCGTCGGATTCGTCGGATTGTCCCGTGAAATCTCGACGAATGATCTTCCGTGGAATTCCGATGAATTGTAACAGAAGCCCTTATTCTGATGTGTGGTCTGCGGATAGCGATTCTTCTAGAAGCTGTTTATCCTTTGGGTATAAATAGGACTTCATTTTAGGGTTCACATAACTCACGAAGAGAAAGGCCGACGGAAGTGTTCCGCTCTCGCCCGAACCCTAGACGGAAGGAGTTCCGTCGCTCGATCGCGTCCGCCGACCTCCTCTCCGGCGATCGTCGCCGTGTGTGTTCTTCCTGGAGCGAACCTAGCAGTTCGTGGAAGTGCAAGGTGCAGCCTTTCTTCCTTCCGAGTTGCGTGCGACGTGACTTGGCGTTCTCCCGGCTCGTGTGGACTTCTGTAGAGACGTAGACATAATTCTACGTGAGAACTCTTCTTGCCACCGACAGGAATCAACTCTTGGAGCATCTTGGTTGGATTTGATCCAACCCCATTGAGGTAATTTTTACCTAGCATTTTGTTAACTTCTTGATTCAACATTCATGGCCGATCCAAGCATTTTTGGGTTGTTTCTGTTTACTTCCGCTGCGCCTACATCTGATGTATGGCTCTAGAAAAACCCAACACCTAGCTGGGTCTCTCCCAGCCCCAGCAGAGGGGCGAGACCAGCAGGGGGGCCGCCCCTAGCTGGGTCTCGCCCAGCCCCAGCAGAGGGGCGAGACCAGCAGGGGGGCCGCCCCTAGCTGGGTCTCGCCCAGCCCCAGCAGAGGGGCGAGACCAGCAGGGGGCCGCCCCTAGTTGGGTCTCGCCCAGCCCCAGCAGAGGGGCGAGACCAGCAGGGGGGCCGCCCCTAGCTGGGTCTCGCCCAGCCCCAGCAGAGGGGTGAAACCAACAGGGGGGCCGCCCCTAGCTGGGTCTCACCCAGCCCCAGCAGGAGGGGGGCGAGACCCCAGGGGGGCGAGCTCCTCTCGCCCCGCCCCAAGGCAAGGTGGGCGAGCTCCTCTCGCCCCCATCCCCTCCAGGGGGCGAGCTCCTCTCTCCCCCCGCGCCCCCAGTAGCAGGGGGGCGAGACCCCAGGGGGGGCGAGCTCCTCTCGCCACGCCCCAAGGCAAGGGGGGCGAGCTCCTCTCGCCCCCATCCCCTCACGCAGAAAGAAGAGGAAGAAAAAAGGATATGTTTGAGTTACCTAACTGTGACCTCCACGATGAGGAGGGGCACGCGACGACCGCCTGCCCTGAGTTCTTGAAATAAAGGATGCGAGGGGTCCGAGGCGGCAATTGCAACTACCAGAAGAAGTTGAGGAAGACCGGGCCTGCGAGTGGGAGACTCAGTTCGGTTTCCACGCTTAGTTTTCTTTTCATTCCCTAAGTTCATGTAATGCGATGTTTCGTTTCCATGCCTTGTTTTCTCACATGTATTAGAATGATTAATATAATGAAAGTTTTTCAAAAAACAGTTAGCCCCGATGCTGGCCCACTGACCAGGCTCCCACCAAGCTGGCAGGGCCGGAAACCGCTCGGGGTAGGAAGGAAAAATACTCCACCTCTAGTTGAGCCTGGCTCCTAGAGTGTGTCGACCTTGTATCCACCTCTAGTTGAGCCTGTCTCTTAGAGTGTGTCGACCTTGTATCCACCTCTAGTTGAGCCTGGCTCCTAGAGTGTGTCGACCTTGTATCCACCTCTAGTTGAGCCTGGCTCCTAGAGTGTGTCGACCTTGTATCCACCCCTAGTTGAGCCTGGCTCCTAGAGTGTGTCGACCTTGTATCCACCCCTAGTTGAGCTTGGCTCCTAGAAGGTGTCGACTTTTGCCCCGAGCAGACCCGCTGACCAGGCTCTCACCTAGCTGGCAGGGTCGTAGGCTCACTCGGTGGCAGGTTTCAAACGCAGTTAGCCCCGAGCAGACCCGCTGACCAGGCTCTCACCTAGCTAGCAGGGCAGTAGGCTCACTCGGTGGCAGGTTTCAAAGGCAGTTCGCACTGAGCTGACCCGCTGACCAGGCTCTCACCTAGCTGGCAGGGTCGTAGGCTCACTCCGTGGCAGGTTTCAAAGGCAGTTAGCCCCGAGCAGACCCGCTGACCATGCACTCACCTAGCTGGCAGGGTCGTAGGCTCACTCGGTGGCAGGTTTCAAAGGCAGTTAGCCCCGAGCAGACCCGCTGACCAGGCTCTCACCTAGCTGGCAGGGTCGTAGGCTCACTCGGTGGCAGGTTTCAAAGGCAGTTAGCCCCGAGCAGACCCGCTGACCAGGCTCTCACCTAGCTGGCAGGGCCGTAGGCTCACTCAGTGGCAGGTTTCAAAGGCAGTTAGCCCCGAGCAGACCCGCTGACCAGGCTCTCACCTAGCTGGCAGGGCCGTAGGCTCACTCGGTGGCAGGTTTCAAAGGCAGTTAGCCCCGAGCAGACCCGCTGACCAGGCTCTCACCTAGCTGGCAGAGTCGTAGGCTCACTCGGTGGCAGGTTTCAAAGGCAGTTAGCCTCGAGCAGACCCGCTGACCAGGCTCTCACCTAGCTGGCAGGGCCGTAGGCTTACTCGGTGGAAGGTTTCAAAGGCAGTTAGCCCGGAGCATACCCGCTGACCAGGCTCTCACCTAGCTGGCAGGGTCGTAGGCTCACTCGGTGGCAGGTTTCAAAGGCAGTTAGCCCCGATGCTGGCCCGCTGACCAGACTCCCACCTAGCTGGCAGGGCCGGGAACCGCTCAGAGGCAGGAAGTTCTCTAAATATTTTTCCCCCGAGGGTACTCCGCTAGCCGGGCTCTCGCTAGCCGGTGAGGTGGGAAGACCTCTCGAGGAGGCTGTGTTTTTTCTCCCGAGGGTACTCCGTTAGCCTGGCTCTCGCTAGCCGGTGAGGTGGGAAGACATCTCGGGGAGGTTGTATGTTTTTCTCCTGAGGTGGTCTCGCTAGCCGGGCTCTCGCTAGCCGGCGGGGTTGGAAGACCACTCGGGGTGGCTGTATGTTTTTTCCCAAGATGGTATCGCTAGCTGGGCTCTCACTAGCCGGCAGGGTGGGAGGACCTCTCGAGGAGGCTTTATGTTTTCCCTCAAAATAGCTTCGTTCGCCGGATTCCCAGCGACGCTCGTCGAATATGCAGGGTTGGACGTTTCTTTCCGAGCGCGTACCTCGCTCGAAAAGAGCGGGGATTGTGTATAACCCTGAATTCGCCGAGCGAACCCCCGGGACTCGAGGAATTTAAGACTTGTTTTTCCTACAATGGAGGAGGACAAGAATAGGGGGAGGTGAATCAATCATCCCTTGTTGACCATGGCCGGCTCGGACACGACCGCTAGCGTCGGCGGTAGCGCCACCGCCGGGCGCTAGCCCTCCTCAGCCGTCTCGATGGCACCGCTGAGACCGCTCGGTCGTCTCGCAAGTATGCCGAGATGAGTCGCTAGCGCCGGCGGTAGCACAACCGCCGGGCGCTAGCCAATCTAGCTCAGAACCAAGGCAAGGGGGCGAGCTCCTCTCGCCCCCATCCCCTCCAGGGGGGCGAGCTCCTCTCTCCCCCCGCGCCCCCAGCAGCAGGGGGAGAGACCCCAGGGGGGGCGAGCTCCTCTCGCCCCGCCCCAAGGCAAGGGGGCGAGCTCCTCTCGCCCCCATCCCCTCCATGGGGCGAGCTCCTCTCGCCCCCCGCGCCCCCAGCAGCAGGGGGGCGAGACCCCAGGGGGGCGAGCTCCTCTCGCCCCACCCCAAGGCAAGGGGGGCGAGCTCCTCTCTCCCTCATCCCCTCCAGGTGGGCGAGCTCCCCCCCCCCCCCCTCGCGCCCCCAGCAGAACGGCGAGACCAGCAGGGGGGCTGCCCCTAGCTGGGTCTCGCCCAGCCCCAGCAGCAGGGGTGCGAGACCCCAGAGGGGGCGAGCTCCTCTCGCCTCGCCCCCATCCCCTCCAGGGGGGCAAGCTCCTCTTGCCCCCCGCGCCCCCAACAGAGTGGCGAGACCAGCAGAGGGGCCGCCCCTAGCTGGGTCTCGCCCAGCCCCAGCAGAGGGGCGAGACCAGCAGGGGGGCCGCCCCTAGCTGGGTCTCGCCCAGCCCCAGCAGAGGGGCGAGACCAGCAAGGGGGCCGCCCCTAGCTGGGTCTCGCCCAGCCCCAGCAGAGGGGCGAGATCAGTAGGGGGTCCACCCCTAGCTAGGTCTCTCCCAGCCCCAGCAGAGGGGAGAGACCAGCAGGGGGGCCGCCCCTAGCTGGGTCTCGCCCAGCCCCAGCAGAGGGACGAGACCAGCAGGGGGGCCGCCCCTAGCTGGGTCTCGCCCATCCCCAGAAGAGGGGCGAGACCAGCAGGGGGGCCGCCCATAGCTGGGTCTCGCCCAGCCCCAGCAGCAGGGGGGAGAGACCCTTGGGGGGGCAAGCTCCTCTCGCCCCGCCCCAAGGCAATGGGGGCGAGCTACTCTCGCCCCCATCCCCTCCAGGGGGGCGAGCTCCTCTCGCCCCACGCGCCCCCAACAGCAGGGGGGCGAGACCCCAGGGGGCCGAGCTCCTCTCGCCCCGCCCCAAGGCAAGGGGGGAGAGCTCCTCTCGCCCCCATCCCCTCCAGGGGGCGAGCTCCTCTCGCCCCCCGCGCCCCCAACAGCAGGGGGCGAGACCCCAGGGGGGGCGAGCTCCTCTCGCCCCGCCCCAAGGCAAGGGGGCGAGCTCCTCTCACCCCCATCCCCTACAGGAGGGCGAGCTCCTCTCGCCCCCCGCGCCCCCAGCAGAAGGGCGAGACCAGCAGGGGGGCCGCCCCTAGCTGGGTCTCACCCAGCCCCAGCAGAGGGGAGAGACCAGCAGGGGGCCGACCCCCGGGTCTCGCCCCACCCGGTTAATGGGCTCGCCGAGCCCCACGAGGTATCCCCTCTCGCCCAGTTCCGGGGGGAGGGGTCGGTCTGCGTTTAGCGCCTCAGAACAGCGGGATTTGGTTATCCGCAGCCAAATCCGAGGGTATTTTGGTAATCTGATAGGCCATAGTTTGGTTATTTGCAGCCGAATCCAGAAATCCTATAAATAGGACCAAGGGGCACCATTTGAGGAGGATGATTCTAGGCTAGCTCTCTCCCTCTCTCTCCCTCCCCAAGTCTCTCTAGGGGGTGAGGAGAGCCTCCAGTGGTGCCCAAGCTTAGTTGAGAAGAAATCATCTACAAGGAGATGAAGATCTGTCTCAGCAGAACCGCTGAGACGAAGGCTCAGAACCGCTGAGACGAGGAGCCGTCTCAGCGGATCCAATGAGAAGGAGACTGGAGCAACCGCTGAGAAGGGGACTGAAGCAACCGCTGAGACTGGAAGCTGTCTCAGCTCAATCGCTGAGACAGATCCAAATGTGCTGACGGGATCTGCTTTTGGCGCAAACGACAATAGAAAGGGAAAAGCAACTCCAATCTGCCCCATACTGTGTCAGGAGGATCGATATAGCCGTTGAAGCCTTCTAGAGGTATAAAAGAAGAAGCTAGGGCACAACAACAAGCACTGTTCCATTGAAAAGCTTTTGCTGCACGCCGCAATCGAGCATTCACGTTTCAGCAAGTTGAAGTTGTTCTCTGAAGCTGAAGTTAATCTTCTAAGGGAGATTAGTTAGCTTTTCCTATACCCACTCAAGAAGGGCAAGTTGATCTTCTGCTTTGCTGAAGGAGAAGATCAAGGTGATTCAAATCTGAAGCTGCTGTCTTTCAGATCTGAAGAAAGGAAACAGAAGACCTGAGAGTAATACTTTTATCTTCTGTATTTAGTACAAACATTTTTAAATCCTTGTAAGGCATTGTTGCCTGAGTGAAAGGCTGTTGAGCCTTTGTGTAAAGCTGTGTTGACAGCTTGAGTGGTAGGACTTCTTGATAGGTCTAAGGTAGGAGATCTGTGTGATTTCTGAGAGGTAGGAGTTACATAACTCTGAGGTGTAGGGCTGCTGAGCCTGAGTGTAGGGCTACTGTGCCTGAGGTGTAGGGCTGCTGAGCCTGAGTGTAGGGTTGCTGTGCCTGAGGTAGGATCACTCTTGATCTGAGAAGTTCTGAGGAACTTGTGGTGTAAGCTCAAGGAGCTGAGATTGGAGTTTGTGGCCTTGTCTAACTCACTGTTAGAAAGGAGAAGGGGGAAAGAGGACTACTCAAGACACCCTGTCTTGAGGAACCTCTATAAATCCTTGTGTGCTTTCTGTGATTGAGTTTTCTGCAGTTAGATACATTATGATTATATAAAGAAAATAAGTAAAACCTATTCACCCCCCCCCCCCCCCCCCCCCCTCTAGGTATTATTGGCTACACCTATATAAACTATCATATCTAAGGAGGGATGAATATAAATATCATTAATTTCTTCTATGGCTGGTATTACAGATGCTTCAGCCAGATCAAGCATTTCAAAATCAGAAATATGAATTGTTTCTTCAATAACAACTGTATCTGTATCTTCAACAAAAACTGTGGCCTCTGAAATTAGAGCTTCTGGACTTCTTCATGAGGCATCTCCGCCTGCCTAACTTCAAGGAGACCTGAATCTAGGCCCCTAGAAGAAGGGACAGAGATGGAGGAGGGAATTGAAGATATAGTAGAAGATAGTTCAGAGATTGCTTGAAGAATTGGAGCAATTTTTGCATCCAATGTGGAGTCAAGAGTAGAAAGAATGTTGTAGACTGGAGCAAGTTTTGCATCCAGGATTTGATCAATTTTTGGAAGAATATAGTCAAGAATTTGATCTGCAACAGATTGAAAATGTAAAAATAACATTTCAGGTTGTTGAGATGAAGATGGTTGAGAAGTGGATGGAAGGGGGGTTGGTACAAAAATGTTTGCAACATTTGCATGTTGTTGAGGTATGTTAGAATGAATGGAGCAAGAGTGATGGATGGGTGAGTGATAGTCATCATGCATTAGAGATTGAGGTGGAGAAGTATGGGTGGTTAGAAAGGTAGATGAGGATGGAATGTCATCAATTTGTGTGGGAGAGTTTGGAGATGGAGATTGTGCAGGGGAAATATTTTGAGGTGGAGATGGGAGAGGAGGAGAAGAAACAAGATGAGGAGGAGAAGAAGCTTCTAGAAGGGGTGAGGGAGTGACTGGATCAGTCCTTGTGCCTTTTCTTCTTTGTAACTGCGCCTGTGTTCTTTTTGATAAACACCCTGTCCCACTTGGCAAAGAGAGTTGAGGTCAGCTTCTTGCTAGCATTAATGGTCACCTTGGGAGAGACCATAAGTTCTTGGTGTCTTTCCTGCAAAACAATTCCTATGATCCTTCCAAAGCAGACATTATCCTTTGAAATCTTCTTCTTAATCAATCCAAAGAAGATTGATCCCCAATTCACTTTCTTCTTTTCCATTATGGCCACCATCACCATAAATTGGTGCCTATTAATATAATCATGTCCTATTGTTTTCCCTAACAACACTTTGCCAACTATATCAGAAAGAAACTTATATTCCATAGATAAGTTCTTCTTTAGCAGGTGATTAGGGTTTCCAGTGGAATGACCCATTTTAATCAGTGCTTCACCAGTTTCAGCAGAGCTGAGCTCTATTTTGTCATCACCATTAACAAAGCCAAAAACTTCAGTTAAAATGGTAGGGGTAAGAGAGACCTGGTGTCCTGAGATAGTTCCTGTCAGACTTTCATCTTCCTACTTAACTGTAAAACACCATTCCTTGATTTCTGCAGTGTGCAGTTTTATCCTCATGCTCATTAACTTCTTTAACTGCTGCTCTTCAAACAGTTGAAGAATATCCTTGAAGATTTGGTCAGATTGAGTGAACGATTCCATGTCGATGTCAAACCCAGCATCGAACTTCATCGAATATAGCGCGGCTAGAGAAATCGCCATTTGTACCTACAAGAGAGAAAGATCAAGTGCAGAGAGGAACTAGAGGGAAATGATTTCTGTAAGCGCAATCTATTACAAAATAGAAAAAGATATTATATATACCGGAGAAGGAGGCGCATTTGAGGAGCGGGGTTCGGCAAAAACCTAATAAAAACAGAAGTCAAAAAGACTTTAGGTCTCCGTCAGACAGCGTTCGACAAAAATATCCTTTTCGTCGACCACCGTTCGACAAATGAAATTGTCTTTATCGATTCTGAAGTCAACAGGTTTGTCGACCGCCGTTCGACAAATGGTTCAAATTTGTCATCCTCCGTTCGACGAATTTAGGGGATAAATAGAAATGTTAATTTTTAACATATTGAATCTCCATCTATCATTCCTAGTTGATTTATAAAGAAGATGTGCTTCTTTTCATCCAATGGGTTGGTGAAAATGTCAGCTCTTTGTAAATCAGTAGAAATGAACTGTAGGCAAATTTTATTTTTATCCACATTATCCCTAAGGAAGTGGTGCCTAATCTCTATGTGTTTAGTCCTACTATGGAGAACTGGATTTTGTGCTATAGATATTGCACTTGTATTGTCACAAAATATGGTAGATTTATTTAAGTTGATACCATAGTCTAGGAGTTGATTTTGTATCCACAACATCTGTGAGCAGCAACTGCCAGCAGCCATGTATTCAGCTTCAGCTGTTGATGTAGACACAGCTGTCTACTTTTTACAAAACCAAGACACAAGCCTATCACCAAGAAACTGACAAGTTCCTGATGTGCTTTTCCTGTCTACTCTGCATCCAGAATAATCTGAATCTGAGAATCCAGTTAATTCAAATTCAGATGTTGTTGGATACCAAAGTCCTAGATTAAGGCAACCCTTTATATATCTCAAAATCCATTTTAATAAAATTAAGTGAGATTCTTTGGGGTTAACTTGAAATCTAGCACAAATACATGTAGCAAACATTATGTCAGGTCTACTAGTTGTTAGATAAAGTAGTGAGCCAACAATTGCTCTGTATACTTTTGAATCAACAGGTTTCCCTGATTCATCATTAACAACAACAGCATTTGAGGGCATGGGTGTTTTCATGGTGGAAGAATCAGACATACCAAATCTTTTCACTAATTCCTTAGCATACTTAGATTGGGATATGAAGATTCCATTTGGATTTTGCTTCACTTGAAGACCAAGGAAGTATGATAACTCACCCATACTACTCATTTCAAATCTTGATTGCATTAGATTGGAAAATCTTTTGCACAAATTTGAATTAGTATAGCCAAAGATAATGTCATGTACATATATTTGAACTAGTAAAGTTTGATCTTTATGTACTTTGTAAAATAAGGTTTTGTCTACTATGCCTCTACAGAAATTGTTTTCCAAAAGAAAACTAGCTAAAGTCTCATACCATGCTCTAGGAGCTTGTTTGAGACCATAAAGAGCTTTCTTGAGCTTAAATACAAAAGAGGGTTGAGTTGGAGAGATAAAACCTGGTGGTTGTTCCACATAAACTTCTTCTTTGATTTCTCCATTTAGGAATGCACTCTTTACATCCATTTGATTAACTTTGAATCTTTTGTATGCAGCAAATGCAAGGAAGATCCTGATTGCTTCTAACCTTGCAACTGGTGCAAATGTCTGATCATAGTCTATCCCTTCTTCGTATGAGTATCCTTGAGCTACTAGCCTAGCTTTATTTCTCACAATATTTCCCTCTGCATCAAGTTTGTTCCTGTAGATCCATTTGGTTCCAATCACTGGATAGTTCTTTGGTCTTAAAACTAAATCCCAAAACTTGTTCCTTTCAAATTGGTTGAGCTCCTCTTGCATTGCAAGAATCCAATTTGGATCTTGTTCTGCATCTTTTATGGTTTGAGGTTCAACTTGTGATAGAAAGCAGGTGTGCATCTGATTTTGATGTAGCTGATGCCTTGTTTGAACACTTGCTGAAATATCTCCAATCACTTGTGAAATTGGATGATCTCTAACTGTGATGGGTTCAATAGTTAGAGTTGGTTCAGCAATTGTATCCACTTGGGGAATTTGTTCAGTTGCTATATTTTGTGAAAAATGATCTGCTGTTGTTTGTTCTGAACTTTCAGCAAAAACTGGGAAGTCTTCTTCTTCACTTTCTTCCTCATTTTACTGTTCAAGATTCAGAATTCCTTCTTTATGTAGAGCTAATTGATCTAGCTGCTCACATAATATAGGTACCTGCAGATTTTCTATGGTAGAAGGAATATTCTCCTTGTAAAACATGTTAGTTTCATCAAAAGAGACATGCATAGATTCTTCTATTTTAAGAGTAGATTTATTATAAATCCTATATGCTTTACTGATTTGAGAATAACCTAAGAAAATTCCTTCATCTGATTTTGGTTCAAATTTCCTAAGGTATTTCTTATCATTATTGTGAATGTAGCATCTACAACCAAATGTTCTAAAATAGTTAACTTTAGGTTTCTTCCCTTTAAGTAATTCATAAGGAGTCTTTCCCTTAAGTTTGTGTATCAAACTTCTATTCAGAACATAATTTGTTGTGCTAACAGCCTCTGCCCAAAAGGATAAGGACAGATTAGCATCTGCAAGCAATGTCCTTGCTGATTCAATTAGAGTTCTATTTTTCCTTTCAACTACCCCATTTTGTTGAGGAGTTCTAGGAGCTGAGAAACAATGTCTGATACCTTCCATCTCACAGAATTCTTGCATAAGAAGAGACTCAAACTCAGTACCATGATCACTTCTGATCAATGCAACTACAGTAGAGTACTCAATCTGTATGCTCTTAAGAAATTCTGTAAGAACTTTAAAGTTATCTGACTTTTCTCTCAAAAAGAACACCCAAGTGAATCTAGAGAAGTCATCTATAATAACTAGAGTGTAAGACTTCCCCCCTAAACTCTTTGTTGCTATAGGCCCGAAAAGGTCCATATGTAGCAAATATAAGATTCTAGGTGAATCACTTTTAGATAATGATTTAAAACTGTTTTTAGTTTGCATACCTAGTTGACATGCCCTACAAAGACCTTCTTTCTTATATGATCCTGAGGGTAATCCTCTAACAAGATTGTCCTTAGACAGTTTGGCAATGGTCCTAAGGTTTACATGTCCTAATCTCTTATGCCAAAGTTCACTAGACTTGCTTCCATCACTAAATAAACAAACTTCTGAAGTAGATGAATTGAAATTTACTAAATATATATTACCTTGCCTAATACCTGATAAAACAGTAGTATTATCAGTAGATTTAATAAGGCAATTCAATTTATTAAAAGTTACCTGATACCCTTCATCACATAATTGACTTATGCTGATGAGGTTGTGCTTCAGTCCCTTGACATAAGCTACCTCTTTGAAGGTGACTTTTCCAACCTTGACTTTTCCATAGCCTTTGGTCTGTCCATAGTTGGAGTCTCCAAATACAACCTTTGGTCCAAGCTTTGCCTTGTAGTTGTTCGGGTTGGCCTTGTTTCCTGTCATATGCTTTGAGCAGCCACTATCCAGATACCACTTTTCATTTATTCTTGGATAGCTATGTACCTGCAATGACAGAAAAATAAACTAGTTGTTTTTGACCCAGACTACCTTGGGTCCTTTTGTTTTACCACAAAATTCAGAAATAAAGGATATTTCAGGCTGATCGTTATAGCCTTGTGGGTGGAATCTCCTTGGAGGTATTACCCACTCAGTAAAAGGATTTTTAGCATATTTAGAATTAGAATTCTTAGAACTTTCTGTATAATATCTGTTCGACAAATTTGGGTAAATTTGTCGACCGCCGTTCGACGAATGTGCATGATTTTGTCGAGCGTCGTCCATATAATAACTATACTGAATGTCTGTTCTCAGTTTTCGTCGATCTCCGTACGACAAATTGAAGTCTTTTTGTCGATCTCCGTTCGACGAATTCTTCTGAATTCTTTTATTATTAATATTTTTGCTTGAAATATCTTTATTGGCTTCAGTAGCCTCTTTGCCTTTAGCAGAGACGAATTTTATGGGTGTAGAAAGGATGTTTTTCTTAATTAGAGGTGGCTCACTTGATGAAGCACCCAAGCCCAGTATGCTATTGAGTTTAGCATTGACAGTGCTTGTGATGTTCATCAGTTTGATACTTCTCCCATTTAGGGATTCTTCAAATCTCTTGGCCTCAGATAATTTATTCTCAATGAGAATAGTATGTTCTCTGGAGGCTGCCAACTCTTTCTTAAGAGTAGCATTCTCTTCACTTAAGTTATTCATTTCAGCTAGCTTAAGTCTGAGTGAGATTATTTCCTTCTCAGATTTAATTAAGTCTAGGCAAAGGACTTTGAATTCATCCTTGAATTCAATAGAAGTAAAGTCTGATCAGCATCATCTTCTGCTTCTGATTTTTCTTCATCAGAATTGTTGGTTGAGGCATTGATTGTCATCATGCAGAAATTCTTCTCTTCTTCATCATTATTGAAGCTGGATGAAGAAGCATATCCTGACTCACTGTCTGAGTCATAAATGGCCATTAAGCATTGGTCATTTTCTTTTGTTTCTTCCTCGGAAGAGCAGGATGAAGACTCTGATTCAGATTCTGTTTCACTCCAGGATTTTGCTACAAATCCTCTCCCTTTCTTTTGGTGATTGTGGGAGGAAGATTTGCTGGAGTTTCTCTTTTCTTTCTTTTCTTTTCTCTTATCCTTCTTGTCCTTCTTGGTTTGATTTTCTGGACACTCAGGTGCAATGTGTCCTGGTTTCCTGCAACCAAAATATATAATTTCATTAGCATGATTTTTGTCATACCTTGGCTTGTCATAGCTTCTGGATAACTTTTTCTTGATGTCTTTCTTAGCCATCTTGTAGAATCTTTTGGCAAACAGACTCATGAACTCTTCATTGTCAGGAGTTTTTCCTTCTTCTTCTGTAGCTTTGAAGGCAATGTTCTTTTCCTTCTTTATTGCTGGAGATGAAGTAGACTGTTCTGCTTCTCTGAATTTGATGAGCTGCTCATAAGATTTGAGCTTGCCCAACAGTGCTTCTGTGATAATCTCATTGAGACTTCTGGCATCCTTGATTGGCCAGATTCTTGAGTCCCATGTGCTGGGGAAGCACATTAAGATCTTGTCATTGATCTCAGTGACAGTGATCACCTTATCCAAAGTCTTCAGCTCATTTATTATGAGACTGAGCCTATTGTACATATCAGCAACTGTCTCTGTGTCTCCTTTCTTGAAGTTTTCATACAGAGAGATCAAGTGTGATCTTCTGTCTTTTCGTTCATCTGCAGAACCTGCAACCATGTTATTCAGTGAATTCCAAATTTCTCTGGCTAAAGTGCATTCAACCACTTTTTGAAATATGTCATCAGACATAGTTTGAGCCAGTATGTTCATGGCTTTAGCATCTGCACTTCTCTGCTTTTTCTGAGCTTCAGTCCACTCAGGAGGTGGAACAGCAGTGTTGTCTGCTGTGGTTCCAGTGCTTGTTGCTGTTGTAGGTGCTGGAGGCCCTGTCAAAATAACATTGAAAATCTCCTCATCAATAGAATTCATGTATAATCTAATCCTTGCTTTCCACAGTGCAAACTTATTGAGATTGCACATAGGAGGTCTTGTGCTTGAATATTCCTTGTTTTGTGCCATGAGTTTTTAACCAGAAATAAAATGAGGTAAAAACTCTAAAGAAATTTAAGATCTAGTTGATCTTTATGATTCAGGTGTTAGCCTGTAAAGAATCAACTACCCTCTGATACCAATTGAAAGTGGAGGTTAGACCTTAAGTTACTCTAGAGGGGGGGTGAATAGAGTATTAAAACTTTTTAATAGTTTTTAAAGCGGAATTAAAATACTGATGTATATATATGTGTGTAATGCAAAGTGTGTTATATAGTTTGAATAAAGAAAAGCACACAGCACAAAAACAATATAGAAAAGATCACAAGCACAGGGGACACAAGGAATTTTTAGTAGTTCCCCAATAAATCTGGGTACATCTACTCTTCTACCACAGCTGGTAGGATATCCACTAGAAGTTTTTGATAAGGTGTCCACACACCACAGAGCTTTTGATAAGGTGCTCAAGACCAGGGGTTTTTGATAAGGTGTCCACACACACCAATAAGCTTTTGATAAGGTGCTTAAAAGCCACACAAGGATTTTTTTGATAAGGTGTCTTGTCACCACTGTGTAAACTTTTGAAGGGAGAATTAACCTTGTACATGATAAGGTAAGAAGGTTTAGAGTGTTCTTCTCTGTCAATATTTCTGAGAGAAGACAAAGAATGTTGAGGATGAAAGCTCCCCCTGTCTGTTTGAAGTTGTTGACAGCTTGAGGATGAAACTTTCACTCCAACAGAGATCTTCTGTAGCAGATTAATCTGGAAGAAATAAATCTTCAGATTGTTGTTGCTCTTTGGAAGATTTGAACTTGCAGCAGATCTGAGAGAATGAGTGTTGTTCTCAGAGAGATGAAGATGCTGCCTTATGGAAGAAGAAGACTGAAAGTATATGTTCTCTGTATGTATTTTCTTCTTCTACTACTTTCTCTAATCCTTCTGTATTCTTGTTGTTCTCCAAGAACTATATTTCTGAGAGACGTGTAAGAAAAAAATGACTGTGAATCCTTGTATCTCACTGTAAAGGAGTACAACTGAATTTTTATATATTTCCTTCTTTGATAGCTTTCTGATTTGAATTTCAAATCATTTGTTTTTAAGGAATATATTATTCTGACTTAAATCCTTCTTAGAACTGTAACAGCTACCAAAAAGATTTTGGCAGGTCCTTTTTGATTCCTTTGTCGTGAAAGATGTCGTAGCATTAAATGTCAATGGTTATTCTTGTCTTGGAATAGAAGGAATAACAGAGTATAATAAATGAATAAAATATCCTTACTAAACTGACAGGATACGTCCAAAAGTACTTCAATAGATCTGTTAAGGTCCTCGATCTGTGTTCAAGATGATGACAAAATAACTGATATAAGTAATCTGGACGTGTATTTGTCGATCTGAGCTTTAATATAGAATTTGTCGAGCTCTGGCTGGAATTCGTTGAACGCTGCTCGCCATTTGTCGAACGCTACTCAGAGAATGTCGAGTGCTGAAACTGGCTATAATTCTTCAGTCTGCTGAGAAGAATTTGTCGAACGAAACTAGTCATTCGTCGAACGCCACTCGCCATTTGTCGAATGCTGGAAACTTAAATATACCTTAAGTTCTAGCTAATCAATCAGCCTAGATTACTTGACCCTTAAGCTATACAGAGGGGTCAACTTGATCCTAAGTCAAAACATAGTGATCCTAGCCCAAAACAGTAATAGGGTTGTTCCGACATTATGCCAAATACACTGACTGGGCACATAATCAAGTGCCTAGGTAGTGTGCCTCCAGACTGAAACTGAGCGTCCAAGAAATGAACTATAAGGCTAGGAAACCAGCCAGGTCTCAAAATTGAAACTGGGCGTATAAGAAATGAACTACAGGGAAACCAGACAAGCCTCCAGACTAAAACCGGTTATCTAAGAAATTAACTACAAGACCACAAAACCAGCAAGGTAGGACACAACTTTGACACAAGCTGCGCATCAAGCCGTGGTCATCTAAAGGAGAAAATTGACCAACCTGGAGGAAGTGACCAAGGCGTGTCATACGACTTGAACATGCACACGTGTCCCAATCGTGTACACACTACTAAGTGATATTATTGTTGGGAGATTCCCAGCTATGTACATGGCCAAGTGCAGACAGTGTATCTAGGTCGTGTAGAGTACAAAAAACATTGAAATGAACTCCATCAAGATTCAATAAGGTACACACACAGGAGCTGCACCTTCAAGGCACAGGTACAAGTAGGGCCACAAAAGAAAATTGGGGTGTTGAAAAAATTACAAAAAACAATATAAAATGCACAAGCACGTTAGCAGTGCATTGCAGGTTAGAAAGGGACAAAACTGCAATCTTGTGACACTAATAATTTGAGCAAAAAAAAACTGAGCAGTAGGTAGTGACTAACACATTTTGGAAGACTAACATTTAATGCCCTGCATCATGCCAAAATTTGCCTTTTACCCGCGCAAGCCGCAATTTATCATTCTACATACCACATGTAATGATTTTGAATGAACTCAAATAATTACTCTTAACTATAATTTCATTTCATGCTACATGACATGTCTTCCTACATTAATTTACTTTAGTCCAAATGCTTTCAATATAATAATTAATCATCCAAATTATTCTATAAAGGATCAAAAAATCATTGCAAAGGAGAATTACTGTGAATGAAAATTATTAAAGTTTACATAATTAAATTTTACCTTTACAACACTGTAACAACAATAAAAACAAGTAAAAAAGAAGAAAATAAAATAACTACTTCAGAAGTGAAAGAATAACTTCATAATAAAAGTGCATCCACATATTATTCATTAATTGTCTCAACAAGGACACAACACACTAAAAGAAAAGTTTCTCATGAACTGGCAACTAGCATGTTTGATATGTAACGATTCTTTAGCCAAGCCACCTTCCTATCAGTAGGTACTTTCATGAAAACAGCTCTCTTGACCGTTTCCAACATGAACTCAGTTGCAAAGTCATATAAATTGGGATCTTCATATATCTCTGGATATCTTTCAAGCTCTTCGAAAGCTTCTTTCAGTAAGTACATCTCAATAGCAATATCGGGCTTCACATCATCCTCGTCCAATCTTACTGATACTACTAACTCTTCACGAAATACTTTCATACGACTCATCTAAGAAAAATGGCAAATGTGTTAATAGAGAACACACATATTCTACATATTCATAGCCTTGTACAAAATGAAAAAAATTAAGAGATAAAATTACATAAACTAGAGCAGTTGTTTCTGATGATCTATTAACCATCATCCCTATTAGGCCTAACAACCACTCCACTATGATCAGCAATTAAACTTTATGAACAATTACACCGAAAATTATTACACATGATTTTGTATGGCATATAACAAAATTGTTAAAAATGCAATGTGCCACGATGTATTTATATCAATTTTTAGTGGCATCTGAAATTGGTAAAAAAATTAAAAATATATATAACTAAACGAAGAAGAGAACACACCCTGAATAAAATTTAAAATAACCCAAAATTATTGGAAGTATATCTGAGGGTTATGCTGATTGAAGCACCTGTCACGTGAGCTGTTCAATAGATTTTTGACCATATTAACCAGCTCAACACTATACATATACTTGAAAGATATAAACTCTAAGTTTAACATAATTAATTTCATCGAAGAGCAAATATAGATAGATATATCCAATTTTTTAGATGTAGTGCCTAAAGCAAATAATAGAGAATCCAAAATTTAAAAGAAAATGAATATTTGGTGTTCCAAATTAGAGGAAGCAGTTATTCCTGCTCTTACCGGTTCTCTCCTACTCAACGGCTCGTCAAGCGTACAAACGAACTTCACGAAAAAGACCAAAAGAGCAAACATTATTGGGATGAGTAATATAAGTTTCAGACATTCCTTCCGTGTTAGACTCCCACCTGCAAAGAGCAATAATTTTTTATTCACTTATTTTAAACAGTCTACTAATAAATCACAAAAATATGAAAATTACATTTTAAAAATCATATTCACGTGCTAAATTATAGCTATACTTTTAAAGTTATTAGAATTATTATCTCATTTCGAAAAACAAGGGAAAATATCATCGACAGTAAAATGTAGAAGGTAAGCACTGCATAGCAGAATTCTCAACAATTTAGAAATTATTGGCAGGATATTTTCTATTAGTTTCGGAAATAAATGTGACATTGGTAGAAGAATGCGACGGGAATAAGCACAGCATATTAATTCTCCTGGCTTTTAAAATGTTTTGGCAGGTTTTATGTTGCTGAAATACTACTGGCCAAATGTTTACTTAAAAATGGCTAAGAATAGAAACACTAAGGTTCAGACACAATCACCAACTATCGTCCATAAAAATAGCATAACAAATCAGATAGGCTTTTGTTAGAAAGCAGTTCTAAGGAGTGAAACACTTCAATCTTCCCAACGACTTTGTTAATTCAATCTACTCTCTGCCCAGAGTAAAAAAAAAAGAGGAAGAAAAAAAACCCACCTATCTATGATAGAACAGGGGAATTCTCTCATTGATAGTAAATTTATAGAGGCTTACACAGTTACACTGTTGGTAAAACATTCACCTAGAGTAGGAAGCAACTGGGAAATAGGAACATTCATGAAATTTTGAATAGACTCTTTGATAAATATAGGTACGTATCAGGGTATGCCAGTCAATAATTCTACACATGCTGTGAACCATGTAGCATACTACATGAGATCCAACTCTGATACCATCTGTAATAAACGAGCCCATAATATCGAAGTCATGGTCCATTTTGATTCAACCCAACTTATACAAGTTGAACCATCGAGCTTTGAAATCATTCATAACAACTTCTCCCCCACCCCCAAAAAAACACCCTAATACCCTTGAGAGACCACTCAACCTGCAAGGTAATATTTTGATATATATCAGAGGCATTGTTCGTTTTGATTCAACCCAGCCATACTAAGTTGTACAGTGGAGCTCTGAAAAAATCATAACATGACTAATGAGTCCTATCTCCACCCACGTTATGACCAACCGACACCATTACCATCATCTAGTAGAAACAGTGGAATCGTAATAATATCTTTATTAATTATCTCAAAGGACCCTTACTCATACATATACATGAGTGAGGGGAAACCCTAAAACAGAGAAAGACAAAATATCCTCAACCAGGATAAATACACATAAATGCGGAACGACTTGACATAATATGAATTACAACTCTCCCCCTCAAGTCGGACGGAAGATGTCAGTCATCCCTAGCTTCTGAATTCCATCGGTAAACGTATCACATCCCAAGCTTTTGGTGAACACATCGACCAGTTGATCTTTGGAATGAACGAAGGGAGTTACCACAGACTTTTTATCCAAGTGATCTTTAATAAAGTGTCGATCAACCTCAACATGCTTTGTCCTGTCATGTTGGACTGAGTTATGTGTTATGCTAATAGCGGCCTTATTGTCACAAAATAAGGAGAAGGGAGTTGTCTCAGTGAAACCTAGGTCTTGTAATACAGTACGCAGCCACAGACCCTCACATAGGCCCTGAGACATAGCACGGAATTCAGCCTCAGCACTTGATCTGACCACCACATTCTGCTTCTTGCTACGCCATGTCACAAGGTTTCCACCAATGAAAGAACAATAACCAGTTGTGGACTTTCTGTCATCCTGACATCCGGCCCAATCAGCGTTGGTAAAGACTTCAATCTTCAAGTTATTGTTTTTGGAGAACAATAGATCGCGACCAGGTGCTTTCTTCAAGTATCTTAGCACACGATACGCAGCATCTTGATGTCTGATCCAAGGAGAATGCATATACCTGCTCAGAATCCCTACCGCAAATGTAATGTCAAGCCGAGTATGGGATAAGTATATAAGTTTCTCAACCAGTCTTTGATAACGTGATACATCAGCATGGTTACCATCACTATCAATCTTATGGTTCTCCTCCAAGGGAGTGTTAGCAGGAGCACACCCAAGCATCCCTGACTCCTTTAGAAGATCAAATACATACTTTCGTTGGGATATGAATATACCCTGATCAGATCTAGCAACCTCGATACCCATAAAGTACCGTAACCTTCCTAAGTCTTATACCTCAAATTCAGCAGCTAAGAGAGTTTTAAGAATGACAATCTCCTGTGTCATTTCTTGTAATCACAATGTCATCCGCGTAGACAATGAGAACCACACCTTCTGTTCACGTCTCCGGATAAACATGGTATGATCGGAGTGAGCTTGCTTGTACCCAAACTTGAGCATAGCTGTGAGAAACCTTCTGAACCATGCCGTAGGAGATTGCTTCAGGCCATATAAAGATTTCTTTAAGCGGCAGACAAGCCCTTCAACCACCTTCTTCACAAAACCAGGGAGAAACTTCATGTACACCTCTTCATCGAGATCACCGTGAAGGAACGCGTTCTTCACATCCAGTTGATGAAGGTCCCAGTCCAGGCAAGCCGCACAGGATAATAACACCCGAATAGAGTCCATCTTTGCAACAGGAGCAAAGGTCACTTGGTAATCAACTCACAGCGTCTGAGTGTATCCTTGAGCAACCAGACGTGTTTTGTACCGTTCCACTTTACCGTCTTGGTTTTGCTTAACAGTGAAGACCCACCATGTGCCTATAGCTTTCTTCCCAAGAGTAAGAGAGGAGACTTCCCACGTATGATTCTTTTCCAGGGCAGACATCTCATCGTGCATCGTCTGTGTCCATACAGGCATCTGCAAGGCTTCCTGCAACGATTTAGGATTAACAACCAAGAAAAGGGATGAAACAAAGACCTGATGAGCCGGGGTGAGATGTTGATAGGCCACATGGTTAGAAATATAGTGTTGCGTACTCGTGGCTTTACCTTTCAGCAATGCAAGAGGAATATGCATATCCACATCATCAGAATCTGAGTCCGAAGTAGACACAGACAGTGGAGGAACTCTAGTAGCCTGTGTACCTGTACGACGGTGATATATGTGGGGAAGCCGAGAGATCAGGGTGGAGATCAAAGGTACCTGGATAGGAGCAGTAGCTATCGAAGTAGGTAGCTGTGGGAAAGTGGGGGTCATGGAAGGAAGGAAAGGAAGATGGATAGGAGTAGTAGTTGTATCACAATCACTCTCCCCCTGACGAAGAGAATGAGTCGAAGGAAAAAAATAAGATTCATGCGCCCGGAAAGTAACGTCCATGGTACAAAACATACGTCGGGACGGAGGGTGATAACAACGGTACCCTTTAGTGGTAGAAGAGTAGCCAAGAAAGACACAACGGAGAGCCCAAGGGTCAAGTTTGTCCCGACTGGGTTGGTGGATATGCACAAAGCAAACACACCCAAACATGCGAGGTTCCAAATGGGAAGTATGAACCACACAGGTAGTGGAAAGACGGGCTAGAGGAGTAGCGTAGGAAAGGACACGAGAAGGAAGACGATTGATAAGATGAGCGGCAGTGAAAACTGCATCCCCCCAATAGGTTTTGGGAAGGCGCATGGTGGAAAAAAGACACCGAGCAACCTCAAGGAGGTGCCGATTTTTACGTTCGGCCACACCATTTTGAGTATATGTGTGGACAAAAATTTTCTGGTGGATAATACCATGAGTGGTGAGATAAGAACTGAAGGCACCACAATCGTCATACTCCCCGCCATTATCACTTCTAAGAACACGAATAGAAGCATCGAATTGAGTTTGCACCATTTTATGAAATATTTGAAAGCAAGAAAAAACATCACTTTTTTCTTCAAAAGATAAACCCCTGTAGTACGAGAGAAGCAGTCAACCATTTAAAGATAAAATAGGGGATGACCCCCACACATCAGAATGTATCACATCAAAAGAGACAGTACTGGGAAAAGAAAGATGTGAAGAAGAATGTCGCACATGTTTAGACTAATCACATACATCACAATTAAAATTCTGAAGAAAAGATAAAAATGCAGGAAATAATTTTTGTAGATAAGTGAAAGAAGGATGTCCTAGGCGCAGATGCCAACGACGAACATCATCAGCTGTGGCGACGGAACAGGAACGATCCTGAGGGTATATGGGGATCCAGGTAGAATTATCTCAAAGGACCCTTACTCATACATATACATGAGTAGGGGAAACCCTAAAACAGAGAAAGACAAAAATACCCTCAACCGGGATAAATACACAAAAATGCGGAACGACTTGACATAATATGAATTACAACTCATCCTTGACGCCAATGAGTACGAAGAAGGCTTGTCGCTCTATGTAGCTCCCGCTACAAAATCGTGCTACAAGGAGCTATTTTGGCGTTCAATAAAGGAACACGATCAATTTGGTAGATCTTCGTTCAAGCTTGAGGACAAGCTCAATTTGAAGGTCGGATGAAATGCTATGGGTAAGGGGCCAGGAGTGACGGGTCTAGTTATTGTATTTTTAGTGTCTTTTATTATTATTATTAGTTGTGCTTAGTTGTTACATGGTTAGTGTTTGCATTTAAAATAGTCTTGTAGTCTATTTATAGACAAGTGAGATGTATATGAAGGTATAAAAGAAATATTTATAATGTTCTTGTCTTGTGAAAGAGATTTTGGTAGCTATCTCCTCCCGAGCACGCCCCTCCTAGGCAGACACAGTTCCGGCTCCAAAGTATCCCCTCCGTCTCTGATCAATTGGTAGATCTTCGTTCAAGCTTGAGGAAAAGCTCAATTTGATGGTCAGGTAATACGTTATGGGCCATGGGCCACGGGTGATGGGTCTAATTATTGTATCTTTAGTGTTTTCTATTATTATTAGTTATGTTTGGTTGTTCTATGGATAAGGTTTGCATTTAAAATAGTCGTGTAGGCTATTTATAGGCAAGTGGGATTTGTATGAAGGTATCCAAGAAGTATTTATAATTTTCTTGTCTTGTGAAAGAGATTTTGGTAGCTCTCTCCTCTCGAGCGCTCTCCATCTAGGCAACCGCAGTTCTAGCTCGAAAATATCCCCTCCGCCTCCAGCCACTAATCCGGCGAGCACACAACAGAGTCTCCCCAATTGAACCAGAGGATTAATTAAATATAATTGAAAAAACTTTTGGATCCATGAAGTGTCCTGGAGACGAAAAAGTCGATCTGGTAACCTTTCCTTTGGAAGGCGAGATTAAAAGATGGTAGGATTGTATGTTGGAGGGGAAATATGCTAGAAAGAAAGGAGGCAATTCCATGGACCGAATTTCTTAGAAAATTCATAGGCTAGTTTATGCCTCGGTCCGAAAAGCAATTGTTAGAAGAAATTTTTTCCGACCGGTACAAGGAAATCATTTAGTGGTATAATACGTGACTAAATTTACTCAATTATTATGTCGGGGCATTGCAAATGAATGAGGAAGAATGACTCCACTTTCAGCAAGGATCGCGAGATAATATCTAATTGTTTTTATATCTCGGGTGATACAAAAGTATAATGATTTGGTGGAAAGAGCGAGTTTACTAGAAATAGGAACTTAGAAGGCATAACGAAGAAAGGATTTTCAAAAGAAGAGGCAAGAGGAAATTCTAAATGGAAAAACAGAAGAAAGAGTTTCAAACTCTGAAAAGGAGTGGCAGTGTTACTCAATAGGTGGGACCAAAGAAGTGTGAGAAATGTGGAAAGTTTCACCCCGGTGAATGTCTAGCTAGGACTGGAGTATGTTATTGTTGGAGATTAGAAATCACAATGGATTGATCTTTATTTTCCACATAGGGAACTATTTATAGCATTACAAGAGACTCATAAACACGGACAGACCATCTGGGACTAAACCCAACTACTAAAAACACTAATAGACCGACATTGCGAGACATTTTCAACATTCCCCCTCAAGCTGAAGGGAGAACCTTCAGCTTCGACACATCAAATAACGACAATGGAGGTAGGCGATGCGGGACAAAACATCAGACGAGCCACCGGGGGAAAATCGAAACAGGGGAATCAAGTCGGGGACAGCCACACACGATGCTGGCCCACACACGACGCAGGACCCACACACGACATGGACTTCCTGGAAACCGATCAACCAACATCACCTACACACACAGCATGCGAAAGAGAACGAAAGATGTGGAACAAATCATCAAACGGGCAACCGGGGATAATCTATCGGGGATAATCCGCACAAAGGACGGTCCCGCACGACACATCCCACGCGACACAACCCGCTGATATTAAAACAACCAACACCAGTCGTGTCCCAACACACGACCAATCGAAAGAAATATGGGGAGACGAATAACAACAGACGACAAAAGCTTAGAGGGCGTGTGAAACGAAGGCAAAAGTCGGGAAAGATCATCTGAGTCGCCGTCATCCCAAACACTCCCCCTCACGTGAAAAACACATGCATATAGGCATAACAAGACTATACGAAGCAAATATTAAAAACAGACAATTAAAACCACATAAAACGACAAAAAAAGAACACAACTTCAGCTTTGGCGAGAGATCAGCGCCCTAGAAGGTGCGGAAGCCGCTGGAAGTGATAAAAATTAGAAGGGTAGCGGCAGAGAGGCAAATTCTGAATCTCAACAACAAGAGGAATGCAGCCCGAACAGCGTCGACAGCAGCAGCAAGAATATCGAATAGGATCTCCATTGGCAGATCCGGAAGGAGCATAGACAGCAGCGGCTGGAAGCGAAGAAACCCAGGAAGCAGAGTAACCCATCGTCGATGAGGATAGGACGACGCAGCTAGGGTTCCGACAAAGCAGCACTGAACGATAGCAGACAGGAGAAGGGATCGACGAGGCAGCAGCGGGAAAACTCGACGATGTCGTCACTACGAGACGAACGAAATAGTGGAAAGCCTCGCCACTACCAGGCGGAACCTTCGACAGGCATGAAGCTGAAGGACGGGCTCGACAGGATCTCTAGAAGGGTATCGATGTCGACGAAAGGTGAAAGAAAGCAGGAAGAAAACTCAGACGAGGTCGACGGGATCTTCGTCGAAGCGGAATTGGGAGAATGCCGACAAAAATGCCTCCAGGCGGGATCATCGGCAAGACAAGACGATCGAAAAAAAATACGTCCCTGCGAGCGATTTGTCACAGAGAAAGCCCTAGCTCACGGAGGAAAGATTCTCCTTGGCATTGATACCATGTTGGAGATTAGAAATCACAATGGATTGATCTTTATTCTTCCACATAGGGGATTATTTATAGCATTACAAGAGACTCTTAAACACGGACAAACCATGTGGGACTAAACCCAACTATTACTAAAAACACTAATAGACCAACATTGCGAGACATTTCCAACAATTATAAATGTCATCGCCCTGCACATCACTGAAACAAATGTCCACTTTGGAAGCAAACTTTTGAAAGGAACACAAGAACCAATAGAAGAATCTTCGCAAGAAAGACAAATTCAAACCAGGGTTTTCAATCTAAGTCAACAAGATGCAAGAATTGATAACACAGTGGTGACATGTGTTGGGAAAAACCCTATGATGTAACTTAACAAATTATTTATAATTGATTTTACATCCTAGGATAATTACCCATATTGTATAGAGAGAGTAATTTGATCAGATGTAATAGGAAGTCTGTCTAGTCAAAGGCACGAGAAAGGCAAGCTAAAAACAAGGAGAAAATCGATCATGGCAATGTCAACGTCTCTCCAGAGCAGTAGTCGACGCATACGTCGATAAGTTATCGACGTAACGTCGATAATTCAGTCAAGTCGACAGATTCTCATTCTGAAGCAGAATTCGACGCTCCCTCTACTAGAACTCGAAGTAGCATCGACATCTATCCAGAAAGGAAATTTTAGAGGCTCTTATTCAGAATAATTTGAAGACTATAACTATGGAAGTTATTTGAATCTTAGAGAGCTGATATAAGGAAAGAATTCTTTACAGAATTTCCAAAAAATATAAGGAAGAATTTTGAAGAGGTCGACGGGATTTCTGAAGTCAACTATAGAAACATATTATTTTATTCCTTCTAAAGACAATCACCAAGTGGGAAGAATTCAAAATTCTCTAGGGATTGATATACACAGATTTGAAGTAGAGGAAAGAACATACACAATACAACAACAACACTCAAGCCTTTATCCCACTATAGTGGGGTCTGCTATATGGATCCTTTGTCGCCATTGTGCCCTATCTTTAATCATAGCCAATAGAATACAGAAATTAATCAGACAGAAGAACTGAGATTTTCAAAAAGCTTCTTCTTCTTCCTACCCTTCTCTCTGCTACAGATAATCTGAGAACAATCTGATAACAGCAGATCAAAGAGCTTAATAATCCTTTCTTCTCCTCAAAAATGATTAATCATATTCAAGATCCAGTACACTAAAGTGCCAATAATCCTCAGAGAAATTGCTGAAAGAGGATTCAATTCAGAAGACCTATTCTTCTTCCCACTTACTTTTTTACCTTCTCTCTCACTTTTTTTTACAGTGAAAAGAGTTTTTAGAATCCCTCTTCAAAAGAATCAGTTTGGTTCAAGATCTCCTTATCAAAAGATCTGGTTGTCTGGTTCAAGATCTCCTTATCAAAAGATCTGGTTGTCTGGTTCAAGATCTCCTTATCAAAAGATCTAGTTGTATTGGTTTTGAGAGTCTACTTATCAAAAGACTCAGTCAATAGTTCTGAGAGTCTCATTAACAAAAGACTCAGTATCTGGTTATGAGTCTCCTTATCAAAAGACTCAGACACTGTGATAGTGGATTCCTATCAAAGTGGTAGAAGAGTGGATGTACCCAGATTTTGGGGAACCACTATATTTCTTGTGTCTTATGTATTGTGCTTATTTTCTGTGATGTTTTCTATTTTTGTTTCCTGCTTTTAATTCCTGTTGTGTTTACTTAATTGTGGTTGTGTGATTGTGGATGCTAATCAGAAAATACTTAAATCTGATTTATAGTTTTGAATAAATTATTTTAAATCTCTAATCACCCCCTCTAGAGAATTCTCAGAGGTATAAATGTTCCCCCTTTCAATTGGTATCAGAGATAGGTTGATCAGAAAAGGTTAACACCTTGATCAAAAAGATCTGAACAGTTATAAAATAACAACTATTATAAAAATTTATTTTCTAAAAAAGAGTTCAAATAATTTCAAGGGATTTGCATCCACAAGACCTCCAGTGTGTAACTTGGAAATGTTTACACTCTGAAAAGCCAGAATTAAACTTTACATGAACTCTATTGATGAAGTTATTTTTGATTCCATTCTGACAGGAACCCATATGTCATACAAGAAGGATTCCAGTGAAAAAACAACAAAAGAGCTAGTTCCTAGAGACGAATGGATAGAAGCTGAAGAAAAAATAAAGGACGGTGATACCAAGGCAATGAACATCTTGGTGTCCACAATGTCTGATGAGATTTTCCAGAAAGTTGTTGACTGTCAATCAACTAAGGAAATCTGAAATCTCTATCAAGAATAGTTGATGGCAGCTCTGATGAAAGAAAGGACAGAAGGTCCCTACTCATATCCCAGTATGAGAACTTTCAAAAGAGAGCAGAGGAGTCAGTTGCTGAAATGTATGAAACATTCAGCATAATAGTTAATGAGCTCAAGGGACTGGACAAGGAGATCCCAGTGACAGAGATCAATGATAAGCTCCTCAAGTGCTTCCCAAGCACATGGAACTCAAGAATCTGGGCCATCAGAGAGTCTAGATACCACAATGAGATTACCACTGATGCCCTGTTAGGCAAATTGAAGTCATATGAGCTTCTCTTGAAGAGTAGGGCAGAATCTGTTGCAAAGGAGAAAGACTGTACACCTAGAGAAAGATCCATTGCATTGAAGGCATCTGATGGAGAGCCTTCAAGTACTGAAGAGGAGATGTTCAATCTCCTGGCCAGAAGATTCAAGAGATGAATCAAGTCAGAAGATTCCAGAAGAAGAGACAGAAATGTCAGCAAGCCAAAGTTTGACCAAACACCTAGCAAGGAGGTCATCTGTTTTGCTTGCAGAAAGCCAGGACATATAGCTCCAAAATGACTGAAGAACAGAAGGATAAAGTTCACAAGAAGCAGTCCTCCAGGAAGAAGGATAGAAAGAAAGGAAGAGGTTTCATTGCTGAAACGTGGAGTGACTCAGACTCTGAGTCAAGTTCTTCATCAGAGAGTGAAGAAGAAACAGCTGCTGAAGAAGCCTGTCTGATGGCTTTGGAGGCATTGTCTGAAGATGAAGTGGATCAAGTATCTTACTTTACTGATTTTGATTTTACCTCAGATAAATTTAAAGAATGTTTTAAAGAATTCAGTCATGATCACTGAGAATTAGAAAAGTAAATAAAATTGCTTAGAAAAGAATTAGAAGAATTAAAAATTAAAAAGCTTGATGAGAACCACTATTATGTGTACTATCAACTTAGAATTGATCTAGAAAAACTAGAAAAACAAATTGATGAATTAACCTTAGAAAACAAATCACTACATGAAGAGCTTACAAAGGCAAAAGCAGGCAAAAGCCTTTGAAGTCTCCCTAAATGGTAGGAGTCAAAAGCTGAAAGATATTTCTAAGAATCTCTCTGTGAGATTCAAGAACCTAGGGTTAGAAGCTGAGCCAACAAACTCAGGAAAATCTTCCAGCACACCTGCTTGGAAGAATCTTGTAGCTTTTGATAAAGCTAAAGAAAAGCAACCTATTATAATCTTCGATGAAGATCCCAATAGAATAACAGTATTCAATAGGGCTAGATCATAAAACTATCAGGGTATTCTAGGGAAGAAGCCTCTAGAAAATCAGGTTTCAAAAATAAAAGTTTCTGAAAACTGGAAACATGTGTCAATTTTAACTAGACACAATTCTGTAAGTGCGTCGATTTCTAATCAACGCAAGTATGAAGCTGCGTCTACCTCTTCTCGACGCAACTTCATACCAACGTCGACTTCATATCGATGCAATCAGGCAGTTGCATCGACTTCTAGTCGAAGCAACTTTCCAGTGAGCCATTTTAACATGATACATACTAAAATGTTTTCTGAATCTTATACTCACAAACCTAAATGTAATTACTGTAATAAATTTGGACATGAAGCTAGAAGTTGTTGGTTTAATAGACCAACACTCTTTTATCCAAAGGGGTATCATGAAAGGCCTTTTTAAACTTTCATAACCCCATATAATGGTAGAAGTAATGAGCCCGAGGTAAACTGGGTCCCAACTAATGTTTAATTGCATGTGCAGGTCAGGGGCTGTCCATCCACAAACTAGATGTGATATTTAGACAGTGGTTGCTCCAGACATATGACTGGGCAAAAGGACTTACTGGAAAGTTATAAGGCCAAGGATGGCCTTGAGGTAATATTTGGTGACTCCAACTGTGGTCAAACCAAAAGTTATGCTATGATAAAAATTGGAGACATCTCTTTTTCTGAAGTAGCTTATGTTGAAGGTCTTCAACATAATTTTATTAGCATTAGTCAGCTTTGTGATGGTGAATGCAAAGTAGTATTCACTCGCAACCTATACCAAATTGTCAACTCTAAGTCAGATGCAATAGTGCCAACTCTAGTCAGATGCTATAGAAAATGAAATGTGTATGCAGTTGACTTCAATTCCGACTCAAAGGAGATCTGTCTGTTCAATTCAGAAATAGACAGAAATGAGCTCTGGGATAGGAGGCTTGGTCATTTAAATCATAAGACCATAGCCAAGTTAGTTAAAAATAATCTAGTAAGAGGCTTGCCAAGAGGTAAGTATAGGAAAGAAAATCCATGTAGGGCTTGCCAAATGGGCAAGCAAACCAAGTTATCATTCAAACTAATTATTAAGAATGATTCACCCAAAACACTTTATTTGATGCACATGGACTTGTTTGGTCCAATCTCCACTCTGAGCTTAGGAGGAAAGTCTTTTACTCTAGTTGTAGTGGATGATTTTTCTGGATTCACTTGGGTGTTATTTCTGAGAGCTAAATCTGAAACCTTCAAGATCCTCTCAAGATTCATTAGACAGGTTCAATCTAAATTCAATACTCAAGTTGTTATAATCAGAAGTGACCATGACACAGAGTTTGAGAATTAGTTAATTTGTAGATTCTATGAAGATGAAGGGATAAGACAGTTTTTCAGCTCCTAGAACTCCTCAGCAAAATGGGGTAGCTGAAAGAAAAAATAAAACCCTAATTAAATCAGGAAGGACATTGTTGGCTGAGTTGAACTTGCCTGAGTCCTTTTGGGTTGAAGCAGTTAACATTGTCAATTATGTTCTGAATAGAAGTCTTATTCACAAGACAGTTAAAGACTCCTTATGAGCTCCTGAAGGGAAAGGCACATATAGTATCATACTTTAGGATTTTTGACTATACTTGCTTCATATTAAATAATGGAAAGAACCATCTTGTCAAATTTGACAAGAAGGCTGATGATGATATCTTCGTAGGATATTCATCATCAAGCAAGGCCTATATGTGCTATAATAAAATGACTCTTAAAATAAAAATCTATGAATGTAGTATTTCATGAGGCTAACATATTTTCTAAGAGGAAGGAAACTTCCACCAATAATATTTTGCAGGATAACGATCCCCTGGTTGCTGAGTTGGAGCAACTAAGTATTAAGGAAAATGGAGAAGGATCATCCAAAGAGCGCACTAATCAGCTGGACATTGCTGATAATAATTCAGATGATGAAGATTCTAATGGAGATGTTAATAACACAGCACAAGACACTCTTCAAATTCAAATACAAGTTGTTGAACCAGAAATTGTTGTTGAAGAAGAAGCAATTGAAGAGATCTCTCCTACACTTGATGTAGTTAGAATTAACCCTAAGAGAATAAATCTCAAGGATCACCCCCCTTCTCAAGTGATAGGAAACATGACTCTTGGAGTACAAACAAGGAACCAAATGTCAAATGAGTCTATGTTGCAATGTTTCATTTCCCAACATGAACCAAAGAAGTTTGAGAAAGCAGACAATGATCACCACTGGGTTGTTGTCATCCAAGAAGAGCTAGCTCAATTTGAAAGAAATAAGGTCTGGACTCTAATTGAAAGGCCTGGAAATTACTCAATCATTAGAACCAAATGAGTATATAGAAATAATTTGGATTCCAATAGAGTCATAGTCAGAAATAAAGCAAGGCTGGTAGCACAAGGGTACAGGCAAGAAGAAGGAATAGATTACAATCAGACCTTTGCTCCAGTGGCTAGATTGGAGGCTATCAGATTATTTTTTGCCTATGTCGCCTATAAGAGGATCAAAGTATATCAGATGGATGTCAAAAGTGTTTTCCTCAATGACACTCTACAAGAAGAGGTTTATGTAGAACAATCTCCAAGTTTTGTCAATCTATCTTTTCCCTCTTATGCTTATAAATTAAGTAAAGCAATATATGGTCTAAAGCAAGCTCCAAGTGTTTGGTATGAGACTCTATCCACACTCCTTCTAGAACAATCATTTGAAAGAGGAAAGGAAGATAAAACATTTTTCACAAGAACACATAAACAACAATTGCTAATAGTACAAATTTAGGTGGATGACAATCATTTTTGGCTCTACAGATCTAAGGCTTTGCAAAAGGTTTGCTGACCTAATTCAGTTTAGATTTGAAATGAGTAGCATGAGAGAACTCTCTTTTTTCCTTGGTCTCCAAGTGAAACAAGGTGATGAAGTCATTTTCATATCCCAGTCCAAATATACTAATGAACTTATCAAAATGTTTGGGATGGAAAGTGTCTCCACTGTGATAACTCTCATGGCTACCAACTTTGTGATTGATAAAGATGAGTCAGGATAGTCCATTGACCAAAAGACTTATAAAGCAATCATTATCTCTCTTCTCTATCTCACAGCCAGCATGCCAGATATCATGTTGTCACATGTGTATGTGCTAGATTTCAAGTGGACCCTAAAGAGTCTCACTTGAGTTCTGCCAAAAGAATTCTGAGATATCTAAAGGATACTCCTGAACTTGGCTTATGGTACCCAACAGAATCTGAATTTGAGTTAGTTGGATACTCAGATACAGATTATGCTGGATGAAGGCTGGATAGGAAGAGCACCTCAGGAACTTGTCAATTCTTTGGTGCTAGACTAATTTCTTGGTTCAGTAAGAAGCAAACTTCAGCCTCTACTTCCACAGCTGAAGCTGAGTATATAGCAGCTAGAAGTTGTTGCTCACAGATATTGTGGATGCAAAACCAATTATTTGACTATAATTTTTCTATCAAAAACTCACAATTTTTTGTGGCAGCTCAAGTGCAACCTCAATTGCATCAAATCCAGTATTGCATAGCAGAACTAAACACATAGAAATTATGCACCACTTCTTCAGGGACAATGTAAGGAAAGAGAAAATATCCTTTGAATATGTGTACACTGAAGATCAAAGGCCTGATATCTTCACAAAGCCCCTTGATGAAGTCAAGCACAAACACTTCATCAATGCATTGGGAATGCTTCATGGTGCTCAATAAAACATTTTAATATATGCAAAACACATTTTCATTGAAAAATGATTGCTGGGAAAAGTAGCAACAAATTTAAATTTTTAGGTATATATTCGACGTGACGTCGAATACAAATCGACGCAACATCAATTTCTATTTGATACAACGTCGAGAGCAGAAAATAATGAAGAGTATGAACTTATTCGACGCAACGTCGATGCTAATTGACACATGCATCGACATAATGTTTGATAAGGTATACTTGAAGTTACGTCGAATACAAATCGGCGCGACTTCGACTTCATAAGCGCGCACAGAATTCTTTCCTTAGATCAATTTTAGCACGATGTGTCGACTCTTTCCTAAAATACGTCGCATTGTGCCCTAACTTTCGACGTATCGTCTACTTATACCAGGCTTCTGTTATATTTATTACTCTTTCAAACTCTTCATCTTCCCCACTCTCTTTTTTCTTGTTCTCTCTCTCTCTCATTTGTTTAGTATTTTGCAGGTGCATCAATGTCGCCAAAGACAAACTCTAGATTCAGTGTTGATCTAGATTCCTTCAGTGCTGCTGTCGATATGTTTAGGGGATACTTCTCCTTTTCAGTAATCTTGGTTTGGATAAATTAATATCCACCAGACGCAAATTATATGAAGCTGAATTGACAGAGTTCGTGGCACACGTTCAATTTGAAGGGATGGGACAATAAAAGGGAATATTGTTGGTTTTGAAGTGAAAATCACTGCTGAAGTCATCCAGGGGACTTTTGATCTACTTCCAGGGGACGATGCTGCAGAGTTATCTGATTCAGAGATAACAGAAGTTCTCAAAAGCATGCACTTCTCAAAGACCAAGCCTATCCATCTGAAGAAGAATGACTTTTCTGAAAAATATAGATTATTGGCAGGCATTGTGGGGAAAGTACCGTTATGCAAGACTTCGGCGCATGATGACATCCCCAAGACTCAGTTGCACATAATGGGGGTGTAAGTCCTTGGAAAGCATATTACCTAGAGAAAATGTCTTCTCAAACTGATCTCACATAAGAAGAATGTTTACATGACCATCATGAGTCAAGTTCTCAAGCATAGTTACCCCAGTCTACGCACTTCACAGGGAGTGTTTATCCCTCCTGGAAAGAGACTCGCAATAGCTTTGTTCTCCAAATGGACCAGACAAATCATTAAGCATGGATCCCAGAGGGAGACATCTCCTCCACCCTCTCCACAGAATAATGTTCCTTCTCCCACCATTCCAGAGCAAACTATCCTACCAACCCAAACAATTACTCTGCCTTAAATACCACCATCATCATCCATTCATCCAAACTCAAACACTATCCAAGTATCTGATCTAGCTCATTTACATACCACAGATCAACCTTTATCTCCTACCAGAATCAATTCAACCACTTTGCCAGCCACTCCTTTCAATCTAAATTCCATCATTTTCCAGGCAGGGGGGTTGACTACTGACTCTATCACCACTCTGATGAGTGAGCATGCCTTCAAGTTCAAAACCACATTTGATCACATGCAAACCAAGGTCGATGGGGTCACTGCCTCTATGGAACATATGCAGTCAAGGCTGTTTTCCTACCCTGTGACAAAGCCTTTCTTAACCTCTCTTGCCCTTGAGGTTAAGAAGGGGGAGATTCAGGAGGAAGACCAGGAAGCCAATCAAGAGGTCTCTGTTACTGAACATGTGCCAGACCCATTTAAAATTATAGGAAATGAAACTATCTTGATGGAGTCTGATGCTGAAGCTGATCTGAACCAGTTCTTTGATACAACTAATGTTGCTGAATAGAATGATGTACTTGTGATTGCAAGAGAGGCTGCACAAATGGTTGCAGAGACTCAGGGGGAGATCAATGCTGGATTGGAAAAGTCTTTGGTTGTAACAAAGGCTGCTGAAAATGTTGCTTCATCAGCTCAGGGGGAGAAACAGGTAGATGATGAGAAAGAGACACTGGAGTTTCCCAAAAGACATGTACAAATTTATTATTCCAAAAGGAGGAAGCTACCTCCTAGGGAAGACATGTAGCTGAGAATTTTGAAACTTAAAAGGTATGTTGCTGAGCTTAGGAGGACTGGAGAAGATTGAAAAAGGATAATCTCAAGGGAATTTCAATATTTTATTATTCTGAAAAACAGCTCATATTATTGTCTAATCTTCACAAAACTTCTCGATAGAAATACTTCTTATGACTTCTATCTTAAAGATAAAAAAAATTCAGTTGCCTGCTCATGTTTTGACTTTCTTCATAAGAAAAATGATGAATAATTTTAAAATCACTTTAAAAGTCTTGTGAAATTTGTTAAGCTAAATATGGGGAGATTGTTGGGAAAAACCCTATTATTTAACTTAACAAATTATTTATAAGGAATTTTACATCTAGTATAATTACCCATATTGTATAGAGAGGGTAATTTGGTCATAGATGTCCTAGGAAGTCTGTCTAGTCAAAGGCAAGCTAAAAAAGGGAGAAAATCAGCCAAGGCATAGTTGCGTCGAGTAGACATCGACGTAATGTCGACTAGAAGTCGATGTATCTTCGACTGGTTGTCAACGCATCTTCTGAAGCAATGTCGACGTCTCTCCAGAGCAGTAGTCGACACATACGTCAATAAGTTATCGATGTAACGTAGAGTATTCAGTCAAGTCGACAGATTCTCATTCTGAAGCAGAATTCGACGCTCCCTCTACTAGAACTCGAAGTAGCGTCGACATCTATCCAGAAAGGAAATTTAAGAGGCTCTCATTCAGAATTATTCGAAGACTATAACTATGGAAGTTATTTGAATCTTACAGAGCTGATTTAAGGAAAGAATTCTTTATAGAATTTCCAAATAATATAAGGAAGAATTTTGAAGAGGTCGACGGGATTTCAGAAGTCAAATATAGAAAAATATTATCTCATTCCTTCTGAAGATAATCACCAAGTGGGAAGAATTCAAAATTCTCTAAGGATTGATATACACAGATTTGAAGTGGAGGAAAGGACATACACAATAGAATACAGTAATTAATCAGACAAAAGAACTGAGATTTTCAAAAGGCTTCTTCTTCCTCCCCATCTCTCTGCTACAGATAATCTGAGAACAATCTGATAACGGTGGATCAAAGAGCTTAATAATTATTTCTTCTTCTCAAAAAGGATTAATCATATTCAGGATCCTGTTGTGTTTACTTAATTGTGATTGTGTGATTGTGGATGCTAATCAGAAATTACTTGAATCTGGTTTAGATTTTTCAATAAATTATTTTAAATCTCTATTCACCCCCTCTAGAGAATTCTCAGAGGTATAACTGTTCCCCCTTCCAACATGTATGATTTATGCTCATAATATATGAAGCATGGATACTTACATTAACCTTACGTATCGTATTTAAAACGTTTCGGACTCGGAAAACTCTAGGGAACTCTAGAAGACCCATCCCAGAAACACTTAAAAACTATTTCATTTAGTGTTCGATTTAGAAAATTTGGATACTCGCAGATATTTTTAGACATTATCGGATACGCCAGAGTATGCTCGAAAATGCCCAAAAATTATGCATTTTTTATGGTGACATGGAGAAACATATATGAATGAAAATGTGTTGAATTATAAGTAATGGGATTCAATTGATTCCATGCTTTATTCATGACTCCTATTTAAGATATGATATATTTTTGTGACACATAAACCTTGTTTTCATTTAATATATGAAATGAAAGATACAATGATGAAAAAAATGAATAAGACGTGAATATCATACATGTCTTCATATTAAATTTTACTTATATTTAAATAATTAAATCAAACAAGTATCATGTATACTATATTTTTTAATCATGTTCCACATATCTGTATCATATCGTATATCGCATCCCGTCCCCGACCCCGTGCAACATAGCACATAATCATCTGGTTAAGGTTTTGCTTGATACTAGAGCTACTCACTCTTTTATTTCTAAATAGATTGTAAAATGCTTCTCTATTTGGAGCCATATTTATTGAAGAACAAATTGAAAGTGATTATGCCAAATAAGACACTGAAGAGTAGAAAACTTACATGTAAAATTGAACTTAATTTTGTGGATAAACAAAATAAAACTGATCTGATCGTCCTAAGACTACATGGGTTTGATATGGTACTTGGAATGGAAGCAGAAAATTAAGTGAAACTAAAAGTAAAATTTCGGAAGAAGAAACTAAAAGTAAAATTTCTGGACTAAAATGAAGGATATTTTAGGGGATTGCAGGAACTACAAAAAACAATCATATCAGCATTTAAAGCTAATAAGAAAATACAAAAAAGTGTGAAGTGTTAGTCATGATAAAGGGAGACAGGGATAATAAGACAGCATTGAACAATGAACCTATTGTCTATGAATTTCCAAAGGTGTTTCCAGAAAATTTACATGGGAGTACCAACAAGTAGAGACATTGACTTTTCTATAGATGTCATAAAGGGGAGATCCCATAACGTAAACACCTTATCGAATGGCTCCTAAAGAAATGGAAGAATTAAAAAGACAATTCCAAGAATTATAGGACAAAATGTTTATTCATCCCAGTTCAACACCTAGGGATGATTCTTTTCTATTTGTTAAGGATGTTGTTCTACTCTTATGTATTGATTACCGAGGATTGAATAAACTGACAATCAAAAATAAATTTCTTCTACCCCGCATGGATGATTTGTTAGTAAAGGTCTATGTAGCACGGGGACGAAAATGGGATACGGGATACGATACGAAACGGATACGGGAAACGTGATTTTTAAAAATATACGGATACGTGAAACGTTTTTATTTTTTTTAATTATTTTAATATAAGTATTAAAATGATTGGGGACTATATGGGTTCTGTTGTTGTTGTTGTTGTTGTTGTATTTTAATATAAGTATTAATTAATATAAAAAAATACAATTAACAAACTAAGGTACCATCTCAGTCACTACATTCAATAAAGAATAATTGGCGCACAATCATGTTGTTTAGGCACAATGAGAAAGATTAGGCTAGGAGAAGGTATTGGATATCACAGGAAGAGAAAATATGAAGAATAACTCATGCAATCTATTCCTTGAGGTATCCAAAAGCACAAACATTATTTATAGTACCTACAAATACACACATTTTAGTTTGATTTATTTATTATCAATACAGATTACTCAAGAGTCAAGATTGGGCCTACAAGTACACATTGAGAACTAATATCATAATATGTAATGATGATCATCAAACTCTTCACATAAACAAGATCTTCTTTAGCATTAAATTAATAAAATAATTTTGTAAGGAGAAGAAATTATTTCTAAGAGTTAGCCACCATTTAATGAGGCGTGACTGCGCGCCTGACGCCGTGAATAAAATAGCGGGAAACGAGTAACCCGCAAGGGGGACACGCGTTTCCCAATTAGATTTTTTATTTAATTTAAATATTGCGTTTCCTACATTTCGGAAACGCGTTTCCGCGCGTTTCCGGGCGTTTCCCGTATCCGATACGCATTCGAGCTGATATGCGAAGCATTTTTAAGTATGCGTGCTTCGCAGGTAAAGGTCACCACGTTTTCTAAGATAGACTTTCGATCGGGATACTATCAAATGTGAATTATAGAAGAGGATATTTTTAAGATAGCTTTTACAAGAAGATATAAGACATTACCAATTTGTAGTACTGATGTTTGGACTAACAAAAGCACCTGCTATTTGAATGAATTTGATGAATAGAGTACACAAAATATTTGGATAAACGTGATTGTATACATCAATGACATCCTTGTCTATTCAAAAAGCAAGGAGGAACATGTTGAGCATTTAGGGACGGTGTTTAAACATTGACAGATAATAAGTTATATGCAAGGTTTTTAAGTGTGAATTTCTGTTAAAAGATGTTGCCTTTTTGGAACATGTGATAAATGAAGGGTAATATGTTGATCCAACAAAGGTTGAAGTACTTATGAAAAGGCCTAAACCTACAACAGTAACATAAGTACGAAGTTTCCTTAGATTGGTCGTGTATTACTGCAAATCTATTAATTTTTTTCCAAGATTGTTTTACCTTTAACCATGCTGACACCGAAGAATGTGGTCTTTCAGTGGAACAAACGTGTCCAAGTGCCTTTGAAGAGTTGCAAATGTGGTCTTTCAGTGGAACAAACATGTCAAAGTGCCTTTGAAGAGTTGCAATGAGGTTAGCTACGGTGCATGCGCTGGTAATGCCTAATGGCACTGAAGGGCTCTAGATAACCAGTGATGTGTCTTTAAAAGGCTTGGGGTGTGTATTGATACATAAGGGAAAAGTATTTGTGTATGCATCCAACCAATTAAAGGAGCCTGGTAAAAATTATCCAACACATGACTTGGAATTGGATGTCAATGTTTTTGCTCTCAACATTTGGCGACACTATTTATATGATGTCAAATGTTAGATATTTATGGTTCACCGAAGTTTGAAGTATATTTTCACACAAAAAGAGATAAATCTTCGAAAGCAAAGGTGGTTAGAATTTATTATGGACTATGATTTGACTATCAAATATTATCCTGAAAAGACAAATAGAGTATCAGATGCTTTGAGCAAAAAAAGGTGTAACAAAAATAACTACAATGATAACAAAATAGAAAGAATTAATACAAGAACTAGAAAATCTAGTTATACCTTCTGCTTTTAAGGGTCAAGGAATGATAAAACTACTCAATCAGATGCAGATACAGTAGACAATTAAGATAAAATTAGGAAGCAATTAAGTGAAGCACATTTTGGTTGAATTAAAGGATAATGTGTAGAAAGATCAAGTAAAATAATTGGTTCTCGAGGATGGATTATTGTTGATTAATGATGGTTATGTGTACCTACCATGGATAATCCACAATACCAGGTACTCTATACATTCTGGAATCTATGTTGTTAAAGGCACGCCTAAGGCTCAAGGCTCACCAGGCTCAATGATTTGCATCTTCATGCGTCTTATTTGCGCCTTTGGAACATAAAAGGCGTGCTTAAGTGAGATTTTTGTTGTAAATTTTTTTTTTCAAAAATAAAGAAAAAATAATGTAAAAACTCAATAATGTTTTATTGATTTAGTGTTTGTGAAAGATAATTGTGCGTTGAGACTTAGGCTTCGTTTGGTTGGGCGTTTCGCATCCTCCGTTTGGAGCAAACGCCACCGGACGGCGGGTAAACAAACGGGCGCCGGCGGCGTTTGCTCCGTTTGCACCCGCCGGACAGAGGAAAAAGAGTCTAAATGGAGCGTTTCCAACCCCGCCTCCCCCCCTCCGGTTCCAATGCTCCGTTTGGACCCGCCGGTTGCATCCGCCACCGCCGAACCAAATGAAGCATTAAATATGATGCAAGTGACCACATTGATTCTATTTTTTAAGAGATATAAACGATAGTAATGAATGATTAATTAGTAGACTAGATGAAAATTTTGATCGAGAAGCTGAAATGATGTTTGATGCTGATTATTTAAAATAAAAGTTGTTGCGTCTTGCCTTCGTCAGGCGCGCGCCTGCGCCTTGAGCCTAGGCTCCAAGACCCCTTTACGCCTTGGTGCGCCTTGCGCCTTTAATAACTAAGTCTGGAAGAACAAAGATGTAACAAGATCTTAAACAAAAATTCCGGAGGTCAGGAATGAAAACTGATGTCATTGTCGATTCTAGAATAGAAATGAGGTGAGATTGGCATGGACTTTGTCATGTTTACCAAGAAATAAAGCAGGGAATGATGACATTTGGGTGGTAGTTGATGGATTAACTAAAATAGCATACTCTATCCATATAGAAAGACAGACCTACGGAGAAATTAGTCGATATAGATTTTGACAAAATAGTCAAGCTCCATGGAATCCCTAGATCAATTATATTTGATAGAGGCGGAAGGTTTACATCTGAGACGTGGCAAACTGAGCACAAGAAGGTAGGAACATAACTAAACTACAGTATCGAACTGCCTTGCACTATCAAATAGATGAACAATCCGAACGAAAGATTCAAATGTTAGAGAATCTTCTGTGAATGCTAGTGATGGACTTGAAAGGCTCCTAAGAAAAATATTTGACGTTGGTTTAATTTTCATATAACAATAGCTATTAGTCCAGTATTCAAATGGACACGTTTGAAGATTTGTATGAAAGAAGATGCTGAACTCCCTTAAGTTGGGTTGAAAATGGCAAGAATAAGTTATTCAAGGAAAAATAGTGGATAAAATGCATGATAAGATCCAGATTGTACATTTAAGAATAAGCATAGCTCAGGATCAACAAGAGAAATACTATAACGTCAAACATCGAAAGATAGATTTTAATGTTGGTGTTTAGGTCTATTTAAAAACAAATCCTTTCAAAAGAGTTTCCCGGTTACCGCAACTAAGAAAATAGAGTCAAGGTATGTGGGACCGTTCACCATTATAGAGAAAGACGGAGAAATGACATATAACTTTGCATTATCGAAGGATCTCAAGAATATAGATGTTGTATTTCAGGTATCCTCGCTAAGGAAATATGAGACGGATCCAAAAAAGATGACTTCAACGGATGAAATTCAAAAAGAACAAATTTGTCAAGTCCAACTAGACCTTATAGGAATATCGATGCACTGAGCAAGAAATTGCAAAACTGAGAAGTAAACATTGCTAAAGTCTAGTAAAAAGGAGACGGTATAAATGAAGCAACTTGAAAAAGAGAAGACACTATGAAAGAGTTGTTCCCACCATTGATCAAAGACGCACGAACTAAATTTTTATGGACGAAAACTTTTGTACGGGGAGGGGAATTGTAATGTCCACTAAATTGATAATTAAATATAGAGATAACTACTTTATGTTATTCTCACTAAATAAGTAGATTCGAAAATTAATGTGTCACCCACTTTCCAACATAGTACGAAGTGTACACTTTGTTTACCTAAAACGACCACTCTTTCATCATGTTGTCGAGTTTGAAAGAGAAGGCACTATGAAAAAGTTGTTCCCACCATTCTTTAAAGACGACTCGAGCTAAATGTCAGCGGATAAAATCTTTTGTGTGTGTGTGTGTGTGTGTGTGTGTGTGGGGGGGGGGGGGGGGGGGGGGGGGGGGGGGGGATTGTAATGTCCACTTATTGTGATAATTAAATACAGCGATAAGTACTATATGTTATTCTCGCTAATGATGAAAATATGATAAGGAGATTCAAAAAATTATTTGTGCCACCCATGATCACTTTCCATTATAGTACGAAGCATACATTTTCTTGACCTAAAAGCGTACTCTTTCAAGAGTGCCGTATTTGAATCCTTTAACAGACAATTTGATGTGGTTATACTAAATTTTAGTGATCTTTAGAATGGTCATTTTATATTTAGAAATTTTAGTTGGTGATTTTGATGTTATCTAATAGAACTCCTGATGTTCTAGAAAGATTAAGTGACCTTATATTTCCTTGTTCTCCTATAAGATTTGTGAAAGTTAAATTTGATTTCATTGACAAATTCGACTTGTTTTGATCAACATTTTTTATTTGACGGGCTCTTTTATTTGGTTTATTTGTTTGGGTTGGTCGGCTCTTTTCTAGATGGTTGGATATTCCCTTTGTCAAGCCTGTGTTTCATGCAGTTTTGCTAAAGATTGGGCTGAAGTTTGGGATATTTATCACTTAAGGTTGGGTATTTATATATTGAACTTTTAAAGCTTAATGGGTTTTTATTTGGTAAGCCTTTAAGTAATGGAGTATGTGCTGACTGTTTTTTATAGCTCCTGCTATTGTCGAACAATAAATTAATGCAAAAGACGATACAAGACTTCGAGAGAAGCTCGACCTAATCTCTTGAGGGCAACATTCCTCTAAGAGCCTTCTCTCCCAAATAGAGCCTAAAGTCTAATGATCTAAGATAAAGTTAATAACTCTCCTCCACTCCCTTATATAGGCAGGACTGGGCACACATGAAATGACGAAAATACAATTGGGGCTACATCGACTGATTTGGATACCGTGGTTGGCCAAGGGAGGCATCTTCGTAACAATCTTTGGTTCTAATGGATATTGGAGAACACTTCTCGCCAATCTCAGATTAAAACGAATAAGACTCGTGATCCTCCCTGTAAGATGCTAAAGCTCCTTAAGATTGGTGGGGGAAGACATTTATAAGATGGTGTGCATCTTGTCGGGATTGGGTTCTATTCCATGAGGGCAAGATGACCCAAAATTTCCCATAGGATTCAACTCGATATGATATTTTTGCATGGTAGTGAAGGTCTCTTGCAGATCCATAATTGTTTTGAAAAAGACATGCTCTTGATCAACAACTCATCCCCATAAATTTCAACATTTCGTAATCAAACATATCGTCTTCTGATATGTAGTCCCAGGCTCCCAGCATTCTTCAATTCGAACAACATCACTTAATAACAAAAGTTGTTATCGTTGGTGATGAGCATAGTCTTCATCTGATCAAGCAGGTGTAAACAGAATAGTCATAAAATGCATCCAGAAAGCTAAGAGAAGTAAACCCATAAGCAAAATAGGCGTGGCAATCATTAGGAGACACTCCATTCAGGAAGTCTATGCACATATGTCATTGACCAATAAGCTTCCTCACCATTACAGCATTCGATATATGCTCGGAATATTAAATATCTCTCACAAATTCTGCATTTAACAATTGTATGACCTTCACAAATCGGGTCTGCAAGATTAGTGACCCGCTTTCTTATACTCGGTTTCACCAATAGAATGGTAGGATTGAAGTTCCGGCGATGGAAGGCAACATTAAGATCTACACCTGGCATATTTGCGACTGAGCAGGAGAAAATGTCAGAGGTGTTGCGTAAGAAAGCTTGTTGTCTAGGCCGGCATGGTTGTTTTGACGGGGAAACGACATGTTTTCACCACCTTTAATGAAAATAACGTTTTCTAAAATATCAGGCGATATATCAGTTTGGCCCGATATATTGCCGATAACATCGGGTGATATAATGCTCGCTAAATTTAAAAAATGAGCGCCTTGCCACTCTTTTATTTCTCAATTCCGCTTAATTTCATTTGTCTGCCTTAATCTATTCAGTTGTTGATGTAGACTCATTTAAATCGTTGCTTATCTATGAAATAAATTTAAAAATAATTAGATTTTATATCTGAAAAAACACGTAGCCCGAGCGGGCCAAGCGAAGTTTTGCGCGCGAAAGTCTCCTCTCGTCGCTTAGGAATTGAAGAGATTCGTTTAATCTCGTTCGGGTCGTTCCCTTAAGAATTCGTATAGTTCGAATCTTTTCCAATAAAACCAATACCACCACAAACAGTTCGCAATAATTAACTTATGCAATAAACAATAACTTTATGAATGAGAACGCATGGCAAGCCCAAAACCAAAATTATTTAGATGAACTCATAAATTAATGCTAACTTCGCGGAGTAGGGATACGAATTCGTTACCAAGAGGAAGGAGATCCTTCCAACCCGAGAACGCAGGGTTAGACGCGAACGACAGAGGAGGTGTTGGGGTCGACGTTTAAATGTCCTCCGACATGTCCGACATGTCTCCCGACATGTCATTTTTTAGGGCAGAACGATATGTTTTTCTAAAAAATATAGATTATGTCCTTTTGTAAAATATAGGCCGACATTTCCGATTTTTCTGATATATCGGCCGACACGACTTTTAAATATATCGTCCGCTATTTTATTTTATGTTATATTAGCAGACTAGCAACATATGTTTAAATCGCATATGAATATTATATTATGTATGTTTAAATTGATTAGACTTATTGTTTCAATTTCTTTAACGTTTTATTCTTACAACTAATTTTGTATAATTGTTTCACAACTTTTTAATTTCATATTACAAAAATATGAAAATATTTAATACATTGAATATAAATTTCTTCTTTATTTGCAATAAACTTATTGTTATCAAAATAAAATTATTGTATATTTTTAAATATATTTTACAATGTATCATTTTTATTTCTTAATAATATTTTATCTTAGATACTATTCAATTTTATTTCGTAATATAAATGACTCATTTTTTATCTATTTGTTATCATATTTTTCTATTTTTATAAGATATAATTATAGTTAGTATATGATGTAGACTCGAATTTAGGGTTTTCAAGTTCAGTATACATAAAAATTAAAATTTTATTTATAAGACATGGAAATCCGATATTTTAAAATATCCCCGACATGTCTCCGACTTCCGACATCCGACATTTAAGAACTCAATCCGATATGTCGCCGACATCCGATATTTAAAACATTGTGGGGCGGCGCAGGAAAACTTTACCGAGGTCGACGGCGCCACCTAAGGTGGGCTGAGTGAAAGGACGGGAGAAGTTTCCATCCTGCGTCACTGGAGATGGAATCCTCCTGCAGGGAGGTGGACGGCTCGCCGGAGTTGGACTCGAGCGGTTGAAGGAGGGAGGCGGTATCGCCGGTGTGATGAACAGGGAAGGGACGAGGGTTGGCTGCGGCCGGTTTCACAGGAGATCGAGAAAATCGATTTCCTGTATTCCCGGTTTTCACCTTTTGCTTTCTCCCGTGAGGATTAAATAAGATAGGAAATATTTAGGAAGGTTTCTAAAATGAGGCTCCTCCAAATAAGGGCAAAATATTTTTGATTTTAAAATTTGAATTTTGGGTGGGTTTCCAATTGTGGGAAGCTATAATAGGAATTCTTTTGAAGAGAATTTCTGGATTTTGTTTTCAAATTAATTTGAGTTACCTGCATAATTTGGGCTTGCCATTATCGTCCTAATTCCTAAAATTATTGGACCATTTATTTAAGGTCGCATCGGGTGGTCAAACCGACGAGCCGTAAATCACAAGCTGGTGCATGAAACAAAGTACATAAATAAAAATTGCAAAAGAAAATGCAACACTAAAATAAAGATACAATAATAATTAAAAAAATGAAGCGACGCAGAGTGCATCAGTTGTTGTTCTCGACTATCTCCTTTCTTATGGGCTTTGGTTCTCTAGTGATTCTCTCATTTATGGGTTCTGGTTCTCAGGAAATTCTCTCATATGGGCTTTGGTACTCTGCTTCTCCTATTCTGAGGCTTCAACGGTTTCTCTGGTACAACGACCTGTGTGGTTATGCGGCTTCTATGGTTCTGCATCTTCTCAGTATTGTGAGTTCTTTTGTGATTTCTAGCGGTTTCTGTGGTTTGTGGTTTCTGCAGTGTTTGCGACTTCTGTGATTCTCAACTAGTATTCTCTCTTCTTTGGCTCAACTGCTCGACACTACGAGTTTTTTTTAAGATTTTTGGTGGTTTCTGAGGCTTTTCTAGTTCGCAAATATTCTGTATGGCTTTTTTATTTTCCATAATTCTCTGGTATATTCCTCTCTGCCTCTCTAGTTCTATGACTTTATTGGTCCATGGCTCTCTTCGACTCTCTGCCTCTTTGTTTCGACAATTTTACTAGTTGTCGTTCTTCCACTTTCTTTCTCTCGGGTTACATGGTTTTATTAGTTCTCAGAGGCTTTCTAGATTTAAAAACACTTAGAGTTGATTGCCTGACATTCTTCAGTGATTTTTGTCTTTATTGGCATGCAGACATTGTATGCGGGCTTTTTTCATTTCCCCTAATTCTTTAGTATACTCCTCTCTGCTTCAAAGGTTCTACGACTTTACAGGTTTCTGGACCTCTTCCACTCTCTGCCTCTCTTCCTCTCTGGTTTTATGATTTTACTGGTTTTCACGATTTCCACTCTTCCTAATGCAACATGCGACGCATGATTGCATTTTTTTCATTAGTTTTACCCGCACATGTATCGCGCATGTTTTAGCATTCGTTTATTTTGTATCACGAATGTTGCTCGGTTATTTTGTCTGACGCGTGTACTCGCTTATTGTGTATGGTGCACAACGTTCGCGCTCATTGTTACAGATTATTGGTGTGATCGTCCAATAAGCCCAGAATAAAAAGATTCGTCAAATTAGGTAACATGTTAATTAAGGCGAACATATTTTTAATTGAAATTAAGTATAAAATAAAAAGTTCTAAAATTAGAAATAACGCATTTTAGAATCACTTTATTGATATGTTGTTAAAGGCATGCCTCAGGCGCTCCTAAGGCTCAAGGCTCACCAGGCTCAGAGGTTTGCACCTTCGTGCGCCTTATTTGCGCCTGAGTGAGATTTTTGTCGTAAATTTTTTTCTTTAAAGTAAAGAAAAAAATAATGTAAAAACTCAATTATTTTTAATTGATTTAGTGTTTGTGAAAGATAATTGTGCGTTGGGACTTAAGATATGATGCCACATTGATTCTATTTTTTAAGAGATATAAACGATAGTAATGAATGATAAATTTAGTAGACTAGATAAAGAGTTTGATCGAGAAGCTGAAATGATGTTTGATGCTGATTATTTAAAATGGATGCGGTTGCACCTTGCCTTCGTCAACCGCTCGCCTGCGCCTTGATCCTAGGCTCCAAAACCCCTTTGCGCCTTGATGCGCCTTGCGCCTTTAATAACTAAGCTTTAGTGAGAGAATATAAAATTTTGAATTGATTTGAAAACTCTTTAAATTCTCATGTTTTCATAAGTATTAAATCATCAATTAAATAAAATATCTTTCATATTCCTATTAAAAGAACACCCACACACATTTTCATTAGATTGAAAAAAATGGGAATATAGGCTATTCTTCAGTTTTCGGGAGATCCAGTCCGACCTCCCCACCCCCACCCCCAAACACTTCGCGTGACGCCCCTAGTCCCACTCCTAGCATATGCCATCTCTTCATCGAGCATCGATGACGCTGCCACTAGCCCGATAGGGCTCCGGCGACCACTCCTGTGAGTCCCCTCCAGGGTCGTCGGCCTCCTGCGATTGGATTGAGCAGGCGTTGTTCTATTCAAGCCGACGTCCACCTTTTACCATTGGTTGTGACTCCCTCCTCCTCTGATCAGCCTCCAGAGCACCCCCTCTCCTTCAATTCCAACCAACTTCAGCTAGTTGCGAACCACCTTTCTTTTCCAACGCCCTATTGTCACCAACGCCACTCTCCTTTACTATTTTAGAGTTCCAATTGTCGTGGCTTCCATTCCTGCAATGGAACATGGCGGGACAGATGTTAGGCTTGAATCTATGGTATACCTCTCCACCTTCCTTGTTCGTATTTTGATAGGTTTAATTGAATGCTTAAGTTTTAATGATCACCTAATTCAGAGTTTGCTTGCTCTAATTTTTATTGTTATCTATGTCAATTAATTTGAAAAAAAAAACTATTATTCATCTTTGCTTATATGCTTGTGGAGTAATTATGCCATAATGTTGATTCCATTCAATGTCTAGGCTCTTAAGGGCGTCATATTCGATTTTGGTTTAAGTATCTTATTTTGTCGCTTAATTTAAAAAATTTCAAGCTTATAAATTTAAAGTAAATGTTTGGATTCTGGGTTTACATCAATTCCTCTCTTGATATATTGTTGTATTGATTTTCTGAGGCTTCCTAGATTTAACGACATTCAACTAGTTGATTGTCTGATCAGGCTTCAGTGGTTTTTGCAGCTTTCTTGATCCGTAGACATTTTATACAGCTTTTTATTTATTTTCCCTAATTCACGGGTATCTGTTATGTGTTATGGTCCTCCGTCAGTTATTTTATTATCTCGTCGTGTGTATTGAGTCATCGTTATTAGACTCGTCGTAATGTTTTAGCGTTTTAATATTTTATGCATCTTATGTAATTACGGGTATGCCACCCGGGGTCCTATAAATAGACTCTTCTCATGTATTGGTTTTTAAGCAATGAATTATGAAATTTCTTTTCTCTCTCTAATTCCTCTCTCTCTCTAAGCTCTTCTCTCCTTCCTCCACCCTCTGGGGTTTCATCTCCTCCTCCTCCACCATTTCTAGGGCTTGCCCATGTATTCCCGCCTCCAACGATCGCAACGACCCAAGCCCATAACAAATTCGTATCAGAGCTAGACGTCGGCGACTCCATTCCCGACACTCCTTCCGCCGTCTTCCGCCGCTTCAACTGCTCCCGCAAGCCAACACCTCTCTGTTGCCCCTGCGTCCCATTCACCGACGACAGCCCATTCCAGCCCACTGCATCGTCCACCAGATCGTACAACATCAGCAAGCCAACCGTACATCCTCATCGAATCAACATCCTCCACTCGTCTCCCAGCACGCGCTCATACACTGCGCCTCTTTCATCGATCCCCAGCGTCCCAAGAGATCTACTAACCGCAGCGCCGAACCCCAGCTCTCAGCTTCAGAGCCGACCCAGCGCGCCCTTTCTCTTCTTGCGCATCTCTAGCCGCCTCTTCCACTCGCCGCTGCAAACCCTCAAGCCACGCCCTCTGCTGTCCCTTGCGCTTATCGCCCGTTCCGCGCTCGCCCTGTCTTCGTTCCGTCCCAATCACGTGTGCCCCAATCTTCATCGAGTCACGCCTCTTGATTTTCCTCGGGCAGCACACCTCCCTCCTGAATTAATTCATTAAGCAATTCATTTTTCTTTTTCTTTTTAAATTTTTTCTGGCATCCCATCCCTCTCTATTCCAGCGGTCCCACGTCAATTTTCCCCTCTCTTTTTAATTCTGACATCCCTTCTATCTTTTCTTATTAAATTTTTCTTATCATCAAATCCCCCAACCCTCCTTTTATTTTATTTCATTTCATTTCCTTGTCTCTTCCTAACCGCACCCCTTCTTCCTAACCGCACCCCTTTCATTTTGTTTTAAATTTCTTCTTTCCTCCCCGTCATACTATTTTTAATTACTCCTTACTCCCACTTCTCCAATCTCAAATATAATTTGATGAACATTCATCTTAGTGCCACGGATGCGGGCGTCCTCCACTCGATGCTGCCGAAGGGGTCGACGGCATTTCAAGCCTCCATGTCTCTCTTCGAGGCCAAGCTTGATCAATTGGAGCACTCAGGATACTTTGACGTTCCGCCACCGGCAGTTCCGCCTCCTCCGTCACCGGCCCCTGCCTTGTCGGTCCCACTCTCCAAGCCCGCACAGCTTGTGCTGCGTCCGCCGTCGTCGTCGCCTCTGTCTGCTCTTGCTCTGCCGGCCCCTGCCTTGACGGTCCCTCCAGCCTCGTGGCTTTCTGCTCTGCGGGCCGCCTCACCACCGGTTTCCGCTCTGCCGCCTCCGACCACGCCGCTGCCTCTGCTGCCGGCCACTACTCTGTCGGCCCTTTCGGCCGCATGGCCGTTGCTGCCTCGCACCACACCGCCGTTCCCGCCGTTCCCGCCGGACCCCTTCATTTTGCCAACCGTTGTTCCTTCAGTTGCCCTGCTACTCCGGCTTCCCACCGCTCAGCCAGACCAACCGGACACATTCCTTCCGCCACTCGTCCTCCCAAAGGCGTTGTCGCTACTCCTCGCCGCCACTACCACCGCGACGAACTACCAGGCGTTATTTTGCTACGAGATCAAGGAGCCAGAGAAGCCGACCATCCTACTGGAGAACACTTTTTTGTAAAATAATCTATTAAAATATATTTGATTCTGATCATTTGAATTTTAGTTTACATTTAATTAGATAAATTATTTAACATCTAATTAATAAATAAAAATATGTAAGAATATGTTAATATTATATAAATATAAAAGAGCAGCCTGGTGCACAAAGGCGCATCCCCGCACAGCGAGGGTCCGGGAAGGGTCCCACCACAAGGGTGAAATGTAGGCAAGCCTTACCATGCATTTTTCCAATAGGCTGCTTCCAGGACTAGAACCCGTGACCTCAAGATCACACGACAACACCTCAACGGGTGCGCCAAGGTTCACCTTCTTAATATTATATAAATATATAATATTAAAATCCGACATTTCAAAATGTTACTATTATATCCCCGGAATCCAACATACGGCATTTCAAAATGTTACTGTTATATCCCCGTAATCCGACATACAACATTTCAAACTCAAACCGGTATGAACCTGACATTTGCAACCATGTGTGTAAGCATTTCATTAAATGATCTAGGTTGTTGGGTGGAGAGTTTAACATTGATATTGAAATATAAATTTTGTTCTCCACCAGGAATAGAGATCGATTTATTGGGTGGGACAGAGTAACTGGGGTCGTCGTCTCTTTCTCTACTCCAACCGCACTAACCAACTGAATGTAACATCTTATAGAAACAACAGAGTACTGATGTACAATATTCTCCATGTTATTTTCCCAAAAAATTCATCGCAAGATGGCGAGTCGAGATGACAATGCCAAACATGTTCAATAGATGGTGATCAAAGATCGTATTATTGTAAAAACTAACTGATGGCAATGATTCATCGTATGGATAACCTCCCAATAATACTTACAATAAAGAGACTTATTGCCATGATTCATGGGAGTATTTGTAGGTGGAGGAGGTCAGGAAGAAATTTGTTGTCTGAATGGCATACAAATTTGTTCCAATAGTTTGGTGGTGGGGGGGGGGGGGGGGGGGGCGCGATCTCCCAGGGGGATTCATAACCAGTGGAGGATGACCAAGGCTAAGAGTTCGCGTATGTGGCTAGTTATATTTATTATTAACATCGCGGAAGAGTTTGTGAGGATGAAGATGTCGTTATTGTTCTTCTTAATTAGCAGGACGAGATACTTTGGTATTAACAACTCGGTTGAAGGGGTCGGGCATACTGCCTTTGCCATTTATATGTCGGCCCGCCAACTCCAAAGCTCAGGTGTATGTTGTCAGAGAGTGCATATTCAGCTGATGTTTGAAACGACCATCTCAGAGTTCTCTAGCCAAAGCGATTCACAAAATATTATCATCAGTATACTTTACTCTCAACTTTGTTTTCTGGAAGCAAGTGACATAATCGAGGAGAGATTCACAAATAACTAGTCGCAAATCAAACACCCAACTTGAACCACACTTTGGTCATGAAGAACTTGCAAAGTTCAAATTCTGAAATCATCGTAGCTTGTTCTCCTATCTTTAGAGAGTTCAAAAACAAAACAATCATTGGACCCTGAGGGTGGACAAGAAAAGGCGGCATTTCAGGCTCCCTTATAATGCAAGACAGCTAGAGATGATTCAAAATTCCTTGTCGGTCCAAGAATTTCCATTATCATTGTAAACCGACAAGTTCAGTTGACTGACATCAGCTAGAAAAAAGGTCAACTGAATCCTAGCACTGAGAGGCGATAAGACTCATGATCGTCATCTTTAGTGTCAATAGGATCATCAGTAGGTGGGGCAATGAGAATTGTAGCATTTGGGATGTAGGGAGCTGGGGAACTAGGATGATGGCAGTGTTCTTCAAGGATGAAAGCAAAGGTAACAGAAGGGTGAGGGAGTTGAGTATGGTTTTGGGAGGCGAGGGAGTGTGGACAGATTAAAAGAGTTCAATCAAGATCTGTAAGATTTGAAAGAGAGAAGCAAAAAACGGTTGCATAGCAACAAAACCATGCTTGATAATGAATTCAAGGGTTGTGGAAGAGGAAGGACGGTAGTTGTCGGCCATGATGATGGTGTTTTCATATCAAATCCAAATCTACGCTCACCGCATTTTTAAGATGTTGGATCCTGGACTGTCCGTGAATCGAACCAGAGCTTGCTCTTCAACTGAAAAAAATGGAGGCGGCGAGGATTCTCGGAGATCCCACCACACACTCAAAAAATTTTCTAAAGCACTCACCCACCTGAAATACCAAAATCTCCTTGTTTCCGTGTATTTTAATACGCAAGTTCCACATCCATTGTTCGCAATAGTTGATTAACAATAAAGATGTCGCGATTAACGATATCACCCATTATCAGTATTTGTGTTGTTGAGTAATGTTGAGGAATGTTTGAAACAGGTTTACTTATGCAGTCATCTTGTTGGAGGATGGGCGGGCACATAGAATGTCAAATAAGGATGGACATAAGCCTTGTATCGATGAGATAAGACTGAAAAAATTCAATGAAGAAGTCGCCAACAATGGCAAGTAATGACTTGCTGAAGAAGGCGAGTGAGTAGAGCGGGAACTGCAAGGTGCTTCGCAATCATTACGAACAATCTCACGGTATTCCATTCATCAAGCACCTAGTTATACAGAGTTTTTATTCATTCGCAATGTCGCCATGACTCTTGGGAACTCAATTCCTCTAGTCTCCCCACATGGTCATTCCTTGACCAAATGCATTTTTATAGGCCACACAAAGTTGCAACCAATGTCAGCATACAAGAATGACATCATTAGTTTTGTCTGATTGCATATTGTTTGAATTTTCGCATTTTGCATTCTATGTTTCTACATGACTTTAAAGTTATAATGTTTCAAGGAGTAATCATAGTTCATATAAATTATGCATGTATTATCCTCATATCGTTTTGTGTAGTCATTCATTTGAAAGTCTGAAATTCACCAATATGACAAACTAATAATACCATATCCAAATTAAGTGAGCAATTGGCAATGGCCCGTCGGTCATCACCATTGATTTGTAAACTGCAACTTCTATGGACCTTAAAACGACAATAAAATTTTAAGGCATTCATTTAAGTTGTTGTACACAGATTGTTATTACCCTCACGCATTCGCTGGAGTGATTACTCCTCGTCGGGACCATCAGAGATTATGCTACCCTCACGCATTCGCTGGAGCGACTATTTCTCGTCGGGACCACCAGAGATCGCATATGGGGACCGTCGTGATTTGACAATTAATTAGTATTAATTGGTTAATATTAATTAAGTGCTATTAATTATATTATATTAATTAATTACTATTGATTAATCATAATTATAATAAATGTGTTGTCTTATTAAGTGTGCTCTCCCTCATCTATATAAGGGGATTAATAATAATTATATTAAATGTGTTATCTTATTAAGTGTGCCCTTCCTCATTTATATAAGGGGGTGGGGTAAAAGTGTTTGGATCATCTTGGATCACTAGTCTTTCGGGCTCTCATTAGAGAGAAGGCTCTTTGGAGGACTCAGCCTCCGAGAAGTGTTCGTTTCAACTAATGAAATTTTCTGTTTGTTCTTGATTGTGTAATTTTCAGATTCGTAACAATGGTCCGACTTGCCGCTCTCCGCCAACTACCCTTGCAGTCGCCGGGAACTAGCACCGTGCTCGCTCTCGACCCCATCCACGACCTCAGCAACGAGTTCTGGGCTATGAGTGTCCTCATTGCCAAGCACCTCGCAAACATCAAATGCATAAAGTAGGAATATGCACTCGCATGCAGCCAACTGGCCCTCGCTGAGGAACCACGAGAGGATGCCGCCTCGCGAACAAGCTCGGATTTGAACCAAACAATCTCGTGGTCCTGCACTCAACGACCACCCAGGCGATCACTGTCGTTGCGCCTAGCGGCCCGTCGCAACTGTCGCCAAGCCATGATCTCTAGCGACGGGGCCCCTTCATCGTCGAGCAGACGTACCAATTTCCCCTTCCAGTGCCACCATTTATATCGTTGAGCAGCTAGCGCCACTGTGAACCCCGCTCTCTGCTCGCTCCGCCCCCACCCAACAAGAACAACCTCTTGTGTCGCTCCCCACATCTCCTTTCCCACCATCGCCTGTGGTTGACGAACCAGAGCATCAGAGCCAACGCAAACCAGACCACGTCCCACTCTTGTCCTTAGCACTCAAGGCTCGAACCCACTTTCCCCAGCAAGAAATACCTTTCCCACCTTCCGCATTCCCTCCTTCCTCTCCACGCCCCGCTGACATCCAGCGTCCCACCATTTTTTACTTGGTCGGAGACCCACCAGTCCTCCGACCAACACTTCGTCTTGTCGTCTTCGACGCCCGAGCCTCTTCTAACTGGCTGCCAACTTCTCCGCATTCTCCCTCTCCATTCCCTTACTCCAGGACCACCCCAGAACAGTCGCTCGAGCCCCTCCCCAACAGCTTCCTTGCAAAGCTTGTGGCTGCTAGTAGGGAACAGTTAATTGCATGGCACCATTCACATCAGCATCTCCCTCTTCTCACCGAGACCCCTATAATATTCTTCTCACTAGCTACCAAATTTAATTTGGGTCCCCACATTTCCTTATCATGATCGGGTAGCCCCACCTCCCCACCTGACAGGAGCTTCCTTTTTCCATACCGCCAGTTGCCATCTTTATTTTCCTCCACTAAAATCCAAACCCCACCCACATATAATTTTAATGCTTCTTTCTCGTCTTTTTCCTCCTTCAGCCCTCCACCTACCATTTGTTTTTGCCCCAGTTTAGTTATTAAAGGCGCAAGGCGCACCAAGGCGCAAAGGGGTCTTGGAGCCTAGGCGCAAGGCTCAAGGCGTAGGCGCGCGCCTGACGAACGCAAGGCACAACCACATTCATTTTAAATAATCAGTATCTAGCATCATTTCATCTTCTAGATCAAAATTTTCATCTATTCTACTAATTAATCATTCATTACTATTGTTTATATCTCTTAAAAAATAGAATCAATGTGGTCACTTACATCATATCTAAGTCCCAACGCACAATTATCTTTCATAAACAATAAATCAATCAAAAATTATTGAGTTCTTATATTATTTCATTCTTTATTTTTGAAAAAAAATTACAAAAAAAATCTCACTCAGGCGTGCCTTTTATGTTACAAAGGCGCAAATAAGGCGCATGAAGGCGCAAACCTCTGAGCCTGGTGAGCCTTGAGCCTTAGGCGCGCCTTTAACAAGCGCCAAATCCTTTTCCCTCCACTAAACGCCAAAACTCACTCTCTTCGCTCCCTCTCTTGTCACTTCCTCCTAATTATTCCTATGCCTATAATTCAATTTTTTCCTCCGTCCTGCCGCCCCATCACATCCTACACCACCCCGCCTCTGTCTTCCTTGAGCCCACACTAGCTGCCAACATTTCTCCACTCTACACTCTTATCTTCTTATGTCCACACCCCACTTCACCCCCTCCCTCCCAAGGCTGAATTCACCCATCCTCTTTCTTTTTCAGCACATTTTCATTTCCTTCCCTCATTGCACAAGCAGCCACCACCCGTTCTCCGCAACTGTTTCCTCGTTATAATTACCACCAACCCCAACAAACTATTAAAACTCGACCTTGAGGGCAAGGTCAATTTTCAAGGGCGATGATATGTTACCCTCACGCATTCGTTGGAGAGGCTACTCCTCGTCGAGACCACGGGAGATTATGTTACCCTCACACATTCACTGGACCGACTACTCATCAGGACCACCGGAGATCGCATATAGAGACCGCCGCGATTTGGCAATTAATTAGTATTAATTGGTGAATAATAATTAATTACTATTAATTATATCATATTAATTAATTACTATTAATTATATTAAATGTATTGTCTTATTAAGTGTGCCCTCCCTCATCCATATAAGGGGGAGGGGTGAGAGTGTTAATATTAAATGCAACTTCTATGCTAATCCATTCACTTTATAACTTTCTAGTTTTAATTATTCATGCACTGATATCTAATAACAGTACTTCAATCTTCAATTTTTTTCACCATATTCAATGTAGGATGGGAAGGGGAGCCTTGGTGCACCGGTTGAGGTGTTGTCGTGTGACCTTGAGATCACGGGTTTGAGTCCTAGAAGCAGCCTCTTGCAAAAATGAAAGGTAAGGTTTGCCTACATTTCACCCTTGTGGCGGGACCCTTCCCCGGACCCTCTCTCCGAGGGGATGCCTTGTGCACCGGGCTGCCCTTTTTATTTAATGTAGGATGAGAATTTTTTGTTGGTTACATATTAAGTGTGCCCTCCCTCGTCTATATAAGGGGGAGGGTGTGAGTGTTAATATTAAATGCAGCTTCTATGCTAATCCATTCACTTTATAACTTTTTTGTTTTATTTACTCATGTACAGATATTTAATAACAGCACTTCAATTTTTTTTCACCGTATTTAATGTAGGATGAGAATTTTCTGTTGGTTACATTTACATTTTTGCAATATAAAGATGCAAGATGGTTGGCAATCTTGCATGGGTGAGGGGAATATGGGATAACTCTAACTTTCAGATGGAAATAATCTTTATCAGATTATGTACTTCAAAATCCAATGCATTTTATTCATGCCAACAAAGTTTTACACTCGAAGATTTCTAATATGATAATAAAAACTAAAAAGTTGTTCCCTCAAATACTCATTCTCAGAGTATCATTAGCACACATATAAATTTGACATTTTTCAATGTAAAATAGGCCTTTTGAAAATTGAATACGTTAGTCTCTACCATAAATTTAACATATGTTTAATTTAAAGAAAGTTTGCAAATGTGGGATGTCAGGGACATGACAATTTGGGGTTTTCATGTCGCATGTCGGTTTTAATATGTCGAGGGATATATTGGGGATATTTCATATATCGGGTTTCAATTTTAATTATTTGAATCCAATTATATACATATAAACATTTTTTTAATTTATATATATATATTAACAATTTGACATTATTTAAATTTTAAATTTACCAAATTAGTAAACATTTAATGTTACAAAAGTAAAAAATGTTGTAACGAAGAAAGCCAAATGAAGCAGAATGTCAGGATGTCCACAATGACGATCGAAGATAAGGAACACTAAGTCCAAACTCCAAAGGACAAGCATAATCAACGTCAATGATGGGTCGACGCAGGGAAGAAAGACAAAGAAGCTAGGAAGACAGTCAACAGCTAGGGCACAAAGAAATATAGGCAGCAAAATAATTTTATTTTGTTATCTATTAAACCATATATGCTAAATAAGATAAAATAAACAAAAAAAAGTCAGTTGATATAGGATATATCGATCGATACACCTTCAGGATATATCGGCTGATGCACCTTCATGATATATCGGTTGATGCACCTTCAGGAAATATCGGTCGATGCACCTTCAGGATATATCGGTCGATGCACCTTCAGGATATATCGGTCGATGAACCTTCATGATATATTTGGCAATGCACCTTCATGATATATTGGGCGATACACCTTCAGGATATATCGCCTGTTGCACCTTCAGGATATATGTGCACCTTCAGGATATATGCGCACCTTTAGGAAATATCGGCCGATGCACCTTCAGGATATATCGGTCGATGAACCTTCATGATATATTTGGCAATGCACCTTCATGATATATTGGGCGATGCACCTTCAGGATATATCGACTGTTGCACCTTCAGGATATATGTACACCTTCAGGATATATGTGCACCTTCAGGATATCTGTGCACCTTCAGGATATCTGTGCACCTTCAGGATATATGTGCACCTTCAGGATATATGTGCACCTTCAAGATATATTGGTCGATGCACCTTCAGGATATATCGGTCAAGCTAAACTAATTTATTATGCTGACTCACAAATATTAACAAGGTCACACAAAAACCTAAGATGAGTTTTTCTGCCTCTCTCCTTACCATCAATAAATATGAATTTTATGTCTTTGCACTTTTTTATTATTGTTGTTATTGGACTCTCTCTCTCTCTCCTTGCTCCTTAATAAACACCCTTGAGGTGCTTCACAATTTTTTATTGTTTTGAATTTTATTGTTTTGAACAATCTAATAATATTTAAAACATTTTACACGTAAGAGATAACACTAAAAAAAATAAACAATGTGGGTACAAAATTAAAATGATATATTCAGATACTAAGACAAGAATAAATATTTTAGTCAAATATAGATTAATCCCTCGTGTAAATGAATAGATAATGATGATAATTAAATTCCTAAAGATGTATATTGAAGAAAAAATATAATGAGTCTAAACCATAAAATTTCTAAAAGAAAACGTATCAAAAGAAATAAATCAATAGCTCACAAAATGAATACGCTCAAGTTAAAAAAGAAATGCATGAAGCAAGAAGAAGAAACAAATACCATGTGCAATATTCAGAGATGATTCTGCAGTGGCGCCACGCGCAGAAGACATGTTTCTGGTCTCCTTTGAGATGGTGCTAGCCTTGCAATAGAGTGTGTTCGGTAGGAGATCAATTGGGGCGCTTGAGTGAAGAGGGATGAGTCGGATGACATCATTAGGGAACACATCCGAGTTGTCTGTCACATTGCAATAGGTCCTTATGAGCTCTGAGGTGGGGATTTGCAGAAAAGATATGGCAGTGTGAGAAGGCACCACCACTGAGAGGATGGTTGTGGTGGTGAGGAGAATGAAGCTGAGGCTCATGCTCAGAAGTTGAAACTGATTCGATTTCTCGAAAGAGTATGGACTCTCTTTGGGCTGTTGTTTCGTTTGCTCTCAGTTTGGGCAATAGACAAATCAGAGCTGTTCGTAAAGTATTAAACAAAAATAAAAATATTATGTAAGTATTAAAATTGTCTAGAAAAAAAGTAGAAAATAGCATATATTGCTCATACTCATAAAATATGCACAGTAGATTATAATTCTTAAAAATATTTGTAACATACATGATAAGAAGATTGTGTTTTTTTCCAAATCATCTCCTAACAAAAGAATTCGAATCAAGACAGACATGATCTTTTGATCTTTGAGAAATGAATCACTACCCAGGGTTCAGTATCAAAGCCATCAAAGTAATGATTATTCCAAATTTTGCAAGGAGTCCTTATCGTGGTTTCGTTTTAATTCCAAGGCAGAAAAGAAATTTGTATGAACACACTATTAGTTGTGGTAAGAAGATTGTTGTTTCGGCATTAATTCGATGTGGATATTTTGGAAGCGAAAATCACCGGTGAGATCTACTTACATTCTGAATGGAATAGATCGGTACTATGAATTCCTCATCAAAGAACTCGTATGGAAAGGAACGCAAAAATCAAGCGCAAGGAAACATTTTAACTCGAGAGGATGGATGATTTGAGGCCTCTGCGGCATGACGAGAACTGAAGGCGAAGGGTGGTCGGCTCCTCAACAATCGCAAATGTTTAGGGCTCCCCTTTCTCCTGCTCGGAATACAAAAGTAAAGAAACGGCAAGACCTTAGAATGAGAATAATTAGGGCTTAGCATCTACCGGCCCGCTGTTTCCTTTTTGGTTCCTCATAAACGCAAAACTATTTAATTAGAAAAAAAATTTGGTGAGAAACTCCCACCTAATAATAGGTGCGTGTATAAGTAGTTTCATTTTACACGGAAGCGGGACCCACGCCATTTCGAAATATTTCGCGGCCAAACCCAAAAGTCGCGGTCTTTCTGTCGTCGTTCTCACGCTGCAATAGCAGTTTCCTCCTCCAAACGTGGTCGTCCTCGTCCGCCGCCCTAATACCAGTTTCCTGCTCCTCCAAACGTCGGCGACCTGTCGCATTGCAGTTCTCCGGCGTTCAAAGTCGAAAGCGTGACGACGGGAGGCGGTATTCGACGGGAGAAGTCGTTTAAAGTCGAAAGCGTGCCGACGGGAGGCTTTTTCGATCAAAGAAGTTGTTCGACTGGAGGAGGTTGCCTTATTGGAATTTCAGATCTGAAATCTAAGATTATGGATCATTTCTCTAACTTGGTATGTTAAAATGCTTTCCTTGAACAACCAATTTATACTACCGTATTTTATATAATAATTGTATTTTTTTTGAAGAAATACTGTTGCTTTCTTGAATGCTTTTCCTTGAACAACCAATTTATACTATCCATTTTTTAAGGATTTCTATGTCTACTATTTCTGTAACTTGGTATGTCAGAATGCTTTCTTGAACAACCAATTCTTCAGTAATTATAACAGTATTATTGGAGAAATACGTTTGCTTTTCCCTGTATAAAAGTACACAATATATAAAATACTGCTGTATTTTACATAATAATTGTAGTATTATTGAAGAAATAACACTGCAATTGCAGTATTCTTGTATAAATATTGTTTTATATGGTTTTCTATGCCTATTATTATTGTAATAATTGTAGTATTCTTGGAGAAATACTGCTCTACCTCTGTAAATATCATTTGTCTTTGGACTGTAGTATTATTGCAGCAAATTTTTTTGGTTTAATGTAGCAAAGCTATGGAATCAACACTGCCCCATTTTATATACTTAATTCTGATGAAGAACCAACACATTTGCCACCTAACAAAGTAGATCAGTCTTTCAACGCGGTATGTTATCACACTTTTCTAATGAACTTTAGATAGGTTTTCTATTTATTACTGTAAGCATAAAATATTTACATGTATTCTTCAATACAGGGAATAAATGTATGCGAGGATTCACCCATTTATAATATAATTCAGTCTGATGAAGAGGCAGGAAATGTACAGTCAGAGCAAGTTGATGATGCTTGTAACTCAGTATGTTCTGACCATATATTTATAAAAATATCTACGATCACCAATATGTTAGTCTTGTTAAATTTTGTAATAATGGTTAACTGTAATAAATTTTATTGCTTCAATGCAGGGAACCAAGGAGGCAACAGTATTCCACACAGTTCATTCAGAAGAAGAGGCCTACAAAATGTACGCTGAGTATGCTCGAAATTTGAGTTTTGGTATACGAAAACAACATATTTATTATTGGACTCATACAGACATCATAAGGGGACGAGAATATTGTTGCTCGAGAGCAGGTCATAAGGTTATAAAACAGACAAGTGAGGTGGCAAGGAAGTTTCACCACCTTGATACTCGAACTGGATGTTTGGCGTGCATGTACTTCACTGTTGATAGAGAGGGCAAGAATTGGGAGATTTCGAAGTTTGTGGAAGAGCACTATCACCCACTTTCTCCACAAGTAGATTCACATTTCTTGCGTGCTCATCGACATATATCTAATCATCAAGCATCTGTTATTAAAAATATGACTAGAGCAGGAATTCGAACTGTTGATGCATATAACTTCTTAGCCGAAGAAGTTGGCGGTGCACAGAATGTGGGGTTCTCTAAATTAGATGCATATAATTATGTACATCGAGAGAAAAGAGCACTAATAGACTCTGGCGATGCACATCGGTTATTGGAAATATTTAAAGAGATACAGTGCAAGGACAACATGTTTTCTTTTGATGTGAAGCTAGATGCGTCCAACAGGCTCCAGAGTTTCTTTTGGATTGATGGACATGGGAAAATAGATTATGATTGTTATGGAGATGTTATTATTTTCGATACCACATATCGTATGAACAAGTATAATTTGGCATGTGCCCCATTTATTATAGTGAACCACCATTGGCAAAACGTTTTTGTTGGGGCGGCTTTTGTTGCAGAGGAGACGATTGAATCATTTTGCAGGGTTTTCGACTGTTTCTTAAAATATGTTGGTGGTAAGCAACCAATCACAATTTTCACATATCAAACAATGTCAGTAGCTATTCAGCGAGTATTTACTTCAACTCGACATCGTTTGTGTCAATGTCATATATCGAAAAAAGCTCCATCAAAGGTACCAACTTTCAATAAAGATAAGTATATTAGATCTTTATTTTACAATTGCATGAGCAAATGTGAGAATGAAATGAAATTTGAAAGCCATTGGAGAGAGATGATAGTGAGTGGGAACTTGCAAGATAATCGATGGCTAAATGATCTTTTCAACATTAGGATGAAGTGGTCCACCGCATATAACAAGGAAGTATTAGATCCTGGTATTTTATCAACGCAACGAAGTGAGTCTGCAAATAATCGTTTGCATGGATGCTCTAAATCAACAAGTTCACTTGTTGAATGCTTTCTTGGAATGAAGAATTTAATTTCTGGTTGGCGCAGAAACGAACACGAGGAGGACTTCAAATGTAAACAAGGAAGTATTACTCTTAAATTCCCAAACTGTTTAATACTAAAGCAAATGTCTAGAGTGTACACCCGAAAGATATATTTACTTTTTGAGAATGCTTATTTGGAAGCAGCAGTTAATTTGATGGTTGCTGATGAAACTCATTACGGAACAGATCATGTAGTATACAGTGTCCAAAATTGTCATGGTATTGAAGTTGGTAAGCAATGGTTTGTGACATTTGATACAAAGAATAATAATGTCGAATGCTCGTGTCGAGGTTTTGAAACAACAGGCCGTCAATGCAAACATATATTTAGAGTTTATAATATCAGGAATGAGAAAGAAATTAAACAGCAATATATACTCAAGCGATTTACATTACATGCAAAGAAGGGAATGTATCTACGACCGGACACTACATTGAATGACTGTGATTCTAATTTGATTTATACAAATCAAATTATGCGATACACTTATGATTTGTGTAATCGTATTACAAATTGTCAAATTGCCAAAGAACATCTAATTAATGTGATAAATGATGTGGGTAAAACTCTAGAGGAAATGGTGGATCATGATGAGATGATTAACAAGGGAATCCCTACCTCAAATTACCAAGGTGCATACTTTGTCAAGGATCCAGCTTCTAGGCGACCTAAAGGGAGGGCTTAATACTCGTTTGAAGAATTTTTTCGAGACGTCTTTGAAAAAAATAAGTAATTTTTCCTACATTTTTTTTTTCAAATTCAATGTTATGATTAGGTGCCTTACGTTTTAAATTTTCATACAGAGCGGAGTTGACATTCAAAGAATAAAGGACCCATGAGAGTTGAAGATCATGAATTACAGGGGGACCAAAATTCCGCGGACTCTAATTCACTAGCAACACCAGCTTTGGTGGACGAAACTAATGATTTTTCGATTAATGGTGATTTTAGTATTAATATTCCTTTGCAATTTTAATTTATTACTGTTTTGTTTAAGTACTTAAAGCAGTAGACAGTATTACTGAAGAATGTTATATTAATATCTCTATTATGTTGGCTACTTTTGGTAGTGATTCAAAAATACTGTCAATATAATACTGTCTATAGAGCAATAATACGGTCTGACATAGATCAGTCACCCGAGTTATATTGTACACAAATACTGTCAGTAATAATGTCAATTATGGATTATAATGTAATTAAATAAGTGTAGAAGATACCAATATACTAACAGTATTTGTAATATACTTTAGTATATAAGTGTAGTTGATACCAATATACTGACATTATTTCTAATATACTGTCAGTATATTAGTGTCTCCTACTCTTATATACTGTCATAAATTATACTGTGAAGATTGTGATATAATTAATACTGTGAAGATTGTGAAAAACTGTCAGTACATCACAGTGTTAGTAATCACGTCCAATATATTGTCAGTATATTTCGTTTGTTCAGCTCTAATATACTCTCATTATTAATACTGTTGATGCGTACTCATATCTGTAACCCGGTTTAAGGTGGTTAGTGAGCGGTTTTCCAACCCCCACTAACCCCACTTTCTCCATCATGACCAGTCACTCGGCGTAACCGCCCACTCGGCGTAACTACCACTACGCGTAACCACCCGCTCCGCGTAACCGCACGCGAGCGGCCAACTGCCGAGCCCAATCCGGGCTAACCGCCGCCTCCTCTCTCTCGAGAGGGGGCCGGCCGCCGGACGCCGCCCCCTCCATCGAGTGGGTCGGCCGGCCTTGGCCGACCCCTCCTTGGAGGGGATCGGCCACGGCCGCCCCCTCCCTCGAGGGGGCCGGCCGCCCCCTCTCCTTGGAGGGGGCCGGCCGACCCCCCTTGGAGGGGGTCGGCCCGGCCGGCCACCCCTCCCTCTTTGAGGGAGGAGGCCGGCCGCCCCCTCCTTGGAGGGAGTCGGCCCGGCCGACCGCCCCTCCCTCTTCAAGGGAGGAGGCCGGCCGCCCCTTCCTTGGAAGGGGCCGGCCGCCCCCTCCTTGGAGGGAGTCGGCCCGGCCGACCGCCCCTCCCTCTTCAAGGGAGGAGGCCGGCCGCCCCTTCCTTGGAAGGGGCCGGCCGCCCCTCCCTCTTCGAGGGAGGAGGCCGGCCGCCCCTCCCTCCTTGAGGGAGGGCGGCGGTCGGCCCTTCTTCCCCGCGAGGAAGAAGGCCGCCGCCACCGCCGCCCATTTTTGGGATTCCGGCGGTGGCCGGCGCCGCCGCTCTGGCAAGATAACCACCCGACGGTTGCAAAACCGCCCGATCATGGAAGGATCGCGTGTGGGCCGTCCGATCTTTCTATTTCCCTATTTATTTAATTATTTAATTATTTAATGATGCTAACCGCACACCATAACCACCATAACTACCCCAGAATCCTTTAAATAGGACCCCATGGGTCTTCATTTGGGGATCCAGACTCTCTCTCCGGGAAATCTCTCTCTCTGCAGGAATCCCGTCTCTGGGAAGTCCTCCTACGTGCCTCCTGCGCTCCGCCGAATTGAACGCTGTGCGCACTCCGCTCCAACGCGCGAACTCCGCTCCAACGTGTGTACACCTTCAACGTGTGCACTCATCCCCAAGGCTCGCACTCTCCCAGTGCGCTTCGAGACTCCCGCCTAAGGCAAAGCATAGAGCACAAGTGAAGGCGTGATCCTGGAGGAGTCCGTTCCAGAAACTGGAGAGTCCAGGACTTAGAGAATTTTCCCAAATTGCACAGCGTCGCAAGAGGTGGCCTGTCACCCTCCGAGCATCCCCCTCACTCAAAACTGTAAAGAGGCACGGCCTATCGCCCTCTATTTCTCCAAAAGCTGTAACCTCCCCCAAAATAGTGAAGTTAAGTCGGCACAGCTCCGACGACGTGGTTTTTCACCCCGCCTTGGGGTTTTCCACGGTAAAAAGTCTCCTTGTCCACTGCCGTCAACATTGACTGTTTGCGCGCACCGGCTTGACTCTCGAGCTAAGGCGATCGATCTAGACCGGACCGCGGAAGAGCCGTGTGCGACCCGCAACAGTTTGGCGCCGTCTGTGGGAAGTCGTTCCCAAAAGCTCTAGAATTCAGAAGGCAGTATCCCAGCACAGTGATACTCGTAGCTAACGGCAATGGCGAGAAGGAGCGCCAGGCTCGCGCAGGGAGAATTAAGACGCGAAATGGGGGAAGAGCAGAGACTCGGGGGGCATGATGATAAAGACGTGCACCGCCCCGCTCGCGGCGCATCACAACTAGCGGAAGCGGACCTGGAGGATCCAGTTCCGCCCGAGTTCATTCTTTCAGGCCTCGGCACCTGCAAAGGGCCAGCGGCGGTTGGGGAGAAAGTCGAAACAATCGCAGGATCTCCAATCCTGGCAAATCATGTTCTCTCCATAGCAAAATCAAGCAGGGAGCGCGAGGGCAAGAAACCGCGCCAGGACACTAGTATCACCTTCGGGAGCAAGGACTTCGAAGGGCTAATGCTCCCCCATCAAGATCCCTTGGTTATTACCGCGATAATGGGAACCCCATGTTACAACATCAAGAGAATTCTGGTAGATATCGGAAGTTCGGTCGACGTACTGTACATGAAGACCCTGCAAAGCATGAGGCTCACTAAAGAGCACCTCATCCCCGCGGCAGGACCCATTTATGGCTTCGACAACCGCCCGGTAGAAGTTCAAGGGACAATAACTCTCCAGGTGACACTGGGGAGTTTTCCCAAGCAGGCCACCCACAACATCCTGTTCGTGGTCGTGGATTCTGACTCCGCCTACAATGCCATCTTCGGGAGGCCCCTCCAAATCATCTTCGGGGCGATCCCCTCCGTGCCGCATCTCTCTATGAAGTTCCCTACTGCTCATGGGACCGGAATAGTCCGCGGGAGCCAAGGAGCTGCACGCAGTTGTAACTTCAACCAGACTCGGAGGACAACAGGGACTGCCTTGAGCATCGACGACTTCGACTTGCGCGACGAGGCAGCCCTGCAACGTGCATCCCCAGTCGAAGGACTTGTCAGTGTCGTGCTATCACACCAGGATCCGTCCCGGGTGGTGAAAATTGGATCCCTCCTAACACAGGAAGAGCAGAAGGAGTATATAACCTTCCTGCGCGCTAACCTCGACGTTTTCGCTTGGGGCCCGGAGGACATGCCAGGAGTAGACCCAGGGATCATCGCTCATTCTTTAAATATTAACCCTGCGTGCAGGCCCGTCATTCAGAAGAAACGGAGCTTCGCCCCGGAGCGCCTTCAGGCCATTGAAGAAGAGGTGAAAAAGCTCTTAGGAGCCGGATTCATCCGAGAAGTAGAATACCCCACGTGGTTGGCAAACGTGGTCCTAGTTAAAAAGGCCTCCGGAAAGTGGAGAATGTGCGTGGACTACAGCAACCTTAATCAGGCCTGTCCAAAAGACAGCTTCCCCCTTCCCCGAATCGATCAACTCGTCGACGCCACGGCCCGGCATCAACTTCTCAGCTTCATGGACGCATACTCTGGCTACAATCAAATCCGTATGAATCCAAAAGATGAAGAGCACACGACGTTCAGGACGGATAGGGGGACCTACTGCTATAAGGTGATGCCATTTGGATTAAAGAACGCAGGAGCCACCTATCAAAGACTGATGAACAACGTCTTCAAAGATTTGATCGGGCAGACGATGGAAGTATATGTAGATGACATGTTAGTCAAAAGCACTCTCCGCAGTAATCACCTGCAGGATTTGGACAAATGCTTCCGTCTCCTCCGCCGCTTCAAAATGCGGCTCAACCCTAGCAAATGTGCGTTCGGAGTTACGGCAGGTAAATTCCTGGGTTTCATGGTCACACAAAGAGGGATCGAAGCCAACCCGGAGAAAATTAAGGCATTGGAGGAGATGACTCCGCCACGATCCATCAAAGAGGTTCAGAGGCTGAATGGCAGGATCGCCGCCTTATCCCGTTTCATGGCCCGGACCGGGGACAAATACCTACCCTTCTTCAAGATCCTTCGAGGGGCCCGCAACTCTGGGTTCCAATGGACTGACGAGTGCCAGACAGCCTTCGAAAACTTGAAGAAGTACCTGGCGTCTCCGCCGCTTCTATCAAAACCAATTCATGGGGATATCCTTTTCATGTACTTGGCAGTGTCTCCCACCGCTCTCAGCTCCGTCATCGTCAAGGAAGAAGGAGGAATCCAAAGGCCTGTATACTACCTCAGCAAGATTCTCACTGACATCGGGACAAGGTACCCCACGGCGGACAAAACAGCTCTGGCCCTCGTCTTCTCAGCCAGAAAGCTCCGACCATATTTTCAGGCTCATACCATCAAAGTCTTCACGCAACTTCCGCTCAAGGCAATCCTCCAAAGGCCCGAAGCCTCAGGAAGGTTGGTAAAGTGGGCTGTGGAGTTAGGGGAATTCGACATACAGTTCCTCCCAAGGCCGGATATAAAGTCGCAAGTCCTTGCTGACTTCATCGTCGAAAGTACAATTGCACCAGAAAGGGCACAACCAGACCTCACAACCAAGGCCCGTTGGGTCCTTTTTGTAGATGGAGCTTCAAGCGCAGACAGCGCAGGGGCAGGAATCCTTCTAATCAGCCCAGAAGAAATAACTCTGGAGTACGGCCTGCGACTGAAGTTCTCAGCCACAAATAATGCGGCCGAGTATGAAGCGCTGATCGCCGGGTTACGACTCGCCATAGACCTTAATGCCGAAAACCTCACCATCTACACAGACTCACAGTTAGTAGTGTCGCAGGTAGAAGGGGACTTCGAGGCCAAAAGTGAACAGCTGGTGCTATACCTGCGGTTGGCGAAGTCGCTCCTCCAAAAAATCCCGACCTACCAAATCTTGCATATCCCCCGGGAGCAAAATGCACGGGCAGACGCGCTGTCAAAATTGGCAAATTCAACCACCAAATACCAGTTCTGTCGGAGAAGGATCGAAGAAATCGTGGTCCCAAGCATTCAGGGGCCGTGGGAAGTCACAGCCATAGGACAGGCAGGCCCATGCTGGATGACCCCCATCAAGGCTTACATCGAGCAGGGAACCCTACCTGAGGAACCTATGGAGGCCAGAAAGCTAAGGGTGATAGCGGCCACCTTCGCAATCATAGAAGGAGAAATGTATAAACGCGCATACTCCGGACCTTACCTAAAATGCCTGGCGGACGCGGACGCCGAATACGCATTAAAAGAAGTGCACGAGGGAGTATGTGGGGAGCACCTGGGAGGAAGGGCCCTAGCACGAAAAATCCTACGCCAAGGATTCTACTGGCCCACAATGAAAAAAGACGCGATCAGTTTCGTCCAGAAATGTCGGAGCTGCCAATTCCACGCTAGTATCCCTCGCCAAGTGCCGGTGAATCTCACCGCGCTACAAGGGGCATGGCTTTTCGCGCAATGGGGGATCGACCTGCTTGGTCCCCTCCCGGTGGCATCTGGTCAGAGAAAATTCGTCATCCTAGCAGTTGATTATTTCACTAAGTGGGTTGAAGCTGAGCCACTTGCCAAAATCACAGAAGAAAACGCAAAGCGATTCGTTTGGAAGAACATCATTTGCAGGTTCGGGATACCAACAATAATCGTGGCCGATAACGGAACGCAGTTCACAGGGCGATCCTTCACTCAGATGTGCGAGGACCTGAAAATCAACCTGCGCCATACAGCCGTAGCACACCCCCAGACCAACGGCCAGGTTGAGGTCACGAATCGTACAATACTAAAGGGGTTGAAAACACGCATACACAACACGGGAGGGCAATGGGCGGAAGAGCTCCTCAACGTGCTATGGGCGTACCGAACAACGGAGAGGACCCCAACCGGAGAAACGCCTTTCAACCTATGTTATGGGACGGAAGCCATAATCCCAGTAGACATCGGAGTACCCGGGTACCAGAGTACAGGCCTTCAATCCGGAAGAAAATGATCAACGGCTATGTGAAAACCTGGACTTAGTCCAGGAATGTCGGGACGAGGCCGCACAACGCGCAGCTGTCTACCAAAGACGCATAGCCCGACTCTACGACAGAAGGGTAAAACCCCGACCCATCAATGTCGGGGACTTGGTCCTCCGGACAGTGGAGTCAGCCGGAAAAGGGCCTCAAAAGGACAAACTCTCTCCAGCTTGGGAAGGCCCTTACGTCGTCACCACAGCGGTAAAACCTGGGACGTACAAGCTACGATCACCGGAAGGCAAGACACTGCCTCGAACATGGAACGCAAGCAACTTGCGCCGTTTCTATCAATAGGCAAAACTCGAACCAACTATCTCTCGAATTTGCATTGATAATACGAGACAATATAATCTCCGACTAAACACCTATTGCATATAATGCGATTCTCCTTTCCTCCCACTTCCTCCAAAGTAAAGCAGGCGAGTCGAAACGCGGGCAAGGTCGATCAAAGGATCGCACCTACACCTGTAGAAGACGGACGACCGGACCCTCGGTCCTCGTCTAAGACAAGCGGCAGGACCCTCGGTCCTTCCTTGGAGGCAAGGTCGGTCAAAGGATCGTACCTACACCTATCTCAACGGACGACCGGACCCTTGGTCCTCGTCTAAGACAAGCGACAGGACCCTCGGTCCTTCCTTGGTGGCAAGGTCGGTCAAAGGATCGCACCTACACCTGTAGAAGACGGACGACCGGACCCTCGGTCCTCGTCTAAGACAAGCGACAGGACCCTCGGTCCTTCCTTGGTGGCAAGGTCGGTCAAAGGATCGCACCTACACCTGTAGAAGACGGACGACCGGACCTTCGGTCCTCGTCTAAGACAAGCGACAGGACCCTCGGTCCTTCCTTGGAGGCAAGGCCGGTCAAAGGATCGTGCCTACACCTATCCCAACGGACGACCGGACCCTTGGTCCTCGTCTAAGACAAGCGACAGGACCCTTGGTCCTTCCTTGGAGGCAAGGTCGGTCAAAGGACCGTACCTACACCTATCTCAATGGATGACCGGACCCTCGGTCCTCGTCCAAATCAAGCGACAGGACCCTCGGTTCTTCCTTGGAGGCAAGGTCGGTCAAAGGACCGTGCCTACACCTATCCTGACGGACGACCGGACCCTTGGTCCCCGCCTAAGGCACGCGGCAGGGCCCTCGGTCCCTCCTCGAAAGCAAAGTCGGTCAAAGAACCGCACCAACGCCTATCTCAGCGGACGATCGGACCAATGGTCCTCGCCCAGAACAAAAATTAGAGACTCAACACCTCTCAGGCAAGTCCGGTCAAAGGACCACTGCTACACCAAATGCAAATATACAAACAAGGGTCTTCGACCGCAATACCCTCGACATTCAGAAAAGAGCGACCTCTCATTGGGTGCCCGGAACCTCCACGCTTGGATCCCTGCAAAAATAAAGCAGGAAAACAAGATCAAAATCGGCCAACATTAGCCCCTACACTCCCGCACGCGTGCACCACGAGCATGCACGTTCGCACGCCTACACGCGCTCACCGCAGGCACACGCGCCCGCACAGGATCGCCCGGAGCGCGCGCACCACGAGCGCGTGCACCCGCGCACCCACGCGTGCTCGCCCGGAGAGCGCACGCCCGCACGCGCTCGCCCGGAGCATCGGCGCGCATCCGCGCGCGCTCGACACGAGCACGCGCGCGCGCGGCCGCCCCATGCGCGCGCACGCCCACCCGGGGCGCGCGCCCGCGTGCGCTCACCCGGGGTGCACGCGCCCGCGCGCGCTCGCCCGGGGTGCGCGCTCCCGTGCGCACTCCCCCGGGGCGCACGCGCTCCCGCACGCACTCCCCCGGGGCGCGCTCGCCCGTGCACGCTGTTGGAAGCGGCCGACCGGGGCGCACCTGCTTGCGCCCCGACGGCACTCCGCTCACCGCACTCGTTTGGGAGCTTCGCTCCTTCTCCCGCGACATATCCCCGCGATGGATTTACTTACCTCGCGAGCAATCTCCTCGCATCCCGCCATGATGGAAGCAAGCGTCCGTAGGGGAAAGACCTTCTCCTCCTTAAGCCGAGCGTTCTCCCCGTCAAAGGTCTTGGGGGGCAATTGATGCGTACTCATATCTGTAACCCGGTTTAAGGTGGTTAGTGAGCGGTTTTCCAACCCCCACTAACCCCACATTCTCCATCATGACCAGTCACTCGGCGTAACCGCCCACTCGGCGTAACTACCACTACGCGTAACCACCCGCTCCGCGTAATCGCACGCGAGCGGCCAACTGCCGAGCCCAATCCGGGCTAACCGCCGCCTCCTCTCTCTCGAGAGGGGGCCGGCCGCCGGACGCCGCCCCCTCCATCGAGTGGGCCGACCGGCCTTGGCCGACCCCTCCTTGGAGGGGATCGCCCACGGCCGCCCCCTCCCTAGAGGGGGCCGGCCGCCCCCTCTCCTTGGAGGGGGCCGGCCGACCCCCCTTGGAGGGGGTCGGCCCGGACGGCCACCCCTCCCTCTTCGAGGGAGGAGGCCGGCCGCCCCCTCCTTGGAGGGAGTCGGCCCGGCCGACCGCCCCTCCCTCTTCAAGGGAGGAGGCCGGCCGCCCCTTCCTTGGAAGGGGCCGGCCGCCCCCTCCTTGGAGGGAGTCGGCCCGGCCGACCGCCCCTCCCTCTTCAAGGGAGGAGGCCGGCCGCCCCTTCCTTGGAAGGGGCCGGCCGCCCCTCCCTCTTCGAGGGAGGAGGCCGGCCGCCACTCCCTCCTTGAGGGAGGGCGGCGGTCGGCCCTTCTTCCCCGCGAGGAAGAAGGCCGCCGCCACCGCCGCCACCGCCGCCACCGCCGCCCATTTTTGGGATTCCGGCGGTGGCCGGCGCCGCCGCTCCGGCAAGATAACGACCCGACGGTTGCAAAACCGCCCGATCATGGAAGGATCGCGTGTGGGCCGTCCGATCTTTCTATTTCCCTATTTATTTAATTATTTAATTATTTAATGATGCTAACCGCACACCATAACCGCCATAACTACCCCAGAATCCTATAAATAGGACCCCAGGGGTCTTCATTTGGGGATCCAGACTCTCTCTCTCAGGGAAATCTCTCTCTCTCCTTCTCTCTCTGCAGGAATCCTGTCTCTGGGAAGTCCTCCTACGTGCCTCCTGCGCTCCGCCGAATTGAACGTTGTGCGCACTCCGCTCCAACGCGCGCACTCCGCTCCAACGCATGTACACCTTCAATGTGTGCACTCATCCCCAAGGCTCGCACTCTCCCAGTGCGCTTCGAGACTCCCGCCCAAGGCAAAGCATAGAGCACAAGTGAAGTCGTGATCTTGGAGGAGTCCGTTCCAGAAACTGGAGAGTCCAGGACTTAGAGAATTTTCCCAAGTTGCTCAGCGTCGCGAGAGGTGGCCTGTCACCCCCCGAGCATCCCCCTCACTCAAAACTATAAAGAGGCACGGCCTGTCGCCCTCTATTTCTCCAAAAGCTGTAACCTCCCGCAAAATAGTGAAGTTAAGTCGGCACAGCTCCGACGACGTGGTTTTTCACCCCGCCTTGGGGTTTTCCACGGTAAAAAGTCTCCTTGTCCACTGCCGTCAACATTGACTGTTTGCGCGCACCGGCTTGACTCTCGAGCTAAGGCGGTCGATCTAGACCGGACCGCGGAAGAGCCATGTGCGACCCGCAACAACTGTAAAGAATGTGATAAATTATATCTATTTTCACCGAATTTACGAAAAAGTTAACATTATTTATGGTAAACGTATCATATTAATTATGGATTATACTGTCAATATATTAGTGTAGAAGATACCAATATATTGACAGTATTTGTAATATACTTTAGTATATAAGTGTAGTTGATACCAATATACTGACAGTATTTCTAATATACTGTCAGTATATTAGTGTCTCCTACTCTTATATACTGTCATAAATTATACTGTGAAGATTGTGATATAATTAATACTGTGAAGATTGTGAAAAACTGTCAGTACATCACAGTGTTAGTAATCACGAATACTGTCAGTATATTTCGTTTGTTCAGCTCTAATATACTCTCATTATTAATATTGTAAAGAATGTGATAAATTATATCTATTTTCACCGAATTTATGAAAAATTAACATTATTTATGGTAAACGTATCATATTAATTATGGATTATACTATCAATATATTAGTGTAGAAGATACCAATATACTGACAGTATTTGTAATAAACAAATCTATTTGTCCATATACTGTGAATAATGTGATAAATTTTATCTATTTTCACCAAATTTACATAAAAATGACAGTATTTTTGGTACACATATCATATTCATGTAGAAGATACATTTGTGTTGATAGTATCAACACAGTAGTTCAAAGCTAACTATATCAAAATTAATAAATATATAAAATCATAACATTAAAGACATTGTTCAAATATGTAGCAAAATTGTAATTGTTCGAGACAAACCACAAACCCAGATATAACAACAATATTTATGTCTCAATTCATTATAAAATGAAGTAGTGATAAGTCAGATCTTCAACCTCCCTACAGATCTTCAAATTAACAGAATAACTCGATGATATCAGCCGCTATTTCTGCCCGATAGGCTGGCATTTTTTGTGCCAACTTTTGTTTCTTTTCCAGCAAATATTCCGCCTACTAACGATAGTTTTCATATACATCAAAACAAAAACTCCGCAGTCATTACCATTATCTTGTGTTGGAACTCCAGAGATAGGCTGGATAGGCCAATCAATAACATTTTCCGGTAGGCATTCTCCAACATCATCATACAGTAATTGAAGCTTCAAAAAAAATTTATTCTGTTAAAAAAAGTAGAGTTACAAATAACCAAATTGGTAATTATAGACAGTTCATTGTTACCACTATGTCCACGGTCCTCAAATGCCTTCCGTCAGGCAACGAGTCATAAAACTCCCAAATTTCTTCCTTCATGTTGCCAACAAGTAATGCCCAGTGGGAATCAACATGAATAGGTATAAGCAGCATATCTGAGTATTTAACAGTATCAGGTGTAATGTGGCCTGTTAACATTTGGGTATTCTTCACTGAAGCCTTTTTATATTGCTGCAAGTTTGGTATGAATACTGTCAGTTTAATCAGTATTAGTTCAAAAACGGTTTAATATTAGTGTTTCCGACAGTATTAATAACAAAATCATAGAAAAAAAATAAGAAAAATAAAAATTTCATAATGAATCAAAAACCTTCCATTCCTGTTAGATATAACAGTATTACTGAAAATACTGTTACATATTACAGTATTTATGACAAAAAACAATATAACAGTACATTGTTGTAATAAAAATTTATATTATGGCGGCTTATTAGTATTTAGCAAAGTAGAAAAAATTATATTAGACAACAATTTTACAATTTCATATACATGCTAAAACATTACAATCCAATAGGTATAAATACTGACAGTTTAATCAGTACTAGTTCAAAAACTTTTTAATATTACAGTATTTTCGATAGGATATTAGTAACAATATCATATAAGGAAAAAAACCACATAACAATCTAATATAAATCCAAAACCTTCTAATCCAATAGGAAATAATACTGTAATTTGTAACAGTATTACTGAAAATACTGTTACAAATTACAGTATTTATGAGAAAATACTGTATTGCTTATTAACACAAATAAGGACATTACAAAATTTCATTGTATTATGGTTTAATTCATATTTACTTACGGCATGATTTGGGGAAATGTAAAGAAATGACTTCACCAAATGTGGATGTAGTGCATTTTGCTTGCCCAACACGAAACTATATGCATCTAAATGTATATCACTGAGCCACCCACTACCAAGTAGTTCTTCTATATCGGATCGTCGCATAGTCACATTTCCTTGCTCGAACACAATGTCAGAACTACAAAAAAATATCGCAAAAATTTTTAGGTTGTCCATATATTATTGATTAGATTTACTAAAAAAAAATTTACTAGAAGAATACCTATCTTTGAATTGGACCATAAATCGGTCTATTACTGTCCGAACTTTTGCTGAAATCATATGTCTACCTGGAAATAGATATCCATTTACAGATGGAGAAAATATAATTTTTTTTGCCTTTTTGGACGCTGTTTAATTGCTTTAATCAAACTAGTTCTCTCAATAGTTTCTGGATTTTTCAAAGTATGCGGAGATGCTAAAAAATGAAGTGATGATAATGGGGTTGCAATCACTAATTGCCCATCAGGTGATGGTTCACGACCTGATGTTGGATTTAAAGGAGAGGTATGTTTTGAAGCCAACGCATCAATCCTTTCATCGCAGTAACGACGCAATTTCAACACTTCTTCATCCACATATTGACGGACTTCAACTATGCATTGTTGTATTCTAGAATCCATTTCTAAAATTGTTTTCTTGGACTCTCTATCAAAAGCCTTCTCCATTTCCTTCCTCTTTAATTCTTGACTTTCCTTCTTTTTCATTTCCTTTCTTCTTACCTTACTTTTGGTTAATTTACTACCCCACACATCCTTAATTTTCTGTAATCTACTACTAACAAACCTCATTATATGCTTCTCAATAGTATCCTTCTTTTCCACCTCCTCCTCTTCCACCTCCTCGGCCCCCTCTTCTTCTTTTGAAATACTCTCGAAATCTGATATTTCTTCTTCTTCAACTCCAAGAAGGTTCTCCTCAGATGGCAGAATATTCTCAAATACGCTACAAATCTACCAAAAAATTGTCACAATTATATGGAATTCTATTGAAAAAGGTTAATGTGAAATGTGAAAACACTAACCTTACGAGTACCACTTAGATTTAACTTTAATGATAAACAGTACTTAGTAGAAAAGCTCGTCTTAGAAGACCACCGGGAGAGTCGGGGTGTAGCTAAGGGATCAAAGCTTTCTGTAACCTTTGTTATCTCTAGGAACCATGCCTAACCAAAATAATTGTAAATAAGGATATTATTATTCATTTTTATAAAATTTGAATAATAATCAAGATTCAAATACATACCAAGAGCAACACAGAACATCCCTCCAAGTATCCTATACTATCTTCTGTAGCTTTTGTACATGCTTTTCTACTTAACAGTGAGAACTGAGCTTGCATAAATTTTTGCACTGTCTTCGGTCAGTTGTATCTTACAAATTGTTCAAGTCCACCAAAGTTTTGTATACAACTCGGTATTTTAAAAAATTTTAGCGGAAAAAAGAATTTGCAAATTACATACTTAACCAAAGTGTCAACTCTCCTCTTCTCTACATCTTCTGACCAATCCGCTGCAGCTAGCATATCAATCTCTTCAATTAAATCCTTCCGTTCGAAGGAAGAAAAATGACGTCTTTGAAAATCAAACTCCACCCCCCGATTCGACATTCCTAACAACAATGCTACATGATTTGTTTTGAACTTTACGTAAACCTTTCCAAGAAGGAAAGCTTGGTTCTTGGTTGAGTAGGATTTCATCAAGGTGGTGAGTAGTGGGATGTTCTGCTTTAGGTCTGGTATGGAAAACAATTGTAAAATGTCTGCTTGACGAAGTTCTGTCTTAGATCTCTCAGTAATTACATCTAGTAGTGGCTTCGCACGTTCTTTGAACGAAGAGACACCGCATCTACAATTAAGAGTTTGGGAACGACTCATCTGCAAATAAAATTTACACATCTTTCTATTAATGTTTTGCAATTCAGAGGTAAGTCCAAAGATTAATCAGCAAAAATAAGGCAATATTTATGAAGTTACCTTACGCAGTATTGACAGTATTTTGCAAGTTACCAAATTTTAATGTTAACAATTGTTATTTTGGAAGTTAATAACAATACGACAGTATTAACTGCAAGTAGGCAACAATACGACAGTATTTTGGAAGTTACCTTATCCCAAAACCAGTTGTTAGGTTGCAGTTTCAGTTATGCATCAGTTAAACCCCAGTATAACAATACGACAATATTAACTGCAAGTAGGCAACAATACGACAGTATTAACTGCAAGTACGCAACAATACGACAGTATTTTGGAACTTACCTTGTCGCCGGAGTAAATGAAGCCGGAGTATTTTGTAATTTCCTGCATTATATACCTAATACAAAGTTAATTACGAGGGATTCAAAGTTTTCTGAATAGGAAGAAGTTGCAGAGCATCTAGGGCACATCACAGTAGGTAGGTTAATGTATAATGCCAAAGAAAACATACCAAGAGACCTTCGCCTGGTAATGTTCCTTCTTAATTCGGCGTCGCCGTTTAGGGAGCTGAGTTTTAATACGTTTCACCGGAGTAAATGAAGCCGCTTATCCAGAAGGAAGAGGAAGCGTCGTCGATATCGCCGTCGTCGGGGAGGATTTTTGAGTCGTGCGCGAGAAGATTTCGAAATGGCGTGAGTCCCGCTCCGTGTAAAATGAAACTACTTATATCCGCACCTATTATTAGGTGGGAGTTTCTCACCAAATTTTTTTTCTTTTAATTAGTAGTCAAAATTGATAAATCAATCCCTAAATTTGCATCATTTTTTGAAATAGGCCCCTAATCTTTTTATGGCTGAAATCAGTCCCTAAACTTGCATCTCCTTCCAATTTCAGGCCATCTCGCCGCCATGGGAGATGCAGGTGCGAAAATCTCCTCTTGTTTACATGGACTCATGCTCCTATCTTCTTCCCCAGCCCTTCTCGACTAATTAGGTTTCGTTAGGAATTAGACAGAGCTAATGTCATCTACGAGATCAAGAAGTCGATCGTTGGATGAGCATTGGAATATAGATCTGTATTTTCTAAGAATGAATTTTGCAACTTTCTCAACCAATTTTATTTTTTATTTTTCTCGTCTTCATGTTCTCAATGCTCTGTTTTTGGTTTAGTTCAATATAAATAGCTTTTTTTTTTATGTAAGCAAACTCGGCCTTGTTTAGCCATGGCCGATGGTGTTAGCAAGCAAACTCGGCCTTGTTTGAAAACAGAGCATGCAGAGGCGGATAAGAAGGACGGTACTCATGGTTATGGAACTCGATCCAGAGAGGAAAAACAAGTGGATGCTTGGTATTGGGTCTAACCTAAAGGCGGTAGAAGAGCTGAGCCGGCAAGTATGAGTTCTTTCGCTCTGTAGTTAGAAGATCCAAAAAAACTGGCAGCCACTTGAAAGAGAAGTGGGCAACATCCAATAGGAATCATCAGAGAGGAAGAAGACGCAATTATGATTTATTTGAAGCAAAATCTACGTGAGTCTATCTTATTTTTATTATAACATAGATGATATTATTTTTCATTGAAAAATAATTTTAAATATTCAATAAGTATTCTGTTAATGTTGGATGAAAAAAAGTTATGTAGGACTGATTTAATAAAGTAGGTAAAGTTTTGGGACCGATTTCTGCTATAATGAAGATTGGGGACTGATTTCAAAAAGTTATAAAAGTTTAGGGACTGATTTAACAATTTATCAATACCATCATTACTTTTTCCCACTAATAATCTCATAATTTGTAATAAAGCACAGCCATGCTAAAATTAATTGTGTGAATATAACTAATGAGGTGTCACTATTATTAAAAATCAAATCATAAAATCTTTGGGTGTGCGTTTTGTAAAATAGTGTGAGATATCAGACGATATCTCGGCTGAGATATCAGCAGCCGATATTTCATGTATGCTTTAAATTAAAAAATGATAAAATAAACCGCTTTTTTAATAATATTACGCGTCGACTTTCATTTCAGTTTGCATTCTCTGTCGGTCTGCCCTAGCATACAAGAAACGACTCTCTCATTTTCTCTCTTTCGGTGCTCTAGTTGTGTGGTACGACGACCGTTTCATTTTCTCAAACAGAGATCTCTTTTGTGATTATGTGATTGTTTCGACGGTTCTTTCTCTTTCCTAACACAGTCGCTTTCATCTTCTTCTCTTACGATACAACATTGTAAGCTTTCTCTTTCCTAGCTATCGTTTATATCTTGGTTTTCCAATTTTTCACATTGTTTTCCTTTTTTTCTAACTTTGTTTTTATTTTTGCTGACAATTTAGGGTTTTGGGGGCTTTTTTTTATATTTACTCAATCTTTCTTTCTTCTTTACTTCTATTCTTTGTCTCTCTTATCATTTTCTATTTTTTTGGCATTATACTTAGTGAATATTCGTCATTAGCATTACTTCTATAAGTTTTTGTTGGGGTTCCCCTAAAAGGGTTCGGGTTGAGTCGGGCCAAGTATTTCTCTTCACAGCCTCGCCTGGACCCGCTTGACAGCCCCAATTTTACGACCGGTCTTAATCCCGCAGCTAAGCATCTTCGCGCCTCCACTTGTTCCTTAAAAATCGCTCAAGAGCGCTTTCGCTCGCTCCTACCTCGTAAGAGCGCTTCCGCTCGCTCCTGCCCCGTAAGAGATCCTCCGCTCGCTCCTGCTCCGCAAGAGCGCTTCTGCTCGCTCCTGCTCTGGAAGAGCGCTTCTGCTCGCTCCTGCTCCGTAAGAGCACTTCCGCTCGCTCCTGCTCCGGAAGAGCGCTCCTGCTCCGTAAGAGCGCTCCTGCTCCGTAAGAGCACTTCCGCTCGCTCCTGCTCCGGAAGAGCGCTTCTGCTCGCTCCTGCTCCCTAAGAGCGCTTCCGCTCGCTCATGCTCCGTAAAAGCGCTTCTGCTCGCTCCTGCTCCGGAAGAGCGCTTCTGCTCGCTCCCGCTCCGTAAGAGCGCTTCCGCTCGCTTCCGCTCCGTAAGAGCGTTTCCGCTCGCTTCCGCTCTGTAAGAGCGCTTCCGCTCGCTCATACTCCGTAAAAGCGCTTCCGCTCGCTTCCGCTCCGTAAGAGCGCTTCCACTCGCTCCGGCTCCGTAAGAGCGCTTCCGCTCGCTTCCGCTCCGTAAGAGCGCTTCCGCTCGCTCCTGCTCCGTAAGAGCGCTTCCGCTCGCTTCCGCTTCGTAAGAGCGCTTCCGCTCGCTCCGGCTCCGTAAGAGCGCTTCCGCTCACTTCCGCTCCGTAAGAGCGCTTCCGCTCGCTCCGGCTCCGTAAGAGCGCTTCCGCTCGCTTCCGCTCGCTCCGGCTCCGTAAGAGCGCTTCCGCTCGCTTCCGCTCCGTAAGAGTGCTTCCGCTCGCTCCTGCTCCGTAAGAGCGCTTCCGCTCGCTCCTGCTCCGTAAGAGTGCTTCCGCTCGCTCCTGCTCCGTAAGAGCGCGCTCCTGCTCCGTAAGAGCACTTCCGCTCGCTCCTGCTCCGTAAGAGCGCTTCCGCTCGCTCCTGCTCCGCGGGAAGTGCTCTTGCGCTTCCGCTCGCTCCTGCTCCGGAAGAGCGCTTCGGCTCGCTCCTGCTCCGTAAGAGCGCTTCGGCTCGCTCCTGCTCCGTAAGAGCGCTTCGGCTCGCTCCTGCTCCGTAAGAGCGCTTCGGCTCGCTCCTGCTCCGTAAGAGCGCTTCCGCTCGCTCCTGCTCCGTAAGAGCGCTTCCGCTCGCTCCTGCTCCGCGGGAAGTGCTCTTGCGCTTCGGCTCGCTCCTGCTCCGGAAGAGCACTTCGGCTCGCTCCTGCTCCGTAAGAGCGCTTCCGCTCGCTCCTGCTCCGTAAGAGCGCTTCCGCTCGCTCCTGCTCCGGAAGAGCGCTTCCGCTCGCTCCTGCTCCGCGGGAAGTGCTCTTGCGCTCCCGCTCACTCCTGCTCCGCGGGAAGTGCTCTTGCGCTTCGGCTCGCTCCTGCTCTGGAAGAGCGCTTCGGCTCGCTCCTGCTCCGTAAGAGCGCTTCCGCTCGCTCCTACTCCGTAAGAGCGCTTACGCTCGCTCCTGCTCCGCGGGAAGTGCTCTTGCGCTTACGCTCGCTCCTGCTCCGTAAGAGCGCTTCCGCTCGCTCCTGCTCCGTAAGAGCGCTTCCGCTCGCTCCTGCTCCGGAAGAGCGCTTCGGCTCGCTCCTGCTCCGTAAGAGCGCTTCCGCTCGCTCCTACTCCGTAAGAGCGCTTTCGCTCGCTCCTGCTCCGCGGGAAGTGCTCTTGCGCTTCCGCTCGCTTCTGCTCCGGAAGAGCGCTTCGGCTCGCTCCTGCTCCGTAAGAGCGCTTCCGCTCGCTCCTGCTCCGTAAGAGCGCTTCCGCTCGCTCCTGCTCCGGAAGAGCGCTTCCGCTCGCTCCTGCTCCGCGGGAAGTGCTCTTGCGCTCCCGCTCGCTCCTTCTCCGCAAGAAGTTCTCTTGCGCTCCCGCTCGCTCCTGCTCCGCAAGGAGCGCTCCCGCTCTCTCTCGCTCCACAAGGAGCGCTCCCGCTCTCTCCCGCTCCACGGGAAACACTTCCGCTCTCGTATGATCCTCATGATGCGCCACTATCATCCATCGCCGGCGGCGATCGCCGACCACCACCACCTCCAGGGGGGCTGCCCAGGTTGCCCGGGCTGCCCAGCGTGACCGGGGGGCAAATTCGTCATGATCACAAAGTAGGCAATCCGCGTGCCCCGAATCAAGCGTTCTTATTTGCTCGTCCAAGAATCGGCATAACGCAATTACCAGAACGCTCTCCTCAAAAACTATAAAAGGAGGGTCAGGTCTCCATTTGAAGGGACTTTTGGGGCACTGGGAGAAGAAGGAGCTCTTGAGTTTTCCGGCAAGAACTCTCTGAAGATCTTCATCGGCCTTCAAGCTCCCCATAGATATCTCCCTCAGCATTCCAGTTTTGCTTCAAGGAATTGGGGAGGATCTCAGCGACTTGGATTCAGGCCGCTCCTTAGCGCTCCGCTTCAGGACGCTACGCAACGCTCCGCTCCAGGCTGCTACGCAGCACTCTGCTCCAGGCTGCTACGCAGCGCTCTGCTCCAGGCCGCTCCGCAGCGCTCCCCTCCAGGGCACTCCGCCGCGCTCCGCTCCAGGCCACTCCGCCGCGCTCCGCTCCAGGCCGCTCCGCAGCGCACCGCTCCAGGCCGCTCCACAGCGCTCCCCTCCAGGCCGCTCCGCAGCGCTCCGCTCCAGGCCGCTCCGCTCCAGGCCGCTCTGCAGCGCTTCACTCCAGGCCGCTCCGCAGCGCTCCGCTCCAGGCCGCTCCGCAACGCTCCTCTCCAGGCCGCTCCGCAGCGCTCCGCTCCAGGCCGCTCCGCAGCGCTCCGCTCCAGGCCGCTCCGCAGCGCTTCGCTCCAGGCCGCTCCGCAGCGCTTCGCTCCAGGCCGCTCCGCAGCGCTCCGCTCCACGCCGCTCCGCAGCGCCCCGCTCCACGCCGCTCCGCGGCGCTCCGCTCGAGGCGCTCCGCTCCAGGCTGCTCCGGAGCGCTCTGCTCCATGCCGCTTCGCAACGCTCTACTCCAGGCTGCTCCGCAGCGCTCTGCTCTAGGCCGCTCCGCAGCGCTCCACTCCAGGCCGCTCCACAGCGCTCCACTCAAGGCTATCCCCGAGCACGCTTCACTACGCTCGGCTCCCGAGGACTTGAAGAACTTAACAAAATCTCTGTAACGAGCGGTGGCTTGTCACCCTCGAAAAACAATTCTCTCTGTAACTCACAAAACTAGTGGATCATTCAAAACTGGGCTAGGCCCCGTGGTTTTTCCCTTTCCGGGTTTTCCACGTAAAAATCTCATTGTCTACTGTTGGTACTCACTTTTGACTGTTTGCGCGTTCAGCTCACTCTCGAGCTAAGGCGGTTCAGCTCGACCGGCCTAGGGGAGCGTTGAACGGCCCGCAACAGTTCTATATCATTGTTTTCTGGCATTACTTCTAAGATCTAAAGCTTAGTGGATGTTGTATTGTAGCTATCGGAATTAATCTGGCATTTTTTTTCTAGTATTACTTCTAAAGCTCATTCTCTAGCATTATATAATTGTGTTAGTAGCGGGATTTTAGTGTTCTGGATGGGTTATGTTATTATATACTTATATTTCTACCCTAGCATTAAATCAGTTGTTGTATTGTTTATAACATTAAATATGGACTGGGTTTTCTAGTTATTGTTGTTACAACAAATGATGTAATCATGAATCATAAATATCATATGTAAGTAATCCAAAATTTTACAAGATTTTGCAACATATGATGCATGTGGTGCTTCTTTGTGTGAGGTTTATGCATACTTAAGTACTGATTATTGAATTAAAGGTGATTGGTGATTAGTGCAAGGAAAATAAATGATTAGAGAGGGAGATCCAATCATTTCCATGCAAGAAAAATAAGAGAGAGTCTCATCCAAGGAGGTTTCCAGAGAGAGAAGAAGAGATCGTCCAATTTCGACCACCACCGCCTCCATCATGCCCCCGAGGCTTAGATCAAGCTGTGTACACCCCTTTTAGGTGACCACTCAACTCTCCCCTCCATTTTAAGACCAAAGCACCAAGGAAATTGCATCGTCGGCTACCCAAATTCCTTCTTCGGTGAAAAATCGAGAGAGAGAGAGAGAGAGAGAGAGAGAGAGAGAGAAAGAATGGGAGCACTTTAGGACGCTCACCGGAGATGGCTGGTTGTCGGACCACCACCATTGGGATCGCTGTCCACAAGAAAACCAAGTGAGGGCGGAGCTCCTACCAATCGATGTCAGAGAGCGGTGGTAGAAGGCGAAATAATTTTTACGTCTACGATTTTGCCGTCCAATCCATGCAATCGTCCGATCATGAACGTGGGCTTGATCTCCACCGTTCAGATCCTTAAAATATGTTAATCAATTATTATTAATCATTGGAATGGAGGTTGGGTTATGGTACGACACAATCCTAGTCGTTTACTCATTCAGATTCGAGCATGTCAAACTTTGACTGAATAATATAAAATAAGAAAAACTTAGAATTAAGGTTTGAAGATAAAAAACTCCAGCCTAACATTAAGTGATCTTCTAGATATTTTCAGTGAAAATGAAAAATATGAAAGTTGTAGACAATTGCCCGAGATTTCTAAAATGTGGTGGCACATTTCTTGGTGATGTCTGTAGCTCCCACAACTTAATTTCAAATTTAACTGAATTAAATTAAGTTTAAAAGCTTTGAATATTCATATCTTGAAAATAATCACCATCATGACCTAAAAATTATTATAAGAGTATCTATTAGCCATATATAGCTTCATAAAGTTTCATGATTTTTGGAGACAGTTTATCCTATAGTTTTTGAAATAATTTTTCAGATTATATTATATGTCGATTTAAATGATTTTGAAGACCCTTTTAAATATTATAAGGAGAGAATTTTTGGCAGTTGTCTGCCCGAAATTCCTGCGACCTCTTTTCTAGTCAGAAAGGACCCTTCCCAGCGGTCTCAAGTTTTGGAGACCGCCCAGATCGCCAGTTGCCCTCTCCTAGATTTCATCCAAGTCCCAGCGGTCAGGCATCAGAGATCACTGAGACCCGGCGGTCTGCTTCATTTTCCTCTTATCTCTGTCCCGGTTCTCCTGTATCCCGGGCAGCCCGTAATTTTTGGATCTGCCCTTTTGGGCAGCCTCCACGTCTATAAATAGAGGGGTACGGGTATCTGAAAAGGGACTTTTGCTTCGAGCCTCCAGCTTACAGTCTGTGTAAGCGGTCACAATTTTTGTCACTTTTCTACCTCTCCCCCTGGCCAATTTTTAACCCCCTTTTTGTAATCCTTTTTTGAGATCAGTCAAAGAAGTTTCTCTCAAAGTCCCCTTTCCTGATATCTTTCGTCCTAAGTAACCTACACTCCACAATTCCTTTCTCTCTTCTTTTAAGTGTGAGTCTTGGAGGTACATTTTTTGTACCAACAGAACGAACACGCTACCTTCAGATCAGAGTGGTTAGGCGAAGTCAGCAGACCTTCAAGATGTCAGATCGCAGGCATCGTTCTCGTCGGTCTTCAAGCGGTCGCCCCTCGAACAATCTGACCTCCATAGAAGATTTGGAACGCCGTTTTGAGCTTCGCGTCGAGCAAGCTCTTCGAGAAGCAGCCCTAGCTCGCCAGGAGACCGCCTGGGCTCAGCAAGAGTCTGCAAGACATTTTGAAGTCCTGAGTCAAACTCTAAGCTGCGATCTCCCAAAAGCTCCTCCCCCAACCGAGTCAGGTCGCCACCCCAGATCATTTGGTTGGCTGTCACACCATCGATCAGGCGACCTTCCAACCCGCACCTCCGCGCGACCTCAAGCTGAAGAGTTCGCAGCTTGTCAAAATTTCTTTAGGGAAGCAGCTCAGGGACCTCCTGCTCAGGCCCTGAATTTCTAGGAGAATTATGCTTATCCTCCAGCCCCTGCTTTGGCCTTTCCTCCTGCTTTTGACATTGTTGAAGCAGAGGAGCCTTCTCCTTTCATTGATAGAGTTCATTGGGAGTCAATTCCCAATGGCTTTAGAGAGCCCCGTTTAACCATGTTTACGGGGGAAAGTGACCCAGTTTCCCACCTTCAAGCTTTCGAGTATGTTGTTGCTCTAAGGACTCTCTCAGTTGCCGTGAAGTGCAAATTGTTGATCACTTCTTTCGACGGGCAAGCCCGGGAGTGGTTTTATAAGCTACCTTCCCAATCCATCCCGAGCTTTGTTGTCTTAAGGCATGAGCTTCTTCTGAGGTTCGCAACCTCTAAGAAGAGGAAGAGTGGCCTTGCGGCCCTCTTCAAAATCAAGCAGGAGGAAGGCGAGACTTTGACTCATTTTATTGATCGATTTCAGAAAGAAATTCTTGGAAGAAGGGGATGTAGATCCCTCCCTCTATCTGGTAGCTCTGATCAATGGTTTGCAAGAAGGACCTCTCAAGTTCAAGGTCACGACTAGGGAGCTCAGCTCATATCAAGAGCTGATTAGTATTACAAACCGTCACATAGAGGGGGAGATCAATAACCCCGTATATCTCTCCAACCTGACAAGTAAAGCCGTCCAAAAAGGTTCGGCAGGTTTCTATCCAGCCCAACCATCCTCCAAACCACCTCGTCAAGAGTTTCAGTGCTCTTATCAAAAGGGGAAGAACTCCTGTCACTATTGCTCTCAGTAAGGGAATCGGCAGTTCCAGCCTGAAGGGACTTCTCTGCCAATCCCAGCTGCCCAGTTCAGCAATCCACCCCAGTTCACCAGATTCAGTACTCTCAGGCATCCTTGTCAACTCCTCAGCCACTCTTCAATGATTCCCAAGAATCTTTCACAAACCTTGGTATCTCCATGAGTGAAGTGGTTCAGGTTCTTCAGAAGCAGCCTTTCTACAAAAGGCTTGCCCCGATGAGCTCCGATCCAAGAACCAGGAATCAGGCTCTTTACTGTGAATCGACAGTTCCAGGAATCAGGCTCTTATCAAAAGGGGAAGAACTCCTGTCACTATTGCTCTCAGTAAGGGAATCGGCAGTTCCAGCCTGAAGGGACTTCTCTGCCAATCCCAGCTGCCCCAGTTCAGCAATCCACCCCAGTTCACCAGATTCAGTACTCTCAGGCATCCTTGTCAACTCCTCAGCCACTCTTCAATGATTCCCAAGAATCTTTCACAAACCTTGGTATCTCCATGAGTGAAGTGGTTCAGGTTCTTCAGAAGCAGCCTTTCTACAAAAGGCTTGCCCCGATGAGCTCCGATCCAAGAACCAGGAATCAGGCTCTTTACTGTGAACATCACAGGGAAAGAGGTCATATGACTGAAAATTGTAGAGCTCTCCGCTTGCTGGTGGAGAAGCTCTTAAAGGAGGGCAAATTCAAAGATTTATTCCAGAAGGAAGATCCCTCCAAAGCCTCAGCCTCCAAAAGCAAGGAGGTAGCAGTTCTCTAGGAGTGTGAAGAGGTGGATGATGTTGGTTGTCTAGGCAATATCAGATACCCAGGTGAATGCATAGATGCGAACGACGAAGGTACGTTAGGTAATCTTTTTTGCATTCACGGAGGTGCAAGACTTAAATCTTCCCGGAAAGCTAGCCTCGCAAGAGTCTATCAATCCGAGGTTGCAGCTACTTCCTCCTCAGCTCCAATTAGGGGAACGGTCACCTTCGGGCAGGAAGATTTTTCCCCGACCGCCAATCCTTTTAACGATGCAGTCGTTATCAAAGCGGCGATAGAAAATTATACTGTTGATAAAATCTTGGTAGATACAGGAAGCTCAGTCAATGTCCTTTTCAAACCTGCCTTCGAGGTATTGAAAACTGGGAAAGTTATCCTCTCAACTGAAGGGACGCTTTATGGTATTTCAAGGAAGAAGAAAGAGGTAGAAGGAGTCGTCACCCTTTCAGTGACATTAGCCGGAATAGTTAAGTTGGTAAAATTTATAGTCGTTGAAGCTCCTAGCAGTTACAACGCAATCTTTGGAAGGCTGGTCTTGAATGAATACCAAGCGGTAATCTCGACATATCATCAAGCCGTGAAGTTTGCCTTGAATGGTAAACAATATCGGATTAGAAGCGATCCAAGAAAGGCCAGAGAATGCTACGTCGGGACAGTTAATATGATCAAATCACCTCCTCATCAGAATCTTCCGCAAGGTGATTATTATCTGTTTTATTCTCTTCCTCAGGATATAACTACTCAATACCGGCAGCAAGATGGATCATCTGATTTTTTGGAGGCTTGTCCTATCCAATCTTATGATCCAAGGACACGAGAATTCAAAAGCTTCCCAGAAAGATATACTTGAACTTGTTAGGCCCCTTAAAGAGACTCTTGGATGTTCTTCGTGATTTCTTCTCAGCAGGGAATAGATGAAATAAAATGTCATTCATTTTATGTATGCATCTCCCATTTGTTTGAAGTTTCCTAAATCTTTTTTTCTTTTTAGCTTCATTTGTAATAACTAAAAGAGAATGATTGAGTACTTCGATAGAACATCAGAGTCAAAGAATTTATTGTTGACAATTTAGTCTTCAAAAGACAGATGCAACAACGGGATTTGACAGTTGAAAAGCATGAATCATAGCTGGACATGGTCATTTATTATGAAAAATATTAAGGATGACATCATCTCCAGGCTTATAAAGGAAAGTCGCTATCTCGCACTTGAAACTGACATAGCTTCAAGCTTTTCTTTTCTTGAAGCTTGTATTTTTTACTGTCTTCCTTTTTGGAAAAACATTGTGAAAATGTAGATGTAAATTATTGCCTCATACATATTAGAAAGAAAGTCTTGAGCTATATTGTTTTAACTTTTGAAGGCTAAGATCCTACCAAGAGAGGTATCGACGGATCCTACTTCATTCCCCCTCGACTTGAAGCTCGAGTTGTAAATCTGCGAGGACCATAGGTAGCGGGGAGATTTCGCATCTGTGTAGCAGTAGCTCGCCAAGCTCGTGCGGAGGAGCTTTAGGATGTCGGATCCTGCCGATATCTGACACACATCTGCATCAAGGGAGGTCTAGGTGAATGTTCAGCTCTGTCATGCATTATAGGACATCGTTACAGTCTTGATGATCTTTCCGGGAAAAGCAATGCCGGTGTAACCTCCGCGGTACCCTATGGATTATCTTGTTCTGTGACCCTCGAATGCTCATTGGTGTGAGGATAGCCAAGAGGATGTTGGTTGTATGATTTTGAATGATCTTTCAAGTAAAGCAATGTCGGTATAGTCTCCGCGGCATAACCACACCTGCCTTTTTGATCATTTTTGAGATATTATTCTTCATATCTCTTTGAAAGTGCTGGAATTATAATGGTCTCTTGAGGAAAGCAATACTGGCATGGCCGCACCTGCCCTTTAGATCATTACAAATTATATCTATCAAGCTCTTATTATGAAGTGGCGGTCTGAAGTTTTTAGAAGACCGTCAGTTTTCTGCATTGGATTGTTGTATGGGGCGGTCTGAAGTAACTGAGTACGCCATCTAAAAGTCTTCAAGATCGTCGTTCTCGCTCCATTAAAGGCTATTCAGGGATCACATGGATTATGACTTTTTATCTCTAAAAATCTTGCAAATTTAAGACCGCCAGTTTTAAAGGAAGCATGTGAAACTTTGAAGATCACATTCTATATTTATTCATTTGAGAATTAGCATCAACGAATTCTCACTCTCTCTATCTTGACAAGTGTTTAACATCAGAGATTGCAAAAGTGATAAACGTCCTCATGAAGGTATATCATAGTCAGAGACCGCTAATCATAAGTAATCTTGTTTATCCTTTGCGATCTCATTACTTGTTCGACTAGAATTATTTACCTTCGTATTAACCGGTCCGGAAAAATGGAGATCAGGGATTCAACTTATTTATCTTATATAGGAGACCATTGGTTATCACGAAGGATTCTTTTCTAAATATCTAAGGAATGGCTTGAAGAGTTAAAGATCGCGGATTATCTATTAAAGGGATGTACTTTTCAAGAAGCGGTTTCAATCGTGGAAGATCATATCATGTTCCCGTTCAAAATTATTCGGGATCAATATCTATGAATTGACATTCTTATTAGATATTAAAGGTCATGGACCACAAATATAGTAAGCGGTCTCATATAAGTATGTTATATATAGAGACCACCAGTATTAAGAGATCGTGTCCATCCTTAGCTCGCGATTCCATTCTTGCTTAATTAGAACCAATACTTCACCATCCGGTAATGTGATCTGAAAGACATGAGATCGCCGTTATTGAATCGCTCGGTATGAAGTATGCAAGATAATTATCCTGAGCTAGGTAACATCTGGGGGCATTGAGATCGAATGCCAGATCTATATTACTACAACAAGATCGCAAATGATACAATCGATATTCAAAAGGTACAACAAGACATTAATTTGCAGAGAAGACAGGTATACCAAACTTCTATTCTTCCATTTTTTCATTACATCAGATCGCGCGGACATAAAAACCGCAGACGCAAAAGGTAAAAATTACAAGTGAATCTATTAACTTTTTGATCTTTTGGGAGACCGCTCGTCATCTGAAGAAGAGCCGGTCACATCTGAGGATTCTTCTGAATCTCGGGCAGGAACTTTAGATCCCGCGCTTGAGTCCGCAGCAGAGCATGTGTCATTACCAACAACATACTGACTTCCACTCTTTTCATCAGTATTTCCTTCAATATCAACATCTGCTTCCTTTTCTTCTCCTTCCACGACGGCCTCATCAGTCGTGATCGACTGTCCGTCTATTACCCTCACAGCGTCGGGGAAAAGATCAACAAATTTGATATCTTTGAACTCTTCAGTAAAACCGCCACGGTCGCGAAGTTCTGAAATCACTTGCTCTGCGGTCTCTTTTATATGATGCATCAAAGCGCTCTAGAATTCAGGATTATCTGGATCATATGCCGCTTCTTTCGATTGCTGCGAAGGAAAATTATTAGATCACGCGGTCACGAAAAAGAAGCTAGATACCTCAAGTAAAAGTTCTTACTTTTCGCTCCTCATGCAAAATTTCGATATCTTTCAGGGCCCTTCGCAGAGACCACCCCATATGATGATTTAAGACTGTGCTCCTAGCGGTCGCTTGAGCGAAGGCGTCAGGAAGCAACTCAGTCTCAAAGTTTTAGGCCTCTTCAAGATTTTTCTTTCCGTATAAAGCTGAGGTGACCGCAAGAGCATGGCGAGATAGTCTTCCGCTCCAAAGTGGGAGATCGGTGGACACCTTCACGGCTTTCCCTTTTGCGCTCCACCTAAGAAGGGGTTTTCCCTTGATATCTTTTTGCTTCTTCATAAAACCGACCAAGGGGAACTGATTGCTGGCGGTCTCGGACGCATCGCCAACCCCAGCGATCTTGCGCTCTTCTTCCCTTCTCTTTCTCTTTTCTCTCTGAGTGAGCACCTCTTCAGCTGGTGCCACCGGGTCGGTAATAGGGATCGCGAAGGTCGCTGGAAAAGTAAAAAGTTAGAAAAATCAAGAATTTATAAAAAGGACATATGAGACCGCAGAAGTGACACTCACTTTTCGCTGGAGAAACCTCAGCGATCTCGGGCCAGATCGCTAGATAATGGATAAGGTCTAGCCGCTTGCCCGCCAGAAAAGCCAGAATGTCCAGCTCCTCTTTTGCGACCGTCTTACTCTTCCTAAAGGCGCCTTCAGCTCTGGGAGATGGTCGAATGTTCAGACCGCCGAGGTCGCCTTCGAAGACAAGGAACCTTTCCATCCAGAAAGGAGCCTTATTAGGAAGATTCAAAACTTTTACTCCTTCGCACGAAAAATACCTTAACCCCTTAAATTCTTCTTTCTTTTGTCCCTCTTTTAATATCTTTACAGTTAAGGCCGCGCGGAAAAGCGCCATAATAAACTTAATTCTTTCTGACCGCAAGTAATTAATAAAGACGTTGATGAGACCGATTGAGTTCGGAGGCAGCTGGGCGAGCACAAACCCGTAGTACTCCATCACTTCAAGAATTTCCCAAGGAAGGGGAAGTATCAGCTCATAATTAAAGTGATCGATGAGGATCAAAATTTTGTTGTCCTCCCCAAAATTTAACCCTTCATCCTTCTTAGGTTGTCTCACCACGATATGGTTTTGAACCATATGCTTTGCTAAGAAAGACAAGTATTCATCCTTGGATAGACGGCTGGGTTTGTGAACAGCCCCCAAGAAGACTTCAGCAGAGGAAGCTCGCGCGGACACCATTATTACAGTTCGCTGAGATCGGTGCTTGTGGCGCATTCGAAGAGTGAAGAAAAATTTCCAAGGCCAACTATTCATAGAAATCTGAAGATATTTTTGTAATGACGACTTCTCCAGAGACCGCCCAGTAAAATTGTTCAGACCAATGGAATACCTGCATAAGGTCAGAAATGTCGCTATATTTTCGGTCTCATTAAAACGAGACCGCAGAGCCCCAGAAGCATTACAAGCGTAAAAGTAGAAGCAAAATAAGTAGCACGTAATAATAAGAGATCGACCTCATATCCCAAAGACCGCACAAATAAAAATTATTGTCAATATTCATATTACAACACATTCAACTTGTCCAGGTTTTCAGAAATTTAAGACCGCGTGAAAAATAATCTATCTTCTATTCGTACGCTTCCTTCCCACAAAAGCTGCAACATCCTGCATTTCATTCACAACGGTCAGAGCGGACGCCAGGCTATGATTGGCAGACATTGCAGCTCGATGAATTTTAGACATCTCTCTGTCCACCTACTCCATAGGGACGACCATTATTTCTGAAGTCGGTCTCTCCTCCGCGTGATCACCAGAAGTCCCCGGCCTCATTGACATTTTAGCAGGACCACCTCTTAAGATTGCGACCTCAGCGGACAGTGCTGCAGCTTTGCCTTTGTAGTATTCAACATCCTTCTCTGCTTTCCGAAGTGCCTGAACGAGCTCAGCATTCTTTTGACCGCACTCCTCGCAGACTCGTTTCTTATTAGCTCGCAACCTTTCTTCAAAATCGGTGGTCTGGGCCCGAAGCTGATCGTCCCAAGCACGAAGTTGATCATTTTGCGATTGCTCTCGAATTAGCATGGAGCAGACATCCTCAAACATTGGTGTAAGAATGTCAGCAAGCTGAGCTGGAACCATCATCTCTTGCGGAAGGAGCTCTCCTTCCTCCGAAACCTCCGCAACCTCATCACCTGCGAGCAAAAAAGTTCCAACAGTTAACCCAACTACAAACAGTTCAAAATAGAAGGGTTCGCATAAAGAGAATACTTGGAAAGAAATCGAGACCGCAGTGATGCAAGGTACTTTCGATATCTTTTGTGACCGCGGGTTCTGCGGTCAGCAAAAGGCGGCCTGATCCCCTTAAACGCTCAAGGTCCATTCTTTCCAATTCCCTCTTTTGCGATTTCTCTCCTTCTTTTCTCCTCCTTTTTAACTCCGCATTGCTAGCAAGAATATCATCTGTCTCAATAATGACGATCTCACGCCTTTTCTCTGGAGATCTAGGTCGAACAGCAGGCAGGTGAAGAAATTCCAACGATTTTGTAACCATCGTTGCCTTACCAGTTTGCAAGGCAGAGACCGCCGATGCGCGATCTGCCGCCGCTTTGCTTACTTTATCAACCTGAACATCAAAGGAGTTCGCCAGACCGCCAGAAAGAGCAGCTTCCTTTTCTTCCTCCCTCTTCTTCTCTGCAGCGAGCAGAGCAGCGGTCTTCTTCTTCTTCTCTTTCTTCTTCTACTCCTCTTCCTTCTTCTCCTCTTCTTTCTTCTTTTCCTATTCTTCTTTCTTCTTCTCTGCCGCGAGCAGAGCAGCTTTCTTCTTCTCTTCTTCTCTTCTTCTTTGCGACAAGCAAAGCAACCTTTTTCCTCTCTTCCTTCTCTGCTTCCGCCTCTAATATGTCCGTCTCTGCGGCGGTCTCCTTCTCCTTTTCGGCGATCCCCTTCTCTGCAGTAGCCACCCGAAGACGTTCAGATTCAAAAGGGTCTAGCACCTGCAAGATCGAACAAGAGAGGTCGTAAGAAGAATCTTCATCAAGATAGCCAATCAGCTTGGAGTTTGTTTCTCTTGAAAGAAAAACTGAGATCACAGAAGGGAGATAGACACCGACCTCGCAACTTGTCTTCCCAGAAGCATCCTCGAGATGCTTAAGACCGCTGCTTTCAAGAAGAGTGATCGCCTCAGGAGCGATCACACCTTTTCTTTTTCATTCTTCTTTTTTTGGGCGGGTTTAACAGGGGAACTTAAGCTTTTTTTTTGCCTTTGCAGATTCTTCAGAATCAGCAATCTTCCACTTAATTTTCTCAGCCTCAGGCTTCTTCTCACGCATATCAGATAGAGTGGCTTCGGTTGAAGCGGTCTCGACAGACGGGACAACGGTCTGATCAAGAACCTCAGCAATTTTCTGGCAATCAAAAGAAATAGAATGGACAGGAAAGTTCAAAATGGGAGGACCCAAAGAACTACTCGACAAATCGACAAACGGTGGAGACCAGCAAGACCGTGTCCTCCGGCAAGTCAGGCTTTTTCTTTGGAGATTGAGCGATCTCTTTTGATGAGCCAGTCTCAGCAGGAATCTGAGCGGCCTTTTCCGTCTTCTTCTGGCCGGCGGTCTCCTTTTTCATCGGAGAAACCGTTCCACACAATTTCTTGCCCAGCCGAGATAACACATATACCATTGCAAAGATCGTTTTCGTGGGATTTTTGGTGATCGCTTGAAGTTCAAGCTCACTGTTCTTCTCAAAAAATTATGATTTCTGAAGTTCTAAAGCCATATTTATAGAGCCCAACGCATTTATGGCAGTCGCGGTCTCAGCGGTCAAAGAACATTTTCGATGTTCCAGAGTAACTTGAAAATGTGCGGGGATAATGTTTGCCCGGAATTCCAACGACCTCTTTTCTAGTCAGAAAGGACCCTTCCCAGCGGTCTCAAGTTTTGGAGACAGCCCAGATCGCTAGTTGCCCTCTCTCGGATTTCGTCCAAGTCCCAGCGGTCAGGCATCGAAGATCGCCGAGACCGGGCAGTCTGCTTCATTTTCCTCTTATCTCTGCCCCGGTTCTCCTGTACCTCGTGCAGCCCGTAATTTTTGGATTTGCCTGTTTGGGCAGCCTCCGCGTCTATAAATAGAGGGGTAGGGGTACCTAAAAAGGGACATTTACTTCGAGCCTCCAGCTTGCATCCTGTGTAAGCGGTCTCAATTTTTGTCACTTTTCTACCTCTCCCCCTGGCCAGTTTTTGACCCCCCCCTTTTGTAATCCTTTTTTGAGATCAGTCAAAGAAGTTTCTCTCAGAGTCCCCTTTCCTGACATCCTTCGTCCTATGTAACCTGCACTCCACAGTTCCTCTCTCTCTTCTTTTAAGTGTGAGTCTTGGAGGTACATTTTTTGTACCAACAACAATATCTTATTTTTCATGTTAACTATTACTGGTTAAGGGTTGTGAATATTTGGAGTGCTCTACATCAAGTTATGTTATTAATTGATATTTATACTCATTTTGTCACATCGTAACTTAGAAGATTTAAATAATATGAATAATTCCAAAACCATGAAGAATTATTCATTTAAACTTTAATCTTATGTTCTTTATAGTTTTGGGAGTCTCCCCACCAAATTAGAGAATTTTTGGAAGTGATTTACCATATAAATATGAATTTTTAGAGAATTTAATTAGAATCTTGATTAACCTTCATTTTTGTGTATTTAATTTAAATTTTTAACTTCGATTGATTTCAAATTTTGGGAGTAGTTTAATAATCATGAAACCTTACTGAAACAATAATTATAGGGAATTTGGATGTCATTTAATCAGTTTTTTATCTTGTAAATCTTCAAGATTAACATGTCACACATAACTTAGGACCATCGTATTGTTTGAATATTTTTATACATATGATGAATTAGCCTGTGAAATTTTAACCAGGATGTTCTATATTATCATATGAACCATTAAAAACCCAAAGAATTTTTAAGAGTCATTTTCCATAAAGTTTTGTAAAATATTGATGTCATTTAAATTGTAGTGTAAATCAAACTATATGGGTTTTTTATAATTATTTACATAGTGTAATTGTTTGTGGTTATATGATTATATGATAATGGTAATTTGATTAAATTTTTGGAGCATTTGGAAGTGTTTTGATATTTTCTTTATCTATCATGTCTAAGAGCTTAATATCATATATAAGACTTTAATATCCTTATAATAGTAATACAAACTTACAAATCAAGCATGAAATGATATTGCTTGATCAAGTAGGGGATTATTCAAAATTTTATCACGTAAGCGTGCAATTTAGGTTGTTAGTTGGATTTCTTTCAACTAGAGAAACTTGCACCTGATAATACTACATTGTACACTTTGGCAATTTAAGTATCCTAAATGATGGTGGTAATACTTACAAACACCCTTATGTTGTTAGGCTAGGTTATTATCTTTGTTGAGAATCACAATAGTAGTTCCTAATATTATCTGTCCCTACACTGAAGATTAGCCCCCTAATTAGTTGGTTGAAGACTAAGTGTAGGTGAGAGGTGTGTAGTGGTATGAAGTCCTCTACGGACTAAGTTTTACTCAATAAGGTACTTGATCACACTATAAGTTATTGCACGCGGAGCTTACTGATGATGCATCACTTTCACAATTGTGATAAGTGTGTTGGTGTGTTTATGTGGTAGGTCTTCCCGTTCTTCCAAACAGAGCACACTGGCAGGGAGTTGAAAGAAAACACTTAGGCTCGGGGTGATGGGTCTTGTAGGATAACCTAGGTAGTCTTCCTAGTGTTAGTTCCTCTGTAAACTCCACTCTTTAGCTTGTTTTAGTAGAAAATTCACTGAGGTAGCGGAGGTCACTTCAAATTACTACTATAAAGAGTTGTGCACATAGGCCTATGCTAGTAGTGTGTCACTTACCTAGAAGCGGGGATGACCATTCTGCTCTTATCATCTTGCATGACGATGAGGCATGTGAGGTTTGCTACTCACTTAATAAGGTTAAGTCTATGTCGATATAGAGTATGTGGACACCAGGCATACTGCATTGCATATCATAATCATATATTTATCGAAGATCCTTATCTTATAAGTTTATATAGGTACTTTTATAAGATAAATTAATTCACTTCTATGATTATACTTGGATCCTTATCATATGAGTCAATATTTGCTTTCTTATATGATAAGTTACTGAATTTTATACATTGTTTACTTGTATACTATCTTTCTAACATTATATTGTGCTAACTTGTTATGCAACTTACTGCCCCTTCTCTCTTTTAGTGTTTAGGTTTAGTGATGGGGAAGAGGGTATGTGAGTTGCTTAGTATTTTATACTAATGGTTTCTCATGAAACCATTTAGGAGCAGTTATAGTACCAGTGACACATGCAGCAGTTGGAGCATTAGTAGGTAGGGCCGTAATTGCACCACCCCTACAGAGGTAGGAGATTTGCAGTGAGGACAAATCATGCACTGTCTCATGTCACAATATCATCTATCACTCTAAAGGATTTCATGAGAGTCTTTGTTATTGAATTTATAGTTAATGGGCATATTGTATGGGTGTGTCATTGCCCTTCTTTCCACATCCATTTTACTCTGACTTGTATGTGACTTTTCTGTGATTGTTTATGCTAGTACTTTCAATTTTATATGCGTTCATAATTATATACTGCATTTGTGATGTGAAAATATTTTGTCTAATTAAGAAAGTGTCATGTGGTAGGAGTTGGCCTATATGCTAGCACTACTGCATGACAGTTACCGTGGGCATAATACTTCCCTCAGCTGTGCCTAGTTTCTGGGAGTGGGAGTCTTATTATTGAGCATCAGAGCTGAATGATTTGTGTATATGGAAGTTAGTAGCATTGCACTAGTTTTTCTCATTGTGCCCTACTGGATCGATGATGAATCAGTGCAACAGAAGCTGGTGAGCCCATGGATCACATGCAACACACAATTTTAACCTTAAATTTTATATCTTTCCTTATTCATATTGGTTATCCAGATTCTGAATCCCATATTTCTCTATATATTTCAAACGATGTTGGGCAGAGGAACCACATTCCTCCACCTTCCTTTGTTATTTGAGTGCCCTAGACTCCCTTAGTTATTATGCCTATTGTCTCATTTCACCGAATGGAGCTAGGAGAAACTTTGATGACTATCTTGGATACTTTCCAAGCTTTGCTAAATAAGCATTCAACTTAGTCGACAACACCACGTATAGACTGATTGAGCATTTTCTGTTGGAGTTACCATTGTGATCTAGAAGTGGTCAAATATGTAATCTCACTGCCAACGCGATATGAGCCTGCAGGGTCGCACATAAGAGCATGTGGAGAAGTTGGAAGATTGACTGTGTTGGTAAAGGTTACCAATCACCATATAGAATGGGGAAGTCCAGCAAATGTTGCTGTCTGAATTCGTCGGATATGATTCATCGGAATTCGTCGGGTTTACACGGATAGGATTCGTCGGATTCGTCGGGATTCGTCGGGTCGTTCCGTGGAAACTCGACGAACTGTGACAGAGATCCTTCACTCGGCAAAATGTTGTCGTCTGTCTGGATTCGTCGGAATTCGTCGGGATTCGTCGGATTGTTCCGTGGAATCTCGACGAATTATCACAGAGAGCCTTGACTAGGCAATTGTTGCCGTCTGTTGTGATTCGTCGGAATTCGTCGGATTGTCCCGTGAAGACTCGACGAATTGTTACAGAGATCATTTTTCGGCAAATGTTGTCGTCTGATCTGATTCGTCGGATTCGTCGGGTTGTCCCGTGAAATCTCGACGAATGATCTTCCATGGAATTCCGACGAATTGTAACAGAAGCCCTTATTCTGATGAGTGGCCTGCGGATAGCGATTCTTCTAGAAGTTGTTTATCCTTTGGGTATAAATAGGACTTCGTTTTAGGGTTCTAAAAACTAACGAAGACTTGAGCCGACGGAAGAGTTCCGCTCGCCCTCGACGGAAGTGTTCCGATCTCGTCCGAACCCTAGACGGAAGGAGTTCCGTCGTTCGTTCGCCTCCGCCGACCTCCTCTCCGTCGATTGTCGCCGGCATTGTTCTTCCTGAAGCGGATCTAGCAATCCGTGGAAGTGCAAGGTGCAGCCGTTCTTCCTTCCGAGTTGCGTGCGACGTGACTTGGTGTTTTCCCGGCTCGTGTGGACTACTGTAGAGACGTAGACATAATTCTACGTGAGAACTCTCCTTGCCGCCAACAGCAATCTTCTTCGTGGAGCATCAAGGTTGGATTTGATCCAACCCCATTGAGGTAATTTTTGCCTAGTATTTTATTAACTTCTTGATTCAACATTCATGACCGATCCAAGCATTTTTGGGTTGTTTCTGTTTATTTCCGCTGCGCCTACATTTGATGTATGGTTCTAGAAAAACCCAACAGTGGTATCAGAGCCAGGTTCTGGTCATGTATGTTGTTTCAGAAGTTTGGTTATTCCAGTACGTGCAAATCTAGGTATTTGGAAGCGTTCTAAATGTCAAGATTTCTTCTTGGAATATCACATTTGATGTGATTTTGTGTGGTTTCCGGTGGTGGGAACCCCGCCAGGAACGTCTGGGATTTCGTGGTAATTTCTAATTGTTAGAAATTGTTATCTCCTTAGCAGTAACCGTCCCTCAAGTGGTTAATGAACCCTTGTATTGTTTTGGATTTTGAATCCAACAATGAGAGACGAGCTTGTCTACTGCTTTAAGTCGAGTTGTCTTTGCCTTTGTCCAATGCATGTAAATCTGAAGATTTGGAAGAGTTCTAAATGTCCAGATTTAGCCTTTTCATCTATCAAAGGTTGATAGTCTTATGTTGTGCACATAAGGGATGCATGTGGATTTTAGAAAGCTTGTTTTTCTGTGGATGTGCACATTGATCAAATGTTGATCATGGTTAAGTGTTAACCTATTTTTAAAATTCCCTTCATCAAATATTAAGTGTTCGGATGCCTTCCGATGGATGACACTCTTCCTGCCTCGATCGATGAAGTGTGGGCTTGCCAAAGCAAGGTGCATTAATCTATCTTGGTAAGGGTGCGAGCGGATAATTGTGATATCCCACTGTCAACATCGGGTCTAACTTAACTAGGTGACCTCAAAGGTTGAGTGCCTAGAGGCATAGGGTTGGCATGCACCATATGATGGATGCGAATAAGGAGTTATTCACCAGCCATACAAGAGTTGCATGAGGATGCAATTGGCAAACGTTTCCTACCTAAATAACCGCATTATGAGAGGAACGCCAAAGCGGACTCGTGGTGTTGGTGAAATACGGATCTTGTCCACTAAGAGAGTAGCTCGCAATGGACTCTCCGAATTGATATTGAGGGTTATCAATTTGAATAAAATAGTGGGAGTATTTAATTGAAGTCCAAATTAAAAATAAATTGTATTTTGAAATTAAGGTACTAATTAGATTCTGCATGAATTCTTGTAGAATTCCATGGCAAGTGGTTCACATTCCACCTTGTCCCTCAGAGCTATCCTTGAGAAGGACAAGCTTAGTGGGACGAATTACATGGACTGGTATAGGAACCTGAGAATTGTTCTCAGGCAAGAGCGAAAGCTCTACGTCTTGGAAGAAGAAGCCCCCGAGGTGCCGACCGGGAACTCGTCCCGTGTTGATAAGGATGCTTATAAGAAGTATACCGATGACGCCTTAGACGTCGAGTGCCTTATGCTTGCCACCATGAACTCTGAGCTTCAGAAGCAACACGAGAACATGGGGTGCAAGGAGATTGACGAGCACCTAAAGAAAATGTTTCAAGGGCAAGCTCGTCAAGAGAGGTTCGATGTCACGAAGGCCCTATTTCAGTGCAAAATGGGAGCTCGAGACTCGGTTGGTACTCACGTACTCAAGATGATTGGGTATATAGAGAACCTGGAGAGACTGGGTTTTCCTCTGGGTCAAGAGTTGGCCACAGATCTTATCCTGCAATCGTTGCCGGATAATTATGAGCAGTTCGTCTTGAACTACAACATGAATGAAATAGACAAGACACTGCCCGAGCTCCTAGGCATGTTGCGAACTGCCGAAATAAACATGAAGAAGGCCAAGCCTGCTAGTCCCATATTGATGGTACATAAAGGCAAGGGTAAGGCTAAGGGCTTCAAGAAGACGAAGGTGGGACCTAAGTCACATCTTGAGCCCAAATCTTCTGCACTGAAAAAGAAGAGCACCGTGAAGGAAGGAAAATGCCACCACTGTGGCAAGGCTGGTCATTGGAGGAGGAATTGTCCTTCGTACATTGAGGGTCTGCAGAAAATGAAGGGAGGTATGACTTCCGCTTCGGATATTTACGTTATAGAGATAAACCTTTCTGCTCCTTCATCTTGGGTATTGGATACCGGATGTGGTTCTCACATTTGTACAAATGTGCAGGAACTAGGAAGGAGGAGATTGCTGAGTAAAGGAGAGGTGGACCTACATGTCGGCAATGGAGCAAGAGTTGCTGCTGTAGCCGTAGGGGTTTACCGTCTCTTTGCCCAGTGGGCTTGTAATAGAACTTAATAATTGTTATTAGGTTCCGGCCATAACTAGAAACATTATATCCATTTCATGCTTAGACATGATTGGATTTTCTTTTATAATTAAGAACAATTGTTGTTCTATATTTAAGAATGATGTTTGTTATGCTGTAGCTCAATTGTTTAATGGTCTTTATGTTTTGAACCTGGACCATCCGATCTATAATGTAGATAATAATAAAAGACTAAGAACAAATGACTCAAATCCTACATATCTCTGGCATTGTCGTTTAGGCCATATAAACGAGAAGCGCATATCCAAGCTCCATAAAGATGGACTATTGGACTCATTTGATTATGAATCATTTGAGCGATGCGAGTCTTGTTTATTAGGCAAGATGACTAAAGCCCCTTTCACTGGTTATACTGAGAGGGCTGAGGATCTCTTGGGTGTTGTACATAGTGATGTATGCGGACCCATGAGTTCTATGGCTAGAGGTGGGTATTTCTACTTCGTTACATTTACTGATGATTTCAGTAGATACGGATACGTGTATCTTATGAAGTGCAAATCCGAAACCTTTGAAAAGTTCAAAGAGTTTAAGAATGAAGTGGAGAACCAGTTGGGTAAAAAGGTTAAAGCACTCCGATCTGATCGAGGTGGCGAATACCTGAGTCATGAGTTCCGTGATCATCTGAAAGAGTGTGGTATTGTATCACAGCTCACTCCACCTAGGACACCGCAGCATAATGGTGTGTCTGAGAGGAGAAATCGTACTCTGTTAGACATGGTACGGTCGATGATGAGTCATGCAGACTTGCCTGTTTCCTTTTGGGGTTTTGCTTTAGAGACTGCTGCTTTGACACTGAATCGCGTTCCGACGAAAACGGTTCTAAAGACACCATATGAGATATGGACTGGGAAGCGTCCTAGTATATCGTTCATTAAAATTTGGGGCTGTGAGGCATACGTACGACGTCAAATGCCTGACAAGCTGGAACCCAAATCAGATAAGTGTTATCTGGTGGGATATCCTAAGGAAACGAAGGGATATTACTTTTACCTACCGTCTGAGGGCAAAGTGTTTGTCGCAAGGACGGGTGTCTTCTTGGAGAAAGAGTTCCTATCAAGAAAGACGCAAAAGGTAGAACTTGAAGAAGTTCAAGAACCACAAATAGTGAATGAACCAGAGTTGGATTCTGAGCCAGGACTACAAGATGTTGTAGCTAGAGAACCTGCTCACGAAACACAAGTCCTACGTAGATCTGGTAGACCAAGATTTGAGCCTGAGAGATATGGATTTCTCGTGTCTCAAATAGGTAATGTGTTGCTTATGGATCATGATGATGAACCAGTGACCTACCAAGAGGCTATGAAATCCGAAATGGACTCCATGTATACAAACCAAGTTTGGAACTTGGTGGAACCACCTGAAGGGGTACGACCCATAGGGTGCAAGTGGGTCTTCAAGAAGAAGACCGACATGGATGGGAATGTACAGACATTCAAAGGGCGACTGGTGGCTAAGGGTTTCAAGCAAATTCATGGTATTGACTATGATGAGACCTTTTCCCCTGTTGCCATGGTAAAGTCCATTAGGATATTGCTTGCTATTGCTGCGTATTATGACTACGAGATCTGGCAGATGGATGTCAAAATGGCTTTCCTAAATGGAAACCTCCTTGAGGAAGTGTACATGACACAACCCGAGGGTTTTGTATCCCCAAATGAAGCCACTAAAATATGCAAGCTGAATAGATCCATCTATGGATTGAAACAAGCCTCTAGAAGTTGGAATCTTCGTTTTGATGAGAAGATCAAAGAGTTTGGTTTTGTCAAGAACGAGGATGAACCGTGTGTTTACAAGCGAATCAGTGGGAGCATTGTTGTCTTCCTGATATTGTATGTAGATGACCTACTGTTGATCGGGAATGACATACCTACCCTGAAAGTTGTTAAGAACAACCTAGGGAACTGCTTTTCTATGAAGGACTTGGGTGAAGCGACTTACATACTCGGTATTAAGATCTATAGAGATAGATCGAAGAAGTTGCTGGGTTTGACCCAGAGTACGTACATTGACAAGGTGTTGAAGCGGTTCAACATGCTTGAGTCTAAGAAAGGATTTTTGCCCATGTCTCATGGTGTGAATCTCTCTAAGGACCAGTGTCCAAAATCTTGTGAAGATAAGGACCGCATGAAGTTGATTCCATATGCTTCGGCAATTGGGTCAATCATGTATGCAATGTTATGTACTCGACCCGATGTCTCTTTTGCTTTGAGCATGACTAGCAGATATCAGTCTGATCCCGGTGAATGTCACTGGATAGCCGTAAAGAATATCCTAAAGTACTTGAGAAGGACTAAGGATGTATTCTTGGTGTATGGTGGAAAGGAAGAGCTCGTTGTAAGGGGTTACACGGATGCCAGCTTCCAAACTGATAGGGATGATTCAAAGTCTCAGTCAGGGTTTGTGTTTTGCCTGAATGGAGGAGCTGTGAGCTGGAAGAGTTCCAAGCAAGAGACAGTTGCTGATTCTACAACTGAGGCCGAGTATATCGCTGCAGCTAATGCGGCGAAGGAGGCTGTATGGATTAGGAAATTCATCGGCGAGCTAGATGTAGTTCCTAGCATTGTTGGTCCCGTAGTTCTCTACTGTGATAACAATGGTGCAATTGCACAATCTAAGGAACCTAGATCCCATCAGCGCTCCAAGCACATACTTCGGCGGTTCCATCTTATTCGTGAGATTGTCGAACGAGGAGATGTGAACATTTGCAGAGTGCCGACTGAGGAGAATATTGCAGATCCACTGACAAAGCCTCTCGCACAGAGAAAGCATGATGGTCATACTAGATCAATGGGTATACGATACCTGATTGATCAACTCTAGTGGGAGTCTTGTGGGTTGTGTGTAAAATAAATATTCTGTTGGCTGTTTGTTTATTATTCATATGATGAATTGTGTACCAATTATTTCTTTTTACAATTAATGGCAAGTTCTTTTATTACGATATACTGTTTCTATATGATAGAATAAAATTCGTGATAAATACCCTTAGAATGTTCGCTTCCATAGGACATCAAGTACGTGACTTGAATGTGAGAGCCTATGATTTTGAAGCTTCATTCTTAAAAGGTCCCTGGTCGAGGTATCATCGTAGAAGCTAAGGGTGATGATGATACATTAAGACTAGCATGTGTGTTGACTGATGACCGGTTCTCACAGGTCATGATATTGTGATATCAAGTCATCACGTGGGTACTTGTTAGTGAACAAGTTGTACTGGACAGACCCAACCTGAGACTACTTTGTGGATTGTTACTTATAAGTGTCACAAGTAGGTCTCATTTGACAATGGTGTTGTGGTCCTTTGACCTGAAGTCACAGCATTCACCGAGTGAGGAAGAGCGTGCTTTGATGTCATCTAAAGTCTTCCTTGAAGAAGGTTGATGATAAGGGTGGTCGTTGGGTACGTTACGAATCATTTGGGTGTTTGGGTGTGAGCAGATATGGGATTTGTCCTCCTATATAACAGGAGTTGCATCCATGGGCCCCTTGATGGAATTGGACTGAGAAATGCATGGCCATGCTTGGTAGAGTCAATATGTGATATTGAGCTCACCATTCTCTGGAAGTCCGTTCTAGATCAAGAAACTTGGATTGAGCTATTATGAGGGTGACACGGTCCATGCCTCTAGTTCTTTCCGGATGTAAGGGACAAAGGGACAAAGACAACGCTGGAACATTGGTCATAAAGGCTTATGAGTTATGAACTCTTATTGCTTGGGGAGCAATGATGCATTGCTAGATGCCACTCATTGTTTGTGAGATTTTTGGTTTGATACTTTCAAGATCAAGTGGGAGACTGTTGGAGTTACCATTGTGATCTAGAAGTGGTCAAATATGTAATCTCACTGCCAACGCGATATGAGCCTGCAGGGTCGCACATAAGAGCATGTGGAGAAGTTGGAAGATTGACTGTGTTGGTAAAGGTTACCAATCACCATATAGAATGGGGAAGTCCAGCAAATGTTGCTGTCTGAATTCGTCGGATATGATTCGTCGGAATTCGTCGGGTTTACACGGATAGGATTCGTCGGATTCGTCGGGATTCGTCTGGTCATTCCGTGGAAACTCGACGAACTGTGACAGAGATCCTTCACTCGGCAAAATGTTGTCGTCTGTCTGGATTCGTCGGAATTCGTCGGGATTCGTCGGATTGTTCCGTGGAATCTCGACGAATTATCACAGAGAGCCTTGACTAGGCAATTGTTGCCGTCTGTTGTGATTCGTCGGAATTCGTCGGATTGTCCCGTGAAGACTCGACGAATTGTTACAGAGATCATTTTTCGGCAAATGTTGTCGTCTGATCTGATTCGTCGGATTCGTCGGGTTGTCCCGTGAAATCTCGACGAATGATCTTCCGTGGAATTCCGACGAATTGTAACAGAAGCCCTTATTCTGATGAGTGGCCTGCGGATAGCGATTCTTCTAGAAGCTGTTTATCCTTTGGGTATAAATAGGACTTCATTTTAGGGTTCTAAAAACTAACGAAGACTTGAGCCGACGGAAGAGTTCCGCTCACCCTCGACGGAAGTGTTCTGATCTCGTCCGAACCCTAGACGGAAGGAGTTCCGTCGTTCGTTCGCCTCCGCCGACCTCCTCTCCGTCGATTGTCGCCGGCATTGTTCTTCCTGAAGCGGATCTAGCAATCCGTGGAAGTGCAAGGTGCAGCCGTTCTTCCTTCCAAGTTGCGTGCGACGTGACTTGGTGTTTTCCCGGCTCGTGTGGACTGCTGTAGAGATGTAGACATAATTCTACGTGAGAACTCTCCTTGCCGCCAACAACAATCTTCTTCGTGGAGCATCAAGGTTGGATTTGATCCAACCCCATTGAGGTAATTTTTGCCTAGTATTTTATTAACTTCTTGATTCAACATTCATGGCCGATCCAAGCATTTTTGGGTTGTTTCTGTTTATTTCCGCTGCGCCTACATTTGATGTATGGTTCTAGAAAAACCCAACATTTTCATGGGATTGTCTCCTCCTACATTCCAAGGCACAGAGTCCACCATCAATACCGAGGAGTGGTTGGATAAAGTTTAGAAACTGAGTACTCATCAACATGAAGTGTCCAATGAATATGGTTCTAACCTTGACTGCCATATTACTGGATAACTATGCTAGATAGTGTGGATGTCTCCCACCACTATTCATTTTGAGGGACGATAGCTTTCAGAGATTGATTGAGATCGACTCTCAGACACATTCTTGGAGCACTTCATGTGAAATTTTTCGAATCTTTATGAAGTGAAGCAGGAGCTAGTCAACTTAGAGTTAAAAACCAAACAACCAGAAGCAAGTGGAGGCAAACAACAGATCTTTATTGATAGCAATCTCAAAAACTACAAGGCAAGGCATGCTTGGCGAGACATGATTTCGCCAGCACAAACACCAAAGAGAAAATTACAAAGTTGAAGATAACTTGAGACCGCTCAGACCGCGCGATCTCCCTGCGATCTCACTAGCTGCCAGACCACAGCGACTTGACGATCACAGAACACCACCAGCTCGCTGATCAAGCCGCCCACTTCTTCAGACCTCCTGATTCTCCCGAACTCCAGCACCACAACTCCAAGCCGCAAACCGCCCGACCACTTTCAGAGGAAGAGGTGATCGCTGCTGCCTGCACTATCCGCAGAAGCTGCAAAAGAGAAGTTCAATCAGCAGACCGCCCGGTCACATAGACTCAGACCGCAGAAAAGAAGAAAGTTTAGCTTACGCTTGGTGTGTCTTGATTGCTGCTACAGTGGCCTCCTATTTATAGGCGCGGGACCTGATCCAGTCACCATCCTATGAGATAGGATCACCACCCCCTAGACCGCGCGACCTGATCGGTCACACCGCGCGATCAACAACATTACTTCTGCTTCATTGTTGGTGAACCCGCCAGCTTCAAAGTTGCCATGAGAGACCGCCACTCTCACAGCAGACCACGACTCCAAAAGGAGCTTGCCAGACTGCCCGAAGCTATTCACCACCTGTGTTCGCAAGAGACCGCAAACACAGTACGTCCGCCATTAGACCGCGAACTCCTGTCCGCATGCCGATCTCCTCCTGAGACCGCGAACAGCAACCAACTCGCATACCAGTCTCCTCCTAAGACCGCGAACTGAGACCGCGCGACTAAAGTCCTTAGTCCGCGAGTACCACCAGAAAGCCCGGTCAGCCACCAGACCGCATTCTGGATAGAACCTTGATCAAGCTGTGCGGTCACGCCAGACCGCCACAGCCTAGAAGAGGACAGCACGCCACACGGTCATGCACAGACCGCACATACCTGAAGACGAACAGCCCGCCACACGATCAGAGACAGACCGCGCGGCCTCCACCTTCAGCCGCTTTGAACCGATACCAGCAATTATGCCGAGAGACCGCAGCTAGGCTTAGACCAGCCAGACTGCAGATGCAGACCGCCAGGCCGTGCGGTCATGCCAGACCGCCCGACCTCCTCCCTGACCGCCCAGGTCCAAAAGCCCTCCAAACTTCCACTTCAACAATTTCAACACTCCCATTGAAGTGGGAAGTTGAAACTAGCCCCAGTAGGCTCCTTAGCCGTGTGAACGACCCCTTTGCCAGCGCCTTTGTGAAGATGTCTGCGACATTGTCCGCACTCCGCACATGACCGACCGAAAGAGATCCCTCCAGCACCTTCTCCCGTATGAAGTGGTGCTCGATCTCGATATGCTTGGTCCTTGCGTGACAGATTGGTAACCAGTTTGAGAGCACTCTCGTTGTCACCGCGTAGCAGAGTCGGCTCTCGAACCTCCTTGTGGACGTCTCCCACCAACCTCCTAAGCCAGATGGCTTCCTGAGCTGCCAAGGCCGAAGCCTTGTATTCCGCTTCCGTGGTGGAGACTGACACGGAATCCTGCTTCTTGCTGCACCATGATATAGCTGTAGGGCCCGCCATGAAGACGAATCCAGACGTCAACTTCCGATCATCCGAATCTCCCCCGTAGTCAGCATCCATGTACCCGTGCACTTCGAAATCCGCATCCCTCCTGTATAGGAGACCCATGTTCGAGGTCGCCTTGACATACTTCAGAATGTTCTTGGCCGCTAGCAGATGAGGTACCCGTGGCTCCGCCATATATCGACTCACTCTGCCAACTGCATATGCAATATCTGGCCTCATGATCGTCAGATAGATCAAGCTCCCAACCAGAGCTCGGAACACCAACGGATCTTGCATAATCTTCCCCTCATCCTTCCGAAGCTTCATAGCCTTCTCCAGAGGTGTGGAAGTGCACTTCCCTTCCTTCATGCCGAATCGCTCCACGATCCGCTCCACATATCCGGCCTGGGTCACCAGCACTCCACCTTCCTTCCTCTGCACCTCGAGTCCAAGGAAATGGTGAAGCTCACCTAAGTCCTTCATCTCGAACCTGATAGATAGCTCAGCCCGAAGCTGTGCTACTTCCTCCTTCGAGTTCCCTGTCACGATCATATCGTCGACGTATAACAGCACGATGACCTGAAGATCCCCGCTCTTCTTGACGAACAAGCTTGAGTCTGAGTCTGAAGCATCAAATCCGCAGAATAGGAGATATTCTGCAATCTTCCCGTACCACGCCCTCGGCGCTTGCTTCAACCTATACAGGGCCTTCTTCAGCTTGCAGACATGCTCCGGAAAATCTTCAGACACAAAACCTGGTGGCTGGACCATGAAGATGTCCTTGTCAATCTCGCCGTACAAGAAAGCGTTCTTGACGTCGAGCTGCCAAATCTCCCATCCACTGAATGCCGCCAAGGCAATGATAAACGAAACTGAAGTCATTTTTGCCATCGGACTGAACGTCTCCTCGTAGTCTTCACTGTACTGCTGCGAGAACCCCCGAGCCACAAGGCGAGCCTTGTACCGTTCGATGCTGCCGTCATCTTTCTTCTTGAGCTTGTAAACCCACTTGCATGTCACAGGAGTGGTGCCCTCAGGCTTGGGCACAAGAGACCAGGTCTCATTCTTCTCAAGAGCTGCCATCTCTTCTTGCATGGCAATGTCCCACTCCTTCACGCCTCTGGCCTTTTCAAAGCTCGACGGCTCCCTTTCATCCAAGGGACCAGCGAAGAAACATGAGACAAAGCTCACTGCGTTTCCTCCTGAATAGCGATCAGGGGCGACGATCGCTCGCTTTGACCTCCTCAGCTCCTTCCCCTGAACCGCATTATCTCCAACTGCTTCTTCCCTAGCTCCCCTTCCAGACGTGCTAGGAGCATCGCTCCCCCTGCTTCCTGAACCAGAAGCCCCCGTCTCAGAACTAGAAGGAGATGGGCCACCTGGTGACACAGGTAGCTCCACCTGAAGATTCTCTACAGCTTTCTCTGGCACTTCCAACCTGCTCTCTGGTAGCTCCACATCAGAAGACCCCTTGTAAGATGTCACCTCATCAAACACGACATCGCGAGATACCACAAACCTCCGCGTCTCTGGGTCCATGCACTTCCATCCTTTCTTCCGCTCATCATATCCCACGAAGACTAGCTTCCTTGCTTTCGCATCTAGCTTCGTTCGAAGAGCATCTGGAACATGCACGTAGCAAGTGGAACCAAACACCCTAAGGTGTGCCACGCTTGGCTTCTCCTTGAACATCATCTCATGTGGAGTCAACATGTTGATGGGACTCAGAGGCATCCTGTTGATGACGTAGGCAACACAAGACATTCCCTCTGCCCAGAAGGACTTTTGGATATTCTTGGCATGTAGCCAACACTTGCAGGTCTCCGTCAGATGACGGATCTTCCGCTCTGCAACTCCGTTCTGTTGTGGAGTATGTGCACAAGTGAGCTCTCTCCGGATGCCCGCCTTTCTGCAAAAAGTAGAGAACTCACTGGAGGTGAACTCCCCTCCGTTGTCAGTCCTCAGCTTCTTCACCCGCAGTCCCAGCCGACCTTCCACGAGCTCCTTGAACTCCACAAACTTGGCAAATGCCTCCGCCTTCTCCTTCAGGAAATATACCCAGACATATCTGGTGTAATCATCGATCAACACCAGCATATATCTGCTGCCTCCAAGGCTTGGGGTAGCAGTTGGTCCCATCAAGTCACCGTGGATGCACTCCAATGGCACACTACTCCTTGTCTGCGACTTGTCAAACGGTAGTCGATGAGACTTGCCGAACTGACATCCCTCACAAACATGACCTTCTCCGTAGGAAGATAGACTTGGCAGGCCCTTGACCAGACCTCTCACCGCCATAGCTTTCAGCTTGTCCATCCCTACGTGCCCCAACCTCTCATGCCATATCACGACACCATCATTCGTCTTCATCTTGTCAACGTAGGAACTTGTCGATAAAACGAACAAGTCCTTTGACCGTCTCCCGACATGGACGACCTCGGCCTTCACAACCTCAACATTGCGTAGAAACTTCACTTCTGTTGGGCCGAACAGAACGTGATACCCAGCGTCTACAGCGTTGGTCACGGAGAAGAGATTTTTCCTCATACCAGGCATGTGATAGACACTCTTCAAAGTAAGTGGCCCTCTATCACTGCCCAAGGAAACAACCCCCACCTTCTCTACTGGATGCACAGTATTATCAGCAGTAATGATTGCATTGTTACCTGTATAGGGCTATGCAGAAGAGAGCTTTGACTCATCTCCGGTGAGGTGATGACCACACCCCGAGTCCACGATCCAGTCTTCTTGATAGTTGATAGAAGCCGAGGCTCCAACTGAAGCCGAGAAGGCTCCTCCCCATCCTCCATCAATCTGCCTGGTCTCCACTTCCTCCTTTCCAGCAACATGCCCAAACTGAGTTACCATCCGACAATCCTTCCTGATATGGCCGAACTTGCCACACTCGTAGCACTTCGGACCTTCTCCTTTCTTCTTCCCATCAGCCTTGGGAGCATACCCCTTTCCTGCTGCCCAGAAGTTGAAGGCCCAAAGCCTCCTCCAGCGGTCTTCTTCTTCTTATCCCACTTCTTCTTCTTCCCCGAGAAGAGCACTTCGCCATCTCCCCCAGCCACTGACATCCCCTCCATCTGCCTTGCCAAACTTTCTTGCGATGCAAGTAAGTTCTCCAGCTCCAACAGAGACGGCTGATTTGCCCATCCCTGCACCGACGTCACAAAAGCAACATATTCCTTCCGCAAGCCGCGGATGATGTGCCTCTTCAGCTTCGCCTCAGAGATAGGCTCATCAGGATCCAATGCTGAGATTTCAGCGCACAAGTTCTTCATCTTCAGAAAGAAAGTGGAGATAGAGAGATCACCCTGAGCCGACCTTGCCAGCTCATTCTCCAAAAAATGTAGCCTCGCTACATTCTTCTTGTTAAATAGCCCATCCAGGGCTCTCCAGATCTCCGCAGCCGACCCACACCCCAAGATGTGGTCAAACAGATCAGGTGAGATTGCCCTCTTCAGAGTGAACTCATCCTTCGCATTCGTCCTCCTCCAAGTTCTCACCTCAGCCCCATTATCCCCTTCCGGGACAACTTCCTGCGTCTGATCTCCTCCAACTACCTCCCAGAGGTCCTCACCTAGCAGATAGCTTTGCATACACGACTTCCACTTCTTGAAGTTAGTCGATGTAAGCATTTCAATTCCAAGACCCCTCGCTTCCATTGCTCTACCACTGGTTCCTTCTTCACAAAGGCGATGGCAACTCTAAGTCACTCACTGCTCAACCACTCCAACCTGGCTCTGATAACATGTGAAATTTTTCGAATCTTTATGAAGTGAAGCAGGAGCTAGTCAACTTAGAGTTAAAAACCAAACAACCAGAAGCAAGTGGAGGCAAACAACAGATCTTTATTGATAGCAATCTCAAAAACTACAAGGCAAGGAATGCTTGGCGAGACATGATTTCGCCAGCACAAACACCAAAGAGAAAATTACAAAGTTGAAGATAACTTGAGACCGCTCAGACCGCGCGATCTCCCTGCGATCTCACTAGCTGCCAGACCGCAGCGACTTGACGATCACAGAACACCACCAGCTCGCTGATCAAGCCGCACACTTCTTCAGACCTCCTGATTCTCCTGAACTCCAGCACCACAATTCCAAGCCGCAGACCGGCAGAAGCTGCACAAGAGAAGTTCAATCAGCAGACCGCCCGGTCACATAGACTCAGACCGCAGAAAAGAAGAAAGTTTAGCTTACGCTTGGTGTGTCTTGATTGTTGCTACAATGGCCTCCTATTTATAGGCGCGGGACCTGATCCAGTCACCATCCTATGAGATAGGATCACCACCCCCTAGACCGCGCGACCTGATCGGTCACACCGCGCGATCAGCAACATTACTTGTGCTTCATTGTTGGTGAACCCTCCAGCTTCAAAGTTGCCATGAGAGACCGCCACTCTCACAGCAGACCACGACTCCACAAGGAGCTTGCCAGACCGCCCGAAGCTATTCACCACCTGTGTTCGCTAGAGACCGCAAACACAGTACGTCCGCCATTAGACCGCGAACTCCTGTCCGCATGCCGATCTCCTCCTGAGACCGCGAATAGCAACCAACTAGCACACCAGTCTCCTCCTGAGACCGCGAACTGAGACCGCGTGACTAAAGTCCTTAGTCCGCGAGTACCACCAGAAAGCCCGGTCAGCCACCAGACCGCATTCTGGATAGAACCTTGATAGAGCTGTGCGGTCACGCCAGACCGCCACAGCCTTGAAGAGGACAGCACGCCACGCGGTCACGCACAGACCGCGCATACCTGAAGACGAACAGCCCGCCACGCGATCAGAGACAGACCGCGCGGCCTCCACCTTCAGCCGCTTTGAACCGATACCAGCGATCATGCCGGGAGACCGCAACTAGGCTTAGACCAGCCAGACTGTAGATGCAGACTGCCAGGCCATGCGGTCATGCCAGACCTCCCGACCTCCTCCCTGACCGCCCAGGTCCAAAAGCCCTCCAAACTTCCACTTCAACAATTTCAACACTTCATTACTCGTACAAATAGGGAGAGTTATTTGAGTGATTTCTCTAGCTCAGACATGGGATTCATACTATTCTGGATTACTTGAGGGAGTTCTGGCATCTAACATACTTTGCGGGCTACTATGTGTTGAATGATTGTAAAACAACAAATAGCTTTTTCCAGGGATTACAAGACTTACTGCGACAATTGTTCATCATGGCGACCCACTCCAACTTCACTAATATAGTTGGCATGACGAAGACCATAGAAGCGGACTAGATGATGATACAAAATGCAAGGAAGAGGACCATTTAGGCGCTACCTCAGTAGTATATGAGAACCCGATCGATCAAAGGAGGAGTACACCCCAGGGACTGGGTAAATTTCTAGGAAGAAGAAGAAATTTTGGTCAAGGCTGGCCGCTGATGAGGCAGGAGAAGAGACCACGACCAGAGGGCAACTATTGCTTCTACCACCAGCCCTGACATCTCAGGTCCTAGTTTCCACAACACAACATCCATCAGTAGGCCCTAACAACTCAGTGGGGGTAGAGGCCAGCTGAGGCCGCAGATGCAGTCAATTTGGATGACCAAAGCAGAGGAATGAACATGCACCTCTACATGATTACGCTTTGGATTTGGCTTAGGTTCATGAGCTACTGGACATTGTGACATTTATCATTTATTGTTTTGTTATTACTTATTCATAGTTAGAGTTATTTAAAATTGACATTATGATATACAAACACAACATCTTGAAAGTACAAACAATTACCTTTAAACTCACATGATTTCTCATTATTAATGAGAAACCAACACAGACCTTAATCGACACCGAAGACACACATTCATTTATTTCTTGGGACATTGTAGGTGCCACTAATTTCTCTAGATTATCCATGAGGGTCGATACGACTACCAGATGGGTTTATAATTTATTCCACCTAGATTTTTCACTCCACTAGATTTCTCAATTTATTCTCCCATTTTGTTATTATCAAAAGAGGGTAGAGTTGTGTTTAGTCATGGAATTTATTCTCCCCCCTTTTTATGAAATAAATGACCACTTTTTTTAAAGATAATCATGATTGAACTAAAAGAGTGTATGTAGCGAAAAATAGTCATGAAAATAATGCAAGATAAGGGAAATGCACATGCAGAAAATTAACATGAAATCATCAAGAGCACAATTTAACCCCCTTTTAAAAAGGATAATCTTGTTGAACCATAGAACTAAGCATGAATGGTACTGAAAAATTTGATTTATGAATGTAAAGACAATGCATAACAAGGTAAAGGACATATATAAATTTTCATGTAAATATACGAGCGCAACATTAGAAAAGATATATAGGCGTGAAAAATCAGTAGATCATTACAAATATTAGCATTATTAACCAATAACCTGCAAGAAGATAGCCGTGAGTAAGTATATATAAAGTGAAAATAGATAAGCGTGAATGTTTACCCGGGAAACCGCCTCCAAGAGGATTACTCGCAGACCGTGCGGTTTGCAGAGCCAAGCCGCCCAGCTCAGGTTATACAAGGTCCATCAACACCAGCTAAGCACAGGCCGGGCGGTCTGGAATAATTCAGGCCACCTCCAAGAATTAAAGGTACTCCAAGCCCAAGTCCAACAGGGCAAGTCGCAGTCTTATGTCGGAGGTCGCGCGGTTTATGCCATGGAGACAAGCCAAGGTCCAAAGTCAAAGAACAAGTCGCGATCTCAAGACAGAGACCGAGCGGGTAGCATCGTCGCCTTGGCCGCATCATCTTTAGCTTCTGGTCAGACAAGTCGGAAGGGCAAGCCGCCAAGCCGCGCGGCTTCTTTCTTTCCTTCTTTGTGTATCCCGTCACCGCCTGCCCGTTTCTCCTGTACCCGGGCAGGCGGTTATTTTATCCCTGCCCGCTCGGGCAGGCCCCAAGCCTATAAATAGGGGGCGGCACTGTTCCCAAGGCACGCACACTCGAATCTAAGAGCTCACTTGTTTGAGCTGCGGACTCGAGTTTCTTGTCTTGCGGACTGTCTGACCGGACGGCTTCTCTTTTCTTGCACTTGCAACCCGCTGTAACCACTTCTTTTTAATCAAAGGAAAGCCCGTCGCAGGAGTGGCATTTGCCGCGGCGGGCGAAGTCTGGCCTTGAACGCTGCTAGCGGTCTCCTCTTTCCACCCAAAAAGTAACCGGCAACCCGCAGCCTCCGGTTTCCTTCGGAGGTGCGATTTCGGACTCAACAGAAACACGCGACCTTCAGATCGCGGATTGTCTGTGAAATCCTTTTCTCCATAATGTCAGACCGTCAGTTCCCCCCTGGAGACCGCTCCGATCACAGCGAGGACTCTTTGTGGGAAGCCTTGGAGCAATCCAGGAGAGAAGCCGAGCGGGCTCAGAGGGCCACTGATCAGCGACTTGAAGCGATCACTCAGACTTTAGCGATGCTAACTGAGCGGCTAGTCCCACAACAAACCGCGGCTAATCAGGTGGTGACCCCGGTTCCTCCTCCACCTCCTCCTTACCCGCTACCACAAGCCGCTAACTTCCAGCCCCAGCAAGAAGGCTTTGCGGCTAGGCAAAGCTTCTATCAGGAAGCCGCGCACAGCATGCCGGCTCGGGCCCTTGATTTCCAGGGGGCGGCTTCTCATGCTGCCCGCCTTTCTTACCCGCAGGAGGGCGCGGCCCGTCTCTCCTACCCGCCTGAAGTTCCTATCCATCACTCCTACCCGCCAGAAGCTGCTACCCGGTCTTCTTATCAGGCGGCTTGTCCGCGAATAGCCGCAGCTCCGACGGCTTATTGCCCTGCTCCTTTATATGAAGATATGGAAGAAACTTCTCCCTTTGTGGACGAAGTCAGAGGGGAGCCTGCCCCTAATAATTTCAGGGAGCCTCACCTGCCAGCTTTCAATGGGGAGATAGATCCTACGGTTCATTTACAAGCCTTCGAGTCAGCCATCGCTCTCAGAACCTTAACTGATGCAACTAAGTGCAAACTTCTTGTAACCTCCTTTGAAGAACAAGCGAGGGAATAGTTCTACGGTTTGCACCCCAGGTCGATCCGTTGTTTCGCTGAGCTGCGGAGAGAATTCCTGCTGAGATTCTCTACCTCAAGAAAGAGAAAGAGTGGCCCGGCAGCCCTCTTCGATATAAAACAACGGGAAGACGAGACGTGGGCTCGTTTTGTAGATCGCTTCCAAAAAGAGATAATGGAAGTTCAAAATGTAGATCCGGAGTTATATAGGGTTGCCCTCATCCATGGCTTAAGAGAGGGCCCCCTAAAATTTGAAGCAAATATAAGGGAGCCTAGGACTTATCAGGAAATGATAAGTCTGGCAAATATGTTTATCAGAGGAGAGAAGAGCAATCTAGGTTACGTCGCGAAACTGGTAAGCAACAAGGAGCAGTCAAATCCATCTTTCCATCATCCGCCATCGAACCAGTCCTACTTTGAACCCCGTTCCCAAAGGGGGAGAAACTACAAAAATAAGCAACCATTCATGGGCCATCAGCGGTTTCAAGATCAGAAACCACCGTTGGCCATCGCTCCGGCTCCATCTGCTCCCCTTCCGCAAATCATGCCGGTGTACTTACAACAGTATGCTGCGCAGCCACCTCCAGTTATTCCATCCACTCAATATGATGACTCACAAGAGTCATTCACTCCCCTAAACGTCACCATGGACGAAGTGGTCCAGATTCTGCAAAAGAGGCCAGATTTCAAAAGGCCTGCTCCTCTGAAGTCGGATATCCGCAGTCGAAATCCGAACCTTTATTGTGAATATCATAAAGAAGGGGGGCATCTGACCGAAGACTGTCGGGCCCTTCGTTTGCTCATAGAAAGACTCCTTGGAGAAGGAAAACTCCGGGGTCTAGTTCGGGAAGATGCTACTGCTGAGCCAATTGCCGAGAAGAAAAAGGAGAAGGAAACAGTGGAAGTGACCTGGGAATGCGCCGACATCGAGGATGCTGGTTGCTATGGTGACATCCATCCTTCTACTGAATGCGTCGAAGTCAATGATGTGGGCCCCTTAGGGGACATCTATTGTATCCATGGAGGAGCTGGAGCAGAATGATCTCGCAAATACAGCATCGCAAGAGTTCTAAAGCAGGAAGTAGCAGCCACCTCAAGTTCTCCTCCCGAAAGCACTGTTGTCACCTTTGGTCCGGATGACCTTCCCCCCAATGCCAATCCTTTTGACGATGCGGTAGTCATCAAGGCCATCATCGAAAACTATACAGTCCACAAGATTCTGATTGATACTGGCAGCTCCGTCAATCTCCTTTTCCGCCCGACTTTCGAGGCCCTGAAGACCGGAAAGCCTTTGCTCTCCACTGACGGGCCCCTCTATGGTTTTTCTGGGGAGAAGAAGGAAGTAGAGGGTTCAGTAGAACTCCTGGTCTCTCTCGGAGGAGTAATAAAGTTAATCAATTTTGTGGTAGTAGATGCCCCGAGCAACTACTGTGCTATCTTCGGGAGGCCGATTCTCAATGCATATAGGGCAGTAGTGTCTACCTTTCACCTTGCCCTCAAGTTCGCAGCCGAAGGAAAGCAGTATCCGGTCAGGAGCAACCCAAAGGTGGCTCGGGAGTGCTACGTCTGAACTGTCAACTTGATCACCGACGTTCCACTTCCCGAGGCCGTAGCTATGGCTGAGGCTTGGGAGATTGATGAGTCTCCAGAGGCCGCCGAGGAAGGAAAAAATCGAGAAGGGGCTCACTTGGAACCTGCCCAAGCGACCCAAGAAGTTCCTATTACTAAAGGGGCAGAAAAGAAGCTGGTCATCAACGCTGAGTTGCCAGAGGAGGAGAAAATGGAGCTAATCTCCTGCCTGTTGGAAAACCTGGATATCTTTGCTTGGTCAGCGGAGGATATGCCAGGAGTAGATCTGGACGTGGCTTGTCATCATCTAAATGTGTCTCCTGAATTCAAGCCCGTCCAGCAAAAGAAGAGAGAAGTGGCGACCAAGCTGGCGTTGCCCATCAGAGAGGAGGTTTCCAAACTCCTAAAAGCGGGTTTCATTTCTGAGATTCAATATCCCACGTGGATGTCGAATGTTGTAATGGTTAAGAAATCTGGTGGGAAGTGACGCATGTGCGTGGACTTCACCAAACTTAATAAAGCGTGACCTAAAGATTGCTACCCTTTGCCTCGGATAGATGTCTTAGTTGATTCCGCGGTTGGGTATGGTTTTATGAGTTTCCTCGATGCCTTTTCCGGATATCATCAAATTAAAATGCACAAACCTGACATCCCGCATACCTCATTTATCACAAACGATGGGTGTTACTGCTATCTCGTAATGCCCTTCGGTCTTAAAAACGCGGGCGCAACATACCAAAGAATGATGGATACCGTCTTTAAACATCAAAAAGGCAGGAATCTCGAAGTTTACGTTGATGACCTTCTGCTAAAAAGTAAAACATTCTCATTACACTTGAAAGACCTCGTAGAGACGTTCGCTACTCTATGGAGGTTCAAGTTAAAATTAAACCCATTAAAATGTGTGTTCGGGGCAAGCAAAGGGAAATTTCTGGGGCATCTCTTAACTCCTGATGGTCTTGCACCAAATCCAGATAAGGTGAAGGCTATCCTCGATATGATCGCTCCTCGGAATACTAAAGAAGTACAGCAACTTGGGGGAAGATTGGCAGGATTGAGCAGGTTTATCTCCAAATCCGGAGACAAAAGTGCCCCTTTCTTTAAGATACTACGAGGGGGGTCAAAGTTCGAATGGAGCGAGGAGTGTAACAAGGCTTTTGAGCAGCTAAAAGAGCAGTTAACTTCGACTCCGCTACTCCAAAGCCCCCGTGAGGGAGAAATGCTATTCTTATATCTGGGAGTCGGGCCAGATGCGGTAAGTTCTGTCCTCGTTCGGGAAGAAAAGAAGAGGCAGTTTCCAATATACTATGTCAGCCACATCCTTAAAGATGCAGAAACCAGATATTCGATCCTGGAAAAACTAGCCTTGGCCTTGGTTATGTCTGCGCGAAGACTCCGCCCTTATTTTTAGGCTCATTCCGTCCAAGTCATTACAGATCATCCTTTGAAAAATATTCTTGAAAAGCCAGATCATTCAGGGAGGTTGGCGAAATGGGCTATTGAACTAAGCGAATTTGAGATATCATACATTCCTCGAACAGCAATCAAGGCGCAAATCTTGGCAGACTTCTTAGTAGATACAACAGAGCCTAGTTCCGAACAGGTAGTACAATCTCCTTTGGCTTGGATCATTTATGTCGATGGGGCTTCTGGCAGAAACTCCGTAGGAGCCGGGGTAGTTCTGATCAGTCCAAATGGCATCAGGCTGGAGCAAGCTATCAAATTCTTCTTTTCAGTTACAAATAATCAGGCAGAATATGAAGCACTCTTGGCAGGGTTGAGACTTGCGAAAGAGTTGGCCATAGAACATGTACATGTTAGAACTGATTCATTGGTAATGGCCTCTCAGGTCCTGGGGAATTATGAGACAAGAGAGCCAATCCTGAGGAAATATCTGTTGTTAGTCAAAAGAGAAATTGGAAGATTCAAGTCATTCATCATCGAGCATATTCCAAGGACACAAAATGAGGAGGCAGATGAGCTGTCAAAGTTCGGTCTTCCATCTGGGGGAGTGACCTCTGAACTTTTCCATCCGGCAACAGATGAGACAGAACTCATGCAAATTGATCATAATCCTTCATGGAAGGACCCTTATGAGCTATTTCTATCAAAAGGGGAGTTCCATCATTCCATCAAAGATCAGAGAAGATTCAAAAGGAAAGCGGCATATTATTATCTGATAGCAGGAGTTCTTTACAGAAAAACTTTGATCTCTCCCTTAGCGCGATGCATTTCGGAGGATGAAATCCCAATCATACTCCAGGAAGTTCATTCAGGGGAGTGCGGTAGTCATTCAGGAGCAAAAACTCTGGAGAAAAGAATCTTACGGCAGGGGTATTTTTGGCCAACCATGAGAAAGGATGCTGAAGCATTTGCCAAGCGACGTGTTCAGTGCCAAAAGTTCGCCCCTCTTCAGCATTTGCCTGCTCAGTCACTCAGGTCAATAACTGCGCCGTGGCCTTTTGCAGTATGGGGGATGGATCTTATGGGGCCTTTCCCAATAGCCAGCGGTCAGCGACGTTTTATCATTGTGATGATCGATTATTTCAGCAAGTGGATTGAAGCAAAAGCATTAGCAAGAACTACTACCCAAATTGTCAGAAACTTCGTCTGGGGAGAAATCATCTGCCGGCATGGAATTTCGCTGGCAATTGTCACTGATAATGGCCCACAGTTTAATAATCCGGAGATGATAAGCTTTTGTGATCAGATCGGAATTGATCTTCGGTTTGCCTCAGTACACCATCCAAGGACCAATGGTCAAGTAGAGGCAGCGAACAGGCAAATCCAACAACTTTTGATGAAAAGAGTCTTGAATCAAAGAGGGAATTGGGCGGACCAACTTCCTTCCATCCTTTGGACTCTTCGTACTATCCCATCCTCAGCTACCGGGGAGACACCGTTCAAATTATCTCATGGCTCGGAAGCTGTTGTCCCTGTAGATTTTGAGGTGGTCACTCCAAGAGTTATTTACGCCAAAGAAGGAGGGGAATCATGGATAGATGAAAATGATGAGGCTCTCATGCATAATCTATATCTGATCGAAGAACTTCAGGATGAGGCAACAATCAGACAGGAGGAAGTTAAAAGGAGAATGGCAAAATACTTCGACAAGAATGTCAGAGTAAAACAATTTGCAGTTGGGGATTTAGTACTAAAGAAGGTGGATGCTGCGGCCAGGTCTGGCAACGTCGGAAAACTAGATCCTAATTGGGCCGGACCTTTCATCATTAAAGAAGTACTAAAAAGTGGGGCTTACCGCCTCCAAACAAGTAAAGGAGAAGACATCTCGCGCACCTGGAGCGGCGACGATCTCAAACGGTTCTATCCTTAAAATGTCTTCTTTACTTTCCTGCAGTTTCTGAGATATTTTAATAAGAAGCCCCATACTGACACTTCTTCATGTCTGATGTTTCCTTTCTGCATTTTCTCATATATCAAACTCACTGAACCACGGAGACATCGCCGAGTTCTGCTCGAACCCCCTCGGATTGTAGTCATTAGCGTAAAACCATGAAGATCATGTGTAGAGGGGAGTTTTCGCACACGTGTAGTGGTAGCTTGCCAATTCCCATGCGGTGGTCTTCAGAACCTTGGATCCCGGCTGATATCCGACACACCCCTGCATCAAGGGAGGTCTAGGTGAATGTTGGCTCTATCATGCCTCGAGGGGGATATAATTACAGCTTTGATGATCCTTCTGAGGAAAGCAATGTCGGTATAGCCCCCGCGACATAACCACACCTGCCCAACTGATCATCTTAGTCCGTGACTATCGAATACTCCAAGGTACTCTCGAGCGATGCCTAAGCGGGACCCACAACTGAGTTGATCTCTCTGAGGAAAGCAATGTTCGCCGCCTAGACCCACCTGCCCAATTGATTAACTCGGCTTGTAGCCCTAGGCAAGAGAGCAGTCGAGTCGCTTACAGCCCTTATGATCACTTGAGAAAAGCAATGTTCGCCGCCTAGGCCCACCTGCCCACTTGGTCATCTGGGTCTGTACTTGTTTCTCTTTATTTCTACAGCTCTTATGACCACTTGAGGAAAGCAATGTTCGCCGCCTAGGCCCACCTGCCCACTTGGTCATCTGAGTCTGTAATCATCTTTATTGCATTACAAGGGATTATCTCATCCCATATGGTCATTATAGACCATTTGGAGGAAAAAGCAGGATTTCTATGTGCAGCATAAACCGGACGACTTAATACTCAAACCGGGCGGTTTGAAATAAGCAGGTACCAAGGCTTTCAAGCGGTCTGGTTATTAATCATGGCGGTCTGGTTATTAATCCTGGTGGTCTGGTTATTAAACCAGGCGGTCTAAAATCAGCAGGTTCCAAAGATATCATGCGTTTTGGTTTTTAGACCGGACGGTTTGAAATAAACAGGGTATCATTAAGGTATCAAGGTAAATATCAGGGAAGCGAGCATAATCATGACCAGCCGACCTTATTATCCGGATTATGAATTTATCATTCTTATGGATTTCCATTCAAACCGATCGGATAATCACAGGATCTTTTCAATCAGGCGGTTATGATTTTCGTTGCAATTATTGAACCTGCTAATCACACGAATTCTATATACAGCTCGTGCGGCTTGTCAGTCAATGTTATATATAGCTGTCATATAAATTGTTCGGATTAAATGTTAATCGTACGGTCTATCAACTGGTCTTCTTGAGACTGGATATTCTGTTTATGGTCGCACGGCTTGATTTCCGGATCGGTTATCTGATTGCGTTCACGGAGGTGGGATTTACAGCGATGTTATCTGCAAGTCGCCTGAGTTAAAACACTGACCGCTCGGTCTGATAATTGTTCTCATAACTCGTCCTTCTTTATCCTGGAAAGCAAGTATGCCGGGTCTAGTAGTAACCGCGCGGCTCAATTGTGTCCAGTTTCCGGGATGTCGTAATACATTCGTAATAAGTTAGCACTTTCTCAGAATAAATCGGATAAATTCGATTCGGATTAAAAGAAGCAAGCTATGCGAGTGGGTTTTTAGATACTTTACCGGAATCTTATGAAGATCGCTATCCTAACCGGATGAGTTAACATTAAGTCGCACGACTTGGTTAGATTTAACACAAAAAGAGATCGCAAACAATCGCAAGTAAGTCGCAGAAGGTAGACGGATAGACAGGTAAAAGCTTTTCATTTCATTATCAAAACATTGTTTACATTATATTTTAAGCCGTCCGGCTAACAACATCAAGCCGACGGCTATTCAAAATAAAAAGCAAAATACAGCTACTGATTGTGCGACTTGGGTTTCTTAGACGCAGGAGCACTTGAATTTTCGCTGCCATCAATCGAAACGTCAGGAGAATAACCCTCGCTACCCGACGAGGATGAGCTGCCCAATTCGCCCGACTTGCGACCAACATCTTCTTCAGAATCGCTGGATTCGGACTCCGAGCCACACTCACCACTCTTAGCCGCTCCGGGTTCTTCGACCTCGTCATCTTCATCATCGCTCTCCTCCGAACTGGATCCGTCGGCTTTATTCTTTCCCTTGGCTTTCCGCCTGATCTTTTCTAACTTTTTTTGCAAGATCGGATAGGCGTCCGAGAAGGTGAAATGCTCGAAACCGGGCGCGAACCCTTTGAGCTCCCGCAAGCGGTTAAAAGCATTATCAATTCCCTCGGCGACATGAGGGAAGAGTTCCTGCTGATAGACCGGGTCGGTCTCATCATACTTAGCCTGCAAAAGAAAAGAGTAAGGTAAGACCGTGCGGTCTGAGAACATTGGTGTTGATGCTGGCCAGGTGATGACTTACCGACTCGGCTTCCTTTAGCCGCGCATTTTCTTTCTTCAGTTCGGCAATTTCCTTCTCTTGAAGAGCGTTTTCTTTAATCAACCTCTTAACGGTCATCCCCATGAAGGCGTTGGTGATGAAGCTCTCGGCACTAACCCGCGCGGCCTCCCTGGCGAGCTCTTCCTCAGGAATTTTCCTCAACCTCCTGAAGTTCCGTCGGCCGAACATAGCGATGCTAGCGGCCTCAGCATGCCGGCCCGACTTCTCGTTCGCCCAGTGGGGAAGCGCAGTAGAGATCTGGACACTATCGCTGTCCGGGTGCCAGGTCAAGACCGGGCGGCCTTTTAGATCCTTCACCTTGCTGAAGGAGCGAAGGGCGGCGAAGTCGCCCGAGGAACCCAAATCCTCCCCATCAGACGGCAGCGGCTTGTTCCTGGCTTGCCTCTTTCTCTTCTCCGTCTGAGTCAAGACTAAACCGGCCGGACTGATCGGCTTGTTAGCAGGAACAACGGCTTGGGCTATAAAAGAAGAAGAGTCAGCACGAGAGATCAAGCGGTTAACATTGAAGTCGGAAGCAAAGGGAAGCTTACTATCTTCAAGCCGAATGTTCTCTAGCTCGGCAAGTAGAGGGATATAGTAGCTTATGTTAAGCCACTCATCCTTGAGAAGCTTGCAGATTCCCTTCTCCACTTCACTTATTGGGACCGGTTGAAAGGCCTCCTCAGGCCGAACTTGCAGATTCGGGTTCAACAGGACAAGTCGGCCTTCGAAGATCAAGTACCTCTCCGGCCAGGCCGTGACTTTGTTCGCCAGATTGACCATCTTCAACCCGCGGCAGCCAAAGTAGAGGTGGCCTTTGAAGACATCCGATTCAGAGTCCGGGATGGCCCGCACCGAGAATATCTTCCTGAAGAGGTCCATAGAGAAGCGGACTCTCTCAGATCGCAGGTAGGAGATGAAGCTACATATCCCGTCCATCGAGTTGGGAGAAATCTGGCCGGGAACAACTCCGTAATGGTCAAAGACCATGGCGAGTTCAATTGAAATCGGGAATTTAAATCCGCAATCGAAATGGTGATTGGGATCGCGATTAGATTTGGGCCAGACGAATTCATCCGCTCATCACGGAGCGGAAGCCGCGCGAGCAGCGGACTATCGGCCATGTGCTTCTCGATGAATTCGTCCAGCTCGGCCTTTGTCAAACGGCACTCCTCGAGGTCTGCAGAGTGAAAGGCCACAGCGGCTTCGGAGCGGGTAGCGGAGGTCTTCGCAGGTCGCTTCGACTGACGCTTTACTCCCATCTTGAAATTTTGGTAAAAGGAATTTCGGAAGGGCGCTACTTATAAGAACGGATGATCTGCATTTAGCAAAGGTCAAATCACGGCTAGACCGGTCAATCCGTGCGGGTACATCATCACAAAAGTCAACCACAAAGACCGTATAATTCAAACAAGCGAATTAAAGAATCACGAAAACAAGCAGATCGGTTTATGTAAAATAACTCATAGGCATCAATCAACACAGCAAGAAGGCAAAAAAGTAAATTCAAATATTTAAGCCGCACGGCCTGAATGGCAGATCGAATATTATAGAGTCAGATTCAAGCAAATTGTCCAAGAGACCGAATAGAAATATTATTACAAAGTTCATATCTCAGAGCCACTCGTTACGGACGGGTATCGCTCGGTTCATCCTCCCTGTGAAGCCGCGCGACATGGTCGCCGATTTGAAGTACAGTTCCCTGCATTTGGTTCATATTATGATTAAGGCGGTTGATCATGCTATGAATCCGCGCGGCATCTCTCTCTACTCGCGTCGCGGGAATCACGCGAGTAGGCAAGGTCGCTGCGGACTCATGAACACTAACGACTGGGCGGATCGTCCCGGCTACAGGAAGAGACGAGCTCGTCCCTGCATCCGGGCGGCTTGACCCTCGCCGGCCTTCGTCAACCACGTTAATAGGGCGCCGACTTCCGCCGGCTTCCTTTGCCAAATGAAGGTATTTCTCCCTATAATAGGCACAGTCCTCTTCGAGCTTGCGGACTTCCTTCTTTCCACGATCAATCCGGGCGGTCAGCGCAGCCACCTGGTCTTGCTGCTCCTTTTCTTTCTCTCGACGCTCTCTCCACTCGGCCTCCAGCGCTGCTCGGCTTTCCTTCCGTTCGGTTTCCAATTCAACCCGAAGAGCAGCTTTCTCATCTTGGGCGGCCTTCTCTCTCTCCTCCACAACCCTCAACTGCTTAGCAAGGGTTTCCAGACTCTTTTGAAGCCGGGACATCTCGTCCTCCATCCGAGTATTTGGCAGAGAAGAACGCAGCAGGGGTGGATCAAGAGGAGGAAGATTGGACACCAGTTCGCCCGGCTTCGGGATAGAGTCACGGTCATCTGCAATAAAGAGAAAATAGTCAAGGAGTGTTCAAAAGGAAACCGCTTTCATCGAATTTTCCTCGCTTACAAGCCGCGGCAGTTTGAATTGAATTCGGGCGGACGGGTCGCCTTATTAGCTCGGTATCGAACTTTCGGCGTTGTTCTCTCCACGATCTTTCACTTTGCCTCCGCTTAGCAGCAGAAAATTGAGCAGCGGAGGGAAAGAAGCTGGGCGACGGGTTCAACAATGAAGCGCGCGACTTGTTTCGAGGCCGCGGCATGAGAAAATGAACGGAGTGGTAATCCGCTCACCTTTTACCTTGTTGCAAAAGATTGCGTTGCGGCGGGGGCGGCCTGGCAAGTTGATCTCTTACTCGCTCCGCCTTCACCTGCATAAATCGCAGACCGTCCGTCACGGTATCTTCAGGTACCGGTATGGTTCTTTTAGTCGCGACCTCAGGAAGGATGGCCTCCTTAAGGCTGGTCGCATCCTCAGACAGGGCAGATCCTTTCTCTCCTGGCGGGTTGGCAGCCTGCAGTTCGGAAGAAGTTCTCAGCTGATCATCTTGCTTCTGAAAAGAATCAAAATCCTTGAGGAGGTCGCTTACGGAAATACTATGAGCATCAATTGGAACCTGGTCGTTCGGCTAGGGGGAAGGAGTAATCAAGCCTTCCGAAACTTCATTCTCGCGCGACTTGCCTTGCAGGCTGTCCGCTCTCGGTTTCCCAGATGCTGCCTTATTCTTGGCCTTCAGCTTCTTCATCTTCTTGAGAAGTCTGTCCGCAGCGGACTCCTCCTTCTTTCTCTTTTTGACTTCAGGACGGTTGGTTTGTCCGGACTGTCCTCGACGTTAATAACTGGAGCTTCCAGATCGGTCGGCTTGGGGGAGTCAACTGCCTCTCCCCCTTTATCTCTAATTTTTAGATGAAAATCCCCGGACGGGGTGACCTCCATCTTGAAAGACTCATCCCCATCGCCTTTCTGGGAAGCAGCCTCCAAGTCTGTCTTACCCGGCGGAGAAGGCGGGCTGTTTCCTTTGTCAGAGAAGGTTGGGGGATCAGCTGGGGGCGGGTTCAGACAGCTCGCCTCCTTTTTAGTCGACATGACGACTGTTTGCTCAGGAAGCAGTTCGGTCGGCTTATTCTTCTCCTGTTTAGATGACAAGTCGATTGTCAACTCTGCAGGCAGGTCGGTCGGTTTACTCGTAGAAGCAATTGTTACGGTCTTATCAGGCCGCTTCGCCTTTTTCTTCTTCTTCTCTTTCGAGCGGTCTCTCTCGAGGATCTTTCCGGACTTCTCAAGAACTTCGAGCTCAGCCATCAAGTTCACCATCTTTTTCGGGCTATTCAACCCGAAAGTCCTAACCGCAATAGGCGAGTAGTGACTCGTGGTAACAATGGAGTTATGCCAGAATCGAAGCTTCTGGAACATTTATAACCAACAGGGTGAAGTCGGCGCGGTCTCCGACTAGCACTGATATTTTCGAAATCTTCACGGAAATTTAAAAATATGCGGGGATCATGTTTACCCGGGAAACCGCCTCCAAGAGGATTACTCGCAAACCATGCGGTTTGCAGAGCTAAGCCGCCCAGCTCAGGTTATACAAGGTCCATCAACACCAGCTAAGCACAGGCCGGGCGGTCTGGAATAATTCAGGCCACCTCCAAGAACCAAAGGTACTCCAAGCCCAAGTCCAACAGGGCAAGTCGCGGTCTTATGTCGGAGGTCGCGCGGTTTATGCCATGGAGACAAGCCAAGGTCCAAAGTCAAAGAACAAGTCGCGATCTCAAGACAGAGACCGAGCGGGTAGCATCGTCGCCTTGGCCGCATCATCTTTAGCTTCTGGTCAGACAAGTCGGAAGGGAAAGCCGCCAAGCCGCGCGGCTTCTTTCTTTCCTTCTTTGTGTATCCCGTCACCGCCTGCCCGTTTCTCCTGTACCCGGGCAGGCGGTTATTTTATCCCTGCCCGCTCGGGCAGGCCCCCAAGCCAATAAATAGGGGGCGGCACTGTTCCCAAGGCACGCACACTCGAATCTAGGAGCTCGCTTGTTTGAGCTGCGGACTCGAGTTTCTTGTCTTGCGGACTGTCTGACCGGCCGACTTCTCTTTTCTTGCACTTGCAACCCGCTGTAACCACTTATTTTTAATCAAAAGAAAGCCCGTCGCAGGAGTGGCATTTGCCGCGACGAGCGAAGTCTGTCCTTGACCGCTGCTAGCGGTCTCCTCTTTCCACCCAAAAAGTAACCGGCAACCCGCAGCCTCCGGTTTCCTTCGGAGGTGCGATTTCGGACTCAACAGTGAAAACAAATCACAAAAAGTCAACATATGCGAGATAAGAATGATAATTTATAGATCATACATATGATGTAGTATAAAGAGAATCATTGGACATCATGAAGGAAATGATTAACATGAAAAGTCTAATATGATAAACGAGCACCATGAACATTGAGATGTAATGTAAAGATATCCATATGGGCAAACGACTAAGCATTTATATACAAAAATATCATACAAAGTGATTTTAAAATTAAGGCTTGAAGGTTGAGATGATCATAAAATATTAGCATTAGAATTCATAGATCAAAAAGATTTTGCATTTTAAGCCAAAACCATAAAATAAGGATTTTTATTATACAAAGAGATTTTTATTATAGTTGATTTAGCCAAGCATGAACGATATATCAATGAAGAGATTAAAACAATACAATGTGAAATGATTTGCAATTCAAGCTTTAAAAATATTGTAGCATTCATTCTTAGTTATCTAGTACATTTACTCATTTATGTAAAAAGTTATATATTTGTACTTAAGTGTCCAAATCTAATGAGTGTAGGATTTATGGAAGACAATAATGTGTACACTTTGTGATTTGATAAAGTATACATAGACAATAATCAAGACACATGTAAGGGATAATGAAATGTACACAATATCATCTAAATGCAAAGTAAAAATTAATTCCACTAATTCTAATGAACAACCACTAAGGTGTTCCATACACACAATGCTCATCAAGTCTTGTTGGGGAGGGAAGTATTGCTTGGTAGAACACATAATATTAATTTCTTTTTGTGATCCGGTGTACTAAAGAGAAGTATAACTATGCAGTGTTTTTAGATCATTTCCACAAGACACTTTACAATTCCTTCCAAGGTGCTCAACCTCACAGTGCTTATTAAGGCTTATCAAGAGTAAAAGTATTGATTGGTGGAGTTATTTTTGTCAGTATTTATTTGATTTTTATTTTAGTTACAATGATCTCCGAATTCACTTGTATGCAAACATTCATTTTGTTTTTCAACCACACTTATCTTAATGTGAGTGCATGAGTATCCATGGAATGCATGATGACAATCCAATAGTGTGTAGGTAATTTTAGTTGTGCATACTAACTAGTTATGTCATTACACTACATATACATACATAAACAAGATTATAAGCAATTGTAGGAAACAAAATAGGTGAGTGTGAGAATAATTTTCTAGCTTAAATTATTACTCATACTTAGAGGCATACTAAGCATTAATACATAATTTACCTACATATGATTTTCATAATACATTTACAAAGATCTGCAAAGCTTGAATATCCAAAACAATGTTCAAGAAGGCTTGAAAATAAATGCATTCATTATAGGGAATCTCTAAATGTTATATTTATTCATGATTTACTTTGATCATTGTAATTTAAGCAGTTTTTTATGGATTTTTGTTTTTATGAAACTGGAGTGACATACACAAAATACAAACTCAAGGGAATATAATGAACAACATATTTTTTGTATTGTAAAGGTCTTTTGTAATTTTCTAGTTGATTTATGAAAATTTCAAAAAAAAAAGATAAGAAATAAGGAAATGTTTACTGAAACATATAAGTCATTTCCGGCCAAATCAAAAACAAGATATTCTATGACAGCAAAATAAAATTAATTCAAAGAAAAATTAAGAAAATCAAAATAAGAAGCTATCACTAGCGGTAGCACTTACCGCCAGGCGGTAGTAAATAGAGATTTGCAATTTTGTAGAAAAATCATGTTTTTTGAAATTTTTAATTTCTGATTTTATGCTACTTTGGTTGTCCACTATAAGGGGCACTTAATGCAGGAAAGAAAACACGAAAATAAGTAAATAAAAAGTTGTGAATTTTAAATTTAGACCCAAGGAGTTTAGCAAAAGTTTCAGGTATTTTCCATGATCATGAGTGCTCAAAAAGATGAATTAGTACCAAATGATAAAATCAATCATGATAAGAGATTTAAAATAACATTGAAGAAACATGTCTCAACAAATCAAATATATATATGCATGAAATGAATAATCATAAGAGTGTATGCAATAAATATAATATAGGTATGCTTAGGACCAAACTGCCCCAAATACGCATCAACATAATAGTCTCATACTATGTGATTGATCAACATGAGGAGTTGTACAAATGTCGTAGGTAGGGTTATAAGTTCCATATGCATACATAAATGCCGCTCAACCTAACACTCTTTCCCACAATGCTTCTCAAGGCCCATTGGAACCCTTCCCAGTCAAGGACAAGACATGACTTACATGTTAGCATCTCAAATGCACACAACCATACACCCCTGTTAATGTGAGACACAACATGTGAAAATGACGACAAACATACTAATCATTAATCACTATATGATAGACAAACAATAACTTCGCATGATGGTTTATAGGAATATTAGTTATAGTGAAGATAATTATTTTAAAATCATTTAAGGATTTTTCATACATACTTTCAAAGACATAAATATAATCATTTTCAAATTAAAACACTCAAATGTTAGCTTAACATAACTTGACATTATGAATGAAGAACTAACATAGGCAGTGAATTGCATATGTACTAAGAGGTGATGCTAGAACAATGAGTCAAAAGGACAATATGCAATGTTGTGTCATTTATGATCAAATTCAATTTATGTTATTAGTAAAGAGTTTATATTGCATATATTCAAGATAACGTTCTAATTTTCATATACCTAAAATGGATAGAAGTGATTATTCTTTTGGTTTGTTTGATATGTACATGATTAATGATAATTCTAAAACCATGAGACAAGATGATTAACATGCAATCATAAGATATAATGCATCAATATGGGTATATTAATGATGTATGTTCTTACATAATAGGTTTGAAATGAAATATTCATGCATTAGTAGTGAAACTAAACATATATGCTCAATATAATACAAAAATAAACAAACTAAATGCACATGAGAGTTTAGGTGCCAATGGTAACAATACCACTTATAATTGTTGAAACATGTGTTCTGCAACTCTCAGATTTGATAATAACAAATCTCAAGCTGTATTTGATCATATATGTTTTGGGTATAATGTGCAGGTTTATAGGTGTGGAGTTGAACATAAATTACAATGTTGCAAACTACCACCGACGCTAGCTCTACTGTCGCACGATAGCTCAGAGTTTACATTTTGACTAGACAACCTCCGTTCGACTAGACTAGTCCTCGGTCGACCAGTCAAGTCTCAAGTTGACCAGTCGGCTGGACAAGACTACCGCCAGGTGCTAACACCTAACACGGGCGCTAGCCGTCGACTAGAAGAATGATTCTCCTTGAGGCTAAAGTCGAATTGAAGAGAATCATCTTGATGCATGCTACCATTGGTGCTAGCCCTAACACCAGGCGTTAGCGCAATCAATTAGAAAGGAGGATCGACTAGATTCAACCAGACTGGATTCGACTAGACTGAATTCGACTAGACTGGATTCGACTAGACGGGATTCGACTAGATGGGATTCGACTAGACTGGATTCAACTAAACTGGATTCGGCCAGAAGTGGACAAATCGCCTAGACGACTACCGTTGCAAGCTAGTTCTATCATGTCGCGCTATCTTGCATCCACGTCAGCGATTAATGTGATTAATGCTTGAAAGTGGTAGTGGACAGAGAAAAAAATATCACTACCGCTTCGCGGTAGTACCTACCGTCTCCTGGTAACAGAGGCGTGTAAAGAAAGGATTGTCACCTTCCTTTTTTGTTGAATACTAGATGTGCAGGAAGCCAATACAAGCGGAACTACTGCGCCACACTAGCACCATCGCTCCGCACTAACAAATGAAGGCAAAGGAATGCTCCGCCACCTTCCTTTCATAGAGCAAAACGACTGGATGAAGATGCGTACACGGAGCCTACCGCCGCACGGTAACCTACCACTGACGGTAGCTTAATGAAAGTCTGTATAAAAGCGTTTCTCTTTCTCTTGAGTGAAGATGTACATAACGACTAAGGGTTTCTGAGCCGCCTCTGCAGTGAGGACCTACCGACTTAAGAAAGAAAAAGAGAACTTGCACCCTCCTGTTAGTGAACAAAGATCTCCGAAGAACATATTCTTAGAACAACCATCCAAAGATGATTGTGTTCCAAAGGAATGATAATCATAAGCATCGATCGCTCACCATTCTACGGAGGATAATCTTCTTTGAGGGAGCATTAGTTCTAACCTTCTACATTTCTATTTGTATTCTCATCTTTTCTCTTTTTATTTTTTGAAACAAAAAATTGATCGGGGAGGTCGTCAGAATCCTGGGAGGTTTCTGTGAGAAATCGTCCGAGGAGGACATCTAGATCGGCGAGATCTAGTAAGCTCGAAGACCTACCGGGGAGGATGGGAGAGAAACAGCTTGAAGACCTTTCGGGGGGGGGGGGGGGGGGAGGGAGAGAGCCAACTGATCCTTAGGGGGAGGGTCAGAATAGAAACCACCAGAGAGTGTAATTCATCGCCTCCAATCTCCGGCGTCATGGAGATCTAGTTTTTAACTTGTAAATGTAATTTTATTATTCAATGAAATCAAGTATTATGTTTCTGATTTACAATTGCATCTGTGTCTAAGTATTCATTGTGTGTGTGCTGAAAAGATAATCTGTTGTTGAAAAATACTATTTTTGTTGATACCACCGTCGGTAGGTTTAATTCCCCGAGCTAGCGTCCAGAAAGCGTGTTTTCTCCACAGAAAGTCTTAAATCTCCAGTGGGTGTTAAAAAACCTTATTCACCCCCTCTAAGGTTGGCCTCCATATCCAACAAGTGGTATCAGAGCTAGGTTACTTCATAAGGGAGTAAAATCTTGAAGTAAAATGGCAACCATAATCACGCATCTACTTGTGGGTATAAGGGTGTAGATACTGAAGAATCTCTAGCACCACCTTTGTTTACATGTGTGAAATATAATGAGTGAAAAACTTTAATGAAATGATTCCTTATCTCTATTAATATAGATGTTTGGAATATAATTATTATAAAGCCAACATGTAAACTAAATAGGGATGAGTGCCATGTAAATGCCAAGTCAATAAATAGCTTATTCTGCGCACTTGATAAGAATATATTTAGGCTCGTCTATACTCTTCCTACTGCATGTGAAATATGTGAATTCTTGGAGAAAACTTATAGTCATTCTTCCGCATATACAAAAATCGACAAATTCTTTATGGATCCGAGCGAGGAACAAAATGAAGACTGACGCATGGAGGGAGAATAATCAAAAAAGGAAGAAAGGAAGCTCACAATGGCATGCTCGGATGGAGACACTGCAAGCGCATCATGCACAAAAGAAGAGGACAAAGGAACGTCATGTTCAAATCATGACTCATCCGAGAATACTACAAGTAGAAATCCCCTTTGCGTTACAACGTCTATTTCTACATTGCATATGCTAGAAACAACTAGACGTAGAATTAAGAAATTGAAAAATAATTATTTAAGATTACGACTAGAAAAGAAAATTTTAAAAGCACAACTTTATGTAGAATCCATTTGTGATGTGTCTAATTCTCCTGTATGCTCATTAGTTGAAAATGCTATATTTTGTAAGGGTTATAACTCACTTAACGAAAACTCTAGGTACTTGAGAAAGAGCTTCATAATTCAAAAGAGAATAATGAAAAGTTGGTTTTAAAAAATTCGTCGTTGAAAAGAAGTTGTGCTAAGTGTAATGATTATAAAATGGAAATTAAGGAGTTGGATAAAACGTTTGAAGAATTGTGTCGTGACTATGAAGATCACATAAACTCGATAGCCAAAATTTTGAAAGATAGCACTATGGCTTACAACAAGGCACGCCGCAATCTCATCTTGAAAAATAATGCACTTAAGTCATAGCTTGATTCACTCATTCTTATGGTTAAGAAAAATTCAAATCAAAATAACAAGAACTTAGCCAACATGAATGTGATAAGTGAATGACGTTCGAAACAATTCTCACATAGTCATTATTTTTTATCACAATATGCTCCCGTGCCTAACAACACACAAAGCTCACTATCCCGAGGCACATCAACTTGAATTATGGATGTGCTTATGATTCATAATAATCAACACATCAAAAGGCATATTCATGAGGAGCCTCAATATAGGAATGTTGATTATGAGAATTTGAAAAACAAGAAGAATATTAAACGGAAATATGAATGTAAGCCTATTGTTAAAAATGACATAGTAAACTCATTAGAGAGGGCTTATTCATTTGTGTCTCCCCATAAGCAAACACGAAATATTTGGGTGCCCAAAGGAACCGTCACACTCAGTCCTCTTTGGATACCTAAATCTCTCACTTATTAGTCTCAAACAAATTGTTTGAAGTAGAAACATACTATAATGAAATACATACCACTTTACTTCATGATATGCGTAACGTTTGTTCTATTTTTATTTTTGTGTGTTTATAATTTTGTTTCTTTGTTTTGTTGTTTGTTTGAGGCAACACGTGTCACAATCACTCTATTTATCTTGCAAGATGATTTACATACATTAAGCTAAGTCTCTTAAATAAATTAAAAGTGATGAAATTGAATAAAAAAATCACATTATTGCGAGTGACCAAAATTATCACAATATTTGTAAGTATATTGCCAAGGCTAGTTATCGAGATCATCACTCAAAATTGAAATTAACTAGTCACTGAAAATCACAGGCCATGATGAAAAGAGATTAACCAGAATGGATAGAATTAAAGATTGTCAGTTAGCATCGGCGATAAACCTACCGCCGGGCGATAGAAAAGTAGATACATATAAATGTGTCCAACACTTGTCTTATACATGAAAATAATAATAATCTCTCAGTTCTCACTGCCCATTGTTGATGCCAAAATTGTACCACGTCCACAATGCTCTAACTTAATGAGATGAGACGGGTTAACTGTCGAGTAGCTGGTTACTTGAGTCGCGAGTGAAGAGATGAGAGAGAGAAAAGAAGAGAGGGCCGTTAGCTTGCGGCGAGGCCAGACTTCGCCCGCCGCGGCAAATGCCACTCCTGCGACGGGCTTTCCCTTTATTTATGAATTTGTATTACAGCTCTAGCTTGGATTTGAATAAGTAGAGAGGAGAAAACAATGCTGATTACAAGAGCTAATGAGCAAGAAAGAGCCCGACTAGGCAGCTCAGGCCGCTTGAGTTGCTAGATCTTCTGAGAATAGTGATAGTGTGCTGTCCGAGCTGTCAAATCAACTAACCAAGAGTCTCGGAGGAGCCGAGTTGTTGTTAGGAAGCTTTCCAGATCGGTATGGTGAAATATCGATGTCGTCCGGCGACAGCAATGTCGCCGGACGACAGCTGGCAAGATGTTGAGGTCGGACAGACCGCCGCCTGCACTCTAGATCACTGCCTACCTTCTTCTCCCGACAGCCCTTAATAAATTCCAAGCCGCGTATGGAAGTGGACGGCGACCTGGGCGAGCTTCCTCTTGAGCTCGCCGGAGATGGGGGAGGCTGACCGCACGACTTAGGACTGAGATCGCCGGAGATGGAGGCAGACCGCTCCACTAGTGACTGAGATCGCCGGAGATGGAGGCAGACCGCTCCACTTGGGACTGAGATCGCCGGATATAGAGGCAGACCGCTCCACTTGTGCGGTTAAGATGAATCATACTGCCGAGAACGAATCTTCCCTTTTGTCCCCGCGTCGTGTCCCCCCACTGTTCATGCTCAGGGGTCCTATTTATAGGCCCAGGGTCGGTGTCGTCACCGCCGGTGAGCCGGTGGCCGGAGCTCTACCCGCGCGGTCAGGAAGTTGGAGATCGCCACCTTATCGACTGGAAATGATGGAGGCCGCCTAGCCAGCGGCCAGGCAACTTGTGATCGCCGCTCCTGGCGGTTAGAAACCGCCAAGTAGAGAATGGGAGACCGCCGGCCTGGTGTTGGAGGCCGCCAACTTATTGATCGCCGCTCCTGGCGGTTAGCAAGTACGAGACCGCTGACCTTGGCGTTGGAGGCCGCCAACGGTTTGGATGGAAGGAGGAGGCCGTCGACCTCGCTGTTTGAAGGAGGAGAGACCGCCGGCATTGGCGGTTTGAAGGAAGAGGCCGCCGGCTTTGGCGGCTTAGAAGGAGACCGCCGGACGGGCAGTTTAGATGGAGGAGGCCGCCGCCTATTAGCTGGAGCTCGTACCCGTGTGGTTAAGACAAGGAGGAGACCGCCGGCTCTTGTGATGGAGGCCGCCATCCTTGACTTTGGAGGTCGCCGACGATTAAAGAATAGGAGACCGCCGGTTTGGGAAGATGAAGTGATGTCGTTTGACGACATCAATGTCGTCGGACGACAGCTGACCAAATGCCGAGATCGGGAAGATGAAGTCTGTCGGTGTTTGGAAAGAAAGAGACCGGCGCTTCTTGCTACTTTGGATGTGAATAAGCCTTTGCGTGGGGTCCAATCCTTCCCAAGCGCGCAATCTGTAAAAATGTAGCAAAAAAGGTCCCACCAGGGGAGGATCGCCGATTTCTGGGTCAACATAATCCCCGCTTTTTTTCAAGTTTCTAAGAAACTTCGAAAAAGTAGGCACTGAACCGCAAAAAATCGTGATTCGCCACTGGTAAACTGTCAAAAGAGTGGGAAAGAGAAAGAGAGAACAAGTACCTGATGCCTCTCCGCGAAGGAACTAGTGAATGCTTATTCTTTCTCCTGCCAGGGAGAAGAGTCATAACGAGTATAAACCACGACTCACAAGTACCTGAATGGAACTTGCGAACATCGGCTCATTTCGATTTCTGAGGTAAACTAATAAGCATCTGCTAGTCTCTGAAGAAAACTCGCGATCACCTGCCAATCTCTGCAAAAGAGAACTCAAAGCAGACATAAGAGAATTTAACGCGAGTACCTGAAGAAAACTCGCGATCACCTACTGATTTCTGCAAAAGAGAACTCAAAGCAGGTATTAAAGAAGTTTAACGCGAGTATCTGAATAAAACTCGTGCTCACCTCCTAATCTCTGCAAAAAGAGAACTCAAAGCAGATATTAAAGAATTTAATGCAAGTACCTGAAGAGAACTCGCGATCACCTGCTAATCTCTACAAAAAGAGAACTCAAAGCAGGTATTAAAGAATTTAATGCGAGTACCTGAAGAGAACTCGCGATCACCTGCTAATCTCTAAAAAAAGAGAACTCAAAGCAGGTATTAAAGAATTTAATGCGAGTACCTGAAGAGAACTCGCGATCACCTACTAATCTCTACAAAAAGAGAACTCAAAGCAGGTATTAAAGAATTTAATGCGAGTATCTGAAGAGAACTCACAATCACCTGCTAATCTCTACAAAAAGAGAACTCAAAGCAGGTATTAAAGAATTTAATGCGAGTACCTGAAGAGAACTCGCGATCACCTGGTAATCTTTACAAAAAGAGAACTCAAAGCAGGTATTAAAGAATTTAATGCGAGTACCTGAAGAGAACCCGCGATCACCTGCTAATCTCTGCAAAAGAGGACTCAAAGCAGGTATTAAAGAAATTTCATATTGCGAGTACCTGAGGAAAACTCGCTTTCACCTGCTAATCTCTGCAAAAAGAGAACTCAAAGAAGGTATTAAAGAATTTAATGCGAGTACCTGAAGAAAATTCGCGTTCACCTGCTAATCTCTGCAAAAGAGAACTCAAAGCAGGTATTAAAGAAATTTCATAATGTGAGTACCTGAGGAAAACTCGCGTTCACCTGCTAATCTCTGCAAAAAGAGAACTCAAAGCAGGTATTAAAGAATTTAATGCGAGTAACTGAAGAAAACTCGCGTTCACCTGCTAATCTATGCAAAAGAGGATTCAAAGCAAGTATTAAAGAAATTTCATAATGCGAGTACCTGAGGAAAACTCGCGTTCACCTGCTAATCTCTACAAAAAGAGAACTCAAAGCAGGTATTAAAGAATTTAATGCGAGTACCTGAAGAGAACTCGCGATCACCTGCTAATCTCTACAAAAAGAGAACTCAAAGCAAGTATTAAAGAATTTAATGCGAGTACCTGAAGAGAACTCGCGATCACCTGCTAATCTCTACAAAAAGAGAACTCAAAGCAGGTATTAAAGAATTTAATGCGAGTACTTGAAGAGAACTCGTGATCACCTGCTAATCTCTACAAAAAGAGAACTCAAAGCAGGTATTAAAGAATTTAATGCGAGTACCTGAAGAGAACTCGCGATCACCTGCTAATATCTACAAAAAGAGAACTCAAAGTAGGTATTAAAGAATTTAATGCGAGTACCTGAAGAGAACTCGCGATCACCTGCTAATCTCTACAAAAAGAGAACTCAAAGCAGGTATTAAAGAATTTAATGCGAGTACCTGAAGAGAACTCGCGATCACATGCTAATCTCTGCAAAAGAGGACTCAAAGCAGGTATTAAAGAATTTAATGCGAGTACCTGAATAAAACTCGCGATCACCTGCTAATCTCTGCAAAAGAGGACTCAAAGCAGGTTTTAAAGAAATTTCATAATGCGAGTACTTGAGGAAAACTCGTGTTCACCTGCTAATCTCTGCAAAAAGAGAACTCAAAGCAGGTATTAAAGAATTTAATGCGAGTACCTGAAGAAAACTCGCGTTCACCTGCTAATCTCTGCAAAAGAGGACTCAAAGCAGGTATTAAAGAAATTTCATAATGCGAGTACCTGAGGAAAACTCGCGTTTACCTGCTAATCTCTGCAAAAAGAGAACTCAAAGCTGGTATTAAAGATTTTAATGCGAGTACCTGAAGAGAACTCGCGATCACCTGCTAATCTCTACAAAAAGAGAACTCAAAGCAGGTATTAAAGAATTTAATGCGAGTACCTGAAGAGAACTCGCGATCACCTGCTAATCTCTACAAAAAGAGAACTCAAAGCAGGTATTAAAGAATTTAATGCGAGAACCTGAAGAAAACTCGCGATCACCTGCTAATCTCTACAAAAAGAGAACTCAAAGCAGGTATTAAAGAATTTTCATAATGCGAGTACCTGATGAAAACTCGCAATCACCTGTTCATCTTTTCAGGGGATATATAAAGAACAGGTGTTCACATAAACATTCACAGAAGAGAAGTTTTGGGTGCCTCGACACAATATGGTGATTTTCACCTCATTTGCACATTTACAGGGGTATGAGAATAACAACTCATTTATAAGCAAGAAACTAACATAACATCTGTATTAGATGCAAGAAATAAATAATAATGCTCAATCAGAGCAACCATCACAATGTGGATATAAAGCTGAAACTGTATTGGGGCGACCATCAAAAGATGGGTTCGATTGCCTTATAAAATTCTGGGCGACCATCGAAAGATGGGTTTCATTGTCTTAGAAAGATTTGGGAGACCATCGAAAGATGGGTTTGATTGCCTTTAAAGATTTTGGCGACCATCAAGGGATGGGTTTGATTGCCTTAAAAGATTTGGGCGACCATCGAAAGATGGGTTTGATTGCCTTTAAAGATTTTGGCGACCATCAAGGGATGGGTTTGATTTCCTTAGAAGATTTGGGCGACCATCGAAAGATGAGTTTGATTGCCACAACATTTACAAGCCATGTTCAACCACGTATGCATTTGAAGGAAAAAGCTAGTGCAAACACAACTGAAAAAACTTTAAGACAAGCTTTAAGACAAACCTTTTCGTCAACGAAAGTAGATCTAGCATTGAGTGAATACACAATGTTGCCAGGAAAGATTTTGCAATAATATTTTTTAAGCAGCATATTCTCGTAGTTTGCCTTCCCTTAGTAACTTCTCTACAAGCTTATGTAGAGCACACCACTTTTCTGTATCATGACCCACACACATGTGGTATTGACAAAACAAGTCTTTGTGACAATTCCTATGATCAGGTCGCATGAGAGGTCTCGTAAAACCAGGTTCTTGCTGGATAATCTGAATAACTTCTTTCATTGAGATAGTTAAACTTGTATACCTTCCTCGGAACTTATCTTGCTTATTTGGGCGAGGAGAATTACATGACTTGTAATCATAAGCCTGAGTTGAGATATGAGGGTTGACAAGACATAGCTCTGATTGATTTAGCTGCAGGATACTTGGAGAAGCAGATAGATACTCATAATCATAGCATATTTCACGCTGAGATGATAAGTTGGGAGCTTGTTCATATTCTAACAAATAGCCACCGCTATTGATAGGAAGATGATCATAAGAGGATTTATCCTTCTGTTGTTGCGGCCTCTGAATTAAAGAAGCAAAATAATTAGGGTTCGTATCCTCACCCTTAATGAACTGATTTACTATTTCAATAAGATGAGCATAAGATTCTGGCTCATTCATGGTGACTTCGAACTTAAGAGGACCTTCTCGGAGGCCATTAATTAAGGCATGTTTATAGAGACTTTGATCAGCATTAACAACATCAAGGATTTCCTTTTGAAAGCGATCGATGAAGTGAGCTGTGGATTCATTGTCCGTTTGCTTGATCTGAAAAAGATACGGTAGACCTCTCTTACGCTTCCTTAAGGTACTGAACCTTAAGTAAAATTCTCTTCGAAGATCCCCGAAGCAATTGATCGATTGAGGTGGTAAATGGTAGAACCAATCCAGAACTTTACCGTCAAAGGTCATGATGAGAAGTTTACACTTGATACCATCTGACAGAATTCTTAGTGAAGTAGCCGCCTCAAAGGCTTGGTGATGAAAAACCGGGTCACTCATTCCAGAATAGACTGGTAGACGAGGATCTTTAAAATCATTTGGGACTACTTCCCAACGAATTTTGTATGTTAATGGGGAAAGCTCTTGTTCTTCTCCTGCAGGAACTATTAGTTGATCAACTTGGTAAGGGGGATCACCCATACTAACCTTATGAGAGTCGTGATGAGGAATTGAGGGTTCTGCTTCAGGTTGTAACAAATGTTCCAGATGATTGCTAGAAGGCTTGTCGTTAATAGCAGTTGCTGTATTAAGTTGGGAATCCACTTGTCTTTCGAGGTGGGCAATCCCTGCTAATAGGGAGTTGATGTTACTGTTGGAGTTACCATTGTGATCTAGAAGTGGTCAAACATGTAATCTCACTGCCAACGCGATATGAGCCTGCAGGGTCGCACATAAGAGCATGTGGAGAAGTTGGAAGATTGACTGTGTTGGTAAAGGTTACTAATCACCATATATAGAATGGGGGAAGTCCAGCAAATGTTGCTGTCTGAATTCGTCGGGTTTACACGGATAGAATTCGTCGGATTCGTCAGATTGTCCCGTGTAATCTCGACGAATTGTCACAGAGACCCTTCACTCGGCAATTGTTGCTGTCTGATTGGATTCGTCGGAATTCGTCGGATTGTCCCGTGTAATCTCGACGAATTGTCACAGAGACCCTTCACTCGGCAAAATATTGTCGTCTGATTGGATTCGTCGGAATTCGTCGGATTGTCCCGTGTAATCTCGACGAATGCTGTTCCGTGGAATCCCAACGAATTGTAACAGAAGCCCCTATTATGCTGTGTGGTCTGCGGATAGCGATTCCTCTAGAAGCTATTTATCCTTTGGGTATAAATAGAACTTCTATTAGGGTTCTCATGACTTACGAAGTGTTTAGCCGACGGAAGTGTTCCGCTCTCGCCCGAACCCTAGACGGAAGGAGTTCCGTCGCTCGTTCGCCTCCGCCGACCACCTCTCCGTCGATTGTCGCCGACATTGTTCTTCTTGAAGCGGATCTAGCAATCCGTGGAAGTGCAAGGTGCAGCTGTTCTTCCTTCCGAGTTGCGTGCGACGTGACTTGGTGTTTTCCCGGCTCGTGTGGATCACTGTAGAGACGTAGACATTATTCTACGTGAGGACTCGCATAGCCGACGACAGGAATCAACTCGTGGAGCATCTAGGTTGGATTTGATCCAATCCCGCCAAGGTAATTTATGCCTAGCATTTTCCTTAACTTCTTGATTCAATATTCATGGCCGATCCAAGTCTTTTTGGGTTGTTTCTGTTCATTTCCGCTGCGCCTACATATGATGTATGGCTCTAGAAAAACCCAACAGTGGTATCAGAGGGAGGTTCTGGTCATGAATGTTGTTTCAGAAGTTAGGTTATTCCAGTACGTGCAAATCTAGGTATTTGGAAGCGTTCTAAATGTCAAGATTTCTTCTTGGAATATCACATTTGATGTGATTTTGTGTGGTTTCTGGTGGTGGGATTTCAAAATTTTGGTCGGGGCTCTGCCCCGCACCCCGTTAGGGGCTCTGCCCCTAAGACCCCGCCAGGGGCGCGGCCCCTTGGAACCCCGCCAGGAACGTCTGGGATTTCGTGGTAATTTCTAATTGTTAGAAATTGTTGTCTCCTTAGCAGTAACCGTCCCTCAAGTGGTTATTGAACCCTTGTATTGTTTTGGATTTTGAATCCAACAATGAGAGACGAGCTTGTCTACTGCTTTAAGTCGAGTTGTCTTTGCCTTTGTCCAATGCATGTAAATCTGAAGATTTGGAAGGGTTCTAAATGTCCAGATTTAGCCCTTTCGTCTATCAAAGGTTGATAGTCTTATGTTGTGCACATAAGGGATGCATGCGGATTTTAGAAAGCTTGTTTTTCTGTGGATGTGCACATTGATCAAATGTTGATCATGGTTAAGTGTTAACCTATTTTTAAAATTCCCTTCATCAAATATTAAGTGTTCGGATGCCTTCCGATGGATGACACTCTTCCTGCCTCGATCGATGAAGTGTGGGCTTGCCAAAGCAAGGTGCATTAATCTATCTTGGTAAGGGTGCGAGCGGATAATTGTGATATCCCACTGTCGACATCGGGTCTAACTTAACTAGGTGACCTCAAAGGTTGAGTGCCTAGAGGCATAGGGTTGGCATGCACCATATGATGGATGCGAATAAGGAGTTATTCACCAGCCATACAAGAGTTGCATGAGGATGCAATTGGCAAGCGTTTCTTACCTAAATAACCGCATTATGAGAGGAACGCCAAAGCGGACTCGTGGTGTTGGTGAAATACGAATCTTGTCCACTAAGAGAGTAGCTCACATGGACTCTCCGAATTGATAGTGAGGGTTATCAATTTGAATAAAATAGTGGGAGTATTTAATTGAAGTCCAAATAAAAATAAATTGTATTTTGAAATTAAGGTACTGATTAAATTCTGCATGAATTCTTGTAGAATTCCATGGCAAGTGGTTCACATTCCACCTTGTCCATGAGAGCTATCCTTGAGAAGGACAAGCTAAGTGGGACGAATTACATGGACTGGTATAGGAACCTGAGAATTGTTCTCAGGCAAGAGCGAAAGCTCTACGTCTTGGAAGAAGAAGCCCCCGAGGTGCCAACCGGGAACTCGTCCCGTGTTGATAAGGATGCTTATAAGAAGTATACCGATGACGCCTTAGAAGTCAAGTGCCTTAGGCTTGCCACCATGAACTCTGAGCTTCAGAAGCAACACGAGAACATGGGGTGCAAGGAGATTGACGAGCACCTAAAGAAAATGTTTCAAGGGCAAGCTCGTCAAGAGAGGTTCGATGTCACGAAGGCCTTATTTCAGTGCAAAATGGGAGCTCGAGACTCGGATGGTACTCACGTACTCAAGATGATTGGGTATATAGAGAACCTGGAAAGACTGGGTTTTCCTCTGGGTCAAGAGTTGGCCACAGATCTTATCCTGCAATCGTTGCCGGATAGTTATGAGCAGTTCGTCTTGAACTACAACATGAATGAAATAGACAAGACACTGCCCGAGCTCCTAGGCATGTTGCGAACTGCCGAGATAAACATGAAGAAGGCCAAGCCTGCTAGTCCCATATTGATGGTACATAAAGGCAAGGGTAAGGCCAAGGGCTTCAAGAAGACGAAGGTGGGACCTAAGTCACATCTTGAGCCCAAATCTTCTGCGCTGAAAAAGAAGAGCACCGTGAAGGAAGGGAAATGCCACCACTGTGGCAAGGCTGGTCATTGGAGGAGGAATTGTCCTTCGTACATTGAGGGTCTGCAGAAAATGAAGGGAGGTATGACTTCCGCTTCGAATATTTACGTTATAGAGATAAACCTTTCTGCTCCTTCATCTTGGGTATTGGATACCGAATGTGGTTCTCACATTTGTACAAATGTGCAGGAACTAGGAAGGAGGAGATTGCTGAGTAAAGGAGAGGTGGACCTGCGCGTCGGCAATGGAGCAAGAGTTGCTGCTGTAGCCGTAGGGGTTTACCGTCTTTCTTTGCCCAGTGGGCTTGTAATAGAACTTAATAATTGTTATTATGTTCCGGCCATAACTAGAAACATTATATCCATTTAATGCTTAGACATGATTGGATTTTCTTTTATAATTAAGAACAATTGTTGTTCTATATTTAAGAATGATGTTTGTTATGCTGTAGCTTAATTGTTTAATGGTCTTTATGTTTTGAACCTGGACCATCCGATCTATAATGTAGATAATAATAAAAGACTAAGAACAAATGACTCAAATCCTACATATCTCTGGCATTGTCATTTGGGCCATATAAACGAGAAGCGCATATCCAAGCTCCATAAAGATGGACTATTGGACTCATTTGATTATAATTCATTTGAGCGATGCGAGTCTTGTTTATTAGGCAAGATGACTAAAGCCCCTTTCACTAGTTATACTGAAAGGGCTGATGATCTTTTGGGTATAGTACATAGTGATGTATGCGGACCCATGAGTTCTTTGGCTAGAGGTGGGTATTTCTACTTCGTTACATTTACTGATGATTTCAGTAGATACAGATACGTGTATCTTATGAAGTGCAAATCCGAAACTTTTGAAAAGTTCAAAGAGTTTAAGAATGAAGTGGAGAACCAATTGGGTAAAAAGGTTAAAGCACTCCGATCTGATCGAGGTGGCGAATACCTAAGTCATGAGTTCCGTGATCATCTGAAAGAGTGTGGTATTGTATCACAACTCACTCCACCTAGGACACCGCAGCATAATGGTGTGTCTGAGAGGAAAAATCGTACTCTGTTAGACATGGTACGGTCGATGATGAGTCATGCAGACTTGCCTGTTTCCTTTTGGGGTTTTGCTTTAGAGACTGCTGCAATGACACTGAATCGCGCTCCGATGATAACGGTTCTAAAGACACCATATGAGATATGGACTGGGAAGCGTCCTAGTATGTCATTCATTAAAATTTGGGGCTGTGAGGCATACGTACGACGTCAAATGCCTGACAAGCTGGAAACCAAATCGGATAAGTGTTATCTGGTGGGATATCCTAAGGAAACGAAAGGATATTACTTTTACCTACCGTCTGAGGGCAAAGTGTTTGTCGCAAGGACGGGTGTCTTCTTGGAGAAAGAGTTCTTGTCAAGAAAGACGCAAAAGGTAGAACTTGAAGAAGTTTAAGAACCACAAGTAGTGAATGAACCAGAGTTGGATTCTGAGCCAGGACTACAAGATGTTGTAGCTGGAGAACCTGCTCAACAGACACAAGTCCTACGTAGATCTGGTAGACCAAGATTTGAGCCTGAGAGATATGGATTTCTCATGTCTCAAATAGGTAATGTGTTGCTTATGGATCATGATGATGAACCAGCGACCTACCAAGAGGCTATGAATGGACCGGACTCCGACAAATGGCTTGAGGCTATGAAATCCGAAATGGACTCCATGTATACAAACCAAGTTTGGAACTTGGTGGAACCACCTGAAGGGGTACGACCCATAAGGTGCAAGTGGGTCTTCAAGAAGAGGACTGACATGGATGGGAATGTACAGACATTCAAAGGGCGACTGGTGGCTAAGGGTTTCAAGCAAATTCATGGTATTGACTAGGATGAGACCTTTTCCCCTGTTGCCATGGTAAAGTCCATTAGGATATTGCTTGCTATTGCTGTGTATTATGACTACGAGATCTGGCAGATGGATGTCAAAACGACTTTCCTAAATGGAAACCTCCTTGAGTAAGTGTACATGACATAACCCGAGGGTTTTGTATCCCCAAATGAAGCCACTAAAATATGCAAGCTGAATTGGTCCATCTATGGATTGAAACAGGCCTCTAGAAGTTGGAATCTTCGTTTTGATGAGAAAATCAAAGAGTTTGGTTTTGTCAAGAATGAAGATGAACCGTGTGTTTACAAGCGAATCAGTGGGAGCATTGTTGTCTTCCTGATATTGTATGTAGATGACATACTCCTGATCTGGAATGACATACCTACCCTGAAAGTTGTTAAGAACAACCTAGGGAACTGCTTTTCTATGAAGGACTTGGGTGAAGCGACTTACATACTCGGTATTAAGATCTATAGAGATAGATCGAAGAAGTTGCTGGGTTTGACCCAGAGTACGTACATTGAGAAAGTGTTGAAGCAGTTCAACATGCTTGAGTCCAAGAAAGGATTTTTGCCCATGTCTCATGGTGTGAATCTCTCTAAGGACCAGTGTCCAAAATCTTGTGAAGATAAGGACCGCATGAAGTTGATTCCATATGCTTCGGCAATTGGGTCAATCATGTATGCAATGTTATGTACTCGACCCGATGTCTCTTTTGCTTTGAGCATGACTAGCAGGTATCAGTCTGATCCTGGTGAATGTCACTGGATAGCCGTAAAGAATATCCTGAAGTACTTGAGAAGGACTAAGGATGTATTCTTGGTATATGGTGGAGAGGAAGAGCTCGTTGTAAGTAGTTACACGGATGCCAACTTCCAAACTGATAGGGATGATTCGAAGTCTCAGTCAGGGTTTGTGTTTTGCCTAAATGGAGGAGCTGTGAGCTGGAAGAGTTCCAAGCAAGAGACAGTTGCTGATTCTACAACTGAGGCCGAGTATATCGCTGCGGCAAATGCAGCGAAGGAGGCTGTATGGATTAGGAAATTCATCGGCGAGCTAGATGTAGTTCCTAGCATTGTTGGTCCCGTAGTTCTCTACTGTGATAACAATGGTGCAATTGCACAATCTAAGGAACCTAGATCCCATCAGCGCTCCAAGCACATACTTCGGCGGTTCCATCTTATTCGTGAGATTGTCGAACGAGGAGATGTGAACATTTGCAGAGTGCCGACTGAGGAGAATATTGCAGATCCACTGACAAAGCCTCTCGCACAGAGAAAGCATGATGGTCATACTAGTTCAATGGGTATACGATACCTGAGTGATCAACTCTAGTGGGAGTCTTGTGTGTTGCATGTAAAATAAATATTCTGTTGGCTGTTTAATATTTATTCATATGATGAATTGTGTACCAATTATTTCCTTTTTCAATTAATGGCAAGTTCTTTTATTACGATATACTGTTTCTATATGATAGAATAAAATTCGTGATAAATACCCTTAGAATGTTCGCTTCCATAGGACATCAAGTACGTGACTTGAATGTGAGAGTCTATGATTTTGAAGCTTCATTCTTAAAAGGTCCCTGGTCGAGGTATCATCGTAGAAGCTAAGGGTGATGATGATACATTAAGACTAGCATGTGTGTTGACTGATGACCAGTTCTCATAGGTCATGATATTGTGATATCAAGTCATCACGTGGGTACTTGTTAGTGAACAAGTTGTACTGGACAGACCCAACCTGAGACTACTTTGTGGATTGTTACTTAAAAGTGTCACAAGTAGGTCTCATTTGACAATGGTGTTGTGGTCCTTTGACCTGAAGTCACAGCATTCATCGAGTGAGGAAGAGCGTGCTTTGATGTCATCTAAAGTCTTCCTTGAAGAAGGTTGATGATAAGGGTGGTCGTTGGGTACGTTACGAATCATTTGGGTGTTTGGGTGTGAGCAGATATGGGATTTGTCCTCCTATATAACAGGAGTTGCATCCATGGGCCCCTTGATGGAATTGGACTGAGAAATGCATGGCCATGCTTGGTTGAGTCAATATGTGATATTGAGCTCACCATTCTCTGGAAGTCCGTTCTAGATCAAGAAACTTGGATTGAGCTATTATGAGGGTGACACGGTCCATGCCTCTAGTTCTTTCCGGATGTAAGGGACATAGGGACAAAGACAACGCTGGAACATTGGTCATAAAGGCTTATGAGTTATGAACTCTTATTGCTTGGGGAGCAATGATGCATTTCTAGATGCCGCTCATTGTTTGTGAGGTTTTTGGTTTGATACTTTCAAGATCAAGTGGGAGACTGTTGTAGTTACCATTGTGATCTAGAAGTGGTCAAACATGTAATCTCACTGCCAACGCGATATGAGCCTGCAGGGTCGCACATAAGAGCATGTGGAGAAGTTGGAAGATTGACTGTGTTGGTAAAGGTTACTAATCACCATATATAGAATGGGGGAAGTCCAGCAAATGTTGCTGTTTGAATTCGTCGGGTTTACACGGATAGAATTCGTCGGAATTCGTCGGATTCGTCAGATTGTCCCGTGTAATCTCGACGAATTGTCACAGAGACCCTTCACTCGGCAATTGTTGCCGTCTGATTGGATTCGTCGGAATTCGTCGGATTGTCCCATGTAATCTCGACGAATTGTCACAGAGACCCTTCACTCGGCAAAATGTTGTCGTCTGATTGGATTCGTCGGAATTCGTCGGATTGTCCCGTGGAATCTCGACGAATGCTGTTTCGTGGAATCCCGACGAATTGTAACAGAAGCCCCTATTATGCTGTGTGGTCTGCGGATAGCGATTCCTCTAGAAGCTGTTTATCCTTTGGGTATAAATAGAACTTCTATTAGGGTTCTCATGACTTACGAAGTGTTTAGCCGACGGAAGTTTTCCTCTCTCGCCCGAACCCTAGATGGAAGGAGTTCCGTCGCTCGTTCGCCTCCGCCGACCACCTCTCCATCGATTGTCGCCGGCATTGTTCTTCCTGAAGCGGATCTAGCAATCCGTGGAAGTGCAAGGTGCAGCTGTTCTTCCTTCCGAGTTGCGTGCGACGTGACTTGGTGTTTTCCCGGCTCGTGTGGATCACTGTAGAGACGTAGACATTATTCTACGTGAGGACTCGCATAGCCGACGACAGGAATCAACTCGTGGAGCATCTAGGTTGGATTTGATCCAATCCCGCCAAGGTAATTTATGCCCAGCATTTTCCTTAACTTCTTGATTCAATATTCATGGCCGATCCAAGTCTTTTTGAGTTGTTTCTGTTCATTTCCGCTGCGCCTACATACGATGTATGGCTCTAGAAAAACCCAACAGTTACTACTTTGGAGTGGAACTTCGAGATGATTGGAAGGATGTTCGAGGCCTTCTGACGGATAATCCATGAAAACAGGAATTGCCGAAAGAGAAAAACTGAAATAACTTTCAAACGAAGCCGAATTTTAGCATTTCTGAGGGTGCTATATGAACTTGAACGGATATACTTGTTCACTGACGGACAGATGGCTTTGATCCGATTTCGAAAAGCTATTGTAAGCTAAAAACGGTCAAGCAGATCAGAAGTTATAGCTGTTTGAGCTTGGGTGTCATTCTTGGCAAAGTCTCATATCTTCACCGTAACTGCTGTTCATCAACTACTCAATATCTGAAGGTCGCGTGTTTCTGTTGATGCCAAAATTGTACCACGTCCACAATGCTCTAACTTAACGAGATGAGATGGGTTAACTGTCGAGCAGCTGGTTACTTGAGTCCGAGTGAAGAGATGAGAGAGAGAAAAGAAGAGAGGCCGCTAGCTTGCGGTGAGGCCAGACTTCGCCCGCCGCGGCAAATGCCACTCCTGCGACTGGCTTTCCCTTTATTTATGAATTCATATTACAACTCTAGCTTGGATTTGAATAAGTAGAGAGGAGAAAATAATGCTGATTACAAGAGCTAATGAGCCAAAAAGAGCCCGACTAGGCAGCTCAGGCCGCTTGAGTTGCTAGATCTTCTGAGAATAGTGATAGTGTGTTGTCCGAGCTGTCAAATCAATTAACCAAGAGTCTTGGAGGAGCTGAGTTGTTGTTAGGAAGCTGTCCAGATCGGGCTGGTGAAATAACGATGTCGTCCGGCGACAGCAATGTTGTTGGACGATAGCTGGCAAGATGTTGAGGTTGGACAGACCGCCGCCTGCACTCTAGATCACTGCCTACCTTCTTCTCCGGCCAGCCCTTAATAAATTCCAAGCCGCGTATGGAAGTGGACGGCGACCTGGGCGAGCTTCCTCTTGAGGTCGCCGGAGATGGGGGAGGCTGACCGCACGACTTAGGACTGAGATCGCCGGAGATGGAGGCAGACCGCTCCACTTGGGACTGAGATCGCCGGAGATGGAGGCAGACCGCTCCACTTGGGACTGATATCGCCGGAGATGGAGGCAAACCACTCCACTTGTGCGGTTAAGATGAATCAGACCACCGAGAACGAATCTTCCCCTTCGTCCTCGCGTCGTGTCCCCCCACTGTTCATGCTCATGGGTCCTATTTATAGGCCCAGGGTCGGTGTCGTCACCGCCGCTGAGCCGGTGGCCGGAGCTCTACCTGTGCGGTCAGGAAGTTGGAGATCGCCACCTTATCGACTGTAAATGATCGATGCCGCCTAGCCGGCGGCCAGGCAACTTATGATCGCCGCTCCTGGCGGTTAGAAACCGCCAAGTCGAGAATGGGAGACCGCCGGCCTGGTGTTGGAGGCCGCCAGCTTATTGATCGCCGCTCCTGGCGGTTAGCAAGTACGAGACCGCCGACCTTGGCGTTGGAGGCCGCCAGCGGTTTGGATGGAAGGAGGAGGCCGTCGTCCTCGCGGTTTGAATGTGGAGAGACCGCCGTCTTTGGCAGTTTGAAGGAAGAGGCCGCCGGCTTTGGCGACTTAGAAGGAGACCGCCGGACGGGCGGTTTAGATGGAGGAGGCCGCCGCCTATTAGCTGGAGCTCGTACCCGTGTGGTTAAGACGAGGAGGAGACCGGTGGCTCTTGTGATGGAGGCCGCCATCCTTGACGTTGGAGGTCGCCGACGATTAAAGAATAGGAGACCGCCAGTTTGGGAAGAAGAAGTGATGTCGTCTGGCGACATCAATGTCGTCGGACGACAGCTGACTAAATGCCGAGATCGAGAAGATGAAGTCTGTCAGTGTTTGGAAAGAAAGAGATCGGCGCTTCTTGCTACTTTGGATGTGAAGAAGCCTTTGCGTGGGGTCCAATCCTTCCCGGGCGCGCAATCTGTAAAAATGTAGCAAAAAAGGTCCCCCCAGGGGAGGATCACCGATTTCTGGGTCAACACCCATACTCCGAAGCGATTCTGCCTCCTCCGATGTAGTTAGGGAAATGTTTAGCCTATGCATAAGTTTCTTCATTATCTTTTTGAGTCCCCCATTGCCTTTGCGTTATCCTTGACTTCCCTCTTGATCTCCTAGATCTCCTCGTACATGTCTCGCCGGGGATCCCAGAGTGAACTCCCACGACAATGCGATGGACGAGAGGTCGAAGGGCCAGAGTGAGGAGATACTGAGATGTCTTCCACTACATACACCGACACCCCAATTTTAAAGAGTGAAAAATCGATATTTGGATACTTGGACACCACAATCTTCTAAATAATGCCTCCCAAGGGAAAGGTGTTCAATTGTTGGCGCTCAGGATCCCTCAGCCGAAACGTGTGACGCATAATCGATAAGATAAAGTCAGAAACACTAAAAGGTATACCTGTCAGGATGTAGAATGTCACCATGGTAAGCTGAGCAGTAATCTTCTTAATGTCCCCAGACTTAAACATAAGAGTGTGACGAAGGATGTCCTGGATGATGTGTGCATCGTGAGTCAGAGTAGTCAGGAGGTAATGAGGTTGCTATCATTGAGCTTGTTGTGGAGATGTTGGTTCATCAGTGACCAGTCCTGGTTGGTCCTGAATGACTCGACAATGTCAAGCCGAGAACAAGCGACCAAACCATATAGTCTCTCCAGGTCAGCATGGAGAATAGTCACGATCTGACTGCAAATGCATGACTGAACCCCTCTGTAAAGAAACACAAGCTTTGGATCCAGTAAATTGTTGTAGAACTCCCAGACCAAGATAGACGAGAACCCCTCCTCAGAAAGAATGACTGGTAGAATGTTTGCATCGGCCAAGTACGTATAGATGTGAGGGAATCGATCAACATCTCTCTCAACTGCCATGGCCACACTTACAGAAGTATTGTCCACGACAGGGTTCGCTTGGAGAAGCTTCATCGAGGTTTGGAACTGGAGGAATCCATTACCTGAAATAAGAGGAAGAACACAACCAATTAGGAATGAGAAAAATTAGAAAATTGGTTCAGATCGATACCGCCGCACGGTAACCCCATTACCGCCATGCGTTAGTAGGACAAATTGTTCATCTTCTCCACCACCGTCCATCTCCTCAAAATCATTAGTTCTAGATGTTTTGTGGTGGAAATCAAACGGGTAAGGTTGAAGTATTAACTCAAACCAAGAAATCTCCATTTAACCCATAGATCTATGAAGAAAATCGAAAACCCTAACTCAACGCACCATGAAACTCAAAAATCTTCAAAGATTTCCATGGATCTAAGCATTAAAATGAAACCTCTCCACGAAATTCTTCTTACAATCAAAGTTTTGAATCAAGAAGTAAAGGAGGGGGGGGGGGGGGTACCTTAGACCTATAATATCGTTGGCGGAAGCGGAAAATTAGAGGGAGAATAGGTAGGGCAAAATGAGGGAATCAGACCGGGTTGTGTTGTTTTAAAGCTCGCTACCGCGATGCGGTATCGTAAGCGCCGGCGGTAGCCAAATGAAGGAATCAGATCGGGTTTATGTTCTTTTTGTTCATGTTTTTGTCTTTAAAAACTTGCAAATCAAATGAAAATTTAAAAGTAAAAAATTTACAAAAACATGTTTTTTTGCTTTGCTATTATTTTTTCTTGTTTGCTTTTGCTTATTTAAACAAAAAATATATAATTAATTAAAATGAAAACAAAAAAACTGAAACAAAAAAGTAATCCAATCACTGGTTTGGGGGCATACATGACTTGAATCTGAAGCATAATGATTACATACAATGTTCGATTTGGGAGTGTTAATCAATGTTTATATTGTATGTCTTTGTCATGATGTGTTCTGATCTATTAGTATAGCTACTGAGCGCTACAAGATACGTAATGTATATTTGATATGCCTCTAGGTATGTGTGAGGATTTAGATAAAACAATGACTATACACACTACACACATACTTAGAGAGTGCACTCAAGTAGAATTTTCAGGGCTTACTTGTTATAACTCGTGATATTGTGTAAACGCTCTAGGAAGGACTTGATAGATCAATATCACGAAGTTCATATTCAATATATAAAGCTTAGAACTCTGGGCAAAAATTATATTCCTAAGGTTTTTTGTATACAAGTTAGAGTGTATCTGCTTATGTGGGTAGATTTCGATGGATTCGGGAATCCTTGTATAAAAATAAAATTATAAAATTGATAATGAGCAAAATAATAAAAATTATATGCTATCAATAAAGTTGACAAGGATACCCCCAAAGCACTACTCATTTCTCCTGATAACTCTCAATGAGCATTATGAGGATGAGCACCTTGGTTATATAGAACGTCTCGATCATGTGCAACAACCGCAAAACTAAGTTAGTGCCTTAGTTCTAATCATTCTATTGTGCAGATTGAAACATGACATGATTTCTTACTTCATTACCCTTGTGCTAGCATATAGATTTACTGAGATATGCCATGTATTAATGATGAATTTTACTTGATGCTATTTTCTTTTGATACTACACTTACATTTGTCATTGTTTTGTCTAACACTTTCATGCATAAGAATTGGACTAGAACTGTATTACATCTATCGTACGAATGTACTAGTACACGATTGCTATTCATGACACATACGATGTTACTTTATATTAGTTCTATAAATCTCTTAATATTGTATGGAAAATCTAGTGTATTTAGTTTCGTGTGCTTTGTCCAAATCCTTGTGATTTTTTAACAAGTGGTAAATTATGGTGTCAAGTTTAAGTGGTAGTTTGATTCCTCCGTGCCTTTGACCAGTGTTTCCTAAATTTTATGATGTTATTTTGGCCACCCCTATATTTATCATGCTTATCTTTATTTGTGTATGTTTTGTTTCACATGCTTATTCTGCTGCATCTCTCCTTGGTTTAAATATTTCGATCAAACTCATCCCTTTCTGATAATATCAAAGGGGGGAGAATAGAACATTCATGTGATAGTCATATACTAGTCATGTAGGGAATATCACTTATATGGGGAGATACTCTTATTTTGTGCACATAGATAAGGGAGCACACATGTAGGGGGAGTCATTCCACTAGAGCAAGATCCCACTAAATGTTTCTTAATGTTAATTCCAAGTGATATTGTTGGGAATATTGTCCCTCAATGTTCCCTAGATTTGAAGATGCATCACATACAATGCTAAGTGCATATTGTATTTGATTAGCTATTTTATTTCATGGTAATACATGCTTAATTCAATCCAAACCCTGGAATAGTTCTTTATATTTCACAGTAAAGAACCGTTGAGATAACAGTCTCGTCTCAGTTGAACTGCTGAGACTCAGCTGGATAGCCGCTGAGAAGAAGTATTTCTAAGTTGTGCATCATATGGAGTAAACTGCTGAGAAGACTACCCGTCTCAGCGGATCCGCTGAGATGAGATTATTTCAGCCACCGAGACTGAAGCATTAGCTGAGACAAATTCAAATGTGAACGTTGATCTGACGGGATCTATTTCTGGCGCAAGTGACAAGAAAGCAAAATAAGCTTTTTTATTCTTATCCATGCTGTGACAAAGCATTCCTTAGAGCCATTGAAGAATGCTGGAGGTATAAAAGAGATGGCTAGGGAAAATGGAAAAGTACTAATTAAAAAGGAAGAACATTGCTGAAGCTGTACTAAACATCATCTTCTTCCTCTAGTGAAGTAATCTCTCTCAAGCTGTAAGCAGATCAATCCAAGAGAGGTAGATAGTTCTTGCTGATTCTATTCATTAGAACAAGTTGATATTCTTCCATCTATAAAGGAAGAAGACCAGGTGGAGAAAGGACAAAAGCTGCAGTTATCCAGTCCTGCTTCAAGGCAAAATCTGTAGTGTTCTACAACATAAGTATCAAGCTAAAGGTTTAATTTATATAAACTTATGTTGTAAAAGTAGAATCAATTATTACTATAAGAACACTCTTGTTCTGAGTTTGTAAGGCTGAGTGCCTAAGTTTGTAGGGCTGAGTGCCTGAGTTTGTAGGGCTGAGTGCCTGAGTTTGTAGGGCTGAGTGCCTGAGTTTGTAGGGCTGAGTGCCTGAGTTATAGGGCTTTACTCCCATCCTAAGTTGTAGGCTTCTTGATAGGCCGAAGGTAGGTGACTAGGAAAGTCACTGAGTTGTAGGAGTAGAGCTACTCTGAGTCGTAGGGCTGATGGCCTGAGGCATGGTTTTGGAGGAAACCTGAGAGATCCTGAGGGATCTGTGTTGTAAGCTCTTTGAGCTGAGTTATTGGAGGAGATTGCCTTGTCTAACATACTATTAGAAAGGTCTAAAGGAAAAGTGGATGTACCCAGACCTTGGGAAACCACCATAAATAGTTGTGTGCTTTTGTGTGTTTTGCTCCACTTTCCATAGACAACCAGAATAGCATATTATAAGTAGAAAAAACAAAGAAACCTATTCACCCCCTTATAGGTGAGTTAGACTACTACCAAGTAAACTATCAAATACCTTGATATATAAACATGTTCATCTTACATTGTCTTTCATGTTCTACACTATACCAAGTTCTATCCTGTTCGGTGCGATTTATATCTCATGAATGGAATTTGCTATTATCAAAATGGGGAGTTTATTGGAACATGCGCACTGCATCTCTCAAGTTTGATAATAACAAATCCCAACCTCAGAGTTTACATTTCGACTAGACAAACCTCCGTTCGACTAGACTAGTCCTCGATCGACCAAACAAGTCTCAGTTTGACCAATCGGTTGGACAAGACTACCATCGGGATCTAACACCTAACGCGGGCACTAGTCGTCGACTAGAAGAATGATTCGCCTTGAAGACTGAAGTCGAATTGAAGAGAATCATCTTGATGAATTCTACCACTAGCGCTAGCCTTAACACCGAGTGTTAGCATAATCATTTAGAAAGGAGGATCAACTGGATTTGACCTGACTGGATTCGACTAGATTGGATTCGGCTAGACTGGATTCGCCTAGACGGGATTCGACTAAACGGGATTTGACTTGACTAGATTCGACTAGACTTGATTCAACTAGCTAGACTGGATCCGACTAAACTAGATTCAGCAAGAAGTGGACAAATCACCTAGGTGACTACCGCTGCGTGCTAGTTCTATGGCGCCACGCTATCTTGCATCCACGTCACCGATCAATGTGCTTAATGCAGGAAAGTGGCAACGGACAGAGAAGGAAAGATCACTACCGCTCTGCAGTAGTACCTACCGCCTTGCGATAACAGAGGCTTGTAAGGAGAGCAAATTTTACCCATCCAGTTTGTTTAGTGGTCAATATTCAGCGGGTTTTTAATAAGGTATTTAGCTCGAAAGGAGACCGAAGCTTTAAAGATCCATAACTTTTTATCCGGTTGTTCGATTTTCGCCCACAATACCTTTTCGTAATGAGATCGGAGCCCAAAATCCAATGGAGAACGAATTTAACCCATTCAAGGTCGTTTAGAGCTCGATATACAGTGGGTTGTAGTGGTAATGCGAGATTTAGCTCCAAATGATACATAAATTTCAAAATGAAAGAATTTTAGATGCAGGTTGTAGTGAAAGTGAGAGATTTAGCTCCAAATGACACTCAAACTTTAAACAACAATAACTTTTGATCCAGTTGTCTGATTTTACCCCATACAACACCATTTAGGAATGATATCGGAGCCCTACATTCATTGAAGCACAAGTTTTACCCATTACAATTCATTTAGTTGTCTATATTGAGCGGGTTGCACTGTTAATGCAAAATGTAGGTCCAAATGACACCTAAACTTCAAACAGCCATAACTTTTGATCAGGTTGTTTGATTTTTGCCCACAACACATCTTCGAAATGAGCTCTGAGCCCTACATTCAAAGGAGAGCAAGTTTTACCCAATGTAGTTCATTTAGTGGTCGATATACATTGAGTTGAAGTGGTAATGTGGGATTTAGCTCCAACTGACACCTAAACTTCAAACAACTATAACTTTAGATCCGGATGTCCGGATTTTGCACAAAACACCTTTTCGGAAAGAGCTCAGAGCCATTCATCCTAAGGAGAATAGGATTTACTCGATCAAGTTCATTTAGTGGTCGACGTATAGTGGATTGCAGTAGAAATGAGGGATTTTGCTCCAATTGGCACCTAAACTTCAAACATCCATAATTTTTAATACGGTTGCTTGATTTTTACCCACAATGCCTTTTCGGAATGAGATCGGAGCCCTGCATCCATTGGAAAATAAATTTTATCCATTCCAGTTCGTTTGTGGTTGATCTACAGTGGGTTGTAGTGAAAATGAGAGATTTAGCTCCAAATGACACTCAAACATTAAACCGCAACAACTTTTGATCTGGTTGCCTGATTTTACGACACAACACTTTTTCGAAATGAGCTCGTAGCACTACATTCATTGGAGCACAAGTTTTACCCATTCCAGTTCATTTAGTTGTTAATATTTAGAGCGTTGCAGCGGTAATGCGAAATTTCGCTCCAAATGACACATAAACTTCTAACAGGCATAACTTTTGATTTGTATGTTTGATTTTTGCCCACATCACCTTTTCGGAATATGCTCGGAGGCATACATCCAATGGAGCACAATTATAAACCCTTCCAGCTCATTTTAGTGGTCCACAACAACAACCATGATATGAGAAGCTGAGAAGATGAAATAAGAGCTACAATCTGATTTAGAAAATGCTTTTCAAACGTTATTTGGCTAAATGTTAACAAACTCTCAAGATCTTGGAAAGAAGATAATTGAAGAAGCCAGAAAGGGGGAGGAAAAAAATGTTGAGCAAGCTCTAAAGATTCTTCAAGGAATAAGAGTTGCACTCAATCTTCCTCTCCTAGACAAGCCCAGACCAGAAGACCTTGATTTCCATACTCAAGCAAGAGCTGCACAGGATGTACAACTTGCAGCTAGAAGAAAAAGAGAAGGAGCTTTGGTGGCTGAAGAATTCATGACCAAGAATAGAGCCGATCAGTCCAAGGACCCAGATTATGAGTACTGGAGTGATGAATCAAAGAAGATAATCATAAATGCTTAGATATGTCATGGACAACTATGCAAGAACATTGACAGCATCTACTTAGCAGAGGAATGGATAAAGCATTTGGAAAGGAATTCCCTAAGGGAAAGAATATTCAAAGAAAATTTTGTGAACAGAGACAATCCCGAAAGGATGCCCTCTAAATATTTACCAAAGCCTTTCCTGTACTTCAAGATGCAAGAGAACAAAAGGAAGGCGCTGAGATGGCTACTGCTATTGCTACTGCAAAGATTGCTACTAAAGATCAAGATGAAAGTTCTAGTGCTTCCAAGAAAAGAAAAATCTGAACAAATATTTAATTTTCCTTAGATAAAATGTTGCATTGAAAATTGTAATATCCTCTGTAAACATTTTATTACTAATTCAATTGGTCTTCCATTTGATATCTGAATCTTATGTTTATAGGCAAATTTTATGTTAAGATTAATATATATTGTGTGTTGCCTATATATATGTTAACAATGATATTGTTATAATTTCATGACTGCTTATTCTACTCTCATTATATGTCATGATATGTCTTATTTTGTTAATGTATCTTAGCATTGTTGTATGTTCTGCCTTCTTCAAATATGGGGAGGTTGTTGGGAATATTGCCCTCAATGTTCCCTAGATTTGAAGATGCATCATATACAATGCTAAGTGCATATTGTATTTGATAAGCTATTTTATTTCATGGTAAATACATGCTTAAGTCATTCCAAACCTTGGAATAGTTCTTTATATTTCACAATCAAGAACTGCTGAGATAACAGTCTGGTCTCAGCTGAACCGCTGAGACTCAGCTGGATAGTCGCTAAGAAGAAGTCTGTCTCAGTTGTGCAACATATGGAGTAAACCGCTGAGAAGACTACCCATTTCAGTGGATCTGCTGAGACGCAGATTATTTCATCCACTGAGACTGAAGCATCCACTGAGACAAATTCAAATGTGAACGTTAATCTGGCGGGATCTATTTCTGGCGCAAGTGACAAGAAAGCAAGATAAGCTTTTCTATTATTGTCCATGCTGTGACAAAACATTCCTTAGAGTCGTTGAAGAATGCTGGAGGTAAAGAGATGGCTAGGGAAAATGGAAAAATACTGATTAAAAAGGAAGAACATTGTTGAAGCTGTACGAAACCTCATCTTCTTCCTCCAGTGAAGTAATCTCTCTCAAGCTGCAAGTAGATCAATCCAAGAGAGGTAGATAGTTCTTGCTGATTCTATTCAGAAGAACAAGTTGATATTCTTCCCTCTACAAAGGAAGAAGACCAGGTGGAGAAAGGACAAAAGCTGCTGTTATCCAGTCCTGCTTCAAGACAAAATCTGTTGTGGTCTATAACATAAGCATCAAGCTAAAGGTTTAATTTATATAAACTTATGTTGTAAAAGTTGAATAAACTATTACTGTAAGAACACTCTTGTTCTGAGTTTGTAGGGCTGAGTGTCTGAGTTTGTAGGGCTGAGTGCCTGAGTTTGTAGGGCTGAGTGCTTGAGTTGTAGGGCTGTACTCCCAGCCTGAGTTGTAGGGCTTCTTGATAGTCCTGAGGTAGGTGACTAGGAAAGTCACTGAGTTGTAGGAGTAGAGCTACTCTGAGTCGTAGGGCTGATGGCCTGAGGCAGGGTTTTGGAGGAAACCTGAGATATCTTGATGGATATGTGTTGTAATCTCTTTGAGCTGAGTTATTGGAGGAGATTTCCTTGTCTAACATAGTGTTAGAAAGGTGTAGAGGGAAAGTGGATGTACCCAGACCTTGGGGAACCACTATAAATAGTTGTGTGCTTTTGTGTGTTTTGCTCAACTTTGCATAGACAACTAGAATAACATATTATAAGTCAAAAAAGCAAAGAAACCCATTCACACCCATCTAGGTGAGTTAGACTACTACTAAGTAAACTATCAAGTGGTATAAGAGGGAGGTTGGTCAAAAAGGACTTAACAGTCTAACCAGATCCTATAAGGAGTAGTCTAATAATGTATCCAATGGCTGCCACTAGAGTTCATAAGGAGATGAGCTCCATGAAGCTTCCCATATGCAGAAAGGAGTCCTTTGGCATTTGGAAGCAGAGGGTTAGGCTATTTATGGAAGCCTTAGACCCTAGAATCTACATCACTGTAAAGGAGTGTCATTTTGTCTTCCTAAAGGCCCCCACCATAGATCCAACTCAACAAGTGCCCAAGACTTATGCTGCAATGGCTAAGGATGAAATTTGTAACACCTCCCCTGCAATGACTATATAATATAGGTCCGGCTGGGACCCCACATCATATAATCTCCACAGCTTTAGTATTGAAAAGTGATATAGATCTAACCATCTCAAAACTCAGAACCAACACAGCGGAAACATTAAAAAAAAGTCACAGAAGTTGTCCACATCTACATAAGAGTACTACGGCCCTAAGGCCTTAAAAAATCATACTCAAGTCAAAACAGGGCATATAAATGTCCAGCAGATCATCACAATCCTAAGCTACCTCAGCATGCAAGCCGGAACAGGTAAAGATATCAAATCAAATAAGAAAGCATGAAAAGTGCACTTCATGAAGCTTAGGCCTTTCTGGCCGGCGAGCTAGGTCCAGCCTGCGATCCTTGACCTGCATCCAAATCACAAAGAATGGAATAACGAGGGTCAGCTTTGGCTGACCAACAACGGTGTAATAACACCCCTCCTCCCGGCCGTCCTAGCGGACCCCGGGGAACTACATCACCCTGCAAGTCAGCACTTCGTATGCAAATGTAATAAACAGTATTAACATAAACACGACAGGCATGAGTGTCACAATCATCATCCACGTTTCTATGTTTAGCAATAAAAGTAAGGGGATCCAGCAATGCAACATGTATGCAAGCCTGGGTTTCACCTAAGGCACCCTATGGCGTGTATGCTTCTAACATAACATCACACAACAACATTTCATAACAAACCAAGGGTACTTATCATTCCCCCATGGGCGTACAAGCCCAAGGCCAAGAACTCCACTGAGACCTCACCCCTTACATGGCTCATCTTGCCAACGGGCACATCAGCATACTTGTTCTCGCCACAATCACTAAACCAAAAGCCAAGAACTCCACTGGGACCTCACCCCTTACATGGCTCATCTTGCCAACGGGCGCACCAGCATACTTGTTCTTGTGAGTTAGCCCAGAATGGGACTTGTCTTGCCAGGACACTCTCCCCACATGAATCCAAGCATTCACGGGCTAGCCAGCCGACCACAAAGACAAACCACGCCTTCACATACACATCAAAATTACCCTTTCCAAACCAACGTCCATTCTCACACGAACATAAGGGCAACACATACGATGTTTTCGCCGTCATCAGATTTCTAGCAAAAATCCCTAAAATGCACGTTAAGCAACATCACCGAATCGGACCACCGGTCACGATTTCGGCTTCACCCAAAATGCCTAATCCACTAACGGAGCGGATCTATAGTGCAAAATTATTTCGGGGACGGACTCAATCAACCCGATGGTTCTTCTTGAACCAAGGCGACCCAAACCCCTCTCATTTGAGAGATCTGGTGCCATAAATTTCAGAAAGAGAAAGTAAAAGCATAGGTGCCATGCACGCATCCTAAAACCGGGAGGAGAGATGTGGTTACACTAAGAGTTCTCTTCCTCACCATGGATCAGTTGAAAGGCACGGATAGAAAGAAACGCCTTCTAGTCCTCTCCACGGATCTGGTTTCGGATCGGTGAACGGAGCTCCAGTGCTCCAACAATGGAGGATCTAACCTTCTTCTTCCTCCAAACCCTACCTCTCTTCTACGCCTCCAAAAGAACAAAGGACTTTACAAAAAGAGAATAGAACTTCTATGCCCCAAATAAAACCTTAGGACTCACTTAGCTAGACCGTAGGATCAAGATCCAAACGGATCGGACGTCCAGGAAGCGTTACTTACGGAATAGGCTCTTCGTCGAACTCCGTTCGACGAACTCTCTTTGTCGAACTCCATTCGACAAACTATTTTCGTCCAACTCCCTTCGTCAAACTCACTTCGTCGAACTCCCTTTGACGGACGAAGCCAACTCAACGTCCCAGCGGTTCCGAACTATCTTCGTCGAACTCCGTTCGACGAACTCTCTTCGTCGAACTCCCTTCATCGAACTCTCTTCGTCGAACTCCCTTCATCGAACTCCCTTTGACGAACAAAGCCAACTCAACGTCCCAGCAGTTCCGAACTCTCTTCATCGAACTCCGTTCGACAAACTCCCTTTGTCGAACTCCGTTCGACGAATGAAGTCAACTCAGCAGCCCGACGATTCCGAACTCTCTTCGTCAAACTCTCTTCGTCGAACTCTCTTCGTCGAATTCCATTCGACGAACTCCCTTCATCGAAATCCATTCGACGAACGAAGTCAACTCAGCGAAACCTGGGGTGTTACAAAATTGCCCTTGCTACTATGGATAAAAGAGCTCAAAATATAATAATAAATGCAATTGATGATTCCACCTTCTAAAACTTGGTGCACTGTGAAACTTCCAAGGAAATGTGGGAGACACTTATAATGTATATGGAAGGTACTGTAGAAGTGAGGGATGATAAGAAATCCCTCCTCAACCAGGAGTATTAAGCCTTCAGGCAGTATAGCCTGGAAAACATAGTTGTTTGCTATTAAAGATTCTTCAGGGTGGTCAATGAGCTTAAGTCCTATGTGAGGGTCTTTGCAATTATGAGCTGAATGACAAGTTCCTAAGGTCTCTAACTAGAGACTGGGACACAAAGATCTGTGACATCAGGGAAGGGGCCAAGCTTACCGACACTCCTACCAATACTCTATTTGGAAAGTTGCTCTCATATGAGATGCATCTATCTGTAAGGAAGGAGGAGGAGACCACCAACAGAACTCAAGCCATGGAGAGATCTATGCGTCTCAAAGCTAAGGGCTCCAAGAAGAGCAAGGAGATAATTCCCTCTCCTACAAGAAGGCCAACTGACTTAGAAAGTTATGAGTCTAGCACATCTGACAACAACTTGTTAGATGTGGAGTTTGCTACTTTAGGCATTTCAAGAAGTTGATGAACAGGAAGCAGTGGAAGAACAGACTTTCCTCCTCTTCACATCCCAAGAAGGATTATAACAAGACTATCAATATGCACTCCAAGGGAGAAAAGGTATGAATCTAAACCCAGTAAACATGTTTCAAATAATATAATTTGCTATTGCTGCAGCAAACCTGGACATATTATAACTGACTGTCCAGTCAAGAGAAAGGTGAGAAGAAACATCCTCACCACAAGAGCAGGAAAGGTGAAAAGTCCTTCCTAAAAAGATGGAGACAATAGAGTCATCATCTTCAGATTCTGATGAAGATGAAGAAGCTACATAGGGCTGTTTGCTGCTGCTGAGGATGAAGATTATCCAGCTACAGGGATAGGCATCATGGCCCCTCTATCACATTCAGATAGTGACAATGAGGAGGATGAAGATGTCAATGGGTGCTGTGGCTTGATGGCCATATCTAAAGGTGAAGACAGTTAGGATGATTCTGATCCTGAAAAGGTATTAATTCACTATATTTCTTCTACTGATTATGAGACAAGTCCTGAATCTGAAAAATCTTCATCTGGTGATGATAGTGGTTCAAAATCTGAGGATGATGTCAATCAATTGATTAACAAGTATGGTGCCCTTTTGGAAGCTCTGAAAAAGAGCAAGAAGCTATCCAAGAGGCAGGCTATGGAGATTGCTTCCGTCTAGTAGGTAAAATCTGAGAGCTCTGAGTCTGCTACCCAGCTGGCTCACAGCTAGCTCAGATGAGTAGAGAAATTAGCCAGCTGAAGGGAATTAAAATTATCCAATTGAGCACTGTAAGCCAAAAAAACAAGATCATCAAGGATCTTGAAGAGAAGCTTCTCAAGGAGAAAAGCTTAGTGGCTCAATTCTCCAAGCCTAAATATGTGCTGCCCATTACTAACACTTTTACCTCCCAAACAAATAGGAGAGGATTGGGTTTTAATGGAGGGACAACCTGTGCTGGGAATAGAGAAAATAGCAAGGCTAAAGCTAAGCCTCAAACCACCTTTCAAAAGGTCTTGCTTCCTTCCAATAGGGATGACCATGACAGTATCTGTGGTCACTAGAAGAATGGAAGCTCATATAGTAAGGGGAAATATGCTCCTAACTATGGTGGGAGAAAGGGCATGAGAATAAGTGCTTTGAAAGCTCCCAATAAGGAAAAATTAAATCCAAATGGCCCATCGTGGACCATTTGTGTTTGGTGCTCCAGCCCCCACACTCAAGGGTAAGGAAGCAACATCTTCCCAATCCTTTCCAGCAAAGAAGCAGCTGGTGGCAATATTGTAATCAACTTTCACTTGATCATATCAGATGCCATCAACACCATGTCAGCTACCAAGCTGACATTGATCTATTGCTGTCAAGCAGATACAATCAAGAAGGACTGATTATCATAGAGCATCTAGTCAGCTCTTAGCTGAGAGAGGATGGGAAGAATGCTGTTACCTTCTTTACTGAACATAAGCATTCTGATTCTCCTTCCACCTCAAGTAATGTTCAGAAAAGAAGGTACAACATCCATGAATATTGGTGCTGTGGTAAAGTGAGACACTTTGCCATTGATTGTTGGCACAAGCCTAATGTGCCTAATGCAAATAAGAGCTTTCCTGCCAAGGCTGTTGTAGGTAGAAGTATTCCTTATGGTACTAACAAGGACCTAGGACCCAAAACAAATTGGGTACCTAAGGCTAATTAAATTCTACATTGCAGGTTGGTTCAAGTGCCCATCTAAGTCAGATATGGTACTTGGACAGTGGATGTTTCAGACACATGACTAGAACAAGGAGGTTACTTAAGGAATTCACTCCATTAAAGAATGGTCCAAATGTGATCTTTGGAGGATCTGACAGAGGTGTCATAAGAGGCTATGGTATGATTACCAATGACATAGTTTCAATAACAAGGGTAGCTTTTGTTGAAGGGTTGTAATACAACCTTGTATGCATAAGTCAACTATATGACTTGGGCTATGTCATTGAATTCCACAATGAAAAGTGTTTGATCAAAAAGTCAAATGACTTAGAGGTCATTCTCCCAGGCACCAGGAGTGGGAATGTTTATTGCTTAGATTTTATTTGCAATAGTTCATCATCTCATGTTTGTCTTGTAGCTAATGAGAGTGGCCCAAGAGACTTGCCCATATTAACTATAAGACAATGTATAAATTATTTTCTAAAAACTTTGTAAGGAAGAGTCCTAATTTAAAATGTGTAAAAAGTGGTCCCTGTCATGTATGCCAAATGGGCAATCAAACAAGGGCCACCTTTAAAAGTATTGGCTCCAAAGATACTGAAAGATGTCTAATTCTGTTGCATATGGACTTGTTTGGTCCTTTGCCAATTCAGAGCCTAGGTGGGAAATTGTCTACTCTTGTAATTGTTGATGATCACTCAAAGTATACATGAGTATTCTTTCTTAAAAAGAAATCTGATACTCTAGATGTCTTTATAAACTATGTCAAGACAATTCAGAATGAATTACAATGTACTGTGGTCAAAACTAGAACTGACCATGGTACAGAGTTTCAATCTGGTGCCATGACAAAATTTTGTCAAGAATTTGGTATCACCCAAGAATTTCCTCTCCCAAAATTCCACAACAAAATGGAGTGGTTGAGAGAAGGAAAAGGACCTTGATTGAAGAGGGAAGAACATTGCTTAGTGACTCCTCACTCCCAGAATATTTCTGGGCTGAGGCAATCAATACAACTTGTTATGTTCTGAATAGAGCACCCATCAATAAGGCCTGTGGGAAAACCCCCTATGAAGTTCTGAAGGGCAAACAACCAACTATTTCATATTTTAGAATCTTTGGTTGCAAATGTTATGTTTTAAAAAATGGAAAAACTCAACTTACAAAGTTTGCTGAAAAAATGCAATATTGGTGTTCTTGTTGGATATAACTCACATAGTAGAGCCTATATAGTATTCAAGAAGAAGACTCATGTAGTTGAGGAATCAATGCATGTTGTTTTTGATGAGACTAGCCTGCTTTATAAGGCCTGGTCTAACACTCCTTCTCTTGCAGGAAATGATCAAAAGTTGCAAGAGCTGTCCATACAAGACAGACCCAGCTCCAACAGGATTACTTCAAATATTGAAATAATTCAAGATGAAGATGATCAAAATGGTGAAGGACCAGCTATTGTAGAAGAAGTCCAGCAAGGAGCTGATAGAGTGCTTGCAATAACCAGGCATCTGAGGGATCATCCAAGAGATCTGATCATTGGAGATGAACACCAAGGTGTGATCACAAGGAGCATGGGTCACAATGAAGCCCTATTCTTGAGCTTCTTATCTGAGGTTGAGCCAAAGAAGTTTGAGGAAGCCAACCAAGACACCTTCTGGATCCATGCTATGCAAGAGGAATTACATCAATTTAAGAGATGCAAGGTATGGAAGTTGGTGCCGAAACCATAAGGACACAACATTATTGGCACCAAGTGGATCTAAAGAAACAAGCTAGATGAGTATGGTGTCATCATCAAGAATAATGCAAGATTGGTAACAAATGGGTATAAGAAAGAAGAAGGAATAGACTTTGACCAAACCTTTGCCCCAGTTGCAAGGTTGGAAGCAATAAGACTATTCCTTGCCTATGCTACCCACAAGGGTTTCAAAGTCTACCAACTGGATGTCAAGTCTGCATTCCTAAATGGAAATTTGAAGGAAGAGGTATATGTGGAGCAACCCTCAGGTTTGTTCACCCAACTCTTTCTTCTCATGTATATTTACTTAAGAAAGCTTTATATGGTCTAAAGCAAGCCCCAAGGGTCTGGTATGAGACCTTGTCTAGCTTTCTCATCAAGAACAAGTTCTTGAGGGGAAAGATAGATAGTATGTTGTTTCTCAGGGAAACAATGGGCAAGTGTCTCTTAGTCCAAATTTATGTGGATGACTTAATCTTTGGGTCTACTAATGACAACCTTTGCAAAAGGTTTGCAAACCTTATGCGGGGGGGGGGGGGGGGGGGGGGGGGGGGGGGGGGAGTTTGAAACGAGCAGTATGGGATAGCTCAAGTACTTTTAGGCCTTTAAGTGAAACCGTCTGATGAAGGGATATTTTTCTCTCAGACCAAATACACTAGGGAGCTTATTAAGAAATTTGGGATGGAATCAGCTTCCACCATGAAAACTCCCATGGGGTCTAGCATTTCCCTGGACAAGGATGAGACATGAAAACCCTTTGATGAATACATGTACAAATGTATAATTGGATCCTAATTATATCTAACTGCTAGTATACCAGATATTATGTATGCAACATATGTATGTGCTAGGTATCAAGCATGCCCTAAGGAATCTCATTACTCAGCTGCAAATTAAGAGGATTTTGAGATATCTTATGGGCAGCCAACAACTTAGCCTTTGGTACCCTAGAAATAATAATTTCGAACTAATAGGCTTTTCAGATGCTGAATTTGCAGGTTGCAAGGAAGATAGGAAGAGTATAAGTGGGACTTGTTAATTCCTAGGCAGGAGATTGATTTCATGGAGCAGTAAGAAGCAGACCAGTGTGGTTATATCCACTGCTGAGTCTAAATATATAGCTGTTGGGAGCTGCTGTGCACAACTACTATGGATTCAACACCAGCTAGAGGACTACAATCTCAAGGTAAGTCATTCTCCATTGTATTGTGACTCATCCAGTGCAATTTCTATTGCTAAGAATCATGTTTCTCATAGTAGGAGTAAGCACATAGAAATTAGATATAATTTTATTAGGGAACATGTAGAGAGTGAAGATATCTACCTTGAATATGTCTCCACTGACAATCAAGTTGCTGATATCTTTACAAAGCCATTGGATGAAACTAGATTTAATTTCTTTAAAATTGACTTAGGAATGTTAAATGTTGAATAACCATTTACATTTCATTTGATTCTTCATATGTATTATTTACACCTCAATCTTGATAGAACATAGTTGCTACTTAAACACTTAGTGGCATGATAGGTCTACAAATAATCTTACTTAAATGGTTCACTGCTTGTCAGTGTGTTCAACTAAAACAACTGAGAAAGTTTCAGCTGAACCGCTGAGATAGCTGAGATGGTCTCAGCAGTTGATAATACCATGTCCCAACGGTTTAGTATCCTGTCTCAACTGTTTATCACTCTGTCTCAGCAGATCCACTGAGACGGGCTATATTAATTAAATCAATTAAAATTAATATGTCAAATCATCATCACTCTCTAAGGAAAACTTAAACTCAATCCCTATAAATAAGAGCAATGTTAATTAAAACTCTTGCAAACCCTAAACCTAATCCAACCGGCGAGACCAACTCTTAATTCCCCCGTCTCAACGACTCGTTTTTTCTGAAGAAATGGCGCCAAAGAATGCAAAGGACCTTTTGGAAGGTTATGAGATAGTGAGAAATATATTTCAACATGCTCCATATGAAATCAAGAAGGTGATTCATTTACTGAATGCCTAAGGATTATAATATTTTGTTGGGTCCAACGTTTCTTCACTTGACCCGTAGCGCCCTTTCCTACTTTATTAAAGAAAAAGTAGCGCCCTTCCCATCAATCCGGGCTTTTGGGACAGTTGGTTGCAGATGCGCAAATCTCGCACACCGCTATAGGCGGTAGCTAGACTGCGGCACGAAACGGCAGTGTACCGATCGTTCAAGTAATATAAAACGAGGAGCAAATCCCCTAGTATCAAATCTCTCAAGGAACACAGTAAGGTGGAGTTAACGTCCGAGGAAGGACTTGAGATTGACGTCCTTTAATCGGATGGATGCGGAAACGGGGGTTTTGGTTTGTGGAAAATAAAGAGAAAATAACTATAACTACTCCTATGCAATGCCGCTATGCAATGCTTCGCTTGGCGGGATGGAGACTAGGCAGGCCTTGAGCGCGCTGCTTCGCAAGGGCGAATGAACGAGTAGACTAGCGGAATCGAACTATGCAGGCCTTGAGCGCGCTGCTTCGTTAGGCGAATGGATTGCACGGGCCGCTATGCCACGCTTCGCTAGGCGGATGGAAGAGTAGGCATACGGATGAGGGTCGCAAGCACCTCGTCGACAAGCACGCCACTAGCAATTGCTAGTGCGGCACACGAACGTGACGGCGGGATGGAGGATGGAATGGGGCGCACCTCAAGCAACTCAAACAACAAGCATTTCACATAGACATGAAATATATAAAAATACAAACTAGTTTAAGTACTCTACTTCATCATAATACAAAGATCTACACATATACACTTCAATAAGAGAAGAACAAGGCAAGAAATCGACCGAATCCGAAGGCTTGTTGGAGATTCATGGTCGGAATTGCTGGGTTGTCAATCCGTGTCCAAGCTCGGTCAGCAACTGCGTCCGGGGTAGAGAGAGCTGTTACGACTCTCCAATGAACCCGTCTTCTTCGTCTCACGATCCGGTAGAGGTTGCAAACTTCCTCTTGCTTGAAGGTAATGGCGGCTAGATCTCCCTTGAAGCTCTAGGATGAAGGAGGAGGCCGAGAGGAAGCTCCGGCTCAAGATTGGCGTGAAGAATAAGCCCGGAGCACCTCCTGGTGGTGGAAGATGATGCAGGGGGCAGAAGAGGCGAACAGGACTCGAAAACGGCGGAGCAGAAATGTCGTCCGACCTAATTTCGCGGGCTGGATATTTATAGAAAATAGGGCGCACGATCAGTGGCGCACGATCAACTGATCGTGCGCACTGAAAGCTGGTGATCGTGCGCTCTGTGCCCGAAACCTGCAAAACAAAACTGTAGAAAAAATATAATGTGCACGACCGTGCGCAAGATCGTGCGTAGCAAACGCACGACCAAAATCCGAAGCTGTTTTTGGGCAGCAAATGAACTCGCACGATCAGAGGCGCACGAGCAACTGATCGTGCGTGAAGGAAACGCACGATCAGTGGCATTTCAGGCAGAAATTGCCCCCAAACAGACTCCGAGCATCGCACGATCCATGAACTTGCATGAAAACCTCCAGGACTACAGGAAAACAAGGGATCACACCAAGAATGGGCATACATGTGCACTAAGAGTGGAATAATAGATGACTATTAAATATAAATGAAAACAAGCCTAAAGTGTGGTGCAAAGACTAGAAAATCGGCCCAAATGAGTCCGAAAATATGTATATAATTGGGACTCATCACACCCCCAGACTTACCTGTTTGCGCGTCCCGAGCAAACAAATCCCTCAAGCGGATAAGAAAAACATAAGCTGACATAGAAATTGTAAAGCGGAGTACCATGCGAAGTCGCATGCTCATGCGCGTAGAAATACAGTAGACAAAATTCCTAATTATACATATTAGTTTATACTTTTCTAGGGGCATATCTATATATTACATTTACTCAAAAAGTGAATCACGGTGAATCATAAGGTCATACATAGGAAGAAAGTAAACTGAACGTTGAGGCGAGCATTGCCAAAGATCGGGGCTCGAGACAAACTCCATTGAAATCCATCAATGTCGGTGACCATAAGCTTGCCCGTTCGCACTCTCTCCACGACACAGGTTTGACTCAACTGCGTGAATCAATAGGACTTTAGGTTTTAGATGAGGCTTGGGTTTATGTGAGGTATACAATGATAAAAACGACGGCTCAAGCACTAAACCCAAATGAGCTAGCACGGAAAACTATCCTCAAGCACCACAAAAAGATACGCGGGTACACCACACCCCCAGACTTGGACTTGACTACATGGGTGTGTGCACCGCCTACTCCCAAATACAAATCTCAAACAGATTTTTCAATTAAAACACTTTCATTCTTTCTTTTTCTTTTTTTTTTCTTTTCAATTTTTTTTCTTATTTTCTTTTTCTTTCTTTAGCAATTTCAGCAAATTTTCAAGGATGCTCATCCACATTTCCACATTGTACTTCCACAATCAACACCACCAATTTAAAATTTAAACAAAATGCTTGCATTTGGGTGTGCGACTAGGATTGGAGTTTAGGCTTTGGTGAACAATAGTGGAGCTGATCCAAAAGAATGGGGTAGGCACAACTGGGCTAACGAGGATAGAGCGATAGGAATGGGCACAAAAGCTCAACCGGGCCAAAATGATGGCCTATATCACATTCACGCGATTGACTAACCATATACCCATGCTTCAAGAGTCGCTTGGGGCAAGTTCTTAGCCACCGAGAAAGATTATCCTTCCTCCCGACTCAGGCAATACGAGGCTAACGAACGTCTATACACATTCCTATGCTACCGTTTGATTCACACTGGATTCACCAATTTTTGAGTAAAGTAAACAATATCTACGCAAATAGAAAGATATAAACTAAAAGCATAAAAAGAGATTGAATCTACACAAATTTCTATGCGATACACGAGCACTTGACTAGGAGCACTCCAGGAGTCAACATTTTACTCCGCCTCATAATCCTAAGCCAGCACAATGATTTTTTTTTTTCAAATCACACAAAAGAGACAAATTCGACTCGCGACGTGCCAACAGCTAAGCGCACGCTCAAGTGGGTGTTGTGATGCTCTGTGAAGATGAACAAAACAAAATAAATGAGATTAAAATACTTCTAGTATGCAAATGATATGTGCACGTGCAGTGGGTAACACATAGCGGCTCTCCCCCAGACTTAATCTAAACAATCCAACAAAAGATATGGCCATGAAATTCAAAATGAAGCTAAGGGAAGAGAGTACCCAATGCTCAGCAAGTGAGCATACCAAAAGACGCGTGTAAACCAATAAAAAGCTGCAGCATCCGCCAGAAGAATGACCTGCTGGGGTGAGCTCTGCAAAAACAAAAGAAAAAGACAAACTAAAATAAACTACAGCTAACTAAACATGATTAGAAGAAATAAAAATGCAGGAAAAGTAAGATAACTACTGGGGTTATTTTCCTCCCAGCACGACTTATTCAAATTGAAAATAGTTCTAGCTAATGGGTCTATCAAAAGAAAAGTGCATAGGTAACTGTTGTAATATGCGTGTCGGTAGCGGGTACTGATACGGCGATAAAACAGTTACTCCCCTACCTAAATATAAATGCCTGCTCATCACAGGTAGCGGGAATAGGAAGTAAGAAAAGGAGGAGAGCTGGTCCTCACTCATCTCACCACAAAATAAATCCTTGCCCAGCAAGGTGTCATCTCCAAGGAGGCAGCAGGAGGAGAAGGCAATGAGTGGAGCTTCCTCTATGGAGGGGGGATCAACCTCCTCACATGAGAGGATGCTCTCATCATTGACTTGAGCATCATGCTCCAAGTCCTCCTGAGGTACCTGTGAAGACTCAACCTGCACAGGCTCAAATAGAGAAAGGGGATCAAGAAATAAAAAAGAAGAAGAACATGAATAAAAATCGATCGGGGGAGTGGTCCCGGACTCACTCCCATTAGGTTGGGAAAGTAAAATAATGTCGGCATTGTCCTCAATGCCACAAGATTCGACGGGATCGACAGTGACCATGCCTAAGATTTGGACTTCCTCCACCGGTGCTGAGGAAAGCTCCTCTTCACCTAGAAGCTTGTCCTCCTCCATAGGAGCAGGCATAACACATAGATCGCCAGCTTCATCCTGCGACACATCCTCAACAATGTCATCAGAGACGAGTATAGCAGTATGCACAACAGGGGGAGGAGGGGTGCTTGGATAAAAGTCCAGCACTGATTCCTCACAAAGAATCAAATCTACGCTAGGGGATGGATGTACAGGGGAGATGGGCTCAGTCATGTCAGTGCCCAGATCAGCCACACATCTGGTGACCGTGTCCACATCATACCCTTCATAAGATGAAGGTAATATGGCCACATAACCAGATGTTGAGGGTGTGCTGCCAGAAATAGGAGTCAGAACGATCCGGATATCCGGCTTGTCATCCTCATCCAATTGGCGAAGATACTCGACACAGTCCTTCAAGGCATGATCCATGCTCTGACAAAACAAGCACTTCCTTACAGGCTTCTTTGGCACAGCGGGTGCTGAAGCCGAAAAGAAGATTAACGGTAAAGGCGTAGAAGAATAGCCATAGGACTTCCGCGCAGTATATGGAGTACCAGACGAAGTCGGTGCTCCATATGTTGGGACAGGAGTGCTAGGGCTACTATCTCCCTTAGGACATCTATCACTAGCATGAGAGATATCTCCACACCAATGACAACGAATATTAAATGATGACCACATGGTGTGAAGATAAAATGATTCAAAATAAAGACACGATTGTGCACAACACTACACCTAACAGTAAATTACTAAGCAACCTAATAATAACAGGAAAATATAATAAGAAGAACTGAAATAAAATAAAAGATGCAATTTACAAATGAAAAGGGCTTAAATCTCAGATTCTCCCTCTCCAGAAAACTCACACGACTGTGTTCCCCGGCAATGGGGCCAAAAACTTGATGCGCAAATCTCGCACACCGCTATAGGCGGTAGCTAGACTGCGGCACGAAACGGCAGTGTACCGATCATTCAAGTAATATAAAATGAGGAGCAAATCCCCGAGTATCGAATCTATCAAGGAACACAGTAAGGTGGAGTTAACGTCCGAGGAAGGTCTTGAGATTGAAGTCCTTTAATCGGATGGATGCGGAAACGGGGGTTTTGGTTTGTGGAAAATAAAGAGAAAATAACTATAACTACTCCTATGCAATGCCGCTATGCAATGCTTCGCTTGGCGTGATGGAGACTAGGCTGACCTTGAGCGCGCTGCTTCCTAAGGTCGAATGAACGAGTAGACTAGCGGAATCGAACTATGCAGGCCTTGAGCGCGCTGCTTCGTTAGGCGAATGGATTGCACGGGCCGTTATGCCACGCTTCGCTAGTCGGATGGAAGAGTAGGCATACGGATGAGGGTCGCAAGCACCTCGTCGACAAGCACTCCACTAGCAATTGCTAGTGCGGCACACGAACGTGGCGGCGAGATGGAGGATGGAATGGGGCGCACCTCAAGCAACTCAAACAACAAGCATTTCACATAGACATGAAATATATAAAAATACAAAGTAGTTTAAGTGCTCTACTTCATCATAATACAAAGATCTACACATATACAATTCAATAAGAGAAGAACAAGACAAGAAATCGACCGAATCCGAAGGCTTGTTGGAGATTCACGGTCGGAATCGCTGGGTTGTCAATCCGCGTCCAAGCTCGGTCAGCAACTGCGCCCGGGGCAGAGAGAGCTGTCACGACTCTCCAATGAACCCGTCTTCTTTGTCTCACGATCCGGTAGAGGTTGCAAACTTCCTCTTGCTTGAAGGTAATGGCGGCTAGATCTCCCTTGAAGCTCTAGGATGAAGGAGGAGGCCGAGAGAAAGCTCCAGCTCAAGATTGGCGTGAAGAATAAGCCCGGAGCACCTCCTGGTGGTGGAAGATGATGCAGGGGGCGGAAGAGGCGAACATGACTCGAAAACGGCGGAGCAGAAATGTCGTCCGACCTAATTTCGCGGGCTGGATATTTATAAAAAACAGGGCGCACGATCAGTGGCGCACGATCAACTGATCGTGCGCACTGAAAGCTAGTGATCGTGCGCTCTGTGCCCGAAACCTGCAAAACAAAACTGTAGAAAAAATATAAAGCGCATGACCGTGCGCACGATCGTGCGTAGCAAACGCACGACCAAAATCCGAAGCTATTTTTGGGCAGCAAATGAACTCGCATGATCAGAGGCGCACGAGCAACTGATCGTGCGTGAAGGAAACGCACGATCAGTGGCATTTCAGGCAAAAATTGCCCCCAAACAGACTCCGAGCATCGCACGATCCATGAACTTGCATGAAAACCTCCAGGACTACCGGAAAACAAGGGATCACACCAAGAATGGGCATACATGTGCACTAAGAGTGGAATAATAGACGACTATTAAATATAAATGAAAACAAGCCTAAAATGTGGTGCAAAGACTAGAAAATCGGCCCAAATGAGTCCGAAAATATGTATATAATTGGGACTCATCAGTTACGCTTAATCCTACAAGAGGTATCAGATGGAGGTTGCGGGTTTGAGAGGGGGGGGGGGGATTGTTGGGTCCAGCGTTCCTTCACTTGACCCATAGCGCCATTTCCTACTTCCTTAAAAAAAGTAGCGCCCTTCCCATCAGTTCGGGCTTTTGGGACAGTTGGTTGCACTTGATCCTACATATTTGATGTCCGAACCTTCTCCAATTCTCAGAACCGAAGTTCTGGAACTCTACAACAATGTCAAGTTGTCTTCTTCCAAGTCTTTTCTGAAATCAAAGATTGGAAGTGATAAGATAATGATAACCCCAAGGAAGATGGAGAAAGCTTTGCACTTGCCTTCATGCAACAATGATGAAGTTGAAATTTCTGAAAAAGACAAAGAAAAAGCACTGAAATGGTGTAAGTGCAGTGATGATAAGACTAGCTCACTGAAAAGGAAAAACTTTAGCCAAAGAGGCAAGCTCTTGGCTGACATTGTTGGGAAAGCTATTATGTGCAAACCAGGATCACATGACACAATCTCCAAGCAAATTTTTGAGTTGATAACAAGGATCATTCTACAGAAGAAGACCTCCTGGGCTCATGTGTTATTTCAAAGGATCAAAGAATGTCTGCAAGCCCCAAATCTGGGTAGATTATTATCTCTTTACCTCTTGAACACCTATCCTGAAATATTTGACAGTTCAAAAGGGTCAAAGCTTCATTATCTGAAGAGGATGGACATCATAACATTGGATAGATTCACAAGGGTGCTTCCAATGAGTCCACCTTCTATGGCAAAAGAAAGGAGAAAGAGGTTACTCAAAGGACCTAAGAAAGCAAGAATAGTAAGTTCAGAATCTGGATCTGAACACCAAGGAGAGGATTTCTCTGCCCAAGCTAATCTTGAATCAGAGAGCATTCAAAATAAAGAGAAGGATGATGGAGAAGATCGGGTCAAAGACAAATCAGATGCTTCCAATCTTATGGATCTACCAGTTGATGATAATGCATAGGATGTGCCTGCTGCTTCAGAAAGAGATGTTGAAGAGCAATTGGTTTCTTCAGCTGATTTACAAAGTAAGATTGATAAGATCATTTTTAACATTGAAAGATGGATTAGGCTAATTCCTGATGAACCCCCAGGACTATTGGAGAATAGTCAAGACAGTATGAATGCTCCATCTGAGGGGGAGCATGAGAGTCATCCAATGATGAAGGACAGAAGGATGTGCAGGAAGAAGAACATTGCATTAATTCTAAAAATGATATTGAAGATTATGCTGAAGGACTTAGTGATAAAGTTGAGAGGGAGCCTATCCATGCTCAGGATGAGACAATTTCATCCACTCCAGTAGCTGAGACATCCACTCTACTTGAGTGTGATGATCTAGAGAATCAAGACAGAAGCTTACTTCAGCTCAACCAGAAATTTTCCAGCAACCTATCACTTGAATAACAAACCTCAACCTCTACTCATTCAGATGGACATCTTTTAATCTCAATCAAGTCATTGATTGATGGTCAAATGTCTTCAATCAAGGATTATATAGATAAATCAGTTTCAGAAATAAAGGCTGAAGTCTTGGCTGAGATCAAGACTCTCAAAGAGGACACATCCCATCTAAATAGGCAAGTGACCCAGTGGTTTGATCTGGCAGAGAAATCAGTGGTAGGTCAATGCACCATTCTAAGAACTATGGATAAAAGTCTCAAACTTTTAGAACAAGATATGGGTTATGTCAAGAATTATGTAAGTAAAACTGATGAGGTGATAGAGAAAGCTTCCAATCATATTGAAGAATATGTGTGGTCCACAACAACAACCATGATATGAGAAGCTGAGAAGATGAAAGAAGAGCTACAATCTGATTTAGAAAATGCTTTTCAAACGTTATTTGGCTCAATGTTAACAAACTCTCAAGATCTTGGAAAGAAGATAATTGAAGAAGCCAGAAAGGGGGAGGAAAACAATGTTGAGCAAGCTCTAAAGATTCTTCAAGGAATAAGAGTTGCACTCAATCTTCCTCTCCTAGACAAGCCCATACCAGAAGACCTTGATTTCCATACTCAAGCAAGAGCTGAATAGGATGTACAACTTGCAGCTAGAAGAAAAAGAGAAGGAGCTTTGGTGGCTGAAGAATTCATGACCAAGAATAGAGCCGATCAGTCCAAGGACCCAGATTATGAGTACTGTAGTGATGAATCTAAGAAGATAATCATAAATGCTTAGATATGTCATGGACAGCTATGCAAGAACATTGACAACATCTACTTAGCAGAGGAATGGATAAAGCATTTGGAAAGGAATTCCCTAAGGGAAAGAATATTCAAAGAAAATTTTGTGAACAGAGACAATCCCAAAAGGATGCCCTCTAAATGTTTACCAAAGCCTTTCCTGTACTTCAAGATGCAAGAGAACAAAAGGAAGGCGCTGAGATGGCTACTGTTATTGCTACTGCAAAGATTGCTACTAAAGATCAAGATGAAAGTTCTAGTGCTTCCAAGAAAAGAAAAATCTGAACAAATATTTAATTTTCCTTAGATAAAATGTTGCATTGAAAATTGTAATATCCTCTGCAAACATTTTATTACTAATTCAATTGGTATTCCATTTGATATCTGAATCTTATGTTTATAGGCAAATTTTATGTTAAGATTAATATATATTGTGTGTTGCCTATATATATGTTAACAATGATATTGTTATAATTTCATGACTGCTTATTCTACTCTCATTATATGTCATGATATGTCTTATTTTGTTAATGTATCTTAGCATTGATGAATGTTCTGCCTTCTTCAAATATGGGGAGGTTGTTGGGAATATTGCCCTCAATGTTCCCTAGATTTGAAGATGCATCATATACAATGCTAAGTGCATATTGTATTTGATAAGCTATTTTATTTCATGGTAAATACATGCTTAAGTCATTCCAAACCTTGGAATAGTTCTTTATATTTCACAATCAAGAACTGCTGAGATAACAGTTTGGTCTCAGCTGAACCGCTGAGACTCAGCTGGATAGTCGCTAAGAAGAAGTCTGTCTCAGTTGTGCAGCATATGGAGTAAACCGCTGAGAAGACTACCCATTTCAGTGGATCTGCTGAGACGCAGATTATTTCATCCACTGAGACTGAAGCATCCACTGAGACAAATTCAAATGTGAACGTTAATCTGGCGGGATCTATTTCTGGCGCAAGTGACAAGAAAGCAAGATAAGCTTTTCTATTATTGTCCATGCTGTGACAAAACATTCCTTAGAGCCGTTGAAGAATGCTGGAGGTAAAGAGATGGCTAGGGAAAATGGAAAAATACTGATTAAAAAGGAAGAACATTGTTGAAGCTGTACGAAACATCATCTTCTTCCTCCAGTGAATTAATCTCTCTCAAGCTGCAAGTAGATCAATCCAAGAGAGGTAGATAGTTCTTGCTGATTCCATTCAGAAGAACAAGTTGATATTCTTCCCTCTACAAAGGAAGAAGACCAGGTGGAGAAAGGACAAAAGCTGCTGTTATCCAGTCCTGCTTCAAGACAAAATCTGTTGTGGTCTATAACATAAGCATCAAGCTGAAGGTTTAATTTATCTAAACTTATGTTGTAAAAGTAGAATAAACTATTACTATAAGAACACTCTTGTTCTGAGTTTGTAGGGCTGAGTGTCTGAGTTTGTAGGGCTGAGTGCCTGAGTTTGTAGGGCTGAGTGCTTGAGTTGTAGGGCTGTACTCCCAGCCTGAGTTGTAGGGCTTCTTGATAGTCCTGAGTTAGGTGACTAGTAAAGTCACTGAGTTGTAGGAGTAGAGCTACTCTGAGTCGTAGGTCTGATGGCCTGAGGCAGGGTTTTGGAGGAAACCTGAGAGATCCTGAGGGATCTGTGTTGTAAGCTCTTTGAGCTGAGTTATTGGAGGAGATTGCCTTGTCTAACATACTATTAGAAAGGTCTAAAGGAAAAGTGGATGTACCCAGGCCTTGGGAAACCACTATAAATAGTTGTGTGCTTTTGTGTGTTTTGCTCCACTTTGCATAGACAACAAGAATAGCATATTATAAGTAGAAAAAACAAAGAAACCTATTCACCCCTCTTATAGGTGAGTTAGACTACTACCAAGTAAACTATCAGATATCTTGATATATAAACATGTTCATCTTACATTGTCTTTCATGTTCTACACTATACCAAGTTCTATCCTGTTCGGTGCGATTTATATCTCATGAATGGAATTTGCTATTATCAAAATGGGGAGTTTATTGGAACATGCGCACTGCATCTCTCAAGTTTGATAATAACAAATCCCAACCTCAGAGTTTACATTTCGACTAGACAAACCTTCGTTCGACTAGACTAGTCCTCGATCGACCAAACAAGTCTCAGTTCGACCAATCGGTTGGACAAGACTACAATCAGGATCTAACACCTAACGCGGGCACTAGTCGTCGACTAGAAGAATGATTCGCCTTGAAGACTGAAGTCGAATTGAAGAGAATCATCTTGATGAATTCTACCACTAGCGCTAGCCTTAACACAGAGTGTTAGCGTAATCATTTAGAAAGGAGGATCAACTGGATTCGACCTGACTGGATTTGACTAGATTGGATTCGACTAGACTGGATTCGCCTAGACGGGATTCGACTAAACGGGATTTGACTTGACTAGATTCGACTAGACTTTATTCAACTAGCTAGACTGGATCTGACTAAACTAGATTCAGCAAGAAGTGGACAAATCACCTAGGTGACTACCGCTGCGTGCTAGTTCTATGGCGCCACGCTATCTTGCATCCACGTCACCGATCAATGTGCTTAATGCAGGAAAGTGGCAACGGACAGAGAAGGAAAGATCACTACCGCTCTGCAGTAGTACCTACCGCCTTGCGATAACAGAGGCTTGTAAGGAAAGGATTGCCATCTTCGTTTTCTGTTGAAGACCACCTGTCAAGATGAAAAAACAAGCGGAACTACCGCGCTGCGCTAGCACTACCGCTCCGCGCTAACAGATGAAGGTAGAGGAATTCTTTGTCCCCTTTCTTTCATGGAGCACAACGGCTGGAGAAAGACGCATACACGGAGCCAGCCGGTCCTCAGGGGGAGAGTCAGTATAGAAACCACCAGAGAGTGTAATTCATCACCTCTAATCTCCGCTTCATGGAGATCGAGTTTTGAACTTGTAAACATTATTTTATTATTCAATGAAATCAAGTATTATATTTCTGATTTGCAATTGCATCTGTGTCTGAAGTATTCATTGCGTATGTGCTGAAAAGATAACATGTAGTTAAAGAATACGGTTTCTATTGATACCGCCGACAATAGTATTAATGCCCCGCGCTAGCATCCAGAAAGCATGTTTTCTCCGCAGAAAGTCTTAAATCTCCAGTGGATGTTTAAAAACCTTATTCACCCCCTCTAAGGTTGGCCACCAGATCCAACAATAATGTTTATGAACATTAGAATGATTGAATTGATCTTTTGATTTATTATGATAGATGCATGGTAATTCTATCGTTATGATACATGATTAGAGACAAACAAGCATAAGACATCAAGTATACATAACATAAGATTGATAGACCACAATGATGTTTGTGATGTAAAGCATGGCCATTCATATTCATCCTATTCAATTTATTATGTTGCAAGCTTATGCAAGGTGAATGTGTCATAAAATATCATTCATAAGATGCAATAATAATAATATTTTCCCAACACTAGAATTACAACAAAGAGGAGACACAATGAGGTAGTGCATCTATTTCAGGGAGCTATCGCCCAACAGTAGGAGATACCACCGACGGTAACAGTGAAATCAAAAAACATGCATATATCAATTTATAGTAAAATATGTGAGTTTTAATATGCATTATATGTGTTTCCCATGCATATGTGAGCATGTAAGATGGTTAGAAAGAAAGATAAAAGCACCAAAAACATACAAAAACAAAAGAAGAAAAAAAGAGAGTCATTTTTATTTTATTTTTGGGTTTGACTAGAGAGCAAAAAGAGTTTGATAAATTTGTTATCATTGTGAAGTAACCAACCATAGCATGAAGAAATCTCCCTAGCCAATCAATAATCTCAAAGTACATGAAAACATGATTAGGAAACCCATATAGATCCAAAAGTTTTGGATAATGAAATTTTGGGAACCCAAATTCTATGAGAAGTGAAAGGTTTAGATTTAATCTTACAATAAGATAATTATTGATGCCAAAATTTTCACCAACTTCCACACTCAGCGACGGGTTAGGTGGACCATGGGGGAATCTGGAACCATAAGTTATCAGTTAATAACCCTTGAGGGTCGGATGAGCAGAGCACATAAAAGAGCTTGCAGCTAGCAGCAACGAACACCTGATATGATCGCAACAATGAATACCTCTTGCTCAAACCACGGTAAAACCAAAATACACATAAATTGATTAGGTTTTTGAAAAGCGAACTCAAATTTAAGCGTGCAAATGGTAAAGGCTTTTAGGCTGTGGTGATAAGATGGTAGAGGTGAATCGAGTGAAATGGTGTGCGACTCAAAATGGCTTGCAATAGTTGGCGAGTAGGACACGGTAGAAAAGCTCAAACAATCCAATTAATGGCCTACATTTTCATTTAGCTAATTCGACCTATGCACACACTTTGAGAATCGCTCAGGGAAAGTTCTAGACACCGAGAAAGGATACCATTTCACAACGTCCCGACAATAGCTCTCTAGAGCTTGTCACACACATCTCCTCACCGATTGGCGGACAAGATCATCTTCTAATTAATTAGAAGTGATTATTATGCGCATATACAAACTACAAAAATATAAAATCAATTATGCATAGAGAATTAAGTTAATTAGGATTCCTACTCGAGTGCACGTGCACTATACTATACATTCATTAATTCACTATTTAAACAAACTATTTCGAATTCTATCCCCCACACCGAAATGTGACTCGCTACAAGACTTAACAAAAATATATGTGACATGTGCGCGCAACGGTGTGTGCGGATGAAAAGAAAAAATGGAGCAATAAAATAAATCATGGATAAAGCTATACTACGTGATGTGCGCGTGGTAACCGAGATACTCTCCCCCAGACTTAAACAATGCTACATGATAAGATTAAATATTGAAATAACATTTGAGAGAGGGATTCATTACCCAACCGGTGCTTTTATCCATGTTTTGTTAAAAATCTGCTCCAAAGATGTGCGCCGTCAAAAATTTAGCTTGCAAGTAACCGCGAACGCCGTGATCTATAATTAAAGTAGAAAAAGCAATAACACAACTAAGTTAAAAGCAAAACCCACATAACAAATATGGGGTGTCTCCTAGCAGCTGTTTTATTTAACGTCCTTAAGCTATACATAAATACATGTATTAGCATTAATAGACCAAAGTAATCAAAATAGAACCCCAAAGGAACTAATTATTGGAATAGAATTAAGGTTCAACTATTACACGATATTAAACAAAAAGACCAAACGATGACTAAACTACAGGATCGATCAAATCAATGATTTGACATTCCTCTGCCACGGTGCCACCATCGTAGATCTTCAATCGGTGGCCATTTACCTTGAATGTTCCCTCATTTTCTCCACGGATTTCAATAGCACCAAACGATGAAACATTGATAACTGTGAAAGGACCGCTCCTTCGGGATTTCAGCTTTGCAGGAAAGAGTCGAAGATGGGAGTTATATAACAGTACACGATCTTTGGGCTTGAAATCTTTAGGTATAATGTGCCGATCTTGCCCCCGTTTTGTCCTTTCTTTATAAATATGCGCATTCTCGTAAGATAGCTTCCTGAATTCCTCTAGATCATTTAATTGAAGTAGACGCTTGTTCGGGTGTGCAAAAATAACCAAAGAACCGAGAACCGAACCGAAACCGAACCGAACGGTTCGGGTCAGTTCCAAAAATGTTCGGTTCGGGTCCGATTCCCATAATAAAAGAACCGACCATTCGGTTCGGTTCCCGATTCCATTGGTCGGGTACCCAGAACCGATCCGAGAACCGAAAATCAATTCTAAGGAATTTTTTTTGAGACAACGGTTATAGTCGTATGACTTCGTACGATAATATGATTGAGAATATAGTCGTATGACTAAAGAAAATATTTTTGAACTCGTGTAGTTGTATGACTTCAATGTTATAGAGAGACATGATTCAATTATTTTGAAACATTGGTAGTTGGAAGAGTTATTTTTTAATTATGTTGAGACATGAATAGAACCGAGAACCGAATCGGAACCAAACCGAAGTGAACCGTTCGGATCCGATTCTATACTTTAGGACTGTGGGTCAGTTCCGATTCCAAAAATTTAGAACTGAATCTATATGGGTCGGTTCTTGGTTTTGGGTGGAACCGAACCGAACCGATCTGAGTTGCACCCCTAGCGGCGACGGTGAAATCCATATTCAGCATTTTCATGGCCCACAAAGCCTTGTGTTCATCCATAGAATAAGTGGAAGCCTTAGGTACCCAGATTTGTTTTAAAAGATTTTATTTTATTTTCCTGCAAGAACTAGATGTGTGACCTAACCTATAACAGTTTGCACACGAAATAAAGGGGGTTGAGACCCTTTTCTGGAAAATTTTCTTGCTGGAAGAAATTGGATTTACAGAAGAAAAACATTTTGAAAAAGAGAATTCAGGTTTCTGGTATGAGGTGCTAGCGCCGGCATTAGTGGCTAGCGCGGGGTGGTAGCCCTCACCTCGATATCCGAGCCCAAATTTTCTAGAACCATGGCACTGGTTCCCTAAAATCATTTTCAGTGATTTTTGGCCTATTCCAAATTTTTTAATGGCCATGGTGAGATCATGAACTTGTGCTTTAAGTGAAGAATTTTCTTTCACAAGCATGACACACCTATTTTCAAAACCTTTTTTTTATTATTTTTGATTTGCAAAAAAGAGGCTTCTAATTTCCTTTCTAATTCCCCCTTCTCTTTTGTAAGAGTTTTGGCATGCGAGAGGGCTTTAGAAAGTGACTCTTCAATATCTTTTGCCAATTTAGTGGAGTGATCACACTCTTGGCAAGGAACCTTTCTCTTTTCTAAAACAATTACCTTTTTGGATAGCTTTTGATTTTCTTTAATAAGAGATTCATTTTCACGATTCAATAAAATACTATCTTTCATATTTTTATCAAAAGCTTTGCAAGTTTCAAGGAATTCATTAAAGAGTTCATCATAAGTGGGAGGAGTTACCTCAGTGTCACTAAGAACACTGGTGTCGTCGCCGTCATTTCCATGTCCCATGAGGCACATGTTTGCTTCCTCATCTTAACTTGATGAAGACCCGCTTGATTCTTCGGAGGAGGAGGAGGAGTCATCCCATGTTTTAGCTTTTAGCACTTTCTTCTTCTCCTTCCCTTTGTGCCGCTTTTCTTTCTTCTCCTTCAAGAACTTTGGGCACTGGATCCGAATGTGCCCGGTCTTCCTACAATGAAAGCATTCCGGTGGAGGTCTTTCTTCTTCATCGTCGCTCTCCTTTTCCTTCTTTGATGATGACCCTTTCCATCTTCCATCCTTTTGGATAAATTTCCGGAAAGTGTTTCGCCTTTCCGGATTTCGCATGAACTTTCAGAAGTTCTTCACCAAAAGACTTTCTTCATCTTCATACTCATCCTCTTGGCACTCCTTCTTTGATTTTAATGCCAACACCTTCTTATTTGGCTCCTTGTTGTATTCATCATGTTGGATTTTGAGTTCTACCTCATGGGTTTTGAGATTCCCAATGAGGCTCTCAACTTGGAGCGTCCACAGATTGTGCGATTCTGAAATGTCTGTCACCTTCAGGTTGAATTTTGGTGGAAGGGAACGAAGGATCTTTCGGACCAAGTCGCCGTTGGAGAAGGTCTTTCCAAGTGCTTTGGAGGCATTGACGATCTTGGTGAAGCGTGTGTACATGGCATCAACATCTTCACTTTCATCCATCGTGAATTTTTGATATTCCGACTCAAGTTGGAAAAGCTTTGAATCTTTAACCTGCGATGTACCTTCATGAGTAACTTCCAAATGATTCCAAATTTCATAAGCAGTAGTACATGCAGAACTTTTATTAAATTCATTTCGATCTAACGCACAAAATAAAACATTCCTGGCCTTGGCGTTGTTTTTGCATTTTAGCTTATCCCTATCATCCCATTTATCTTTTGGTTTCTCTAAAGTTATCTCTCCAACTACACATGTAGGAGGAGAGTATTCCTCTTCGACCATATTCCATACCTCAATATCTAGGGCCATAAGAAAACAACGCATCCTATTTTTCCAATAATTATAATTTGACCCGGTAAAGAGTGGAGGTCAACTAATTCCCTGACCCTCGGAAAAAGCGAGATCATAAGATGCCATTATTCCTGGTTTTTAAACCGTTTGAAATAACCTCCCTCTGATACCACTTGTTGGTTCGATTGACGCCTTTAGAGGGGGGGGGGGGGGGGGGGGTGAATAAGGGAATAAAATTCTTTGTAAAGTTTTACTAAATTATTTATAGAAAATTCGAACAAAATAACAATTTATCTTAAAGGAGAAAACAATTGTAATTTGCAATTCTATAAATTATGCCAAATGATAAAAATCAAGTAAACACAAAAAGAGACATGATTATATTATATGAAAAAAGTGTTTACATAAATTTGATTTCCATATCGCTAGAAATCGTAGGCGTACAAATGTAAATATCTTTTCCTTTTCTATACCGACTTGTATCCCCACAAACCGGTTGGCTTTAGCCTATCCTTCCCCGGATAAGGCCTCAAGCCCCCTAGATCTAATCACCTAGAACTAGTCGCCAACACAAGACGAATTCCTCCCTAAGTCCTACCCAGACCTAGTCGCCAACACAAGGTGAATTCTCTAAACAATTAAAAGAAAATATATGGAATGAAAATAAATATAACAATAATGAAACTCCCTATATGAGATCTCTGAAGATGAGGATGAAGGATCACTGTAGCATAAGCGAGGTTGAAGTGATCGTTCTTCGGATGCACCGTGGTGGCTTCCTTCTCCAGAAATCCTCCTTGGCTTTGAGTGGGAGATGAACTTTCGGCAGAGTAGCAGCTCTGGAAATTTGGCACAAGTAATCTCTCTGGAAGCACTCCCTGAAAACGAGAGAGAGCCCATCAATTTATAGAACTTGAAGATAGCGCCTGCAGTAGCGTTCGTGTGGAGCGGTTGCGAAACCGTTGGCGGCGTGGCGCTGTGCACGATCTTGAGATAGCGCCAGACGGTTGCGCTAGCGGTAGCGTTGGTGTGGAGCAATTTCGTCGAACGGAATTTTCGTCGAATGAAATTTTCGTCGAACGCAGGCAAATTCGTCGAACAAAATTTTCGTCGAACGCAGGCAAATTCGTCGAACGGAACTTGAGCTAGCGCCTGGCGATAGCTCTAACGCTGGCGGTAGCTCTAACGCTGGCGGTAGTGTAGTATTCCAGATGTTTGAATTTAGCTACTTTCTACCTGTGGAGTATTGCACCTATAGTTCCTGCACACTATAAACACATGACAAGCAAGATCAAATACAATTTGGGATTTGTTATTCTCAAACAAAGGGATGTGACACACATGTCCAACAATCTCCCCCTTTTGATAATAACAAATCCTCTTAGCAAGAAATCAACAATATTGTTTATAGTATATGATAAGCAAGATGATAGTGCAACTATAGTATATGATAAGCATGATGATATGCATACTCCCCCTATCTTAATGCTCCCCCTACATAAATGCAATTTATGTTTTACTCCCCCTAAATGATAGATTACATGAATTATTCTCCCCTTAATCTTCTATATTTCTCCTATATAGATTTCTTCAATTAATCTCCCCCTTTTGGTATTATCAAAAGAAGGTGGGGTGAGGGTAGTTAGGAGGCATTTCTTTAATCTAGTTATAAATCATGATCGAGCTTTTGTAATGTATGAAATGATAAAGATTTTAAGCATAGTATATATAAGAGATTTCAAATAAAAAGATAAGAGTTGTAAGAAAGCGGAAGATTATAAGAAACATCTTTTTGTAAGCATGAAAGCATAAGTAAAAATATGAGTTTTAGTTCAAAAATGAAAGATGTTTTAACCTTTTTGAAATCTCAACGTCTTTCATAGAGATACCAAGCATGAAATGAACATATCAAATAAATATTATACTTCAATGTTACTTAATTTTAAGTTCAAGAGATACCAAAATATTGTAGAGATCATGCTAGGTTATCTAGTGCATTTCTTAAATAAAGAGTAGTATAGATAAAGCATTAGAATCCAATACTCATGAGAAGAAGTGTTATGAAAGATAATGATGTGCACATAAGTGTATTTTGAGCAATGTTAACAATTGATTTAAATCACAAAATACAAGACATATGTAGAGTAAAGTGCACAATAAAACACAAGTAAATTACTTTCACACACTTTTAATGCACATAATTTTTAACAAAGTGGTGTAATAACCAAGGTTTGCACAAGACACTTTACTATTCTTTCCAAGGTGCTCAACCTCACAATGCTTATGAAGACTTATCAGGAGGTTCAAGTAGTGCTTGGTGGAGTTATATTTGTCTACATATATAATTTTTTTGTTCATATTTATGAGACAACATTCTCCGAATACACTTGTTTTGCATACCCAATTTTTTAAACTTAACCACTTTTCTAAATTTCATAAGTGCAATTCAAATGTAGTGTAGGCAATAAACTTATGCAAGTTTTAATTCATTGTGCAAATACAATACACATGCAAGCATTTTTAGATTTAAACACACATGTTGATTGCCAAAATAAGTGAGTGAAAGGTATCATTATTAATCATAATACATTTACTCATACATAGAGGCATGCTAAGCTTGGTTCTACACATATTTTTCAATACAATTGATGAACTTTAAATAGATATATCAAAGCATGATAAACAAAACAATGTTCATAGTAATTTCAAGGAATAAATTTTAACATTGTAAAAAATTCTAAATAATAGAATTCATTCATGCTTGATATTAGCAATAAAGATCATACAGTTTTTTTGTTGTTTTGAAATTTTTTTTAATGAAATAAAAACAGAAAAATCACACAAACATATTTTTGTATTTTTGAATTTTGAATTTTTTTAGTTGATTTTTCATAATACAAATAAAACAAAAATAAAAGAGACAGAAACACAAAAATAAATTAGTACATATAAACTAACATATTTTTAAGGATTTTTAGAAATTTTGAAAATCACAAAATTCAAACATTCACGCTAGCGCTGGCGCTAACGCTAGCGCTGGAAACAGTACACGATTTTGTAAGAATTTTAAAAATCTGATTTTTGATATTGATTAGGGGTCTTAAGAGTAGTCTTATGCAGAAATTTTGTAATTTTCAGAGATGTCTTGACTGCTCAAATTGCATAAAACATTAGCGTTTAACATGTTATTCATCCTAAGATGTCTAAGACTCCTAATTCCAACCATAACATTTGAAACCTTGCATCGGGAAGAGGTTTAGTAAATATATCAGCAAGTTGAGAGTCCGTGCCAATGAAACTAATCCTTATATTTTCCTTTTTAATGTGATCCCTTATGAAATGATGACACACATCTATATGTTTGGATCTAGAGTGGTGTACCGGATTATTTGTGAGATTAATGACACTTTTGTTGTCACATTTTAATTCAATAAGTTTTAGATGAAAACCAAAGTCCTCTAAAGTTTGGCTCATCCATAGTGCTTGTGCACAACAACTCCCTAATGCAATGTATTCGGCCTCCGTGGTGGAGAGAGCAACCAAATTTTGTTTCCTACTAGACCATGCAACTAATGAAGGTCCTAGAAAATGACAAGTACCACTAGTGGTTTTTCTATCAAGTGAACAACCGGCATAGTCCGAGTCGGTGTAGCCGTGAAGTATAAATGAATTATTGTGCGGGTACCATAATCCTAGTCTAGACGACCCAATGAGATATCTAAAAATTTGTTTTACCACTTTTAAATGAGATTCTTTTGGATTGGCTTGAAATCGAGCACATAAGCATACGACAAACATAATATCGGGTCTAGTTGCACTTAAATAAAGTAGAGATCCTATCATACCTCTATATAAAGTTTGATCTATAGAAATTCCTGATTCATCTTTTCCTAATTTTAGTGATGCACTCATTGGTGTAGAAGCATGTTTAAGGTTTTCAAATCCAAAACGTTTAAGCATATCATGGACACATTTAGTTTGACATACAAAGATACCATCAATTCTTTGTGATATTTGAAAACCAAGGAAATAAGAAAGTTCTCCTACAAGACTCATTTCAAATTCATTTTTCATCACTAAAATAACTTCTTTACACATTTCTTCATCAGTAGATCCAAAAATAATATCATCAACATATATTTGTAAAATAATTATATCATCATTGTTGTGCTTAATGAAGAGAGTATTATCCGCACTTCCCATAATATAACCGTGCTTTAATAAAAATGATGTAAGTATTTCATACCATGCACGGGGCGCTTGTTTTAAACCATAAAGTGCTTTCTCTAGTTTATAAACATGATTTGGAAATTTTTCACTAATAAAACCTGGGGGGTTGTTCAACATAAACTTCTTCTTTTACAAACCCGTTTAGAAAAGCACTTTTCACATCCATTTGAAATAGTTTTATTCTTTTAAAGCTTGCAAATGCTAGAAAAATTCTTATAGACTCTAATCTAGCAACGGGTGCAAAAGATTCATCAAATCTATCCCCTCGATTTGAGAATATCCTTGTGCTACTAATTGTGCTTTATTTCTAGAGATTCTTGACTCACTATCTAATTTATTTTTAAAAATCCATTTTACACCTACAACCGGGTGATTAGATGGTCTTTCAACTAATTTCCAAACATTATGTCGCTCAAATTGTTCTAACTCTTCATTCAAAGCCAAAAACCAAAATTCATCATTTAAAGCAGTAGAAACGTTTTTTGGTTCTATTTTGGAAAGAAAACAAATATTTGAAAAAGATTCATGAAGAGAAGAGCGAGTTCTTACCCCGATGGATGGTTCACCAATTATCAATTCCTGTGGATGATCCTTTGTGAATTTCAAGGCACTTGGAGGTACATATTCATTTTCCTTGACCTCCTCTTCTTCTTCTTTGGAAGGTTCCTCATCACCATGCTCCAAAGGTTGTAAGAGATCATCCTCGTTGCTTGCGGAAAGTTTTTCTACACAAGGAACAAACTCATCAAATTTTACATTTATTGACTCTTCAACTCTACTAGTTCTTTTATTAAAAATTCTATTAGCTTTACTAGTTGAAGAGTACCCAAGAAAAGTTCCTTCATCACATTTTTCATCAAACTTTCCCAAGCTATCTTTTGTATTCAAAATAAAACATTTACAACCAAAAACTTTGAAATAAGATACATTAGGCTTCTTTTGAAAATAGAGTTCATATGGTGTGAGATTAAGAGATGGGCGAAGCATGATTCTATTCAAAACATAACATGATGTACTTACGGCTTCGGCCCAAAAGGACTTAGGTAAATTATATTCACATAACATAGTGCGTGCTAGTTCTTGAAGTGTCCTATTCTTTCTTTCTACAACACCTTTTGTTGTGGCGTGCGTGGAGCAGAGAACTCATGTTTAATGCCTAACATATCACAAAAGGATGTAAATTTTTCATTTTCAAATTCTCCTCCATGATCCGAGCGAATGCATTTAATTTTCAAATCACTTTCATTTTGAATACGAATACATAATTTTGCAAATTCACAAAACACATCGGATTTGGAAGAAAGAAATAATGTCCAACAATATCTTGAAAAATCATCTATTAAAACATATGTATATAATCTACCACCAAGATTTACAGTGTTAACGGGACCAAAAAGATCCATATGAATTATTTGCAAGGGTCTTGTAGTAGAAATAAAATTTTTACTTTTGAAAGAGGATCTAGAAAATTTACCTTTTTGACATGGTGAACAAAGTGAAGGTAAAGTTCCATTTAATCTAGGCAATCCTCTAATTAAATGACTTTTGGCAAGTTTTACAATGAGCTTTGTGCTAGCATGTCCTAGTCTTCTATGCCAAAGTTCTATTTCATCATTTTTGGTGATAAAGCATTTTATAGATGATTTAGAAAGATCATGAAAAGAAACTATATAAACATTATGTATTCTTGGTGCAGTTAGTAAAATATCTTTTGTAGTAGGATTAGATATTTTGCATAGATTTGTGGAAGATTCAAATAACACATCTAATCCTTTATCACATAATTGGCTAATAGAAATTTAGTTGTGTTTTAATCCTTTCACATAAAAAACATTAGATATAGTAAAGGATTTGTTACCAACAGTACCAATTCCCATGATTCTTCCTTTTTCGTTATCACCAAACGTCACGATCCCTCCCTTTTTATTTTCTAGGCTAAGGAACTTTGCTTTACTGCCCGTCATGTGCTTGGAGCATCCCGAATCCAAGTAGCACACGTCTTCATTGTCCTTAGCCTGCCTGCACATCTAGAAAGAAGATGAGAGTAAAGATCCGGATACCCAAGTGGTACCACCCATAGAATAAGTGGAAGCCTTAGGTACCCAGATTTATTTTAAAGTATTTTGTTTTATTTTCCTGCAAGAACTAGATGTGTGACCTAACCTATAACAGTTTGCACACGAAATAAAGGGGGTTGAGACCCTTTTCTGGAAACTTTTCTTGCTGGAAGAAATTGGATTTACAGAAGAAAAACATTTTGAAAAAGAGAATTCAGGTTTCTGGTATGAGGTGCTAGCGCCAGGCGGTAGCCCTCACCTCAATATCTGAGCCCAAATTTTCCAGAACCATAGCACTGGTTCCCTAAAACCATTTCCAGTGATTTTTGGCCTATTCCAAAATTTTTAATGGCCATGGTGAGATCATGAACTTGTGCTTTAAGTGAAGAATTTTCTTTCACAAGCATGACACACCTATTTTCAAAATATTTTTTTATTATTTTTGATTTGCAAAAAAGAGGCTTCTAATTTCCTTTCTAATCCCCCCTTCTCTTTTGTAAGAGTTTTGGCATGCGAGAGGGCTTTAGAAAGTGACTCTTCAATATCTTTTGCCAATTTAGTGGAGTGATCACACTCTTGGCAAGAAACCTTTCTCTTTTCTAAAACAATTACCTTTTTGGAAAGCTTTTGATTTTCTTTAATAAGAGATTCATTTTCACGATTCAATAAAATACTATCTTCATATTTTTATCAAAAGCTTTGCAAGTTTCAAGGAATTCATTAAAGAGTTCATCATAAGTGGGAGGAGTTACCTCAGTGTCACTAAGAATACTGGTGTCGTCGCCGTCGTTTCCTTGTCCCATAAGGCACATGTTTGCTTCCTCATCTTCGCTTGATGAAGACCCGCTTGATTCTTTGGAGGAGGAGGAGGAGTCATCCCATGTTCTAGCTTTTAGCACTTTCTTCTTCTCCTTCCCTTTGTGCTGCTTTTCTTTCTTCTCCTTCAAGAACTTTGGGCACTGGCTCCGAATGTGCCCGGTCTTCCTACAATGAAAGCATTCCGGTGGAGGTCTTTCTTCTTCATCGTCGCTCTCCTTTTCCTTCTTCGAGGACGACCCTTTCCATCTTCCATCCTTTTGGATAAATTTCCGGAAAGTGTTTCGCCTTTCCGGATTTCGCATGAACTTTCAGAAGTTCTTCACCAAAAGACTTTCTTCATCTTCATACTCATCCTCTTTGCACTCCTTCTTTGATTTTAATGCCAACGCCTTCTTCTTTGGATCCTTGTTGTATTCATCATGTTGGATTTTCAGTTCTACCTCATGGGTTTTGAGATTCCCAATGAGGCTCTCAAATTGGAGCGTCCTTAGATTGTGCGATTCTGAAATGGCCGTCACCTCGGGTTGAATTTTGGTGGAAGGGAATGAAGGATTTTTCGGACCAAGTCACCATTGGAGAAGGTCTTTCCAAGTTCTTTGGAGGCATTACCGATCTTGGTGAAGCGCGTGTACATGGCATCAACATCTTCACTTTCATCCATCCTGAATTTTTCATATTCCGACTCAAGTTGGAAAAGCTTTGAATCTTTAACCTGCGATGTACCTTCATGAGTAACTTCCAAATGATTCCAAATTTCATAAGCAGTAGTACATGCAGAAATTCTATTAAATTCATTTCGATCTAACGCACAAAATAAAGCATTCATGGCCTTGGCGTGGTTTTTGCATTTTAGCTTATCCCCATCATCCCATTTATCTTTTGGTTTCTCTAAAGTTATCTCTCCAACTACACAAGCAGGAGGAGAGTATTCCTCTTCGACCATATTCCATACCTCAAAATCTAGGGTCATAAGAAAACAACGCATCCTATTTTTCCAATAATTATAATCTGACCCGGTAAAGAGTGGAGGTCTACTAATTCCCTGACCCTCGGAAAAAGCGAGATCATAAGACGCCATTATTCCTGGTTTTTAAACCGTTTGGAATAACCTACGCTCTGATACCACTTGTTGGATCGATTGGCGCCCTTAGAGGGGGGGGGGGGTGAATAAGGGAATAAAATTCTTTATAAATTTTTACTAAATTGTTTAGAGAAAATTAGAACAAATTAATAATTTATCTCAAAGGAGGAAACAATTGTAATTTGCAATTCAATAAATTATGCCAAATGATAGAAATCAAGTAAACACAAAAAGAGACATGATTATATTATATGAAAAAAGTGTTTACATAAATTTGATTTCCATATCGCTAGAAATCGGAGGCGTACAAATGTAAATATCTTTTCCTTTTCTATACCGACTTGTATCCCCACAAACCGGTTGGCTTTAGCCTATCCTTCCCCGGATAAGGCCTCAAGCCCCCTAGATCTAATCACCTAGAACTAGTCGCCAACACAAGGCGAATTCCTCCCTAAGTCCAACCAAGACCTAGTCGCCAACACAAGGCGAATTCTCTAAACGGTTAAAAGAAAATATATGGAATGAAAATAAATATAACAATAATGAAACTCCCTATATGAGATCTCTGAAGATGAGGATGAAGGATCGCTGTAGCATAAGCGAGGTTGAAGCGATCGTTCTTCGAATGCACCGTGGTGGCTTCCTTCTCCAGAAATCCTCTTTGGCTTTGAGTGGGAGATGAACTTTCGGCAGAGTAGCAGCTCTGGAAATTTGGCACAAGTAATCTCTCTGGAAGCACTCCCTGAAAACGAGAGAGAGCCCATCAATTTATGGAACTTGAAGATAACGCCTGCGGTAGCTCCTAGCGCCTGCGGTAGCGTTCGTGCGGAGCGGTTGCGAAACCATTGGCGGCGTGGCGCTGTGCACGATCTTGAGATAGCGCCAGGCGGTAGCGCTAGCGTTCGTGTGGAGCAATTTCATCGAACGGAATTTTCGTCGAACGAAATTTTCGTCGAACGCAGGCAAATTCGTCGAACGGAATTTTCGTCGAACGGAACTTTCGTCGAACGCAGGCAAATTCGTCGAACGGAACTTGAGCTAGCGCCTGGCGGTCGCTCTAACGCTGGCGGTAGTGCATTCTTCTAGATGTTTGAATTCAGCTGCTTTCTACCTGTGGAGTATTGCACCTATAGTTCCTGTACACTATAAACACACGACAAGCAAGATCAAATACAATTTGGGATTTATTATTCTCAAACAAAGGGATGTGACACACATGTACAACAACCGCAACCCCCCTCTCTCTCTCCCTCCATCCCACTCTCTCTCTATGAGGCATGCACGTACCTCTCTCTCCCGCTCTCTCTTCGCCGCCACTAAGCCTCGCCGCGCACCTCGCAGGCCCCCCGCCGCACCTACCCGGCACGGCACCGGCTGAGCCCAGGCATGCACCTCCCCATCGTGGGGTGCGGCCAAGGCTGCACCCCCTTGGGTGTGTGATGTAACGCCCCGGTTTTTTTTTTCTTATAACTATTTTATTTAAAGCATATGAAATTTATGATAATCATTCGAAGGCGAGATTTTAATTAAGGATGGCGATGCGTAGGGGCGTTACCTTTCAGAATCGGCGTCGTCATCCGACGTTTTGTTTCTAGAAAGAGGCTTATGTGGGTATAAGTATATGTAAGTTTTTGTCGTATAAAATTTCTTATATAGGTATATATACAAGTTATATTTTTATATACATATATATAAAAGATTGCTTATTATATAAGTACATATATTTTATTTAGTATATATATACACGTATATATGTATACATATAGAATTAGGCCGGTACAAGTATTCACATATTAGCGTACTGTTATAAATGTATACGAATATAGATATTTATATGTGTTTGCGTGCATGAGCGGATCCAGAGGGGGGCCCTAGGGACACTGGCCCCCCCCATTATTTTTCGAAAATTGCTTTAAGGCCACAAAAATTTGGATATCCGCACATATAATTTTGGCTAATCGCACATCAATCATAGCCTAATATCTAATTTCTCCCGACTCTGGCCCCCCCATTATTTCTCATTCTTATTTCCGATTCGCCTTCCGCCTTTCGTCAGTTTCGTGACCTTGCCGACCTCGACGGCTCGACCTGCAGAGGTTTTCGATCCGGAAGCGCCGAAGCGGGAAGCTTGCCTACCTCGACGGCTCGACCTGCATGCTGCAGAAGTTTTCGATCCGGAAGCGGGAAGCCGACCTAGTCTCTTTCTCCTTTTCAAGTTCGACGACGAACGGAGAAGATTTGACCTTGCCGACGCTTGGAGGTTCAGATCTGAGCGAACCAAGGATCAGTTGTTTTCTTGTTGAGAAGATTTGGAGAAGATTTGACCTTGCCGACCCGCAGAGGTTTTCGATCTGGTTTTTCTTGTGGTGGGCTCCCATCTTCAACATCAGGTTACAGGTATATGATGTATTCTTCAATCTTCATGGATAGAAATAGAGAGATTAATCTATATCTTATTTCAACTTGACAACTACATTGTCGATATGAAAAGTGATGAGAGATTTTCTAATTTGAAGGACCTTGGTCATCTATCTACGAAGCTTGTTGAAACTGGTAAATATGTTGCTTATCAACAAATCTACAAACTTTTGAAATTTGTATTGATTCTTCCCGTGGCTACTGCAAGTGTGGAAAGAGTTTTCTCAGGCATGAATTATGTGAAGAACAAGTTGCGCAATAGTATGGGCGATCAAATGTTGAATGATTGTCTAGTCACTTTTATTGAGCGAGAGACGTTTTTGAAAGTAACTGATGATGATGTTATCGATCGTTTTCAAAAAATGAGAACTCGTCGTGGACAATTATAATTTTTCATGTAGTTTGTAATTTTCAGTGTTATGTAGTTTTGTATCACTTTATAGTGCAAAAATTTTAATATTTACTTGTCATTTTATTTAAAAAAAATTTGTGCCCCCCTATTATCAATTTCCTGGATCCGCCACTGTTTGCGTGCTTGGATATTTTATAGGGGGGTTGTTCAATATAGGTATATATGTATACGTATACATTAAGTGTTAAGGTGCAACGATTATATATAGCGGTTTATACAAGCATAAATACAATATATATACTTATATATATACGTATAATATTTGGGATAGATTAGGCGTTATGAATTTTTGCAGGAGGATATATACGCGATCCTATGTTGTATATATATAAGTTATATGTACAAATATAAGTTATATATAAAACTTATATATATAAAGTATTTTATTTACTTATGCTTATTAGCTAATCTTCCCCCTCCTCCCAGCAGAATAAAAGGCCGACCCTGCCCTTTCCCCGATATCCTTCTCCCCTTCCCCGATTTCTGCCGAGGGTGTGGTAGAGGCGACCTAGGGTTTTCGCCGGAGTCGCCGGGCGCCGGAGGTCTTGGCCTTCGTGGGAGTTTTGGAGGTGGTCGGGCCTTGCTTTCGTCGTCGGGGCTAGGGTACCGATCGGCCTCGTCAAGCTTGTCGCGATCTGGGCGGATTCTTCCTCGCTCGTCGTGATTCGGCAGGGCTCGGTTGTTTGAGGCAAGAGACCTTTTCTTCTCCCTTCCCTGCATCTATTTCTCCTGCTTATCTGGTTTACGGTTGCGATTCTAGGGTATGCAAGTTCTATCTTTTTTGGTACTTTTACTTGGATTTCATATGGAAGGTTCCTTAGTTGATATACTAGAGGTTTCTGGATAATTTCTGGGCATACCTGGTTGGTACCTTGGGCTAGTCCTAATCCTAATCGGTGGAAGTAAATTTGCATTTCATGAGAAAACTTGGATAAATTTTGTGGTTATTCATGCTTGGTTCTTGGAGATAATTTCTAATCCTAAATTGTTGGCTAATCTTAATTCTCATTAGAAAAGCCGAGTGGATTCTGTGGTTGTTCATCCTTGGCCGTGGGGGTATACCTGCTAGGTAGGTTGGGCTGTCCCTAATCCTAACCAGGTGGGGAAGCTTTGCATTTCAGTTATAAAGGAAATCTGATTGGGTAAAAAAAATATATATATATATATATATATATATATATATATATATATATATATATATATATATATATATATATATATCTGCGCATACTCTGTGCTTTTCCCTAGAGATTTGGATGGACACATTATGCATTTTTATGCTATTTTGCGCATTTCAGTGGTAAGGAGCCTAGTGGGTTTACTAATCTGCACCTTCCCCTAGTTAAAATAAGATATTTCACACCTTTATATTTTTTTTAAAATGCATGCAATTGGGCTTGTTCTGGAGGGGCATACCTTAGTAAAATGGCGAAATGATCCGGAAGATTATGCATATGTTTGGTTATAAGAATGGAGATTTTCTCTTGTTGGCTGAATTTTCACTGAATCGAGTCCCTAAATTCTTGGCGGTGTTGGGAAAATCCTAAATTCCTTGGGAATGTTGTTACCTAATTCCTGGTGGGCTGGGGAATTAGAGGCTAAATTCCTGGGGAATTTCTCTTGTTGGTTCCCGAAGTTTTGGCAAAGCTATTAATTGTTAACTTGGAGGTTATATAGATGTATTTTGGTTTCGAGACCTTATAATCGCTTCAAATCATTGGCCGCTTCGCTCTCTAGATAAGTGAACAATATATTATATGGCTTATTACTTAAAGTGCAAATGTTAAAGTTTATTTCCCCGTATCCAATATAAGATTTATTACGTTGGGGGCTGCCTTATAGCTTTTTGTTCGGGGGCTGTTTTAACAAACTTTATTATGGGGGTTGCCTTATGGAGCTCTGTTTGGGGGCTATTTTATTTTTTAACCTGTCATTTTGGGTCTGCTTTACTCATGGTCCTACCTAATAGGAATATGTTGTGGTGACCTTCTTGGTTGTGGGTAAGGTTCCTTATAATATCTTTGTGGCTGTCTCCTCCCTGATTTTAGCATGGTAACTACTGATTCATTTTATTTTCCCTTGATTTCCTCCTAGTTCATACTCTTGATATACGAAACTCTGCGCCTGTTCGCTAGGAAATTTTCTTGGTTTAAACTTACAAGTTAATTACCCGGTTCGTAAATTTTCTGTGTTTAAATTTGAGGCTAGGTATTTACTTAGGTTTATGCAAAGTTAAATTTTCTAGGCTATATGCTAGAGGTTTCGTTTCGTGGGGAAGTTGTGCCTGTCAGCTATTGGTTTTATGCGGGGATTCTTCTTGGTCTATAGGTTGTTGGTTAACTTTGGACTTATTTAACTAGTAAGCATTAATGGTCTTGCTCGACAAATTTCCCGGATCCTACGTTTCTTCCTTCGTTTGGCTAGGTTGGGTATTGCGACGGGCTAAAATTTCCTGGAAATTTCGTAATTTAGATTCCCTGACGATTTGGGAAAGTCTAAATGCTAAATTTCCTGGAAATTTCTCTTGCTAGTCCTCGGTGACCTAGCGAGGCTAGCAATTGTTTAAGGTGAAGGATAAGTGGACGAATTTTGGTTTTGGGCTTTTGCTTGTTCCAGGGACCGGCAGCTTTGCACTTTTAGTAGCAGAAAGTATCGAATACTATTATATAACACTCATATATATATATATATATACATACAGAAGTTATTAAAGGTTGCTAAATAGTTTTACTTCTGTAGCAAATGCTAAAGTTCATCTTCCTGTGTTGATTAGGAGATCTTCCTTGACCGCCAAACTAAGCTGTGCTCTTTCTTGAGTTGCCCTATAGTTGGTTAGTGTTCATTTATGGTGTCTTGTCGTGCCCAATTCATTGCACGGTTTCGAGAAGTTCGTTGGGAGTCAAGTTTGGACTCACCAAGTGTTTTCAAATGAATCGTTGAGTAGTGTTTATTTCTCTGTGACCCTATCCTTAGGGTGTTATGGTGCTGGTATCTCGGGTTACGTCCCGTGTCTTAATTGAAACTTAATTTGATTATTTGGAACCTTTGTTTTAAGCCTTGCACGGTGGGTAGTTTTGGGTGGCAGTGGATAGGGTACCACCACCCGGATTTGGTTTTTGGGTGGCAGTGGATAAAGGACCACGACCCGGTTTTGGGCTGCGGGCGTTAGTGGAAGATACCACCGTCGCAGTACCTTCTTTTGGGGGACGCTTTTCCCTCGAGCTGATCAGTCTCAAGTTCTTAAGCACATATGCTTATATATGTGTATTATGATAGTATATATATGACCATCACCTCTGAGCCGCAAAGGCGGACACGTGGTGGGCTTTGATTGTGTTGACTATTACCTTCTGGTGCAGGCTTTTCTTCTTACCGAGTGCACTCATTTGAGCTGGCTCGGGTTGTTGTAAGATTATAGATGTTTACCTGCTTAGTTTTCCTTTCTGCACTCTCTTATTTCTCTTACTGCTAATCTTGGTTTTCTTGCACCCTTTGGGGCTGAGGCATTCTTTTCTTATGAATGTCTCAGGTTCAGGTCTTTAGCTGCCGCAGGAGTTAGAGCGGCGTTGTTCGGGTCTCCTGTCGAGGCCCTTCCTCTCTTCTAGGTAAGAGGCAGTTTTGTTGTTGTTTTCCTTCGTTCTTGCGGGTTCGTGTCAGTTGTTGGCGCCCGTATGACTTTTATGTTTAGAGTACTTGTTGTTTGCTTTGCTGTTACTTTTGGGTACTTTACCTACTTGCTCTCTGGGAAGCTTTTTGCTAAGATGTAGTAGTTACCTTATTGATATAAAAATGTCATCCTTGCACATCATGATTTTTAACAAATGTCACATATTTTGAAAATCGAAGAAAAATCTTTTCCTACTATACTAAACATAGATATGTGCATATCATTTCTGGAAATGCTTATTTTCTTGCTCATGTAGGCTAAAAACAAACCTATTTTTCCGCTGCGTAAATATAGTTTTCTACTTGTGGATTAGATGATCCACCAGACCAAGGGACGTGGTCTTAAGCTAAAATGAAAATTTCTCTTTTAATCCAATCACATATATGTCTTTTGTAAAAGTATCGTGAAGAGTGTTTGCCTGAGCGTCTGTAGTCGTCTCCTGCAGGCGTGGCATCAGGACGCACATTTTTCCCTTGCTCTGATATTACGTATTATATTTTTGGGAAAATGCGGGTTGTGACATGTGAGCAAGTCGCATTCCCCCTTTGGGGGTGCAGCCAAACCCGCACCCCCGTAGGGGTGCGGCCAAGCCGCATTCCCTCTTTGGGTGGGGTGGGGGGTAGGGGGGGGGGGGGGTGCAGCTAAACTGCACCCACAAGGGGGGGGGGGGGGGGGGGGTGGCGGCCAAAACGCACCCCCTTGGGTGGTGAGGCCGCCCACATTAGGGGGTAGGACAAAAGCCGAACCCTTCATCCCCTAAGGGGTGCGGACAAGGGAGCACCCCCGTTAGTGGGGTGTGCTCTCCCTCTTTTTGTCTTACCTCCCCAACATCGCTTGACTACTTTGTTTGGGTCCAAGTTCACGATGCGCGTTGAACGCTTCCAAGTTCACGACGCGCTCAGAACGCCTTCGTGCTGACCGCGCGCTCAGAACGCCTGCGCGCTCACCGCATGCTCAGAATGCCTCCGTGCTTACCATGCGCTCTGAACACATCCGTGCTCACCGCGTGCTCAGAACGCCTCCGTGGTCACCGCGCGCTCAGAATGCCTTTGTACTTACCGCGCACTCAAAATGCCTCCGCCCTCACCGCGCGCTCAGAATGCCTCCGCGCTCACCACGCTCTCAAAACACCTCCGCGCTCACCACACGCTCAGAACGCTTCTGTGTTCATTGCGCACTCAGAACGCTTCCGTGTTCGATGCGCTCTCAGAACGCATCCGTGTTCATGACGCGCATGACAGTTAACCTTTCTTGATTTCCTAGATTGCAGGTCTAGTTCATTGCGCTTAACGCCATCAACAAAGCTGCCCAAGCTGACCGAACTGCCCGGGAGGCAAGATGGGAATATCCAAAAAGTGGTGATCCGTGTGCATCAAATCGACCAGCGTGATTCGCCTATTATGTGGTTACGGTGGTTACAACGACAAAATTACTGGGCTACCCCTGCCCAAGGCTTTAAAAGGAGCCCAAAGCCTTCATTTCAAGATACCTTGTCTTCGATGGCAGAGAGAGCTCATTTGAAGATTTAATTGGAATTCTCCCTCGGCGCTTGTAGATCTCCTTCGATCTTCGAAGATCATCTTCGAATCTTCGAAGATCTTCTTCGAGCCTTCGAAGGTCTCCTTCATGCCTTTGAAGATTTTCCTTCGCTTTGGAAGATAGTCTTCTAAGCGGGTTGGGAATCCTTCAAGCTACGAAAGGCATCTCGAGAATCTCACTTTCGTTCCCTGAAAAGTAATTAGTCTCTCGAGAGGTGGCCTATCACCCTCGAGGTTTTCTTTCTCTACCATTATAACGAGAAGCGGTCTGTCGCGCTCGAGTTCTCAACTTTCAATTTTAAAGAACTAAAAGATAGTGGAATTTGGTCGGTACAGCTCTGACCGCGTGGTTTTCACCCTTTCTGGGTTTTCCACGATAAAAAGTCTTCTTGTCATTTAGTAACTCTCTCATTGACTATTTGTGTGCTCGGCTCGCTCATGAGCTAAGGTGGTTCAATTCGACCGGCCTACCAGAGCGTCGAGTGACCCACAATAGTTTGCAGCGGTCTGTGGGAAAGTGTTACCCCAAACTCTATAAAGACTTTGAGGACAGTATCTGCAACACGATGATACTCGTGACAAGCACCAATGGCATGGAAAGCTACCCGCACTACTGAGGAATCGGTCCTTTGGGGGCACGTCGATCCAGCTCCTTCCTAATCGCCCATCCACGCGCCTCTCGCAGGAGAAGACGCAAACGCACCCATTGTGGCATTGGAGGGACGCATGCGCCAGATGGAAGAACTACAAATTGAGATACTCACGCTCATAAGGAATAAAGGAGCATCACGAGCGCCTAATCCTGCCCCCGAGCTAGGCAGTGTGCCTCATCCAGCTCGCTCTCTGGCCGAGCACTTCGCTCCGGAGCACCACATTCCATTAGAAGAGTTCTCAAACGCGTCCAGCTCAACGCGCCCAACCTGTCATGCTGGAGAACATGAAGCTCATCATCACCACCATCGCTCGGAAGCGGCAGACTTTGAGCACGCAATAGGAAGGCTCACTCGCGAGGAAATTCACGGCATGATCGCCGATGAATACAGACAAGTCGGGCGACAGGCCGCTCTTGCCTGCCGCCCTCTCCACCACGACTCACCGTTAGCACCTGAGGTCTTGACACATCCAATACCGGACGGCTTCAAGCTCCCGAACATTGAGACGTTTGGTGGAACAAACGATCTGATAGAGCATATCTGCCACTTCACCGGCATTATTAGGATTTACAACGCCACTGACCAACTATTGTGCCAAGTGTTCCCGACAACACTAAAGGGACACACAAGCACTTTGTTCTACTATCTGAGAGAAGGAGTCATCAATAATTTTGTAGAACTAACTTAGTGATTCACCGACCAATTCATCGCCAACCTCAGAACCGTCCGGGACCCCTCCCACCTTTTAGGAATACGCCAGAGCGAGGGAGAGACCCTCAAGGATTTCTTCTGCCGCTTCACTGTTGAGGCACGACAAATTCCAGGGGTGGACCCCGAGCTTCTATGAGGAGTTTTTCTTGGAGGGCTCCGCACCGGTGGATTCTACTTTGCACTAATGCGGGAAACTGTGCCCAGCTACCCAGACCTCGTTCAACGAGTCGAGGCCCAGATTGCAGTGGATGAGGCAATTGAAGAACACCATTAGAAGTTCGAGGGGACCTCGAAGAGGAATAGGGAGGAGCCACCACTACTGTCGGTTCCCAGTTAGAACAACAAGCATCATGACAACCCCAGCCAAGACCGAGGATCTCGCCAGCATCAGGACTACACTCCCCTGAACACTACTAGAGCTAAAGTTCTCCTTGCCATCCGTGATAGCAACATGCTTCGCAGGCCCGAGCCGCTTGCACCGAACAGAGGAAGCCAGTCGCAATATTGCAACTTCCATCACGAGCATGGATACAGTACTGAAGGATGCAACCGGCTGAAGGAGGAAATCAAGCGTCTTGTCTGAGAAGGCCTCCTCGGAAGGTTTTTACTAAACCATGTCCTGAAACAGCACGAACCTCAGGCTGACAACCCAGTAGAGGGAAACAACGTACCCCAACACGGATGAGCCAGAGGTACCGGGCATGAGAACTTTCCCCCTAGTAGAGGGCGTACAACCCGCGTTTCATTTATCACCGATTTCCACTTTTTGCTTCTTCCAATTTTTTGCTTTAAAAAGTAAGCTGCAAGATTGTACTTGTGCACATGTATTTATTGTATATTTAAAATTACTGTAGTTACTTTTTGGCACTATTAGCAATACTAATTTCCTGAAGTGAGGCTAAGAAAGTTAAGGCTATGACCTTCGGTACTAACACCAAGCAACAAACCCGCCAATGTGGTGATGAGAAAAGGCCTTCTGCGAGTGGAGGATATGCGCCGAGGATGACAATCTTAACTAAGTCTTCCCAAAAGACAATCTCGCCACCGGGCTGCTTGGGCATCTCGCCACCGCGCTGCTTGGGCATCTCGCCGCCGCACTGCTTGGGCATCTCGCCACCGCTCAGTTTGGGCCTCTCGCCACCGCACAATTTGGGCATCTCGCCACCTCGCTGCTTGGCCATCTCGCCATCGCGCTGCCAGGGTATCTCTCCACCGTGCTGCTTGGGCATCTCGCCACCGCACTGCTTTGGCATCTCACCACCACGCTGCTTGGGCGTCTCGCCACCACGCTGCTTGGGCGTCTCGTCACTGTGCTGCTTGGATATCTCGCCGCCGCGCTGCTTGGGCATCTCGCCACTGCGCTGCTTGGGCATCTCGCCACTGCGCTGCTTGGGCATCTCGCCACAACGTTGCTTGGTATCTCGCCACTACACTGCTTGGGCATCTTGCCATCGCGTTGCATGGGGGTCTCTCCACCATGCTGCTAGGGCATCTCGCCACCACGCTGCGTGGGTGTCTCGCCATCGCACTGCTTGGGCATATTGCCACCGCGCTGCTAGGGCATCTCGCCACCACACTGCTTGGGCCTCTTGCCATCGCTTTGCTGCGTCATCTCGCCATTGAATCGTCGGGGAACCACGCCATCAAGCTGTCCGAGCCCCCTTGCAGCGCCGCTTCTATCAAAAACAAATCTATGAGAAAACAAACTCAACAACCACCGGTGAGGGAGGACGAACCCTACACGCTAAGTGGTATGCTCGCCATGGCCTCCAATGCTAACACCAACAGATAACTTCGGTACCTACGCTAAGCAACAAGTTTCCACCAACCAAACGACAACCTTCGACACTGAGACCGAACGGCAACTTCCGACACGTTCATAACCACGCAAGCCAAAACAACTCACCTAAATGAGCCCGAACACCCGAAGATATACGTTTATCAAAAAAATTTTAGAACTCATTTTCTACAAAAAGCGATCTCCAAAAAATGGGGGGCATTTGATGGGGTTCCCCAAAACAGATTTGGTCGAACCCGGTCGAACCTGTGATTTTTCACCGCGAGCTCGACCGACTTGCCGATACGATTCCAACATGCCCATTCTTGTGTAATTCTGAATCCCTTTGGTCCTCCAAATAGCTACCGAAATATACGTACAAGCACACACTAACCGCACCCCTATGGGGATAAACATACCCCATCATGGGGGTAAACGTAACCCCACTCCCTCTCTCCATCCAACCCACTCTCTCTCTCTCTCTATGAGGCATGCACATACCTCTCTCTCTCTCTCCCTCTCTCTCTCTCTCTTCACCGCCACCAAGCCTCGCCGCTGGACTCGCCGCGCACCTCATCCGCCCCCTGCCGCTCCTACCTAGCGCGGCACCGGCTGAGCCCAGGCATGCACCTCCCCCTCGCGGGGAGCATCCATATTCGCTAAGGCCGCACCCCATCCTTACAGGGTATGGCCAAAACCACAGAGTCGGACCCCTCTTGAGGGGTGCGGTCATGGCCGGTCGCACCCCCCTCAGGGAGTGCGGCCAAGGATGGTCGTAGCCGGCCGCACCCCCATAGGGGATGCGACGGGGGGTGCGGCCAAGGCCGTGTAAGGTCCCCCCCCCAAACTACCTCCTGGGTCGGAGGAGGAGGGTCTTACTACCCAAGACGGCCACTCGACACTCTTCGAGTGGCAATGACCCACTCAATTGAGCACTGGATGATCGCCTTGCCAGGCAAGGAAACACAACACATCACATTAGAACACAATGCGGAAGCAATCATAAGGAAGACGAACCAGACATATGTATATATACGCAAAAGAGTGTATCCCTTATTTATATATAACCATCTCATAGGCTCTAAACGACTATAGCTAGAACTCTCTGCTACTCTTCTTGATAAGGAAAACTCATGTCTCGAAAGTCAGGAGGTGATGGGGGTGTCGCTGGGTTGGTGGTCTCAACTGCTGGTATAACGTCATGCGATAACTGGACTTCGCGGTGCTTCGTCTCCTGTGAACAGTTATATAATAAACCATTATTCATAGAGCTAAGTAGAAACACATCTCCTCCTCGGATCCATATCCTGGAGACGAGCCTAAGCACCAAAACAATAAGTAAATAGCCGAAGCAAATAGGAGTTAACATCATATAAATGATTGGGAACTATAGTGATATAGACAATCATATATATGTATAAGAATAGTTCAGCTAGCAGTTGAACCATCAACTGGTACTCCCAGTTTGTAGTCAAGTCGCAGGTGTTCATAACCCGCCAACTCACGCTATGTCGACATAGTTTGGACCGCTTCTCTTCTGGCAGGGTAGTGAACCCCGCAGGCCTCACCAATGTGGTTGTCGATGACAGTGGCCAGCTTTGCCACTTCTGAGTGTGAACGTACCGCACTACCCATGACCCATCGTACAACCCCGTGTACTCTTGGACGTAGGAGACGTCGGAAAATACAGAATTGGGCCAACCAGCAGAGGGACCCAACGAGGCATATACGACACAACCGAGCTCCCGGGGTGCACATCTCCATATTGCCTAGATTCATCAACCTTCCTGCACTGGTACGTACGGACTGCGAGCGTGACTGACCCACCACTTTCTAACGTAAGCAATTTTACAAACATTTCAATATTAATAAGAAGTGCATTTTGGGTCTACGACGGCTTGCCTTACTTGACATTAACTAATTCGGGCGGGCGGCCTCCTTAAAGAGACATGCTACTCATCCTTGGGTCAAGGAGAGAAGCGAGCGTGGGGCACATTATTTGGGGCTAACCTCGAAGGAATAACTCAACTCTCGGTTATCCCCAACTAAGGCTCTACCAGAATATTAACTGCCCGTCGAAGTAGGGCCCGAGCTAGAAATGCAATAACACTAAATTGCATTTAACTAAGTGCGGTAAGGAAAAGTGCCACCAGAATAAGTTGCAAAAATGAAATGTTGAACTGTAAACATACTGAACTGATGGCTGCAATAAAATAATGAAATGAACTAGACTAGTACGAGACTGGAGTTGGACTTGAAAGAAATTGAACCGAAAGGACAATAAATAAAGTACTGAATGGATCTGGACAAGTATGAGACTGGAGTAAAAGAAAGTACAATAGAATATAAGGGTTAGTAATCCTTCATTCTATTATTAGGAGGGTTCAGTTCCATCCCCATTCATAGGAGAAAAGTTCTGTTCCATCTCCATTCATAGGAGGAAATTTCTGTTCCATCTCCGTTCATAGGAGGAAATTTCTGTTCCATCTCCGTTCATATGAGGAAAGTTCTATTCCATCTCCGTTCATAGGAGGCTTCTTAGTGCTTTAGATTCCATCATCTTATTACAGGTTATTTAGGATATCGGAAGGGTCCAGAACCCTTTACTTGAGTTGGGGGATTATCCTATTTAGTGTCCATACTGTTAGCTTCTCATTTCCGCAAAGACCCTCGTATTTATGATTCGAAAGTACTTTTAACATGCTAAAATAATATAATCTTCTATGTGCCGAGGGATTAGGAATAACAGGTCCCTGAGATTTGTGAGAGCTTACTCCTCGAGCCGCTCAGTTTGGTTTGACTTATAAATTTTTGCCTCGAATAAGATCCCGACTTCATATTTCCAATTGTCTTGAGTTACAACATCGATTTACAACTATTCGTCCCTCCAAAGAAACATGAGCATCATTAATTTTTGAATGTAAGATTCACATTTTTAGATAATTGGAGGACTGTAAGACTTCTTCCCGAATAAGTTGGTGCTTATAAGTTCTTTAGAAGGATAAACCTTATTTTAAATAATGCCCATTTTAAATTCTAAGACGTCAAATAATCATGATTCGTATCTCGTTTTAAATTCCATAGAAAATCTCAAACCAACCTCATTTTGAAATCCAAAAATGTCCAAATACACCTCATTTGAATTTTGAAATATAACTTTTGTTGGATCTTTAGGCGCTCTTACAGGGGGGGGGGGTGAATAAGGGCTTTATGGAATTTAAATCTTATTTAAAAATATCGAAGTTTGCGACCGAAGTTTCGATATATATAGGAAAATATATTTTAATATCTCAGATAAGATTATATTGAAGATTACTTTTAAAAGAGATTGGATTTCAATATTTCTTCACTATCGCAAGCGGTAGTGTTAACGCCCGACATTAGCTACAGAGATTAAATTCTAAGAGTGGATTTGGTAAAGTAATTTGCAATATATTTTACTTAAATGCTTTTGACAGAAAATATAATTTAAAATATTGTTGAAAAGAAAATAAAATCAATTTAATGAAATAATAAAAAGACATGATTTTATTTCATAAGAAATTGATTACACAATTATAGCGCTAGAAATCAAGGCGAATATAAAAAATCCTTTTTTGTTGTTTCACCTGTCTTTTTCCCAAGGACCGATTGGTTCTAGCCTATCTCTCCCCAGATGAGGCCTCGAGCCACCCCCTAGATCTAACCCTAGACCTAGTCGCCACACACACCTCGACGAATTCCCCCTAAGCCGCACAATGACCTAGTCGCCAATAACTGCGACGAATTTCCCACGAAATCCTTCCCGGAATCCGACGTTCTCCCCAAATGATTTCTTCACACCCGTCATATAAAAATAAAATAAAAGAGAATACAAAATAAAAATAATGTAAGAAAAACACCCCAAGAAATTCTGATGGTGAAGACGAAGGCGATGTGGAAATCGACATTCTTGATGAGTTCGCGCTTCGTGTTGAATATGCATTGTAAACCTTTTCCTTCAAAATCTTCTTTTGATCTTCATGTTAGCCCAAAGGAGTTCTCTCAATGTCTGGAGATGAGCCTCTCTCAAAAGAATCAGAGTTGTAGCTTTGATGGATGTGCGAGCTCTTTCTTTTAAAAGAAGGAGAGATCCAACCTTTAAATAGACTTTGAAAGTTACTGCCAACGGTAGTACTACCGCGCCGCGCTAGCGTCGTGCCTGCTATCCTGCTGCAACGTGTCCTCCATCATGGTGAACGTACTAACCGCAATGGATTGTGCACCTACTGCGCTGCATTAAGACCTAACGCGCCGCTTTAACATCAGTCATTTCATCCGTCAAGAAACCGTCTGCCGTTAGTCTTCAGCTGTCATCCCATCTACCGCCAGCGGTAGGAGTTACCGCTCCGCGATAGCTCTAACTTGAGAGCTTCATCATATCTCCCTTCATTTATTTTTGTTAAATGTATGCTTGTACCTGTATGACCTGCACACTATAAACATACAAAATACAAGATCAAATACAACATGGTATTTGTTATTCTCAAACCAAGAGATGCGGAACATAGACTCCAACAATCTCCCCCTTTTGATAATAACAAATATCTGTATGAGAAATTAGTGAGTTTAAGACTATTTGTGTTTATAGATAAATGCGGTAATAAGATATGCATGAATAACAAGTTTATAGCGTGATAGATTTGAAAGCAATAATGCATATTCTTCCTATATGAGGTCCCCCCTACATAAGTGTTCTGTTATATTTTACTCCCCTAAATATTTATTTAACTAAATTTCTTAATATATTCTCCCCCTTTTGTTATTAGCAAAAGTGGGTAGGGATGAGTGTATATCTATTAAGATTGATTAGGGATAACTTATTGGAAGGATAGTCATGATCGAGCAAAGAATAAAGTATGCACTTCCTATATAATTACTCACCCTACATAGATGCTTTCTATAAAATTATTAATGTACTCCCCCTAAAAATTAGATTTATGCAATTTATGCTCCCCTTTTGGTAGGATCAAACGAAGGTTTATGTGAGTATATGCAATAAGAATTGATATGTTCTATGTAGAGAATAAAAATATGATGCAATATAAAGCTTGTTAAATGCTACTAGTTGAAAAAAATAAACATGATAAAGCGTAAAGTAGTAAGCAACACAATAAAAACTTATAAAGTAAGCATTATTATTTAAAGATACCCGATGTTTTAAAAAAATCGACATGAATGAGCTCAAGTAGTTATCATAGCAGAAAAATATAATAAGTACTCTTAAAAATAAACATCTTTTTAGAGGTTAAAAACATATAAAAGATAATGAGTTTTAAATTTGAAAAGTAGATGTTTGAATTAAAGTTGCAAGAGACGCTATTTTGAAATAAAATGGTAAGCATGATTTGAAAGCATCAAGAAAAGATAGAAACTACAATGTAAGTTAATTTGCATTTCAAGTAAAAATAAACATTGTAGCAGGCATACTTTGCTATCTAGTACATTTACTTAAGTTTGTAGAGAATTGAATATAAGTGCATTAGGATCCATTTCTCATGAGCTGAAGTTTTATGAAGGATAACGATGTGTACAAAATCGTGTTTTGATAAAGCATACAATGAATCAATCAAAACACATGACATATATAATGAAATAACACAACATTAAAATTCACAAATAATATTACTTCCACAATATTTCAATGCACATGAATAAAAAGTACAACTACCAAGGTGCTCTACACACACAATGCCTATTAAGACAATGCCTATTAAGACTTATCAAGATGCAAATTAGTGTTTCGAGATCACTTTTATACTTTTTAGCATTATTTTCAAAAAATTGTGATCCGGTGTACTAAGAGAAGTGGTGTATAAATTATTTGCTACAAGACACTTTATAATTCTTTCCAAGGTGCTCAACCTCACAATGCTCATTAAGACTTATTAGGAGGGTGAGTAGTGCTTGGTTGAGTTTTTCTTGTCATTTATTATTTGCTTTTTAGTTTAGTGACTAAGGACTCTGAATTCACTTATTTTGCAAACATCGCATTTTAATTTTAAACCACATTTCTCTAAAGAATAAGTACATGAAAGACAAAGAATTGTAATAACCAATTTAATGTTGTGTAGATAAATTATTTATGCATTTTAATTATTTACGTTATTACACTACATAATTATGCACGTATAGGATTGTATACATATGTAGATTATCAAAAATAAGTGAGTGAATAAATAATTATTAAACATAGTACATTACTCATACTTAGAGGCATGCTAAGCGTTCCTACACATGTTTTCTACAATCAATTTCATTGCATATAACAAGATGATTTTCGAGACATGACAAATACAAAACAATGTTTGTAAGAAACTTGGAAATTAAATTAAACATTTTATTTAATATTTAATTGATATAATTTATCATCCTTGACAATGACAATATATAACAATCATATTTTTCTAGATTTTTGAAGTTGTACACAAATACAAAACAATAAGCACACATAAAGGAAAAACTTATTTTTGTTCTTTGAAATTGTTTTGTAATTTGTATTTGATTTTTAAGTATTCAAATTTAAATATTTTCTGGAAAACATAGAAATCTTTAACAAGCCTATCATTAAATGATATTCTATGCCAGAGAAAGTGCAAAAAGATAAGAATTATCGATTTTATGCTACCGCCGACGCAGTAGCACCGCTCGGTGCTAGCAACATAGAATTTTTCTTTTGCTTAGAAAACACGTGTTTTGATAATTTTTCGTTCTGATTTTTCGTGATTCATGTTTTCTAAAATAAGTGACACCAAGTACCAAAAAAGTTTTGAATACTAATTAAAAATTGTAGATCAAGATTTTTGGCTTAAGGTGTTAAAATAGTCCTTCAAAAATAAATACTTATATTTTTCAAAATCATGAAAGCCCAAAGAGTATATAGTATGAAAAACATAAGATAGCATATTTGAACAAAATATGCATGACATAAATAATAGAATATAGAAATATTATTCATGCAATGAATATGAAATGAGTATGTTTAAGATCAAGATATCCTAACTATATGTCTACACTCTAGCCCCGTACTAAGTGACAGATGTGCATGAGAAGCTGCACACATGTTGTAGGTTGGGGTGTTAATCCCATATGCATACAAAAAATAACGCTCAACCTAGCACTATTTCCCCCTAGTGCCTCGCAAGGCCCTACTAGAACCCTCCCCAGTTAAGGATAAGACATGACTTAGAGGTTAGGTCTCTAATGCACACAATCCTTCACCCTCGCTATTGTGAGACACGCAATGTGGGTGAATGATCATGAACATACTAAGCATTTTTGCCTAAGGACCAATTCATAAACTATTGGTTTGCATGTATTTAATCATAGAGTTTTAATCTATAGACCTAGAATGAAGTGACAATTCTATTTGATTTCATCTTGTTGATATCAAGTTAATTCTAAGGTCTAAATATAATGAGATACACACAAACAATAGTGATGCACATCACACACAAAATACACAAAACTAGGTATGAAACATTAATATCAATAGCCATCATATATTTCATAATTACTAAGTATGACAAAGATATTCAATTTAGGATTATTCTAGATAGATCATGAATTATGAAATAAGATTAGGGTGAATTTAAGAATATGATAATTTTATTATAATGGATCATCCTTGTGATTGTGTAGTTCATATTCATCCTTTTTAATTTATATGTACTGACTGCTTGTAAGTTGAATATTATATCTATATATATAAAGGGACAAAATATTTTTGGTTATTTTGAACTGTTTTGTAAATTTTCTTTTTGACTTTGATTTGTAGAAATTAGACAAAACAAATACAAAATATCTGAAAGTAGAAAGTAATGATACTTAACGTAGTAAAATAATTTTTTTTAGAAATAACAATTAGAGAAATCGAAATTTTTAGGAAAATAGGCTACCGCCGATGTTAGTGATAACAGAGTTACAATTTTTGATTTAAAACACATGGTTCTTGAGATTTTTTTATTCTGATTGATTATGATTTTTTATTATAGGGGCTATCATATGCATCAAAGGAAATAGACAAATCAACAATAAGTTGTGCATTTTAACATTTTAGCCTAAGACCCCTAATAGCCTATTTAAATCCATTTTGTGAAAGTAATTTCATTAGTCTTGATAATATCACTTAACAAATTCAGCATTCAATTTATAATGATAATATCAGACATTTATAGGCAATGTATTTAAAAAAGATAAAACCTAAACAGAGAATAGACATGTCACTTGAAAATTATATGATTTTTTATTCAATTTCATTCAATTTGATTTGTTAAACATTAGGCATAATTTGTGTAAGTCATATCCCATGATATATAAAGTGACCATAACGTGTTGACTCAAAAAAATAAAGATAAGCAAAAAACAAAAAGGACATTAAGCAAATCATGAAGTAGAGTATTGATATTTCATTTTTAATTGTTTCTACTTCATGCAAATGATTGGATACTAATGGATGAGAGATTTAGATATCCAAAGGGGACCATGTGGGATGGTTCCTCTGGGAACCCAAATATATCATGTTGGCTTTTGGGGAGAAAATAATGAGTGAGCCCTTACAAGTGTAGTTAGTGTTTCATTTTTAATTTTGGGACTTCATTCATACTTTGGTTGATTGTCTTTCTAATTAATATTATGATTATATGCCATCTTTTTGTGGTGATAGTTGGTTGAAAAACAATTCATTCGGGAATTATGTTTATTGATATTGTTTTTCAAAATAGATTGATGTTGATAATCATAAATAGTTTTAGAATAATCAGTCTTAGAGAGTTTATAAAAGTGATGGTCTTTTTTAAGAATTGAATGTTGAAAGAGCGAGTGAATATGAGCATTAGATAAAAAATTCTTATTTACTTGTTGATTTTTATTTCCACTCTTTCTTATAGACCTACTCTTATAATGTGAAGTTAAACTTTTGTACTTTTGATGATTTGATGAACTGGAAATATGAGATTTTTTTAATACTAGAATACTTTTGAATAATCATTTTTAATGATTCTAGTTTATCCATTAAAGCATCATTTTCTTGAATCAAATTTTCATTATGCTCTTTTGAAGTTAAAAGACCTTTTTCCAAAACCTTGAGTTCTTCTTTAAAAGTATTATAATCAAAAGAAGGTTTAGCATTTTCAATTAAAGAGCATGAAAGAGAATTTAACACATCAATATTTGATTCTACTTTAACATTTACTTTTAAAGTTTTATTTTCTGAACGTAGTTTGAAATTAGTATTTTTCAAATTTTTAATTCTACGTTTAGCAATTTCAAGCATATGTAGTGTAGAAATAGAATTTGTTACAAAAAAGAGAAGATTTTGATTTTCTTACATTGCTATGGGATGAGGCAAGATTTGAACCTAAGGTTCCTTTGACATCTTCTTGGCATTCCTCTTCCATAGTTGAGTTTCCATCTTCTCTTTTGCTTGATGTGCTTCCATTATTTGAGTCCAATATTGTGACGTTGCATTCTACTCTCTTAGATAGATCTTCCTCCAAGCATGAGTCCTCATCAGTTTCTTCTCTTGGATCCTTAAGGAATTGCTCTTGTTCATTATATGTGGTAGGAAGACTATAAGAATTCTCAAGAAATTTCCAAATTTCATAAGCAGTATGAAGTGTATAAATAAGTTTAAAAATATTTTGATCTAGTGCACAATATAGACTATTCATAGATTTGGCATTTAAAAACATTTCATTTTTATTTAGAATACTTGGAGGCATTTTAATAATAATATTCCAAACTTCAATATCCAAAGATTTAAGAAATTTTTCCATAAGACTTTTCCGCCCATTATAATTTTTACCCATAAATAAAGGTGGTGATAACGATTTTTCATTTTCATAAAAGTTTTCCCCTATAGAAGATGCGAGATCATGAAGCGTCATTATTCCCGGTTGTGAAGCCGTATTAGAATAACCTACCATTTGATACATGTTGGATCTTTAGGCGCCCTTAGAGGGGGGGGGGGTGAATAAGGACTTTATGGAATTTAAATCTTATTTAAAAATAAGAGAGTTTGTGTCTGAAGTTTCGGTATATTTTATAGGAAAATATATTTTAATATCTCAAATAAGATTATATTGAAAATTACATTTAAAAGAGATCGGATTTCAATATTTCCTCGCTATCGCCAGCGGTAGTGCTAACGCCCGACGTTAGCTACAGAGATTGAATTCTAAGAGTGGATTCAAAAAAGTAATTTGTGATATATTTTACTTTAATGCTTTTGACAGAAAATATAATTTAAGACATTGTTGAAAATAAAATAAAATCAATTTAACGAAACAATAAAAGACATTATTTGATTTCTATAACGCTAGAAATCAAAGCGAATATAAAAAATCCTTTTTTGTTGTTTCACTAGTCCTTCTCCAAAGGACCGATTGGCTCTAGCCTATCTCTCCCCAGATGAGGCCTCGAGCTGCCTTCTAGATCTAACCCTAGACCTAGTCGCCACACACACCGCGGAGAATTTCCCTTAAGCCGCACAAGGACCTAGTTGCCAACAACCGCGACGAATTTCCCACGGAATCCTTCCCGGAATCCAACATTCTTCCCGAATGATTTCTTCACACCCGTTACAAAAAAATAAAATAAAAGATTACAAAATAGAAATAATGTAAGAAAAACTCCCCAAGAAAGTTTGAAGGTGAAGACAAAAGCGATGTGGAAATCAGCATTCTTGATGCGTTCGCCCTTCGTGTTGAATATGCATTGTAAACCTTTTCCTTCATAATCTTCTTTTGATCTTCATGTTAGCCCAAAGGAGTTCTCTTAATGTCTGGAGACGAGCCTGTATCAACAGAATTGGAGTTGTAGCTTTGATGGATGTGTGAGCTCTCTTTTTTAAAAGAAGGAGAGATCCAACCTTTAAATAGACTCCGGAAGTTACCGTCAACGGTAGTACTACCGCGTCGCGCTAGCGTCGTGCCCGCTATCGTGCTGCAATGTGTCTGCCATCGCGGAGAATGTGATAACCGCAACAGATCATGCACCTAACGCACCGCGTTAAGACCTAATGCTCCACGTTAGCATCTGTCATTGCATCCGTCAAGAAACCGTCTGCCGTCAGTCTTCAGTTGTCATCCCATCTACCGCTAGCGGTAGGAGTTATCGCTCCGCGGTAGCTCTAAATTTAGAGCTTCAGCATGTTTCCCATCATTTATTCTCGTTCAATGTACGCTTGTACCTGTATGACCTGCACACTATAAACACACAAAATACAAGATCAAATACAACACGGTATTTATTATTCTCAAACCAAGAGATGCAGAACATAGACTCCAACTTTATCTTTAGAAAAATCCCAAGATTTTACAGAGCACTTGCATGGGCCTTGGGATTCACTGAAAATTTTACCAGGATTTTATAATTAGTTTAGGGCACTTAAATTAATTAAGTAAACCTTATTTTTAATTCTAAAACTAATAATTGATCTCCAAAAAATCCCAAAATTTTACAGAGCACCTGTATAAGACTTTGGAATCACTGGAAATTTTATCAGGATCTTATAACAGGTCCAGGTCCCTTACAATAATCAAGTAAGCCTTATTTTAAATTCTAAAAATAATAAATGATTTCATAAAAATCTCAAAATTGTATGGCAGATAGTAAAAAATGTTCAGAGTTTCTTTCTTAGGTGCCTATATTGCCTTTAGAAAAATCGGGAAGCTGGCTGGGTAGAGTTGGGGTGCGGATAACCATCCTTGATTCCAGATCCTGCGGCTGAGATGGAGCCGTAGGATGCACACCCCATCCCTATGACCCCACAATGAATCTGAACCGATCCGTTTTGGGGGCGCAGAAGTTGAGGCGGGGGCGATATTTAAGGATCCCGTGGTCGTCTGATCTTTTGGGGAAGATCAGACGTCATCTGGGAGCCGCGTCTGGTGGAAACTTGTAGGCTTCTGCTGCCTCCGATCGGTGACTGTCAAACCACGTTGTCGCCCTCGTCCAACTCATCGGGGGCCTGCGAAACCTCTGGCGGTGGTCGACGGCCTGGCACTGCCGTCCACCGCTGGAATTTAACTAAACATAGGGCAGGGTGGCACGACCGGCCCTGCTCTCGACAGTGACGTGCTTCCCCGCCTCTTTGGGTGATATACCATCATGCCACGTGCAACCCCGACCGGCTTGCTGTGGGTGGGTCCTCTCACGGCGGTGGCCCGGCGGCCTGGCGCCACCGGAGATGCGTTCTCCAGTGGCACCACCACCTGCCACTGCCGGGGAGGGGTCTTCAGACTAGTACCACCCTCCCAGCGCCACCACCGGCGCTGGGCGTGGTGTACTATGCGTGGACACTACCCGAGCCTTGAGCTTGTCTCGGGTGGTGGCGGCGGCGCTCTGGCGGCTGGGGGAGGCATGCATTACATCAGGAGGGTGTGGAAGGGGGAGGGGAAGAGGTTCTACCTATAGTTGGGCCCGTTTGAAGCTTCCAGGTAGATGGGCCATGAAGGGGTGGCGAGGGTGGTGAGGGCTTGGGTTTGGGTTTTCTGGTGAGGAAGCTCCGGCAGGGTGGTTGGGGTATTTGTTTGGGCTTGGTTGGAAGACCTAGAGGGGAAGGGCCTATATACAGGCCAAGGAGGTGCCCCTCCCCCTTTCTTGCCGATGTGGGATTAATCCCTCCTTAAGGAGGGATTAGCTGCCTCCTTTAGTGGCTTAAGATTGTTGGGCATGCTGCCATGTGGCATGTGCATGAGAGGGAGAGCACCACCTTTGGTAATGACTTGGGGAAAAGTGGAGGGGAGGGGTTTTGGGCCTCCTCTTCACCCAAGGCTCATTCCCCTTAAGGGGTTGCTGAAATTCAAGCCTCTTAAAGGCTAGAAGAGGGGCTTAATGATCTTGGTGGTGGAGGAGGTAAAGCCCTTCTTGATTTTTTTTCCAAAAGAGAGTTTTCTAGGGGGTGTAACCAAAGTCAACCCTAGGGTGGTCCCCCATGTTGGTCAAAGTCAAAGTGGGTCCAAGTAACTGAGAATGGGTCAATGTTGGGGTAAGGTGGTGTGATTGGTGTGCGTACGTTTTTGGTGCACAATAACGTTTACTTTGACCATAGTTTGACCTCTTGATGTCGAAATTGGTCGCAACGAACTTCGTTGGTCTTGTTTTATCTTTATGAGTCAAATGAAATTGACTGTGATTGATTCTGAGTTTATTTGCTCAATATTTTAAAATTTGTGCTTCGTGGCGTGCTACGAAACTCAAAATGGTCATATTCCTCACATCACTTCCGATTTGAACGAAATGAATCTCGTTGCACTCGTATAGACTATACGAGTCTAAATGGACGGAGTTCGTACGCTCCATATGCAAAATTACATAGTCGTGACATTTCTGCGTAAAATGGACATATTCTCCAAATGACCCTAGATCGAAAAGGAACGAGTTCCATCACACTCATATTGACTATACGAGGTATATGAACTGACAAAACTCAAATCAGAGTTCTCTAGCTCAATATTCAAATTTCTCATAAAAGTGACGTTCTATGAGGAACAATCATATTCACCACATGACCTTGGATTTTAACAAAACAAGTTCCATCGCACTCTTACTGTCTATACAAGGCTATAGGAACTGACAGAACTCAAATCGGAGTTCTCAATCTCAATATTCAAATTTCTTCTCCTTCCTTTCTTGGGTAGGGGTTTGGGTTTCTTTTATTGTGATTACTAGGGTTCTAGTGGCCCAATAAAAGTTGGGATGTTACAGGCCGCACCCCCCTTGCTGGTGCAGCCAAGATGCACCTGGGGTGCGGCCAAACCCGCACCCCCTATTGGGGCGCATCCAAGGCCGTACCCCCCTTGGGGGTGAGGCCAAGTCGCATTCCTCGTTTGGGGGTACAGCCAAACCCGTACACCCCATAGGGGGTGCGGCCAATGCGGCCAAGCCGCATTCTCACTATGGGGGGTGCGACCAAACTGCACCCCCAAGGAGGGGGGGTGCGGCCGAAACGTACCCACCTTGGGGGGTGCAGCCGTTCACTTTAGGGGGTACGACCAAAGCCGCCCCCCCGTCCCTTGAGGGGTGAGGCCAAGGGAGTACCACCGTTTATGGGGCATGCTCTCCCTCTTTTGGCCGCACCTCCTCAGCATCGCTCAGCTACTTTGTTTGGGTCCAAGTTCACGATGCGCACTGAAAGCTTCCAAGTTCATGACGCTCTTAGAACAGGTTCGCGCTCACCATGCGCTTAGAACACCTGTGCGCTCACCGCATGCTCAGAATGACTCCACGCTCACCGCGCACTCAGAACACCTCCACACGCTTAGAATGCATCTGTGCTCACCGCGCGCTCAGAACACCTCCGTGCTCATCGTGCGCTCAAAATGCCTCCGTGCTCACCGCGCGCTCATAACGCCTCCGTACTCACCGCACGCTCAGAATGCCTCCATGCTCACCACGCGCTCAGAATTCCTCTGCGCTCACCGCGTGCTCAGAATGCCTCCGCACTCACTACGCGCTTAGAATGCCTCTGCGCTCATCGCGCACTCAGAATGCTTCCGTGTTCGTTGCGTGCTCAGAATGCTTGCGTGTTCATTGCGCACTCAGAATGCTTCCATGTTCACGATGCGCGCGATAGTTAACCTTTCCTAATTTCCTAGATTGGAGGTCCAGTTCACTGCGCTCAATGCCATCAACGAAGATGCCCAAACTGCCCAAGCTGCCCGAATTGCCTGGGGGCAAGACGGGAATATCCAAAAAGTGGCGATCCGTGTGCTCTAAATCGACCAGCGTGATTCGCCCGTCAGGTGGTTACGGTGGTTATAACGACGAAATTACCGGGCTAACCTGCCCAAGGCTATAAAAGGATCCCAAAGCCTTCATTTCAAGATACCTTGTCTTCGATGCCTGGGAGTGCTCCTTTGAAGATTTCCTTGGAAATCTCCCTCAGTGCTTGCAGATCTCCTTCGATCTTCGAAGATCATCTTTGAATCTTCAAAGATCTCCTTCGAGCCTTCAATGGACTCCTTTGCTTCAGAAGATAGTCTTCTAAGCGGGTTGGGAATACTTCAAGCTACGAAAGGCGACTCGAGAATCTCACTTTCGTTCCCAGAAAAGTACTTAGTCTCTGAAGATGTGGTCTACCACCCTCGAGGTTTTCTTTCTCTACCGTTATAACGAGCAATGGCCTGTCACGCTCGAGTTATCATCTTTCAATTGTAACGAACTAGAAGATAGTGGAATTTGGACGGCATAGCTTCGACCGCATGGTTTTTCACCCTTTTGGGTTTTCCACGATAAAAAGTCTTCTTGTCTTTTTGTAACTCTCTCATTGACTGTTTGCACGCTCGGCTCGCTCGTGAGCTAATGTGGTTCAATTCGACCGATCTGCGAAAGCATCGAGTGACCATCAACGATAGTCAACAATAATAATATAATTCTTTCCCTGGGACATAGGGAATGGTCCCATGAAATCAATTCCCCAGATGTCAAATGGCTCGCAGACCAACATATTGTTTGTAGCCACCTCATCCCTACATGAGTTGTTTCCCGTCCGCTGGCATTAATTGAATTTAGTTACATGAATGTGGGAATCCTTGAATAAAGTTGGCCAGAAGAATCCACATTGATGTACCTTACGAGCTGTCCTAGCTGCCCTCATGTGTCCACCAACTTCCCCATCATGACAGTGATGGAGAATAGAATGGATATCGGATTCTGGAATGCAATGTCAAATGACACCATCAGCACTCGTGCAGAATAGGAGCAGATCCTCCCAAAAATAATACTTAACTTTTGAAAGGAACTTCTTCCGTTGCTAGATTGACAAGTTATGCGGGAATTTTCCATATGCAAGGTAGTTGGAGAAATCAGCATATCACATAGAAGATGAAGGAGTGGATATGGAAATGAGCTTCTTATCCGGGAAGGAGTCCGCAATCTTAGCAGCATCCATGACAGAAGTTGTTCCACTCTCCAGTCGAGAGAGATGATCGACTATGACATTCTCAACCCCCATTATTATCACAGAACTCAATATCAAATTCTTGCAATATAAGAATCCAGTGTATAAGTCGAGGTTTGGCATCTTTTTCTACAGTAGATATTTTTGAGCCACATGGTCTGTGTAGAAAACAACCTTGGAGAGGATCAGATAGGAGTGAAATTTCTTGAATGCAAAGATGACAGCCTATAGCTCCTTCTCCGTGGTTGAATATTTCAGCTGCGCATCATTCAGCATGTGGCAGGAATAATAAATTGTGTCGAAGATCTTGTTCCTTCGTTGTCTAAGAACAACCCCAACTGCATAGTCGCTTGCATCACACATATGCTCAAAGGGGAGGGACCAGTCGGGAGATATTAAGACTGGGGCCAAAATAAGTCATTCCTTTAGAACATTGAATGCATGCATACATTCAACATTGAAGTCGAACCGCGCGTCCTTTGTCTGCAAATTTGAGAGCGAATTCAAAATTGATGAAATTTTATTAAGCGCCGATAGAATCCTGCGTGTCCCATGCGTGTCCCAGGAAACTATGAATCCCTTTCACGAAGGTTGTGGGAGGTAGTTTTTTAATTGTGTCAACTTTAGCTTGATCAACATGCATCCCCTCCCGTGGAACCTTGTGTCCCAGCACTATCTCTTCCCAAACCATGAAATTGCATTTCTCCCAATTCAGAATTAAGTTCATATCTTCACAGCATTGTAGCACTTTTGACAGATTATTCAGGCACGTGTCAAAACTATTACCAAAGAGGGAGAAGTCATCCATGAAGACTTCCAAGAACTCTCCAACCATGTCATAAAAGATAGCGAGCATGCATCAATGAAATGTAGCATGGGTATTGCAGAGCCCAAAGGGCATTCGCTTAAAAGCGAAAGTGCCAGACGGACATGTGAATATGCTTTTATCCTGATATCCATCAAGAAAATAGTAGCAGTCTTGCCATGCCAATCTTTCAAGCATCTGATTGATGAAGGGTAGAGGGAAGTGGTTCTTATGTGATGCATCGTTCAGTTTCTTGTAATCATTACAGACTCTCCATCCAGTGATCATCCTAGTGGGTAGGAGTTCATTACACTCATTAGGAACACTAGTGATGCCCCTCTTCTTATTGGGTTATCATCGTATAACCTGATAACCAGCATCAATAAATGTTAAGCTTAATTAAAGTATTGAATGTAATGTAACCCGAGGAGTCAGTGTCTGTTCGGGGTCGCCTTAAACTTTTATTAATCCTGTTTTCCAATGTACTGTTATCCTTCTATTTAAACCTGCAAGGAATGATTCAATGTAAGAGAAAAAATATGAATGAATGATTTATCAGTTCCTCTTCAACTCCCACTTTTTATTTTCAATAGTGGTATCAGAGCTGTTGTGTTCGATCTCTGTTATCCAGAGTTTCATCACCTGGTTCAGAACACATGGCTTCATCATCTACCCCTTCCACTCCATCGTCTTCCTCCGTCCCTGTTTTCACAGGAGAGATGTATGATTTCTGGAGCATACACATGGAAAATCTGTTCCATTCTCATGGGTTGTGGGACATTGTCGTGGAAGGACCTCATCCTGCTAAAACCGGGAAAAGTACTGAAGGTACGCCGGGTGCCCTATCAGCAGAAGAAAAGATGAGATACGCCAAAGCTCTTCTTCTAATCCATGGAGCAGTATCAAATGCTACCTTCCCAAGAATCATGGGTGCAAAGACAGGCAAAGCTGCCTGGGATACGCTACATCAAGAATATAAAGGAACCAAAAAGGTAATCAAGATTAAACTTCAAGCACTTAGACGTCAATTTGACGATCTTGGTATGAGAAACGATGAATCCTTCCAAGATTTCTTTGCTCGTGCCACTGGTCTTGCCAATCAAATACGAAACCTTGGAGGTAACATGGATGACCAGCAAATCGTGGAGAAAGTTTTAAGGAGTCTTCCTCCAAAATACAATCATGTGGTCTCTGCCATCCTAGAAGCCCAGGATTTGGACACTCTAACCATTCCTGAGCTCCTTGAATCTCTTTAGTCACATGAAGCCGTACTCAAATTAGATCAAACCTCAGTTGATCATGCATTTCAAACCAAAATGCACATCAACAAACATTCCAAGTTCACCGAAAAGAAGAAAACAGAAGACACTCTTCATTCCCCTAAGCCCACTAGGGGAAGAGGAAGAGGTAGAGGAAGGGGGAGAGGCAGAGAACACTTCAACTATGAAAGAACCCAGCAAAACAACAACAATCAAAATACCTCCTCCATGTACTGCAATGTTTGCAGAAAGACAACCCATGACACAAACAACTATTTCTATAAATGCACTCGTTGCAAGCGACCCACACACATTGATAAAGACTGCTGGTTTAAACAAAAAGAAGATGCCAAGTTCACTGAAAAAAGAACTGGAGGGGGCACTCTACACTTGATGTAAGACTGAGACCTTGGACAACCCCTCAAGTTCTTAGTGGTACATTGACAGTGGCTGCTCAAGCCACATGGTGAATAACAAAGCATACTTTAAAACTCTTGATGAACAACACAAATCAAAGGTTTATCTTTGGGATGGCAATGCAAAAGTCATTGAAGGAAAAGGAGATATTGTAGTAACCACCAAACATGGGAGTCCAAGGCTCATCGAAGATGTTCAATATGTTCCTGGCTTGGCACAGAATCTCTTGAGTGTTGGACAGCTCTTAGCCAAAGGACTCAAAGTTCATTTCTCAAACAACAAGTGCTACATCATAGACAGGAAGGAGGCCAATGTTGTCTCAGCTGAAATGTCCCAGAATTGGGTATTCTCTATTCATATGCTCCCAACCAATCATCTTGCATTCTCTTGTGATAAGAATTGCAATATTAACATCAACCTTCTTTGGCATCATCGGCTGGGTCACCTCAACTTCCTGTCCATGAAGGATCTAATTCACAAAGGTATGGCAATTGGTATTCCCATATTAAACCTTCAGCATATCCAACAGTGTGAAACATGCTCTCTTGGCAAATCACATCTATTGCCTTTTCCCAAGGCTAAAACAAGAAGGAGTCACGGTCCTCTCGACCTACTGCATGCTGATCTTTGGGGTCCAACCTCCACAGAATCTTTAGGAGGAAAAAAGTACTACCTTCTCATTGTGGATGACTACTCCAGGTATATGTGGATATATCACTTAACTCAGAAATCTGAAACCTTTACTTTCTTTACTCTATTAAAAATGAAATGAAAAATCAATTGGGAAGAAAAATCAAAACCATAAGAAGTGATAGAGGTGGTGAGTTCATCTCTGCTGAATTCCAATCTTTGTGTCAGTAGTGGGGCATCAAAAGAGAACTCACTACACCCTCCATTCCTCAACAGAATGGGGTAGTTGAGAGGAGAAACAGGACTGTAGTAGAGATGTGCAGAGCATTGCTCATTCAAAAGAATATGACCAAATCCTTCTGGGCTGAAGCCACCTCAACAGCAGTTCATATACTCAATTGAGTTCCAACCAAAGCCTTGGTTAACATCACGCCTTATGAAGCCCTGTTCAATCATAAACCAACTCTCAGTGACCTAAGAACTTTTGGATGTGTGTGTTTTGCTCGCATTCCTAAGGAGAAAAGAGACAAATTAGATTAAACAAGTGAGAAATGCATCTTTGTGGGTTATAGTCAGCAAACCAAAGGATATAGACTATATCAGCCACAAAAGAAGAAAATTATCATTTCTCGAAATGTTGTCTTCCATGAAAATAGTGTATGGGATTGGGGGTCAGCCGACTTGCAAAATTCTCCTCAAACTCATGTGACGGTTGAGTTGGAACAGCCTTCCAACCCCATCCTGGACACTCCTTTGGAATCACCTTGTGACCACAGTGCATGCCCCTCTTCATCATTCCCCCAAAAATTCAGAACCCATGAAGACATTTACCAAAACTGTGACATAGCCCTTTTCAGTCACACTCCTCAAACCTATGATGAAGCTGCAACCAAAGATTGCTGGCACAAAGCCATGGATGAAGAAATCAAATCAGTGCAAAAAAATCAAACATGGTCCCTTGTTCCAAAACCACAGAATAGGGACATCATTGGTTTAAAATGGGTCTACAAGCTCAAAACTGATGAAGGTCACATTATCAAACATAAAGCTAGAATAGTGGCCAAAGGATACAGTCAAAAGCTTGGACTGGATTATGAAGACACATTTGCGCCTGTAGCTCGCATGGGTACTATCAGAATTTTTTTAGCAATTGCAGCAGAATATCAATACCCCATCTATTAATTAGATGTCAAATCCGCCTTCTTGAATGGCATTATCATAGAGGAGATTTTTGTGGATCAGACTAGAGGCTATGAGGTAAGAGGAGAATAAGACAAGGTATACAAACTCCATAAAGCCCCGTATGGATTGAAGCAGGCTCCACGCGCCTGGTATGCTAACATTGATACCTTCTTCATCAAAGAAGGCTTTACTTGTAGCAAAAAAGACCCTACTCTCTACATTCGAAGCTCACCGAATGGAGAAAGGGCCATCATCAGTCTTTACGTTGATGACCTGATCATTACTGGATCCTCTACACATTTGATAAATGATATTCGTCAAAAATTAAAACAAAACTATGATATGACTGATCTTTGACCCCTGAAATATTTTCTGGTGATCCAGATCAAGCAACTTGCAGGCACAATTTTTCTTTCGCAGGAAAAGTATGCTCGGGACATTCTCAAAAAGTTTAACATGGAGCATTGCAATCCTTCTTTTACGCCAATGTCAGCTGGGGACAAGTTGACGAAGGATGAAGACGCAGAAAAGGTGATGGAGCTCTCTACCGCAGCCTCGTTGGATCACTCATGTACCTCACCAACACTCGTCCTGACATAGAGAACGCAGTGAACATTGTGTCTCATTTTGTCAGCAACTCCCCTGTCAATCATTTTCAAGCCGTAAAACGTATTCTTTGCTATGTTCAAGGGACAAAGGAACATGGGCTGCTATATACCAAAGAGCACAATCAGAAACTCACCGGTTTCAGCGATTCTGATTGGGGAGGGGACCTAATTGAAAGGAAAAGCACCAACGGGTATATCTTCTCCCTCCGATCAAAGCCAATTTCTTGGTGCTCACGCAAACATTAAACTGTAGCTTTGTCCTCCACTGAAGCAGAACTCATGGCCTTAAATTCTGCTGCCTGTGATGGAATTTGGCTCAAACGAATTATTAGAGAAATTGCAGGAAAAGAAGAAGTAGAAGATCCAGTGATCCTGAAATGTGACAACACTTCAACCATCACCATCTCAAAGAATCATGTTCTACATAATCGCAGCAAGCACATTGACATTCACCACCATTTTATCCGTGAGCTCGTGGAGAAAAATGAGATCAAGCTGGAGTTCTGCCCCACAAACCTTCAGCTGACCGACATTCTGACCAAGCCGCTTACTCGTGAGAGCTTCTCGATCTTAAAAGGGCAGCTCCATGTCGGTGGGTTATCAGGTTAAGGGAGGGTATTGGGTTATCTGCGTATAACCTGATAACCAGCATCAATAAATGTTAAGCTTAATTAAAGTATTGAATGCAATGTAACCCGAGGAGTCAGTGTCTGTTCGGGGTCGCCTTAAGCTTTTATTAATCCTATTTTCCAATGTACGGTTATCCTTCTATTTAAACCTGCAAGGAATGATTCAATGTAAGAGAAAAAATATGAATGAATGATTTATCAGTTCCTCTTCAACTCCCACATTTTCTTTTTAATACTTCTTTGGCACCACTTGAACTGGGCTCACCCAAGATATATCATTCCGGCATCTAGGAGTTTTATCACTTCATCCTTCACCACTTATTGCGTTTGGGGATGCGACTGAGCTATAGGTTTGCTTTTATCTTCAAGTAGGATTTTGTGCATACAAATTGTTGGGATGATACCCTTAATGTCCTTGATGCTCCAACCAAATGCACCTTTATGTTTTTTCAAAAGGTTTACTAGTTTCAGCTCATACGGGCTCGAAAGCAATGAGGATATGATCACCGGTTGCATTTGATCCTCGCCAAAAAGACATAATTCAGGTTTACGGATATGGGCTTGAGAGAAGCAATTGGTGGTGAAGTAAAGTAGGACGCGGAAATGATGAAAAGAGAGAACAGAAAGTGGAAGAAAGAAAACAGGCGGAGAGAGGTAATGAGCAGAAGTTTTCGTGTATTACTATTCATCAAAAGAGGCGTATTTATAGTACAATGCCACAACTATCTATCACGAATATTCCAGAATAAAGACAATAAATACACATTTAAGTATCAACATTTCTCTATGTATGGAGACACCAAACGCCAGCATTACTGATGGTTCCAGTCACGCCATTGATGAGGGTTGGGAAGAGCAACAGTTTGCCGGTTGAGCTTTATCTTGTTTAATAGCCTCCTGCAAGCGAATTGGCACGGGGCAGACAATGAGCTTAGAGTAGAGAGTACGATGTTGGTGGTTGTCGAGTCCCTTGGTGAAGATGTCGGCAAGTTAATTTTTTGTGCTCGTATGAATGACAAATAATGCGCCATGGATGACAAGTTCCCGAACAAAGTGATAATCAATATCCATACGTCGGGTTCTTGCATGAAAAACAGGATTGCGAGTCATGTAAATCGCGGACATGTTGTCACAATACACCACCGGAGATTAACATTGAGGAACCGAGAGTTCGCGAAGGAGATAGCTGATCCATCGTAATTCTGAAACAATTCCTGCAAGAGCACGATACTCGGCTTCGGTGCTCGAGCGAGAGACAGTAGATTGCTTTTTAGCTGTCCAAGATACAATATTTGGTCCAAGAAAAATGCAATACCCTGTTGTAGAACGACGATCATTAAGGTTTCCAGATGAATCAGCCCGACTTGAAAAAAACTGACGATTAGTAAGAAAAACATGTAGTCAATGATACCAGGCTCGAGGCGACTACTTTAAGCCATACAGAGCACGGTGGAGTTTGCAAACATGAGTGGGGAATGCCGGGTCAACAAACCCAGGGGGATGCATCATGTACACTTTTTTAGTAAGGATCCCATTGAGGAAAGCATTGCACACGTCGAATTGGTGAAGCTCCCAATCACGAGACAAAGCAATGCTTAGAATGGTGCGGATAGTAGTTGGCTTAACAACAGGGCTGAACGTTTCATCATAATCAAGTCCTTCTTGTTGGGTAAAGGCCCGAGTCACTAAGCGAGCTTTGTAGCGATCTATTGTCCCATCAGCTTTGCGTTTGAGTTTGTAGATCCATTTACAATCCACAATATTCATAGAGGGGTGATGAGGAACAAGGCTCCAAGTGTGATTTTGATGTAATGCCCTCATTTCATCTTGCATTGCACGACACCATTCAGGAATACGAGCAGCTTGCAGCCGAAAAGTATGTGGTTCATTGGTAAGGGTAGATCCGCAGTGTGCTGCAGACAAAGCTTGAGGAAGACGATGCCGCGAACCATAGACCAATTCTTTGATACTTCGAAATTTCGGAGGTGGCACGTCCGAGAGAGGAGATTCTAGAGAAACAGATGTAGATGACGATGAAGTGTGCGAAGGGGGTGATTGATGGCGCAAATCTCGCACACAGCTATAGGCGGTAGCTCGACTGCGGCACGAAACGGCAGTGTACCGATCGTTCAAGTAATAAAAAACGAGGAGTAATCCCCGAGTATCGAATCTCGAAGGAACACAGTAAGGTGGAGTTAGGTTTTGAGGAAGGACTTGAGATTGAAGTCCTTGGTCGGGGTTTCAATGGATGGTTGGTTTGGTTTGCGAATAATAAAAGAAAATATTACAACTACTCCTATGCAATGCCGCTATGCAATGCTTCGCTTGGAGGGATGGAGACTAGGCAGGCCTTGAGCGCGCTGCGTCGCGAGGGCGGATGGACGAGTAGGCAAGCGGAGTCGAACTATGCAGGCCTTGGGCGCGCTGCTTCGTTAGGCGAATGGAATACGGGCCGCGATGCCACGCTTCGGTAGGCGGATGGACGAGTAGGCTAACGGAGTGAGGGTTGTAAGCACCTCTTCGACAAGCACGCCACTAACAATTGCTAGTGCGGCGACGAACGTGACGGCGGGATGGAGGATGGAATGGGGCGCACCTCAAGCAACTCAAACAACAAACATTTCACATAGACATGAAATATATAGAAATACAAACTAGTTTAAGTGCAACTTCATCTTAATACATAGATCTAACTACATACACACATCAATAAGAGAAGAATAAGGCAAGAAATCGACCGAATCCGAAGGCTCGTTGTAGATTCACGGTTGGAATCGCCGGGTTGTCAATCCGCGTCCAAGCTCGGTCCGCAACTACGTCCGGGGTAGAGAGAGCTGTCACTATTCTCCAATGAGCCCGTCTTCTTCGTGTCACGATCCGGTAGAGGTTGCAAACTTCCTCTTGCTTGAAGGTAATGGCGGCTAGGTCTTCCTTTGGAGCGCTAGGATGAAGGAGGAGGCCGAGAGGAAACTCCGGCTCAAGATTGGCGTGAAGAACGAGCCCGGAGCACCTCCCGATGGTGGGCGGCGATGGAGGGGCGAAATCGGGCGGAACGGCGGAGCTGGGCGAGAAAAACGACGAGGATCTGACCTAATTCGCGAGCAGGTCGATTTATAGGCGTTGGAATAAGCAGTGCGCACGGTCATTGGCGCACGACCAGTGGTCGTGCACACTAGCATCCTGTGATCGTGCGCCTGCCTGGACGGAGCCTGCAAGGTAAGAAAATTATAAAATACAATGTTCGCACGACCAGTGGCGCACGACCAGTGGTCGTGCGCACTATCGTAAGTGGTCGTGCGATAAGGGAAACAGAACTCAGATTTCAAGGGTTAAGTGCACACAATCAGTGGCGCACGACCAGCGGTCGTGCGCAATAGAACCAGTGATCGTGCGCAGTGTTCCTGTACAGAATTGTACCGGGAACACTTGCACGATGCCTGTTCCAGCACAACCACGAATCCAGCCACTGAAAGTGACACTTAACAATGCATAGCAATTACTAAAGGAGAATAATACGAAATAACACCAAAAACGGGCCTAAAGGTGCACTTAGCATGGAGAATCAAATATAAGTGAAGACATGCCTAAAGTGAAGTGCATAGACTAGAAAATCGGCCCAGATGAGTCCATAAATGTGTATATATTTGGGACTCATCACACCCCCAGACTTAACTGTTTGCGCGTCCCGAGAAAATAAATTCTAAGCGAACGGGGAAAGAAAAGTAGATGGCTTAAAATTACAATACAGAGTACCATGCGAAGTCGCATGTTCACGTGCATAAGAAAAATAGTAGAGAAGATTTCTGATTATATAAACAGTTTATATATTTCTAAAAGAGTAAAAGCATATTACAACTACTCAAAATGGTGAATAACGGTGAATCATTCGGCCATGCATACGGAGAAAGTAAACAAAGCGCTGAGACGAGCATTGCTCAAGATCGGGGTGCCGGACAAACTCCACCAAAATCCATCGGTTTCGGTGACCATAGGCTCGCCCGGTCACATTCTCTCCACGACACTAGATTGGTTCTTAACGTGAGTCGGTAGGACTTTAGGTTAGAGATGGGGCTTGGGTTACGGTGAGGCAAACAAAGATAAACCTGGAGGTTAAACACACCTAACCCAACATGAGCAAATGCATAACACTATCCAAGTAGCCATAGAACACGCGGATGCACCACACCCCCTGACTTAGACTTAGACGCATGGGTGTGTGCACCGCCTACTCCCAAATATAAATCTCAAACAGATTTTTTCAATTAAACTTTTCATTCTTCTTTTTCTTTTCAAATCTTTTTCTTCTTTTCTTTTTCTTTATTTAGCAATTTCAGCAAATGTTCAAAGATGCGCATCCACATTTCCACATTGTACTTCCACAATCAATACCACCAATTTAAAATTTAAACAAAATGCTTGCATTTTGGGTGCGCCACTAGGATTGGAGTTTAGGCTTTGGTGAACAATAGTGGAGCTGAACCAAAATAATGGGGTAGGCATAACTGGGCTAACGAGGAAATGATGATAGGAATGGCACAAAGGCTCAACCGGGCCAAAATGATGGCCTACGTCATTCTCACGCACTAGAACTATCCTATGCCAATGCTTCAAGAATCGCTTGGGGCAAGTTCTAGCCACCGAGAAAGATTCTCCTTTCTCCCGACTCAAGCAATACGAGTCTAGCGAACGTCTACACACATTCCTATGCTACCGTTTGATTCCACCGGATTCACCATTTGAGTAGAGTAAACAACATTTACACTAATAGAAAAAATATAAAACCATAAGTATAAAGAGAAGTCTAATCTACACAAATTTCTATGCAACCGAGCACTCGACTAGGAGTACTACTGGTGTCAACATTTTACTCTGCTACATAGTCCTAAGCCATCACCTAGACCTTCCCAAATAAGCAGAAGAATTAAATTCACAACAGAGCAAGCAAACAGATGAGTACGCGCTCAAGTGGGTGCTGTGGTGTGCAATGAAAATGAACAACTAATAAAACTGAAAATAAAATACTTCTGGCATGCTATGCATGAGTGCACGTGAGTGGGCACAAAAACTGCTCTCCCCCAGACTTAAACTAAATAATCCATAGAATATATGACATGAAAATCAGAAAAAGCTAGGGAAAGAGAGTACCCAGTGCTCAGAAATGAGCACACCAGAAGACGCGTGTAAACCGTGAAAAAGCTACAGCATCCGCCATCCAGAAGAAGATACCTGCAGGGGTCAGCTCCGCAAAAACAAAAGAAAAAGACAAACTAAAATACTACAGCTAACTAAACAGGATTAGAAGAAATAAACATGCAGGAAAGAAAGATAACTACTGGGTTTAATGTCATCCCAGCACGACTTATTCAAAACTAAAGGTTCTAGCTAATGGGCGTATGAAAAAGAAAATGCACAGGTAACTGTTCTAATATGCGTGTCGGTAGCGGGTACCGATACGGAGATAGAGCAGTTATTCCCCTACCTAAATAACGACACCTGCTGAACACAGGTAGCGGGAATAGGAAGTAAGAAGAGGAGGAGAGCTGGTCCTCACTCATCTCACCACAAACTAAATCCTTGCCCAGCAAGGTGTCATCTCCAGGAAGGCAGCAGGAGGAAACAGCAATGAGTGGAGCTTCCTCTACGGAGGGGGAATCAACCTCCTCACATAAGAGGATGCTCTCATCATTGGCTTGAGCAAAATGCTCCAAGTCCTCCTGAAGTACCCGTGAAGACTCAACCTGCACAGGCTCAGATGAAGAAAGGGGATCAAGAAATAAACAAGACGAAGAACATAAATAATCAAAAATCAGGGGAGTGGTCCCGGTCTCACTCCCAGGGAAGTAAAATAATGTTTGCATTGTCATCAATGCTACAAGATTCGGCGGGATCAATGGTGGCCATGCCTAAGATTTGGACTTCCTCCACCGATGCTGAGGAAAAATCCTCTTCACCCAGAAGGTTGTCCTCCTCCATAGGAGTAGGCACAATACTAAGATCAACCGCCTCCTCTTGCGACACATCATCAACAATGTCGTCGGAGACGAGTATAGTATGCACAACAGGGGGAAGAATAGTGCTCGGATAAAAGTCGAGCACCGATTCCTCACAAAGAATCGAATCCACTAGAGGTGGTGGATGCACCGGGAGAATAGGCTCAGCAATGTCGGTGCCCAGATCAGCCACACATCCGGTGACCGTGTCCATGCCATACCCTTCAAGATGTGAAGGTGACAAAGACACATAACCGGATGTTGAAGGTGTGCCACCAGAGTTAGGAGTTGGGACGATCCGGATATCCGGCTCGTCATCCTCGTCCAATTGGCGAAGATACTCGGCACAGTCCTTCAAGACATGATCAGTGCTCCGACAAAACTGGCACTGCCTAGTAGGCTTCTTTGGCACAGCGGGTGCTGAAGCCGAAAAGAAGTACGACGGTAAAGGCTCAGCAGAGTAGCCATAAGACTTACGCGCACCATATGGAGTACCAGACGAAGTCGGTGCTCCATATACTGGGCTATGAGAATTATGCCTACTATTCTCCGTAGGGCATTCATCACTAGAGTGGGAGGTAGCACCACACCAACGGCAACAGATATTAAGATGTGCCCACATAGTGCGAAGATAAAACGATTCAAAAAGAAAAACAATATTGTGCAAAATACCACACCTAACAAAAATTACTAAAGCAACCTAATTAAAACAGGAAAATGGAATAAAAAGAAATAAAACAAAGAAATGCAATTTACAAATGGAAGGGTTTCTCTCTCAGGTTCTCCCTCTCCAGAAAACTCACACGACTGTGTTCCCCGGCAACGGCGCCAAAAACTTGATGGCGCAAATCTCGCACACCGCTATAGGCGGTAGCTCGACTGCGGCACGAAACGGCAGTGTACCGATCGTTCAAGTAATAAAAAACGAGGAGTAATCCCCAAGTATCGAATCTCGAAGGAACACAGTAAGGTGGAGTTAGGTTTTGAGGAAGGACTTGAGATTGAAGTCCTTGGTCGGGGTTTCAATGGATGGTTGGTTTGGTTTGCGAATAATAAAAGAAAATATTACAACTACTCCTATGCAATGCCGCTATGCAATGCTTCGCTTGGCGGGATGGAGACTAGGCAGGCCTTGAGCACGCTGCGTCGCGAGGGCGGATGGACGAGTAGGCAAGCGGAGTCGAACTATGCAGGCCTTGGGCGCGCTGCTTCGTTAGGCGAATGGAATACGGGCCGCGATGCCACGCTTCGGTAGGCGGATGGACGAGTAGGCTAACGGAGTGAGGGTCGTAAGCACCTCTTCGACAAGCACGCCACTAGCAATTGCTAGTGCGGCGACGAACGTGACGGCGGGATGTAGGATGGAATGGGGCGCACCTCAAGCAACTCAAACAACAAACATTTCACATAGACATGAAATATATAGAAATACAAACTAGTTTAAGTGCAACTTCATCTTAATACATAGATCTAACTACATACACACATCAATAAGAGAAGAATAAGGCAGGAAATCGACCGAATCCGAAGGCTCATTGTAGATTCACGGTTGGAATTGCGGGGTTGTCAATCCGCGTCCAAGCTCGGTCCGCAACTACGTCCGGGGTAGAGAGAGCTGTCACTACTCTCCAATGAGCCCGTCTTCTTCGTGTCACGATCCGGTAGAGGTTGCAAACTTCCTCTTGCTTGAAGGTAATGGCGGCTAGGTCTTCCTTTGGAGCGCTAGGATGAAGGAGGAGGCCGAGAGGAAACTCCGACTCAAGATTGGCGTGAAGAACGAGCCCGGAGCACCTCCCGATGGTGGGCGGTGATGGAGGGGCGAAATCGGGAGAAACGACGGAGCTGGGCGAGAAAAACGGCGAGGATCTGACCTAATTCGCGAGCAGGTCGATTTATAGGCGCTTGAATAAGCAGTGCGCACGGTCATAGGCGCACGACCAGTGGTCGTGCGCACTAGCATCCTGTGATCGTGCGCCTGCCTGGACGGAGCCTGCAAGGTAAGAAAATTATAAAATACAATGTTCGCACGACCAGTGGCGCACGACCAGTGGCGCACGACCAGTGGTCGTGCGCACTATCATAAGTGGTCGTGCGATAAGGGAAACAGAACTCAGATTTCAGGGGTTAAGTGCACACGATCAGTGACGCACGACCAGCGGTCGTGCGCAATAGAACCAGTGATCGTGCGCAGTGTTCCTGTACAGAATTGTACCGGGAACACCTGCACGATGCCTATTCCAGCACAACCACGAATCCAGCCACTGAAAGTGGCACTTAACAATGCATAGCAACTACTAAAGGAGAATAATACGAAATAACACCAAAAATGGGCCTAAAGGTGCACTTAGCATGGAGAATCAAATATAAGTGAAGACATGCCTAAAGTGAAGTGCAAAGACTAGAAAATCGGCCCAGATGAGTCCATAAATGTGTATATATTTTGGACTCATCAATGATTGTGGTGAAGTGATAGGAATTATATCACCATTGAGTTGTTCTGTAGATTGACTAAGTGGTTCAAGAGATGGTGACAGAGCTTCAGCAGTTGTGTTATTTGTGGGTTCATTGGGCTCTGTTGGAGGTGATGATATCGAAGGATTTTCACAAACAAGATTAGAGGCAGATTGACGATTTGAGTTGCTGTGTTATGTATATGAGTCAGACACCCTTTGATTTTGAGGATTCTCCAATCTAGTTATGGTTGAGAAGGGAAAAGTTTGTTCATCGAACAAGACATGTCGTGAGATATATAGTCGATTCGTTATAGGATCAAAACAACGATAACCTTTCCTGAAGAAATCATAGCCAAGAAATACACATTTAGTGGATTTCGGTTCAAGTTTATTTTTGTTGTATGAAGTGAGTAAAGGAAAGCATAAGCACCCAAAAGTCTTGAGCATAGAGTAGTCTGGTTGGCGATGTAGAAGGATCTCGTAGGGGGATTTGTAACCTAACTGCTTCATCGGGAGCCGATTAATTAAGAAAGATGCTGTGTTGAAAGCCTCAAGCCAAAAACGGCATGGGAGATGAGCATGCGAGAGTAGAAACTGCCCCATCTCACCAATGTGACGATGTTTGCGCTCAACAACGCCATTTTGCTCAGGAGTATAAGGACATGTGAGACGGTGAGAAATTCCATGTGCGTAGAAAGTTTGTGAAAGCATTGCCAGTAAATTCACCCCCTCCATCTGTTTGAACCATCTTGATGCGGCTAGAGAGAAGGTTTTCAATTAGAGCTTTAAATTGAGAGAAAATGGTTGTGACCTCAGATTTGCGAAATAACGGATAAATCCACACATACCGTGAACAATCATCGACAATAGATAGAAAATATCGATACCCGGATACAGATGGTGAGGGGGAAGGTCCCCATACATCAAGATGTAGTAAAAACAATGGATTGGTTGACTTATGACTTCGGGAGTGAAAAACAAGTTTACAAGCTTTTCCCAAAGGACACACATGACACATAGATGGTAACTTGGGAGAAGTCCCTTGAACAACAATTTTTTTGTTTTACATAAAACATTAAGGATATCAGAACTAGGATGACCGAGCCGGTTGTGCCATACAGTATGGGTGGTACATTCACAACCAAGAGCAAGGGGGCCAGGGATAATTGACGTTGTGCGAAGCTGATAGAGACCACCAGAGTTAGTTCCAGCTAGGAGGAGTTCCTTCGTGTGGTTGTCCTTCACACGAAAACCAAATTGATCAAATTCAAAGAAACAATTATTATCTTCGGAAAACTGACGTATATATAAGAGATTTTTATGAAGGTGTGGAATGCACAAAACGTTATTAATAAGGAAGTGACGAGCAGGGGAAGAGAAAAAAGTGGAGCCCAAATGCGAAATAGAGAGAGAAGTTCCATTACCGAAAGAGACAGTATCAACTCCATTGTATGGCACGGGATGAGATAACTCAGAGAGAGAGTTTGTCATATGGTTGGTGGCACCGGTGTCAAGGCACCAAGACGAGGAACCTGCTGAGGAGAGCGGCCGAGCTAGTATAGGCAGCATTTTGACGATGAGGACATGTGCGAGCACTGTGACCAGGCGTTTCACATATTTGACAGACAATAGATGCCTCAGATAACTGAGGGAAATGAGGAGGTTGATACGGGAGAGGCAGAAGAGGTGGCTGTTGAGATTGCGGTGGTGGTGGTGGTCTTGGTGTCCATTGATGCCGACCATGACCTCTTCCACGACCACGATGAGCGTTGTAGGAGTTGCGTCCGCCGTGACTATGGGAGGATTTTTGTGAAGGTTTAAAGGCGGAAGAATGTTGTGCGGAATAGGCGGTGATGTCTCGAAGAGTAGATGATTCAGTGGCTTGCTGATGAAAATTTTCTTCTTGAATTAGAAGATCATACAAAGTGTCAAATGAACATTTTGGCTAACATGAGGTAGTCACACATGGACTGATTTGGTTGCTGTCGAAGAGAAGATAGACGGTTGCGAAGTGTGAAGATGTAGGATTTTGATGCGCTTAGACACCGAGAACGAAGGGTTGCCCAAGCTTCGAGAGCAGTGCTACAACCACACAAAAAAGGGAGAATTTGGACAGTGACAGTTGCTTGAATCCATGAGAGAATAAGGTTTGAGGCATTCATCCAATAGGTGTATTCATCACTTATAAGACCATCGTCAGTGGTTGACGGTGGAGGAGAGGAGGTGAGCATTGTTGGACTTTGACTTGGTGTTGACCGGGTCAATTGTTTTTAGTTTTGTTTTGATTTTTATTATTAATATTGTTAAGGAGAGAGAGTGTGCATTTATGGTGGAGAGAGAGTGGGGCTTGTTTTACTTTGCCTATAAATAGGCGTGTAATCTTTTAGAATTAACGAGGTTGAATAGAAGTTGGAGAGAATTTTTCGGCAGAATATTAAAGAGAGAGAGAGAGAGAGGGAAGTAGTGAGAGAAAGTTTTTTTTATATCTTTATTCCCGCAGGAATACCAAGCCAGCTTTCTCTCGCGATAGTGAGCTCACCATTTTTCCCGTGCCAGCCCTCTCGCCTGCCACCTCGCGCAGGAGGATCCCGCATGGAGGAGTAGCCCGCACTCGCCACACTCGCCGGGCTGTGTTCGCCGGTGCAGCCCGCCGCACTCGCCGCTGGGCGTGGAAGACGAGGTTCACGCACTGCCAGCCCGCAGGAGGCCTCTCACCACCTTAATCTCGCCCGTCCGCTCTCGCAGGAGTTGTCTCACCGGTGTGATTGAAGGTAGTGCTCGGCGGTGTGTAGTGCTCGCGAGTGGCGTGTTCACCGTTGAGTGGAGGTGTTCGCCGTGGAAGGTCTCGCCGTGGAGTGTTTTCGCCGTGGTGACTATTCGCGAGGAAGGAGAGGTAGAGAGCTCGCGTGATTACGTATCGCTTCCAACAAGTGGTATCAGAGATAGGTTGCAAACCTTTGTGGTGACTCGGAAGGTTTGAGGAGTAGAAGCAATGGAGATGGGTGGAGCAATGCCGGGGCAAGTCCCCAAGTTGACAAAGACCAACTATGGGAACTGGAGCATCTAGATGAGAGTACTACTCGCATCAAAAGAACTATTGGATATAGTGGAGTATGGCTATGAGGAGCGTACTGTTGCAGCAGAGGCGGCGTTGACTAACGCCCAGAAGACGACACTTAGAGAAACAAGGAAGGCAGATAAGAAGGCTTTGTTCTTGTTGTATCAAGGGGTCGACGAAGCGACCTTCGAGAAGATTTTAGACGCGAAGACTTCTAAGGAGGCATAGCAGGTGTTGCAACGCTCCATGCAAGGGGTAGACAAGGCTAAGAAGGTGAAGCTCTAGTCCCTCCGTGCGGAATATGAAGTAATGAAGATGCAGAGCACCGAGAAGGTCGGTGACTATGTGACCCATTTGCGTACACTCACAAATGAGATGAAGCGCAATGGGGAGGCGATCGATGATGTGAGATTTATGGAGAAGTTGTTGAGATCCATGTCCAAGAAGTTTCGCCATGTAGTGGTAGCGATTGAAGAGTCAAAGGACCTCACCGAGATGGCCGTTGACGAGCTTGTAGGCTCTTTGCAAGCTCATGAGTATAAGATGCTGCAAGATGATGAAGACGTGAGTGGCTTGGGAAAAGCACTCCAGACTCAGCTAAATGTTGGAGAGAGCTCCAGAAGAGGAGGCGGCCAACGTGGCCGAGGTCACCAAGGTAGAGGCAGAGGTAGAAGAGGAGGTAGAGACCAAGGAAGAAACCAAAATTTCCAGAGAGAGGCGGAGCGGCCTCAAGGAGGTTGGAAAGAAGGAAGAGGAAGAGGAAGAGGCCGAGGAAGAGGCCGAGGAGATATGTCCCAAATCCAATGTTACAACTGTAACAAGTTCGGGCATATGAGCTATGATTGCTGGGCTTCGAGGAAGAGAGAAGAGGCAAACCACTATGCCGAGGCTAGAAACAACGGGAACAATGCTGGCGCTGGAGACACGATGATGTTCCTAACCTACCGAGGAGCGGAGGAAGGAAGAAATGAAGTGTGGTACCTGGACACAGGTGCGAGCAACCACATGTGCGGAGATAGGGAGATGTTCACTAACCTGGAACCTAGTGGGGGTGAGGTTAGCTTCGGGGATGCGTCAAAGATCTCGTTGGATGGAAAGGTCCTGGTGGTCGTAAAGCTGAATGGGGAGAAGGTGCATTTGAATGATGTGTTCTATGTGCCAGGCTTGAAGACTAACATCTTGAGCCTTGGGCAGTTGGTGGAGAAAGGCTACTGCGTCCAGTTGAAGGATGGGTCTTTGGCGATGAAGAACCATCAAGGGAAAGAAGTGGTGAAGGTGAAGATGACGGCGAACCGTCTCTTTACACTGAAGATGGATACTCAGGAGACGGCATGTCTCAAGAGGACGGAGGAAGAAGAGGAAGCATGGTTGTGGCACCATCGGATGGGCCACTTGGGCTTCATAGGCTTGAAGCTGCTATCCCACTCCAGGATGGTGGAGGATCTACCAATGATCTCACCTCCGGAGAAAGTCTGCGAGGCGTGCACGAAGGGGAAGCAGAAGAGGCTGACGTTTGAAGGAGGGAAGTCTCGGAGAGCGAGGAGACAACTTGAACTGGTTCACTCGGACATCGCTGGTCTGTTTGAGACCACCTCAGTGGGCGGAATCAAGTACTACATCACCTTCACGGATGACTTCAGTCAGAAGTGTTGGGTGAATTTTTTGAAGAAAAAATCTGAGGCCCTTGACAGGTTCAAGGAGTTCAAGGCGATGACTGAAAAGGAGAGCGGTTAGCTACTGAAGGTGTTGAGGACAGATCGGGGTGGGGAGTACACCTCGACGCTGTTTGATATTTTCTGCAAGGAGAATGAGATCTCACACCAGTTGACGACGACGAACTCACCGTAGCAAAACGGAGTCGCGGAGAGGAAGAATCTCACCATCATGAACATGGTGAGAAGTATGGTGAAGGGCAAAGGATTGCCGAAGATGTTCTGGGCGGAGGCAGTGAAGTGTGCGGTGTATCTACTGAATAGATGTCCCACGAAGAGTGTGAAGTTCATGACCCCGTTCGAGGCTTGGAGTGGCTGGAAGCCAAGTGTGAAGCACTTGAGGGTTTTTGGGTGTGTAGCTCATGCTCACGTCCCGGACCAGAGAAGGAAGAAGCTCGATGATAGGAGCAATAAGTGCATTTTTGTGGGCTACGCTCCGGATAGCAAGGCTTACAAGTTATACAACCCGGTGACGGAGACGACCATATTCTCAAGGGATGTGGTGTTTGAAGAAGACAGCTGCTGGAGCTGGGATGAGGAGACAAGGAACATGAAGGGGATGTTCTTTGAAGATGAGGAAGAAGGTGGTCATGAAGCAGGAGCTGAGGATGGTGGAGTTAATCCACCATCACCACCTAGTGGAGATTCAGGGGGAGCTTGCAATCCCAACTCAAGTGGAGGCAGTTCTAGTGGAGCAAGCACTAGTGGAAGCAAGGATGATCGTCCTCAACCTAGGATGAGGAGGATGGAGGAGATCTACGAGGAGACGGCACCGACACTTAACAATTTTTCTCTGTATTGTTTGTTGGCATATTGCGAGCCACGATCCTATGACAAAGCGGCCCAGGAGAAATCTTGGAGGATGGAGATGGATGCTGAGATAGCTTCCATAAAGAAGAATGACACTTGGAAGCTGGTCGATCCACCCGCAGACCACAAACCCCTCGGGGTGAAGTGGGTCTACAAGGTGAAGAAGAACAAAGAAGGAGCTGTGGAGAAGCACAAGGCGAGACTCATCGTGAAGGGATATAGGCAAGTCCAAGGAGTGGACTATGACGAGGTCTACGCCCCAGTGGCGAGGATTGACACCATCAGGTTGATCATCGCACTGGCAGCTCACCATGGGTGGAAGGTCCTGCAGATGGATGTGGTGTCGGCCTCTCTCAATGGCTATCTGGAGGAAGATGTGTACATCGAGCAGCCTCCCGGATATGAAGTGAGGGGCCAAGAGAGAAAGGTGTGTAAGTTGAATAAGGCGCTATATGGCTTAAAGAAAGGGGCTCGCGCATGGAATGGAAGGATAAATGCATACCTTCATAAGCACGGCTACAGGAAGTACCCCTACGAGTATGCTCTTTACACAAAGGTGGAAGAAAATAGTGATATCATGATCGTATGCTTGTATGTAGACGATATGATATTCACTTGGAACAACCTACCTATGTTCGAGGAGTACAAGAAGATGATGAAGAGAGAGTTAGAGATGACGGACTTGGGAGAGTTCACCCTAAAACAGGATGAAGACGGCATCTTCATCTCGCAGAAGAAGTATGTGGAGGAAATTTTGAAAAAGTTTCGGATGGAGGATAACAAGGCTATCTCCACTCCCGCTGATGCAGGGCTGAAGCTGAGGAAGGACTCCAATGAAGGAGCAGTCGACTCCACGCTATTCAAAAGTTTGGTGGGAAGCCTACGCTACCTGACCTTTACCCGACCGGACATTATGTACGCTGTTGGAGTAGTGAGCAACTACATGGAGGAGCCAAAGCAGGATCACTTCACGGCTGCGAAGAGGATCCTAAGATATGTGAACGGGACGAGAGGACATGGCCTGATGTACTCCACTGGAGAGGAGTTGAAGTTGGTCGCCTACTCGGATAGCGATTATGGAGGTGATGTGAATGACCGGAAGAGCACTTCCGGATATGTATTCCATATGGGGACCGCGACGTCCTCATGGAGTTCGAAGAAGCAGGCTACGATAGCCTTATCTTCTTGTGAGGCGGAGTACATAGCAGCCGCGACAAGTACTTGCCAGGCTATTTGGTTAAGGAACCTCTTGGGAGAACTGCACTATCCACCGGATGGCCCCGTGACCATGTTTGTTGACAACATGTCCGCCATTCAACTCGAGAAGAGCCTTGTGTTGCATGGGTGCAACAAACACATAGAGACGAGGTATCATTTCCTTCGTGAGCGCGCAGGTGGAGCTGAAGACTGTGGAAGTTGTGTATTGCCCTACCGGAGAGCAGGTCGCGGATATTTTCACTAAGGCTTTAAAGGTGAAGACGTTCGAGAAGCTCAAAGGCAAACTTGACATGTGCTGCCAAGTTTGAGGGGGAGTTTGTTGGAGTTTGACTTGGTGTTGACCGGGTCAATTGTTTTTAGTTTTGTTTTGTTTTTTATTATTAATGTTGTTAAGGAGCGAGAGTATGCATTTATGGTGGAGAGAGAGTGAGGCTTGTTTTACTTTGCCTATAAATAGGCGTGTAATCTTTTAGAATTAACGAGGTTGAATAGAAGTTGGAGAGAAATTTTTGGCAGAATTTTAGAGAGAGAGGGGGAAGTAGTGAGAGAAAGTTTTTTTTATATCTTTATTCCCGCAGGAATACCAAGCCAGCTTTCTCTCGCGATAGTGAGCTCGCCATTTTTCGCGTGCCAGCCCTCTCGCCTGCCACCTCCCGCAGGAGGATCTTGCCTGGAGGAGTAGCCCGCACTCGCCACACTCGTCAGGCTGTGTTCGCCGGTGCAGCCTGCCGCACTCGCCGCTGGGCGTGGAAGAGGAGGTTCACACGCTGCCAGCCCACAGGAGGCCTCTCGCCACCTTGATCTCGCCTGGCCTCTCTCGCAGGAGTTGTCTCGCTGGTGTGATTGAAGGTAGTGCTCGGCAGTGTGTAGTGCTCGCGAGTGGCGTGTACATCGTGGAGTGGAGGTGTTCGCCGTGGAAGGTCTTGCCGTGGAGTGTTTTCGCCGTGGTGACTATTCACGAGGAAGGAGAGGTAGAGAGCTCGCGTGATTACGTATTGCTTCCAACAAGCATTCCTTCAAGGTTGTGAGTGCGCAGGATTGTGAGAAATTGGTTACTCCACAGAAGATGGTTGTCCTTTGTGAGGTGAATGTTAGCAAACAAGGACTGAGGATTGAAGGTCAAAGGAAGAGCAGATTTGCCTGGGAGAGAGGAAGAAGCAAGAGAAAGAGATGAGTCAGCCATAGACGTGGCCTCTGATACCATGATGAAATGAGAGAACAGAAAGTGGAAGAAAGAAAACAGGCGGAGAGAGGTAATGAGCAGAACTTTTCGTGTATTACTATTCATCAAAAGAGGTGTATTTATAGTACAATGCCACAACTATCTATCACGAATATTCCAGAATAAAAACAATAAATACACATTTAAGTATCAACATTTCTCTAGGTATGGAGACACCAAACGCCAACATTACTGATGGTTCCAGTCACGCCATTGATGAGGGTTGGGAAGAGCAACAGTTTGCCGGTTGAGCTTTATCTTGTTTAATAGGAAATACACTCAAGTGTGATAGGTGCAGGGTAGTCGTCATTGAAGTTGTTGTCACCCAAGGGGCGAGATGATTGCAGCTGCACTATACTCATCTTGACTGAAATCAAAAGGTAACGAGCCCACCTCCTCCACTGCAAAAGTACGAGCATCATTACTATGAGTAGCCTTGGACTTGTCATGCATGCTGAATGTAGTCACTTCATCTCCTATTCAAAGGGTCAAAACTCCTTGTTCAACATTGATAAATGCACGTGCAGTGGCCAAGAAGATACTTCTGAGAATGAGAGGGACATCGATGTCAACTTCCATGTCTAGTATCACAAAATCTGTGGGAAAGACAAATTCGTTTATTACTGATATTGACAGGTCTTCTATAATAACCAGAGGTTTCTTAGTTGACTGACTCGCCAACTGCAATGTGATGTTAGTCGGGCGAAGGATTCCTGAGCGAGTTCGCGAAAAATTGAAAATGACATTAAGTTTATTGATGCCCCCTAATCACACAGCGCTCTACTGAATCTGCGGTTTCCTATGGTTCAGGGGATAGTGAAAATGCCTGGATCCATCAATTTCCTTGGCATATGATTCAGATTGACAGTTGAGCACTCCTCCGAAAGATTTACAGTCTCAAGTGTTTTTAACGTTCTTCTTTTAGAGAGAAGGTCCTTCAAAAACTTTGTATCCGAGTATTTGGGTGAGAGCGTCGACTATGGGAATACTCACTTGAACACCCTTCATCATATCTAAGAATTTGAGATACTATTTTTCCTTCTTTATATTCCGTAGACGGTGAGGAAATGACGGCACAGGTGAAGTACGCACAGGGACTAGAACACACGGAGATGGCGCTGACATAGGAGGATTAGAAGGCTCTTCAGTCAGTGGTTCTTGTATATGATCACCAGGTAGACGTATGGAGTCATGAACCACAGATTTGTAGAACTTATCGTAAATCAGCACCATTTATGTTATCTGCACCATTTATGTGTCATTAGTATTAATCTCATTTAATGTACCTCTTAACCTCCTCCTACCACCAAACCCGCTCTTACTATTCCCGTCTGTCTTTTTCCTGGTCTTTGGTCTATTTAAGCTCTGTATTAGCCTTGTCTCCAATGTAATGTTTTTTCATAATACTTTCACGTTTAATATAAGCATCCTCTTTTCTTCTTCATTCTTTTTCTTCCTGCAAAGATCAACTTTCGGTTAGACTGATAACAGTGGTATCAGAGCCTTTTTATGGCTTCATCATCTACCCCTTTTGTTCCCTCGTACACCCAATCTTCCATCCCCATATTCACAGGAGAGCTTTATGATTTTTGGAGTGATAAGATGGAAACTCTCCTCCGTTCCCAGGATCTCTGGGACATCGTCAAGGATGGGCCACAACCAAGTGATAAAACAAAAGACGGAGAGCCACCCAAGTTCACGAAGGAAGAACTGAAGAAGGATGCCTTGGCTCTTCATCTGATTCAACAAGCCATCTCCACACCCATCTATCCTCATATCATGGGATCAAAAACTGCTCATGAAGCATGGCAGAGGCTTGAAATGGAATACAAGGGCTCCAAGAAGGTAATCAAACTCAAGATATACTCTCTCCGTCGACAATTTGATACCATTATCATGCGTGAAAATGAAACTTCTCAAGAGTTTTTTTGCTAAAATCACTAGTCTTGTAAACCAAATACGAAGCCTAGGGGGAGTGTTAGAAGAACAAGAAATTGTTGAGAAAATTCTTCGATCCCTACCAAAGACCCATAAACATATTGTCTCATCCATACTTGAAGCACATGATCTTGACAGCCTAACAGTTGTAGAACTCATGAGTTCCCTCCAAACCCATGAAGACCTTCAAATCCCCGATTTTAAACCAGCTCTTGACAAAGTTTTTCAAACCAAGATGAATTTCACAAACAAAGCCCCTGAAAAACAAATCACAGAGGGAGGAAGAGGCAAACTTTACCCTCCCTGTCTGATCTGCAAAAAACAGAACCATGATTTGAGAGATTGCTTTTGGAGATGTAGGAGATGTAAAAATCCCAATCATTCTGAGAGGAATTGCCGATATAAACAAAAAGAAGAAGCCCAGCTAACTGAAACAAATCCAGACACATTCCTCCTCACCTGCAGTGTGCCTACCTGTCAACATACCTCATCCACTTGGGTCATTGACAACGGCTGCTCAAGACATATGGCAAATGATAAGATCTTCTTCACTACCCTGGATGAGGATTACAAATCTTCTGTTCTATTAGGGGATGGAAAAGAAAAAATAATAGAAGGGAAGGGGACAATCCAAATCATTGCACCAAATGGGGAACAAAAATATATCTCAGATGTTCAGTTTGTTCCATCTCTCTCACAAAACTTACTAAGTGTGGGGCAACTGCTAAGAAGAGGTTTTAAAGTCACAATTGATCAAGAAAAATGCTTAATCAAAGACTCCAAAAATCAAATTATTCTGGCCTCTGCTCTTATGAATAAGAGCAATCTTTTCACTATCTCCCTGCCACCTGCTATTTCCAGTGCTTTTACTTGCTCTCAAAACTCTCCTGATTCTACTACTCTTCTTTGGCACCATCGACTTGGCCACTTGAATTTCACCTCCTTACAAACCATTCAAACCAAACAAATGGTATCAGGTATGCCCACTCTTCAAATCTCCCACCAAAACTGTGAATCATGTGCTAAGGGAAAGACACACAGACTGACTTTTCCCAAGTCTGCCACCTCTAGAGCATCAGGGCCGCTTGATCTGCTACATATGGACTTATGGGGACCTGCCAGCACACAATCCTTAGGAGGAAAGAACTACTACTTTCTCATTGTAGATGATTTTACCAGATACATGTGGGTTTTCTTTCTAAAACACAAATCTGAGATAATAAACCATTTTGAATGTTTTAAAAAACAAGTCGAAAACACTTTTCAATGCAAAATCAAGACCATCAGGAGTGATAGGGGGGGGGGGGGGAGAGTTCCTATCCAAACCCTTCAGTAAATTATGTCATAAGACTGGTATTCAACGACAGCTCACAACACCTGGTACTCCTCAGCAGAATGGAGTAGTTGAGAGGAGGAATAGAACAATTATTGAAATGACCAGGACCATGCTGATCCACAAAACCTGTCCCAAAAATCTCTGGGCTGAAGCTGTCTCAAAAGCCACATACATTTTGAATCGTGTCCCCACAAAAGACCTTGAGAACATAACCCCTTATGAAGCCCTGTACCAACAGAAACTAGAAATCTCTCACCTAAGAACTTTTGGATCAATTGCTTATGCCCATAAGGTGATAGAAAAGAAAGACAAACTCAGTGAAAGCACCACAAAGTGTATATTACTTGGGTACATCAGTGAGAGCAAAGCATACCGGCTATATGATCCCACCTGCAAGAGGTTGTTTATCTCCCGAGATGTAATATTTCATGAAAACGACAAATGGGATTGGGGATCAGTGCAGGATCAATCTCATCAATGTGTTTCCTCCACACCATTGTTGGTTGAGCTGGAGTCTCCTCCAAGCTCCCTCCACAACAATAATAGCAGCACTGGAACTCCTCCATTGTCTGTTGAGATGGAGTTTCCTCCAACCCCACTACTTGACAACAGAAGCAGTTCTAGGACTTGCCCATTGCAGGTTGAGTGTGAATCCTCCAACAACTCCATCCATTGCAATGAGCACAGTCCGGCTGACTCTGATCTTGATTCATCACTGCCCATTAAAACGAGGACTCTTGAGGACATCTATCAGAATATAGAAACAACATTAGCAATTCTATCACCTCAAACCTTCTCAGAAGCATATGAAGAACAACAGTGGAGAGATGCTATGCAAGAAGAGCTTGATGCCATAGAAAAAAACAACACATGGTCACTTGTCCCTAAACCTCCAAACAAAAATATCATCGGTTTAAAATGGGTCTATAAAGCAAAACAGAATGAGAAAGGAGATATAATAAAACTTAAAGCCAGACTTGTTGCAAGGGGTTTCAACCAAAAACCAGGGACCGACTTCGATGAAACTTTTGCCCCAGTGGCAAGAATGACGACTATTCGGTTGATTCTTGTCGTTGCTGCTCAAAACCAATACCCCATTTTTCAGCTAGATGTGAAATCTGCCTTTTTAAATGGAAATCTCTCTGAAGAAGTCTTTGTCACACAACCTCCAGGATACGAGATAAAGGGTAAAGAGGAAATGGTATACAAACTGCATAAAGCTTTATACGGGCTCAAACAGGCACCACGGGCATGGAATCAAAACATAGATTCCTATTTCCTATCTGTAGGTTTTTCTCGAAGCAACAATGAGGCTACCTTATATACCAGAGTTAAAGATAAAGAACTTACTCTTGTCAGCCTCTATGTAGACGACCTCATCATCACCAGGACAAGTTTGGATCACATATGCAAATTCAAGGGGGGAAATAATGGAAAAATATGACATGACGGATCTGGGACAACTAAATTTCTTTCTAGGGCTCCAAATCAAACACATTGCATGCGGCATTTTTGTCTCACAGGAATTGTATACTCAGTCGCTGTTGAAGAAATTCAACATGGAAGCATGTAATTCCTCCGCTACCCCAATGTCAACCTGTGAGAAATTCTATCCAAAGAAGGAGGAAGAGGAAGCTGCCAGTGAAGATCAATATCGGAGTCTCATCGGCTCCCTCATCTACCTTACAAACACCAGGCCCGATATTGATAATGCCATAAACATTCTCGCCAGGTTCGTAAGTAATCCCTCCAAATCCCACTTTTTAGCAGGAAAAAGAATCCTTCGTTACTTGCAGGGCACAAAGGCACATGGAATTCTCTCCAAAGGGAAAGGAATGGAAATCTCACAGGATATGCTGATTCAGACTGGGCTGGAAATCTGGAAGATAGAAGAAGCACTGCCGGCTACATCTTCTTCCTATGATCCAGTCCAATCTCCTGGAGCTCGAGAAAACAGCATACAATTGCCCTATCCACAACCGAAGCAGAATACATGGCCCTCAATTCAGCGGCATGTGAGGCCATCTGGCTGCAAAAGCTAAAGAAAGATATATGGAACAACAAGAAAGAAGAAGACACAGATACAGTAAAGATTCAGTGCGACAACACTTCCGCTATCGCTCTCTCGAAGAACCCTGTGTTTCACGGAAGAAGCAAGCATATTGATATACACTACCACTTCATCCGGGAGACCATAGAGAAGAAGGAGATCGAGTTCGTCTTCTGCCCTACTGAAGAACAAGCCGCCGACATTTTTACAGAGCCTATTCCACGCAATTGCTTCGCTGCCCTCAGAGACAAGATCGGCGTCATAAATAGCACAGATTTAGGGGGAGTGTAGAACTTATCGTAAATCAGCGCCATTTATGTTATCTGCACCATTTATGTGTCATTAGTATTAATCTCATTTAATGTACCTCTTAACCTCCTCCCACCACCAAACCCGCTCTTACTATTCCCGTCTGTCTTTGTCCTGGTCTTTGGTCTATTTAAGCTCTGTATTAGCCTTGTCTCCAATGTAATGTTTTTTCATAATACTTTCCCGTTTAATATAAGCATCCTCTTTTCTTCTTCATTCTTTTTCTTCCTGCAAAGATCAACTTTCGGTTAGACTGATAACAAGATTGTTCCCATACTCCTTAGTTCCAAAGCATTTAACATTTCATTCAAAGTACCCACTAAGGATAGCATCGCAGTGATGAGTGTGTCAAAATGTGCTTGCAGCCTATGAAGTGATTCATGCTGAGAGAGTAGCAGCTAGTTGACCAACTCAGCAAAAGAAAAGAATTTCTCAACGTCAGCGGTGGTAAGAGAAATAGAAGCACTAACGAGAACAACTTAGTTGACTTCAGAAATATTTGAGGTCAATTGTGGGGGGCTCCACATACAACTTGTCCACGCAATATCCTCTATGATCTACCAAGCTTCCTTACTTGGCTTGTTAACTAGAGTGCCTCCCGTGGCAACATCGAAGAGAAGTCGGAAGTGATTAATAATTCCGAAGTAGAATATCTGTAAAAGAGTCGCTTCAGACATGTCAAGTAGAGAACAATTACTCTGCATCATCAAAAATTGTTCCCAAGCTTCGGCAAGCGATTCATCCACTCCCTGAGTAAAATTCAATATCTCTCGGTACTTGGTCAAAAGGTGTACATGAGGATGAAGTTTTGAGAGAAATATTTCTTCCAGCAGACTCCATGAAGTGACTATTCCACACGGGATGTTTCGATACCAAGACTTGGCTTTTCCCCATAATGAGAATGGAAAGAACCGAATCCTCATTCTTTTATTGTCATCACCTACATGCTGGAATGTCCAAGAAATTCTGTATATGACGGGATGCATCCTCATTAGAGTGTTTGCTCAGCAACTTAGTCTGGGATATATATTGAATACGGTCTATCGGGATTTCAAAGTTTCCACTCGGTCCATCATATTGAGGTGCCAAAGAATGACTTTTGGCATCCTGTGTGCTGAATCCTGGTATCGTATTCAATGTCTGCATAGAAACAAAGTGAAGAATACATGGCAAAATGTATTGCTTAGCACAAGTGAAGGCTAAGGAAACGAAATAGTAAAAAAAACAACTAACATTTCTCAAACATGACGAACATTTCTCAAACACGACGAACATTTCTCAAACACGACGAACATTTCTCAAACACGACGAACATTTCTCAAACACGACGAACATTTCTCAAACACGAACATTTCTCAAACACGACGAACATCGTGGCCGTGTTCCCCAGCAACGACGCCGAAAACTTTATGCGCTGACGACAAGTGCATCGGTCATTTAAGTAATATAAAATGAGGAGTAACTCCCCAAGTATCGATCTCACAAGGAACACGACGTGGATTTCTTTGTGATTTTAGAAATTTAATTGTAAAAGCGGGAAAAGATTAAAAATGTTGGATTGAGTGGCTGCTCTACACTACGTGCGAGAAAAAGAAATTGTACGGGTCGCCGACACCGCGTGACAACACAAGAACATGTGCGAGCTGCCTTCACCGCTTCGCTCAATCGAGAGTGTGGTGAGGGTCGACGACACCTCTTTTCTTGCTAGCATCAAACTCAAACATAAAGGCTTGAAACAACTAACCAAACTAGATACCTCAAACATTAAGCATGAACCTCAATTATACTTTCAGAAAAACTAAAAGCAAGTGCATTAAACATCAAAAAATGTTCATACAAAGCATTCTCATCAACATAGAAAGTGTTCCCTACCAATAAACCTAGGGGGCAAATGAGAAGAGGAGAAATACAAACGAAGATCAAGTCTCTATCGTGGAAGTGAAAGGAGTCCACCGGGTTGTCAACCGAGGCCTTCGCACGTTCATCGATTGCATCTGGTGTTCTGGAGATCTATTAACACCTCCTATTTTACCCGTCTTCTTGATTGTCTACTCCGTCCATGTTACCCTCAAGCTCGACCTTGCTTTCCAGAGAAGAAGAAGGGAAACACCTTCACTTTGAATCCCTTGATGAAGGAGGACCCCTAGGATGGAAAGCACAGCCGAGGAGAGGAGCTCCCAGTCAGAAATGGCGAGGAAATGGCATCCGAAGCGTCCTTTCTGCAGAAGCCCTCGCGCTGGAATATATTACTAAAATAGGGTGTATGGGCGTGTGACGCAAAGCGCGTGCGGAAATTCAATGTGATGAAATATTGCTGGGCGCCAAACTGCGCACGCGCGTTGAGAAATCACGCACGTGCAAATTCAGATCACCCAAAAATGGTCCTGGAAGCATAAAATGGCTAACGTATGCGCAATTGCATGTGCCCGCACGAGTGTGTGAAATACGACACGCCCAAACTCAGGTCAACATACTTCGTTCAGTTCAAGGGAGAAGGAAGCGCACACACATGCGAAAATTCTGCACGGGCGTGCGTGAGATTAATTTGACAGTCTCTCCCGAATCACACGAAAAGTCCACACCTATAAAAATAACCCAATCATGCAGTCCAAAAATACCATATACATTAAATAAAAGCTAAAAACATGCATAAACAATACACACATGGGTGGAATCGATAAGAAAGGCAAGGTGGAAAATAGGTAAAAATCACACTCATCATGATGCAACTTTGTAATATTTGAAAAAACCTTAATATCTATTAATTATGTCAAAAAAATTATATGTGTTTGCTTGTTTATGTTTGTTTTCTTGCAACAAAGATAACTTTTGCTTGGTTTAGTTTAAAAGTAGGAAGCACATGAATTTTTTTCCAAAGATGACGAAGTAATCAAAGAAATCAACTTGTACCATAAAGATTAATGGACATGGGCAACAAATTCAAGGGCTTAATAGAGTTGAACTTGCCACATAAAATGGTCTCACAATATCCAGAGATCCAATAACATAAGACCAGAAGAATTGCAGTTTAGAAGAAAATCATTATTCAAGGGTCAGAAAAGTTTTTATCGCATTTTTCTTTTATTATCTAGTAAATTATCTTCATTCAAAATGTTTGATTTTCGAAAATTGCTTAGATATTTAACTTAGCCTTGAACAAACCTAGGTTATCTATGCTAGATAAGATTTGCTAGATCTATATTTGAAGTGTTTACTAGAAAATATCATTTTCAAAACATGATAAAGCAAACCGCCTTTTCCTTTAAATTTTGAGCTAATATGATTTTATATTTGTTTGTCTTTGTTGGGTATTGTAGACACAATAACCTTGATTTGAAGAAGTGTCCCTTGAACTAAGATTAATTGATACTGTATTTGATGACGCATCATAGTTGTGTGTTTGCAAGACGTTAATTGCTAAGTACAAACCAATGTCAGATTTCAATGAGTCATAAACACATGCCTATGCAATGTAATCCCTTATTGTGTAGACCAAGGTGTTGACTCATGTGAAATCTCTCTATTGGTATGTACTTCATATTCAAACGCTATGGAGAAGACAAGTAGAAGTAGTTGATGGATTCAGGATTGGAAGAAATTTAGTCCAAGTCTTTTTCGTCGAGTGTTCTCGAGAAATCTAGATGAATTCGTCGAGACAACTCGTGAAGACTTAGGTATTCGTTGAAATTACTCGAGAGGTCTCAGAGAAAATTGACAAGTATTTTTCGTCGAGTAAAGTTATGTTCACTCGAGAACACTCGACAAATTCGTCGAGTGGTCTGTTGATTTCTCGTGAACACTCGACGAATTCGTCGAGTGCTCTCGAGAAGTTCTCGAGTGGTCTCAGAATTATTTCTTCCCGTCTCAACGCTTTTTGCTAAGTCCATTTCGTCGAGTCATATGTGAATTCGTCGAGTAATGTCTGATTTTACGAGTTCATTCGACGAATGCGGGCAGAGCACGTTTTGTTCAAATTCTCTGCCGGCTTTCCTTTTAGGGTTTCTTCCATGTACAGTACACGTGGAGCTTATTCCTTAAGACTCATTTATAGCCGTTTGAGAAGGACCTATAAATACTTAAATGACATTTCGTTAAACGCTAATCGTGCTCATTTTAAAAAAGAAATATCGCAATCGCCGTCAGCCATTTTCTCATTCTTGTAAAGAGCTGTTCTGCTGCCGACAAGTCTTCTGCACGATTCTTCTCCAAGTCTCAATTCAACAAGATCACAGAGCTAAGATTCATTCAAGTACCTTTATAGATCTTACTGTCTCGATAAGTTTTCAGATCAAGTTTGTTCAAGTCGAGATTTCTTCTTCCTCTTTCAATATCGAGCCTTCATCTCAATCAAGGAAGAAGAAGATCTAATTTCTCAGATCTGAAGAAGTTGAATCTCTTTGAGATTCTAAGTGATAGATTTTGAATCTAAAGTTATTGTAAAATTCCTTTTACTTATCTTGTAGGAAGTTTATCTTCCGAGTTGTAGATCCTATTTTAGAGGATTGAGAGTAGGAGAGTTTGTTCTCCGAGTTTGTAGGAGAGTTTGTTCTCTGAGTTTTTGTAGGAGAGGTTGTTCTCCGGGTTTGAAGGAGTTGTATACTCCGAGTTGGTAGATTATTTTTAATCTAAGATTAGAGAAGTAACATAGTCTAGCCGGGCATACTAGATAGGTAAGGAGGGAAAGTGGAGTACACATACCGTGGAACCACTATAAATCCTTGTGTTTGTGTGTGCTCTTTGTTTTCTGTGTGCTTTTCTTTCAAGATTTTAATCCCGCTTGAAAGCCATAGAATTCACCTATTCACCCCCCTCTAGGTGATAGGTAGCAACTAGATACTTTCAATTGGTATTAGAGGAGGTTGTTCGTTAAGAGGTTAACACCTTGAACAAAGTCCTCTATCTAGTTGTTCAAAGACACCACGTCTGGAATGGATACAAACAAGGATTCTTCCATGAAGCTGCCGATTTGCACAAAAGAGAACTTCCCCATGTGGAAGGAAAGAGTGCGGTTTTACATGGAAGCTGCCGATCCAAGGATCTTTCAGATTGTTGAAGAAGGTCCCCATGTCCCCATGACGGCATCTACAATCAACCATGACGTACAAGTTCCTAAGAAGATGCTTAATTTAACGAAGGACGAGATTGCTCTTGTTGCCTTGGACAAGAAGGCGAAGAATATAATTGCTAGTGATGTGGATGACTCTATACTATAGAATCTCTTCCACTGCAAATCTGCTAAAGAGATGTGGGATTCTCTTGTCGTCCTGATGGAAGGTACGGAAGAAGTAAGGGATGATCGAAGATCTTTGCTAAATCAAGAATACAAAGCTTTCAAGCAAGATCCAAGGGACTCTATTTCTGACACTTATGAGAAGTTCTTCAAGATCGTCAACGGTGTAAGGAACTATGATCGGGAATTCACTGTTGGTGAACTGAATGATAAGTTCTTGAGATCCCTGACGAAATAATGGGATATCAAGGCTATTGCCATCATGGAATTCGGTAAGCTGGCTACTATGGAGCCTCAGATATTTTTTGGGAAGCTCCTTTCACATGAATTGAAGCTCAGCATCAGGAAAGCTGAGGAAGAAGACAGTAGGACTTCTAGAAAGGAGAAGTCCATAGCACTGAAGGCCGAAGGGTCAATGAAAGGTGAGATCATGTTACCGATGAGGACAGAGTCGTCAGAGGAAGATAACGAGTCTGTAGCTTGCTCATCAAGCTCAGAAATGTCCAATGGAGAGTTCTACCTACCCTACAAGAAATTCAAGAGATTGCTAAACAAAAGGAAGCAGAGGAGAAATCAATCCTCCTCATCGAATCATAGAAGATCAAGATGTGATTGTGAACATCTCAAGAAGGGACTCAACAATGACAGGTATAAAACTAAACCGAACAAACATATTTCGACTGACATTATTTGTTACTGCTGTAATAAGCCAGTGCATGTGATTGCAAAATGATCGTACAAGAAGAAAGATTGTTCGAGAAAGGAAGACAAGAAATCATTCAAAAGTAAGAAGGAGGAAAAGAGCTTCTTGGCTAAGAAGTCTAAAATTCTGAGCGACGTCGACTCAGACGAGTCAAGCTCAGAAGAAGAAGCCTACTTCGGCTCATGACTCAAACTGACGAGGAAAACTACGACACCCCTTATGAGGGGAAGGTAAACTCACACACTCCTCTTTCTGATTCTGAAGCTGAGTCCAATGCGGATGAAGTCTACACTTCTCAAGAGGAATCTGAATTGATGGTTCAACACCAAGCATTGTTGAAGTTATTTAACGGATGTCACAAGGCAGTTAAATACCAAGCCAAAGAGATTGCGACCCTCAAGACCATGAAATCGGATCTGAGGGAAGAAATTGAAAAATTACTTCCTTTCAGAGATGAAGTACAACTCTTGAAGGACGAACTCAAAAGCTCTGCTGAACTATTAAAGATGAAGGAGAAATCCATAATTGAGTTGGAAGGGAAGCTAATGGTTGAGATAAAGCTAGTGGAAAGCTTTTCTAAACCAAAGACCATCCTTCCTCTCGTTGATGGCTTTTTAGCTCCTGCGAAGGGTAGCGATATCGGTCATTAGACCGAGAAAAGTAAGGCTGCTTAGAGAAGAGCCGTTAAGGGTAAGGGTAAGGCTGATCAAAGTCAACCTTCCTTCAAGAAGGTAGTTTTTCTTACAAATTCCTATGACTTTGAAACGTCTTATGGTCACCTTACAAGACCAACTCACGTTGATTCAAGTAAGAATAACCAATGATGGAGCCATCCCCGAAACTTCGAAACGACTGCTTTTAAAGCACCTTATGAAGAGATAGTCCTCAAGGACTATGGTTCATTCGTGCATGGACCGTCAGCAAAGAAAGCACCAAAAGTTAAATCTATTGCTACGAAACCACTTGAGAAGGAGCCATGTGTTTGCTCCAATCACGAGGTTTCTGCCTCCAAGTCGGTAGCTCCTGCTAGCCCCCCCGTTCAAAGAGTTAAGCAGGAGAGAAAAAGACGGTACAACAGATTCGATTGCTGGTGTTGTGACAAGGTTGGTCACTTCGCCATGGATTGTTGGTTTAATCTGAAGAATTCTAGAATTCCAGAATTCCACTAGTTAATAATGCAAGGACGACCACTCGCAATATTAACACTCCAAGTGGAAGTCATCTAACAAGAAGCCAAGGACCCAAATTCTTTTGGGTTCCTAAGGGCAATTGATTACTGATTACAGGTATGTCCAAAGGCCAACATCACGCCTATCTGGTATTTGAACAGTGGATGTTCACAGCACATGCCCGGAACAAGAAGCGTATTGCAAAATTACACCCCAATCAAGGATGGTCCAAAGGTTATCTTTGGTGGATCTGATCGGGGGATCACAAAAGGCTACAGTATGATTACCAACGATATAGTCTCTTTCACAGACATAGCGTATGTTAAAGGATTACAACATAATATTTTTAGCATAAGTCAATTATGTGATAAAGGCTATATGGTTGAGTTCTATAAGGACAATTGCTTGATAAAGTCATCTGATTCATCAGAAACTATTTTAACAGACACTCGGAGTAGAATTTTTTTTTGCTTAAATTTCCTTTGCTTAGACTCTTCTACACCAGTATGCTTTTTAGCAAAAGATAGTGCATCTCTCTGTGACCAATGACACAAGAGACTAGCACATATTAATTTCAAAACTATAAATACGTTATTTTCTCACAGCTTAGTGCGTAACGCACCTGATGTTAAGTGCATTAAAGAGAGACCTTGTCATGCATGCCAAATGGGCAAGCAGACTCGGGCTAACTTTAAGAGCATAATTGACAAAGATTCTACCAGATGTTTATATCTGCTTCATAGGGATCTATTTGGTCCCATGCCAGTTAGGAGTTTAGGAGGTAAAGCTTATACCTTGGTGATTGTTGATGACTACAATAAAATTCATATAAAGTTTTATCTGGCCTTTTTGAGTGTAAACTTATTCAAATTACACACTGGAGGTCTTGTAGAAGCATAATCCTTAGAACTCATTTTTCTTTATGAAATATATTTGTAATAAAGAAATAAGTGTAGGAGGTCTTTTTGACCAAGGTGTTAACCTTTTAATGATCAACCTACCTCTGATACCAATTGAAAGTGCACTGTGTGCCCCTGAGATATACTCTAGAGGGGGGGGGGGGGGGGGGTGAATAGAGATTTAAAATATTTCTATCCAATTTGTGCAAATACAATAAAAACACTAAGTGTTATGCTCTACAATTCCACACACAAAATAAAACACAGACTGTTTAAGTAAAGCAAGAAAAGCAGTAATATAAAAAGTAAACTATATGGGACAGCACAGAAAATAAGCAACCAGAAAATACAAAGATTTTATAGAGGTTCCCCAAAATGTGTGTAGTCCTCTCTTCTACCACCTGGTAGGATTGCACCACCTGTGCCTGAATCTTTTGACAAGGAGACTCTCAGAACCACTGATCTTTTGATAAGGAGATCATGAACCAACCAGATCTTTTGATAAGGAGATCTTGAACCAACCTGATCTTTTGATAAGGAGATCTTGAACCACTTAATCCTTTGGAAGAGGGATTCTCAAAACTCTTTTACAGTTGGGAGTGAGAAGGAAAAATAAGAAGAGGGAGGAAGAAGAATTCTGTTTTCAGAATTCTTATGAAGACTGTATCAGGAACAGCTTCATTATTCTTTTCACTGGATCTGCTGATGATGAACTCCTGCTTATGATTGTGATGATTTGCAGGAGCTAAGATAGTCAGATCCTTTCTCTTCCTTTTGGTTGCTATATGATATTGATGATGAGCAACCTTCTGTTATTCTATTCTAAGAGAGGGAGAGCAGCTGTTCTTTATTCTCTGTGTTTTCTCTATTAGGGTTCCTGGAGGAAGAAGAAGAAGCCCTGATTGAAAAAGTTTAGCCGATTGTGATGAATGCTCTATGTTTCTCTTTCTGCTCTTCCCTTATATTGTCCCTCTTAAATTTGAATTAATTTCCTTTACTGGTAGGTCTTGAAAAGGTATTTTGCCTAGGACAAATTCTCTTTCTTTCCTTCTTTAATTCACGACCTGTCCACCAACTGTAAGCTTGTTTCCAAGAAAGCTTTTCTGACCTCTTTTAATTCTTCTTTCAATTTGAGGCAATTATTAAGCCGCTGGAGAACGGTCTTCAATATTGTGAACCATGAGAGAGGGTCAAAAATGACAGCTGAAAAGGTTTCCATTTCAGACTGTCTTTGACGTAGCGTCGAGTTCTCTTCCTCTCTTATCGGCGCACCTTCGATTCCTTGTAAGAGCATCTTTGATTTCATTCTTGCTATAATTGAAGTCTGCTTGTCAACGTTGCATCGATATCTTATCGACATAACCATCGAGTTGAAGGCATGGCTCTGAACTTTTGTATCTGTGTCGAGATGAAGTCCACATTGTGCCGACTTTAGATGGCTTCGATAGATACTTCCCTCTGTGTTGAGTTGAAGCAGAAGCTGCGTCGACTTCTCAAGGTACTTCGACAGGTCCATGGCCTCTACGTAGATATCCATTCGACGTAACGTCGACTTGAATTACTTCGACAGAAGGGTTGGACCACTTGGACTTCTAGTCAGAGTAGTGTCGACATTAACTCGATCTTGCGTCGATTTCAATTCAACGCAAATGTTAACTTTGCCCAAATTGTGCTTCTCTTGATCTGGCCTTGACACCCTAGGTTCAGTGTGACATCCTACGACATCTAATGACCATATTACCCTTACTATACAATGGGTAATTCAACCTAAGAAATAAATCACTTTTAGGTAATTTGTTAAGTTAAATTAGAGGGTTTTTCCCAACACAAAGGCCCCTTTCACTAGTTGTAGTGAGAGGGCTGATGATCTCTTAGGAATAATACATAGTGATGTATGCAGACCCATGAGTTCTATGTCTAGAGGTGGGTACTACTACTTCGTTACATTTACTGATGATTTCAGTAGATACAGATATATATATCTTATGAAGTTTAAATCTGAAACCTTTGAAAAGTTCAAAGAGTTTAAGAATGAAGTAGATAACCAATTAGGAAAAAGGATTAAGGCACTCCGATCTGATCGAGGTGGTGAATACCTAAGTCACGAGTTTCATGATCATCTGAAAGAGTGTGGTATTTGATGAGTCCAATATTTATATGATTTTATGGACTCATCCGGGCTAGTTTTCACTCTTGTGCACGTCCTAGCTATAATTGCTTATTTTTCTCTTATAATCACTTTCGCGCTATATGCACTATTTAGGACCGTCTTGGTATGCTTTTGTGCTTCTTGTTGTTGGGGGTAAGCACATGGTGCTCCCTAACCTTTTATTCTGTATTTGTATTGAGCATGAAGGGTATTCCCAGCCGTGTTGATGTTTATGCAGGTGGATGGATAATCCTATTTTACCCAGAAGTCATGTCTACATATATCGCACGATCGTGCATTTTCCCTGACGCACGTACGGCTGCAATTGTGCGCCCTCATCTGGGGTAGAAAATGATGTTCTGTCTTTGATCGTGCGTTTTTACGCACGGGCAGTTGCCCGTGCGTGAAGGAAACGCATGATCGCCTGTTAAGCCTGGTTTTTAGGCCGTCTGGAATTGGTCGTGCATTTTTACGCATGGGCGGCTTTGACCGTGCGTGAGTAAAATGCACGGGCGCTGCTGCTTTTTTCTCAAGGCATTTATTTTTCGTTAATAATGCACGGTCTTCGCACGGTCGTGCGTTCGACCGTGCGTGACTTAATTTCTACTGTCTTAGTATATAAGCCAGGAAATCTGCTGGCTTTGGGGAGGATCCGGAAAAAGACTTGAGAGCCCGCCATTTCCGCTCTAGTCCATGCATTTTGCCTCTCCACCACCGTTCGACCTAGGAGAAGCTCCGACAACCATTTTCTTGCAAATCGTCCGCCAAAGCTTCCTCCTCGGCCTCCTCCATCATCCACGAGCTCAAGAACGCCATCGACGGAAAGTCTCCGCTGCATTCAAGGTGTGTCCAACAAGAGTTAGCTTGAGCTAAACCACAAAGAAGACGAGTAAAGTAGAGGAAGGTGACAACTCCTCTAGACCCCGGATGGCAACTGAAGACCGAGCACGGATGAAGCTTGACAAACCTACGATTCCGACCGAGAACCTTCAGCAAAGTCTTCGAGCTTCGGTTACCTCTTTCCCCTTGTGTATGACTTAAGGTTTTTCCATTGTATGTGTGTTATTTTGGATGATGTTCATAAACCCTTTGTTTAAGCTAAAATAATTTCATGCTTATGAGAGTTTTGTGGTTTATGTGAGTTGAGGAGCGCCCTATTCCACCATCCACTCCACCGCTCCGTTGTGCACAACACTAGCAATTGCTAGTTGCGTGTTCCATGATGAGGTGCCTACAACCCTCACTCCGCCGGTTAAGAATTGTCCATCCGCTAGCCTTCTCGTCCACCCGCTTACTGAAGCACGGTGCGGCCTGCATTCCATCCCGCCAAGCAAAGCGGTGCTTTTGGCCCGCATTTTCTTTCATTGTTGTTAATTTAGGAAACCCAAGATCAAACCCCCCTTTTTATTATTAGCATAGCAATCTTTATAATCAATTTCCCTAACGAGAAATCATACTCCCCAACTTGCAATTCTTTAAGAACAATATTGGGGGAGTCTCTCCCAACTTTTATTACTTGTACGACCGGTGCACTTTCCGTAAGTGTGTCAAGTTTTTGGCGCCATTGCCGGGAATTGTAACTGGCGCTGTGATTCTTTTGTTAGGAAAGTTTCTTGTAAAGATTTTTTTTAGTTTCTCTGTTTGATTATTTGTCTTGTTTATCTTGTCCTTTTATAGGGTGCTGCAATTATTTATTGCTAGGTGTAGTGTATTGCACATTTGGGTCTTTCTGTCGAATCTGAGTATCTTCATGCAATATGGTCTGCATTTCGTTGCCATTGGTGTGGAGATATCTCCCATGCTAGTGATAGATGCCCATCGGGAGATGGTGGCCATAGTACCTTAGACTTAATGTATCGGGCACCAATATCACATGGTACCCTCAGTGTGCCTAAGTCCTATGGTTATCATTCTGCTCCGCAAATGCCATTTTTGAATTCATCTCCGGCCCTATTTGGACCAAAGAAGAATACAAAACAGTGTCTGTTTTGTCAGAGCACAGACCATGCCTTAAAGGATTGTGCCGAGTTTCTTCGCCAAGTAGACGAGGATGATGAGCCAGACACCTCCATGCTTTGAAGGGAATGATTTGGATACAAACATTAGATGTGTGGTTAATCTGGACTCTGACACGGCGGAGCCCATCTTCCCTGTGCTTATATCACAATGAGATGATTCAATTCTTCGAGAGGTAGTGGTGCATGACCTTTGTTCGAGCACTATTTCTCCTTCTTTTGTGCATATTACTACATCTACTTCTGACGACACTGTTGAGAGTGTTTCAAAGGATGAGGCAGGAGAACTATATATTGTGTCTATCCCTATGAAGGAGGACAACCCTCAAGGTGAAGAGGAAGTTACCTTTGCACCAGGGACGGAAGTCCAAATCTTGGGCAAGACCACCGTTGATACTGCCGAGACCTGCATCATTATCGATAATGCCAACAATATTTCATTGGGCCATCCTATCGGGAGTGATACCGGGATCCCTCCCAAAGGTGAAATTCTTTTATGTTATTCTTCTAATTTGTTTCTTTACCCCACTCCCGTGTTTGATTCATCGCATGATTCCACATTGGATCTGATTCAGGAAGTTGTCGGGCCCGCTGTGCAGACCGACGAGGGAATGAATCAGCTGCGTATGTAGACAGACATTGAGATGTCTTCTTCATACTTCTTACCCCTGCCCAACGTTCAGTGCAGGTATATATATTCAGGTATGGGGGTAACTGCTTTGTCGCTGTATTGGTACCCGCTACCGACATGAATAATAAACCAGTTACCTGTTCACTTTTGTTTTCATAGCCCATTAGCTAGAGCTGTGATTAGTGCTAAATAAGTCATGCTGGGAAGACAAAAAATCCAGTAGTTATCTAGGCGTAGGAGTAGTTAATTTAAATTTTATCAACATTATAGTTTTCCTTATTATTTGCACTTTGCAAGTTTTATCTCTTGTTTTTGATAGCTTTCGCGCACCGCGCGCCCTGTGGAGATGGTAGTAGAGCATTCGCTATTTTCGAGTATTTCTCTGTTCTTCCCTTTCATTTTGGAGCGCGCACATCGTTTTTCCCGATTTGATCAAATCATAAAAAAATTGGGAAATTTGGGGCAGATTTTTGCAATCGCACGATTGGATTGCTCGTGCGTGATCAAATCGCACGACCGCACGATTTTTATTTTTATTAAAACTCTTCTTCTTCCCGATGAAATCGCACGCTGGCCCTAAACCTCTCCGTCGTGCGATTCGCAACTCCCTCTCCCGTGCGCGATTTGTCCTCCCTCTTTTCCATCTTCTCTTTCGTTTTCTCTTCCACTCCCCTTCTTTCCCCTTCCGTAGCTCTTGAGTGAAGCTCCATGGGTGTCAAGAAGGTGGTGAGCCGGATGTTCCGCGGTGGAGGAGCATCTTCTTCAAGGGCGGAAGATCTTGGTGCTGAGGCAATGCTGCATTTAGGGAGGCCTGAATTTTTGGAAATGTATAATTTGCAGCGACAGAAAACATTCCTAGATCATCATTTTGTTTCTGTCCCGGATCTTCGATCCGTGCATTTGGATGCGGCGGTGGCAGGGCTACTCGACGTGGGATCATGGAGAAATCTATTCTCCATTATGGAGTTGGGCTACCGTGAACTCACACTTGAGTTCCTTTCCATCTTTCGCATCCTTGATCACGCCAATGAGGAAATCAGAGAGCCCTTGTCGGTTTCGTTCCGTATGAAGGGCCGTACCCATACTATGGGTGTTGTCCAACTGGCGGTTTGCGCCGGAATTTACACCCATGACGAACTCATGCAGACGAACATTATCAACCATCCGGATAAGTTCCCTGAGGGAGTATCTCCTTGCGAATTTTGGCAGTCCATTACGGGACGGGATCAGCAGTACGAGGCTCGTGCATTAAAGTCTACCCATATTATTTCCACCATGCACCGCTATGTCCAGCACTTGATCGGGCATAACATGAATGCCCGTGCCATGAGCTAGAATGTAGTGGGCTGGCAGGATCCCCTCTACCTCTTTAGCATGCATGAGGGTGTACCTCTCCATCTCGGGCGAGTGCTCGCCCAATATCTTCTTCTCCAGGCCCCTACCTCCCCCTGAAGTCGATCGGAGGATCGTAGTATATCACTCGGATCGCCAAAGGACTTGGCATCTGGGATTCGTTGCCGCCCATGACAGTCGTCTCCAGGGATTACCATATTTCTTTATCTATGATGGCGGCATTCAAGTTGATTCAGAAGGTGCGGCATGACGACAATTGGAGCTACCAAGTCCGCGAAGTTGGGTCAGGACGTGTTGAGCGCGCTGTTCGTGCCGATGCTGCCGAGGCTAGTACCTCGGCTGGGATGAGTAGGCAGCCCCCTGATGTGCCCCACTCCACCTTTCCTACTGCTCAATGGTATGCCTAGAGGCATAGCATCAAGCAGCAGTATCCTGAGTTTTACGATAGGTTCGTGCACATGGAGGATGCTATGGCCATGCAGTACGAACGTTCCTCACGGATTAGTGCACACTTGGGAGTTGAGCCTCCTGCGGTCCCTACCCGGGCTTCTACATCGCGATCTTGGCGGATGCGTACTCCTACTCCACCTCCTCCGCATTCTCCTCCACTTTATCTCTAGTGATTACTCAACTACCTCTTCCAGGGCCTATTGTTGTTTTTAGTAGTTTTGTTTCTTTTAAATATCCTGGGTGCACTATTATTTTGACTACGTACTTGATATTATTCTACTAGGGCATCGTCCCTAGGGTGTGGCTGTGGACAATTTTTTTCTTTTATGTTATTTTTCATCATTGTCGTATCGTTTGTCTATGCCGCATTTATCTTCTCATGATTAATATCAATGCCGACAGTTTTGTTTATGTTCTGTGTGGTGCCGGAGCAATTTTTGTAGGTATGACAACGTTAATGGCGGACGCGGTGAGCTAATTTACACTTTAATGCCAATCTTCCGGTATGCTCATTTCTGAGCATGGGGTAACCTCTCCTCCTACATTTTTTTATGAATAGAGTATTGTATTCTGTGATGTTTAGATTTAAGTCTGGGGAGAGTAGCTTGTCGTTACCCACTTGCACGTGCACATAAGCACAACATACTAGAAGTTACAATCTTATTTTTATTTTCATTCTCATAGCACACCACAACACCCACTATAGAGCGCACTTAATCGTAGGCGCGTGACGAGTCTAGCTCGTTTCTTTTGTAGGATTGGGAAAATTGTTGTGCTGGCTTAGGGTTGTAAGACGGAGTAAAAGGTTGACTCCCGTAGTGCTCTAGTCGAGTACTCGCGTCTTGCATAGAATTGTGTGTAGAATAAGTTTTTCTTTATGCTTATAGTTTTGTAATCTTGTCTATTTGCGCAATAATTGTGAATTCTCCTAAAATGTGGTGAATACAGTGTGAATCCGATGGTAGCGTAGGAATGTGTGTAAACGGTTGCTAGGTTTGAATTGCTCGAGTCGGGAGGAAGAATTATATTTCTCAGTGGCTAAGAACTTGCCCCAAGCGACTTTCGAAGCATTGACATAAGTTAGTTCAAAGCATGAGCATGATGTAGGCCTTCGTTTTGGCCAGGTTGAGCTTTGTATACTGACCATATCTTAATCCTCGCTAGCTCCGTCGTGCCTACCCTGTCCTTTGATTCAGTTCCACTTTTATTTCACCAAAGCCTACAAGCTAATCCTAGTCGCACACCTAATCCGAGCTCTGGTGTTTTATTATCATCAATTGAGGGTGTTGATGCGGTGTAAATTTTGTGAAAGTGTGGTTTGTGCTTTCTCAGTTTATTCGCTGAATAAAGTGCGAGAATAAAAAAAAGAAAAAAAATGTGGTCAAGAAAAGAGTTTAATTAAAAATCTTTTTGAGATGTATATTGGGAGTAGGCGATGCACACACCCATGTTTTCAAGTTCAAGTCTGGGGGTGTGGTGTGTTGGATCGGTCGGCGCCCTTAGAGGGGGGGGGGGTGGGGTGAATAAGGGTTTTCAAAAACTTTAGATTATATTTAAAAACTTGAATAAATGTAAGGTTAAAGACACAAAATAAGTGAAGTAAAACAAAAGGAGACAAGTTTTATTAATGATAAATAAGTTTTACAAAACTTGATCTCGATGACGCTAGAGATCGAAGGCGAATAAGAAAGCTCTTTTTGTTTTCTATCCCGATTCGCTTTCCCACGAACCGATGGCCCTAGCCTTATCCTCCCTAGATTCGGCCTCAAGCCGCTCTAGCCAATCTATCCCCAGAAAGGCCTCGAGCACCCCCTAGATCTACTCCCTAGACCTAGTCGCCAACACGAGGCGAATTTTAGCCCTAAGTCTACCCCAGACCTAGTCGCCAACACGAGGCGATTTCACTACCGTTTACAATGAAGAAAGAGAAATAAAATAACAAAACCTCCCTTGAGATGAACTTCTGAAGTCGGAGCCGAAGATCCGCTGTAGAATCAGCGTTTGTTGAAGCGGACTTCGTCTGGATTCGGCGTGATGGAATTCTCCTTCAGAAATTGGCAGAGCTTCGCTGGACCTCAAATTTTAGCTAAGACAAGCCTTTGGAACTCTAGTACTCTCTCTCTCTGAGGTGTATGCAATGGGTGTCCGAAAACAAGAGGAGAGGGGGTCCTTTTATAGCCCAAGCGCTACCGCCGGTGCTAGCCCGGATTAAGAAACAATTTGCGCGGCAGAATCTCCTATCCACGACAACATGCTGATCTATGCCTTATGTGCGTCACGCTACCGCCGGCGCTATCCACTACCGCCAGCGCTATCCCTGGTTAAGAAACTCTTTGCGCGACAAGATCTTCAATCCGCGGCAACCTAGCTTTTATTCCTTCCGTGTTCATCGCTACCGCCGGCGTTATCCGCTACCGCCGGGCGTTAGCGCCTTCTATAACCGCCGCCGGATTGTCGCTAATCATCACTAGCACCGGGCGCTATCGCTACCGCCGGCGCTAGTGAGCCTCTTCGAATTTTGGCCTCAATTTTGGGGGCAGTCATCATGAGTACTGCTTGAGTCATATGGACTATGTCAACCTGCACACTTGAACACACAAGATCAAATACACATAAGATTTGTTATTCTCAAACCTAGGAGATGCGGAAGACCATGTTCCAACAAACTCCCCCTTTTGATAATAACAAATCCATTAATGATAAATCAAAGCATTAATAGATAAACATGATGAAACTATACTTGTGTGTGTGTGAGAGTGATGACTTAGGATAATAATCGATTCTAGCATGTTAGAATTGCTCCCCCTAAATACATGCTCCCCTAATATGTAAGCTATCATCTGAATTTGTCATGTAGGGTTTATGATAGCGGGTTATATTTATCATGTTAGTTCATGTTAGTTCTCCCCCGTTTGCATTTTATCATGTTAGTTCTCCCCCTTTGTTATTAGCAAAAGCGGGTAGGAAAACAAAGCACTAAAAAATGTGTTAATAAAAGAGAAGGCATGATCGAGCATTTTAAGTAAATGATAAGGAGTTTTAGAATATTTTTTTTTCATTGAAATAGATCAGAGTTATGAGCATTACAAAATTTTCAGAGTTTGTAGCATAAAAGATTTTTATGTTCGAAGTAACCAATAAAAAGTGTTCCAAGTAAATCTATCACTTAATGAAAGATAGGAATTTTTAAGAATAAGTGATGATGCAAAGAATACAAGATATTAAGTAAGCATGAAAGCGCAAGGTAAAACACTTATATGGTTAATATGCGGAAGACTTATAGCAATACAACAAACATCTAATAGTAATGATAATCCAAAAAAAATGAGTTAAAGTTCACAAAAGATGATGTTTTTGTAAATCATTTCGTAGTTTTAAATTTGATAATAACCAAGCATGAAGTATTGTTTATAAAAAAATACTACAATCTTGCTTTAATTCATAATTCCAAAAACATACAAAACATTGTAGAACACATGCTAGGTTATCTAGTGCATTTCATAAAGAGAGAGTAATATAGAATTAGCATTAGGATCCAATACTCATGAGAAGAAGTGTTATGGAAGATAATGATGTGCACAAAAGTGTATTTTTGAGTAGTGTATACAAGTGTTTTAATCAAAAAATACAAGTAATATGTAGAGTAAGAGAACAATAAAACACAAATAATTTTACTTCCACATATTTTAATGCACAAAAAAATGTACAACTACCAAGGTGCTTTGCACACACAATGCTCATTAAGACTTATCAGGGTGCAAAGTAGTGCTTGGGGGATCACATATTTTATTTTGAATTTTGAGACAGTGATCCAGTGTACTTAAGAGAAAGTGGTTTTTCTTATTTTTGAAAGAAAGATTTGATTTGCACAAGACACTTTATTATTCTTTCCAAGGTGCTCAACCTCACAATGCTTATTAAGACTTATCAGGAGGTTCAAGTAGTGCTTGGTGGAGTTATCTTTGTCATTTATTTTATAATTTTGTTTTGTACAAAGTTCTCCGAATACACTTGTTTTGCAAATCAATAGATTTTATGAAAAAAACATAACCACTTTTCTTAATTTTTAAGAGTGCAAAATAAGGAGTGTAGGTAAGATACTTGTGCAATTTTAATCCATTGTCCTAATACAAAACATACACAAGAATTCTTTAGATTAAATACATATGTAGACAATGCAAAAAGTGAGTGAATAAATATCATTATCAAACATAAAACATTTCTCATACTTAGAGGCATGCTAAGCTTGATCCTACACAACTTTTAAACTATAATTGATGCACATTTGAATAGATATATCAATGCATGAAGAAAGACAATGTACAAAGTAGTTTGAAAAAATAAATTACAACATTGTAGAGTTTCTAAATAATAGAGTAAATCATGCTTGATTTTTCACAAGAAATTAATACAGTTTTTTTTATAGTTTTAAAGTTTTATATTTTTGTATTTGATTTTAGCAAAGAAAAGCATATTTTTGTAATAATTTTTTTCATTTGTTATTTTTATATTTGATTTTTGCATAAAGATGAACTTTAAACAAAGGAAAAAACATATTTGAATATTTTTTTTTGTAATTAAACAAAAGGAAAAACATTTAAACAACATAAGCGAAAAAGAAAAACATATATTTTTTTTGTAATTTAGTTTTTGTAGTTTTGTATTTGATTTTTCAATAAATAAAGAAACACAGAAGTGCAAAACTAAGTAGAAAATATAGATTTATATATTTTAAGGGATTTTTAGAAATTAAAAAAATACAGAAAATAGAACATGGACGCTAGCGTCTGCGGTAGCGCTAGCGCGGGAGGCAGTGAACGATTTTTAACGATTTTGGAGATTTTAATTTTGGATCTTGATTAAGTGTCCCAATAGTAGTTCCATGCTGAAGTTGCAGATTTTTAGGAGATATTTTGGATGGTAAAAAATGAAGAAAACTTGTATTTGTGAGCATATTTTAACTTGAAAGATCTAGGACACCTAATTCAAGTCGTAATAAACGAAATCTTGCATCGGGAAGGGGTTTAGTAAATATGTCAGCAAGTTGAGAGTCCGTCCCAATGAAGCTTACTTTTATATTTTCTTTCTTAATGTGATCCCTAATGAAATGATGACGAACGTCGATGTGTTTGGATCTAGAATGGTGTACGGGATTATATGTGAGGTCTATTGCACTTTTGTTGTCACATTTAAGATCTATGTTTTTGAGATGAAATCCAAAGTCCTCTAGTGTTTGGCTCATCCATAATGCTTGTGCACAACAACTACCAAGTGCTATATATTTGGCCTCCGTGGTGGAGAGTGCAACCAAAGATTGTTTTCTACTAGACCAAGCAACTAAAGAGGGTCCTAAAAAGTGACATGTACCGTTAGTGCTTTTTCTATCTAGTGAACACCCGGCGTAGTCCGAATCGGAATAGCCGTGGAGTGTGAAAGAGTCATTATGTGGGTACCATAATCCTAGTTTAGATGACCCAATTAGATAACGAAAAATACGTTTTACCGCTTTTAAATGAGATTCTTTTGGATCGGCTTGAAAGCGAGCACATAAACATACGACAAACATTATATCTGGTCTAGATGCACTTAAATAAAGAAGAGAACCTATCATTCCTCTATATAGCGTTTGATCAATAGAAATTCCAGATTCATCTTTTCCTAGTTTTAAAGAAGCACTCATAGGAGTAGAAGCTTGTTTAAGATTTTCAAATCTAAATCGTTTAAGCATATCGTGAACATATTTTGATTGACAAATAAAAATACCATCAGTTCTTTGTGAAATTTGAAAACCAAGAAAATATGATAGTTCTCCTACAAGACTCATTTCAAATTCATTTTTCATTATTAAGACTACTTCATTACACAACTCTTCATTAGTGGCTCCAAAAATGATGTCATCAACATATATTTGTTGAATAATTAATTCATTATTTTTATGCTTAATGAAGAGTGTGTTGTCTGCACTTCCCATAACATAACCGTGCTCTAACAAAAACGATGTAAGACGATCATACCATGCACGGGGCGCTTGTTTTAAACCATAAAGCGCTTTTTCTAATTTGTAAACATGATTTGGAAATTTTCATTTATGAAACCGGGGGGGGGGGGGGGGTTGTTCTACATAAACTTCTTCTTTAATAAACCCGTTTAAAAAGGCACTTTTAACATCCATTTGAAATAATTTTATTCTTTTAAAGCTTGCAAATGCCAAAAATATTCGTATAGATTCTAAGCGAGCTACGGGTGCAAAAGTTTCTTCAAAATCTACCCCCTCGATTTGTGAATAGCCTTGAGCAACTAAGCGTGCTTTATTTCTTACAATCCTAGATTCACCATCAAGCTTATTTTTAAAAATCCATTTTACGGCAATAATTGGATGATCAGATGGTCTTTCTACTAAATTCCAAACTTTATTTCTTTCAAATTGTCCTAACTCTTCATTCATTGCCAGAAACCAAAATTCGTAATTTAAAGCGGTGGAAACATTTTTAGGTTCAATTTCAGACACAAAGCAAATATTTGAAAATGTTTCATGAAGAGAGGACCGAGTTCTTACCCCAGTAGAAGGTTCCCCAATGACTAGCTCCTTTGGATGATTTTTGGAGAAGTTTAGAATACTTGGAGGTACATATTCATCTTCTTTGGACTTCTCCTCCTCTTCTTTGGACGGTTCTTCTTCATCGTGCTCCAAGGATGGCAAAGGTTCATCATCGGTACCTGTAGGGAGCTTCTCTGCACATGGAACAAACTCATCAAATCTGACATTAATTGACTCTTCAACCTTACTTGATTTTTTATTAAATATTCTATATGCTTTACTAGTTGAAGAATAACCAAGAAATATTCCTTCATCGCATTTTTCGTCAAATTTTCCTAAAGAATCTTTTGTATTAAGAATGAAGCATTTACATCAAAATACTTTAAAATACGATACGTTAGGTTTCTTTTGATAATAGAGTTCATATGGTGTGAGAGTTAATGATGGGCGAAGCATAACTCTATTCATTACATAGCATGCAGTGCTTACGGCTTCTGCCCAAAAATACTTAGGTAATTTATATTCAGATAGCATTATGCGTGCAAGTTCTTGTATTGTCCTATTTTTCCGTTCTACTACACCGTTTTGTTGAGGTGTGCGTGGAGCAGAGAACTCATGCTTAATACCTAACATGTCACAAAAAGATTTAAAATTTTCATTTTCAAATTCACCTCCATGATCTGAGCGAATGCATTTTATTTTTAAATCTAATTCATTTTGAATGCGAGTACATAATTTTGAAAATTCGCGAAACGCATCAGATTTGGAGGAGAGAAATAAAGTCCAACAATATCTAGAATAGTCATCAATGAGAACATAAGTGTATAATCTACCACCAAGACTCGCAGTGTTAACGGGACCAAAAAGATCCATATGAATTAATTGCAGAGGTTTTGATGTAGAAATTTCATTTTTGCTTTTAAAAGATGACTTAGTAAATTTGCCTTTTTGGCATGGAGAGCATAATGAAGATAAATTTCCATTTAACTTAGCCAATCCTCTAATTAATTTTCTTTTTGCTAGTTTTAAGATGAGCTTTGTACTAGCGTGGCCTAAGCGTCTGTGCCATAATTCTAATTCATCATTTTTCGTTATAAAACATTTTATAGAACATTTGGAAAGATCGTGAAATGAAATTATGTAAACATTATGAATTCTAGGTGCAGTTAATAACACATCTTTTGTTTTATGATTAACAATCTTGCAAAGGTTAGTGGAAGATTCAAAGAGTACGTCTAAACCTTTATCACACAGTTGACTTATAGATATTAGGTTATGTTTTAATCCTTTCACATAAAGCATATTTGATATAAGAAAAGATGCGTTACCCACTGTACCAACTCCCATGATCCTTGCTTCACCGTTATCGCCAAACGTTACCATTCCTCCTTTCTTCTTTTCTAGGCTAAGGAATTTTGCTTTATTGTCCGTCATGTGTTTGGAGCAGCCTGAGTCCAAATACCACACGTCTTCTGTTTCCTTAGCCTTCCTGCAAATCTAGAAAGAGGATGAGAGTAAAGACCCAGATACCCAAGAGGTACCACCCATAGAGTAAGTGGATTTCTTAGGTACCCAGATTTGTTTTAATGATTTTTGATTTATTATATTCCTGCAAGAGCCAGACGTGTGTCCAAATTTAAGACAATTAGCACACGAAGGGGGTTGAGACCCTTTTCTGAGTTTCTATGTTGCTCTCGCTGGATGATGTTTGTACATTAGAATGACAAGAAAAAATTTTAACTTTAGAGCTACCGCCGACGTTAGTAGCTAGCGCCGGGCGGTAGTGTTCACTTTTATATCCGAGTCCGATTTTTCCAGACCCAAAGCATTGATTACCCAGAAGCATATCCAGGGATTTTTGACCAATCCCGAATTTGGTTATGGCTAAATTGAGATTTTGATTTTGTTTTTTAAGAGATGTATTTTCTTGAACAATCATAACACATTTGTTTTCAAATCCTTTTTTGTTCTTTTCAATTTGTAATATAGAAGCTTTCAATCTTCTCTCTAAGTCCCCCTTCTCTTTTGCAATAATTTTGTTTTGTGAGAGGGCATTAAAGAGAGATACTTCAAGTTCTTTTAACTTAAATAAGGAGTGCTCACATTCTTGACATGAGACTTTTCTTTTTTCAAGAGAAACTATTTTTTTTTGTGAGCTTACGATTTTCTTTTATAATAGATTCATTTTCAAGATTTAATAAAACAAATTTATCATAAAGTTCTTCAAAAGTAGGAGGAGATACCTCAGTGTCGCTAAGAACACTGGTGTCGTCATCATCGCTTTTGGCCATTAAGCATAAGTTTGCTTCCTCCTCGCTACTCGACTCAGAACCGTTTGACTCTTCAGAGGAAGAGTCATCCCAAGTAGCGGCCTTCATCACTTTCTTCCTTTCTTTTGCTTTCTTTTGTTCTTTCCGCTCCTTTTGGTATTTTGGGCACTGGCTCCGAATGTGCCCGGTTTTTCTGCAGTAATAGCATTCTGGAGGCGGCCTTTCTTCTTCGTCATCGCTTCCTTTTTCTTTCTTCGATGAAGAGGAGGATCCCTTTCGTCGAGTATCTTTTTGGAAGAATTTTCGGAATGTGTTCCTTCTTTCTGGATTTCTGATGAACTTCTTGAAATTCTTCACCAGGAGTCCTTCTTCATCATCATCGTCCTCTTCGTTGCATTCCTTCTTTGATGTCAGTGCCAACGCCTTTTTCTTCTGCTCCTTGTTGTATTCATCATGTTGAATTTGTAGTTCCACCTCATGGGTTTTGAGATTCCCAATGAGATTCTCGATCTGGAGCGTTCTTAAGTTGTGCGATTCCGAGATGGCTGTCACTTTCGGATTGAACCTTGGAGGTAAGGAACGAAGAATTTTCCTCACCAAGTCCCCGTCGGAGTGGGTCTTTCCAAGCGCCTTGGATGCATTGACGATCTTTGTGAAGCGAGTGTACATTGAGTTGATGTCCTCTTCTGTGTCCATCCTGAATTTCTCGTATTCAGATTCCAGTTGAAACAGCTTGGCATCTTTCACCTGCGATGTACCTTCGTGAGTTACTTCTAATTGATTCCAAATATCATAAGCAGTACTGCAAGCAGAAATTCTATTAAATTCAGTCCTATTTAGGGCACAATATAAGGCGTTCATTGCTTTTGCATTATTTTTACACCTTAATTTGTCGCTATCGTCCCATTTATCTTTAGGTTTTAATAATGTTGCCTCTCCCACTACAGTTGTAGGAGGAGAGTATCTGACTTCTACCATATTCCAGACTTCTACATCCATTGTCATAAGAAAGCACATCATTCTATTTTTCCAATAGTTAAAATCAGACCCAGTAAAGAGAGGTGGTCGACTAATCCCTTGACCCTCCGAGAAAGCGAGATCATGAGACGCCATTGTTCCCGGTTGTTAAGCCGATTGGAACAACCTGCTCTGATACCACTTGTTGGATCGGTCGGCGCCCTTAGAGGGGGGGGGGGGGGGGGTGAATAAGGGTTTTCAAAAACTTTAGATTATATTTAAAAACTTGAATAATTGCAAGGTTAAAGACACAAAATAAGTGAAGTAAAACAAAAGGAGACAAGTTTTATTAATGATAAATATGTTTTACAAAACTTGATCTCGACGACGCTAGAGATCGAAGGCGAATAAGAAAGCTCTTTTTGTTTTCTATCCCGACTCGCTTCCCCACGAACCGGTGGCCCTAGCCTCATCCTCCCCGGATTCGGCCTCAAGCCGCTCTAGCCAATCTATCCCCAGAAAGGCCTCGAGCACCCCCTAGATCTACTCCCTAGACCTAGTCGCCAACACGAGGCGAATTTTAGCCCTAAGTCTACCCCAGACCTAGTCGCCAACACGAGGCGATTTCACTACCGTTTACAATGAAGAAAGAGAAATAAAATAACAAAACCTCCATTGAGACGAACTTCTGAAGTCGGAGCCGAAGATCTGCTGTAGAATCAGCGTTTGTTGAAGCGGACTTCGTCTGGATTCGGCGTGATGGAATTCTCCTTCAGAAATTGGCAGAGCTTCGCTGGGACCTCAAATTTCGGCTAAGACAAGCCTCTGGATCTCTAGTACTCTCTCTCTGAGGTGTATGCAATGCGTGTCCGAAAACAAGAGGAGAGGGGGTCCTTTTATAGCCCAAGCGCTACCGCCGGCGCTAGACCGGATTAAGAAACAATTTGCGCGGCAGAATATCCTATCCACGACAACATGCTGCTCTATGCCTTATGTGCGTCACGCTACCGCCGACGCTATACACTACCGCCAGCGCTATCCCTGGTTAAGAAACTCTTTGCGCGGCAAGATCTTCAATCCGCGACAACCTAGCTTTTATTCCTTCTGTGTTCATCGCTACCGCCGGCTTTATCCGCTACCGCCGGGCGTTAGCGCCTTCTATAATCGCCGCCGGATTGTCGCTAATCATCGCTAGCGTCGGGCGCTATCGCTACCGCCGGCGCTAGTGAGACTCTTCGAATTTTGGCCTCAATTTTTGGGGCAGTCATCATTAGTACTCCTTGAGTCATATGGACTATGTCAACCTGCACACTTGAACACACAAGATCAAATACACATAGGATTTGTTATTCTCAAACCTAGGAGATGCGGAAGACCATGTTCCAACATGGTGCACCCGTGTTTTTATTGTGATGCTTGGATAATTTCCTTAACGAGAGCTCTTATGGGTTAGGTGCGGAAACCTTCATGTTTATCGTTGTAAACCCTACCGAATCCCAAGCCCCGTATTTATCCTAAAGTCCAATTGACTCACGCAATGAATCAAACTAGTGCCGTGGAGAGAGTGTAACCAGGTGAGCTTATGGTCACCGACATTGATGGATTTCAATGGAGGTTTTTCCGAGTAACGATCCTGAGCAATACTAGCCTCACCGATCAGTTTACTTTCTTCTTACGCGAGACCGGACGATTCATCGAGATTCAACTTTTGAGTAGAAATAATATATAATTACGCTCTTAGATTATTACAAAGTATTTGTATAATTAAAAAATTTGTCAATTGCATTTTTATACGCGCGAGCATGCGACTTCGCATGGTACTCCGCATCTATAATTGTTAAGCCAGCTAATCCTTTTTCCCGTCTGCATAAGGGATGATTTTCTCAGGACGAGCAAATGGTTAAGTCTGGGGGTGTGATGAGTCCAATATTTATACGATTTTATGGACTCATCCGGGCTAGTTTTCACTCTTGCGGACGTCCTATTGGAGCTATAATTGCTTCTATTTCTCTTATAATCACTTCCGCGCTATGTGCACTATTTAGGCCTGTCTTGGTATGCTTTTGTGCTTCTTATTGTTGGGGGTAAGCACATGGTGCTCCCTAACCTTTTATTCTGTATTTGTATTGAGCTGGAAGGGTATTCCCAGCTGTGTTGATGTTTATGCAGGTGGATGGATCATCCTATTTTACCCAGAATTCATGTCTGCATATATCGCACGGTCTTGCGTTTTCCTTGACGCACGAACGGCTGCGGTCGTGCACCCTCATCTGGGGAAGAAAATGATGTTCTGACTTTGATCGTGCGTTTTTACGCACGAGAAGTTGCCCGTGCGCGAAGGAAATGCACGATCGCCTGTTAAGCCTGTTTTTTAGGCCGTCTGGAATTAGTCGTGCATTTTTATGCACGGGTGGCTTCGACTGTGCGTGAGTAAAACTCACAGGCGCTGCTGCTTCTTCCTCATGGCATTTCTTTTTCATTAATAATGCACAGTCTTCGCACAGTCGTGCGTTCATCCGTGCGTGACTTAATTTCTGCTGTCTTAGTATATAAGCCAGGAAATCTGCTGGCTTTGGGGAGGATCCGGAAAAAGACTTGAGAACCCGCCATTTCTTCTCCAGTCCGGGCATTTTGCCTCTCCACCACCGTTCGACCTGGGAGAAGCTCCGACAACCATTTTCTTGCAAATCTTCCGCCATAGCTTCCTCCTCGGCCTCCTCCATCATCCACGAGCTCATGAACGCCATCGACGGAAAGTCTCCGCTACATTCAAGGTGTGTCCAACAAGAGTTAGCTTGATCTAAATCACGAAGAAGATGGGTAAAGTAGAGGAAGGTGATAGCTCCTCTGGACCCCGGACGACAACTGAAGACCGATCACGGACGAGGCTTCACAAACCTACGATTCTGACCGAGAACCTTCATCAAAGTCTTCGATCTTCGGTTATATCTTTCCCCTTGTGCATGGCTTAAGGTTTTTCCATTGTATGTGTGTTATTTTGGATGATGTTCATAAACCCTTTGTTTAAACTAATATAATTTCATGCTTATGAGATTTGTCATGGTTTATGTGAGTTGAGGAGCGCCCCATTCCACCATCCACTCCACCGCTCCGTTGTGCACCGCACTAGCAATTGCTAGTTGCGTGTTCCGTGATGAGGTGCCTACGACCCTCACTCTGTCGGTTACGAATCGTCCATCCGCTAGCCTTCTCATCCACCCGCTTACCGAAGCACGACATTGCAGCCTGCATTCCATCCCGCCAAGCGAAGCGGTGCTTTAGGCCCGCATTTTCCTTCATTGTTGTTAATTTAGGAAACCCAAGATCAAACCCCCATTTTTATTATTAGCATATCAGTCTTTATAATCAATTTCCTTAACAAGAAATCATACACCGCAACTTGCAATCCTATAAGAACGATATTCGGGGAGTCTCTCACAACTTTTATTACTTGTACGACCGGTGCACTTGTCGTAAGCATGTAAGTATTGTATCACAACTCACTCCACCTAGAACACCACAACATAGTGGTGTTTCTGAGAGAAGGAATCGTACTTTGTTAGACATGGTGAGTGTTGGGGAAATGATTTCTCTTAACCCCTAGAAATGAGTTAAAGAAAGAGTTTTATGAATGAAAAACAAGACTAAGTAAATATGCGTCGAATAGTATTCGACGCAACGTCGAAATATAGTCGACGTTTTCTTCAGGATATGTCGAAGTAACTTTAGGAAGATTTCGACGTATGTGTTGTCGACGCTACTCTTATTTCTAGTCGACGCATATAAAGAAGTTGATGCACCTTAGTCGACGCACCTTCCTTATTCTTCTCTCGACGTCCAGCCAGGATGAATTCGACGCTTACGTCGAATAGTAATCGACGCACGTCGATTTATATGACAGATTTAAATATGCGCCAGATCTCTTTCCTTCTTTCAGTAGATCTAATTTATATGGAATAATGTTAATATTTTATAGCCGTTCTGAATCATTCTTTCCTTCTATTTGATTCTTGGCTAATCTGATAAAGCTCATTATGGATATTATTTGAATTTGGAATGAATTCTTTCCTTCTATTGGTATGCTAATTATAGAAACATTTCTATTTTTCAAATTCTCTGACTGCTAATTGATTATCCTCCTATAGCATTATTTTAAATACACAGAGCTATAAATAAAGAGGAGGTCGGCAGAAAACACAAGGAGTTGAGTGATCTACCACATACATTTTGAAATAGAGGAAAATCTCCCAAGAGAAAAGAGAGAAATTGAGAAAAAGCTCTGCAGCAATATTCAACCATTTCTTCTTCTGCTCACTGCTGCAAAATCTGATTGCTCTCACTAAAAGAGAGAAAGGCTACAAATCTTCTTCTCTCTATAGAAGAAAGATTTAATTCACTTCTTGTGCTTCCAATCTTCTTGCTAGGAAGAAGATTCATTATTGTTTCTTACTTTCTTTCTTTCTTACTTAAATATTGTAAAAGAGTTTTTAGAATCTCTCTTCAAAAAATTCAGTGTACTGGTTCTAAGAGTCTCCTTGTCAAAAGACTCAGTTGGTTCTAAGAGTCTCCTTGTCAAAAGACTCAGGGTGGTTCTAAGAGTCTCCTTATCAAAAAACTCAGTGCAAGATAGTGAATTCCTACCAAGGGGGTAGAAGAGTGGACAACCCAAAGTTTGGGGAACCACTATATTTTCTTGTGTTGTGCTGTGATTTTCTCTCTTGCATTTACTTTAATTACTTGTCTAATTCTTGTTGGTGTGTGGGAAGCTCTAATATGTGATCATACACATATATATATATATTAACTTTGCACAAAATATTTTAAATCTCGATTCACCCCCCCTCTAGAGAATTCTAGTGAGGTTAATTGTGCACTTTCAATTGGTATCAGAGCCAGGTTGATCTAAAAAGGATAACTCCTTGATCAAAAAAATCCTACCTCTTATATATATATATTTTCAAAACTATTTTTCACATGGCACAAATCAAAGATTATGCTTCCACCAGACCACCAATTTGCAACCTTGAAAAGTTTGCACTTTGGAAGACAAGAGTTAGAATTTATTTAAACTCTATTGATGATGAATTGTTTAATATTATCTTGACAGGTCCCCCCAAGCCATTCAGGAAGGACTCAAGTGGAAAAGTGACTGAAACACTTGCTTCAAGAGCTGAATGGACAGAGGATGAGAAGAAAGCCCAAGGACATGATGCCAAGGCTATGAATATTCTAGTCTCAACCCTCTCAGATGAAATATTCCAAAAGATTGCTGATTGTGAGTCAGCTAAGGAAGTATGGGAAGCTCTCACCAAAATGGTAGAGGGAAGTGCTGATGAGAAAAAGGATAGAAAGGCATTACTGATCTCCCAATATGAAAACTTCCAGAAGAAAGAAAGTGAAAGTGTTGCTGACATGTACTCAAGATTCAGCCTCATAGTCAATGAATTGAGATCACTTGAAAAGGACATATCTCTCACTGAGATAAATGATAAATTGCTGACTTGCTTTCCCAGCTCTTGGGATTCAAGGATCTGGCCAATTAAAGACTCCAGAAGTCAAAAAGAAATATCAACAGATGTTCTATTGGGTAAATTAAAATCCTATGAACAACTATTGAAAACCAGAGCTGAGAAAGAAAAGACATCTCCACTCTCAAAAGAAAAGATTATTGCATTGAAGGCTATTGAAGGTGAATCATCTACTAATGATGAGGAGCTAATCAGCTTGCTGGCTAGAAAGTTCAAGAAGTGGATCAAAACAGAAGGATCCAGAAGAAGAGACTCAAAAACCAGGTATAACAAAACACCCACTAAAGAGATTATCTGTTACACTTGCAGGAAACCTGGACACATTGCTCCTGAATGTCCCAAGGAGAATAGCAGCAAGAAAGATCTGAAAAGAACAGATCCAAAGAAGAAAAAGAAAGAAAGAGGATTCATTGCTCAATCCTGGAGTGATTCAGAATCTGAAGAAAATACCTCATCAGATATTGATCAAGAGGTCAAGCAAGAAGAAACATGTCTGATGGCCACTGAGAAGCTTGATGATACATCTATGGTAAATATACTTGATAATATAGATTTCTCCTCTACTGATTTCAAATAAGATTTCAAAGGATTCTGTTTAGATCTAATCAAATCTGAAAAAGAAGTAAAAGAATTAAGGATGGAATTAAAAAATCTAAAACAGGTAAATACACACCATAAAAATTATAAACTCAATCTAGAACTCTCAGAGGAAAACCTAAACAAAATCTATTTAGAAAATCTAACAGTAAGAAAAGAGCTAGCAAAGGCTAAAGCCTTTGAGGACTCTCTAAATGGAAAAGGTCAGAAGATCAATAATATTTTTGAGAATCTCACTAATAGATTTAGTCAACTAAAACTGAAAACTAATGAAGCTTCTAAATCTCAATTATCCAGCAAACCTGTCTGGAAACATCCCATTCACTTCACTAGGGAGAATCATCTAGCAGAAGCAAGATCACAAGTAAGTCAAGAAATAACCACTATTTTCAATAAACCTAATCCCATTATAAATAAAGGAATCTTAGGAAAGAATCCTCACAAAAATTTTGAACATGCGTCGAACTCTTATCAACGTGCGTCGATTTCTAATCGACGCTTACACCAAAATGCGTCGACTTTTACTCAACGCAATCTCTCAGATGCTTCGATCTCTTCTAGACGGCTGAACAAAAGCACGTCGACTTTAAATCGACGCAACCTTTTTTATGCGTCGAAATCAGATCGACGTCATCTGGAGAAAGCGCCGAATACAAATCGACGCGACTATCAACATGCGTCGAATAGATATCGACGCACAAATGTTCAGAGCAACTTAAATACATTTTCTCCAAAAGTCTTTCATCCTAACCCTCATTTAGGACCCAGTCATCCTAATCATGAATTTTATCCAAATCAACACTTCAATCCCAAACAAAATGTTTATCTTAACCAAAAATCCCATCTTAATCAAAACCTATATTCAAACCAACACTCTTATCCTAATCAACACTTCTATCCTGCTCTAAATTCAAATTCCCTTAATACTAGGATAATCAAGTGCTATATATGTAACAAAGCTGGCCACACTACCAAGCAATGTTGGTACAATCAATCAAACTATCTGTAAAATCTAGTTCAAAACTGACTTAGAAAACATTAGGACTAGAAAGAAATAAAGAGAAATAAAATTTTTAAAATTCTTTTTAAAAAGTCACTTCTACTCGACGCACCGTCGATAACCAACACAATAAATCGACGCATGCGTCGACCAAAATCGACGCATACGTCGATTGAAAACCCTAAACATCTCAAACTCTGTCTATATCAACGATGACGTCGAATTCCACTCGACGTAACGTCGACTTCATGATAAAGAGCGGCAACATTAGAATATTTTCGGTCACATCCACTGGAGTACCGAAAAAGCCTCGAATTGAGCCCTGTATCGACGTTTCACCTGACTTAAAAAGACTCTTCAGAAACCTCCACTACTCTGCATCTTTTATCCTCCGTGCTCCTTTGTCCAGCTGATTCTTCTTGCTCCTCTCTCACTGATCCTCAATGGCTCCCAAAATAAATTCTGGGTTCGACATTGATCTCGGATCCTTCCAAGCAGCAGCAGAGAACTATAAGAGCATCATTGCTCTATTCAATGCAGCAGGATTGAACAAGCTCATCTCCTCTAGGTGCAAGCTCCTGGAAACTGAGCTCACTGAGCTCATAACTCATGTTCAGATCTCTGAACAAGGAGAAATCCAAGGAACACTCTATGAGACACCAGTCTCAATCTCAGCAGACCACATTAGGGCCACCTTTGATCTCCCATCAGGTATATCCTAATGTCATCTTCATTTCAATAAAATAGGAAAAGAAAATGAGCTTCTCATGAATGACTCAACTAGTATAAAATTATTCCCCTATTAGGTGATGAATCCATTGAACTCACACCTGATGAAGTCAAGCATTTACTTACCACCATGAAATTCTCAAAAGATAGACCAATCCATCTGAAAAAGATAGACTTTTCAGATGAGTACAGATTGCTGGCAGACATAGTAGGGAAGATACTGCTATGCAAAATATCAGCCCATGATGCAGTGCCCAAACAGCAGCTGAACATCATGGGGGCTCTTGTGCTGAAGAAGAAGGTGGATTGGGCCAGCTGTCTTCTCAAAATGATAGCCTCCAAATATTCCCACAAGGAAAATGCTTATATGAGAATCATGAGTCAGGTTCTCTTCCATTCCTTCCCTGACCTCTGCAGATCAAAAGGAATTCCCATCCCTCCAGGAAAAAGGATTTCTATAGCACTATTTTCTAAATGGGCCAGGCAAATCCCTAAGCCTGGTTCCATTCCTGAAGAGTCCCCCTCTCCTTCTAACTCTCCTACTCATCCTCCTCCTCCTCAAACAAATCTCTCCTCTCTCCCATCATCATCCACACAAATACCACCTCAATCCCATGCTCAGCTCTCTTCTATTCCTCCACCTCCTTCATCAAATACACCAACCCAACATGATAGAATTCCCTCTCCACATTCCTCTCATACACCTCCACCATTATCTCCTCCTCCTCCACCATCTGCATCCACTGAGGCTCTACTCACTCAGTGCATCCAATCTGCAGCCCAAAAATTCCAGGCAATGCTAGATGAGCATTGCTCACAGATTCACTCCTCCATCCTACACATGCACACCCAAATAGATGGGGTCAGTGCCACTGTGCAAAATCTGAAGACCTCTCTCTCTTCCTCTAGAGTGACCAGGTCTTTCTTAACCTCCTTAGCCAGGAAGGTCAAGAAGGGGGAGAATCTAGATGAAGAGCAGCCCTCCAATCCTCCTGAGTTACACAATGATGAACAAACAATAGAGATACTCAACATAGCAAGAGATGCTGCAAATCAAATGGCACCACTATAAGGGGAAGGAAGCAGAGCAGTGAATGAGGCTGATAATGAAGCTGGTACAAATCTTGATGAAAATGAACCAGCTGATGGAACTAAGAAAGGAAATGAAGCTGATATTGGAAAAGAAAAAGAGACAGATATTCTGTTGGCTGAAGAAGAAGGAGTAAAAGGAGCTCTATCCTAGGAGGAGCTACCTGCTCAGGGGGAGCTAAATGAACTTCTTACAAGTGAGAAAGAGAAATCCTCTTCTCCTAAAACATTAGTATTCAAGAGAAAAAGAAAGACTCCTCCTACCCCACCTGAGTAGTATTTGAAAACAATGCTGATATATTTTATCTTATAGTTGAAAATGAACTGGTATAAAAATGAAATCTGTTTATATGATTCTGGAATATCTGCTTATATGATCTCCCTCTCTAAATTTCACTTTTGATTAAGTGACATACTTCTTATCTTTTCAAATTATGTGCTGAGTTGATTTTATGCTAATACAATTTCTCTCTAAATAGGGTTAAGACAAATATGTGGAGATTGTTGGGGAAATGATTTCTCTTAACCCCTAGAAATGAGTTAAAGAAAGAGTTTTATGAATGAAAAACAAGACTAAGTAAATATGCGTCGAATAGTATTCGACGCAACGTCGAAATATAGTCGACGTTTTCTTCAGGATATATCGAAGTAACTTTAGGAAGATTTCGACGTATGTGTTGTCGACGCTACTCTTATTTCTAGTCGACGCATATAAAGAAGTCAACGCACCTTAGTCGACGCACCTTCCTTATTCTTCTCTCGACGTCCAGCCAGGATGAATTCGACGCTTACGTCGAATAGTAATCGACGCACGTCGATTTATATGACAGATTTAAATATGCGCCAGATCTCTTTCCTTCTTTCAGTAGATCTAATTTATATGGAATAATGTTAATATTTTATATCCGTTCTGAATCATTCTTTCCTTCTATTTGATTCTTGGCTAATCTGATAAAGCTCATTATCGATATTATTTGAATTTGGAATGAATTCTTTCCTTCTATTGGTATGCTAATTATAGAAACATTTCTATTTTTCAAATTCTCTGACTGCTAATTGATTATCCTCCTATAGCATTATTTTAAATACACAGAGCTATAAATAAAGAGGAGGTCGGCAGAAAACACAAGGAGTTGAGTGATCTACCACATACATTTTGAAATAGAGGAAAAGCTCCCAAGAGAAAAGAGAGAAATTGAGAAAAAGCTCTGCAGCAATATTCAACCATTTCTTCTTCTGCTCACTGCTGCAAAATCTGATTGCTCTCACTAAAAGAGAGAAAGGCTACAAATCTTCTTCTCTCTATAGAAGAAAGATTTAATTCACTTCTTGTGCTTCCAATCTTCTTGCTAGGAAGAAGATTCATTATTGTTTCTTACTTTCTTTCTTTCTTACTTAAATATTGTAAAAGAGTTTTTAGAATCTCTCTTCAAAAAATTCAGTGTACTGGTTCTAAGAGTCTCCTTGTCAAAAGACTCAGTTGGTTCTAAGAGTCTCCTTGTCAAAAGACTCAGGGTGGTTCTAAGAGTCTCCTTATCAAAAGACTCAGTGCAAGATAGTGAATTCCTACCAAGGGGGTAGAAGAGTGGACTACCCAAAGTTTGGAGAACCACTATATTTTCTTGTGTTGTGCTGTGATTTTCTCTCTTGCATTTACTTTAATTACTTGTCTAATTCTTGTTGGTGTGTGGGAAGCTCTAATCTGTGATCATACACATATATATATTAACTTTGCACAAAATATTTTAAATCTCTATTCACCCCCCTCTAGAGAATTCTAGTGAGGTTAACTGTGCACTTTCAGTGAGATCGATGATGAGTTATGCAGATGTGCCCATTTCCTTTTGGGGATTTGCTCCAGAGACTGCTACTTTCACTTTAAATCGTGCTCCAACGAAAATGGTTCTAAAGACACCATATGAGATATGGACTGGGAAGCGTCCTAGTATGTCTTTATTAAGATTTTGGGCTGTGAGGCATACGTGCGACGTCAAATGCCTGACAAGATGGAACCCAAGTCGGATAAGTGTTACCTGGTGGGGTATTCTAGGGAGACCAAAGAATAATACTTCTACCTGCCGTCTGAAGGCAAAGAGTTTGTCGCAAGGACTGGTGTCTTTTTGGAGAAAGAGTTTTTATCTAGAAAGACTACAAAGGTAGAACTGGAAGAAGTTCAAGAACCACAAACTGAGAACTAACCGGAATTGGAACCTAAGCAAGGACTACAAGAAGTTGTAGTTAGAGAGCCTGCTCAAGAAACACAAGTCCTACGTAGATCTGGTAGACCAAGATTTGAGCCTGAGAGATATGGATTTATCATGTCCTAGATAGGTAATGTGTTGCTTATGGATCATGATGATGAGCCTGCAACCTACCAAGAGGCTATAAATGGACCGGACTCTGAGAAGTGGCTTGACGCCATGAAATCTGAAATGGACTCCATGTATGCAAACCAAGTTTGGACCTTGGTGGAACCACTAAAAGGGGTACGACCCATAGGGTGCAAGTGGGTCTTCAAGAAGAAGACCGACATGGATGAGAATGTACTTACATTCAAAGGGCGATTAGTGGCTAAAGGTTTCAAGCAAATTCATGGTGTCGACAATGATGAAATTTTTTCCCTTGTTTCTATGGTTAAGTCCATCAGAATTTTACTTGTTATTACTGCGTACTATGACTACGAGATCTGGTAAATGGATGTCAAAATGACTTTCCTAAATGGAAACCTCCTTGAGGAAGTGTATATGACACAACCCGAGGGTTTTGTATCTCCAAATGAAGCCACTAAAATTTGCAAGCTGCAGAGATCCATTTATGGATTGAAACAGGCTTCTCGAAGTTGGAATCTACATTTTGATGAGAAAATCAAAGAGTTTGGTTTCAACAAGAACGAAGATGAACCTTGTGTTTACAAGAGGATTAGTGGGAGTATATTTATCTCCAGATATTGTATGTAGACGACATACTGTTGATCGGGAATGATGTTTCGACCCTACAGGTTATTAAGAATAACCTAGGAAATTGCTTTTCTATGAAGGACTTGGGTGAAGCGACTTATATACTTGGTATTAAGATCTATAGAGATAGATCGAAGAAGTTGCTGGGTTTGACCCAGAGTACAGACATTGAGAAGGTGCTGAAACGGTTCAGCATGCTTGAATCCAAGAAAGGATTCTTACCCATAGATCATGGTGTGAGTCTCTCTAAGAACCAGTGTCCTAAGTCTTTGGAAGATAAGGATCGCATGAAGTTGATTCCATATGCTTTGGCAATTGGATCAATCATGTATGCAATATTGTGTACTCGACCCGATGTCTCATATGATTTAAGCATGATGAGCAGGTATCAGTCCGATCCTGGTGATGGTCACTGGATAGTTGTCAAGAATATCCTAAAGTACTTGAGAAGGACTAAGGATATGTTCTTAGTGTTTGGTGGAGAGGAAGAACTCGTTGTAAATGGTTACACAGATGCTAGCTTCCAGACTAATAGGGATGATTCAAAGTCCCACTCAGGTTTTGTATTTTGCCTGAATGGAGGAGCTGTGAGCTGGAAGAATTCCAAGCAAGCGACAGTTGCTTATTCTACGAATGAAGTTGAGTATATCGCTGCTGTAAATGCGGCAAAGGAGGCTGTGTGGATTAGGAAATTCATCATTGAGCTTGGTGTAGTTCCTAGCATTGTTGATCCCTTAGTTATCTACTGTGACAACAATGGTGCTATTGCACAAGCTAAGGAACCTATATCTCATCAGCGCTCCAAGCACATGCTTCGGCGGTTCCATCTTATTTGAGAGATTGTCGATCGAGGAGATATGAGCATATACAAAGTACCGACTGAAGAGAATATTGTGGATCCACTGACGAAGCCTCTTGCATAGAGAAAACATGATGGTCATACTAGATCAATGGGTATTAGATACCTGAATGATCATCTCTAGTAGGAGACTTGTGGATTAATATATATATTTGTCGGTTGTTAGTTATTCATGTGATGAATAAAGTACTTTTATATTTTATTTTACATTTATGGCATGTTCTTATTATTATGTCAACTGTTTTTACATGATAGATTAATTAGCATAATAAATGCACTTAGAATGTTTGCTTCCATAGGAATTCAAGTGCGTGACTTGAATGTGAGGGCCTATGTTGAATTAGAAGCTTCATTCTTAAATTGTCCTTGGTCCGAGTATCATCTTAGAAGTTAAAGGGCGATGATGGTACATTAAGACTAGCATCTGCGTTGACTGATGACCGGTTCTCATAGGTCATGATATTGTGATATCAAGTTAACACATGGGTACTTGTTAGTGAACACGAGTTACTAGACAGACCCACAATGAGGCTACTTTGTGGATTGTTATATGAACGTGTCACAACTAAATCTCAACAGGCAATATTGTTTGTGGTTCTTTGATCTGAAGTCACAACATTCATCAAGTGAGGATGAGCGTACTTTGATGCCATCAAAAGTCTTCCTTGAAGAAAGTTGATGATAATGGTGGTTATTTGGTATGCTATGATTTGTTTGGGTGTTTGTGTGTGGATAGATATGGGATTTGTCCTCCTATATGACAGGAGTTACATCCAAGGGCCCCTTGATGGAATGAGACTGAGAAATTCGTGGACACGTTTGGTTGAGTCAATATATGATATTGAGCTCACCAATTTCAAATGGTCTATTCTAGATCAGGAAACTATGATTGAATAATTATGAGGGTGACACGGTCCATGCCTCTAGTTCTATCCGGATGTAAGGGACAAAGGGACATGATAGCACTGGTACATTGGTCTAGATAGGCTTATTGAGTTATGAACTCTTATTGCTTGGGTAGCAATGGTGTATTGCTAGATGCCGCTCATTGTTTGTGAGACTTTTGTTGATACTTTGTGATCAAGTGGGAGACTGTTGGTGTTTCCAAGGTGATCTCAAAGCAATCAAACAGTTAGTCTTACTAACAACGCAATTTGAGCCTAAAGGGTCACACATAACAGTGTTGGAGAAATTGGATGAAGGATTGTGTTAGCCTCACTCATATTGGATATGAGTGAAGAACTAATCCTACGACTTATTGGAGTTGAGTCGAGTAGACTGAATGCTCCATAGGTATTGTGAATATTGTATGGAGTATGTTGACAAGTTGTAAAGATGGGCCGTAGAGAATGCCTCGACGAAACTTATCTCAATTCGTCGAATGGTCTCGATGAATTAGATCTACTTGACGAAATAGTTCTTTGAATGGTCTCTACGAAATATGTCATTTCGTCAAAATGTTTCGACGAATTGGTTATTTTCGTCGAATCAATTCGTCGAATGGTTGCGACAAATCAGATATTTTCGACGAATCTATTCACTGAATGATCTCAACGGATTCGTCGAATGGTTTCGACGAATTTGGTCTACTCGACGAAAAATTGTGTTAACTCCAATAAAGTCTCGGGTCTGTGGATAGCATGTATTATTCCTTAAGTATAAAAGGAAGCGATTAGGTTTCCAGCAATATGTCTTCTCCTTTTTGCGATTTTGAGAGTGCCGAAGCGGAAGGGTTCCGTCTAGATCTCGATGTCCGCATCCCGCAAGACCGCTGCCGTCACCACCTCTCCCTGTCGTCGGATCTAGTAGTCCGTGGGAGTCGAAGAGGGCTTTCCTTCTCCGACCTACTTCTTGTTCGACAAGAAGCTAGGGTTGTAACGCCCCGAAATTTCGAAGAGTTTATTTGAAATGAGAATAATAATAATAATTTTGGATCGAATGATTTATTCCTTCGTAGCGAGGGCATTACCATCGTAGGCCGCGTTTGATAAAAATCCTTATTTATCCTGATATGAAATATTTAATTAGCATACAAAATATATGTTATGAGAATTTCTTATCAAATTCTGTATTAACTTATATATATAAATTCTTATAAAAATTATTGTATATTTATAGCCTGACAAAATATGTATATATATACATTCTTATCAATATATATATTGCTTTTCATAAGAAAAAAAGGATCCGTTTATAATTTTTTTTAGGAGAAGTTAATGGGGTCCAGTTGGAAACCACATTCATCCTATTAAATAGGATTTCTCTTTTTTTTTCGATGCAAAATCCTCCTCATATTCTTGTTACGTGAGCTTCAGCCATTTTAGAGAGAGAAAGAGAGAAAGAAGGAGAGAGAAAGAAGGAGAGAGAAAGAAGGAGATAAAAGCTAGGGTTTTTGTCTGAGAAGGAGGTTTGGAGGTCGATTTCATCGCCAGAGCGAGGAATCGGAAGGCCGCCGTCAAGATCCGTCAAGTCGTCGTTCGAAATCGAGGCAAGTGCAATTTTCATGATCTTGATCTTGCCTTTTTTTTCCCAGGAAATTGTTTGTTGAGTCTTGTTGTCAAAAGTTTTCAAAACTTGTTTTTGAGAAATTTCACATATATAGGAAAAATGTATATAATTCTGAGTTTTGCTTCAAGTAAACTCTATAGTCTGATTTAGATTTCTTTTATTTTTTTGCTGTTTGATCTTCCTGCAAGTAAGTTCCAGGAAGAGAGTGTTGTTGTTTCTGCTCTTACAGGAAGATTGTGTGGTGTCTGGATTCTGGGTTAGTCAAAATCGACTAGGGATCCCATCGATCGACGAGACCGTCCGTCGATCGATGGCAGCAGCGTGGAAAGATATCCCTTCTGTGTCGTTAAGTTAAAATTGATGGCTATTCCCGTCGATCGACAGGACCACGAGACCGTCCCATCGATCGGTGGCTTTAGCTAGGGAAAAGGTATTTCCCTGTACCGTTTAAGGCAAAATCGACGGGACCTCCCATCGATCGGCGAGACCGTCCCGTCAATTGGCGGATTCAGCTGGGGAATATGCTTCCCCGAGTCATTGAGTCAAAATCGACAGGCATTTCCGTCGATCGACGGGACCACTCGTCGATCGACGGGACCACCCGCCGATTTTCTTTCCTTAGTGCAGTTTTTGCTTTAAATGCTCATTTTTGAATCTTTTTGACCGTATAGTGGGATAAAATCCCCTTTGATTCCTCTTGAATCCTCTTATACAATTTTAAACTCTTTCGGTATTGTACTGACTTGTCCAACTGTTTGGAAGTATTAGTTTTGTTTATTCTACGGTAAGGTCTACCTTATGAATCTTTTGTCTTGGCCTGGTTTGCCACTTTTAGACATTTCCTAAGCAACTATAATGTTGATTTATGTATGGATTTACTTGAACCGGAAGGATGGGTAAGGGAACAACGAGATCCTCCAGCTCAGATCTTTTCTTAATAGTAGGTTGGACAATGAGACCACCTCCATCTTTTATTAATGGTAGGTTGGACAATGAGACCGCCTCCAACATTTATTAATGGTAGGTTGGACAATGAGACCACATCCATCTTTTATTAATGGTAGGTTGGACAATGAAACCACCACCATCTTTTGTTAAGGGTAGTTGGACAATGAGACCACAGCCCTCTTTACTTGATGCCCTCGTTTACGGGCTTTTTTTTCTGTAGGCTGGTCTATTTTTTCAAGTTGCTTATGCTAACTCTATGCTTACTCTTGGCTAATTGTCAGTCCTGTTGACTCATAGCTTTCTTTCCTACTTTTACTGTTATTTGCTCCCTTTTGGGCCGAGGCATTCTCTTTTGTTGAGTTCCCCAGGTTCAGGTTCGGGTCAGTAGTTGCGGCAAGCGGTAAAGCTGAGCTGTCCGGTCCCCGGTAGAGGATCTTCCCGGTAAGGAGCAGTCCAAGATGTTTTGCCTTCCTGCTGTCACCTTGTGGGCTCTTTTCAATTGTAGAAGCCCGTCAGGTTTTGTTTTCAGTGTACTTGCAGGTTGCTACTACTTGTGCTACCTTTGAGATAGACAAATGTTTCTCTCTGGGAAAATGTGCACTTTACTTCGTTATGTGAAATATTTTGTATAAATCATTGCATAGCACAATTTTTCTTATTATGTACTACCTATTTTGTCGAAATCGTACTAAGTATTTTCATACATATATACATATATATATATAAATAATAAATCTAGGCATGTGTTATTCTTGAAGACAGGCTTGGTCTTCATGCTTAAGGTAAATGAACCTATACTTCTGCCGCGTACATATATTTTCTATTTGTGGACTAAGTATTCCACATGACCGAGGGACACGGTCCCAGCCTAAAAGAAGCTCAAATTATCTTTTGACTTAAAGATACCTATATTTTGTATGGATGTTCGTAATGAGCGTTTGCCTGAGCGTCTGCAGTTGTCCCTTGCATGACGTGGCAGCATGATGCGTATTTTCCCCTACTCTGTTATTACGTAAAATATATAGGGAAAAGATGGGTTGTGACAGTTGGTATCAGATCCAGGTTAGTCGGGTTGCTGGGATAGTCTGGTTGGCCCGGTTAACCACCTGGTAAGAACGTTATTCATTACATACACCCACCAATGGGTCATCGGTAGATCACGACTGAAGCATGGACACTACACTCATAAGCATGAAAGAAGTATATGAGGCATATTATGTAGTATGGGATGCATGATATGTGTATGTATATGGATCCTCATAGGTGACAACATGTGACTGTTATGTAGTATGAGATGCATAACGTAGGTCGCATGCATGTCCATTAGATTTTCTTTTTCGTTACATGCAATAATACGTAGTATGTGATGCATAAGATCGCATGTGTATGACACTCATAACATGCATTAAGGCCTTTCTTAGACTGCATAGCATTGTATGCATTGCATAACATTGCATAAGCACACGTGCCAAGCTGGAGATCTACATAATGACCCATGTACACTCATGGTTTTAAAAGAAAGATGTTAAACCTTCATGCATACGGGAGAGGTGCACAAGGGATTCAGGGGTGACGATTTATCATCCTGAGTATAGCGAAATATCATATATATAACTTTTCCCAGAGCAAGGTAGTAGCAAAAGCAAGTGTTTGCATGTCTTCTCTTCCTAGAGGGTTGAGTCCAGTTTTGATAGGTGGTTTGTCCTTGTCTTTCTTAGATATGGCTCGAAAGCGCCAGCCCGTGAGACCTGTCCCCCCATCTGAGGGAAAGTCGTCAGGTGCGCATAGTGAGGCTATATTGGAGGAGTTGCATCTTAGCAGTGAGACGTTGGCGCGATAGTTGGTCTCAATGCAGGAGCAGATGCAAGTTTTGTTAACTGCCACTCAGCGACAACAACCCGTGACGAATCAGCTGAAGCCCGTCCGTCCTGCACCCCTCATTCCCCCTGTAACATTGCCGCCAGAGATGAACTTTATCTCACACTTCCAGAGGCTAGGACCCCCGACCTACGATGGGAGGGCAAACTTAATGGCACTTGATGTTTGGATCCTTGTGATGGAGGAAATGTTCTCGTAATCTGGTGTTTCTGTTGGCCAGAATGTGATGCGGTGGAAGCTGCATTAAGGGTAGAGGCGATATAGAATGCAAAGAATAGAGGAAAGGAATTAAGAAAGGAAAAAAGGAAAGATGGTGATGGGGGCAGCCTTGCTCCGAGTAAGAAGGGCAAGGTGGTGTGCAGTGTTTGCGGACGTGTGGGCCATCCGTTCGAGAAGTGTTTCAAAAGGCTTGAAGCGTAGAAGCACCTTCTGGTGATGGTTCTTCAAGGTGCTCCGAATAATGATCTGTCCTGCACTTCGTGCAAACAGAGGGGGCACGATGTCAGTCATTGCTGGTCAAAGGATAAGGTCTGTTATCAGTGTGGACAGAAAGGACATGTGAAGTCCCGGTGTTTGCAGTTCTAGTCGGCTGGCCAGCAGCTTGCTCGTACAGCTCCGGCACCGCCTCTGCCTCAGCAACATCAGTTGGATCGAGAAAAGGCCAAGTTAAATGCAGTAACGAAGGAGTAAGTGCAGTGCTCGACCCAACTCATATCAGGTTTGTCTTCGCTCTCCTTGTAGACTAACCTTTGTGTAGAAACTTAGACATTATATCCTTGAGATATCTTTTGTTCATAATGATTGGTTAGGTGAGTTTAAGGTCCGAGATTGTTGGGCGTGTGTCCTCTTTGATTCTGGTGCCACTGATGAGTACTTTTTGTACTCATCTTTTAGTATAATTTTAATATAATTTTAATATAAAATTATGTTATTTATATAAATTATATCATATAAATCTTTCCAATTTTAATTTCATAAGCTAACTTAAGTTTATTTTGTGTTTTCAGGTTTTCTGGACATTTGGAGAAAAAAGTACATTCACACACCCCAGGTCACGGGCGTGACCAATGGGCGTGTAACCTGTGCGGTGTTCCACACCTGCTTCTGCCACCACGGGGTTGTTCCGTGAAGAGTTCGCCAAGTACACGCCCCAGGTCACGGACGTGACTAAGGGCGTGACCCAATGCCACGGCCGCGACCCGCTGAGACGAATCAGAACCACTGAGATCAAGCCTGCCATGTCAATTAAAATTACACGCCCCAGGTCACGGGCGTGACCATAGGGCGTGACATCCAGTACACGAGCGTGACTCATCCAACGCCATTTCCCTCCGAAGCTTCCCGCCAGTAGCAAGTTTTAAAGATTACACGCCCTAGGTCACGGGCGTGACACGTCCGTAACGCCTGCATTGAAGCCAGACGACGTCTTCTCCGCACCCAGCAAATCACGCCCCTTACATGCCCCTTGGTCACGGGCGTGACCAAGGGCGTGTAACCTCAATTTTGTAGTTATAAAAATCCAGCTCCAACAGATGTTTTAGGAGGAATTTTGGTGACGAATTTTTAGGATTAGACATTTCATTTCATGTATTGTTTTCATGTTTTAGTAGTCTTGTAATCCTTCTTCTTCTTGCAATTTATATTTTCAATTAAATAGTTTGTATCTTTCAATTCATAGTTTGTAATTTCATTTTGCAATCAATAAAATAGTTCTTCTTATTCTCTTATTTCCCTTCCTCTTTCTTTCATGTATCCTTTTATTTTCTTCAATTCCTCCATCTCCATGAGTAGCTAAACTTCTATTTGCACTCGGTCGAGATGATCCAAGGAATAAATATAATTCATGAAGTAATTTAGGATGTCTTTTCTTTTCTTGGAAATACTTACGATTTATCCTTGATTTCAATGAAATGAGATTATATTTTCGATATATAATTCTCGTTCTTGTTTTCGTTCTTTAGTTAGCCGAACCAGCTCGTAAGACGAATCGATCCTTCAAGGTTAAAGAGAGTTGCATGCAACCCTCGAGAGAGGATGACATAAAACTCCCGGATTGGAGTCAAATCCAATAGAGGGGTTCACCGCGTAAAGCAAGTTTTAAGGGTTTCAATTATAGAACGAGAGTTCGGTTGATCAACCTAATCTTAGTTGAGCGCAGTCCTCGACCAAGGCGCGCTCATAATTCGGGAACCTCCACGGTCAAAGCAATTTTCCTAAGAGAATTAGACATTCTTATTTCTTCTATTTTTTTATTCCAAGGTGATTCAAAGATCGAGTGCTAATCTTTTTACTCATCGTTTGAATCTTATTTTAATTTTCCTTTTTGCTAAACCAACTCCAAAGTTTTAATTGATAGAATAATAGAGATTTTCTTGAAGTAAGGGTACTCAACCGCCCCGAGTCTAATACGACCTTGGTTTTCTACGAACCTATACTACATTCGATACGGTACACTTACCATGGTCGTTTGCAAGCATTGTTTTGCGCATCAAGTTTTTGGCGCCGTTGCCGGGGACACGGTTGATATTTCGAAAAAAGAAATCTTTATTAATTTTATCGCCCTCTTTCTTCTCCCCCTTCTCTAAAAAAAATTGTTAAAAAATCTTAAAAATTGTAATCTAAATTCTCGGAAAGGACGCTTTGGGCTTGAATTCCCATCACAGCCTCTAGTACCTTGCGAGCCCTTCACCGGGTTGATCTTGGGAAGTCCGAGACTAATTTAACCCGCTTTTTGAAAAAAAAACAATTTATAAATTATTTCTCTTCTCTATTCCCTCTCTAAAATTTCATTCATTTAAGTAAAGGTTGTTCTTTTTTTTAATTATTTTATTAAATGGAGTTACTTGAATTGGTCGTAAAAGTTGCCGAGCTTCAAAGCCAAGTATATCTTTTGGAAGCGGCAAGGAAATGCCAATTTAGTTGTCATTATTGTAATGCTCCTCATCAAAGTGAGGAATGTTATTTACATTCATATTTTCAAAATAATTATTATGAAAATAATTTTCCTCAATATTATGCAAATAATTTTGATAATAATTACGATCATAATTTTTCCTCTTTTAATGAAAATAATTTTTCAAACTTTGATGAAAATGTTTTTCCTAATTTTCACGAGAATAATTTTTTGGCTTCTAATAATTTTTCTTCTAGCCCCGAAGTAGATTATTCTTGGTGGCAAGGTCACCCGGATAGCTCTCGGAGCGATGAAGAAAAATCTTTAGATCCGATTTTTTATTCTTCTTCTTATACGTCGCAATTTTCTTTCTCTAATTTTGGGTAATCTCCACCGATTCAGTTTGATACTTCACCCCAAAATTTAGAGGAGAATTTTACTTCTTTTAGTGCTTTTTCTCCATCCTTTGATAATTTAGTTATGGAGGAACATGTGCTTTCATGTAATCCCATAACTTCCTTTACCAAAGATGAAGAAAAAATTTCTTGCCAAGATTTTCTTCATGTTGTGGGCACCCCGGATGACCTAGAAGAAGAACAAGTTTCTTCCCCTACTTCACCCGGATCTTCTTTTCTTTGTCATGAATTTTCGCAAATCTCTTCTATTCAACCAAAAATTCATGAAAATTTAGTGTCCGAAAATTTTATTCCACTTGGTAATGCACTAGATTTTTCAAAAGAAAATTCTATTTTAGAAAAGGAACAACCAGAGCTTAATCATATATTTTCACAAGCACCTCCTCCTTGCAAAAAATTATCTGACACATTTAATGGTAATTTTCTATATACTAATAATTTTCAGGTTGGAGATGAGTCGTTGCTACCCCAATTAATTGATGATCCATATGCTGCTCATCTTTATATTTTCAAATCACCTCAGGAATGTATAGGTGTTTTGGATTTGCATATTCAATTCCAATGAAAAACAGAGAATCACACGTTAAGCGGAGGAGTAGACGTGCGACTGACGCCGGCACATTCACCTACGCGTGAATCAGGGGAGTTGCCTGTCCACTTCTCCTTTTATTTTCCTTTTTCCTAACACTAACCGTCTAGCTTAAAGACGGGAAAAACAAAGTGCTCTTGGGAGGCACCCCTTGCTTATCTTTAATTTAATGTATTTTTTCTTTGGAAGTTTATTTTCTTTCAAGTGTTCTTCATACTTAGTTTTAAACATTGGGGACAATGTTTAACTTTAAGTATGTGGTGTAACGTAGTTTTCTAGTCTTTCTTTTGCAAAATAAAAAAAATATATACAAAGAAATAAAAAGAAACAAAAAATTTTATATAAAAATTATAAAAATCTATTTTCTTGGAAATGACGCTTTGGGCTTGAATTCCCATCACAGCCTCTAGTACCTTGCGAGCCCTTCACCGGGTTGACCTTGGGAAGTCCAGGAATTTAAAAAAATATATATTTTAATCCTTGTTATTTTTAATGTTCTAGAAATTTAGTTTGAGGTCCGATTATAAGTATTCCTACATTTTTGATTTAGCTAATATTTTTGTTATCAGAATTTGTTAAATTTAAATTTAAAGTAATTTGGTTTTAAGAAACATTTTATGTTTTTAATTCAATTAGAGAATTTATTTAGCACTACTTCTCATTTTAATTTTAAATAGCTTCCCTTTGTGGTAAATTGGCTAAACATCTCTAGATTTTTATTATATTCTCCTTTAACTTTAAGATCTTAGGAAATTTCATTCCACTAAAAAATTTGCTCTCAAAATAGTTTAATTTATAAACTAGAAGTATTTCTTTACCCTTACCCCTTTGCTTGCAAATAAAAAAAAATATTGAAAAAGATCATATGTCATGGGAATAAGAGGATAAAATTCATTATCCCCTAAATATATGCACCCAAAATCATTTAAAAGATTATATGTCATGATGTAAGAGGATAAAATTCATTACATCTAAACATATACATTTTGGGTTTTAATTTGAAGAGATATTTTAAAAGATTATATGGTATGAAAAATAAGAGGATAAAATTCATTATTTTCCTAAACATATACAAATTCCTATTCAAATGAGGTGAGAGGATTAAATTCATCACCTCTATTCAAGAACTCTTCATTTTGCCATTTCGTTCAAACCCATCCCTAGCCAATTTCATTATTTCTAGTCCTAAATTAAATTATTAAGAGAGCAATATTTTGATAGGTGTCTTTTCCTTAAGTTTCTTTTATGTTAAAGTGTTTATAATTTCAATCTATTCTTGTTTGAAAATTTCTATGATTTCGTTTGCTAAATAGTCATCTTGAGAAGTATATAGCTAAGCAGATTTCTCTTTTTAAATTATCACCATAACTTATGACTTAATTCTTGAATTCCTAGAATTTACTTTTAACCTACTCTTGGTTTAACGAAATTTTTGTTAATTAAAAATAATATCGATGTCTTGTAATTTCCTCACACTTTTGCTCTGGAATAGAAAAAACTCAAGTATGGGGGTGTTTGATGAGTACTTTTTGTACTCATCTTTTAGTATAATTTTAATATAATTTTAATATTAAATTATGTTATTTATATAAATTATATCATATAAAACTTTCCTATTTTAATTTCATAAGCTAACTTAAGTTTATTTTGTGTTTTCAGGTTTTCTGGACATTTGGAGCAAAAAGTACATTTACACGCCCCAGGTCACGGGCGTGACCAATGTGCGTGTAACCTACGCGGTGTTCCAGACCTGCTTCTGCCACCCCGGGGTTGTTCCGTGAAGAGTTCGCCATGTACACGCCCCAGGTCACGGGCGTGAACAAGGGCGTGACCCAATGTCACGGTCGCGACCCGCTGAGACGAATCAGAACCACTGAGATCAAGCCTGCCACGTCAATTAAAATTACACGCCCCAGGTCACGGGCGTGACCATGGGGCGTGACATCCAATACACGGGCATGACTCATCCAGCGCCATTTCCCGCCAAAGCTTCCCGCCAGCAGCAAGTTTTATAGATTACACACCCTAGGTCACGGGCGTGACCTAGGGCGTGACACGTCCATAACGCCTGCATTGAAGCTAGTCGGCGTCTTCTCCGCACCCAACAAATCACGCCCCTTACATGCCCCTTGGTCACGGGCGTGACCAAGGGCGTGTAACCTTAATTTTGCAGCTATATAAAGCCAGCTCCAGCAGATGTTTTAGGAGGAATTTTGGTGACGAATTTTTAGGATTAGACATTTCATTTCATGTATTATTTTCATTTTTTAGTAGTCTTGTAATCCTTCTTCTTCTTGCAATTTATATTTTCAATTAAATAGTTTGTAGCTTTCAATTCATAGTCTGTAATTTCATTTTGCAATCAATAAAATAGTTCTTCTTATTCTCTTATTTCCCTTCTTCTTTCTTTCATGTATCCTTTTATTTTCTTCAATTCCTCCATCTCCATGAGTAGCTAAACTTCTATTAGCACTCGGTCGAGATGATCCAAGGAATAAATATAATTCATGAAGTAATTTAGGATGTCTTTTCTCTTCTTGGAAATACTTACGATTTATCCTTAATTTTAATGAAATGAGATTATATTTTCGCTATATAATTCTCGTTCTTGTTTTCGTTCTTTAGTTAGCCGAACCAGCTCGTAAGACGAATCGATCCTTCAAGGATAAAGAGAGTTGCATGCAACCCTCGAGAGAGGATGACATAAATCTCCCGGATTGGAGTCAAATCCAATAGAGGGGTTCACTGTGTAAAGCAAGTTTTAAGGGTTTCAATTATAGAACGAGAGTTCGGTTGATCAACCTAATCTTAGTTGAGCGCAGTCCTCGACCAAGGCGCACTCATAATTTGGGAACCTCCACGGTCAAAGCAATTTTCCTAAGAGAATTAGACTTTCTTATTTCTTATATTTTTTTTATTCCAAGGTGATTCAAAGATCGAATGCTAATCTTGTAACTCATCGTTTGAATCTTATTTTAATTTTCCTTTTTGCTAAACCAACTCCAAAGTTTTAATTGATAGAATAATAGAGATTTTCTTGAAGTAAGAGTACCTAACCGCCCCAAGTCTAATACGACCTTGGTTTTCTACTAGCCTATACTACATTCGATACGGTACCTTGGCGTGGTCGCTTGCAAGCATAGTTTTGCGCATCAGCAACCCATTCCTTTGTGGTTAGGAAGTTTGTGGATCGTCATCGTTGGGCTATAGAGCGTGTTGATGATAAGCTTTGTGTTAAGTTTCCATCCAGTAATTCGGTGATGGCTGACCAGAGTATTGTGCAATGTTTGATTCTTTTGGAAGGATTCTTGTCCTATGCAGATTTGAAGGTGTTTGACTTGGAAGATTTTGACGTGATTTTGGGAATGGATTGGTTCTCCCGATATGATGATGTTATCCAGTGCAGGGATAAGCATTTGGATTTTTTGATGGATGATGGCCAACCCATGATTGTGTTTGGCTTTCCGCGTCAAACTTCCTTGGTTATGTCTGTCGTCTGTGCCCAGGATTTTGCGAAGTTTGGTGGTCATGCTTGTTTTGTTTCTATTTTGTGTGTTGCGTGTGGATCGTCGCCTAGTGTCGAGGACATACCGATGGTGCAAGAATACCCGGATGTGTTTCCCGACAGCCTTCCTGGTCTTTCCCCTGAGCGGGAGATAGAGTTTGTGATAGATCTGGAGCCCGGAACTTGTCCTATTGCAAACGCACCCAATCGTATGGCGCCGCGTGAGTTGGAGGAGTTACGTGCTCAGTTGGATGAGTTGTTGAAGTTTGGTTTCGTTAGGCTGAGTACGTCGCCTTGGGGTGCACCAGTTATATTTATGAAGAGGAAGGACAGTTCGATGCGGTTATGTATTGATTACCGAGAATTGAACAAGGTGACGACCAAGAATAGATATCCGTTGCCACAGATTGAAGACCTATTCGATCAGTTGCAAGATAGCTGCGTATTTTCCAAGATTGATCTTCGGTGTGGTTATCATCAGTTCAGGATTCGAGAGTCCGATGTTCCGCGGACTGCTTTCCGTACGCGTTACAGGCATTTTGAATTCTTGGTGATGCCATTTGGGTTGACGAACGCACCTCTGCCTTTATGGATTTGATGAACATAGTATTTAGAGATTATCTGGATCAGTTCATGGTGGTCTTTATAGATGATGTGTTGGTTTATTCGCCAAATGAGGAGGAGAATGCCCGACATTTGCGCTTGGTGTTGTCAACCCTGCTTGCACACAAGTTGTATGTCAAGTTGAGCAAATGTGAGTTTTGGCTTTCTCAGGTTTTCTTCTTGGCTCATGTGGTGGGCAATGATGGTATTTCTGTGGACCCAGCAAAGGTGGCTGCTTTTTTGGATTGGAAGAGACTGACAACTCCTAAGAAAATCAGGAGTTTCTTAGGGTTGTCAGGTTATTATCGAAGGTTTGTGGAGGGGTTTTCAGGAATTTCTGCGCCTCTAACTAAGTTGACGCAGAAAGGAGCAGTTTTTATTTGGAGCGAAAAGTGTGAGGAGGATTTTCAAGAGCTAAAGAGAAGATTATGTTCTGCCCCAGTTTTGGCCCTTCCTGTTGAGGGGGTAGAATATCAAGTCTATGTTGATTCTTCGCGGATTGGTCTTGGTTGTGTTCTTATGCAGGATGGGAAGGTGATTGCGTATGGGTCGAGGCAGCTAAAGGTTCACGAGAGGAACTACCCTACGCATGATTTGGAGTTCGCTGCGGTGATGTATGCCTTAAAGTTGTGGAGGCATTTGTTGTACGAGGTGTCGTGCAAGATCTACTCAGATCATAAGAGTTTGATTTATGTGTTTTCGCAGAAGGAGTTGAATTTGCGCCAACGTCGGTGGATAGAGTATGTTGCAGACTATAATGTGGATATCTTATATCACCCTGGCAAGGCGAATGTAGTGGCAGATGCCCTAAGTAGAAATTCTGCTTTTGTTTTCAGCATCTCGGTGCAGTCGCTGGTGGAGGAGTTTCATTTGATGAGCATAGTGGTTAAGTCCAAGGATGGACCGTCTAGTATGGAAGTTGAAGAACCTTCCTGGATTACCCTTACGAGGTTGCATCAGAAGGATAATCCTGATTTGCAGCACCTCCGCGGTAGAGCCGAGAAAGGTGATTTGCTGGATTTCTCGATCGATGAAGAGGGTACCTTGAAGTACCATGGCAGGTTCTGTATCCCCGCTGTGGAAGAGATTCGAGCAAAGATTTGCGAAGAAGATCATGATTCCAGTCTTGCATATCATCCTGGTTCTACAAAGATGTACCACGATTTGAAGCATCTCGTCTGGTGGTCAGGCATGAAGAATGATACTGCGAGGTTTGTGTTGAAGTGTTATACTTGTCAGCGCGTCAAGGCAGATCGTAAGAGACCCGGAGGCAAGTTGACGTCGTTGGACATTCCGATGTGGAAATGGGAATGTATCTCTATGGATTTCATTACTGGCTTACCGAGATCCCCTCGCGGTCATGATTCAGTGTGGGTGATTGTGGATAGATTGACCAAGTGTGTTCATTTTGTGCCATACAAGATTGGTTATTCTATGGAGAAGATTGCATCGTGGTACGTGCAAGAAGTTATTAGATTGCATGGTGTGCCAGTGAGCATGGTGTCTGATCGAAATTCCAGGTATACATCCCGCTTTTGACAGAGTTTGCAGGGGGCTATGGGCACCAACCTTCGGTATTGTACCACATATCATCCGCAGACGAATGGGCAGACAGAAAGGGTATATCAGATTGTAGAGGATATTATGAGGTGTTATATTTTGGAGTATGAAGGAGCTTTTGGGATGAACGCCTTGGGATTTTGGAGTTTGCATACAATAACAGTTATCAGGAGAGCTTGCAGATGGATCCGTTCGAAGCTCTGTATGGGAGACGATGTCAGACTCCCCATGTTTTGGGCTGAAGTGGGCGAGAAGCTGGTTTTGGGTCCAGAGGCCTTGGAAGAAATGAGCGTTGCTGTAATGCAGATCTGTAAGAAGCTTCGAGTAGCTCAAGAGCATTGTGAGAAGTACGCAAATCGGCGTAGGGTCGATTTAAAGTTTGCAGTTGGGGACTCAGTGTTCGTGAAGGTTTCTCCGATGGCTGGTGTTAAATGGTTTGGGAAGAACCATAATCTAGATCCCAGGTATGTGGGACCTTTTCAGATCATGGAACGCCTCAGAGTTTCTGCGTATAGCCTGTTGCTGCCTGTCTCCTTCCCTGGTGTTCACGTTGTGTTCCATGTGAGCCAGTTGCGGAAGTGTATTCTCAGTGATTACCATGTCCTGGAAACTATGCCTGAGTTGCAGCCAAACCTATCCTATGTGGAGCAACCTGTTCGTATCTTGGAGAAGCAAGATCGAGTGTTGCGAAGAAAGACGATTCCTATGGTGAAGGTTCTTTGGAGCAATCAGGATATTCGAGGCGCAACTTGGGAGCTGTAATCAGTGATGAGAGAGTCTTATCGTCATCTGTTCGTCTAGAGTTTACCCGGTAGGCTTTCCCCTTCTGTGCTTTCCATTTGTCCTTAATATTATAAAGTTTCGGGCCGAAACTTTTTGGTAGGAGGGGTGGCTATAACGCCCCGGAATTTTGAATAATTTATTTGAAATGAGAATAATAATTATTATTTTGGATCGAATGATTTATTCCTTCGTAGTGATGGCATTACCGTCGTAGGTGCGTCACCGTAGTTCATCTCGGGTGTTCGTGAGTGTACAACCCCGATATTCGCCAGGAGATGGCATAGATTGAGAAGTCAATAGGCGAAAGAAGTAACAAGGAAGGCGAGCCAAAGTATCAAAGGTCGCTCGCAGGAAGGAGGGTGAGCCGGGCACTCGCCGACCGCTCGCGAGAAAGCAGGCGAGCCGGGTTCTCGCGGGCCGCTCGTAGGAAGGAGGGCGAGCCAGATCCTCGCGGTCCGCTTACAGTGGTCTTCTGGGCGAGCCGGATTCTTTCCAAGATTCTGTGTTCGACGAACTTCAATCTGCGTTCGACGAAATCCGTTCTGCGTTTGACGAACGCCGCGCTTTAATTCGACAAACTTGTTTTTCAGCTCGACGATTTCAGTCTTCCAGCCAGCTCTACAGATTTTGTCTTCAGTTCGACGAACTCCAGTTTGAGATCGACGAACTCAGCTCTATGTTCGACGTATAAGTAACAAGATGTTAAGTTCGATGAAATTGCTTCTCAGCTCGACGAACTCAATCTTTCAGTCAGTTCAGCAGATTTTCACATATAATGCCTCTTGTTGAGGTGGAGATGTCGCCACCCCCCTCGCCGGGTCATGTCGCAAGGGGAGCCCCTGTGGGTGGCTCGCCCAGTAAGGGCCCAGAGGTGTTTTTACCTAGAAACCCCTAGTGGTCTGTAGTTAGCCCCTTCAAACAGCGGAGTTACGCTGTTGGCAGACCATTTTAGGCTGCGTATATTAAGAATGAAAGGCAGGATTCTGCTACTGGCAGACCACGAACACAAAACTATAAATTGACCTTGAAGGGCACCTTGGGAGAGGATTCCAATCTCAGTTCTCTGAGCTTCTTCCTCCCTTGGTTACTTTGGTTTAGCTCTCTAGCTCTCCAAGGTGCCCAAGTCTCAGCTTTGGCTTGGGAGGGGAAGCGCTCAATGATCTTTCGGGTTTGTGGTGGGACCTCCTCCCTGTGACTAAGGTCTTAGTCTATTTCCGAGTCTCTGTTGGATCTTACGGCGCCCTTAGAGGGGGGTGAATAAGGGAATAAAAAATCTTTTTATAATTTTATGGAAATTACTGAATTGTTTTATAATATCAGAAAGGCAAAATAACAATTTAGCTAATTTGTGAGAATATCATAATTTTCATCTTTTAGAAATAAGTACTAAATTGTTTTATGATTAAGAGATTGAAATAAACAATTTAGTTAAAGTAATTTGAATTGAAAAACTTTGTAACCAATATATTAAAGATAACGCCAAAGGAGAGAAATCAAGTAAACACAAATAAAGACATGATTGTATTTATATAAAAGGGTGTTTACAAAATTTGATTTCAATATCGCTAGAAATCAGAGGCGTACAAAAGTAAATTTCTTTTCCTTTTCTATACCGACTTGTATCCCCACAAACCGGTTGGCTTTAGCCTATCCTTCCCCGGATAAGGCCTCAAGCCGCTCTAGCCAATCCTTCCCCGGATATGGCCTCGAGCCCCCCTAGATCTAATCACCTAGAACTAGTCGCCAACACAAGGCGAATTTCCCCCTAAGTCCTACCCAGACCTAGTCGCCAGCGCAAGGCGAATTCTCTAAACGGTTACAAAGAAAGTATGGAATGAAAATAAAGATAACAATAGTAAAACTCCCTATATGAGATTTCTGAAGATGAGGATGAAGGATCGCTGTAGTATGAGCGAGGTAGAAGCGATCGTCCTTCGAATGTAGCGCGACGTAGTCCTCCTCCAGAATTCTCCTTGTGCTTTTTGTGGGAGATCCATCTTCGGCAGCATAACAGCACTGGAATTGTGGCACAAGCAACCTCTCTGGGATCTCTAGCTAAAACGAGAAGCAAAGCTCCAATTTATAGAACTTGGAGCTAGTGCCTACGGTAGTGGCTAGCGCCGGCGGTAGCGTTCGTGTGGAGCGATTGCGAAACCGTCGGCGGCGTGGCGCTGTGCATGAACTGGAGATAGCGCCTGACGGTAGCGATAGCGCTTGCGGTAGCGGTAGCGGTTGCGAAACCGTAGCTGCCCACGAACTCGAGATAGTGCCTGACGGTAGCGGTAGTACTGGCGGTAGTGCTGGCGGTAGCGGTGGCGCTAGCGATAGCGCTGGCGTTAGTGATAGCGATGGCGGTAGCTCTGCTACTTTCAAAAGTTTGTTCCAAGCTGCTTTCTACCTGTGGAGTATTGCACCATAGTTCCTGCACACTATAGACACACTACAAGCAATATCAAATACAATATGTGATTTGTTATTCTCAAACAAAGGGATGTGACACACATGTCCAACAATCTCCCCCTTTTGATAATAACAAATCCTCTAAGCAAGAAATCAACAATAGTGTTTATAGATAAGTTAAGCAAGATAAAAGTGCAACTATAGTATATGATATGCATGATAATGTGCATACTCCCCTTATCTTAATGCTCCCCCTACATAAATGCAATTTATGTGTTACTCCCCCTAAATGATAGATTTCATGAATTTATTCTCCCCTTAATCTTCTATATTTCTTCTATATAGATTTCTTCAATTAATCTCCCCCTTTTGGTATTATCAAATGAAGGTCGGGTGAGGGTAGTAAGGAGGCATTAATATATCATGATCGAGCATTTCAAAATATAAATAATGATAAAGAGTTGAAGCATAGCATATATAAGAGATTTCAAATATAAAGATAAGAGTTGTAAGCAAGCGGAAGATTATAATAAACATCTTTTTGTAAGCATGAAAAGCATAAGTAGAAATATGAGTCTTAGTTCAAATTTGAAAGATGTTTTAATCTTTTTGAAATCTCAAAGTTCTTCATAAAAATACCAAGCATGATATGAACATATCAAAGAGAGATTATACTACAATGTTACTTAATTCTAAGTTCAAGAAATACCAAAACATTGTAGAGATCATGCTAGGTTATCTAGTGCATTTTTATATAAAGAGTAGTATAGAAAAAGCATTTGAATCCAATACTCATGAGAAGAAGTGTTATGAAAGATAATGATGTGCACATAAGTGTATTTTGGGCAATGTTAACAATTGATTTAAATCACAAAATACAAGACATATGCAAAGTAAAGTGCACAATAAAACACAAGTAAATTACTTTCACACACTTTTAATGCACATAAGTTTTAACAAAGTGGTGTAATAACCAAGGTTTGCATAAGTAACTTTACTATTCTTTCCAAGCTGCTCAACCTCACAATGCTTATGAAGACTTATCAGGAGGTTCAAGTAGTGCTTGGTGGAGTTATATTTGTCTACATATATATAATTTTTTGTTCACATTTGTGAGACAACATTCTCCGAATACACTTGTTTTGCAAACCAAAATTTTTAACTTAACCACTTTTCTAAATTTCATAAGTGCAATTCAAATGTAGTGTAGGCAATAAACTTATGCAAGTTTTAATTCATTGCACAAATACAATACACAAGCAAGCATTTTTAGATTTAGACACACATGTTGATTACCAAAATAAATGAGTGAAATGTATCATTATCAATCATAAAACATTTACTCATACTTAGAGGCATGCTAAGCTTGGTTCTACACATTTTGCAATACAATTGATGCACTTTAAATAGATATATCAAAGCATGATAAGCAAAACAATGTTCATAGTAATTTGAAAGAATATGATTTAACATTGTAAATAATTCTAAATAATAGAATTCATACATGCTTGATATTAACAATAAAGATTATACAGTTTTTTTGTTGTTTTATCATTTTTAATGAGAAAAAGAAAACAGAAAATCACAAAAACATGTTTTTGTATTTTTGAATTTTGAACTTTTATAGTTGATTTTTCAAAATATGGATAAAAATACAAATAACAAAAACATATTTTTGTATTTTTAGATTTTGAACTTTTATATTTGATTTTTCATAGAATGAATAAAACACAAATAACAAAAAAAAAATATATTTTTGTATTTTTGAATTTTGAATTTTTATAGTTGATTTTTCATAATTCAAATAAAACAAAAATAAAATAGACATAAACACAAAAATGAATTTGCACAAATAAACTAACATATTTTTGTTGATTTTTAAAAATTTTAAAAAACAGAAAAATCACACACCCACGCTAGCGCCGGCGCTAGTGATAACGCGGCAAACAGTACGTGATTTTTTGAGAATTTTAAGTTTTTGATTTTTGATCTTGATTAAGTGTCCTTAGAGTAGTTCCATGCTGAAATTTCAGAATTTTTGGAGATCTCTAGGTGGATCAAATTTGCATGAAACTTTAGCTTTTTCAAATACATGTGTTTTACAAAAAAAAACATTTAAGCTCAAAAAGATAAATTATGCAAACACAAGAGGACATTTTTTATTAAACAACCCAAAATATGCATGATTAAAGTGATAAGTAAATAAAATGATCATGCAAAGAGTAATATAAGTATGTCCTAAGATTAAAGACTACCCCGACTAAATGTCTACACCCTAGCCCCGTACTAAGTGACGGATAGGCATGAGGAGCTGCACGCATGCCGTAGGTTGGGGTGTTAGTCCCATATGCACACACTAGAGAACACTCAACCTAGTACTCTTTCCCCCCAGTGCCTCGCAAGGCCCCACTGGAACCCTCCCCGGTTAAGGACAAGACATGACTTAGAGGTTAGGTCTCTAATGCATACAACCCTATGCCCCCGCTATTGTGAGATATGAAGTCATAGGTGAAATAATCTTTTGGACAACCTATGCTTTTAAATCTATGGGTTGATTTACAAACTATGGGTTTTGTTTAATGTGATGAGTTATATAAATCCGCATAGTTTTTCTACTTTTTATGAGATGACGAAATGAGATAACTAGCACAATTACTAATATTCAATAAGTGACAATGCTAGTATGATGAGTTTTGGGTTTAATGTCATGTTATAAGATTTATATTAATATTGCATGTATTCCAAAATAGAATTTCAAATTATAGATCTAGAATGGAGTGATGATTTAGTTTGATTTATACTTTCATTACAAAGTTGATTCTAGAGTCTACAAATATGAGAGATACATGCAATCACTAGCAAAGCAAATCAATACATCAAATAATGTAAAGAAAACATTATTCATAATTTTTATCATAAGATTCATAATTCCTATTATTGATTTGAGACAAGTCTTGATAGAACATGAATTATGATTTATGATTAAAGAGAATTTTTGCATAGAATATATGTTAGATCATCATGATGTATGAGAATTCTAATCCTTCTAGACTTATGATATAGTGATATAGTGATTTTCTTTTGAAAGAACATGATTGATTTGTAAGTCTAGAAAAATGATGATCATTCAATCATATAAAAGACAAAGATCATATATATAAAGTTTTTTGAATTTTATAAGATTGCTTTTAATAATTAAATTTATTGATCTTTGGTTTTGCATGATAATATATGATTCATGAAACAATATTCACAAATATTCTAATGATTACTCCATAAACTATGTGGTTGTTGGAATTTTAGTATTCTATATAATTTCAAATCACATAGTTATCATGATATTTTAATAACATTGTAAATGTTATACCTAGCATATAAATTTAAGCATAAACCAAGAAGTGATGCTAGGATGATGAGTTTGAATGCAATGTTATTACATATGATTTAATGGAGATAATGTTGCATGTAATATGAGAAATTTTCAAATTAATTTTCTTTAGACCTAGAATGAAATGATTAAACTTTTGATTTGATCTTAATGATACAAGACGATTCTAAGGTCTAAATTACATGCAAACATTGGTGACACACATCACACACATAATATTTAAATTAATATATGAAATAATTATACTAAGGATAGCATGTGATGAAAAATCCATAAACACAGAAATTTCCAAATCAAGCAAACTAAGATAGCTTTTAAAACGGAGTTGAAATTGGGCAAGTTGACAGCACCAAAGGAACTCAAATGAGCAAGCCTAGTTTGCCGTTGGATGGAGATTTTTGTGCTCTTTCCGAAAATATATTAAACGCGAAAATCAGGCGAGCGGATCAAAAGATATGGATGTTTGAAGTTTTGATCGTAAACTCACATTTTTGAAAGATTAAACATGCGTTTAGATGAATTTTTGTTTTCAATTTTATTTGATAATATTTTTCATTATAAGGGCTATCAAATGCAACAAATAGAAAAATAATCAAAACATTGCGCATTTTAATTTTTAGCTTAAGCCCTTTAATAAACCATTTAAATCCATATTTTTTTAAAAAAATAATTTCATTAGTCTTGAAAATAATTTTATATTCAAATGAAAATGTTAATTCAAGACATTGATGGGAAAAGGATTTAAAAGGATATATTTAAACAATTTAAGATGAGAGATAGATCACTTTAAAAAATATATGACTTAATGTTCAATTTTGATTCAAATTTGATTTGATAAACATTAGGCTTAATATATGAAAGTCATATTTCATGATATATAAAGTGATCATAGCATGTTTGTTTAAAAAAAAAATATAAAATAAACAAAAGAAAAAAGACAATAAGCATATCATGAAGTAGAGTATTGATATTTCATTTTTTAATTATTTCTACTTCATGCAAATGATTGGATACTAATTAATAAGAGATTTAGGTATCCAAAGGGGACCAAGTGGGATGGTTCCTTTGGGTACCCAAATACATCGTGTAGGCTTTTGTAGAGATAGTGATGAATGGGCCTTTACAAGTGGAGTTAGTGTTTCATTTTTAATTTTGGGCCTCCATTCATACTTTGGTTGTTTGTCTTTTAAATTCATGTTATGATTATGTGACATCTTTATAGAGTGATAGTTGTTTGAAAAATAATTCATTTGGGATTTATGTTTATTCAAATTATTTTTCAAAATAGATTGATGTTGATAATCATAATGAATTTTATTATAACGATTCTTTGAAAGTTTATAAGAGTGATTGTCTTTCTAAAGAAGTGATTGTTGAAAGAGTGGGTTACAATATGTTTTAGAAGATTGATTATTATTTTGATGATTTTCATTTCCACTCTTTCTTATAGACATACTTTTATAATATAAAGGATAATATTTTGTACTTTGATTTTCATGAAAAGGAGTTTTTAAATTTGAGTCATGATTGAAAATATATTGAGATTTATAATAATGACTCTTAAGAATTTTGTGAGGATCATAATTCTTTTTGAAACTAAACTCCTTTTAATTTAATGTGTGAAAATGATCCTTTTTAGAAATGATTTTGTAAGTTAATTTATCCTTGTTATTCAAAATCTTATGATGAAATTCATTACATGAACTTTAAAATTTTTCAACAAAAGATTTTAATTGTATTAACTTACAAGTTAAAACATCATTTTCAACAATCAATTTTTCATTATGTTTTTTAGACATTAAGAGCCCTTTTTCAATTTCCTTGAATTTTTCTTTTAATTGATTGCAATCTAAACAAGGAATAGGAATTTTACCTAAAGAGCATAAAGAGAATTTATCACATCAATATTTGATTCTACGTTATCGTTTGCTTTTAATGATTTATTTTCTAAACGTAATTTGGAATTAGCAATTTTTAACTTTAAAATTTTACGTTTAGCAATTTTAAGCATACGAGAAGTAGAAATAGAATTTGTTACAAAAAGAGAAGATTTAGATTTTCTTACCGTGGTATAGTTTCCGTCTTCTCTTTTGCTTGATGTGTTGCCAACAAATGAGTCCAACATTGTGACGTTGTATTTTTCTTCCTCCAAGCATGAGTCCTCATCGATTTCTTCTCTTGGATCCATAAGGAATTCCTCGTCGATTTCTTCTCTTGGATCCATAAGGAATTCCTCGTCGATTTCTTCTCTTGGATCCATAAGGAATTCCTCTTGTTCATCATCTGTAGAAGGAAGACTATAAGTATTCTTAAGAAATTTCCAAACTTCATAAGCAGTAGGAAGTGTATAAATTAGTTTGAAAATATTTTGATGCAATGCACAATATAGACTATTCATTGATTTGGCATTTAAAAACATTTCATTTTTATTTAAAGTACTTGGGGGTATTTTAATAGTAATATTCCATACTTGCATATCCAAAGACTTAAGAAATTTTTCCATAAGAAATTTCCACCCATTATGATTTTTTTGCCTTCAAATAAAGGTGGTGCTAAAGATTTTTCATTTATAAGAAAATTTCCCCTACTAGTAGAAGCGAGATCATGAGGCGCCACTATTCTCGGTTGTTAAGCCGATTTGGAATAACCTCCATCTGATACCACTTGTTGGATCTTACGGCGCCCATTAGAGGGGGGGGGGGGGTGAATAAGGGAATAAAAAATCTTTTTATAATTTTATGGAAATTACTAAATTGTTTTATAATATGAGAAAGACAAAATAACAATTTAGCTAATCTGTGAGAATATCATAATTTTCATCTCTTAGAAATAAGTACTAAATTGTTTTATGATTAAGAGATTGAAATAAACAATTTAGTTAAAGTAATTTGAATTGAAAAACTTTGTAACCAATATATTAAAGATAACGCCAAAGGAGAGAAATCAAGTAAACACAAATAAAGACATGATTGTATTTATATAAAAAGGTGTTTACAAAATTTGATTTCAATATCGCTAGAAATCGGAGGCGTACAAAAGTAAATTTCTTTTCCTTTTCTATACCGACTTGTATCCCCACAAACCGGTTGGCTTTAGCCTATCCTTCCCCGGATAAGGCCTCAAGCCGCTCTAGCCAATCCTTCCCCGGATATGGCCTCGAGCCCACTAGATCTAATCACCTAGAACTAGTCGCCAACACAAGGCGAATTTCCCCCTAAGTCCTACCCAGACCTAGTCGCCAACACAAGGCGAATTCTCTAAACGGTTACAAAGAAAGTATGGAATGAAAATAAAGATAACAATAGTAAAACTCCCTATATGAGATTTCTGAAGATGAGGATGAAGGATCGCTGTAGTATGAGCGAGGTAGAAGCGATCGTCCTTCGAATGTAGCGTGACGTAGTCCTCCTCCAGAATTCTCCTTAAGCTTTTTGTGGGAGATCCATCTTCGGCAGCATAACAACACTGGAATTGTGGCACAAGCAACCTCTCTGGGATCTCTAGCTAAAACGAGAAGCAAAGCTCCAATTTATAGAACTTGGAGCTAGCGCCTGCGGTAGTGGCTAGCGCCGGCGGTAGCGTTCGTGTGGAGCGGTTGCGAAACCGTCAGCGGCGTGGCGCTGTGCACGAACTAGAGATAGCACCTGGCGGTAGCGATAGCGCTTGCGGTAGCGGTAGCGGTTGTGGTTGTGAAACCGTCGCTGCCCATGAACTCGAGATAGCGCCTGGCGGTAGCGGTAGCGCTGGCGGTAGTGCTGGCAGTAGCGGTAGCGCTAGCGCTGGCGTTAGTGATAGCACTGGAGGTAGCTCTACTACTTTCAAAAGTTTGTTCCAAGCTGCTTTCTACCTGTGGAGTATTGCACCTATAGTTCCTGCACACTATAAACACACTACAAGCAATATCAAATACAATATGTGATTTGTTATTCTCAAACAAAGGGATGTGACACACATGTCCAACAGTCTCCAGTCTGTTCCTTCTGAGGGACCAGTAAGGGCTAGCTGCCCCTCAACTTGTTGAGGGCCCGAGCTTCACAAGAGACCGAGAAATCGGTTTCAACATTTTGGTGCGGTGAGCTTGGATTGTGGCCGGTCCAAGAAAGTTCCTAGGAAGGGACATGGCATGAGATGAAGAGTAGGGCGAGGAGTTTTGTGGGTCACCCCTGGTGGTGACGCCAAGGATGTTCTCGGACTTCAAGAGGGAAGTCCTCGACACCCTCGGATTCGCAGTTGCAGCGTTGCGAAGCGAGTTTGCGACCCTGGAGGTTCAGGTATTCCTTCCTCCAGCAGTGGTTGGCGAGAATGCCCCGGGAGGAAGGGAGGGAAAGGAAGTGGCCGGGGTGTCAGCGCAAGATCTGGAGGGGCGAGTGCAATTCGCCAGCCCGTCGACTCAGTTCCGGCGAGCTCGGTTCCGGTGAGCACGGGGCAGGCAAGCGCGGGGCAGGTAAGCGCGGCGCATGCGAGTGCGGTTCTGGTGGGCGCGACGCCCGTAGGAGCGGCTCCGGCAAGTGTGGCTCTCCCAAATAGGGCCCCGACGAGCTCAAGTTTGGCGAGAGAGCTCGGGGGGCGAGTGGGGCAGGAAAGGATAGTAGGTGGAGGAAGCCCCTTTTGCGAGCTGGTGCTTTCCGCACCCGTCCCAGAAGAGTTCAGGGAATGGGACTGGGTCTACTACTACGGCAGGGATGACCCAGTCCAGCACCTGCAGTCGTTCGAGGACTTAGTTTCTATCAGGCCGATGTCAGATGCCTTTAAGTGTCAGCTCTTCTCCGTCACCCTGAAAGAGAAGGCCAGGGACTGGTTCTATCAACTCCCTGTCAGGTCGATATACGCTTTTGAAGACTTCCATAGAAGCTTCTTGTTGCGATTTTCGACTTCAAAGATGAGGAAGAAGGATGCTGAGTCCCTCTTCAAGGTGAAGCAGGAGCCGAAGGAGTCGTTGGCCCGCTATGCGGATCGGTTCCAGGAGGAGGTGCTACTCACCCAGGAGATGCCTGGGTTTGCCCTCTAGCTCGCCTTCACAGTCGGGCTGAGAGAGAGTTTCTTCAAGATGGGTTTGAAGAGAAAGGCCCCCGTCTCCTATGAGAAGTTGATGGAGAGGGTGGCAGTGGAAATTGAAAGTGAGGATGCCAATCTGGAGCTCACCAGGAGGCTAGCGAAGCGTAGTGAGCCGGAGGTCAGGCAGCAGGAGGTGCGAAGAAGAGAAGAGCCCCGGGCCCCGGAGGGGGATGGAGGCAGCAGTGCGAAGGAGTGCTGGGTCAAGGGAGAGGTTACGCCCCAGGAGGGGGTAACTTCCATGGGGGTCAGGGGAGACTTCATCAGTTGGGATGGAGGCAAGGTCCAAGGCAGGTGCCTCCCCCACCTTAGCAGGCCATGGCAATCAGGCGAGGTAGGGGAGGAAGACGAAGGAGAGAAGGGGGAGGATCAAAAGCTGGAGCAGGAAGGAGAAGGGGGAATAGGGCGGCGGAGGCCGAGAGGGGAGAGGTGACGTTGCCATACTGTGACTTCCATGATGAGGAAGGTCACGCAACAACGACTTGCCTGAAGTTTTTGGAGACAAAGAGAGCTAGAGTGTCGGCACCACGGCAGCAGCAGCAGGTGGGGATTGAGGAGGTCCTGCCTCGGGAGGATGAGGAGGAAAGGTGCGAGGACCGAGTCGATGTGGGGACCCGAGGAGGGATCAAAATGATCCACGGGGGAGTAGGGGTGGAGGCAACCTACAAGGCGAGCCTCCATACCATCTACCGCCAGAGCGTGGCTTCGACATCCACGGCCCCACCCCCGACAGAAAAAATTACCTTCTCTCAAAGGGACATGCCGGGTCATGAGGACCCTTTCTGCGATGCGTTGGTCATCCAGACCGCCATTAAGAACTTCACAGTGTCCCAGATTCTTGTGGACAATGGAAGCTCCGTCAACATCATCTTCAAGAAGGCGTTTGATGAGATGAAGGTGGAGACCAAAAGGGTGTTGGCCTCAGATGGCCCATTGTTCGGGTTCTCCGGAGAGAGGAAGGAGGAAGAGGGGGGAGTGGGGCTCCATTTGGTCCTAGGCGGGCAATCTCGGAGTTGCTGCTTCATCATAGTGGATGCCCCCAGCAGCTATAGTGCCATCTTCGGACGGCCGCTAATCAGTGATTTCCGCTGCGTCCCCTCCACCTTCCACCAATGTCTCAAATTCAACTCGAGAGGAGTTCAGATTCGGGTAAGGGAGACCCAAAAGTAGCAAAGCAATGCTACGTGACGACAGTAAACACCATCTCCTGGATAGCCGAAGCAGAGAAATGGGATCAGGGGGTGGGGGAGCCGGCGGGTCTCGAAGAGGTAGAGGTTCAGGCCCAGGGGGAAGGGGCGGAAGAGGTGATGAATGTTCATGGAGGAGAAGGAGAGGAGAAGATTGATGTGCCGACTTGCGACGGAGAGAAGGAAGAAGTTTGGGGCGATCAGTCCCGGCTGGAAGCCATGGAGGAGGTCATGGAGATCGAGTTCACCACCCGGGCTGGAGTGGTGGAGAAGTTCTGCATCAACGGGGAGCTCGGCCTGGAGGAGCGGAAGCAAATCCTGGCCTGCGTCTAGGAAAATGTGGATGTCTTCGCTTGGAGTGCCGCGGATATGCCCGGGATCGATGGATATGTGGCTTGCCATCGTCTCAATCTCTACCCCGGTACCCGCCCCATCCGTCAGAAGAAGAGAGCCATCGCCGACAAGCTGGAAGGCCCCATCAGGGAAGAGGTGGGAAAGCTCCTACATGCAGGCTTTGTATCGGAGATCCTGTATCCAGGCTGGGTCTCCAACGTGGTTATGGTGAAAAAGGGAGGAGATAAGTGGAGGATGTGTATCAATTTTTCCTTGCTTAATAAATCATGCCCCAAGGATTACTACCCTTTGCCTAGAATCGACGCGCTGGTTGACTCAGCCGTCGGTTTCCCTATAATGTCTTTTTAGATGCTTTTTCAGGTTATCATCAGATCCGCATGCACCCCCCCCCCCCCCCCCCCCCCCCCCCCCCCCGACATTAAGGATGTATCCTTCATCACAGGGGATGGGTGCCACTGCTATAAAATGATGCCCTTTGGGCTAAAAAATGCAGGGGCCACATACCAACGAATGATGGAGATGGTCTTCCGAGAACAGAAGTGAAGAAACCTGGAGGTCTATGTTGATGATCTCATGATAAAGAGCCGGGACCTCGAGTCTCACCTCCAAGACCTTGAAGAAACCTTTGGGACCTTGCGGAAGTATAAGATGAAGCTCAACCCCCTGAAATGTGTCTTCGGGGCTAGCAGAGGAATGTTCCTAGGTCATTTGCTCACCCCAGCAGGGGTGGAGCCTAACCCAGATAAAGTTAAAGCAATCATGGAGTTGGGGTCGCCAAGAAACTCGAAGGAGGTTCAGCGCCTCACGGGAAAATTGGCTGTACTCAGTAGGTTCCTCTCCAAGGCAGGTGAGAAGTGTGCACCTTTCTTTAAGGCGCTACGAGGAAACAAAAATTTTGAATGGACCTCGGAGTGTGAGGAAGCTTTTCAAGCTTTGAAAGGGCAACTCACCCAGACTCCTCTACTCCATGGACAAAGGCAAGGGGAGGATCTATCCCTATACTTGGGGGTAAGATCTGAGGCAGTAAGTTCGGTGTTGGTCAGGGAAGAAGGGAGGAGGCAGTTCCCTATCTACTACGTCAGTCGAGTGCTGAGGAAGGTGGAGCTCCGATACCCAATTTTAGAAAAGTTGGCCTTCACTTTGGTAGTATCGGCCCAGAAGCTCCGGTCATACTTCCAAGCGCACTCAATCAAAGTGGTGACTGACCACCCGCTTTGCAAAGTCATAGAAGGGGTGGAAAATTCGGGGAGGCTAGCAAAATGGTCCGTGGAGCTAAGTGAGTTCGACAACGCGTTTGTATCTAGGATGTCAATCAAGACACAAGCGGTGGTGGACTTCATGGCAGACTACGCAACCGAAGTGGGGGAGCATGAATCACCTCCCCCGGTGGCATGGAAGATGCTGGTGGATGGTGCGTCAGGGAAGCACTCCTATGGAGGAAGAGTCATCCTAATAAGTCCCCAAGGGACAAAGATTGAGCAAGACTTGAGCATCCATTTTCTAATTACCAACAACCAGGCCGAGTACGAGGCATTGATAGCGCCTGCGACTGGACCGGGAGCTGGGAGTGTAAGACGTGGAGGTCTCAACGGACTCCATGGTGGTGGCATGCCAAGTCAGAGGATAGTTTGAAGCAAAGGAGCCGACTCTCCAACGCTACTTGGAAAAGGTCAAGGGGGTCATCAGTCAATTTTGCACTTTCTCCATCAAACATGTGTCAAGGGAGGAGAGCACCCCGACGGACCTCCTAGCCAAGTTTGGCCCTCGAGCTGGGGGGACAGTATCAGAACTCTTTCGACCTTCCATCGAGGAAGGGGAGCTGATGGAGGTGGATCATCGAACATCATGGATGGATCCCTTCGTCACCTTCCTGGCATCGGGAGAGTTCCCCGAAGGAGATGTGGATAAACGACGCTTCAGGTATAAGTCGTCTTATTACTCCTTACATGCAGGAGGACTATATAGGAAAACACACTTGGGGATCCTGGACCGTTGTGTATCGGAGGAGGAGGTACCGAGGGTCCTCGAAGAAATCCACTCGGGGGAATGTGGCAGTCAATCTGGGAGCCAAACTCTGGAGGGAAAAGTGTTGAGGCAAGGCTATTTTTGGCTTACCCTCAGCAAGGATGCGGCAGAGTTCACAAGAAAGTATTCAAAGTGTCAGCTCTATGCTCCACTCCAACTCCTCCCAGCTCAGAGGCTCCGGACCATCACAGCTCCGTAGCCCTTCGCCATATGGGGTTTGGACCTAGTAGGTCCTTTCCCACAAGCTAGTGGCCAAAGGAAGTTCTTATTGGTAATGATTGATTATTTCTCCAAGTGGGTAGAAGTAAAGGCGCTGGCCAAGGTAACATCCCAAGTGGTAAGAAATTTTGTGTGGGGAGAGATAATTTGCAGGCACGGGCTCCCGTTGGCCATAGTGACGGACAACAGACCACAATTTACCAGCGAAGAGTTTGTTAGTTTCTGCACCCAACTAGGCATAGACCTCAGGTTCGCGTCGGTCCACCACCCGAGGAGTAATGGTCAGGTGGAGGCAGCAAACAAGATAATTGTCAACCTGCTCAAGAAGAAAGTGGAGAATCTCAGGGGCAACTGGGTAGAGCAGCTGCCCTCGATCCTGTGGGACTTGAGTACTACTCCAAACACAGCCATAGGGGAGACCCCCTTCAAACTGTCTCATGGGTCTGAGGCCGTCCTCCTGATAGAATTCGAGGTAAAAACCCCCAGGGTGATCACCGCAGGCAAAGGGGATGAAGAATGGCTAGTGGAAAATGATGCGGAGCAAATGTTGTCCCTAGACCTGGTGGAAGAGCTCCAAGACCTCGCTACTATTCGACAGGAGGAAGTCAAGAGTCGGATGGCCAGGTACTTCGATCAACATATCAGAATAAAATAGTTCAAGAGAGCAGACTTGGTCCTGAAGAAGGTAGATGCGTCAGGGAGAGGAGCCGTTGTAGGTAAGCTAGAGCCCAACTGGGAGGGCCCTTATATTGTAAGCGAAGTGCTCAAGTCAGGAGGGTACCACCTCCAGGATGTGGAAGGGATACCCCTTGGCCAAGCCAGGAGTGGGGACGATTTGAAAAGATTCTATCCTTGAAACTTTTGTAACTAACTTAGTGTGTGTTTCATTATCCATACATAGATTCTGAGGTCGTTTTTGAGCAGGTAACAAGCATTGGTGCTGGAATGCCCCAGATCGATTCTGCTGCCGGGCTCTCATAGACGGCGAGTCAGGTTGATCTCTGGAGAGGCTGGCAAGTGGCAAGTTCTTTGGTCCTGGAATGCCCCAAATCTATTCCGTTGCCGGGCTCTCATAGACGGTGGGTCAGGTTGATCTCTGGAGAGGCTGGCAAGTGACAAGTTCTTTGGTGCTGGAATGCCCCAGATTGATTCCGATGTCGTCTCTCATAGACGGTGGGTCAGGTTGATCTCTAGAGAGGCTGGCAAGTGGCAAATTCTTTGGTGCTGCAATGCCCCAGTTCGATTCCGCTGCCGGGCTCTCATAGACGGTGGGTCAGGTTGATCTCTGGAGAGGCTGGCAAGTGGCACATTCTTTGGTGCTGGAATGCCCCAGATCGATTCCACTGCTGGGCTATCATAGACGGTGGGTCAGATTGATCTCTGGAGAGGCTGGCAAGTGGCAAGTTCATTGGTGCTAGAATGCCCCAGATCGATTCCGCAGTCGGGCTCTCATAGACGGTGGGTCAGGTTGATCTCTGGAGAGGCTGGCAAGTGGCAAATTCTTTAGTGCTGCAATGCCCCAGTTCGATTCCGCTGTCGGGCTCTCATAGACGGTGGGTTAGGTTGATCTCTGGAGAGGCCGGCAAGTGGCCCATTCTTTGGTGCTGGAATGCCCCAGATTGATTCCGCTGCTGGGCTATCATAGAAGGTGGATCAGGTTGATATCTGGAGAGGTTGGCAAGTGGCAAGTTCTTTGGTGCTAGAATGCCCCAGATCGATTCCGCTACCGGGCTCTCATAGGCGGCGGTTCAGGTTGATCTCTGGAGAGGCTGGCAAGTGGCATATTCTTTTGTGCTGGAATGCCCCAGATCGATTCCACTGCCGGGCTCTCATAGATGGTGGGTCAGGTTGATCTCTAGAGAGGCTGGCAAGTGGCAAGTTCTTTGGTGCTGGAATGCCCCAGATTGATTCCGATGTCGGGCTCTCATAGACGGTGGGTCAGGTTGATCTCTGGAGAGGCTGGCAAGTGGCAAATTCTTTGGTGCTGTAATGCCCCAGTTCGATTCCGCTGCCGGGCTCTCATAGACGGTGGATCAGGTTGATCTCTGGAGAGGCTGGCAAGTGGCACATTCTTTGGTGCTGGAATGCCCCAGATCGATTCCACTGCTGGGCTATCATAGACGGTGGGTCAGATTGATCTCTGGAGAGGCTGGCAAGTGGCAAGTTCATTGGTGCTAGAATGCCCCAGATCGATTCCGCAGTCGGGCTCTCATAGACGGTGGGTCAGGTTGATCTCTGGAGAGGCTGGCAAGTGGCAAATTCTTTAGTGCTGCAATGCCCCAGTTCGATTCCGCTGTCGGGCTCTCATAGACGGTGGGTTAGGTTGATCTCTGGAGAGGCTGGCAAGTGGCCCATTCTTTGGTGCTGGAATACCCCAGATTGATTCCGCTGCTGGGCTATCATAGAAGGTGGATCAGGTTGATCTCTGGAGAGGTTGGCAAGTGGTAAGTTCTTTGGTGCTAGAATGCCCCAGATCGATTCCGCTACCGGGCTCTCATAGGCGGCGGGTCAGGTTGATCTCTGGAGAGGCTGGCAAGTGGCATATTCTTTTGTGCTGGAATGCCCCAGATTGATTCCACTGCCGGGCTCTCATAGATGGTGGGTCAGGTTGATCTCTAGAGAGGCTGGCAAGTGGCAAGTTCTTTGGTGCTGGAATACCCCAGGTCGATTCCGCTGCCAGGCTCTCATAGACGGTGGGTCAGGTTGATCTCTGCAGAGGCTGGAAAATGGCAAATTCTTTGGTGCTGGAATGCCCCAGATCGATTCCGCTGCTGGGCTCTCATAGACGGTGGGTCAGGTTGATCTCTAGAGAGGCTGGCAAGGTAGCAAGTATTGGTGCCGGAGTGCTCCGGATGATTCTGCTGCCGGGCTCTCACTAGCTGGTGGAGTAAATCGGTCCCAAGGACTAGCTAACATGTAAGTTATTCATACTAAGGGACTCGACTCGCAAAATCTCTCAAGGCCTAGGCGAGGCGAGCCCTGGGGCTCGCTTGCGTGAAAATGAAAACCCGCGACGGATGAAAAACACCTAAGTCCAAGGGTAAAAGCGGGGGCTGTGGAGTACGGTGTTCGCAAAGCTTGCTGAGTCGGGCCCTAGGTCGCGAAAATACTTAGAGAATTTTGGTGGCATGCATAAAATCATCAAGCCAGAGGGGTCCGTCGATAGGGCAGTCAACATGCAGCGCTGGAAGCTCGCAGGGGTCGAGCAAGCGAAGCAGGGTAATGTTGACCCCGCTCGCATGGGCATCAATGGGGCGAACCAGAGGAGCGAGGCAGCCCAGACTTCTCCCAGGTGCAGAGGTAGAACGGGTTTACCGAACGAGGCTTCTAAGCTAAAGAAGCTACGTGAACGCTGTATTGACAGTGTGCGATGCGTAGTGGCAAGATGAGACGAAAGTACACTCAAGGGGTTAACCTTATAACCATCACCGAAAAGAAATGTGTGAGCGCGAGCCTAACTAAACGCAGAAATGTGGAAACAAAGGCGTGGAGATGCGAGCATATTTGTGGAAGCGGGAAAAAATACATCCGCGCGAGCATGAACACAGGTGCGAGTGCGAGTAATGAAGTAAAAAGGAAATGACAATCAAGAGATAAACAAAACATTTCTTTATCATTGATCAACAGGTGTTACAGTCAAGGAAGAACTCACCGACCAAAACAAAAATTTTACACTTAGAAAAATTAAAGGGTCAAAGCTGCCTGCTGAAGAATCCTTCACTCGCTCTCGCGATCTTCTGCCTCTGAGATCAGCGCGAACAGGTCGGGACGACGTCTTCCGCGGTTAGCTCCATAGCGTCAGGAACAACCAGGTCCGCCCCTTTAAGGGTGTCGAAGACGAGTTCGGCAATCCCCATCGAGTTTTTGCGGGCGGCCTCCTTTTCATCTCACGACTGATGGGAGCCCTAGCTCGCGGAGGAGGGGGGGGGGGGGGGGGGGGGGGGGGGGGAGCACCGCCATGGTTAGCTAATGAACCTGAACCTTGAGGAAGGAATTCTCCATCTCCAGGTTAGTGATCCTCGCGGTAAGTTTGCTCCCGGACTCGGCATCTTGCAGAAAGGAAGTTAGAAAGAGGATATGGGTAGCGAGACAGGGAAAGTCTCTTTACAGGCATTACTTACCAGGCCGTCTTGAAGGCTGGCGAGGAGTCCCTCAGACAAGGCCTCCTTTCCGTTAAGCTCCGCGACCTCATTCGCGGACTTCCGGAGCTCGCCATTGAGCTCTTTGATTTCCCTATCCGTGGTGAAGTACCGGCGGCCCACCATGTGGTTAAGCTCCGTCGCCCAAAACTGGGCTCGCATGGCCTCATATACGAGCCCTTTTGGTGTGAATGCCCTGAAGAGGGAGGCGTCCTCGTGGCCGTAGAGCCCGAAAGCGAGGGCGAACGCTTCGCCCCCCCAACTTTGTCACTCTCCACCCAGGAGGGGAGGAGGGAGGAGCAGACGATCTTATTCTGCTCGGGGTCCCACGCGAGCATCGGCTCGCCAACTGCGTCCGGGAGCCTTACGCCGAGCCCGAAATTCTTGTGGCTCGTCGGCTTGGGCTTATCGGCGGAACCACCCGGCTCGCCACTCTCATCAGCGGGCTTCTGGTTTGCCGAAGGAGAGAGGGGGATGTCCGGTTTGGACAGATCCACGACATCCTTCCCCTTAGGTGCGACGGGGGGGGGGGGGGGGGTGGGGCTTTTTTGGCCTTCTTCGCCAATCCCTGCGAGGCGGGCCGGCTTGGTGGGGGTGGACGTTTCTTTCCAGACGAAGAGCTCGGGCGATCGCGGCATTCCTCGGTGGCCGCATTCGTGAGCGAGCTAGTGGTGAGGGTTGATGGGATCGTGTGCGGGGGGTTGCGTGGAAGATCGCGTTCTCCTGGAAAGATGTTAGAAATATTAGCAAAACACGAAAGAAAAGGAGAGGGAAAGTTTGCGTGGGCGGGTCATTCCTTTGCCGTGGAGAACGGACGTCAGCGAGTCGACCCTCTGCCGGAGGAAGACGCCTGCGAAGTTCTTCCCCTGAAGGTACTGGTATAGTTTGGCATCGTCGCCCCCAGCGAGGCAGGAGGGTGGTAGGTGGCCTCGTCCCGCTGAAGGGGAGAGTAGGAGATGTTGCCGAAGGGGCCCTTCACTAGGACATATTTCTGCGTCCAGTAATGGGCCTTATTCACCGTCTTGCAAATGGTGATGTGCTGACTCACAAAGTGAGCCGTCCCATTTTTGTATGCGCGGAAAGAAAATACCTTGCGAAAGACGAGCAAAATAAACTCGATCTTCTCTGTCCGAAGTTAGCTGGCGAATGTGACCACCACGGCGATTGCGTTCGGTGTCAGCTAGCTCGGCAGAACGCCAAAGTATTTGAGTACCTAGAAGAGTTGGCAAGGGTTAGAGCGCTCTTCGCGAAGCAAGCCAAGAATACTATGCCCAAAGAATACTCATACCTGGCGCACTTCCGGCCAGAGGGGGAGTCGCAGCCCATTCTCAAAGTGAGCGATGGGGATGGCGAGCTCGTCGGGGTGCGGGTCGCTGATGGTGTCTCGATCAGTAGGGCGGCGAGCCACAAATCCAAGAGGGATATACTGGTCGACGGTGGCGAGAAATTCCTCCGAGGTGAGGTTGGCACAAAAGAAAGGGCCGTCGAGTAAGGCTCCGACACACTTGGCTCGCCCCTCCGCCTCCACATCAGTGACCATGATGATTAGAGGGCTGCGAATCGCGAAAGTAGCGAGCGCTAGCTAGGTTCTGTGAGAGGGTTAGAAGAAGAGAGCAAAGAGAAAGCAGAAAATGCGGTGATTGAAAAGATAATGACGGAGACTATTTATAGAAATGAAAATGGTGGGAAGGATACGAAGGGCCGGGGGCTGCGGATAGCGGATCTGCGTTGTATTCTTCAAACCTCCCGTAGCCTTATCCGCACCTGGCGAGTTGGCGCCCCGCAAAAGAAAATTCCTCCAGCTAGCCTTGGGGCGAGAAAGACCTGTATAAAGAAGTAGAGCGAGAGCGAGCCACGAGAGCGAGCCATGAGAGCGAATTGCGAGAGTAAGGCGACCAAATATAGTTATTAAGAGAAAAGTTTGCAAAGAGCGAATGAGTTGGACATAGCGATGGATGTAATAAAAACAGAAAAGGTGGGCTCGCAAGCGAGCCAAGAAAGTCTTAATATTACAAACCATCAAATTGTTTAATCCCCCCATAAAGAGGAGGGGAAGAGGAAGCCAACAACAAAATTACAAAGAGAAGCTTTTCAGTAACGAAGTCACTTCCAGCATCCGCGGCCCCGCACACCCGAGCGTGGGGGGACTCGCGGATAGTGTTACTCGCTAACCGACTGGGCCTCGCGAGTTAGCAGCCACGCGTAATCCTCAATCCGAGCGATGTGCACCCCGGGGGAGGTCACCTCGCTGCGGTCGACCGGCCGCACCTCGGCAAGGAGGTGCGCGTTCGCGTCCTCCATCACAGTAAATTTCTCTTCATACGCGAGCCGATCCAGCCGATTTTATTCGTATAGCTCCCACAGCATGGAAGTATGCTTCTGGAATTTCTCGGTGACCCGCCTCTTCATTTGCTCTAGATTGCCATTCACCCAGAAAATCCGCGACCTGACCCGACGAGGGTGGGTGGCGACATCTCCACCTCTTCATGCTCTGACTCAGTGAGTAGGGTCGGGGGATCACCTGCGAGGTAGAAATCTGTGAGGAGGAGGTGGAAATGGCACTCGGCAGGGATGGTATAACCTGGTGGGGGAATTTGGGTACTGGGCCGCTGGCGAGAGGTGCTCGGCCGGCCCTGGAACGCTTCAACGAAGGCAGGAGTAACGGCCTTCCCCAGACCGGGGCGGAACACGGCTTCGACAGAGAGTCTGGGCTCTGCAAGTAATGTCCATCCAGGTCTCCTTTGCCCCAGAATGCCGAATCCGGGAGTGATGATGGTCTAATTCGGCGAGGCCGGCGGGTTCGCGGGAGGAGGAACCCGCTCCTCCAAATTTTCGAGAAGAGGCACTGCATAAGGGATAAGGAAAACTTAGCATGTAAGGAAATATATTACAGAGGAAGGCGAGGAGAACAACTCACCTGACTGCGAGGGCGGGGCCTGCCTATCAGAGGTTCCCATGACCCGGGATGCGGGGTCAATCCTCCCAGGGGTGGAGGTATGAATCTCCGAAGTTGTTTTCTCCAGTGCATTCTCTCCCGGGGAGTGTTCTGCAAGCGAAGAAGCAATGTCAGGTAAGAAAGATGTTAAATTAGCAAGTTTGGAATTAGTACTTGCGAGGAGAGTTCGTCATGGGAGGATGGAGATAAAGGAGAAGACCCATCTTCGCCGGGCGAGCGCTGGACGTTTTTTGCCATTTTTGTGAGGGTCTGAGGCGAAGAACGCTGCGACGAGGCCCAAGAAGTGAGTGCGGTTGCCTTGGCCTTCTGAGCCGCCTGCGAGGCGCTAAGGTGGGCCAGCACCTCTTCCTTTTTGGACATCGCACTGAGTCTCACGACGAGGGGGAAAGCTTCACAAGAGGAAGAAAAAGTTTGAACACCAGCTGGGAGGAATGGTATTTATAGCTACAGGCCTGGGCCCCACCAAAAGATTCGCGCCACGTCATCAAGAGGCTGGTGAATACCAGGGGTTGGATGTTTCTTTGCGAGCCTAGGTAGCCTCGCGAAGAGCGGGGATTGTGTACAACCGCGTTATTCGCTAGGAGATGGGCATAGATTGAGAAGTCAACAGGCGAAAGAAGTAACAAGGAAGATGAGCCAGAGTCTCAAAGGTCGCTCGCAGGAAGGCGGGCGAGCCGCGCACTCGCCAACCGCTCGCGAGAAAGCAGGCGAGCCGAGTTCTCGCGGGCCGCTCGTAGGAAGGTGGGCTAGCCAGATCCTCGCGGTCCGCTTACAGTGGTCTTCTGGGCGAGCCGGATTCTTTCCAAGTTTTTGTGTTCGACGAACTTCAATCTGCGTTCGACGAAATCCGTTTTGCGTTCGACGAACGTCGCGCTTCAGTTCGACGAACTTGCTTTTTAGCTCGATGATTTTAGTCTTCCATCCAGCTCTACAGATTTTGTCTTCAGTTCGACGAACTCCAGTTTGAGATCGACGAACTCAGCTCTGTGTTCGACGTATAAGTAACAAGATGTTCAGTTCGACGAAATTGCTTCTTAGCTCGACGAACTCAATCTTCCAGCCAGTTCAGCAGATTTTCACATAGAATGCCTCTTGTTGAGGTGGAGATGTTGCCACCCCCCTCTCCGGGTCAAGTCGCGAGGGGAGCCCCTGTGGGTAGCTCGCCCAGTAAGGGCCCAGAGGTGTTTTTTACCTAGAAACCCCTGGTGGTCTGCAGTTAGCCCCTTCAAACAGCGGAGTTAGGCTGTTGGCAAACCATTTTGGGCTGCATATAGTAAGAATGTAAGGAGGGATTCCTCTACTGGCAGACCACGAACAAAAAACTATAAATAGACCTTGAAGGGCACCTTGGGAGAGGATTCTAATCTCAGTTCTCTGAGCTTCTTCCTTTCTTGGTTACTTTGGTTTACCTCTCTAGCTCTCCAAGGTGCCCAAGTCTCAGCTTTGGCTTGGGAGGGGAAGCGCTCAACAAACTTCCGGGTTTGTGGTGGGACCTCCTCGCTGTGACTAAGGTCTTAGTCTATTTCCAATTCTCTAGTCTGCTCCTTCCGAGGGACCAGTAAGGGCTAGCTGCCCCTAAACTTGTTGAGGGCCCGAGCTTCACAAGAGACCGAGAAATCGGTTTCAACAGCGAGGTCGCGTTTGATATGAAATATTTAATTAGCATACAAAATATATTTTATGAGAATTTCTTATTAAATTCTGTATAAACTTATATATATAAATTCTTATAAAAATTATTGTATATTTATAGCTTGACAAAATATGTATATATATATACATTCCTATCAAAATATATATATATAGCTTTTCATAAGAAAAAAAGGTGTTTATTTATAATTTATTTATTATTTTTTTAGGAGAAGTTAGTGAAGGTCTAGTTGGAAACCCCCTTCATCCTCTTAAATAGGATTTCTCTCTTTTTTCTTGATGCAAAATCCTCCTACTGTTCTTGTTACGTGAGCTTCAGCCATTTTAGAGAGAGAAAGAGAGAAAGAAGGAGAGAGAAAGCTAGGGTTTTGGTCTGAGAAGGAAGTTTGGAGGTCGATTTCGTCGCCTGAGCGAGGAATCGGAAGGCCGTAGTCAAGATCCGTCAAGTCGTCATTCGAAATCGAGGCAAGTGCAGTTTTCATGATCTTGATCTTGCCTTTTTCTTTCCCAGGAAATTATTTGCTTAGTCTTGTTGTCAAAAGTTTTCTGAACTTTTTTTTGAGAAATTTCACATTTCTAGGAAATCTGTATATAATTCTGAGTTTTGCTTCAAGTAAACTCTATAGTCTGATTTAGATTTCCTTTGTTTTGATTTTTGTTGTTTGGTCTTCATGTAAGTAAGTTCCAGGAAGAGAGTGCTGTTGTTTCTGCTCTTACAGGAAGATTTTGTGGTGTCTGGATTCTAGTCAAAATTGACTAAGGATCCCGTCGATCGACGGGACCTCTCGTAGATCGACGGGACCGCCTGTCGCTCGACGACAGCAGTGGGGAAAGATATCCCTCTTGTGTCGTTAAGTTAAAATCGATGGCTATTCCCGTCGATCGACGGGACCACGAGACCGTCCCGTCGATCGGCGGCTTTAGCTGGGGAAAAGATGTTTCCCCGTATCATTTAAAGCAAAATCGACGGGACGTTCCGTCGATCGATGGGACCTCCCGTCGATCGGCGAGACCGTCCCGTCGATTTGCGGATTCAGCTGGGGAATATGCTTCCCCGGGTCGTTAAGTCAAAATCGACAGGCCTTCCCGTCGATCGATGGGACCACCCGTCGATCGACGGGAGCACCCGCCAATTTTCTTTCCTTAGTGCAGTTTTTTGCTTTAAATGCTCATTTTTGAGTCTTTTTGGCCGTATAGTGGGAAAAAATCCCCTTTGATCCCTCTTGAATCCTCTTATACTATTGTAAACTCTTTTAGTATTGTACTGACTTGTCCAACTGTTTGGAAGTATTAGTTTTGTTTATTCTACGGTAAGGTCTACCTTATGAATCTTTTGTCTTGGCCTGGTTTGCCACCTTTAGACATTGCCTAAGCAAGTATAATGTTGACTTATGTATGGATTTACTTGAACCGGAAGGATGGGTAAAGGAACAACGAGATCCTCCAACTTAGATGTTTTATTAGTAGTAGGTTGGACAATGAGACCACCTCTATCTTTTATTAATGGTAGGTTGGACAATGAGACCGCCTCCAACATTTATTAATGGTAGGTTGGACAATGAGACCACCTCCACCTTTTATTAATGGTAGGTTGGACAATGAGACCACCTCCATCTTTTGTTAAGGGTAGTTGGACAATGAGACCACCACCCTCTTTACTTGATGCCCCCGTTTATGGGCTTGTTTTTCTGTAGACTGGTTTATTTGTTCAAGATGCTTATGCTAACTCTATGCTTACTCTTGGCTAATTGTCAGTCATGTTGACTCATAGCTTTCTTTCCTACTTTTACTATTACTTGCTCCCTTTTGGGCTGAGAAATTCTTTTCTGTTGAGTGCCCCAGGTTCAGGTTCGGGTCAGTAGTTGTGGCAAGCGGTAGAGCTGCGCTGTCTGGTCCCCGGTAGAGGATCTTCCTGGTGAGGAGTAGTCCTAGATGTTTTGCCTTCCTGTTGTCACCTTGTAGGCTCTTTTCAGTTGCAGAAGCCCATCAGGTTTTGTTTTCAGTGTACTTGCAGGTTGCTACTACTTATGCTACCGTTGAGGTATACATATGTTGCTCTCTGGGAAAATGTGTACTTTACTTTGTTTTGTGAAATATTTTATATAAAGCATTGCATAGCACAATTATTCTTATTACGTACTACCTATTTTGTTGAAATTGTACTAAGTATATTCATATATATATATATATATATATATATAATAATAAATCTAGGCATGTGCTATTCTTGAAGACTGGCTTGGTCTTCAAGCTTAAGGTAAATGAACCTATACTTCCGCCGTGTACATATATTTTCTATTTGTGGACTGTATTCCACAGGACCGAGGGACACGGTCCCAGCCTAAAAGAAGCTCAAATTATCTTTTGACTTAAAGATACCTATATTTTGTATGGATGTTCTAATGAGCGTTTGCTTGAGCGTCTGCAGTTTTCCCCTGCATGGTGTGGCATAATGACACGTATTTTCCCCTACTCTGTTAATATGTAAAATATATCGGGAAAGTGCGGGTTGTGACAAGGGTTCTTCTTCACTAGTGTGGATTTCTATAGAGGCGCCGATCGATTTTTGCGCTTGGGACTCAGAGGTTGTCTTCGAGATTTCTTCTTGGAGCATCTTAGTTGAGTGTTAACTCAATCCCCTTAAGGTACTTCATTGTGGTTACCTTTCTTATTTCTTGATTCATGAAATCGTAAGATCCTTAAACTCTTTTGGGTTGTTCTTGTTTATTATTTCCGCCGCGCATATATGATATGTTGTTCATTTCAAAATGAAGTAGAATACCCAACAGTATATACCTACTTCTTCCCACGAACACCGCATGTTGGAACAACCCATTTACTGATTTGGGCTAGGATCACTATGTGTTGACTAGGATCAAGTTGACCCCCATTGTATAGTCTAAGGATCATTGTTTTAGGCTGATTAGATAGCTAGAACTTAGAATTTCTCTAAGTTTCTGCATTCGACGAACTCTATACTGGGTTCGACAAACTGCTCTCTGCGTTCAACGAATGGCCATCTCTCTGTGTTCGACAAACGGCTTGCTCCAGTCTCAGCGGTCGACGATCTTCAATTCTCAGCGGCTCAGCGGTCGACAAATTCTTCAGTTCGACGAATTCTATATTGAGGTCGACGAACTCCAGTCTGTGTTTGACGAATCTTTATCAGATGTTCAGTTCGACGAACTCGTCCTTCAGGTCGACGAAATCTTATCTGAGCTCGACGAAATTTCTCTCAGTCTGTTCAGATTAACTATTCTATTTCTCTGAACTCAGTTCATCTATCAGATTCAGTTTTATTCTTCATTTGGAGTTATTCTTCCAGATAAGACAAGTTTTATTCCTCCTTTATTTTATTCTCTTTCCAATTCCTTCTCTCGAGATAAAATAGCCGTTTGGCTTATTGGAAAAGGATATCATTAATTATGGAAGAGGAAAGGAATTAAGATTGGCTGAATTAGTGGAAGTTCCAAGGAAAGATTTATTGCAGATTATTCTATTCCTATTCAGAGAGATTTGAAATTCAAATCAGTCGTATTGTTCCAAAAAATATAGTATATCAGAAAAGAAAAAGAAGACACGCACAGAGATAGCGAATATCAGAGCTTCTGTAGAGAAAAATAATTGAAGAAGGAAAAAGAAAAGTTCATCTTCCTCAAGCAGTATCTCATTCTCTGAGAACATCTTCAAGATCAATTTCTCAGTCTTTCTGCTGCATGTTCAAATATTCTATAGAGCAACAATAATCTGAGGAACACCTGTCTCTCAGATTCATCAGCTTATCAAGGAAGATATTTCATTCAAGAGAAAGCTCCATCTTCAAGCTGTCAATAATTTCAATCAGACAGGGGGAGCTTTACACCATCATCCACTAGAGTCTTCTCTCAGACTTTTGACAGAGAAGAACATTCTAATCCCTTTCATTCCATCTTGTACAGGGTTCTTAATCCCTTCAAAAGTAAACCTTTTGGTGGCAGGGCACCTGAACAAAAACCTGTGGTTTGGTTAGAGCACCTGGTCAAAAGCTCACTTGGTGTGTGGACACCTGATCAAAAGCCTCTTGGTGATAGGGCACCTGATCAAAAACCTAGTGGATCCTACCAAGTATGGTAGAAGAGTAGACGTACCCAGATTTATTGGGGAACTACTATAAAAATCCTTGTGTCTCCGTGCTTGTGATTTTCTGTGTTGCTTGTGCTGTGCTAATTTCTTTATTTTGTTTTTATAAATCACTCAATATACACATATATATATATCACTATTTTAATTTCGCTATAAAATTAAGGGAAAAGTTTATAATACTCTATTCACCCCCCCCTCTAGAGTAACATTAAGATCTAACCTCCACTTTCACCGCACTTGCACCCTATCGTGAGACGTACCTACCTTTTGCCGCACCCCAGGATGCACCCACTGTCACGCCCTAGGCCGCACCCTCATGCCCCAACAAACCTTTTTTACAACCCAGGCAGTAGCCCGACACTTTTCCGCTACGTGTTGTGCTCCTTCTGTGACTACATATTCGTGGCCTCCACAATAACATGCCTCTATTTTGACTAATGCTCCCTCCACCACCCATGCTAACATTGACAGCTTGCGCACCCGACTTCAGCATCTTTAAGAGTTGATCAGTCACTCTCCTGGCTCTGTGGCGTCTATTTTAAATGAAGGTATCTCCAATTTTTCCAATGGTCCAGCTTGGATAGTGAACTCTGGTGCCACGAATCATATTACTCCACAAAAGCCGCCTCAGTATTTAAACTATGTCTGCCCTAAGTTCATCACGGTGACTAATGGGGAGACCACCCTTGTTTGTGGTTCTGGGGACGTACCCCTCTCTTCATCTGTCTCACTGCTAGTTTTGGGCTCTTTATGTCCCGACCTCCTATTTTAATCTTCTCTCTGTTAGTCAATTAACACAAGATCGTGACTGCTATGTAACATTTTAATCTTCTTCATTTATTGTGCATGATTGACAGACCTAGAATTTCATTGGTAGAGGAAAACTATCAAAGGGGCTCTACAGTCAGGATGTTCCCACCACTACTCTAACCTATGCTACCTCTGTTTAATGGCATCGATGCCTTGGGCATGCGCCTCTCTCAGTTCTCCGGAAAGCTCTTCCAGATTTCTCCCTTCCCGACTTCACCTACGAGTCCTACATCTATGGTAAACAACATCGTTCTACCTTTACACCTCAATGTACTCGGAGCTCTGCTCCTTTACATTTAGTGCACTAAGATATTTGAGGACCGTAAAAAACAACTCGTGTTTTGGTTATCGTAATTTTCTCTTATTTATTGATGATTATTCTCGCATAACCTGGTTATATTTACTTCGCAACCGTTCTGAATTACTTGGTGTATTTCATGCCTTCATCATCGAGAAGCGTACATTATTCACTAGCTCTATTAAAATTCTTCGAACGTATAATGCGCGTTAGTATATTAGTAACGTGTTTCATAATATTTGTGTTGAGCTTGGTATTCTCCACCAAACTTCAGGTGCCTACCCATCCCAACAAAATGTGGTTCCCGAGCGGAAGAACCGTCACCTCCTTGAGGTTGCACGATATCTTATGTTTCAGATGATGGTGCCAATGGTATATTGGCATTTCGTAGTCTCTATGGCGTGCTTTCTCATCAATACATGCCCTCCTCCATTCTCAACTTTGCAATGCCCTCCATCCTCCGATCCCCATGCACACCTCGCTTTCCCTTGACTCCTCGTGTGTTTGGCTACACCTGATATATTCACTGACTTGGTCCTCCTGCAAACAAGTTTGCTCCCTGATCTACCAAATATATGTTCATAGCACATTCCCGCACACAGAAAGGTTGTGTCTACTAAAATCCCACTAATTACAAGATTGCCAGAACTGCAGATGTAACCTTCTTTGAAGACCAGCCGTTTCACTCCTCACCAATGGTACCTCCAACAACATATACACTGCCATGCCCTATCGTTCCTGTCCATTCTAACTCACCCCTCGCCCCCCCTTCTACCTACACCGACTATAATCTCTTCCAACCTGCCTATTATTTGTGTTTACAAACGACATCCCCCGAACGACGTCCCCCTCGTTCGGATGCCCAACGATAGTTACCCTCTACAGATGATGATTCGCGGCCTACTGATCTGGTACCACACTCTAATGCTCATCCTTTCTCCAATTATGTTTCATTACATATCTTATCTTCGACGTTTCGCAAATTTGTGACATCTTTATCGACTATTTTCACCCCTACTTCTTTGCAAGAAGCTCTTCAACATCCCGAGCGGCGGGCTGCTATGAATAAAGAAATGACAACGCTCCGGGCTAATCAAACCTGTGACCTTGCACCACTTCCTCCTGGAAAAACATGTATGGGTTGTAAGTGGGTCTTCACTGTCAAGCATGGACTGTATGGGGTTGTGGAACGTCTGAATGCTCGTCTTGTTGCCCGTAGTTTCACATAGCAACAGGGTCTTGACTATGCAGAGGCATTCTCACCTGTTGTGAAGCTAAATACTGTCCATTTTTTAATCTCTATGGTTGTTCATCATCACTCGCCATTGTATCAGTTGGACAAAAAATGCTTTCTTGAATGGGAATCTTGTTGAGTGTTGAACCAGGAAACCATAGTTCAACCTCTGAGCCCATAAACCATGGCTCGAGAGGAGTTCAGACTGGTGTAGTTTGCTTTTACTTCTTCTAAGTTCAATCTCTAGACCGGGCACTCAGGACAAAGAAACTCACTCACACAGGGTGGAAAACAAAGAATAGACCCACGAGATGAAGCGAAGAGGTCCCGCCACTAACCCGGAAGATCTAAAGAACTTCCCCTCCCAAGCCAATTGCTGAGCTGAGCACCTTGGAGAGTGCCAGAATGCCTCCTGCCTTCCCACCCAAAAACCATGGTGGGCAGCAAAAATGGACTCTCTGACCGACCAAAGCAAACCAGAGGGGAGAGAAGCTAGTGAGAGATGCTCTCCAAAGGTGCCCATGGGGTCTATTTATAGTTTTCTTGAAACGGTGTGCGGATAGCTGAATCCCGCCTCTTGGTTTTACTAAAAGCAACCCAAATCGGTCTGCCAATGGCAGAATCCCTCTGTTTGGAATGGCTAACTATAGGCCAAAATAGGATCACCTGGTAAGAACAGACCTCCAACCAAACAGGCGAGTCCAAGTTGCCCTGAGCCGACTCGCCAGAGTTACAAGTACCTGGCTATTCTAAGCCGATTCGCGGGAGTGGCGAGGGCCCAGTAAAGTGGGGACTCTCCGCTCGCACTGAGCTGGGAGCGAGTGCCCGCTAGAGGCGAGTGGGAGATGGGATCCATCACTCGCCCGGCTGACTCGCCAAAGCCCGGACTCGCACTAGATCACCTGATTGCTTGATGACCCCACTTGACAAACATGGGGTTGTACACAATCCTCACTCTTTGTGAGTTTGCCTCAAGCTCTGAATGACAGTTCAGCCCCATGTATTTGGAGAGTGCCTTAATTTCGGGTAGAATCTTTTAGTGGGCCCCACCGGGAACTATATATATTAGGAGGGAACATCTTCCTCCCCCCATCCCCTGAACGCACCTCCCTATTATTTCATTGCCCACTGATTGACCACCATGCCGCTCTCTCAAGTACTCCAGGCTCATCTCGCTACTGCCAAAAAGAAGAGCGAGCCGACCACCGCCGGTCTTCTGGGGCTCTTTGTCAGGAATAACTCGCGAGTCACTCCAAAGCGAGTGGAGAAGCGAGGAGCCAAGAGGGCGAGGCGGGAGTCTAATGGAGAGGGAACGACTTTGGCCGAGCCTCCCTCGCAGCCCGTGTTTAGCTTGGGCTTCGAGGTTTCGGGACAAGTGCGAACTTTTTCCTTAATGCATTCACTCGCGACATCCTCTACGAGGTCATATTTGTTATTGAAACAGAGATTCCATAGGTCACTGCTGCCACAAAAGTTTGCGCGATTGGTCGTTAGATCAACAAGTAGGAGGATGCGAGCCATCATTCCAACCCTGACATCCCCCCTGCATGTAAGCGGATGTTGTTCTTCGTTGCACTCAGCTCATATTTTATAGGCATACTAACCATATTCATTCTTTCAGTACCCGCTTTCATTGACCTCACGCCGACCCCTCCGTGACCAGAGTTTCCTATGCAAGACTTGCCAGAGTAATTCTCCAAGACAACCCTCACTCCTGCGGGAACTGCTGTTGGCATAGGCACGCCCTTCGAGATACGAGGTCTTGGCAGGACTCCTCTGCGAGCAGGATCTGGGAAATCCCTGGTGCTTCCGCTCTCCAGCCCCTTCGGCAGGAGGCCCAACCTCCCTCCTAATCAGGTTTGCAATACAGCCTCGCATCACGAGGGAAAAGATGTCGAGGACTAACTTGGTAGAGAATTCCTCTCACGCCAAAGTTGGCTTGTGAAAAAGTATAAAGGTCTTTCATTATACCCTTTTGGATGGAAGGGAATTGGTCTATCAAACCAAGAATTGTTAGCTTGATACTGGAAATTTGCATAAAGTTTATCTCTGTACAATAAATTAGCAGAATGCATAATGATCTTTCTTTAGATTTTTAATTTTTGAATTCTTCTTCGAGTTGATGTCAACGCATCTTCATGGTTGCATATAGTGCTATCGATGCAGCTGTGTAATTACTTTGAGTAAAATTTGGTTCAATTTTATGTCTACATGGATAAGCAGTCGATGCATCTTTGAGGCTGCGTCGAATGAAAATTGATGCATCTTTCTAATGTTCTGAAAATGTTGATTTTAGTTTATGTTTATCTTTAGGACACTACATAAAACATCCTTATAATTTGTTTCACTACCTAAGTTGAAGGTTGTGATTTCATTTAAGTCAACAGATGGTTGTTCTTTATTAGGTTGATGATTATCTGCCCTAATAAATACTATGGGACAACAACAGGTTTGCTTGAAGATTCAGTACTAATAAATATTATTTGAGTCAACAGCAGGTTTGCTTGAAGATTCAGTACTAGTTGATGGGTTTGCACTTAAACCTAGGTTTTTAAACCTTATTGAAAGATTTTCTGAGATTTGTCTCTGTTGTTGACTCCTACCGTTTAATGAGTCTTCAAGGGTTTTTGCCTTTGTAAGATCTTCTCTTATGGATTTGTTTTCAACATTCAACCTATCTATTTCCATATGCATCTGAGATATTTCATTTCTTAATTCAGAGTTATTATAACATGCATTTTCTTCCTTAATGTCTTCTAATTATTTTCTAAGGGTTTTAATCTCTTTCTGAGCTTCTAGATGATCATTACAAAATTCTTTATAACATTCTTTAAATTCTTCTGAAAAAACCCATAATCATCAAGGAAAGTTACCTGATCCTCTTCAGAGGATATTCAAAAGCCATCAGGCAATGGTCTTCAGTCTTTGTTTCCTCCTCACTTTCTGAGGAGCTGCTGGAGCTGGATTCAGTCTCACTCCAGGTTTCAGCAACAAACCCTCTCCCTTTCTTCTTATCTTTTCTTTTGAAGGTCTGCTTCTTTTAGTCCTTTCTATGAGACTTCTCCATCAAAAGATCTAGACACTCAGTTGTTGTAACCTGTTACATAGAATATAGCAGTAGGTCCGTCCGGGACCCCACGCCATATTAAACGAACAGAAGAGAGCGTTACTAAATTAGATTCTAACAGTTAAGAACATAACTATCTCAGCATACATAGTCATACAACAGAAGCATTTATTTTATTAAGATAAAACCAGTTCACAACTTGTCCACTTAGTTACATGGAATGAAAATACAACAAGGTTTGTTTATAAATATGTTTACAACAACTAGGTGGTTTACAAACATCGGCACGCAGGCTGTCCACACATGAAAAATACTAAACATATCAACTAGGCCTTCGAGGACCAGAACAACACAGCAGTAGGGGCTTCAACCCGTTATTTCCCTCTAGTCTCATCAGGACCTGTTCAAACAAATCCACCAAAAGAGTGGGAAAACAGGTAAACGGTCAGCTTTAGCTGACCCAGATATAATGACCCCACCCCATTTCCGGGGCGGTGGTACTCCTTCCCTGCAAGCAAGCAATATCAGTATATATTTCACAGGTGCGTCTAAGCACCGCATAGAAACATTCACCATATATGTCGACTAACGGCGACACGTATTGTGCTCTCAAGGCACCCTTCGGCATGCTCCCTGAGTTACGCCGCTACGCTAAGTCTTATTTCAACATAGACAACCAAATTAAGCTAGGATGTACACACGAAGTTTCGGCACTCTTCCATATCCCGGTGCACCGAGGGGCAACCTCTACACCACCACTATGGGCGGGTTCAGATTAGCTAGGCCCGTGCTCAATCATCGCGATCAACTCTGCACGATGCGGGTAAGCTTTCACCTTGGCCTGATAGAATAGACAACCTCACAGGGTCATCGCCCCGGCCCCCAGGGCCACTGGCCATCAAACAACGCGATCTCAAGGATCACTGGCGCTAGCGCCCGACGCTAGTAACAGAACCAAGTTCTGCTACCTTTTCTGGGTATTGTCTAGGAAACCCTTCTAGAACTCCTCGCATCACGTCTCAGTACTCAGAACCCAAAAACACAACATATATCACAGAGTCTTCTCAGGCATGCAACAAGCAACATCACCAATCCGGACCAACCTGTCTAGATGGGCTTCACACAACATGTCTATGTCCGTACTTCAATTCCGGACTCTTTATGCAAATTCCTGCGGGGATAACATCAACCCACCGGAAGAACCCATCTACTAATTAGTAGAAGTCTTCCAAATTATGCAAATCAAAGGACGCACATGTCCAAAGATGTAGGGAGAAGAATTGTTACCCTCGACGCTCGTTTCAGTGCCATATAGCTGCGATTGATCCAAAGGGAACTTGCTGAAATAGCTTCCTCTCCACGGAGTCGATGATGGCATAAGCACGTAGGATCTCCTTCGCGGATTTTCCCCAATTGGTATCCTTCCTCAAGCTCTCAGCCTACCACACTTGGAAAGGCAGAGGTTCTCTTAGAAAATAAGAAGGAAAGCCGAAAATCATCTTATATATAATTTTTCGCTACCGCCGGCGCTAGCTACTAGCGCCTGGCGCTAGCCCACAGTCGGTACTGCTTTAGGGCACTATCGCTAGTGCTAGAGCTACCGTCTGTGCTAGCATTTATCGACGAATCCTCTTCCGTTCAACACAGTTCATCGAAATGCATTTGTTAGGACACATTCGTTGACAAAAAAGCTACCGCTAGCGATAGCGCTACCGTCGACGCTAGCATTCGTCGACGAATCCTCTTGATGCTTTCGTCGATACATACAAGTATCATCATCGATATGCTACATTCGTCTATAGAGCTACCGTCGGTGCTAGCACTAGCACCTAGCGCTAGCTCCTTAGCTTCAGAACACCTCCACTTTGTGTGCACACAAAAATTGGGGTCTTACAGTTTCAATGTGTTGTTGCTTTCTACATTTAAAGCATGTAATCTCTTTATTTGGAGTCTGATCATACATTGGCTTCCTGCAGTTTCTGTCTCTCCTCCTTGAGTATTCACTTTTGACCCACGTTTTGAATCTTCTGGCATGAAGATTGAACCTCTCTTCTTATGATATTAAAGGTTCAGATTCAGAAGCCTTTAGAGCAATTGTTCTTTCTCTTGAAGGAGTTGAAGCTTTTTTTCTTCTTCTGTTTCAGCCCTTCTTTTAACAGTATTTCATAGGATTTCAAATTCCCAATGAGAGCATCTATTGATATCTCCTTGTGACTTATAGATTCCCTTATGGCCCAAATCCTTGAGTCCTATGTGCTACGGAAGCACATGAGAATCTTATCAATAATTTTGATGAGTGAAGTTTCCTTGCCAAAGCCCTTTAATTCACTCACAATAAGGCTGAATTTGACATACATTACAACCACATTTTCTTCTGGCTTCTTTTGAAAGTTCTCATATTGGGATATGAAAAGAGACTTTCTGTCCTTCCTTTCATCAAAACTTCCTTCAACTAAACTGGATGGTGAATCCCAAATTTCTTTTGCCGATTGGCATTCAACCATTTTTTGAAATATGTCATCTGACATAGTTGATACTAGTATATTCATAGCTTTAGCATCATAAGCCTTTGCTTTCTTCTCAAGTTCAGTCCACCCAGATCTGGGAACCATTTCTTGTGTTGATGCTCCACTAGCATCCTTTCTGTAAGCAATGGAGGACATGTCAACATAGCATCAAAGATGTTTTCATCAATAGAGTTCATATAATGTTTCATTCTGGTCTTATAGAGTGTAAACTTGGACAGGTTACACACTGGTGGTCTAGTGGATGCATAGTACTTAGAACTCATTTTCTTAAGATAGTTTTGAAATATAGAAATATGACTGAAACAATCTTTTGATCAAGGTGTTAACCTTTTTCTGATCAACCTCACTCTGATACCAATTGAAAGTGCACAGTAACTCCCCTGAAAATTCTCTAGAGTGGGGGAATAGAGATTTAAAAACTTTTACTAAGAAGTGCACATAAAATTAAGTCTAACTCCTAAGCATCCAAGATTCTAACCAAAATTAAAGCAATCACAGAATAATAAAAATAGATAAGAGACAATCACAGAAAATTATAAAAACACAGAAGACACAAGAGCTATAGTGGTTTCCCAAAATCTGGGTAGTCCACTCTTCTACTACCTTGGTAGGAATAGACGATCACAGTGCCTGAGTCTTTTGATAAGGAGACTCTTAGAACTAGTGAATCTTTTAAAAAGGAGACTCTTAGAACCAGGGTCTGAGTCTTTTGATAAGGATACTCTTAGAACCAAATCTAGATCTTTTGATAAAGAAATCTTGAACCAAAACTAATTGTTTGAAGAGGAATTCTTAAAACTCTTTACTCAGTTTACGGAATTGAGAAGTAGAGAGTAAGAGAAAGAGTAAGAAGATGAAGAATGATCTTCTGAATTGAATCCTCTATCAGCAGAAGTTCTCTGCGGATTCTAGGCACTAAGTGTACTGGATCATTTGAAAATGATGAATCCTTGCAAAGAAGAAATAATAAGGATTATATGCTTATGTCCAGTCTTTCTAATTGTTTAGCAGTATCAGTAGCAGTCAATAAGTATAGAGAAGAAGAACTGTTGTTTCAGAAAGACAGAGGTTGAGAAGAATAATGTCTGGAGATGGAGAGCAACTATGTGGTGTATCTTCTCTGTGTTATATATTCTTCTCTGTATTCTCTTCTTGAAATCTAAGTATATGAATCTCTGAGAGATTTCTAATTCTTCTTAATCTGGAAACTTATCTTTCAAAAGAATGAAATAATATTCTCTTGTATTTGTCTTCATAAATCTCGACCACCTCTTTAAATTTCTTCCATAAATATTCTTCTGAAATTAGATGGAGAATTCTTTCCTTAGGCTCTCTTCCAATAACTCTAAAGATTCAAAAAGAATACCATATTAATCATCTTCAATTAACTTTGGACAGATCTTCTGATTTTTCCATTCTGTGTTTCATTCGACGCTACGTCGACTTCTAGAAGAAGATGCGTCGAGATCTGCCTATGATTTGAAGTTCTGTCGACTTGGTTAAATAGTCGACATGGTGTCGATTCCTTATCAACGTATCTGTGGACTTCAACTTTTGGCTTCTATGTTGAATGCTAATCGATGTTGCTTCAACTTCAACTTGAAAGATTGTATGCATCAACTTCTACCTTCTACATTGATATCTAATCGACGTTCCGTCGACTACCAATTAAATGAAGCATCGACTGCCAGTCTGAGTTACTTTTACTTCTATTCCAAGTTGCGTGAACTTTTAATCAAAGTTGCGTCGACTACTATTCGACGCAAGTTTAACTCAACTGATTTTTGACCTCCTTTTGACTAAGTTTTGACACACCTAGGTGGATATGACAACCTAGGATATCTAAAGACAAAATTACCCTCACTATAAAACATGGGTAATAAATCCTACAGAATGAAATCACTTTTATAGAATTTGAAAGGTAAATCAAGAGGGTGTTTTTCACTACAATCCCCCCCCTATTTAGCTTAACAAAATTTACATTTGTTGGAAATATTGCCCTTAATGTTCCCTAGATTTGAAGAGACATCACACGCAATGCTTAGTGCATATTGTATTTGATAAGTCCTCTTTTACATCATGTTATGCAGGGTTAGGTCATTCCAAACATTGGAATTATTCTCTGAATGTACTGTCAAAACTGCTGAGACAACAGCTTGGTCTCAGCTGAACCACTGAGACGTAGCTAGAGCCATTGAGAAGGAGTCTGTCTCAGCCGAGCTGTATTTAGACAGAAACGGCTGAGAAGACTATATGTCGCAGCGGATCCACTGAAATGCATATTCATTATGCTGCTGATACTGGAGCCTATCTTAGTCCAACCGCTGAGACAGGTTCATATTTGAATAAAAGCCTGGCGGGATGTACTTTTGTCACAAGTGGCTAGAAAGCAAAGATAATACTTTCTATTTGTGTCCATGCTCTCACATGACATTCCTAAACGTCGTTGCATATCAGAGAAGGTATAAAAGAAGATGTTAGGTCAATGTAAATCCGAGTCTAACAACCAAAAAGAAGTGGAAAATTATCTAAATGAGCAGCTAATGTGTTATTGACGGCTTCCACAGATATCACTTCCTGCTTCCAGAAGCTACAAGCAGACATCTGAGATAAGTTAGTTCTTGCTGATTCAATCCAGAAGAACAAGTGGATCTTTCTTCATCTACCGAAGAAGAATATCAGAAAGAAGCAAGGCCTGAAGCTGCTGCCATTCATCCCTATTTCAAGACAGCATCTATTGTGCATCTACAACAAAAGACCGGAGCTGAAGGTTACATCTTGACTGTCCTCTGTTGTAAAATCAAACAAAATCATCTCTGTAAGAACTAATTAGTTCTGAGTGTGTATGCCCTTGTTCCTGAGTGTGTAGGGCTTTGTGCCTGAGTGTATAAGGCTTTGTGCCTGAGATTGTGACCAGATCCTATAAGGAGTAGTCTATTCTGAATTCATAGCTACCACTGGAACACATAAGGAGATGGCCTCCATGAAGCTGCCCATATGCAGGAAAGAATCCTTTGGCATATGGAAGCAAAGGGTAAGCTTATTTATGGAAGCCTCTGACACTGAGATCTATATCACTGTAAAGGATGGTCCTTTTATCTTTGAAACGTCCTCCAACATAGATCCAACTCTAAAGGTGCCCAAGGCTTATGTTAAACTATCCAACACTGAAATGGCTCTAGCCACTATGGACAAGAGAGCTCAGAATATCAAAGTTAGTGCTATTCATGATTCCACCTTCCAGAAGTTGGTGCATTGTGAGACAGCCAAGGAGATCTGGGATACACTCATTGTGTATATGGAAGGTACTGCTGAAGTGAGGGATGATAGAAAATCCCTCCTTAACCAGGAATATGAAGCCTTCAGGCAACACAGCCTGGAATGTATAGCTGATTGCTATGAAAGGTTCTTCAGAGTGGTGAATGAGCTGAGGACCTATGGAAGAATGATGAGTCCAATATTTATAGTGTTTTATGGACTCATCCAGGCTAGTTTTCATGCATATGCACTTCACTTTTAGTTCATTATTGCATATATTTCACTTGAACACATTTCTTCACAAAGTGCACTCTTTGGACCTGTTATGGTGTGCAATTGCGTGCTATGTTTGTTGGGGGTAAGCACTGTTGGGTTTTCTAAATACCATTCATAATGATATGAACACATCACATGTGCACAGCGGAAGAAGAAAAACTAGAACAACCCAAAGAGTAAGGATCTTGCGGATCTCATGAATCAAAAGATTAGGAAAGCAAAATACAATATACCTTCGCGGGATTGAGTCACTACTCAACCAAGGTGCTCCAAGAATAAATCCGGTAGACTAAATTTGAGTTCCAAGAACCGAAATGTATCAGCTCCTCTACAACGATCCACACGAACGATAGAGAACCCCAAATCCTTGTCGAATAAGGAATGGGTCGGAGTAGGAAGCTCTCAGCGTCCCCACAGACTGCTAGGTCCGAGACAGGGGAGGCGGCGACCGTCGGCGGAGGAACTCGGCGGACGGGAAGAATGAGAAGCCCTCTTGCGGAACTTTTCCGAACGGCTGTCCTCGTCTAAAATCGCGGAAAAAAGGTTCCGTCTTTGGTCTATACCAAAACCTAAAATCGTATGCCCTTTTATACCAAACAGCATAAAACAGGCTATCCGCAGACCCCGGAAAAACAGGACTGTTTTGTCATGATTTATACATTTGCCGAATTTGACAATTCGACTAAACATTATAACCAAATTCAACTATATACAATAACCGAATTCGACTATATGCTATAGCCGATTCGACTATATGAATTAAGTTATATGATTTCGTCGAAACCATTTCGTCGAACTAACACATTTTGGCTAAACCCTTTAGTCGAATTTGTTACAGTTCGGCTAAACACTTTAGCCGAATCAATATCGCCGAATTTGATTAGTCGAATCAACATAATTCGGTTAAACACTCTAGCCGAATTTGACACAGTTCGGTTAAACCCCTTATCCGAATTTGTCTAGCATAAATCCATTTGTTTAAACCCCTTAAACGAATTCCCGTTGAGACATTCTCAAGTTAATTTTGAGCAGTCACAGGATTGGTCCTCCACTCATATCCAATATGAGTAAGGCCAACACAATCCTTTCTCCAACTTCTCCAAACGCTTTTATGTGCGACCCTATAAGCTCATATTACGTTGGCAGTAATACTAACTGTTGATTGCTTTGAGATCACCTCAGAAACTACAACAGTCTCCCACTTGATCACAAAGTATCAACAAAAGTCTCACAAACAATGAGCGGCATCTAGCAATACATCATTGCTACCCAAGCAATAAGAGTTCATAACTCAATAAGCCTGTCTTAACCAATGTATCAGTATTGTCTTGTTCCTTTGTCCCTTACATCCGGATAGAACTAGAGGCATGGACCGTGTCACCCTCATAATTATTCAATCCTAGTTTCCTGATCTAGAATAGACCTTAAGAAATTTGTATGCTCAATATCATATATTGGCTCAACCCAGAATGGCCATGCACTTCTCGGTCTCATTCCATCAAGGGCCCCATGGATGTAACTCCTGTCATAAAGGAGGACAAATCCCATATCTGTCCACACACAAACACCCAAATGAATTGCAACATACCCAATAACCACCCTTATCATCAACCTTTCTCAAGGAAGACTTTAGATGGCATCAAAGTACGCTCTTCCTCACTTGATGAATGTTGTGACTTCAGGTCAAAGAACTACAAACAACATTGTTAGATGAGACCTACTTGTGACACGTTCATATAACAATCCACAAAGTAGTCTCATGGTGGGTCTGTCCAGTACAACTTGTTCACTAACAAGCACCCATGTGATGACTTGATATCACAATATCATGACCTGTGAGAACCGGTCATCAGTCAACGCACATGCTAGTATTAACATATCATCATTGCCCTTCAACTTCTATGATGATACTCCGACTAGGGACCATTTAAGAATGAAGCTTTTGGTTATACATAGGCCCTCACATTCAAGTCATGTACTTGAATTCCTATGGAAGCAAACAGACTAAGGGCATTTATTATGCTAATTAATTTATCAAATAAATACTATTGACATAATATTAAGAACTTGCCATAAATGTAAAATGAAAAACACAGCATACATTACAATTCATCAAATGAATAAACAACCAATAAACATACAATCCACAATGCTCCCACTAAAGACGTTCATTCAGGTATCTAATACCCATTGATCTAACATGACCATCATGCTTATTTTGCGCAAGAGGCTTTGTCAGTGGATCCGCTATGTTTTCTTCAGTCGATACTCTGCAAATGTTCACATCTCCTCGATCGACAATCTCTCGAATAAGATGGAACCGCCAAAGTATGTGCTTGGTGCGCTGATGAGATCTAGGTTCCTTAGCTTGGGCAATTGCACGATTGTTGTCACAGTAGAGAACTACGAGACCAACAATGCTATAAACTACATCTAGCTCGCCGATGAATTTCCTAATCCACACAGCCTCCTTTGCCGCATTTGCGGTAGCAATATACTCGGCTTCTGTCGTAAAATCAGCAACTGTCTCCTGCTTGGAACTCTTCCAGCTTACAGCTCCTCCATTAAGGCAAAATACAAAACCTGATTGGGACTTTGAATCATCCCTATCAGTTTGGAAGCTAGCATCCGTGTAACCATTTACAACGAGCTCTTCCCCTCCACCATACACCAAGAACATATACTTAGTCCTTCTCAAGTACTTTAGGATATTCTTGACAGCTATCCAGTGACCATCACCAGGATCAGACTGATACCTGCTCATCATGCTTAAAGCATAAGAGACATCTGGTCGAGTACACAACATTGCATACATGATTGATCCAATTGCCGAAGCATATGGAATCAACTTCATGCGGTCCTTATCTTCCAAGGATTTAGGACACTGGTCCTTAGAGAGACTCACACCATGAGACATGGGTAAGAATCCCTTTTTTGGACTCAAGCATGTTGAACCGTTTCAACACCTTCTCAATGTATGTACTCTGGGTCAAACCCAGCAACTTCTTCAATCTATCTCTATAGATCTTAATAATAAGTATGTAAGTTGCTTCACCCAAGTCCTTCATAGAAAAGCAGTCCCCTAACATGTTCTTAACAGCTTGCAGGGTTGGAATGTAATTCCCGATCAGTAGTATGTCATCTACATACAATATCAGGAAAACGACAATGCTCCCACTAATCCTCTTGTAAACACAAGGCTCATCCTCGTTCTTGATGAAACCAAACTCTTTGATTTTCTCATCAAAATGAAGATTCCAACTTCGAGAAGCTTGTTTCAATCCATATATGGATCGATTCAACTTGCATATTTTAGTGGCTTCACTTGGAGATTCAAGACCCTCGGGTTGTGTCATGTACACTTCCTCAAGGAGGTTTCCATTAAGGAAAGCCGTTTTGACATCCATTTGCCAGATCCCATAGTCATAATACGCAACAATATCAAGTAGAATTCTGATGGACTTGACCATGGCCACAGGGGAAAAAGTCTCATCATAGTCAATACCATGAATTTTCTTGAAACCTTTAGCCACCAGCCGGACTTTGAATGTCTGTACATTCCCATCCATGTCAGTCTTCTTCTTGAAGACCCACTTGCACCATATGGGTCGTGCCCCTTCAGGTGGTTCCATGAAGGTCCAAACTTGGTTTGTGTACATGGATTCCATTTCAGATTTCATGGACTCAAGCCACTTCTCGGAGTCTGGTCCATTCATAGCCTCTTGGTAGGTTGCAGGCTCATCATCATGATCCATAAGCAACACATTACCTATTTGAGTCATGAGAAATCCATATCTCTTAGGCTCAAATCTTGGTCTACCAGATCTACGTAGGACTTGTGTTTATTGAGCAGGCTCTCCGACTACAACTTTTTGTAGTCCTTGCTCAGGTTCCAATTTCGGTTCGTTCATTGTTTGTGGCTCTTGAACTTCTTCAAGTTCTACCTTTGCAGTCTTTCTGGATAAGAACTCTTTCTCCAAAAAGACATCAGTCCTTGCGACAAACACTTTGCCCTCAGACGGCAAGTAGAAGTAGTATCCTTTGGTTTCCCTAGGATACCCCACTAGATAACATTTATCCGATTTGGGTTCCAGCTTGTCAAGCATTTGACGTCGCACGTATGCCTCACAACCCCAAATCTTGATGAACGACATACTAGGATGCTTCCCAGTCCATATCTCATATGGTGTCTTTAGAACCGTTTTCATTGGAACTCAATTTAGTGTGAAAGCAGCAGTCTCTAAAGCAAAACCCCAAAAGGAAACGGGCAAATCTACATGACTCATCATCGATCGCACCATGTATAACAAGGTATAATTCCTCCTCTCAGAAATACCATTATGTTGAGGTGTTCGGGGCGGAGTGAGCTATGATACAATACCACACTCTTTCAGATGATCACGAAACTCATGACTCAGATATTCGCCACCTCGATCAGATCGGAGTGCTTTTATCCTTTTCCCCAGTTGGTTTTCTACTTCATTCTTAAACACTTTGAACTTTTCAAAGGTCTCAGATTTGTTCTTCATAAGAAACACGTATCTGTATCTACTGAAATCATCAGTAAATGTAACAAAGTAGTAGAACCCACCTCTAGCCATAGAACTCATGGGTCCGTATACATCACTATGTATTATACCCAAGAGATCATCAACCCTCTCATTACAACTAGTGAAAGGAGCTTTCGTCATCTTGCCTAATAAACATGACTCGCATCTCTCAAATAATTCATAATCAAATGAGTCCAGTCGTCCATCTTTATGGAGTTTGGATATGTGTTTCTCATTTATATGGCCTAAACGACAATGCCAAAGGTACGTAGGATTCAAATAATTTGTTTATAGTCTTTTAGTATTTTCTACATTATAGAACGGATGGTCTAAGTTCAAAACATATAAACCATTAAATAATTGGGCTACACCATAACAAACATCATTCATAAAAATCGAACAACAATTGTTCTTAATTATAAACGAAAAGCTTTTCATGTCAAGACATGATATAGATATAATGTTTCTAGTTATGGATGGAACAAAATAACAGTTATCTAATTCTATTACAAGCCCAGTGGGCAAAGAAAGACAATAGACACCAACGGTGACGGCAGTAACTCTTGCTCCATTCCCGACGCGCAGGTCTACCTCCCCTTTACCCATCATTCTTCTCCTTCTCAGTTCCTGCACATTTGTACAAATGTGAGAACCGCATCCGGTATCCAATACCCAAGATGAAGGAGCAGAAAGGTTTATCTCTATAACATAAATACCTGAAGTGGAAGTCACACTTCCCTTCTTCTTTTGCAGATCTTCTATATAGAGGGGATAGTTTCGCCTCCAATGCACAGCCTTACCGCAGTGGCGTCACTTTCCTTCCTTTGCCAGACCTTTCTTTTTCAGTGCAGAAGATTTGGGATCAAGATGAGACTTAAATCCTATCTTCGTCTTCTTGAATCCCTTAGTCTTGCCCTTGCTTTTATGCACCATCAGTATGGGGCTAGCAGGCTTGACCTTCTTCATATTATTCTCAGCAGTTCGCAACATGCCTAGGAGCTCGGGCAGTGTCTTATCAATTTCATGCATGTTATAGTTCAAGACGAACTGCTCATAACTGTCCGGCAACGATTGCAGGATCAGATCTGTGGCCAACTCTTGGCCCAAGGGAAAACCCAGTCTTTCAAGGTTCTCTATATACCCAATCATTTTGAGTACGTGAGTCCCTACTGTGTCCCGAGCTCCCATTTTGCACTGAAATAATGCCTTGGATATGTCAAACCTCTCTTGCCGGGCTTGCCCCTCGAACATTTTCTCGAGGTGCCCGATTATATCATAACCACACATGCTCTCGTGTTGCTTCTAAAGCTCAGAGTACATGGTAGCAAGCATGAGGCATTCCACATCCAAGGTATCATCCTGATACTTCTTGTAAGCATCTTTATCCGCTCTCGGAGCATTTTCGGTCGGCTCTGTGGGGGCTTCACCTTCCAAGACATAGAGTTTGCGCTCTTGCCTGAGAACAATTCTAAGGTTTCTGTACCAGTCAAGGAAGTTCATCCCGTTGAGCTTGTCCTTCTCAAGAATAGCTCTCAGGGACAGGGTGGAGTGAGATCCACTTGCCATGAAAAATTCTACAATGAATTCGCAAAAGTTTTAGTACTGTATTTTGAAATACATTTTATATTAATAAGAACTTTTATTAAAATCTCCCACTATTTTTTAATCAAATCGACAACCCTTAATTTTGATTCGGAGAGTTTATGCGAGCTTCTCTCTTAGTGGACAAGATCCGTATTTCACCAACACAATGAGTCCTCTTTGGCGTTCCTCTCATAATGCGGTTATTTAGGTAGACAACATTTGTCAATTGCATCACTATGCAACTCTTGTATGGTTGGTGAATAACTCTTTATTCACATCCATCATATGGAGCATGCCAACCCTATGCCTCTAGGCACTCAACCTTTGAGGTCACCTAGTTAAGTTAGACCCGCTGTCGACAGTGGGATATCACAATTATCCGCTCGCACCCTAACCAAGATAGATTAATGCACCTTGCTTTGGCAAGCCCACACTTCATCGATCGAGGTAGGATGAGTGTCATCCATCGGAAGGCATCTGTATACTTAATATTGGATAAGGGATTTTATTTTCAATTGATGAACATTTCATCGTGATTAATATTTAATCACCGTGCACATACACAAAATAGAAATACCACATTCGCAAAACAAATGCATCGCCTATGCGTACATAAAAGTATTATCAATATTTTGATAAAAGGGGCTAAATCTGAATACTTAGAAAACTTATAAATCTCCAGATTTACATGCATTGAACACAAGCAAAGCAACTCCACTTATGCAGTAGACAAGCTCGTCTATCAATGTCAGATTCAAAATCCACGACATTTGGTTTCACAAACCATATCTAGGGACGGTTACTGCAAAGGAGAATCTCTGAAATAATGAAATCTCAACGCAATCACATGCGTTCCTGGCGGGGTTCCAAGGGGCCGCACACCTGGCGGTGGTCCAAGAACAAATTTCTAGATTTGCACGCACTTGATCGCAACCTAGATCTGATACCACTGTTGGGTTTTCTAGATACCATTCATAATGATATGAACACATCACATGTGCGCAGCGGAAGAAGAAAAACTAGAACAACCCAAAGAGTAAGGATCTTGTGGATCTCATGAATCAAAAGATTAGGAAAGCAAAATACAATATACCTTCGCGGGATTAATTCACTACTCAACCAAGGTGCTCCAAGAATAAATCCGGTAGACTAAATCTGAGTTCCAAGAACCGAAATGTATCAGCTCCTCTACAGCAATCCACACGAACGATAGAGAACCCCAAAGCCTTGTCGAACAAGGAAAGGGTCGGAGTAGGAAGCTCTCAGCGTCCCCACGGACTGCTAGGTCCGAGACAGAGGAGGCGGCGATCGTCGGCAGCGGAACTCGGCGGACGGGAAGAACGAGAAGCCCTCTTGCAAAACTTTTCCGGACGGCTTTCCTCGTCTAAAATCGCTGAAAAAAGGTTCGGTCTTTGGTCTATACCAAAACCTAAAATCGTATGCCCTTTTATACCAAACAACATAAAACAGGCTATCCGCAGACCCAGGAAAAACATGACTGTTCTGTCATGATTTATACATTGGCCGAATTTGACAATTAGACTAAACAGTATAACCGAATTCGACTATATACAATAACCGAATTCGACTATATGCTATAGCCGATTCGACTATATGAATTCGGTTATATGATTTCGTCGAAACCAATTTGTCGAAATAACACATTTCGGCTAAACCCGTTAGTCGAATTTGTTATAGTTCGGCTAAACACTTTAGCCGAATCAATATCGCCGAATTTGATTATTCGAATCAACATAATTCAGTTAAACCCTTTAGGAGAATTTGACACAGTTCGGTTAAATCCTTTAGCCGAATTTGTCTAGCATAAATCCATTCGTTTAAACCCTTTAAACGATTTCCCGTTGAGACATTCTCAAGTTAATTCCAAGCAGTCACAGGATTGGTCCTCCACTCATATCCAATATGAGTAAGGCCCACACAATCCTTTCTCCAACTTCTCCAAACGCTTTTATGTGCGGCCCTATAGGCTCAATTGCGTTGCCAGTAAGACAAATTGTTGATTGCTTTGAGATCACCTCAGAAACTCCAACAAGCACCTGGTGCTCCCCAACCCTTTTTCTGTATTTGGATTGAGCTGGAAGAGTATTCCCAGCCGTGTGATTGTTGTTTGGTGATGTGTAGGTGGGTAGATCATCCATTATGCCCAGATTTCATGTCTGCAAGAATCACACGGTCGTGCATTTTCTTGATGCATGATCGTTCCGACCGTGCGCGTTCATTTATGGCCCAAAATAGCTTTCTGGATTTGGTCGTGCATTTTGTTCACACACGGTTGGTTTTCCCGTGCGTGAGTAAAATCGCACGAGCACCTCTTTCGTCTAAAAAAATTATGTTTTATTTTGTTCACGCACGATCGTGCATTTCTAAAACGCACGGTCGTGCGTTTCTAAAATGCACGATCGTGCATGAACAAAATTCTGTAACTTTTCTATTTAAGCTGTGTTTTTTAGGTTTTCAGGACCCCGAACTGTTTTGCGATTTCTTCTGCTGGAGGGGGGCAGACTGCTTTGTTTTTCTTCTTCCAAGGGAGGGTATCATTCCATAGTGTTTCCCCATCATCCTAAGCTCTCAAGAAGGTGATCTCCACTCCATATTAGCCAGATTGCAAGGAAGAACAAGGGGATTGACATGGACAACGTAGACACTCGAGAAGACGAGCTAGAGGTGGTGAGAGCTTTAGAGATCCCGGACGCAACCGATGAATGGATTGTAGGACATGGATTGACAACCCAGTGCATCTCCCCATTTCTACAGCATAGTCTCAATCATTGTTTATATCTCTACCCTTATTTTCCTCTTTTATGGTTGTATGGTAAGAAATCACCTATACCTTGATGATGAACCTTGCTTAAACCTTTTTTAATTGCTATTAGCTTTCATTATGCTTTTATGAAAGTTCTTTGTGTTTATGTTTGGTATGTGGAATCACTATAGAATGATACACCTGTGATCTTGGTTGAACTTTGCGATGAGGTGCTTGCGACCCTCATCCCGCCAGTGCGACTCACTTCATCCGCAAGCCTTCTTATCCATCCGCGCAGTGAAGCGGTGCTAACGGCCCGTGTAATTCATCTGCCTAGCCAAGAGGTGCTAACGGCCCTCAAACCTTTCCGCAGTTACACTCACCTCATCCGCTTGCCTTCTCGTCCATCCGCCTAGCGAAGCAGTGCATAGCATCCTGCATAGTTTCCATCCGCCCGACGAAGTAGTGCATAGCGGCCTGCATAGTAGTAGTTTATTTTCTTTATTTTGTTTCTGCATCCCAAATCAAGTCCTTCACATTCCATCCGCTTGATAGGACTTCAATCTCAAGTCCTACCTCGAAAGTAAACTCCACCTTACTGTGTTCATTTGAGATTCGATACTTGGGGATTCACTCCCATATTTTATATTACTTGAATGATCGGTACACTACCGTTTCGGGCCGCAGTCTCACTACCGCCTATAGCGGTGTGCTAAATTTGCGCATCAAGTTTTTAGCGCCTTTGCTGGGGAACACAGTCGTGTGAGTTGCTGTAAAGGGAGACAAGAGATATTAGTTCTTCCAGTGTGTATAGCCGCTTTATTATTTTTGTTGTTTTTTTATTATATATTGTTAGTTTTCTATTTTTATCCCTTCCTATTTTAGATTTTTAAAGCAAGTTTTTGTTTTCCAAGTTTAGTTATAATTGATTGTGTAGCTTTTCTGTGAAAAGAACTTTGAATTTTGTTCTATCTATATTTTTTGCGCTATGGATTATGTGCCTAAGATTAGTTGCTATGACACTTTCTGCCATGTTATTGACGCCTTAAATATTATGAATGATGAGCTGCGTAGGACTTTGCGATGTTTGATTTGTCATAATGTGGACCATGTCTTGAAGGATTGCCCTACTCTTCTTATGCCAAAAAGGAAGGAAGACGACGATTGGGGCATCCGAATCGTATCCTCTTCTTTTTCCATTGGCAACCCTTCATCCTTTGATGACATGTATGCATCACCACCTTGTCTATGGGAGACTGCCACAGAATTGCCCATCAGAGTGCATGCTGATCCATACGATGGCATTGTCCCTACCACTCATTCTTTACCCGTGGAGGCAATTGCCTACTCACCCCTTGAGCTTAATTCTCCCATCAGTTCTTCCCTCCCTGTGTATGGATTCACTCCTAGTGATGATGATCACTCATCTGTTGGCCAACAAGGAGAGGATTTCGAACTTATGGATGCACCTGAGTGGGATGAGGAAAGTATTCTCTCCATCAGGGAGGCGTTAGCAGATCTATTTGCGGAGGAACCAAATCTTTTTGTTCCTCCAGTTTCTTTGCAAGATTTTTCTACACACATTTTGTATGATCCTATCGAAGTAAAGGAGCAGGGTGATGCTTCTGACTCAGAGGGTGCTCCAAAGTGCGATGAGGATGTCATTTTTCCCGAAGGAGAGAATGAATACTTTGAACACGATGGTGCACCCCAGTGGGATGATGAGGGTACTCTTTATGATGAGGAGGTTTGCACTTCCTCATGTGACGAGGAGGTCCAACTCACCACCGATGCCCTTGAGTTCTTGGGTTCCCCTTGCTATGATACTTACGATGATGATAGTGATCTATCCTTGGAACTTGCTGTGAGTGAAACCGGGATCACTCCTATGATTACCGATTATTTATGTCTTTCTTCTATTTTGTTTCCTGACCGCCCTTCTTTTCTTAAACATGTGCAGGGGGATTCAGCAGTGGCAATTCATTGGGAAGCTGAATCTGAAATGCTCTCCACTGCTGATCCACCTTTATCTACTCTTCCTGATATTTTTAATGCTTATTCTTTTCCATCCATGCAGGATTTTGAGTATGTTGACCCATTTTTGGGTGATGATGAAAACCAATACTGGCAAGGGAAATACAGTGCAATGATGGTGTTTCCCTTGAAGGATTGTCTGCAGGGCAGCAAAAGATATTCATATCCTGAGCTAATGTCAGAAGAGAAGAAGAAGGCGAAAAAGAAAGAGATTTGGGGATGGAGGATAAATCCTTCTTTCTGCCCCCACTGCTGGGTCTTCGGACCCACTTCTTTTATTTCTAATTACTACTTTAAATCAACTTATAGTTGATTATTCTATTGACCATGTAATAATAATTTGGATTTTTTTATCTTTTGCTTTTTTGATTAGATAATCTTATAAAACTGCTTAATACAAGTATTAAGTCCAGCTTAAGGACGGTAAACAAAAGCGCTGCTGGGAGACAACCCAGTATTGGTTGTTTTTATTTTTCTAATCCGCTAATGTCTTATTATATTATTTTTTCTATTACTTGGTGCATCCTTTTTGGAGGGTTGTGATATTTTGGTGGCGGACTTGGATTTCCATCGCAGTATTAACGCCAATCTTCTAGTATGCTCATTTCTGAGCATGGGTAACTTTTCTTCCCTAGCCTTTTATTCAATTTTCATGGTTACATCATTTGCATCTATTGCTTAGATTAAGTCTGGGGGAGATCCGCTATGTGTTACCCATTGCACGTGCACATCTCAGTGCATGCTAGAAGTATTTTATTTCAGTTATATATTATTTGTTCATCTTCATCGCACACTACAACACCCACTTGAACACGCGCTTAACCATTAGCGCGTCACAAGTTTAACTCATTTCTTTTGTGTGATTTGGGAAAATTATTGTGCTGGCTTAGGATTGTGAGACAGAGTAAAATGTTGACTCTCTTAGTGCTCTTAGTCGAGTACTTGCGTCTCGCGTAGAAATTCATGTAGAATTAATTTTTCTTTATGCTTATAGTTTTATATTTTTTTATTTGCGTAAATATTGTTTATTCTACTCAAAATTGGTGAATCCGGTGTGAATCCGACAGTAACATAGGCATGTGTGTAGATGGTTGCTAGGCTCTTATTGCTCGAGTTGTGAGGAAGGATTATCTTTCTCAGTGGCTAAGAACTTGCCCCAAGCTACTCTTGAAGCATAAGTACAAGTTAGTTCAATGCGTGAGCGTGTTGTAGGCCATCATTTTAGCCAGGTTGAACTTTTGTACTGTTCCTAACGTCTGATCCTCGCTGGCCCCTTTGTGCCTACCCCGTCCTTTGATTCAGCTCCACTGCTTTCTCACCAAAGCCAAAAAGCTGATCTTAGTCGCATACCCAAAGTCGAGCTTTAACTGTTTTCATAGTTTTCTTTTGGGGGTGTTGACGTGGTGATGATGATTATGGAAATGTGGATGTGCTACAATGAATAAATGTGTTGAAAATAGTTGAAATAAATGAATGAAATGAGAAAATGATAAATGAATGAAAAGAAAAAAGAAAAAAATTGTGAAAAAAAGAGTTATAATGAAAATATTTTTGTGTAAGTTTGTATTGGGAGTAGGTGGTGCACTCACCCATGTTTTCAAGTTCAAGTCTGGGGGTGTGGTGCACCCGTGCATTTTTTTATTGCTGCGTGGATAGCTTTTTGTGCTAGCTCATTTGGGTTTAGGTGCTTTAAGCCATCATGTTTATCTTTGTATACCCGACCTTAACCCAAGCCTCATTTCTAACCTAAAGTCCTACTGATTTGCGCGTTGAACCAAACTAGTGTCGTGGAGAGAGTGCAAACGGGCGAGCTTATGGTCACCTACATTGATGAATTTCTTTGGAGGTTGTCCCGAGCCCCGATCTTTGGCAATGCTTGCCTCATTGATCAGTCTATTTCTTCCTATGCATGACCGTGTGATTCACCGTGATTCAGATTTTGAGTAGTAATAATATATAGATATGCTCTTAGAAAAATATAAAGTATGATGCATAATTAGATATTTCTTCTACTGAATTTTTATGAGCGTAAGCCTGCGACTTCGCATGGTACTATGCCTTTGCAGTTTCTAAGCCAACTTTTCATTTTCTTGTCCACTTGAGGAGTGATTTGCTAGGGACGAGCAAATGGTTAAGTCTGGGGGTGTGATGAGTCCAATATTTATAGTGTTTTATGGACTCATCCGGGCTAGTTTTCATGCATATGCACTTCACTTTTAGTTCATTATTGCTAATATTTCACTTGAACACATTTCTTCACAAAGTGCACTCTTTGGGCCCGTTGTGGAGTGCAATTGCGTGCTATGTTTGTTGGGGGTAAGCACATGGTGCTCCCCAACCCTTTTTCTGTATTTGGATTGAGATGGAAGGGTATTCCCAGCTATGTTATTGTTGTTTGGTGTTGTGTAGGTGGTTAGATCATCCATTATGCCCAGATTTCATGTCTGCATGAATCGCACGGTCGTGCTTTTTCTTGACGCACGATCGCTCCGACCGTGCGTGTTCATTTATGGCCCAAAATAGCTTTCTGGATTTGGTCGTGCGTTTTGTTCACGCACGGTTGGTTTGCCCGTGCATGAGTAAAATCGCACGAGCTCCCCTTTCGTCTACAAAAATTATGTTTTTTTTGTTCACGCACGGTCGTGCGTTTCTAAAACGCGCGATCGTGCATGAACAAAATTCTGCAACTTTTCTATTTAAGCTGTGATTTTTAGGTTTTCAAGACCCCGAACTGTTTTGCGATTTCTTCCGCCGGAGGGGGCCGACTACTCCGTTTTTCTTCTTCCAAGGGAGGGTATCATTCCATAGTGTTTCCCCATCATCCTAAGCTCTCAAGAAGGTGATCTCCAATCCATATTAGCCGGATTGCAAGGAAGAACAAGGGGATTGACGTGGACAACGTAGACACTCGAGAAGATGGGCTAGAGGTGGTGAGAGCTTCAGAGATCCCGGACGCAACCGATGAATGGATTGTAGGACATGGATTGACAACCCAGTGCATCTCCCCATTTCTACGGCATAGTCTTGATCATTGTTTGTATCTCTACCCTTATTTTCCTCTTTTATGGTTGTATGGTAAGAAATCACCTATTCCTTGATGATGAACCTTGCTTAAACCTATTTTAATTGCTATTAGCTTTCATTATGCTTTTATGAAAGTTCTTTGTGTTTATGCTTGGTGTGTGGAATCACTATAGAATGATATGCCTATGATCTTGGTTGAACTTTGCGACGAGGTGCTTGCAACCTTCATTCCGCCAGTCTTACCCACTTCATCTGCTAGCCTTCTCATTCATCTGTGCAGCGAAGTGGTGCTAACAGCCCGTTGTAATCCATATGCCCAGCCAAGAGGTGCTAACGACCCTCAAACCTTTCCCCAGTTACACTCACCTCATCTGCTTTCCTTCTAGTCCATCTGCTTAGCGAAGTAGTGCATAGTGGCCTGCATAGTTTCCATCCACCCGGCGAAGCAGTCCATAGTGGCCTGCATAGGAGTAGTTTAGTTTCTGCATCCCAAATCAAACCCTCCGCATTCCATCTGCTTGAAAGGACTTCAATCTCAAGTCCTACCTCGAAAATAAACTCCACCTTACTAAGTTCCTTTGAGATTCGATACTTGGGGATTCACTCCCACATTTTATATTACTTGAACGATCGGTACACTGTAGTTTTGTGTCACAGTCTCGCTACCACCTATAGCGGTGTGCTAGATTTGCGCATCAAAGGGTCTTCAGCCATTATGAGCTTAATGATAAATTCCTAAGATCTCTAACTAAAGATTGGGATACAAAAACCTGTGTTATCAGGGAAGGGGGAAAGCTAGGTAAGTCTCTTCCCCACACTCTGTATGGAAAGCTGCTCTCTTATGAGATGCAGCTATCTGCAAGAAAGGAGGAGGAAGCCACTACCAAGACTCATGCAAAGGAGAGATATGTGGCTCTCAAAGCTGAAAGCTCTAAGAAGAGCAAAGAAAGAATGCCTTCTCCACTAAGAAGGGCTGCTGACTCAGAAAACTCTGAGCCCAGCACATCTGATAGCAACTCAACAGATGAGGAATTTGATGCCTTCTCTAGGCACATCAAGAAGATGATGAAGAGGAAGCAATGGAAGAACAGACCTTCGTCCTCTTCACACCCCAACTAGAAACACAACAAATCTGGAAGGTTGCACCCCAAGAGTGAAAGGTATGAAACTAAACCCAGTAAACATGTTTCAACTAATGTTATATGTTATTGCTGCAGCAAACCTGGACATGTCATTGCAGACTATCCAGTCAAGAGAAAGGAAAGAGGTGATAAGAACCGACATTACCACAAGGGCAGGAAAGGTGAAAAAACCTTCCTGGCAAAGATGGAAAGGAGCTGGTGTGAATTGATAGATAACATTTAGGTAAATTATTTCTCCAAATTCTACGAACTATAGGCAAGAGCACCAATCGTTCATAGCATAGGATATTTAAGAATAAATATCAAGTGTCGTATTCCACGGGTCTGTTGATTACTTCTACGCATGCAAATTTATATTATTTTATCGGAAATAAAATAGGGTTTTGAAAATAATTAAAGAACGAAAACATTTGATCGAGAATCCTTCTTAAGTAAAATATTTCGTAAATCTAGAATTCATAAGAAATTGGTTTAGACAAAACTTGACCGTGGAGGTTCCCAAAATATGGTAGAGCCTATCTCGAGAGAACTACCACCTAACCTTAGGTTGATCGATTAAGACCCCTCGGCCAGTCGAAACCCCTAAGCTTGCTTTATGCGGTGAGCCCCACTATTGGACTTGACTCCAATCCAGAAAATTTGTGTCACCCTCTCTTGAGGAATGCATGCAACTCTTTCTACCGATGAGCAATTTACACATATTTACGGATCTCTCGATCAACTAAAATACGGAGCAAAACTTGATTATCATACCCTAGAAATATGAAACCAATAATTGGACATCAATGGTAAATCCTATTTTCCAAATCCAAACTATGAATAAAAGATTATGAAATACAAAAGCTTAGGAAATCATCTGATCAAATGCTCTAAAATTAGTTAAACATGATTTAAAAAGAAGAACATTTTTATTTCTAAGAAAAGAAATAACACTTACAAGAAATAAAATTTTAAACTAAGAATTAAAAAGTGCAAGAAAAAAGTAAACTGCATAAATAAAATTACACTAATAAAATGCAGGAAAACTAAGCTAAGAATGATCCAATCGAAGCATGGACTGGATCACCAGCTTCAAGGCAGCAGCAGGAATTTATAAGCAAAAGTTATGGAAGTCACGCCCGTGGCCTAGGGTGTGTAATGTACGGAACCGGCGTCTTGAAAGCCCGAGAACGTTGGGAGCAAAACTGCCAAATTTCATCAATTTGGAGTACACGCCCCCTGGCCACGCCCGTGACCATGGGCGTGTCTTGACCGAGACAGAGAACGACTGAAAACGGCGGGAACGAGAGTAATTCTGGCAGTTGCGGGAGAAGTTACGCCCCTGGGTCACGCCCGTGGCCTGAAGATCACGCCCGTGACAGGGGGGCGTGTAAGCTGGAAACATACTGCGGCGAAACTGCTTGTATTGAATGCTTGTCGGGTGAGTCACACCCGTGGCCTGAAGGTCACGCCCGTGGCCTGAAAGTCACGCCTGTGGCCTGAAGGCCACGCCCGTGACAGGGGCGTGCAATAATAAATCTATGTGGCAGGCTTTTATGGAGGCTGGAGGCTGAACATGGCCGTGACACTATTCACGACCGTGATAGGGGGGCGTGTAAGCTTGAACATGGCCATGACTTGGGGTCACGCCCGTGATAGGGGGCGTGTACTGAGGAATTTTGTAGATTTGTTCCAGAATTTTTCCTGAACACGACTGTGTGTGAAAGTGGAGTGTTTTAGTTCTTATTCTTCTTATTAAAAGATCTTGTTTAAGCTTTACTTCCAAAATAATGATATATAAATATATAAGAGTGCTGATTGCTATAGGAGTAATATACACAAACAGTTGAAGTGCATAAATAATAAACAGCAAAAGAAATAAAGAAAACAAACAAGAAGCACAATCTAGATGACACAAGATATATAGTAGTTCCCCTCAACTGGGTACATCTACTCTTGCACCCACTGGTAGGAATCCACTATGCGGTTGTTCATAAGGTGCCCTCACACCAGGTGAGCTGTTGATAAGGTGCTCTAACCAAACTGCAGGTTTTTGCTAAGGTGCCCTGTCACCGAGATTAACTTTTGAAGGGAGTTATAACCCTGTACAAGAGAGGAAGGAAAAAGAGTAATGAAAAATAGAAAATATAATGTTCTTCTCTGTATGAGAAGACTCTTGAAGATCCTGATATGGTGTTGAATGGATCTGAATATTATGTTGAAGAGCTCCCCCTGTCTGATATAGAAGGATGACAGTTCTGGAGGTCTCTCCTTTTGATTGTACACAATTTCTTTCCTTTTGTGCAGTGATGATCCTGAGCAAGTAGTTGTGATTTGTGTCTCAGGATGTATGTAATCTGCAGGAAAGTGTTAGCAAAGAAAAGAATAGATTTTGCTCTCTGTGTTTCTGTCGTGTGTGTACTACATCTCTCTTTCTTTCTCCTTTTTCTTCTTCTTTATAATCTGAGGACCCTTGCCCTTAATTTGAATTCTTCTCTCGGGAAGAAGGAAAGAGCTTAGGTCTCCATCAATGATTTGACTCCTCGAGAAGATAACCTATCGTTTCTGTTCATTAAAGCTGATCTGCAACGGCTATAGTATTTATTGATCTGCAACGGCTAAGTTAAATATTATAAGGAAAGATAACAGAGTAAAACAATATTAGTCGAGCTCTGGCTAGAATTTGTCGAGCACTGAACGGCATTTGTCGAGCGCCTTTCTGAAGATTTGTCGAGCGCCTTTCTGAAGTGCTGAGCAATTGTCTTCACTTGTCGACCGCTGAGACTGGCTGGATTGAGTTTGTCGAGCGTCGTTCGCTATTTGTCGAACGCTGTTCTGATGAATATTTGTCGAGCGCTGTTTGGCTATTTGTCGAGCGCCGTTCGACATTTGTCGAACGTAGAGAACTTATATTATTTGCTTAAGTATACTCTCCGATTCGATCGCATCATATTTAATTTGTGTTAATTTAGATTGATCTAAATTATTAGATTTAACAAAAGGATGGATCCTAACTCAAATCAAAAGCTATGGTTCCAACAATCGCCCCCTATTTGAGTTGGGATCAAATCAAAACTAGTGACCTGGTAATCTTAAAATGGCTTTTAGAATTTTCAGTTGCAGCAGCTCATTTCTTGAAGTTAAAATATTTAATTTCAGCCTATTTAAAATTTTAATTGCAGCAACCTTTATACAGATTTAAGTCTTGTTTGAGATTTGTGTTTCTCATTTTCTCTCTCACTTGGTTTTAGTTTTCAATTTTCTTCTGTAGACTCTTTAAATTATTTTATTTAAGCAACTCATTTGATCTAGATTTGAGTTAATATGTTTTTAATATCTTGAATTGCTACAGCTATTAATGGATTTTAAGGAATGCTTTAGATTATAAAAACATTGCAGACATTTTCTTTCTCATAGAATCCCCTTATCAGAAGAGACTCACACTCAGTGCTATGATCAATACTGATCAATGCAGCTACAGTAGAATGCTCAAACTGACTTGGAGAAGTCTGTAAGAATACAAAGTTGTCTTAATCATAGTTTTTATGATGAAAACAATCCATGTAAATTTTAGATTTGCTGTTTGAATTGGGATGGAGTTTAATGGTGAGAAACTTATTAATTAGAAAACTTCTTTGAATTTTATTAGAGTTGAAAGGTTTAGCATATATTAGCCTTTTTATTTCATTAAAATATAAATTTGATTTTTTAAGAATTTGTTCAAACCTTTTGGCTTGCATTTTGAGATTTCTCCCATTAGTTGTGCTTGCCCTGAAAGATTTGGTTAAAGTTTTTATTTCTGTTATTTCTTTTAAGATTTCTTTTTCAGAAATGGTTATTTTAAAATTAGATTTGAAAGTAATAGAGGTAGAGTTGGGAGTTAATTTTACCTCATTTACCTTTTCTGATTTAGCTTCTGCATCGGGGATTTGATGTGAACCACCATATATGGCCAACATGCAGAAAGCTCTAGCTCTAAGTTCTTCTTCTTCTTCTTCTTCACTTAGGTTTGTTGATGGTTCTGCATCAAAAATACAATTAGTTGAAGAGATGAAAGAAGGTTTATTTACCATCCTGGAGAGGGAGGTCCAGATTCCTCTTGCAGAGGTGCAGTCTTCAAGCTTTTGAAGAATGTCTTTTGACACTGACTGAGCCAAGATCTGCATGGCTTTGGCATCTGCTTCTGAGGATGGAGAAAGTTCTGTAGATGGGGAAGGTTCTTTATGTTTATCAGTCCGCCCATCATCAGTACCAGCTTTGAATTTATCTGGCTTCATTTTGCAAACACGGGCAGTGACATCAGTTTCTCTGTTGCCACATTTTATTTCAGTAGTTTTCTTTGAAGAAGATATATCAGCGCCAACATAAACAGGCCCTGTCAAGATAGATTTGTAAATTTCTTCATCTATGGCATTCATATATAACTTAATTCTAACTTGCCATAAAGAAAAATTATCCAAATTAAGTATAGGTGGATCTGAAAACAGAAGTTTTACTTGTATCATTAAATAAAAACTTTTTAGAGCAAATTTAAGAACTAAGTGAACTTTGTGATTTCAGGTGTTAACCTGTGTGACAAATCAACTTCTCTAATACTAATTGAAACAGAAGTTTTTAATTTTGAAAGTATTAGATGCTAGAAATTGAAATGGTAAAATCAACACCCTCTGATACCAATTGAAAGTGGAGTGTTTTAGTTCTTATTCTTCTTATTAAAAGATCTTGTTTAAGTTTTACTTCCAAAATAATGATATATAAATATATAAGAGTGCTGATTGCTGTAGGAGTAATATACACAAACAGTTGAAGTGCATAAATAATAAACAGCAAAAGAAATAAAGCAAACAAACAAGAAGCACAATCCAGATGACACAAGATATATAGTAGTTCCCCTCAACTGGGTACATCTACTCTTCCACCCACTGGTAGGAATCCACTATGAGGTTGTTGATAAGGTGCCCTCACACCAGGTGAGCTGTTGATAAGGTGCTCTAACCAAACTGCAGGTTTTTGCTAAGGTGCCCTGTCACCGAGATTAACTTTTGAAGGGAGTTATAACCCTGTACAAGAGAGGAAGGAAAAAGAGTAATGAAAAACAAAAAATATAATGTTCTTCTCTGTATGAGAAGACTCTTGAAGATCCTGATATGGTGTTGAATGGATCTGAATATTATGTTGAAGAGCTCCCCCTGTCTGATATAGAAGGATGACAGTTCTGGAGGTCTCTCCTTTTGATTGTACACAGTTTCTTTCCTTTTGTGCAGTGATGATCCTGAGCAAGTAGTTGTGATTTGTGTCTCAGGATGTATGTAATCTGCAGGAAAGTGTTAGCAAAGAAAAGAATAGATTTTGCTCTCTGTGTTTCTGTCGTGTGTGTACTACATCTCTCTTTCTTTCTCCTTTTTCTTCTTCTTTATAATCTGAGGACCCTTGCCCTTAATTTGAATTCTTCTCTCGGGAAGAAGGAAAGAGCTTAGGTCTCCATCAATGATTTGACTCCTCGAGAAGATAACCTGCCATTTCTGTTCATTAAAGCTGATCTGCAATGGCTATAGTATTTATTGATCTGCAACGGCTAAGTTAAATATTATAAAGAAAGATAGCAGAGTAAAACAATATTAGTCGAGCTCTGGCTAGAATTTGTCGAGCACTGAACGACATTTGTCGAGCGCTTTTCTGAAGATTTGTCGAGCGCCTTTCTGAAGTGCTGAGCAATTGTCTTCACTTGTCGACCGCTGAGACTGGCTGGATTGAGTTTGTCGAGCGCCGTTCGCTATTTGTCGAACGCTGTTCTGATGAATATTTGTCGAGCGCTGTCTGGCTATTTGTCGAGCGCCGTTCGACATTTGTCGAACGTAGAGAACTTATATTATTTGCTTAAGTATACTCTCCGATTTGATCGCATCATATTTAATTTGTGTTAATTTAGATTGATCTAAATTATTTGATTTATCAAAAGGATGGATCCTAACTCAAATCAAAAGATACGGTTCCAACAGTGTGCTTGAATTTGCTACTAGCAACCCCAGATTACCTGAAAATACAAAACAAAGTAAATTAGATATATATTAAACTAAAATTATATAAAAACTAATTAATTAATACTAAAATATTTTTTAAAAATAACTATAAATAATGTACTATCAAATACCCCATACGTATGAGAAGAATTTATAGGACATTCAAAAAGATTTACTTCTAATTATGTACTCCAAATTTTATAAGACTCATATCAAAATAAGTTAAGAACTTAAATTCAGATTTATAAGAAATAATTAATAATTCATAAATTGAAATGAGTAGAATAAATATTAGTTTCAAAATTCTCTAACTAAATCTTCATAAACAAAATTGCATTGAATTAAGTAAAATAATCCAAGATTAAAATTATAGAAACTTTAAAATCATGGAAAACTTTTAGAAAACTACAAATTATTAACTATGCTCTCTCAAAAATATCTTGGATAAGCAAATGAACTTGGCAAATTGTGGTAAAATTGGCATTGAAGAAGTTACTTTGTATTTAGGAAATGATGAATTTTATTCTCTCATTTCCATCTTTTTTTTAAATGTCTTTTTTTATATCCCAAATGTATATGTTTAGGAGTGATGAATTTTATCCTCTCATCTCCATGCCATATAATCTTTTACTAATTTGGGTGCATATGTTTAGGAATGATGAATTTTATCCTCTCATTCCATGATATATGATCTTTTCAAATTTTTTTTTTGCCAAATAAAGTGTTAAAAAGAAAGGTGGGGGAAGGGCTAGGGTTTAAAGGCTACAAAAAAATTCCAAAGATATATTTTAAGTGCATATAAAACAATTTGAGCAATCTTTAAGAAACCATGAGTTAAAATTAATATAAGTAAAATCTAGAGATATTTAACACAATTTCTATAAAATTGAATTATGATATTTTAAGAAGAGAAAATAAAACTAAGAAATATTCTAAACAAATCAAGATAATGAAAAACTCATTAAATCAAATTCATCTCAAAATTAAATCTAACATATTTTGAAGAGAAATATAAGATTAAAAATACATAAAAAGAAAACTCTTTAAAAAGCCTATAAAGTCAACTCATAATTAAAATTAATTTTGAATAAATGAAGTTTGGAGAAATTTAATATTACAAAATATATTTTATTAGAATTTTGGATTTATTTTATTAAAACAAAACATAATTTTTTTAAATTCTTGGACTTCCCAAGGGCAACCCAATGAAGGGCTTGCAAGGTACTAGCCGGTTTTGTGGGATGAAAGCCCAACACGACCCTTTCACAAGAAATAATTTTTAATTTTTTTGGTATTTTAATTTGCATACAAGGAAAATAAGACACAAAAGACATAAAAATTTAAAAGAAAACATTTTTTGAATTGTGTAATTTTCATAACAAAATCGAAAATAAGGAAAGAAAAACAATTTTTTTTATAATTTTGAAAAAGATTTTCTATTTTTTTTGGATTTTTAATAAAAACAGAAAATAAGAGAATACACCCCCATACTTAAAAATAAACATTGTCCCCAATGTTTATAAGCCAAGTAAGAGGGTAAAGTAAATAAAATGCTGAAAAAGTAAATTGCAAGAAAAATAAAGATAAGCAAGGGGTGCCTCCCAAGAGCTCTTTCTTTTTTACGTCTTTAAGCTAGACGGTTATTGTTAGGAAAGAGGAAAATAAAAATAAAGGTACACAGGCAACTCCCTTAATTCACGATCAGGTGAGCATGCCGAAATCCGTTGCCTGACGACTCCTCCGCTATACTCTTGACTCTTTTGTTGTCTGTTAGCTCGAAATTGTGAATCCAAATTACCTATACATATCTTAGGTAATTTTGATTGCTGAAGATGAGCGACAAATGGATCGGTAAAGACGTTTGGTTGCAACGGCTCATCCTGGACATGAAAATCATTATTATCAAAAGAATAAAAAATTAGCGAGTCAGGAAAATTTTCACAAGGAGTTTCTTGTGAAAATACATGATTAAGCGCCAGTTGTTTATTTTCAAAAATAAAAGTGTTATTTGAAAAATCAACACCAAGTGGAAAACATTCATGAGACACAATTTCATCATGAATTATAATTTCATGAGAAATTGAAGAAAGGGCGGGCGAAGAAGAAGAAGAAGAAAAATTTTCGTTTTCTAATTCGCCCTGTGTCTCCATGACTTTGTGAAATTCTTGGTACAATTGTTCTTCTTGATCTTGAGAATAATTATTTAAATTTGGAGAAAAAGTCGGAAAAATTTCAAGATCAGAAGAAGAACAAATTTGTGGAAAAGGCAAGGAATGCAAATCATGATTGAAGGAATTTCCTTCTTCGCACTGAAAACTATCCGGGTGACCTTGCCACCATGAATAATCAACATCAGAGCAAGAAGGAAATTCACTCAAATCATTATTTAAAGAAAAATTATTTTCATTATAAAAATTATTATTTTCATTATAAAAATTATATTGATTTTCATTAGAAAATTTTTGAAATGAAAAATAACATTCCTCACTAGAATGATGACCCCCCAAAAAATGACAAATAATGTGGCGCATTCGTGCGTCTTCCAAATGATTGACTTTATTTTGAAACTCGACAACTTTTGCGGCCAATTGCGATAACATCATTTTGTGAATAAAGAAAAATTTACAACCGTCACTTAATAGAATGAAATTTAAATATAAAGCAAAAAGAGAAATGGGGGCGGAGAAAGAGATTGATATGTAATAAAATTCACGCTTTCAAAATATCAATAAAAATATGTCCCCGACAACGACGCCAAAAACTTGATAGATAAAATTTAGGTAAATTATTTCTCCAAATTTTACGAACTATAGGCAAGAGCACCTATCGTTCATAGCATAGGATATTTAAGAATATATATCAAGTGTCGTATTCCACGGGTCTGTTGATTACTTCTACTCACGCAAATTTATATTATTTTATCGGAAATAAAATAGGGTTTTGAAAATAATTAAAGAACGAAAACATTTGATCGAGAATCCTTCTTAAGTAAAATATTTCGTAAATCTAGAATTCATAAGAAATTGGTTTAGACAAAACTTGACCGTGGAGGTTCCCAAAATATGGCAGAGCGTCTCTCGAGAGAACTACCACCTAACCTTAGGTTGATCGATTAAGACCCCTCGGCCAGTCGAAACCCCTAAGCTTGCTTTATGCGGTGAGCCCCACTATTAGACTTGACTCCAATCCGGAAAATTTGTGTCACCCTCTCTCGAGGAATTGATGCTACTCTTTCTACCGATGAGCGATCTACACATTTTTACGGATCTCTCGATCAACTAAAATACGGATCAAAACTTGATTATCATACCCTAGAAATATGAAACCAATAATTGGACATCAACGGTAAATCCTTGTTTCCAAATCCAAACTATGAATAAAAGATTATGAAATACAAAAGCTTGGGAAATCATCCGATCAAATGCTATAAAATTAGTTAAACATGATTTAAAAAGAAGAACATTTTTTATTTCTAAGAAAAGAAATAACACTTACAAGAAATAAAATTCTAAACTAAGAATTAAAAAGTGCAAGACAAAAAGTAAACTGCATATATAAAATTACACTAATAAAATGCAGGAAAACTAAGCTAAGAATAATCCAATCGTAGCATGGACTGGATCGCCAGCTTCAAGGCAGCAACAAGAATTTATAGGCAAAATTATGGAAGTCACGCCCTAGGTCACGCCCATGACCTAGGGCGTGTAATGACGGTACCGGCGTCTTGAAAGCCCGGGAACGTTGGGAGCAAAACCGCCAAATTTCATCAATTTGGAGTACACCCCCCTGGTCACGCCCGTGACCATGGGAGTGTCTTGACCGAGACAAAGAATGGCTGAAAATGACGGGAATGGGAGTATTTCTAGCAGTTGTGGGAGAAGTCACGCTCCTGGGTCACACCCGTGGCCTGAAGGTCACGCCCATGACAGGTGGGCGTGTAAGATGGAAACGTACTGCGACGAAAACTGTTTGTATTGAATGCTTGTCGGGTGAGTCACGCCCGTGGCCTGAAGGTCACGCCCGTGGCCTGAAGGTCAGGCCCGTGATAGGGGGGCGTGTAATAATAAATCTATGTGGCAGGCTTTTCTGGAGGCTAGAGGCTGAACATGGCTGTGACACTAGTCACGCCAGTGACAGGGGGGCGTGTAAGCTTGAACATGGCCATGACTTGGGGTCACGCCCGTGATAGGGGGACGTGTTCTGAGGAATTTTGTAGATTTGTTCCAGAATTTTTCCTGAACATGGCTGTGTGTTTGAATTTGCTACTAGCAGCCCCAGATTACCTGAAAATACAAAACAAAGTAAATTAGATATATATTAAACTAAAGTTATATAAAAACTAATTAATTACAACGAAAATATTATATAAAAATAACTATAAATAATGTACTATCATGAATCTGAATCTTCATCCTCTGATTCTGATGAAGAAGAAGCCTATATATGGCTATTGGCAGCAGCTGAGGATGATGACTATCCAGCTGCAAGGATTGGCATCAGGGCCCCTCTGTCACCCTCAGACAGTGACATAGAGGAGGATGAAGATGTCAAAGATTGTTGTGCCTTGATGTCCATATCTGAAGGTGAAAATAGTCAGGACAATTCTGATCCTGAACATGCACTAATTCATTCCATTTCTTCTTCTGATTATGAGTCTGTTCCAGAATCTGAAGCATGCTCATCAAATGATGAAAGTGGTTCAGAATCTGAAGTGGATGTCAATCAATTTATTGACAAGTATGGTGCTCTTTTGGAAGATCTGAAAAGAGCAAGAAGCAAGCTAAGAGGCAAGCTATATAAATTGCTTCCCTTCAGCGGACAAAGCCTGAATGCACTGAGTCAGCTACCCAAATGGCTCAGATAAGTAGGGAAATTAGTCATTTGAAGGGAATAATAATATTCTAATTATGCACCATAAGCCAAAATAATAAGGTCATTAAGGACCTTGAGGAGAAGCTTCTCAAAGAGAAAAGCTTAGTGGCATAATTCTCTAAACACAAATCCATACTGCCCATCATTGACACCTTCTCCTCCCAAACTAATACGAGAGGGCTGGGTTTCAATAAAGTGGCAGTAGGTGCTGTGAATGGAGGAAAGGGCCAGGCTAAAGCTAAGCCACATACCACCTTTCAAAAGGTGTTACTTCCCTCTAACAGGTATGACCAGGACAGCATGTATGGTCACTGGAAAAATGGAAGCTCTTATAGGAAGGAGAACACTCCTAACTATAACAGGAGAAAGGGCATGGGGATGAGTGCTTTGAAAGCTCTCCATGAGGAAATTCAAATAACCCATCCTGGACCATTTGTATTTGGTACTTCAGCCCCCTCATTCAAGGATAGGGAAGCTGGTTCTTCTAAATCCCATTCAGCAAAACCCATGGCTGTTGTCAGGCCTATAATTAAGTCAAACAACACAGTATCTGATGCCATCAACTCCTGCTTAGCTGCCAAGCTAAGACCAGCTGATCTCATTCATATAAAGTCTACTAAGACTAACTATAGAAAGTCAACATGCCAGGTTATTGCTAATAGGAATAGGAATAATGTTGCTACCTTCTCCTCTGAACATAAGCATGTTGATGCTCCTTCCACCTCAAAGAGTGTTCAGAAAAGAAGGTACAACATCTACGAATATTGGTGATGTGGTAAAGGGGGAAACTTTTCTATAGATTGTTGGCACAACACTAGTGTGCCTAATGCAAAGAGGAGCTTTCCTGCAAAGGTTGCAGTGGGTGAAAGAGTGTCTGCTTATGCTGACAAGAACCTAGGACCCAAAAACAATTAGTCTCCTAAGGGAAAATGAATTGCATTTTGTAGGAGAGTTCATGTGACGTCCTAAGGGAAATATGGTATTTTGACAGTGGGTGCTCAAGGCACATGACAGGAACAAGGAGTCTTCTACAAGATTACACTCCTGTGAAGAATGGGCCTAAAGTTATCTTTGGAGTTTCTGAAAAGGGAGTCAACAAAGGATATGGTATGATCTCCAATGGCATAGTTTCAATAACAAGGGTAGCTTATGTTGAAGTGTTCAACACAACCTTGAAAGCATAAGTCAACTATGTGACTTGGGCTATGTCATTGAATTCCACAATGACAAATGCTTGATCAAAAAGTAAATTGACTTAAAGATCATTCTCTCAGGCACTACGAGTGGGAATATTTATTGCTTAGATTTTATTTGCAAAAGTTCTTTATCTCCAATATGTTTAGTAGCTAATGAGAGTGAATCCCTTTGTGTTCAATGGCACAAGAGACTTGCCCACATTAACTACAAGACAATGTATATACTATTTTCTAAAAACCTTTTTAGGAATAGTCCAAATTTGAAATGTGTTAAAAGTGGTCCTTGTCATGCATGCCAAATGGGCAAGCAAACTAGGGCCACTTTTAAAAGCATTGGCTCTAAAGACACTGAAAGATGTCTATATATGTTGCATATGGACTTGTTTGGTCCCTTGCCCATTCAGAGCCTAGGTTGAAAGTTGTATACTATAGTGATTGTTGATGATCACTCAAAATATACATGGGTATTCTTTCTTAAGAAGAAATCTGATAGTTTAGATATCTTAATAAACTATGTCAAGGCAATACAGAATGAACTACAATGTAATGTGGTCAAAACAAGAACTGACCATGGTACAAAATTTCAATCTGGAGCCATGACAAAATTTTGTTAAGAATTTGGTATCACCCAAGAGTTTTCCTCCCCAGAAACTCCACAACAAAATGGTGTGGCTGAGAGGAGGAATAGGACCTTGATAGAAGCTGGGAGAACATTGCTTAGCGACTCCTCACTCCCAGAATACTTCTGGGCTGAGGCAGTCAATACTGCTTGTTATGTTCTCAATAGAGATTCCATCAATAAGGCCCTTGGAAAAAACCCCTATGAGATTCTGAAAGGCAAACAACCAACAATTTCATATTTTAAAATCTTTGGTTGCAAATGCTATATTTTAAATAATGGAAAATACCAACTAACAAAGTTTGCTGAAAAATGCAATGTTGGTGTTCTTGTTGGATATAGCTCACATAGTAAAGCCTATAGAGTATTCAACAAGAAGACTCATGTTGTTGAGGAATCTATACATGTTGTCTTTGATGAGACCAACCTACTTTATTAGGGCTGGTTCAGTTCTCCTATTTTGACAAGTAATGATATGAAGATGCAAGAAATGTCTATCCAAGACATACCCAACACCAGCAGAATAAATTCGGAGGTTAAAATACGTGAAGATGAAGATCAATAGGATGCTGAAGAACCTGCTACTCCAGAAGTAGAGCTGCTGAATGATGTCAGATTTCCTGCAGCAACCAGAAATCTGAGGGATCATCCAAGGAACCTGATAATTGGATATGAGAACCAAGGGGTGATCACCAGAAGCAGGGCTCATAATGAATCTCTATTCCTGAGCTTTCTATCTCAGGTAGATCCCAAGAAGTTTGAGGAAGCTAATAAAGATACCTTCTGGATTCAAGCAATGCAAGAAGAGCTTCATCAATTCAAAAGGTGCAAGGTATGGAAGTTGGTGCCAAAACCTCAAGGACACAATATAATTGGCACCAAGTGGATTTACAGGAACAAGCTAGATGAGAATGACATCATCATCAAGAATAAGACTAGACTGGTAGCCAAGGGATATAGGCAAGAAGAAGGTATTGACATTGATCAAACCTTTGCCCAGTTGCAAGGTTAGAGGCGATTAGATTATTCCTTGCCTATGCTGCCCACAAGGGGTTCAAAGTATACCAGATGGATGTCAAGCCAGCCTTTCTAAATGGAGATTTGAAAGAGAAGGTATATGCAGAACAACCATCAGGTTTTGTACATCCAACTCTTAGCTCCCATGTTTATTTTCTTAGGAAAGCATTATATGGTCTAAAGCAATCCCCTAGGGCTTGGTATTAGACCTTGTCTAGCTTTCTCATCAAGAACAAGTTCTTGAGGGAAAAGATAGATAGTACATTGTTTCTTAGGGAAACAAAGGGCAAGTGTCTCCTAGTCCAAATTTATGTTGATGGCATAATTTTTGGGTCTACTGATGACAACCTTTGCAAAAGGTTTGCCAACCTTATTGTTGGGAACAGTGCCCAGCAGTGTTCTTGATTTGAAGAAATGCTCAGCTCAATGTAAGTGCAAGTTGTATTTAATATCATATCTAGTTCATGCTTGTAGAGACCAGACAATATGCCAGGTACTTTAGTTATTTCACTAAGTACAAAATTGTCGAAAAGAATAGGAGATGTCGTCGACAAAGTATGCTTGTCGTCATGATGATGAGAAAAGCAAAGCTGAGACAATGGAGGTTATGGTCGTGATGCACATATCGTTGTGACATCACAATGCCGACATAATATCGGAGAGAAGACATGAGCTGATGAAAAAGCAACATCGAAGATATCAAAGGAAGGAATGTCGTCGAGAAGATGCAGTATCATCGACATCAACTAAGTAGCCTTATCATTGAAAAGGCAATATCCAGAAGTATCATCGATATCGGCGTAAAGGAGAGCTGATGTCAAAGAGGCAAGGGAAGCTGCTATGAATAAATCATTTCCTGAAGAAGTGACTATCGACGTAATGAACATGTCGTCGAGATAATATAGTAATTACGACGACAGTATGCAAGAAAGAAGATCATAACGACACATTCAGATATAGCATATCGTTGTATATGCAGAAACGCTAGGATATCTCGCATCGTCGAGATGTCAGCGTCAGAGGCAGAAGCAAGAAGACTTGAAGATCTACCAAGGTCTAAGTCAACGACAAAGTCTGACGTCGAGATGCTGTCTGTATCGTCATAAAGCTGGGAACACCAATGAGACAGAATTCAAATGTTGCGGATGCGCTGACATGCATTTAATGCCGCCGCCTGATTGTCGAATCAGCGCGTGCTCTTAAGGAATGGAGCGTCTGACAGTAAAGGACATCATATGTGATCGTTAAGCGGCTCATCCGTCCTATAAAAGGGAATAGTGATGCCCTAGAAAGTGGCCTTCCCTCAAGAGAAGAAAAGCAGTCGTTCTCGTTCTCACTCAAATCTTGGAACGAAAAGAATCCCGCAGAGCATTTCAATCAAACAGTTATAGATGCGGTGAAGAAGAAGAAGAAGAGAACAACGATTACTATCTGGTGTTCTCTAAAGTTTTAGTCATCTCCATTGACTGATAAGAAGCCGATCAACATCAGGCAAAAGAAGAAGGGCTGAAGAAGATCCAGTGCTGAAAAAGACAAATCAAGAAGCATCTTCTTCAAGTCAAGTTGCCGATATCCATCAGGCAGTAGAGCATATTGTAAATCTCTCTTATAAGTCTTGCGGGCCAGGGCAGAGGCTAGACTTGCGGGTCTGAGCTAGGTAGGGCTTGAGGGCCTGAGTGTCGAGCTTAAGGGCTCGGGTGCAGTAGGGGCTTACGGGCTTAGCCTGTAGGACTTGCGGGTCCGTGTGGTAAGGCTTGTGGGCCTAAAGTTTTTGCGGAGTTTGCCGAGCCTAGCACACTGCTAGGTAGGCGCAGAGGGAAAGAGGACTACTCAAGATACCATATCTTGAGGAACCTCTATAAGTTCTTGTGTGTTTTTTGTGTTGTGCTTTACTAATCTATAGATCTATTAACCAGAAAATAAGAACACATAAAGGGGATAAATAATTTGAAAACCCTATTCCCCCCCCCCCCCCCTCTAGGTGATAAGTTGACACCCAATAACTAACAAGTGGTATCAAAGCGAGGTTGTTCAAAGAAAAGCTTAACAGCTTGAACAGATCTGCTCTTGGGTGTATCAAATCAACTGATCATCATATCCTAACTCTATGGCGAAAGTCAAAGGATCTGACATCAGGAAGTTCAGATCCTTAAGTGCAAGCAGTTGGAACTCTTCTCACAATAAAGAAGAAAGAAGTATAGGACTCAGAGCACCCTTGACTATTTCAGACAATGAATCTGAAGATGAAGAATGCTTTGTAGTCAGAAGAAGAATAAGAGCACCCTTGACTCTCACAGACCGTGACTTTGAGGATGAGGAAGTCTACGGGTTGATGGCTCTATCAGATGAAGAAAATCATGATGAATCACATTATGTTCAGGTATGCATCACTCACACTCCTTTACTACCTGCTTCAATTAAGAAAACCAAGAGTGGATCAGATGATTTCTCATCTTCAGAAGATGATGCAGAAGACAGCTCATCATGCAACAATAAGAACCATGCTGATCTAATAGAGCAGTTTGGTGATATCTTGGGAGCTCTGAGAAAGATCAAGAAGCTTGTTAGGAAGCAAGCTAAGGAGCTGGAATCACTCAGACCCATTAAGACTGAGATGAATAAGGAAATGGGAATGTCCCACAATGAGGGCACCAACTCCTGTGAGCTCAAGAAAATCATAGACAATCTTTATGATGAAAGAAGCCAAAGGGAAGAACTTATCAAGAAACTTGAGAATGATCTTCTTAAGGAAAGAAGCTTGGTGGCTCAATTCTCTATGCCCAAAACTATACTGCCCATCATTGACACCTTCTCCTCCTATGGAAATAAGAGGGGATTGGGTTTCAATGAAGGGGCGGTAGATGCTGGGAATAGAGAAAGGGGAAAAACTAATGCAGAGCCTCATACCACCTTTCAGAAGGTATTGCTTCCCTCTAATAAGTATGATCAGGACAGTGTCCATGGTCACTGGATGAATGGAAGCTCCATTAGTCTGGGAAATGCTCCTGACTATGGGAAGAGAAAGGGCATGGAGATGAGTGCATTAAAGGCTCCCCATGAGGAAATCCAAATGGCCCATCATGGACCATTTATGCTTGGTGCCCCAGCCCCCACACTCAAGGGTAAGGAAGCAACAGGTACCCAATCTCTCCCAGCAAAGAAGCAGGCTGATAGCCCCAGTATAATAAATCCTCACTTGATCATATCTGATGCCATCAACACCATATCAGCTACCAAGCTGACATTTGATGCTAACAAACAGATAAAGTCAAGAAGAAATAATTATGCTAGAGCAGCTAGTCAGCTCTTGGCTGAGAGAGATAGGAAGAATGTTGTTGCCTTCTCTACTGAACATAAGCATTGTAATTCCCCACCCACTTCAAAAATTGTTCAGAAAAGAAGGTACAACGTCCATGAATGTTGGTGCTGTGGCAAAGTAGAACACTTTGCCATTGACTGTTGGAACAACCCTAGTGTGCCTAGTGAAAAGGAGAGACCTCCTGGAAGGGCTGAGGTGAGTAGAAGAATTCCTTATTATACTAACAAGAACCTAGGACCCAAGTCACCTTGGGTTCCTAAGGGATATTAAATCTTTTTTGCAGGGAAGTCCATTTAGCCAATAAAAAGCAAACAAGGCTAATGGACAATAAGTGCTCCAGGCTCAACTCTGGACTAAGAAAAACCTCACCACATGCCAAGATGCACTGGTCAAGGGGGAGCTAAAAATAAAGATAAGTGGACATCTCATCAAGGGGGAGCCACTAGCTCAAGAAGATATAAAAGCGAAGGTGAAGGTAACTATTTTGATGTTCAATACATAACCTCATTCTTATCACTTTGTTTAAGGTCATTTGTACTTAAGTAAGCAAAAGCTATCACTCAAGGAACACATATGTATGGCACTGCTACAGAATTGCACTGATCATACAAAAGAGTGAAAAAGAACAATATCGTTTTGAACACAAAACTATATCGTCGAAATGATGATTGGTATCGTCGAAATGATGATTGGTATCGTCGGAATGAGTCCTCGACATCAAACTTGAGTCACGACGATACCTAATCATCAATGGATTCTTAAATAAACCTGAGCTTAACCAATCATTATAGCTAAACTCGAGTTAATCAGCCATTTAACAAATGACACTTCATCTTCCAACTCGGAAACTATAAATAAGGCAGATGTCTTAAGGTTGAAACACTTTCTACACTAGCCCTAAAAAGAAGTCGTGCTCTCTACGCCTTTGAAGAGTGAACGAGTCGACTGAACTAGAATCCTCTCCTATCAAGTAAGAAATGGCGCCAAAGAAGGAAGGATTCCTCTTTGAAGGAAGTGAACTGGTGAGGAATGGTTTCGTGGAAGGACCAAAAGAGATTCAAAATGTTATCAAGCTATTGGATGTCGTCGGTCTGGAATTTGCTCTCTCCAAACCAATAGTGATACTCAAAAGAGAAGTGATGGAGTTCTACTCTAACGCCAAGGGTGGCTCAAAAGGAACATCTGTGAAAAGAGTAATCAATGGGATAAAGGTCAAAGTGAATCCTAAGAGACTGGCCAGGGCACTTCAGTTGCCGGCCTTTGCCAAGGGGGAGGAAGATGAAAAGGTCACCCAGGAAGACCTCAACAAAGCTCTGGAATGGTGTGGACACTCCAGGAAGACCCATGGGTCCCTGGAAAGGAAGAGCTTTAATCAACAAGGAAAACTTGTGGTAGATATAGTAGGTAATGCCCTCCTCTGCAAAGTAGGGTCGCATTATAGGATATCCAAGCCCATGTTCGAGATAATGGCAAGGATAATCCTAAGTAAAAAGACCAACTGGGGTCAGCAAATTTTCAAGAGGATACAAGAAAGCTTTCAAGCTCCAAATCTGGGAAGAATTCTATCACAATATTTTCTGCTATCCTACCCTGAAGCTTTAACAAAAAGTATGGAGTAAAAATTCATCACATGAGAAGGATGGACATCAAAATCCTTGACAGGTGGGAGAAAACTCTGACTAAGCCTCCCAAGTAGCTGAAGACTGCAGAGGATGTGAAGAGGAAGGCAAAAATATCATCAGAAGAAAGCGAATCAGGCAACAGCTCAGACTCGTCTGACTCTGAGGTGCCTGCAGAGAAAAGAAATATCTCCCCTCAGACCTCTGCCTTAATTCTGGAACTCGGAATTATAGTAACAGCAGGAACTGAACAAGAGGATGCTGAGATTGAGGGGGAGAAGAATGGTGAACTCCCTGCTCAAATCGAAGAAGTGATCAATAAGATCATTGGGGCCGAGGATGCTGTCCATCATGGATCAGTAGACCAAGAGGACCCAAGTAAAGATTTCTAAGAAGAGAAGCTAGAGGATTCTGCTGATGAGACTAACAGAGATCTACCGAGTCAATCACCCATCAGAAAACCTCTATCTCCAATCCTGGAAGGGTATGAAGAAGAGGAACCAGAAGAAGCTAGTTCACCTCCAGAGAATAGACCAGTGGAGTTCTCACTGTTGTCTCAGATAAGAATGCTCCTGGAAGAGCAAAGGCTAAAAATTGAAGGTCATGTTAACTCAGCCATCAGTGAGCTAAGGAGGGAACTATTTGCAGAACAACAAGCCTGAGAAATGATGTGAAGAATCTACAAGAGTATACTGCCAAAGAGACAACCCTTACTCACAAGGGTCTATCTAATTTAGGGGTCAATCAGACTCTGATTGTCAGCAACATAGAAAAGGCCTATATTGCATCCACCAAGAGGATGGCTGAGCACAAAACTAATCTTCAAGAAAGTCTAGATCACCAGAATAAGGATCTAGATAGTCATCTGCTTGAAACCAAGAATTACTTGGAAGCAGGAATCCACATGCTCAAAAACAAGATATTGGCTTCTGAGGAGAATCTCCAAAGGGGGATATCTGATGAAGTCATAAAGGGGGAGAAATCAATAATAACGGTCAGTGGTGAGCATGCAATCTGGACCACAAATGTCATCAGGGAAGCAATGAACCTCCCTCCTCTACATTATGATGAGCCTGCTGAAGAGCAACATACAGATATTCCTGATACTGCCACTGACAAGGGTAAAGAGAAGGAAGCATTGGAGGATGAAGAAATAAAAATGAGGAAGAGAAAGTACAGGGAGGAAATGGAGAAAAAGGATGACTATGAAAGATGGAGTCCCAAGTCCAGAGCCTTCATATTAAAGGCATGGGAGCTGGTGAAGGTAAATAAAGGTGAGAGGTACAAAGTATACAGTCCTCAAGAATGGGCTAAGTATGAAGAGCAAGAAGAAGCAAGGAGAGTTTACAGAAGGGACAAGCAAGCATGCAGAATCCCTGCAGACACTCCTGAGCCTCTAAAGTATCATCCCAAGCCATTTGAATACTTCACCAGACAAGCTGAAAAGGAGCAGGAAGCCAGTGCCAAGAAAGCAAAGGGTGAAGCTGCTATGAGGGCACCAGAGATATAGACGACAAAATCTTTATGGGGCTGAATGTAGAAATGACAAAAATCTTTGAAAACATTTGGCACTATTTATAAATGAAGTAACATTTGTCAAATTCTGTGTTCACTCAAATATTGCCGCATTGTCATTTTTATATGCTTATTTGCTTAAAATGTTAAACCTTTTATATGAGTGGCATTTATCATTGAGTGGCTTATGACTTCTTCAAATAGGGGGAGATTGTTGGGAACCGTGCCCAGCAGTGTTCTTGATTTGAAGAAGTGCTCAGCTCAATGATAAGTGCAAGTTGTATTTAATGTCATATCTAGTTCATGCTTGTAGAGATCAGACAATATGTCAGGTACTTTAGTTATTTCACTAAGTACAAAATCGTCGAAAAGAATAGGAGATATCGTCGACAAAGTATGCTTGTCGTCATGATGATGAGCAAAGCAAAGCTGAGACAATGGAGGTTATCGTCGTGATGCACATATCGTTGTGACATCACAATGCCGACAGAATATCAGAGAGAAGACATGAGCTGATGAAAAAGCAACATCGAAGATATCAAAGGAAGGAATGTCGTCGAGAAGATGTAGTATCGTCGACATCATCTAAGTAGCCTTATCATTGAAAAGGCAATATCCAGAAGTATCTTCGATATATCGGCATTAAGGAGAGTTGATGTCAAAGAGGCTAAGGAAGCTGCTATGAAGACAACATTTCCTGAAGAAGTGACTATCGACGTAATGAACATGTCATCGAGAGAATATAGTAATTACGACGATAGTCTGCAAGAAAGAAGATCACGACGACACAGTTAGATATAGCATATTGTTGTATATACAGAAATGCTAGGATACCTCGCATCGTCGAGATATCAGTGTCAGAGGCAGAAGCAAGAAGACTTGAAGATCTACCAAGGTCTAAGTCAACGATGAAGTCTGTCGTCGAGATGCTGTCTGTATCGTCATAAAGCTGGGAACACCAACGAGACAGAATTCAAATGTTGCGAACGCGCTGTCATGCATTTAATGTCGCCGCCTGATTGTCCAATCAGCGCGTGCTCTTAAGGAATGGGGTGTCTAACAGTAAAGGACATCATATGTGACCGTTAAGTGGCTCATCCGTCCTATAAAAGGGAACATTGATGCCCTAGAAAGTGGTCTTCCCTCAAGAGAAGAAAAGCAGTCGTTCTCGTTCTCACTCAAATCTTAGAACGAAAAGAATCCCGCAGAGCATTTCAATTATAGCTGCGGTGAAGAAGAAAAAGAGAACAAAGATTCCTATCCGGTGTTCTCTAAAGTTTTAGTCATCTCCATTGACTGATAAGAAGCCGGTCAACATCAGGCAAAAGAAGAAGGGCTGAAGAAGATCCAGTGCTGAAAAAGACAAATCAAGAAGCATCTTCTTCAAGTCAAGTTGCCGATCTCCATCAGGCAGTAAAGCATATTGTAAATCTCTCTTGTAAGGCTTGCGGGCCAAGAAAGTGTAAGATCTGGTTTCAAATCTAAGTGTTTAGCTTGAGGGTTGGAGAGCTGTGAGGCTTGAGGGCTAGGGCAGTGGACTTGCGGGTCCAATATTGTTAATCTTGAGGGCTTGAGACCTGTGAAGGCTTGCGGGCCAGGGCAGAGGCTAGACTTGCGGGTCTGAGCTAGGGGTAGGGCTTGAGGGCCTGATTGTCAAGCTTGAGGGCTTGAGACCTGTGAAGGCTTGCGGGCCAGGGCAGAGGCTAGACTTGCGGGTCTGAGCTAGGTAGGGCTTGAGGGCCTGAGTGTCGAGCTTGAGGGCTCGGGTGCAGTAGGGGCTTACGGGCTTTGCCTGTAGGACTTACGGGTCCGTGTTGTAAGGCTTGTGGGCCTAAAGTTTTTGCGGAGTTTGCCGAGCCTAGCACACTGCTAGGTAGGCGCAGAGGGAAAGAGGACTACTCAAGATACCATATCTTGAGGAACCTCTATAAGTTCTTGTGTGTTTTTTGTGTTGTGCTTTACTAATCTATAGATCTATTAACCAGAAAACAAGAACACCTAAAGGGGATAAAATAATTTGAAAAACCTATTCACCCCCCCCCCCCCCCCCCCCCCCCTCTAGGTGATAAGTTGACACCCAATAACTAACACTTATGCAGGGAGAGTTTGAGTGAGAAGTATGGGAGAGCTCAAGTACTTTTAGGCTTCCAAGTGAAACAATTTGATGATGGGATATTCATCTCTCAGACCAAGTACACTAGGGAGCTTATCAAGAAGTTTGGGATGGAATCTGCTTCCACCATGAAAACCCCCATGGGTTCAAATATTTTTTTGGACAAGGATGAGAAGGGAAAACCCTTTGATGAATCCATGTACAGGTGTATAATTGGATCCCTATTGTAGCTGGCTGCTAGTAAACCAGACATTATGTAAGCAACATGTGTTTATGCTAGGTATCAAGCATGCCCTAAGGAATCTCACTACTCAACTGCAAAGAGGATTTTGAGATACCTTAAAGGCAGCCAACATCTTGGCCTTTGGTACTATAAGAACAATGATTTTGAACTAACTGGCTTTTCAGATGCATGTTTTGCAGGACGTAAAGAAGATAGGAAAAGTACAAGTGGAACTTGTCAATTCCTAGGCAGGAGGTTGATCTCTTGGAGTAGCAAGAAGCGGACTAGTGTGGCAATATCCACTGCTGAGTCTGAGTAAATCGTTGCAGGGAGCTGCTATGCACAATTATTATGAATACAACACAAGCTAAAGGACTAAAACCTCAAGTTAAGTAACTCTCCACTGTTTTGTGAATCATCCAGTGCTATTTCTATAGCTAAGAATCCTGTCTCTCATAGCAGGACTAAGCATATAGAAATAAGGTATCACTTTATTAGAGAACATGTAGAATGTAAGGATATCTGCCTTGAACATGTCCCCACTGATAGTCAAGTTGCAGATATATTTACAATGCCATTGAATGAGGCTAAATTTAATGAATTCAAAATTGAGCTAGGAATGTTGAATCTAGAATTGGCTTCAACATTTCATTTTGTCTATCATGTTTGTTATTTTATTCCTTAAGCTTTGCTAGAAGATGGTAATGCTTCGAAACACTTAGTGACGTGATTAGTGATGTAGACAATCCTAATTATAAGGGTTCACTACTAGGCAGTGACTTCAGTTGAGACAATCTCAGCTGAACCGCTGAGACAGCTAAGTCGTCTCAGCAGTTAATTTACCCTATCCCAGTGGTTTATCAGTCAGTCTCAGCGGATCCGCTGAGACGGGCTGTTTAAATAAAATCAAATCCTAATTAAGAACCCAGAGGCATTAACTCAATTAATGTAATAAGATAAATCAATAATTATATAAAGGGTAATATCAAACCTAAAATTAAACTAAAATCTCTATAAATAATGCAATAATAATTATAAGGCTACAACCCTAAACACTGAAGATGCTCCATCTGAGGGTGAGCAAGTAGGATCAACTGGAGAAGAAGGCCAGGAGGCAGATGATGATAATGATGAATATAATGATGTTGCTGATCAAAATGATGATGATGCTAAGCATAATGATGGTGCTGAAAAGATGCTTGATCAGGCTGAGGGGGAGCATACAAAGATCCCTGCTCAGGATATCTCATCCACCCCTGTAGTTGATCCATCCACTCCAATTGAGTGTGATACACTAGTTGCTCAAGAAAAGACCCCACCTCCAGTGATACAACCCTCTACAAGTCAGCCAGCAGTAGTTGTTGAACCACAACAATCAAATGAACTTATTCTAAGTTCAATCAAGATACTGCTTAATGTATAAATTTCATCAATGAAGGAGTATATTTATAAGTCAATTTCAAATGTGAAGGATGAGGTGTTGTCTGAGATCAAAGGACTAAAGGAAGACACTGCCTACCTCAACAAACAGATGACCAAATGGTTTGCTTTGTAGAAAATTCTGTTGTTACTCAGAATACTATACTAAGATCAATGGACAAAAGTCTACAACTCTCAAAGCAAGAAATGAGTTATGTCAAGAATTATGTAAGCAAAATTTATGAGGTAATAGAAAAGGCCTCAAACCATATTGAAGAGTATGTGTGGTCTAAAACAACCACAATGATAGGAGAGGCTGAAAAGATGAAGATTGAACTGAAATCAGATTTAAAAAATGCCTTCCAAACTCTATCTGGGTCTGTAGCAGCAGCTTCCCAAAGTATAGAACATAAAGTATTTGAAGAAGCCAGAAATGGGGAGGAGACCGATGCTGAGACAAACTCTGAGCTGGCCCTCAAGGTTCTGCAAGGAACTAGGATTGCACTGAACCTTCCTCTTTTGGATAATCTGAGAAAGGAGGATTTTGACTTTCAGGATCAAGCCAAAATGGCTCAAGATGCTCAGCTAGCAGCAAGAAGGAAGAGAGAAGTTGTCTTGCTTGCTGAAGAATTCATGTCCAAGAACAAAAAAGAAAAACATGGACATATATTTAAATCTTCATTTAAATCAAATGTGAATTGAAAGATGTATTGACATTTCATCATTTAATGAAATTGATAATAGGCCAATAATAGTCAAGCTTAATATATGTTTTGTATTAATGCTTAATATCTTCGGTGGTGCCTATATTCTGTTAACAATTAATTATTATATTGTCATTATAATTCGACGGATATGACGAGAAGTAACCGACGCAACGTCGATAAGTAATCAATGCAATGTCGATAAGTAATCGATGCAACATCGATAAGTAATTAATGCAACGTCGATAAGTAATCGATGCAACGTCGATAAGTAATCAACGCAACGTAGATATCAGAGTTCAATTCAAAGCTGAGGAAGATTTCAAAGCAACTTCTTTTTGAACTCAGAAGTGCGCCGATAAGAGCAAATGTATTCAACACAGGGTCGAATGTAGACACAGAATTAGAATACTTCCTGGATTCTATTCTAAGGTTCATTCAGACCATATATAAGGAAAGTATTTGAATTCTGAAGGGATGTTCATAGTGATATCTATTGTGGTGCCAATATTTTGTTAACAATGTTATTGTTATGTTGTCATGACCTATCATCTTACTATATTTTTATATGTCATGATATGTTTATTGTGGTTATGTACCTTAGAATTGGTGTTTGTTCTGCCTTCTTCAAATAGGGGGAGATTGTTGGGAATATTTCCATCAATGTTCCTATTTGGAATATTACCCTCAATGTTCCCTTGATTTGAAGAAGCATCACACTCAATGCTAAGTATAAGTTATATTTGATAAACCCTATTTTACTTCATGACTATGCAGGGTTAGGTTATTCCAAGGTGTGGAATAAGTTCAGTGGTTTACTGCCAAAACCGCTGAGACGTGTTCTCAGTCTCACCTAAACTGCTGAGACAAGGCTAGGAGCCGCTGAGAAGGAGTTTGGGCCTGCTGAGCTGCAGATAGAGGAAAACCGCTGAGACAACTGTATGTCTCAGCAGATCTGCTGAGATGGAGACAGAAGTAGCCGCTGAGACTGGAAGCTATCTCAGCCCAACCGCTGAGACAGATTCAAATGTGCTAGCGGGTTTTGCTTTTGGTGCAAGTTGTAGAAAAGAAAGATACGGTGCTCCAATCACCTCCATACTTTGTCAGAGGCCATCTGATAGTCGCTGAAGATTGAAAGAGTATAAAAGAACAACTTAGGGTTTTGATGAAGCAAGCTTTTTGGAAAAATAACTTACATCTACTGTTACATTGATGGCTATCAAGAAGATTTCTCTTCCTGCTTCCTGAAGATACAAAGAGAGAAAGTTTGTTCTTCCTGAGTGAATCAAGAAGAGCAAGTTGATCCTTATTCATCTACTGAAGAGAAGGATCAGAAAGGGGCAAGATTGAAGCACTGAACTGTTCCTTTTCAAGACTGCTACTGCAGTTAAATCTGCAACATAAGACCAAAGCCTGAAAGATTTATTTGTTTCATCTTCTATTGTAAGCATCTTTTGTAACCTCTGTAGGAACATATTTGTTCTGAGTCTGTAGGGCATTTTTCCTGAGGGAGTAGGGTTGTTGGTCCTGAGTGTAGAGTTAAGAGTTCAGCTTGAGTGTAGGATCTCAGTGGAGATCTAAGGTAGGACTTCTTGATAGGTCTAAGTTGGTAGGGCTGATGTGCCTGAGGTAGGGTTGTTGAGCCTGAGGTAGGGTTTGGGGAAAACCTGAGAGATCCCAAGGGATCTGAGTTGTAAGCTCTTGGAGCTGAGATTGGAGGAGTTGGTCTTTTCTAACTCATTGTTAGAAAGGTGAAGGGGGAAAGAGGACTACTCAAGACACCCTATCTTGAGGAACCTCAAAAAATGCTTGTGTGTTTTCTGTGTGCTTGATTTACAACTAACTAACTCTGAAAACAACTAGGCATAAGCTTAAATTTATAGAGACCTATTCCCCCCCCCCCCCCCCCCCCTCTAGGTGATTAAGACTACATCCTAATAAACTATCAAGTGATATCAGAGGGAGGTTGGTCAAGAAGGACATAACTGTCTGACCAGATCCTACAAAGTAGTAGTCATATCTGAATCCAATGGCCTCCACTGGATTGTAGAAGGAGATGGGGTCAATGAAGTTGCCCATATGCAAAAAAGAAAACTTTGGCATATGGACGCAAAGGGTAAGATTGTTCATGGAAGCATCTGACCCTACAATCTACATCACTCCGTAGCAGGGCCCTTTCACTTTTCAAACAGCCTCCACCAAAGAGCCAACTAGGAGAGTGGCCAAGGCTTTTAATGACTTAACGAAGGATGAACTTGCATTATTCACAATGGACAAAAGAGCCCAGAATATCATTGTAAATGCAATTGATGACTCCACCTTTCAGAACTTGGTGCACTGCACAACAGCCAAGGAGATGTGGGATACACTTGTGGTGTATATGGAAGGAACTGCTAAAGTAAGGGATGATAGGAAATCCCTCCTCAATCAAGAATATGAGGCCTTCAGGCAGCTCAGCCAGGAGACAATAACCATCTACTATGAAAGGTTCTTCAGGATAGTCAATGAACTGAGGAGCAATGAAAGGGTATTCAATGACTATGAACTAAATGACAAGTTCCTAAGATCTCTAACTAGAGATTGGGACACAAAGATATGTGCCATCTGGGAAGTGGCCAAGCTGGGTGAATCACCAACCCATACATTGTTTGGGAAGCTGCTCTCTTATGAGATGTAGTTGTCTGCAAGGAAGTAAGAGGACACTTCCACCAAGGCTCATGCAAGAGAGAGAGTTGTTGCTCTTAAAGCTGACAACTCCAAGAAGAGCAAAGCCAGATTGTTGTATCCTCCATGAAGGATTGCTGAATCTGAGAAGTCTGAAACAACACTTCAGACATCTCTTCATCTGATGAGGAGTTGCTGCCTTCTCAAGGAAGTTCAATAAGATGATGAGGAGGAAGCAGTGGAAGAACAAGCCCTCCTACTCCTCACATTTCAAGAAGGACCACAGCAAATCTGAAAGACAGTACTCTAAGGGTGACAGGTATGAATCTAAACCAATTAAACATGTTTCAAATAATATCATATGTTATTGTTGCAGCAAGCTTAGACATGTCATTGCTGACTGTCCAGTCAAGAGGAAGGAGAAAGGTGATAAGAAACATTATCACCCAAAGGAAAGGAAAGGTGAAAAATCCTTCCTAGCAAAGAAAGGGAACAGCTGAAGTGAATCTGAATCCTCAACTTCAGATTCAGATGAAGAAGAGGAAGCCTACATTGGGATGTTTGCAGCAAAAGAGGGTGAAGATTTTCCTGCTGCCAAGATTGGAATCAGGGCCCCTCTGTCACATTCAGACAGTGACATTGAGGAGGATGAAAAGGACAAAGATCAGCTAGGCCTGATGGCCATAACTGATGAGGAATAAAGTCAGAACAACTCTGACAGTGAAAAGGTACTGATTCATTCCATCTCTTCTTATGAATATGAGACAGGCCCAGAATTTGAAGCGGCTTCATCTAATGGTGGAAGTGATTCAGAATCTAAGGAAGATGTCAATCAATTAATTGACATGTATAGTGCTCTCTTGGAAGCTCTGAAAAAGAGCAAGAAGCTGGCCAAGAAGCAAGCCCATGAAATTGTTTCCCTTAAGTTGGCTGAGAAAGAGTGCACTGAGTCACCTACCATGGTGGCTCAGATGTGTAGAGAGATAAGCCATCTAAAGGGGATAACAATTGCTCAATTGAGCACCATATCCCAAAATAACAAGGTCATCAAGGACCTTGAGGAGAAGCTTCTCAAAGAAAAATACCTTGTGGCTCAATTCTCCAAGCCCAAATCAGTGCTACCTATTATTGACACCTTTTCTTATAAAACCAATAGAAGAGGACTAGAGTTCAATAAAATGGAAGTAGGAGAAGGGAGTGGAGAAAAGAACAAGGACAAAGCTAAGCCTTATACCACCTTTCAAAAGGTATTATTTCCCTTAAATAGGTTTGACCATGACAATATGTATGGTCACTAGAAGAATGGAAGCTCCTATTGGAAGGAAAACACTCCTTCCCATAGTGGAAGAAAGGGCATAAGACTGAGTGCTATAAAGGATCCTCATGAAGAAATTCAAATGGCCCAACCTGGACCATTTGTATTTGGTACTTCAGTTCCATCATTCAAGAGTAAGGAAGCTAGCTCTTCCAAGTTCATTCCAGCAAAGAATATGACTGTTGTCAAACCTGTAGACAAGCCTTGCTTCTCAGTGTCTGATGCCATCCAATCTTTCCTAGCTCCTAAGCCAAAGCAAGTTGATTCCATTAAGGCAAAGTCTGCTAAGACTGTCCAAGGAAACTACTGCTTTCAGCAGATCATTGCTGAAAGAAACAAGGAAACTACTGCTTTCTCCCCTCCTGAACACAAGCATATTAATGCTCTTTCCTCAAGATATGTTCAAAAGAGGAGATATAACATTCATGAATGTTGGTATTGTGGTAAGGTGGGACACTTTGCCATAGACTGTTCGCACAATCCCAATGTGCCAAGTGCAAAGAAGAGCCTTCCTACAAAGGGTGCAGCAGGTGTGACTTCATCTTATCATGCTAACAAGAACCTAGGACCCAAAATTGTTTGGGCTTCTAAGGGTAACTAAATTCCTTCTTGCAGGTTAGTTCAAGTACCAGTCTTAAACAAATATGGTACTTGGACAGTGGGTACTCAAGGCACATGACAGGTACCAGAAATCTTCTACAGGACTACACAGCTGTGAAGAATGGACCTAAAGTCATCTTTGGTGGATCTGAAAAGGGAATCACCAAAGGATATGGTATGATCTCCAATGGCATGGTTTCAATCACAAGGGTAGCTTATGTTGAAGGGTTGCAACACAACCCAGTAAGCATAAGTCAACTATGTGATTTAGGCTATGTCATTGAATTCCACAATGAAAAGTTCTTGATCAAAAAGTCTAATGACTTAGAGACCATTCTCTCAGGCACTTGGAGTGAGAATGTTTATTGTTTCGATTTTATATGTAATAATTCTCTATCATCTGTATGTCTTGTGGCTAATGAAAGTGAGACTCTTTGTGTTCAATGGCACAAGAGACTTGCCCACATTAACTACAAGACAATGTATATACTATTCTCTAAAAACCTTGTTAGGAATAGTCCAAACTTGAAATGTATTTAAAGTGGTCCATGTCATGCTTGCCAAATGGGTAAGCAAACAAGGTCCACCTCTAAAAGTATTGGCTCCAAAGACACTGAAAGATGTCTATATCTATTGCACATGGACTTGTTTGGTCCTTTGCCAATTCAGAGACTAGGTTGGAAGTTGTATACTTTGGTGATTGTTGATGATTACTCAAAATATACATGGGTATTCTTCCTTAAGAAGAAATCTGATTCTTTAAATGTCTTTATAAACCGTGTCAAGGCAATTCAGAATGACTTACAATGTACTATGGTCAGGACTAAGACTGACCATGGCACAGAATTTCAATCTGAATCCATGACAAGGTTTTGTCAAGAAATTGGTATCACCTAAGAGTTCTCCTCCCCAAGGACTCAACAACAAAATGGTGTGGCTGAGAGGAGGAATAGGACCTTGATAGAAGCTGGGAGAACATTGCTTAGTGACTCCTCACTCCCAGAATATTTCTGGGTTGAGGCAGTCAATACTGCTTGTTATGTTCTCAATAGAGCTTCCATCAATAAGGTTCTTGGAATTACCCCCTATGAGGTTCTGAAAGGCAAACAACCAACAATTTCATAATTTAGAATCTTTGGTTCCAAATGCTACATTTTAAACAATGGAAAATCTCAATTAACAAAGTTTGCAGAAAAATGCAATGTGGTGGTTCTTGTTGGCTATAGCTCATATAGTAGAGCTTATAGAGTTTATAATAAGAAAACTCATGTTGTAGAAGAGTCTATGCATGTGGTATTTGATGAGACCAGCCTAATTTATAAGGGTTGGTCTAGTTCTTCTGTTTTTCCAGGAAGTGAAAAGATAATGGAAAAGATGTATATACAAGACATACCCAGCAGCAGCAAAGTCTATACAGATGCTGCAATTCCTGAAGATGAAGAGGTGCAGGCTGCTGAAGATATTGCTGAACCAGTAGACGAAATACATCAAATAGAGGATAGGTTGCCTGCCTCAACTAGACACTTAATGGATCATCCAAGAGAATAAATCATTGGAGACCAGAACCAAGGTGTATTAACAAAAAGCAGGGCCACAATGAAGCTCTATTTCTGAGCTTCCTGTCACAAATGGAGCCCAAGAAGTTTGAAGAGGCCAACCAAGATACATTCTAGATTCAAGCCATGCAAGCAGAGCTTCTTCAATTCAAGAGATGCAAGGTATGAAAGTTGGTGCCAAAATCTCAAGGACACAAGATCATTGACACCAAATAAATATACAGAAACAAGTTGGATGAAAATGGAATCATCATAAAAAATAAGGCTAGATTAATAGCCAAGGGCTATAGATAAGAAGAGGGTACAGACTTTGATCAAACCTTTGCCTCAGTTGCAAAGTTAGAAGCAATTAGGTTATTCCTTGCCTATGCTGCCCACAAGGGGTTCAAAGTATACCAGATAGATGTCAAATTATCCTTCCTCAATGGTGACTTGAAGGAAGAGGTATATGTTGACAACCATCAGGTTTTGTGCATCTAACCCCCTAGGGCTTGGTTTGAGACCTTGTCTAGCATTCTTGAGGGGAAAGATAGATAGCACATTGTTTCTTAGGGAAACAAAGGGCAAGTGTTTTCTAGTCCAAATATATGTTGATGACATAATATTTGGGTCTACTGATGACAACCTCTACAAAAGGTTTGCCAACCTTATGCAGGGGGAGTTTGAGATGAGCAGTATGGGAGAGCTCAAGTACTTTTTAGGCCTCCAAGTGAAACAGTCTGATGTGGGAATATTCATCTCTTAGACTAAATACACTAGGGAGCTTATCAAGACGTTTGGGATGGAATCAACTTCCACCATGAAAACTCCCATAGGGTCCAACATTTCCCTGGACAAGGATGAGAAGGGCAAAGCCTTTGATGAATCCATGTACAGGTGCATTATTGGATCCCTATTGTATCTAACTGCTAGTAGAACAGACATTATATATGCTACATGTGTTTATGCTAGATACCAGGCATGCCCTAAGGAATCTCACTACTCAGTTGCAAAGAGAATTTTGAGATACCTTAATGGCAGCCTACATTTTAGCCTTTGGTACCTTAAAAACAATGATTTTGAACTGATTGGATTTTCAGATGCAAATTTTGCAGGATGCAAAGAAGACATGAAAAGCACAAGTGGTACTTGTCAGTTCCTAGGAAGGAGGTTGATATCATAGAGCAGCAAAAAGCAGACTAGTGTGGAAATATCCATTGTTGAGTCTGAATATATTGTTGCAGGTAGTTATTGTGCACAACTTCTGTGGATATAACATTAGTTAGAGGACTACAACCTAAAGGTAAGTGAGTCTCCTCTATATTGTGACTCATCTAGTGCTATCTCTATTGCTAAGAATCCTGTCTCTCACAGCAGGACTAAGCACATAGAGATAAGATATCATTTTATTAGAGAACATGTTGAATGTAAAGATATCTGCCTTGAATTTGTCCTCACTGACAATCAAGTTGCTGATATCTTTACAAAGCCAGTGGATGAGGCTAAATTTAATGCTTTCAAGATTGAACTAGGTATGTTAAATATTGAATATTGACAACTTTTCCCTTCTATCAGTCATCTATGATATTATGTAAGTTATGTTATGATTTAAAATGTTGTCACATCAATACTCTTAGTGACATGGTTGGGACATAAAACAATCAAATCTTAAATGGATTAATGATTAGGTAGTAAGGTCAGCTAAAACAGAAGAGATTGTTTTAGCTGAGCCGCTGAGACAGCTGGAAAAAATCCCAGATGAACCGCTGAGATAGCTAAATTGTCCCAGCGGTTGACAGTGCTCTGTCCCAGCAGTTTAGGTCATTGTCTCAACGGTTCTGCTGAGATGGGCTGGTTCAATTACAGATTGTCTAAATGCAACCTCAAATGATCTAAATTCCATTAAAATAATGAGTTCACTAAACTTTAATCATTATGGGCAATCAAAACATAAATCAAGGCTATACAAATAGACAATTGTTAAATAAAGAAAAATACACAACCCTTCATCCCTATCCTCTGAGACGAATCATATTCCCTTCCGTCTCAGCGTCTTCTTCTACAGCAAAAATGGCGCCAAAGAGTTCAAAGGATCTTCTGGAGGGTTATGAGATTGTAAGAAATGGATTTGCCCATGCTCTAGAAGAGATAAAGGGAGTGATTCAACTCCTGGAAGCCCAAGGTCTGGAGTATCTTCTTTCTGATCCAACTGTCATTCTCAGAACTGAAGTTCTGGAATGGTTCAGCAATGCAAAGTTGTCTTCTTCCAAGTCATCTTTAAATTCTAAGATAGGAGGAGAAAGAGTGAAAATATCCTCAGTAAAAATAGAGAAAGCCTTACATATTCCCTCATGTAGTCAGGATGCGGAGGAAGAAATTTCTGACAAGGATAAGAAAAAGGCTCTGAAGTGGGCTGAATACAGTGATGCTAAGATTAGATCATTGAAAAGGAAATTCTTCAATCAAAGAGACAAACTTCTATCAGACATAGTGGGAAAAGCAATTCTCTGCAAGTCTGGATCTCATGACACAATCTCCCAATATATGTTTGACCTTATGACTAGAGTCATTCTGACAAAGAAAACTTTATGGGGAGAAGTTATATTTCAAAGAATTAAGGAATGTCTGCAATCACCTAATATGGGTAGAATTATCTCCCTCTATCTAATCCAAACTTATCCTGAGAAGTATAAGGGCTTAAGAGGATCAAATATCCATTACCTGAAGAGGATGGATATAAAGACCCTAGATAGGTTCACAAGGGTGCTCCTCATGAGCCAGCCCTCTGAGTAAAAGGAGAAGGAGAAAAAGAAATCAAAAGCAATAAAGAAGCTAAGAATGATTATTTCTAGTTCTGGGTCAGACCAATATGATAAGAATGAGGATGTTGGTGCTGATCTTGGATCTCACAGCAGTCCTAAAAAGGATGCTCATATGGGTGACAAGACTGAGAATACCTTATGTGATAAAAATGTTGCAGATGCATCACATATGCCTGCTGCGCCTGTCCATCCAATTGTCTTGGAGATAAATAGCACCCCTGGTAATTAATCCTTCACCTTCATACTACTAATAATGTTATATCTTAACCAATCTACTAGTTAATCACTAATGATTCTTCAATAATATGAACGTCGGATCCTCAAGGCCAGGTGGATGCCCTATCTGAGGGGGAGCAACAACAAGAACCATCTTCAATGGATGCTGCTAATGTCAATAATGATGGTGAAGTTGTCTCTCGCAGAATTGATGAGGAAAAAGTGCCTTCTCCTGAGGACATGCAAAGTAAGATTGACACAATCATCTTAAATCTTGAAAGAAGAATTCAGCATAATCCTGATAATGAACCAGCTCTCTGGGATTCACCAGGTCACAGACAACTTGATGCTCCTTCAGTTGGTAAAGATAATATACTACATTTCTTCGAGTCATCAGATCAAGACAAATCTACTGATGATGATGAGGATGTTGTTATTGTTGATGATGATGATGGAGTCCACCTTGACCACATTGCTCATATAGCAATATTTACTGAAGAAAAGGATCATCTAGCTGAGGGGGAGATTCCAGCTATTGTTGTTCAGGATAAACATATTGGACATGTGTGTCACATCCCTTTGTTTAAGAATAACAAATCCCAAGTTGTATTTGATCTTGCTTGTCCTGTGTTTATAATGTGCAGGAACTATATGTGCAATACTCCACAGGTAGAAAGCAGCTTGGAACTAACAAACTGAGCTTGAGCACTACCGCCAGCGCTAGTGGTTACCTCAGGCGCTAGCGCTACCTCCAGCGCTAGCGCTACCGCCTGGCGCTAGCTCAAGTTCGTGCACAGCGCTACGCCGCTGACGGTTTCACAACCGCTCCACACGAACTCTACCGCAGGTGCTAGGAGCTATCGCAGGCCCTATCTCCAAGTTCTATAAATTGATGGGTTCTCTCTCGTTTTGGTTAGTGCTTCCAGAGAGATTACTTGTGCCAAATTTCCAGAGATGTTACTCTGCCGAAAGTTCATCTCCCACTCAAAGCCAAAGAAGATTTCTGGAGAAGGAATCCCCCACACTGCATCCGAAGAACGATCGCTTCAACCTCGCTTGCTACAGCGATCCTTCATCCTCAACTTCAGAAATCTCATAAAGGGAGTTCTTGTTATTTGCTTTCTTTCATTATTGTAATTTTTGTAGTAGAATTCGCCTTGTGTTGGCGACTAGGTCCTTGCGCGGCTTAGGGGGTAATTCGTCGCGTGAGTTGGCGAATAGGTCTTGGAGATTAGATCTAGGGGGTGCTCGAGGACATATACGGGGAAGGATTGGCTAGAGCGGCTTGAGGCCATATCTGGGGAAGGATAGGCTAAAACCAACCGGTTCGTGGGGATACGAGTCGGTATAGAAAAGGAAATATTGTTTTACTTTGTACGCCTCCGATTTCTAGCGATATTGAAATCCAATTTATGTAAAAACCTTTTTATATAATATAATCATGTCTCTATTTGTGTTTACTTGATTTCTTTTATTTGGCATAAATTATAAAATTGCAAATTACAATTGTGTCTTCCTTTAAGCTAAATTGTTATTTCGTTCTAAATTACTTTAAACAATTTAGTAAATCGTCTAAAAATTCAAACAGAATTTTATTCCCTTATTCACCCCCCCCTCTAAGGGCGCCTATCGATCCAACAAGTGGTATCAGAGCTAGGTTATTCCAAACGGTTTAAAAACCAGGAATAATGACGTCTTATGATCTCGCTTTTTCAGAGGGTCAAGGAATTAGTAGACCTCCACTATTTACCAGGTCAGATTATAATAATTGGAAAAATAGGATGAGATGTTTTCTTATGACCCTAGATATTGAAGTATGAAATATGGTAGAAGAGGAATACTCTCCTCCTACAATTATAGTTGGAGAGATAACTTTAGAAAAACCAAAAGATAAATGGTATGATAGAGATAAACTCAAATGCAAAAATAACGCCAAGGCCATGAATGCTATATTTTGTGCGTTAGATAGAAATGAATTTAATAGAATTTCTGCATGTACTACTGCATATGAAATTTGGAATCATTTGGAAATTACACATGAAGGTATATCGCAGGTTAAAGATTCAAAGCTTTTCCAATTGGAGTCGGAATATGAAAAATTTTGGATGGATGAAAGTGAAGATGTTGATGCCATGTACACGTGATTCACCAAGATCGTAAATGCCACTAATGCTCTTGGAAAGACCTTCTCCAACGGTGACTTGGTCCGAAAGATCCTTCATTCCCTTTCTCCAAAATTCAACCCGAAGATGACGGCCATTTCAGAATCGAACAATCTAAGAACGCTCCAAGTTGAGAGCCTCATTGGGAATCTCAAAACCCATGAGGTAGAACTCAAAATCCAATACGATGAATACAACAAGGAGCCAAAGAAGAAGGCGTTGGCACTAAAATCAAAGAAGGAGTGCCAAGAGGATGAGGATGAAGATGAAGATGAAGAAAGCCTTTTGGTAAAGAATTTCTGAAAGTTCATGAGGAATCCGGAAAGGAGAAACACCTGCCGGAAATATTTCCAAAAGGAATGAAGAAAGAAAGGGTCATCTTCGAAGATGGAAAAGGAGAGTGACGATGAAGAAGAAAGACCGCCACCGAAATGCTATCATTGTAGGAAGACCAGGCATATTCAGAGCCAGAGCCCAAAGTTCTTGAAGGAGAAGAAGGAAAAGCGGTACAAAGGAAAGGAAAAGAGGAAGGTGCTAAAAGCAAAAACATGGGATGACTCCTCCTCCTCCGAAGAATCAAGCGGGTCTTCATCAGGCGAAGATGAGGAAGCAAATATGTTCCTCATGGGACAAGGAAACGACGACGACGCTAGTGTTCTTAGCGACACTGAGGTAACTCCTCCCACTTATGATGAACTTTTCAATAAATTTCTTGAAACTTGCAAAGCTTTTGATGAAAATATGAAAGATAGTATTTTATTAAATCGAGAAAATGAATCCTTAATTAAAGAAAATCAAAAGCTTTCCAAAAAATTAATTGTTTTAGAAAAGAGAAAGGTTTCTTGCCAAGAGTGTGATCACTCCACTAAAATGGCAAAAGATATTGAAGAGTCACTTTCTAAAGCCCTCTCTCATGCCAAAACTCTTACAAAAGAGAAGGGGGAATTAGAAAAGAAATTAGAAGTCTCTTTTACAAATCAAAAATAATAAAAAACGGTTTTGAAAATAGGTGTGTCATGCTTGTGAAAGAAAATTCTTCACTTAAAGCACAAGTTTATGATCTCAACATGGCAATTAAAAAATTTGGAATAGGCCAAAAATCACTGGAAATGATTTTAGGGAACCAATGCCATGGTTCTGGAAAATTTGGGCTCGGATATCGAGGTGAGGGCTACCGTCCGGCGCTAGCCACTAACGTCGGCGCTAGCACCTCATACAAGAAGCCTAAATTTTCTTTTTTAAAATGTTTTTCTTCTGTAAATCAAATTTCTTCCAGCAAGAAAATATTCCAGAAAAGGGTCTCAACCCCCTTTATTTCATGTGCATACTTTTATAGGTTAGGTCACACATCTAGTTCTTGCAGGAAAATAAAACAAAATACTTTAAAGCAAATCTGGGTACCTAAGGCTTCCACTTATTCTATGGGTGGTTAAACTTGGGTATCTGGATCATTACTCTCATCTTCTTTCTAGACGTGCAGGCAGGCTAAGGACAATGAAGAAGTGTGGTACTTAGATTCTGGATGCTCCAAGCACATGATGGGCAATAAAGCAAAGTTCCTTAGCCTAGAAAAGAAGAAGGGTGGGATCGTGATGTTTGGCGATAACGGAAAAGGAAGGATCATGGGAATTGGTACAGTTGGTAACAAATCATTTACTATATCTAATGTTCTTTATGTGAAAGGATTAAAACACAATTTAATTTCTATTAGCCAATTATGTGATAACAGATTAGATGTGTTATTTGAATCTTCCACTAATCTATGCAAAATATCTAATCCAACTACAAAAGATATTTTACTAACTGCACAAAGAATACATAATGTCTATATAGTTTCTTTTCATGATCTTTCTAAATCATCTATAAAATGTTTTATCACTAAAAATGATGAATTAGAACTTTGGCTTAGAAGACTAGGGCATGCTAGCATAAAGCTCATTATAAAACTTGCCAAAAGTGATTTAATTAGAGGATTGCCTAGGTTAAATGGAACTTTACCTTCACTTTGTTCACCATGTCAAAAAGGTAAATTTTCTAGATCCTCTTTCAAAAGTAAAAATTTCATTTCTATTACAAGACCCTTGCAAATAATTCATATGGATCTTTTTGGTCCCGTTAGCACTGCAAGTCTTGGTGGTAGATTATATACATATGTTTTAATAGATGATTTTTGAAGATATTATTGGACATTATTTCTCTCTTCGAAATCCGATGCGTTTTGCGAATTTGCAAAATTATGTACTCGTATTCAAAATGAAAGTGATTTAAAAATTAAATGCATTCGCTCGTATCATGGAGGAGAATTTGAAAATGAAAAATTTACATCCTTTTGTGATATGTTAGGCATTAAACATGAGTTCTCCGCACCACGCACAACACAACAAAATGGTGTTGTAGAAAGTAAGAATAGGACACTTCAAGAACTAGCACGCACTATGCTATGTGAATATAAATTACCTAAGTCCTTTTGGGCCAAAGCCGTAAATACATCATGTTATGTTATGAATATAATCATGCTTCACCCATCTCATAATCTCACACCATATAAACTTTATTTTCAAAACAAGCCTAATGTATCTTATTTCAAAGTTTTTGGTTGTAAATGTTTTATTTTGAGTACAAAAGATAGCTTGGGAAAGTTTGATGAAAAATGTGATGAAGGAACTTTTCTTGGGTACTCTTCAACTATTAAAGCTTATAGAATTTTTAATAAAAGAACTAGCAGAATTGAAGAGTCAATAAATGTGAAATTTGATAAGTTTGTTCTTTGTGTAGAAAAACTTTCCGCAGGCAACGAGGATGATCTCTTACAACCTTTGGAGCATGGTGATGAGGAAGCTTCCAAAGAAGAAAGAGAGGAGGCCAAGGAAGATGTTTATGTGCCACCAAGCACCTTGCAATTTACAAAGGATCACCCACGGGAACTAATAATAGGCGAACCATCTATTGGGGTAAGAACTCGCTCTTCTCTTCATGAATCTTATTCAAATATCTGTTTTGTTTCCGAAATTGAACCAAAAACCGTTTCTACCGCTTTAAATGATGAATTTTGGTTTTTGGCTATGAATGAAGAGTTAGAACAATTTGAGCGATATTATGTATGGAAATTAGTAGAAAGACCATCTAATCACCCGGTTGTAGGGGTAAAATGGATTTTTAAAAATAAATTAGATGGTGAGTCTAGAATCATTAGGAATAAGGCAAGTTTAGTAGCATAAGGATATTCACAAATCGAGGGGATAGATTTTGATGAAAATTTTGCACCCGTTGCTAGGTTGGAATCTATTAGATATTTTCTAGCATTTGCAAGCTTTAAAAGAATAAAACTATTTCAAATGGATGTAAAAAGTGTTTTTCTCAACGGGTTTGTAAAAGAAGAAGTTTATGTTGAACAACCCCCCCCCCCCCCCCAGTTTTATTAATGAAAAATTTCCCAATCATGTTTATAAACTAGAAAAAGCGCTTTATGGTTTAAAACAAGCGCCCCGTGCATGGTATGAAAGAGTTGCATCATTTTTATTAAAGCACGGTTATATTATGGGAAGTGCCGATAATACTCTCTTCATTAAGCATAATAATGATGATTTAATTATTTTGCAAATATATGTTGATGATATAATCTTTGGATATACTAATGAAGAGTTGTGTAATGAAGTTATTAAAGTGATGAAAAATGAATTTGAAATGAGTCTAGTAGGAAAACTTTCCTATTTTCTTGGTTTTCAAATATCACAAAGAAATGATGGTATTTTTATATGTCAAACCAAATATGTCTATGATATGCTTAAACACTTTGGATTTGAAAACCTTAAACATGCTTTTACACCAATGAGTGCATCACTTAAATTAGGAAAAGATGAATCGGGAAGTTCAATTGATCAAATCTTATATAGAGGTATGATAGGATCCCTACTTTATCTTAGTGCAACTAGACCCGATATTATGTTTGACGTATGTTTATGTTCTCGTTTTCAAGCCAATACAAAAGAATCTCACTTAAAAGCGGTAAAAGGAATTTTTAAATATCTAATTGGATCATCTAGATTAGGATTATGGTACCCGCACAATAATTCATTTACACTTCACGGCTACTCTGATTCAGACTACGATGGATGCTCACTTGATAGAAAAAGCACTAGTGGTCCTTGTCATTTTCTAGGACCTTCATTAGTTGCATGGTCTAGTAGGAAACAAAATTCGGTTGCACTCTCCACCACGGAGGCTGAATACATTGCACTAGGGAGTTGTTGTGCATAAGCACTATGTATGAGCCAAACATTAGAGGACTTTGGTTTTCATCTAAAATATATAGAATTAAAATGTGACAACAAGAGTGTCATTGATCTCACAAATAATCCGGTACACCATTCTAGATCCAAACATATAGATGTACGTCATCATTTCATAAGAGATCACATTAAGAAGGAAAATGTTAGAATAAGTTTCATTGGCACGGACTCTCAACTTGCTGATATTTTCACTAAACCTCTTCCCGATGCAGGGTTTCAAATTTTAAGGTTGGAATTAGGAGTCTTAGACATCTTAGGATGAATAAAATGTAAAACGCTAATGTTGTATGTAATTTGAGCAATCAAGACATCTCTGAAAATTACAAAATTTCTGCATAAAACTACTCTTAAGACCCATAATCAATATCAAAAAACAGAATTTTAAAATCTTCAATATTTCACTCACTGTTTCCCGCGTTAGCGCTAGCGCCGACGCTAGCGTGAGTGTTTGAATTTTGTGATTTTCAAAATTTCTAAAAATCTACAAAAAAAATTTAGTTCATATTTACTACTTTAATTTTGTTCTTCTGACTTTTGTTATTTTTGTTTTATTTATTTTATGAAAAATCAACTATAAAATTTCAAATTTCAAAAATACAAAAATATGTTTTTATGGTTTTCTGTTTTTTTCCTTTCATTAAAATTTTCAAAACAAAAAAACTATATGATCTTTATTGCTAATATCAAGCATGTATGAATTCTATCATTTAGAATTATCTACAATATTAAAGTTTATTACTTCAAATTACTATGAACATTGTTTTGTTTATCATGCTTTTATATATCTATTTAAAGTGCATCAATTGTATTTAAAAATATGTGTAGAACCAAGCTTAGCATGCCTCTAAGTATGAGTAAATGTATTGTGATTGATAATGATACTTTTACACTCACTTAAGTTTGGTAATGTACATGTGTGCTTAAATCTAAAATGCTTGCTTAATTATTGTAATTGTATAATGAATTAAAATTTGCATAAGTTTATTAACTACACTACATTTGAACTGCACTTAAAAATTAAGAAAAGTGGTTTTAAAAAAAATTATGTTGGGTTTGCAAAACAAGTGTATTCGGAGAATATTATCTCACAAAAGTGAATAAAAATAGACAAATATAACTCCACCAACCACTACTTGAACCTCCTGATAAGTGTTCATAATGATGTAGCGACACGCGTTCGACTATGCTAACGGAAAACCATCATCACAGAAATTAAAAACAACATACGAGGGCTCCGACCAAAAGCGAACGAAAAGGGATCGGTTGGCTCCCAAATCCGAATGATAAAATTAACCCGGACTCGATACAACGTCCTTAGGACCTACCTCTCCAACAAGCACACAACTCACCGTAAGCCGGACTCGATACAACGTCCTTAAGACCTACCTCTCCAACAAGCACACAGCTCACCGCACCTACACAAGAACCTATTATTTTCAACTTGAGCCATTTCAAATGCAGCAATCAATTTATTTCGGAGCGGCGGTAAACAATTAGTAGCGGTCGAAATTTTAGTTGAGATTAATTCCCTTGTTAGCACTAATTGTGCCAATCTTGGAGAACAAGTCAAGGCTAGGCCGAGTTTGCTCCCACTAAGGATCTTCCCAATCCGGAATTACAAGAGATTCAATAACAACGAAAATGAAATCAGAATTTGCAAGCGATGCATTTTAAAAATCACGGAAAAGACGGTTCGAATAAACCTCCACAAATCTCACAGAAAGAAATCACAATATGAGAAAGAGATTACCCAACCAAGTAGATGAACACACACAAGATAAGGTGGGAGATTTGCTCTCTCCACGGATCCACCGGCGTCACACCGAATGGGGTTGCAACCTTCTTCCTTGGAGTCGCACCGAAGGAAGCCATGCTGGAGTTGCACCGAACGGGATGGAGATTGCGCGGGAGGCTTCACACCAAAGGGGGTGGCGGCTTGAGGAGTTCCTCCTTGTGGCCGAAATTTTCAATGAGAAACAGGGTTTCTTCTTCAATGATTCTAATCTCATCATAAAGGCCTCCTTATATAGGAGTTACAACAAAACCTTAACCATCCATGATGGAGATGTAATCTCATCCATCCGTATGGTTAAATACACACCATAATAAAATAAAATGTCCCAAAATAAAAAAAAATGACAAACTTTTATGAATATAAAATTATCATCAAACATGAAATAATTTTATATTCATAAATATAAAATAAAAGTGCATAAATAAAACTTTAATTTTTCACGGTGGCTTTGGCACGCCGCGGGCGGAGATTGTAACGTGGACTTCCTTCAGCATCATCATGACACCTCAGATCTTTGTGTCGCAGCGCCTCGGCAACCGGGTCTTCATCAAGGAGTGTTAGAGGGGTCGCGCCATCAATCCTCCCCCACTCAAAATCGCGTATCTCCGATGCATGGTCCAAGAGATAGCGGCGAAGAAGCTCGGCGTCCAGACTTTGAAGTTCTGTCGCGAGTACCCAGGAGTCATCTGAGGAAGGGCGGTCACGCCAACGGATGAGGAAGCAGCAGGTAGCACCATCAGGAGTAGCAAGTGGCTCAGCAGCGAGAATCACATCTGGAGTGAGAAATGTCTTGGGGAACCTGGAAACATGTCAGCAGTAGGAATAAAGGAAGACAACGTACCATCCGATGTAATACCTGCGGGGACCGAAGGAGAGAGATCATCTGAACTACCACTCCCCAACCCATTAGAATTTTTAGTGGAGGGAGAAGACGACAAAGAATCTAACTCATGCGGAGGAGAAACAAACGGCGTCAAATCCGAGACACTAAAAATAGAGGATTTACCCCAATCGGCCAACAAATCTAACACGAAAGCTTTGTCACCTAGCTTCTTTATAATCCGAAAAGGGCCGGCACGCTTTGGTGCTAACTTTTTAACGGTGCCAGTTGGCATTCGTTCGGGAACTAACCGTACTAAAACCAGATCGCCGACTTTAAAGTGGGACACCCTCCTATGTAAATTAGCGTGCGTTCGATAAGACTCGTATTGATCGGTCAAGGTAGCTCGTATACGTGCATGTAAGTCATGAATATGTTGGGCGAAGGATTGTGCGAACTGACTTGTCTTGTACGTTGGGGGCAACGGAACCAAGTCAAGAGGCACAGGGGCCTTGTACCCGTGAACAATCTCGTTTGGAGACAGACCGGTGGAACGATTTTTGGAATTATTATATGCCAGCTGGGCGTGGGGGAGAAGAAGATCCCACGTGCCTTTATGATCGCTCACTAGACATCTAAGAAGGTTTCCTAGGCTTCGATTGACTACCTCCGTCTGCCCATCAGTTTGCGGGTGATTCGCAGCGGAGAATAGTAACTTTGTTCCCATTAACATCCATACAGTCTTCCAAAAATAGCTAGTGAATTTTACATCCCTATCCGAGACAATTGTCTTCGGCACTCCGCGATGACTAACGAACTCATTAAAATATAGTTTTGCCACGTGAGACGCATCGTTGGTCCTAGTGCACGGAATAAAATATGCCATTTTGGAGAACCTATCAACAACTACGAGAATAGAATCTAAACAGCGTAAAGTGGTGGGTAGGCCTAAAACAAAGTCCATGCTCACGTCTTCCCATGGTGTGGAAGGGATAGGAAAGGGTGTATATAATCCAACGTTGGTTTTTGTGCCCTTAGATACCTGACAGGTACGACAACTACTCACTACCCTTCCCACCATCGCTTTAATTTAAGGCCAATAGAACTTCTCCTCAACTAACGTAACGGTCTTATCCCTACCGAAATGGCCACTCAACCCTCCGCTATGCAGCTCCCAGATGGTATGAAGACGCAAAGATGACTACGGGATGCACAACTTCCCATGCCTAAATAGATAGCTGTCCTTAATAACGAACGCAGATATAGTCGTGGGGGAACTATCCTGGGCAGATAAATATGAATCCTGGAAATCTGGGCAAGTAGCGTACTCATCCTTAATGCGCTCGAATCCTACAACATTAACCTCCATAGTAGTAAGCAAAATGGTAAGGCGACTAAGGGCGTCCGCGACTCGGTTATCTGCTCCCTTAAGGTGCTTAAGATTAAACGTGTAACCTTGTAGGAAAGATACCCATTTAGCGTGACGCAGGCTGATTTTATGCTGGCCATTGATGAACCGCAATGCCTCGTGATCGGAGAGGATCACAAACTCCTTGGAGAGGAGATAGTGCCTCCAATGGTGCCAGATAACTTCTTACTAAAATAACTCACGGGGTGCCCCTCCTGACTCAAAACACCTCCTAATCTTCGCTCCTCATTCAGCCAATAAGTCTTCGCACGACCTGTTAACTTCATCCTGGCAACTTGGACCTTTTGAGGGTCCGTCAGGTTGTGCCATTCGAAATAACATTCAATATCCACTACCCAAGTAAGGAAGACCTGGGGGTCTCCCATACCATCGTAAGCGGGAGCGTCAATCTTTACGGCCCTAGTAATATCAAAGCCACGCTCGTGGCGGTGTTCTCGAGGGGGCACTCATGGAGAGTTCCCTTCGGAATCAGAATCCTGGGCCCGTTGGTGCCGGTTGGGCTGCCCAACATTAACAGGTGGTGGTGGCGGCCCTCCTTGATTCAGAAGGATTTGTGCTAACATGGTCGTAAGCTCAGTCATCTCATTACATAACCCCTCTATAGCCTCAGCGTTACGATCCCCGTGCTCATTCGTTGCCATCCTAGACGATGAAGGTGTGTTATACTCCGTTCCTAGCCTAGTGCGCATACAGGGTTGGACAAAATTATGAAGTGAATTTTGTAGTGCAGATTAATAGGAGATATTTTGTCAGGAAAATATATTCGGGATGTAACTAACAGTGAGAACTTGCAGATTTTTTTTTTAAATTTCGACAAAAATTGAAAGTTTTGGCCCGCTATTCGCAGACCAACTAGACAGAATTACGACGTTCCCAATTTTCAGGCCGACCTAACGAGGACGAATCGAAAAATTTCTGTTTTAATGTTGCTGGAAATACGTGCAGGAAGCTACATAAAAAATTTCAGATTTTTTTGACAAGTTTTAAAATTCTGAGATTTTACTAAATGCAGACTAATCCGAAAATTTTCATATTTTGACCGTTCTAACGAACGCACCGACTAGAGGACAGATAGCCTACAGATCTGAGAGTAAGGATGGTGTCGAGATAGCACTCAACACGACCGGTTTTGATACCAAATTGATGTAGCGACACGCGTTCGACTATGCTAACGGAAAACCATCATCACAGAAATTAAAAACAACATAGGAGGGCTCCGACCAAAAGCGAACGAAAAGGGATCGGTTGACTCCCAAATCCGAATGATAAAATTAAGGTGTACTCGATACAACGTCCTTAGGACCTACCTCTCCAACAAGCACACAACTCACCGTAAGCCGGACTCGATACAACATCCTTAAGACCTACCTCTCCAACAAGCACACAACTCACCGCACCTACACAAGCACCTATTATTTTCAACTTGAGCCGTTTCAAATGCAGCAATTAATTTATTTCGGAGCGGCGGCAAACGATTAGTAGCGGTCGAAATTTTAGTTGAGATTAATTCCCTTGTTAGCACAAATTGTGCCAATCTTGGAGAACAAGTCAAGGCTAGGCCGAGTTTTGCTCCCGCGACGAATCTTCCCAATCCGGAATTACAAGAGATTCAATAACAACGAAAATGAAATCATAATTTGCAAGCGATGCATTTTAAAAATCACGGAAAAGACGATTTGAATAAACCTCCACAAATCTCACAGAAAAAAATCACAATATGAGAAAGAGATTACCCAACCAAGTAGATGAACACACACAAGATAAGGTGGGAGATTCAGTCTCTCCACGGATCCACCGGCGTCACACCGAATGGGGTTGCAACCTTCTTCCTTGGAGTCGCACCGAAGGAAGCCACGCCGGAGTCGCACCGAACGGGATAGAGATTGCGCGGGAGGCTTCACACCAAAGGGGGCAGCGGCTAGAGGAGTTCCTCCTTGTGGCCGAAATTTTCAATGAGAAAATAGGGTTTCTTCTTCAATGATTCTAATCTCATCATAAAGGCCTCCTTATATAGGAGTTACAAAAAAGCCTTAACCATCCATGATGGAGATGTAATCTCATCCATCCGTATGGTTAAATACACACCATAAAAAAATAAAATGTTCCAAAATAAAAAAATGACAAACTTTTATGAATATAAAATTATCATCAAACAAGAAATAATTTTATATTCATAAATATAAAATAAAAGTGCATAAATAAAACTTTAATTTTTCACGGCGGCTTTGGCACGCCGCTATCGGAGATTGTAACGCGGACTTCCTTCAGCATCATCATGGCACCTCAGATCTTTGTGTCACAGCGCCTCGACAACCGGGTCATCATCAAGGAGTGTCGGAGGGGCCGCGCCATCACATAAGCATTGTGAGGTTGAGCACCTTGGAAAGAATAGTAAAGTGTCTTGTGCAAATCTTGTTTATTACACCACTTTGTTAAAAATTATGTGCATTAAAAGTGTGTGAAAGTAATATACTTGTGTTTTATTATGCACTTTACTCTACACATGTCTCGTATTTTGTGATTTAAATCATTTATTAATATTGCTCATAATACACTTATGTGCACTTCATTATCTTTCATAACACTTCTTCTCATGAGTATTGGATTTTAATGCTTTATCTATACTACTCCTTATATAAGAAATGCACTAGATAACCTTGCATGATCTCTCCAATGTTTGGTATCTCTTAAAATTGAAATTAAGTAACATTGTAGTATAATCTCTCTTTGATATGTTCATTTCATGCTTGGTATCTTTATGAAAAACTTTGAGATTTCAAAAAGGTTAAAACATCTTTCAATTTTGAACTACAACTCAAATTTTTACTTATGTTTTTATGCTTACTGTTGAAACTGATTTCTCGGTCTCTTGTGAAGCTCGGGCCCTCAATAAGTTGAGGGGCAGCTAGCCCTTACTGGTCCCTCAGAAGGAGCAGACTGGAGACTCGGAATTAGACTAAGACCTTAGTCACAACGAGGAGGTCCCACCACAAACTCGAAAGATCGTTGAGCGCTTCCCCTCCCAAGCCAAAGCTGAGACTTGGGCACCTTGGAGAGCTAGAGAGCTAAACCAAAGTAACCAAGGGAAGAAGAAGCTCAGAGAACTGAGATTGGAACCCCCTTCCCAAGGTGCCCTTTAAGATCTATTTATAGTTTTTTGTTCGTGGTCTATTAATAGCGGAATTCCGCCTTTTTTTTAACTAAACGCACCCCAATTTGTCCTGCTAACAGCCAAACTCCGCTGTTTGGAGGGTGAAAATGCACAGTTAACCTCACTATAATTCTCTAGAGGGGGGTGAATAGAGATTTAAAAATATTTTGTGCAAAGTTAACAAATATATATATATATATATATATATATATGTGTGTGTAAAATTCACAGATTTAAGCTTCCCACACACTAACAAGAATTAAGCAAATAAAGAAAGAAATAGAAAAAAGAAAATCACAGCACAACACAAAGAAATATAGTGGTTCCCCAAACTTTGGGTAGTCCACTCTTCTACCCCCTTGGTAGGAATTCACTATCTTGTACTGAGTCTTTTGATAAGGAGACTCTTAGAACCAGTCTGAGTCTTTTGATAAGGAGACTCTTAGAACAACTACAACCGAATCTTTTGAAGAGGGATTCTTAAAACTCTTTCACACTATTGAAATTGAAATAAGAATAAGAAGAGGAAGAAGAATAAGAAACAATTCAAGCAAGAAGGAATCTTCTTCCTAGCAAGAAGATTAGAAGCACAAGTATAGTGAATGTATTCTCTCTTCTATAGTGAGAAGGAGATTGTAGGCCTTTCTCTCTTTGAATGAGAGCTTTCAGAAATTTGCAGCAGTATGACTTCAGAAGGAAGAAGAAGGCTTTTTCTTTGCTGCAGCACTCTTTCACTTTTCTCAGCTTTCTCTTTTTTCACTTGGGAGCTTTTCCTCTTTTTGAAATGGATGGAGTGGATGACTTGTTATTCTTCTTTCCTGACCTCCTTATGTATTTATTGCTCTGTTTATTCAAAAATATTGCTATAGGAGAATAATCATTTAGCAGTCAGAGAAATAGTAAGAGAGAAAAGTTTCCATAATCATTATATCTGTAGAAGGAAAGAGATCATTCTATTTTCAAATAATGTCCATAATAATCTTAATCAAATTAGCCAAGAATCATTTAGAAGGAAAGAATGATTCAGAATGGCTAGAAGAGAATAATATAATTCCATAAAATTCAGATCTTCAGAAAGAAGGAAAGAGATCTGGCGTGTTTTTGAATCTGTCACAGAAATCGACGTGCGTCGATTACTATTCGGCATAAGCGTCGATTTCAGCCTGACTAGACGGCGAGAAGAAAATATGGAAGAAGCGTCGACTGAGGTGCGTCGACTTTACTTGGTGTGTCAACTAGAAATCAGAGTTACGTCGACTTTGGTTACATCGAATTCTCTTTAGAGTTACTTCGACTCATTCTGAGAGGTACGTCGACTACACTTCGACGTTGCGTCGATTACTATTCGACGCATATTTACTTAAACTAATTTTTCACTCTGAGAATACATATTCTACTCATTTCTAGGGGTTAAGATAAATCATTTCCCTAATAATCTCCCCCTATTTGTCTTAACCCTGATCAGAGAGAAATTTTACTAGCTTTTAATCAACACATCAAAGCATATTTATAGAAAAGAGATATATTAGTAATCAGAAGAACATGGAAAAAGAAATCATCAACACTTAAGCATTAACTGTTCAAAATATCACTCAGGAGGAGTAGGAGGAGTTTTTCTCTTCCTGGAGAATACTAAAGGGAGATCAGGTCTTTTTATAGAGGTTGTAGCAGGATGTTCATTCAGCTCCTCCTGAGTCAAAGCAATCTGCTCCTGAGATGAAGCTTCCTTTATACCTTCTATTTCTGCTTCTTTCCCAGCTCCACCTTCAGCTATGAAAGCATCTGGCTCCCCCTGAGCCTCAGTTTCTTTGTCTTTCTCACTTTCAGCCACTCCTTCAGCCTCAGCTTCCTTTTCAACTTCAGCTTCCTTTTCAACTTCTTTCTCTACTCTACTTGCCTCCCCTTGAAAGAGAACTATTTGTTGTTCGGCTTCTCTTGCTATAGAGAGTACATCTGTTATCTGTTCTGTAGTATGTAGCTCAGGTACTATTTCATTCCCAATGGTCTTAAGCAGAGCAAGACTATCCGATTTTGATGTTGGAGAGGATTTGTGTGAGTGAGATTTGTGACTAGAGAGCTGCTCTTCATCTAACTTCTCCCCCTTCTTGACCTTCTTAGCCAAGGAGGTTAAGAATGATTTAGTAACCTTAGATGAAGACACAGAGGTTGAGTACTTGCACAGAGGCATTTACCCCATCCAACTAGGTTTGCATGTGCCTGATAGAGGAGTGAATTTGAAGGTAGTGTCCATCCAGCATTTCTTGAAATCTTTGGGCTGCTGACTAGATACACTGAGTGATGAGAGTTTCAGAGGATGGAGATGGATCAGGGTGTGTTGGTGAACGAGATATTGGTGGAGGGGATGAAGGTGTAGAAGTGATTGTTGATATATGAGGTCTGGGTGATGATGTATGTAGAGAGGATGTGATAGTGGTGGAAACTATTGGTGTGGATGATGTTGGTAGGGAAGAGATGTATGTATGTGGAGGAGGAGGTGAATATGGATGCACAGGAGAATTAGGAGGAGAGGGAGTCCTTTCAGGAATGGAACCAGGCTTGGGGATTTGCCTGGTCCATTTTGAAAAGAGGGCTATGGACATCCTTTTTCCAGGAGGAATGGAGATTCCTTTTGACCTACATAGGTCAGGGAAGGAGTGAAGGAGTACCTGACTCATGATCCTCATGTAGGCATTCTCTTTATGAGAATATTTGTCGCCTATCATCTTCAGTAAGCAGCTGCCCAAGTCTATCTTCTTTTTCAGTACAAGGGCCCCCATAATGTTCAGTTGCTGCTTGGGCACTGCATCATGGGCAGAGATTTTGCATAGTAGTATTTTTCCTACTATGTCTGCCAAGAGCCTATATTCATCAGAGAAGTCTATTTTCTTTAAGTTGATTGGTCTATCTCTGGAGAATTTCATGGTGATTAATAAACTTTTCATATCCTCAGGGGTGAGTTCCACAGGTTCACTATCTGATAAGGAGATTCTTTTAGCTACTCTTAGAAAATAATTTGCTTTCCCTTTTTTGATTTGAACAAGGATAGTGTTGGTGTGTACCTGATGGAAGATCAAAGGAGTCCCTAAGATGTTCTGCAGAGATTGAGACAGGTGTTTCATGGATTGTTCCTGTAATCTCTCCTTGTTCAGATATCTGAACATGATTCATCAACTCAGTGAGTTCTATTTCCAAGAGTCTGCATCTTGTTGAAATGAGTTTGGTTAGACCGGCTTCAGTGAAAAGAGCTATGATGCTCTTGTAGTTTTCGGCGGCGGCTTGGAAGGAATCAAGATCAATATCGAAACCAGAGTTGATCTTAGGAGCCATTTTGGTCAGTGAGAGAGAGAGGAAGAGATGGCTGGACTGAGAAGTGAGAGATGCAGAGAGTGTGCAGATTTCTAACTGAAGAGTTTATTTAAGTCAGGTGAAACGTCGAAACGAGACACAACTCGAGGTTTATTCGGTACTACAGTAGATGTGACCGAAAATATTTTAGTATTGCCGCTCTTTTTCATGAAGTTGACGTTGCGTCGAGTGGAAGTCGATGTATGCGTCGGTACAGTCTGTATTGAGATGTTAGGGTTTCCTATCGACGATGCGTCGATTAAGAAATCGACGTGACTTTTATTTTGTCTTGAAAATTCTAAGTTTTTCTTGAGAGATTATTTCTTCCTAATCCTAAGGTTTTCTAAGTCAGCCTTGGACTAATTTTATAGACAATTGGATTGATTGTGCCAACATTGTTTGGCAATGTGGCCAATTTTATTACAGATATAACACCTGATTGTCTTTAGATTATGGGAATTTGAGTTTAGAGAGGGATAGAGGTGTTGATTAGGATAGAGTTGTTGATTAGGATAAAAGTTTTGATTAGGATAGAAATTTTGATCAGGATGAATCGGTCCTGAATGGGGGTTAAGATAGAAAATTTTTGAAGGATAGATATGTCCTGTATTTAAGTTGCTCTGAGGTTTTATGCGTCGATATCTATTCGATGTATGTTGAGAGTTGCGTCGATATATATTCGGCACTTTCTCTAGATTGCGTTGCTCTGGAATCGTTGCATGGAAATAGTTGCGTCGATTGTAAGTCGACGTAATTTTATTCATGCATCGATTTAAGGTCGATGCATCTAAGAGATTGCGTCGAGTAGAATTTGACGCACTATCATTCATACGTCGATATGAAGTCGACGCAATTGTGTCTTCACAGATTTTATTTTTCCCTTTTTCTGTTTGGAGATTTATTTCTTTATGAATTGTTTCTTTTGGCCAGTTGCCTTCTCAGAAGGAATTTGAGAGTCTTCATCTGAATAGTATGATGTTTCATCAAGATGGTTTATCTCCTTGAAGGTAAAGTCTTCTTCTTTATTTTGCGAGTCTTCTTCTAAGTTTGTTGATTTGATGGGTTTAGTAAATTTAACAGGGCTCATCCAAGCAGGTTTGGTAGATGGTATTGAACTGGTTGAAGGATCAGCCCCTAGCCCCAGATTCTTATGTCTGATTGTTTGTTTTTCAGTGATTTCTTTAAGTGTTTGGCTTCTGACTTTTATAGATTCTTCAAAAGCCATTGCCTAGGATACCTTATTCTTAAGGAGTTTATTTTCTATTTTAGCACTTTTTATTTCCTTTTCTGTTTTATAGATTTCACACCTTAGTTCATAAGTTTTTGAACATGTATCCTCTATTTTTCTCATATTAATTTGTTCTTTTAGATCCCTAATTTCTTGTTTAGCTTTTAGTTGATCTAAACAGAATCCTTTAAAATCATTTTTGAAATCATCACATAGAAAATCTATTTCATCAAAAATGCTTACCTCATCCTTATCCTCAGATTCCTCTATGAGAATAAGGCTATTTGCTTTTGTTGTTGAATTTTCTTTTTCATCTTCAGAAGAGATGCTTCCTTCTGATCCTGTTTCACTCCATGATTCAGCAGCATATTCTTCCTTTGAGCTTTCAAGAGCCATTAAGCATAGGTATTCTTGCTTAGACTCTTCATTGTCACTTTTAGATGAGGTGCTGTCCTCAGAATCTATTTCACTCCAAGCTTCTGCAATGAAGCCTCTTTCTTTCTTCTTCCCCTTTTTCTTGAGATCTTTCTTTTTCAGATCTTTCTTTTTCTCAGCATTTTATGGACATTCTGGGGCAATATGTCCAGTTTTCCAGCAGGAATAACAAACAATTTCTTTAGTAGGAGTCTTATCATACCTTGGTTTTGACTCTCTTCTTCTAGACCCATCTGTCCTGACCCATTTTTTGAATCTTCTGGCCAGGAGACTGAATAATTCTTCTTCAGTAACAGGGGTTTCTTCTTCTGTTGCTTTTAATGCAATGTTTCTGTCTTTTGAAGAGGTTGGAGTGTTTTCCCTTCTTTCCTTCTCTTCTCTGGTTTTCAGTAGTTGCTCGTAGGATTTGAGTTTTCCTTTGAGGGCATCTGTTGAGATTTCCTTTTGTCCTATTGTATCTCTTATTGCCCATATTCTTGAGTCCCATGAACTTGGGAGACTCATTAATAATTTGTCATTGATCTCTGTGAGAGAGATCTCTCTATCCAAACTCCTTAATTGGTTGATGATCAGACTGAATCTGTGATACATCTCAGATATGCTTTCTTCATGCTTCTTTTGAAAGTTCTCATATTGGGAGATCAATAGAGCCTTTCTATCTTTCCTTTCATCAGCACTTCCTTCTACTATCTTTGTAAGAGCCTCCCAGATTTCTTTGGCTGATTCACAGTCAACAACCTTTTGAAAGATTTCATCTGAGAGGGTTGAGACAAGAATGTTCACAGCTTTTGCATCACATGCTCCTGCCTTCTTCTCATCATCTGTCCACTCGGCCCTTGGGACCAGTGTTTGAGTCACTTTACCACTTGAGTCCTTTCTATAAGGCTTGGGAGGACCTGTCAAAATAACATTAAACAATTCTTCATCAATAGAATTCATATAGATCCTAATTCTTGTTTTCCAAAGTGCAAACTTTTCAAGATTGCACATTGGTGGTCTGGTGGAAGCATAATCTTTGATTTGTGCCATAAAAAGTTTTTAGAAATATATATATATATATGAGGTAGGATCTTTTTGATCAAGGAGTTACCCCTTTTTGATCAACCTCCCTCTGATACCAATTGAAAATGCACAGTTAACCTCACTAGAATTCTCTAGAGGGGGGTGAATAGAGATATAAAAATATTTTGTGCAAAGTTAACAAATATATATATATATATATATATATATATATATGTTTAAAATTCACAGATTTAAGCTTCCCACACACCAACAAGAATTAAGCAAATAAAGAAAGAAATAGCAAAAAGAAAATCACAGTACAACACAAAGAAATATAGTGGTTCCCCAAACTTTGGGTAGTCCACTCTTCTACCCCCTTGGTAGGAATTCACTATCTTGTACTGAGTCTTTTGATAAGGAGACTCTTAGAACCAGTCTGAGTCTTTTGATAAGGAGACTCTTAGAACCACTACAACTGAATCTTTTGAAGAGGGATTCTTAAAACTCTTCCACACTATTGAAATTGAAATAAGAATAAGAAGAGGAAGAAGAATATGAAAAAATTCAAGCAAGAAGGAATCTTCTTCCTAGCAAGAAGATTAGAAGCACAAGTATAGTGAATGTATTCTCTCTTTTATAGTGAGAAGGAGATTGTAGGACTTTCTCTCTTTCAGTGAGAGCTTTCAGAAATTTGCAGCAGCATGACTTCAGAAGGAAGAAGAAGAAGAAGGCTTTTTCTTTGCTGCAGCACTCTTTCACTTTTCTCAGCTTTCTCTCTTTTCACTTGGGAGCTTTTCCTCTTTTTCAAATGGATGGAGTGGATCACTTGTTATTCTTCTTTCCCGACCTCCTTCTGTATTTATAGCTCTGTTTATTCAAAAATATTGCTATAGGAGAATAATCAATTAGCAGTCAGAGAAATAGTAAGAGAGAAAAGTTTTCATAATCATTATATCTGTAGAAGGAAAGAGATCATTTTATTTTCAAATAATGTCCATAATAATCTTAATCAAATTAGCCAAGAATCATTTAGAAGGAAAGACTGATTCAGAATGGCTAGAAGAGAATAATATAATTCCATAAAATTCAGATCTTCAGAAAGAAGGAAAGAGATCTGGCGTGTTTTTGAATCTGTCACAGAAATCGACGTGCGTCGATTACTATTCGTCGTAAGCGTCGATTTCAGCCTGACTAGACGGCGAGAAGAAAATATGGAAGGAGCGTCGACTGAGGTGCATCGACTTTACTTGGTGCGTCGACTAGAAATCAGAGCTACATCGACTTTGGTTACATCGAATTCTGTTTCGAGTTACTTCGACTCATTCTGAGAGGTACGTCGACTACACTTCGACGTTGCGTCGATTACTATTCGACGCATATTTACTTAAACTAATTTTTCACTTTGAGAATACATATTCTACTAATTTCTAGGGGTTAAGATAAATCATTTCCCCAACAGAGGGGCTAACGACAGACCACCAGGGGCAGAGAGGTAATTTCACCTCCTTAGCATATGGGCAAGTGGCCTGCGAGAAGGCTACTCGCGAGAGCTCTCGCGAGTCTCCTCGCGAGTATGGCTCGCGAAACCCCTCTTAGGTGAGCGCTCTATGAAGGCCCCTCTCGCACCTCTTCTAGCGACATCCACCGAGGCCAGGTCTCGCATGCCTTCCTGCAATCTCCCCTCGGCCCCATGAAAATCTGCTAAACTGGCTGGAAGATTGAGTTCGTCGAGCTGAGAAGCAATTTCTTCAAACTGAAGTGTGACGTTCGTCGAACGCAGAACAGATTTTGTCGAACGCAGATTGAAGTTCGTCGAACACAGAAACTTGGAAAGAATCTGGCTCAGCCGCTTTCTCGCGAGCTGTCGCCGAGTGCCCGGCTCGCCCGCCTTCCTGCGAGCGACCTTTGAGACTCTGACTCACCTTCCTTGTTACTTTACGATGAACACAGAGCTAAGTTCGTCAATTTCAAACTAGAGTTCGTTGAACTGAAGACAAAATCTGCTGAACTGGCTGGAAGATTGAGTTCGTCGAGCTGAGAAGCAATTTCATCAAACTAAAGTGTGACGTTCATCGAACGCAGAATGGATTTCGTCGAACGCAGATTGAAGGTCGTCGAACACAGAAACTTGGAAAGAATCCGGCTCGCCCGCTTTATTGAGAGTGGTCGGCGAGTGCCCGACTCGCTCGCCTTCCTGCGAGTGACCCTTGAGACTCTGGCTCGCCTTCCTTGTTACTTCTTTCTCTTGTTGACTTCTCAATATATGCCCATCTCCTAGCGAATATCGAGGTTGTACATAATCCCCGCTCTTTGCGAGGCTACCTAGGCTCACGAAGAAACATCCAACCCTTGGTATTCGCCAGCCTCTGGATGATGTGGTGCAAATCTTTTAGTGGGGCCCAGGCCTGTAGCTATAAATACCATTCCTCCCAGCTGGTGTTCAAACTTTTTCTTCCTCTTGTGAAGCTTTTCCCCCTCGCCGCAGCGTGGTTCAAAAAGGAAGAGGAATGGCCCGCCTTAGGGCCTCGCAGGCGGCTCAGAAGGCCAAGGAAACCACGCTCGCTTCCTGGGCCTCGCCGCAGCATGGTTCACCTCAGACAAAAGTGGCAAAGACCATCTGACGCTCGTCCAGCGAAAATGGGTCTTCTCCTCCATCTCCATCCTCCCATGACAAACTCGCCTCGTAGGTACTAATGCCAAACTCGCTAATTTAACATCTTTCTTACCTGACATTGCTTCTTTGGTCGCAGAACCCCGGGAGAGAGTTCACTGGAGAAAACAACTTTGGAGATTCGCACCTCCACCCCTGGGAGGATTGACCCCGCATCCCGGGCCGTGAGGACCTCTGATATGCGGCCCCCATCCTCGCAGTCAGGTGAGTAGGTCTCCTCGCCTTCCTTTGAAACATATTTCCTTACTCGCTAAGTTTCCCTGATCCCTTATGCAGTGCCTCTTCTCACAAATTTGGAAGAGCGGATTCCTCCTCCCGCGGACCAGCTGGCCTCGCCGAATCAGACCATCATCACTCCTGGATTCGGCATTCTGGGACAAAGGAGCCCCGGAGGGACATTGCTTGCTGAGCCCAGACTCGCTGCCGAAGCTGCATTCCTCCCCGGTTTGGGGAAGGTCGTTACCCTTGCCTTCGTTGATGCGTTCCAGGGCCGGCCAGGCACCTCTCGCAAGCGGCCCAGTACCCAAATTCCCCCACCAGGTTAGACCATCCCTGCCGAGTGCCACTTCAACATCCTCCTCGCTGATTTCTATCTCGCAGGTGATCCCTCGACCCCACTCAATGAGTCGGAGCATGGAGAGGTGGAGATGTCGCCACCCCCCTCGCCGGGTCAGGTCGCGGATTTTCTGGGGGACCCCGACGATCCAGAGCAAATGAAGAGGCGGGCTACCGAGATATTCCATAAGCACACTTCCATGCTGCGGGAGCTATACGAACAAAACCGGCTAGATCGGCTCTCATATGAAGAGAGATTTGCTGCGATGGAGGACGCGAACGCGCACCTCCTTGCCGAGGTGCGGCCGGTCGACCGCAGCGATGTGACCTCCCCCGGGGTGCACATCGCTCGGATTGAGGATTGCGCACTGGTGCTAACTCGCGAGGCCCAGTTGGTTAGCGAGTACCACTTCCCGTGAGTCCCCCACGCTCGGGTGTGCGGGGTCGCGGACGCTGGAAGTGGCTTCGTTATTGAAGAGTTTCTCTTGTTAATCTTCTGTTGGCTTCCTCTTCACCTCCTATTCATGGGGGGATTAAACAATTTGATGATTTGTAATATTTAGACTTTTCTTGACTCGCTTGCGGACCCACCTTTTCCGTTTTTGTTACATCCATCGCTATGTCCGCCTCATTCGCTCTTTGCAAACTTTTCTCTTAATCACTATATTTGGTCGCCTTACTTTCGCGAATCGCTCTCGCGGCTTGCTCTCGCTATACTTCTTTATACAGGTCTTGCTCCCCCCAGGGCTAGCTGGAGGGATTTTCTTTTGCGGGCGCCAACTCGCCAGGTGCGGATAAGGCTCCGGGAGGTTTGAAGAATACAGCGTGGATCCGCTATCTGCAGCCCCCGGCCCTTCGTATTCATCCCTCCATTTTTATTTCTATAAATAGTCTCCGCCTTTATCTTTCAACCACTGCATTTACTGCTCTCATTTTTTCCACTTCTTCTAACCCTCTCACAGAACCTAGCTCGCGCTCGCTAATTTCGCGATTCGTAGCCCACTAACATCATGGTCGCAGATGTGGAGGAGAAGGGGCGGGCCAAGTGTGTCGGAGCCTTCCTCGAGGGCCCTTTCTTCTGTGCCAACCTCACCTCGGAGGAATTTCTCACCACCATCGACCTCTATATCCCTCCTGGATTTGCGGCTCGCCGCCCTACTGATCGAGACACCATCAGCGACCCACACCCCGACGAGCTCGCCATCCCCATCGCTCACTTTGAGAATGGGCTGTGACTCCCCCTCTAGCCTGAAGTGCGTCAGGTATGATTATACATTGGACATAGTATTCCTGGTTCGCTTCGCGAAGAGTGCTCTAACCCTTGCCGACTCTTCTAGGTACTCAAATACTTTGGCGTTCTGCCTAGCCAGCTGACACCGAACGCGATCGCCGTGGTGGTCGCGATCGCCAGCTACCTTCGGGCGGAGAGGATTGAATTTAGTCTGCTCGTCTTCCGCAAGGTATTTTCTTTCCGTGCATACAAAGATGGGACGGCTCACTTCGCGAGTCTCAGCACGTCACCATCTACGAAACGGTGAATAAGGCCCATTACTGGATGCAGAAATATGTCCTAGTAAAGGGCCCCTTCGGCAACATCTCCTACTCTCCCCTTTAGCGGGACGATGCCACCTACCGCCCTCCCACCTCGCTGGGGGGCGACGATGCCAGACTATACCAGTACCTACAGGGGAAGAACTTTGAGGTCGTCTTCCACCGGCAGAGGGTGGACTCACTGACGTCCGTTCTCCAGGGCGAAGGTATGACCCGCCCTCGCAAACTTTCCCTCTCCTTTTCTTTCGTGATTTGCTAACATTTCTAACATCTTTCCAGGAGAATGCGATTTTCCACGCAACCCCCACACGCGATCCCATCAACCCTCACCACCAGCTCGCTCGTGAATGCGGCCTCTGAGGCGTGCTGCGATCGCCCGAGCTCTTCGTCTGGGAAGAAAAGTCCACCCCCACCAAGCCGGCCCGCCTCGCAGGGATTGGCGAAGAAGGCAAAGAAAGCCCCCCCCCCCCCCCCCCCCCCCCCCCCCGCACCTAAGGGGAAGGTTATCGTGGATCTGTCCGATCCAGACATCCCCCCCTCTCCTTCGGCGAGCCAGAAACCCGCTGATGAGAGTGGCGAGCCGGGTGGTTCCGCCAATAAGCCCAAGCCGATGAGCCACAAGAACTTCTGGCTCGGCGCAAAGCTCCCGGACGCAGTTGGCGAGCCTATGCTCGCGTGGGACCCTGAGCAGAATAAGATCTTCTGCTCCTCCCTCCTCCCCTCCTGGGTGGAGAGTGACAAAGTTAGGGGCGAAGCGTTCGCCCTCGCCTTCGGGCTCTACGGCCGCGAGGATGCCTCCCTCTTCAGGGCCTTCACGCCAAAAGGGCTCGTATATGAGGCCATGCGAGCCCAATTCCGGGCGATAGAGCTTACCCACATGGTGGGCCGTCGGTAATTCACCACGGATATGGAAATCAAAGAGCTCAATGGCGAGCTCCGGAAGTCCGCGAATGAGGTTGCGGAGCTTAAGGGAAAGGAGGCCTTGTCTGAGGGCCTCCTCGCCAGCCTTCAAGGCGGCCTGGTAAGTAATGCCTGCAAAGAGTTTTTTCCCTGTATCGCTACCCTTCACCTCTTTCTAGCTTCCTTTCTGCAGGATGCCGAGTCCGCGAGCAAACTTACTGCGAGGATCACTGACCTTGAGATGGAGAATTCCTTCCTCAAGGCTTAGGTTAAAGAGCTAACCATGGCAGTGCTCCCCCCACCTCCTTCGCGAGCTAGGGCTCGCGGCCAGTCGCGAGATGAAAAGGAGTCCGCCCGCAAAAACTCGATGGAGATCGCCGAACTTATCTTCGACACCCTTAAAGGGGTGGACCTGGTATATCCTAATGCTATGGAGCTCACCACAGAAGATGTCATCCCCGACCTGTTCGCGCCGATCATAGAGGTGGAAGACCGCGAGAGCGAGTGAAGGATTCTTCAGCAGGCAGCTTTGACCCTTTAATTTTTCTAAGTGTAAAATTTTTGTTTTGGTCGGCGAGTTCGTCGTTGACTGTAAAACCTTTTGATCAATGATATAGAAATATTTTGTAACATCCCCCAAACTTCTAGGCCCCTAGAGAATTTTTGTCATGTCAAGCCATGAAAAAAATTGGATAAGTAACACCGAGCACTAGGATGACAAATTGAAAGGAATGAAAAACTCATGGTGTGCACTTAGCCACCATGAGCCACCCTAATGTGAAGAAAACTAAAGAGATGCTAATATATCTTATGCATCACACATATCCATGGAGATTCCCCTAGGATGAATCAACGCACAAAATGGGCCAAAGAGGCCCCATGAACTCAGCAAATAGGAAGGAATACACTTTGGGGTGCGTTTAACAAATCTTGATGTCCTAGCATAGGGGTGACCAAAAGACTCCAATAAGCCAACATAACCTCACTATGACCCCTATGTACATCCAAGGAAGTAAGTAGGCCACTAGGGACCCTTGGGGTCAACCAAATTGGTCAAATTGACCAAAAGTCAACCTTGAGCTTTATAAAGTCAAACCTCCCAAAATAAGGTCAATTAGGATTTGGATGACCAGTTTGACTTAGCACAACCCTTCTTGGACCTAAGGGGAATATATGAGACCTAAATGAGCCATGGTGCACCTTCAGTCTTTGAGGATTAGGGCAAAATCACCAAAAATTCCCAAATTGCCCCTATAGGCAATTAAGTGCAATGAAGCCCCATATGACCTCCACCATGACATAATTTCCCTTGGAATAGGTTCATAGGGTCCAAGGCACCAATATAGATCAGTCACATTAAGTGGTGTGAGCTTGAGTCAAGCCCAAACCCAAAAATCCCCAAATTGGCATATTTGAGTCAAGTGAGCCCAAAGCTTAAATCATGTAGACTTAGCCCAACCCCATGACTCAATTGGTCAGCCCACATGGTGACCAGACCCTAGGCATGCTGAAATTCGAAATTTGGGGGAAATGAATGCTTTGTCCAAGTGTAAGAAAGGGGAAAAAAGACAAAGGAGGAATTAATGGAGTGGATGCCACATGGCATGCCACCCCTCTCCCCAAAGCATCCTCTCAGCTTCCCCATGGAATCCCTGTAGGAATTCGAGTGAGGTGGCAGCTGTAGTGATGGGGGGTGGAGGAGAAAACAAGGGAGAGCTGACCACCATTAATGGTGACCCAAGATTTAAGAGGAGTTAAGCCCAGATTACACTCTTAATCGACTTCTCACAGCTCAAGCATTATTTCCCTGCTGAGCTGGAGCTGTGGAAGTGGCTATGGAGGGAGGTGCTACCCTTGGTGAAATCGCCAAAAATGGCAACCACAGATATAGCCTCTCCCGACCCAGTCCAAACCCCTCATTAGCTCCACAATGTGCTTAGGAGGAGAAACCCCATTATTGCAGAAGGAATCGGGCGCAGAGGAGGGAGATTAACCAAGAAATTGGAGCTCAAGTGTCGGCCATGGTAAGCCAAGATTCCCTCAACCTCAAGCCCAATCAAGGCAAGTTCCTTCCCCCCTCCTCCTGTGCTAGTTATCCATTCTTTCCTTCTTCGAAATCATCAAGAGAATGGCTGTTTTCCATTCTCGATTTTCCTTGCTCCGACCGAAAAATCACAAGATGCCGGGGAACTCCTACGGCCACCTCCGGCCAAACGACCACCACCAAACGAAAGCCCTATGTCGGGTGAAGGTGTTGGCTTGGGCGTTTGGACGGAGACGGCCTAGGATGGCTGGAAATCAGCCCGCAAATCATCCCAGGCACGGCGAATCGGGACCCTTGTCTCATCGAGGAAGATATAATCTCAGCCGTTGATTTTCGCATGAAATCATTATCCGCAGACCACTTTATATATATCTTATTTATTTCATAAAATTTGTCACACATATTAGCCCAATTTTGTAAGCTGAATTTGAGGCTCTTAGAAGCCTTTTTAGGAAAAGTTGGCTGAGACAACTGTTGAAGGCCTTGGTCTCTAGTATCCCTAGGATCCAAGATCAGGCCATTTGGATGTGTGTAGGACCCAAGGCACCCGTTTTACTAGGACTGGTTCTAGTGATGGGCAGATTTTAGAATTGCTATAACTTTTAACTGGCTTTAGCAAATAACCTGAAATTTTTACCATGCATGAATGGCAGGATGACACACCTAGGGTTTTAATTTGAGAATTTTTGGATGCTTATTTACTGAGTTATTCAATTTATTAGAAAAAGTAAATATTTGGTATTTATGGAGTTGTATAACTCCAAACACCCCCAAATTTGGGTGGTGATCTCTTCATATGCTTATAGCCCTCTGGTAAAAAGATGGGCTCATTTGGCCTTGTGCATGTGGAGTTATGATCCATGCAAAACCTAGGCTAAAGGGCCTTAATGTGTGCCTTTAGTAATTTTGGGGTGGAGTGAGCCCCAAGCCTTGGGGGTTAATCCTATGGCTGAGATGTTGGATATGGGTCCATGGCAGTAATATGCCCCTTCCAAGAATTATTTGGGGATTTTTGGGTGCAAAAATCCCAAGATATAGAATTTACTAAATTACCCCTAAATTGGGTTATAAAATTAAAAAGGGGTCATATGATTTTAGAATGAAGTGAACTTAGGGTTTAGTCTTTAAGTTCATTATTATGGCAGCAGGAATTATCTGAGAATTTTGAGAAATAATTCATGTTATAGGTAGCTAAGATTACATTTATGCCCTCTATGGTTTTTGTGCAAATAATGGGGTTTTATATGTCTGATAAATTTGAGATAAATCACAGTAGGTCATGATGCTAATATAATCCTATAATAATTTTCCCAGAATTTATTGAAGTCTTTACATAGCACTTGTAGTGTAAACCCTAATACGCACACCAAATGTAATAAATGATAATTAAGGGTAAATGCTCCTTGGAATAATATGAGACTTAGGATCTGGTGTTTTTAGACCAATATGGTGCTATAATAATTTTCCCAGAATTTATTGAAGTCTGTACATAGCACTTGTAGTTTAAACCCTTATACGCACACCAATTGTAATAAATGATAATTAAGGGTAAATACTCCTTGGAATAATATGAGATTTAGGATATGGTGTTTTTAGACCAATATGGTGCTATAATAACCTTCCCAGAATCTATTGAGGTCATAATCTAATAATTCATGTGTAAATCCCTATTTGCACCACATTTATGTTAAATAGAAATTATGGTTAAATAGTTCCTGTAAAAATGTGAAATTTGGGGTTTTAGGTGTTAGTAACAATATTATGCTACAGTGAATTTATCAGAATTTATGAGATCATTAGTTGACAGTCGATGTATAAATCACTATCTGCACATCTACTATTTTATTAGAGACTAAGATTTAAGATTCCCCGGAGGATTTATGAGATTAGGATTTGATGTTGTTAGATCACTACTCGTTGCGAACCCATGTAATAATCGGAACTCATTTGGATATGATGTGATCAAGATTGCACCTTAGGAGTCAAATCTAGCTCAATCTTATTTTGGTCTGCGAATAGTAAAACTGGTTTATATGATTTAAACCACCACTGACGTTCACACATAGAACTATCAACTCCTTGATTATTATGAAGGCTCAGATTTTTTTTTTTGGAAGAACACCTCTAAGGGGCATCATGGGAAATAAGGGTTGGGGTGCGTTTAGTAAAACTATAAGTGCAGGAATTTATAATGATATAAAAAGGAGGTTAGACCTCATCAAGGGCCCCACAGATAACTCTTATGTGTTAAATGATTATATGGAAGTAAAACTACCCTTAGCCGGGTGAGCCATCTTAAGGTAAATACTCAAGGGAGAAGTCGAGAAATATCTAAGGCAAACCCTGGATTAAGGATGACGAAGAATAGGAGTGTGGGTCCAAGTAAGGTTGAGAATGCTAATTGGATGTGTGTAGTTCCTCGGTGAAGAAGGGAACTCGAGCTTATAATGTGACGACGGGAGAGTCAGCACCCGGTCACAATTGGTGGTGTTGGAGTTCAAAAGAACTCCCCCACTCCTAAGAGCCAAGTTTAACTCATCTTATAGACTTAATGTAATTGGATAGGAAAATGGGGATCAAGTAGAATGGGGTAGGTACCCATAAGATTAAGTGCCTTGGGAAGAGGAAGTTCGGGGTGTCAGCCCGCCACACTCCCTAGTACCGCTGCGAGCCCCTCACCGGGTAACCCTTCAGAAGTCCAAGGCTAACCCTAAAGCTTCTAAGATCAACTAAATTATAAACAAGAATAATTCAGTAGGAGAACTTAACAAGTTATCTTTCATCCCAAACCGGATCTCGAGATATAAGGAAGGATTGGGATAGTCCCGCGAGCGGAAGGCTCGGGTTATACGAGAAGGACTGGGATAGTCCTGCGAGCTCTAGGCTTGGGTTATACGAGGAGGACCGGGAAAGTCCCGCGAGCGAAAGGCTCGGGTTATACGAGAAGGACTGGGATAGTCCTGCGAGCTGTAGGCTCGGGTTATAAGAGAAGGACTGGGATAGTCCTGCGAGCGGTAGGCTCGTAGCTTAAATATAAGACTAGTGTAGTCTAGCGAGCGGTAGGCTCGTAGTTTAAATATAACACTAGTGTAGTCTAGCGAGCGGTAGGCTCGTAGTTTAAATATAAGACTAGTGTAGTCTAGCGAGCGGTAGGCTCGTAGTTTAAATATAAGACTAGTGTAGTCTAGCAAGCGATAGGCTCGTAGTTTAAATGGAAGGCTGGTGTAGTGTTGAAATTGTTGAAGTGAAGTGGAAGGGAGTCCGGCCTGTCTGAAGGCTGGAGACCGCAGAGATCGCGCTGCCTGCGCTGGTGCTCTTGCGGTTTGGTTCTGCGATCTCTCCCTGCTGTTCTGGCGATCTGCTGTGATCGTCCAGTTTGCTTCTTGGTTTGGTCGTTGGTTCTGGCGACCTGTTGTGAGTTCTTCCGGTCTTGTTCTGGGCGACCTGTTCTTGGTTGACCGCAGTGATCGGGCGGCTTGTTTGGGTTGTTCTGGCGACTTGACTCAAGTCGGCCAGATGTTCGTCCTTGTCTTAGCGATCTCAGGAAGGGTGGTCGATGTGTCCGCACGGCTTGTGCGCGGGCTGCTGCTGTCTTGTGGACTTGGACTGAATCTTGTCCAAGTGTTGTGTTCGCACGGTCTGCCTTGTGAGACCGTTCACGATCTGACGGGTGGTGACTATATCCCGGTTTGTGCGGTGATGACATCTGTCCACCTGCCTATAAATAGGGGTGCATGGCCCGTCATTCCTAACAAGAACTGTAAGAACAAGAGCCCGGTTTGTTTCTTGCGGACTCAAGTTTTGAGGTCGCGCGACTTGGATGCGAGTTAACCGTTGTTGTGTTCGCAGGTTTGCGGTCAGCAGGGTGCGGTCTCCTTCCTTGGTGATTTCCGGTGGCTTGAATAAACAGTTCGTCAGGGGTCTGTTAGCGAACTGGTTTATTGTGTTCTTGTGCTGTTCGCAGCGAGCTCAGCGATCAGGCGACCTTCAGCGGTTAGGCGATCAGTGTTGCAGTCTGGCGACAGCTTCAATTCTTTGTTCAGTTCAATAAAGCTTCAGTTCGTGCGGTCTAGGATTGCGGTCTGGCAGTGCAGGTTGTCTGTTTCTGTTCGCGCGGTCTTAAGGTGTTTCTACGGTCTGACTGTACAAGCGGTCTGGGAGTACAGCAGAGCAAGCCGGGCGACCTGAGCCTTTTTGCGGTCTGTGCGGTCTCTGCTTTGGCAGTCCGCCAGCTTCAGTTTTTGGTGTGTATTGTTCTCATCTCCGTGATTCTTATGAATCATGTCTCGCCATGTATACCTCGAAGTGTAAAGCAATTTTGTTTCAATAAAGATTTCTTGTGTTGCTATTTTGGCATTGTGGTTGTTTGGCTATAACTCTTGTTGATACAACTCCTGCTTACTCCTAAACGGTCTTTCAAAAAAATTTAACATGGTATCAAAGCAAGGTTTCTGGAGTGGATAAGCAGTGATCAACTAGAGTTGCCATCATCTTTGTGAAGAAGAGACCACATAAATTGCCATGGAAGGTGGATACGCAAGAGGTCTTGGTATTGAACTCCTAACATCGACTAACTTTAAAAAGTGGAAGTCATGTATGGAGAGTTACTTGCTTGGCGAGGATCTATAGGAGGTAGTTGGAGGAGAAGACACGCAAGAGGTGTTTCTAGTAGGAGATAATATGGCAGAGGTGAGACTTTGGAGGAGGACGAATGCTAAGGCAGAGTTCACTCTCAAAAGGGCTATCTCACCGGAGCTGTTTGATCACATCATCAGATGTAAATCTGCTGCTGAGATTTGGACATCCTTGGATGGATTGTTCAATAAGAAGAATGTAGCGAGGCTACAGTATCTTGAAAATGAGTTGGCAAAAGCCTCTCAGGGTGATCTTTCTGTTTCTACCTTCTTCCTCAAGATGAAGAACCTCACGGCAGAGATTTCTGCATTGGACACTGATGAGCCAATCTCTGAGGCAAAACTGAAAAGGCATATCATCCGCGGGTTGCGGAAGGAGTATCGTGCTTTTGTGACTTCAGTTCAGGGTTGGGCAAATCAACCGTCGTTGTTGGAGCTGGAGAACCTTCTTGCTTCGCAAGAAAGTTTAGCAAGACAGATGGCGGGGGTTTCTATCTCCGGGGGAGAAAGTGATGTGATGTTCTCTAGGAAGAAGAAGAAGAAATGGGAGAAGAAGAAGCTGGGTCATGATGGACCCTCCACTTCAGGTCAGCAAGATAGAGGCTATGCCCCTAAGTCTGATGGAAAGAAGAAAGGAGAGGGACCGAGGTGATTTAGATGCAATAAGACCGGGCACTTCAAGAAAGATTGTCGGGTGAATCTTCAGCCGGGACATGCAGTGGAGAAGGAGATGCCAAAGTCTGGTGAAGTTGGATAGGGAGGAGCCTTTGCGTCTAATATAACGGCGATGCCCGTTAAGGCCTTGGCTTCCATCAACTATGATGAGGACTGGATTGTAGATTCAGGGTGTGGGAATCACCTCACCGGGGATGGATCAAAGTTCTCTTCTTTGGCACCTTACTCAGGTAACAATGCTATCATTACGGCTGATAATTCTATTCATCCAGTATAACACGAAGGTGTTGTCTCTCTGAGCAGTGATAAGGGTCCACTCACGTTGAGGAGTGTTTATCACGTGCCTGGTATGAAGAAAAATCTCTTCTCTGTGACCAATGCGGTCGACGCCGGTTATCACGTTCTGTTTGGCCCAACAGAAGTGAAGTTTCTCAAAACTCAACCGGAGATAAAGGGACATGTTATTCATGTCGGCAAGCGGGTGAAGGACTTCTTCGTTTTATCGACAAGTACCTATGTTGATAAGATGAGGACCAATGATGGCGCGGCCATCTGGCATGAAAGGTTGTGGCATGTAGGCATGGACAAATTGAAGGCTATGGCGGTAAGGGGCCTTGTCAATGGCTTGCCAAGCTTGTCCTCCTATGGAGACGGTCATGTCTGTGAAGGATGTCAGTTTGGTAAGTCTCATCGACTTCCATTTGACAAATCGCAAACAAGGTGCAAAGTGACGTTGGAGTGCATCCACGGTGATTTGATGGGACCAACTGCCACCCCAAGCCTTGGAGGCAACAGATACATGTTGGTGTTGATTGACGTTTACACCAGATATGTCTGGGTGTATTTTTTGAAGGAGAAGTCGGATGCTTTTGCAAAGTATGTGGAGTTCAAGGAGCTGGTGGAAGGCCGGCTAGGCCTGCGGGTTAAAAAACTTAGAACTGACAATGGTGGGGAGTTCACCTCTGGTGAGTTCTCAAGTTTTTGCAGGAAGCATGGCATCAGGAGAGAGCTTACTTGTGCCCATACTCCACAACAGAATGGCGTTGCCGAGAGGAAGATCCATCATCTGACAAAAACTTGCAAATGTTGGATTCTTGCTAAGAGTATCCCAAAGTCCTTCTGGGCGGAGGGAATGTCTTGTGCAGCTTATGTCATCAACATGTTGCCTTTAAGTCCTATCAACATGAATACCCCTCACGAATTGATGTTCAAGGAGAAGCTGAGTGTTGCACACCTTCGGGTGTTCGGGTCAACCTGCTATGTGCATATTCCTGATGCTCTTCGGATAAAGCTAAATGCGAAAGCAAGGAAGCTAGTCTTTGTTGGGTATGATGAGCGGAAGAAGGGATGGAGATGCATGGATCCTGAGACACGGAGGTCATTTGTTTCTCGGGATGTGGTGTTCGATGAAGTAACTTCCTATAAGGGGAGTTCAGGAGTTGAACTACCGGAGAGCAGGGTTGATGAAGAAGGGAAAGTTGCGGGAAGTCTTCAAGTGGAGTTGCCTGTTTCACCAGGAGCTCCAGCTGTGTCCATCTCTGAGATGGAGGCTTCAGGTTCTGGAAGCAGGGGGAGCGATGCTCCAAGTTCATCTGGAAGAGGAGCTTGCACAGAAGAAGCAGCTGAGGAGGTGGTTAGTCAGGAGCAACCTCTTAGGAGGTCGAAGAGGACTATTCAACCACCAGATCGATACACAGGAGGGTGAACTTTTTTTCATATTTCTTTGCTGGTCCCTTGGATGAAAGGGAGCCGTCGAGCTTTGAAAAGGCCAGAGGCGTGAAGGAGTGGGACGTTGCGATGCAAGAAGAGATGTCAGCTCTCGAGAAGAACGAGACTTGGTCTCTGGTGCCCAAGCCTAAGGGTACCACTCCTGTCACTTGCAAGTGGGTCTTCAAGCTGAAGAAGAAAGCTGACGGTAGTATCGAGCGTTACAAGGCTCGCCTTGTAGATCGCGGGTCATAGCAGTACGGAGAAGATTATGATGAGACGTTCAGTCCAATGGCAAAAATGACTTCGGTTCGATTTGTTATTGCCTTGGCAGCTTCAAGTGGTTGGGAGATTTGGCAACTCGACGTGAAGAATGCCTTCTTATACGGCGAGATTGAAAAGGATATCTTCATGATCCAACCGCAAGGCTTCATCTCGAAGGAGTATCCGGACTACGTCTGTAAGTTGAAGAAGGCCCTATATGCGTTGAAGCAAGTGCCTCGGGCGTGGTATGGGAAGATTGCAGAGTATCTCTTATTCTGTGGATTCTTTGCTTCAGACTCTGATTCTAGCTTGTTCATCAAGAAGGAGGGGGTGCTTCGGGTGATTGTGCTGTTGTACGTGGATGACATGATTGTCACCGGGAACTCGAAGGAAGTTGTTGCAAGACTCAGGGCTGAGCTTGCTATCAGATTCGAGATGAAGGATCGGGGCGAGCTCCACCATTTCCTTGGACTCGAGGTACAGAGGCGGGAGAGCGGAGTGCTCATTTCTCAGGCTGGCTATGCGGAGCGGATTGTTCAGCGGTTTGGCATGGAGGAAGGGAAGAGCAGCTCTATACCTCTGGAGCAACATCATAGACTTCGGAAGGATGAGGGAAGAGTTCTATCTGAACCGTTGGTTTTCCGAGCTCTGGTTGGGAGCTTGATCTACCTGACGATCACAAGGCCAGATATTGCTTATGCAGTTGGCAAGGTGAGTCGGTACATGGCGGAACCACGGAAACCTCATCTTCTGGCGGCAAGAGGTATCTTGAAGTATGTGAAGTCGACCTCTGATTTGGGTCTCCTATATAGGAGAGGGTCAAGCTTGGAATTGCATGGTTTCATGGATGCTGATTATGGGGGAGACGTAGATGACTGGAGATCAACGTCTGGTTATGTCTTTTTGACGGGTCCCAGAACTATCTCTTGGTGCAGTAAGAAGCAAGACTCGGTGTCCGTATCTACCACGGAAGCGGAGTACAAAGCTTCGGCCTTGGTAGCTCAGGAAGCCGTTTGGCTCAGGAGGTTGGTAGAGGACGTTCATCAGGAGGTTCGAGGTCCCACTATGCTACGCGGGGACAAAGAGAGTGCTCTCAAGCTGGTCAACAATCCAGTCTGTCACGCGAGGACCAAACATATAGAGATTGAGCACCATTTCATTCGTGAAAAGGTGTTGGGAGGATCTCTTATGGTTGAGCATGTTTGGAGTGCAGACAATGTCGCAGACATCTTCACAAACCCGCTGGCGAAGGGACCGTTTACACGATTAAGGGAGTTGCTCGGTCTAGTTTCCACTTCCCACTTCAAGGGGGAGTGTTGAAATTGTTGAAGTGAAGTGGAAGGGAGTCCGGCCGGTCTGAAGGCTGGAGACCGCAGAGACCGCGCGGCCTGCGCTGGTGCTCTGGCGGTTTGGTTCTGCGATCTCTCCCTGCTGTTCTGGCGATCTGCTATGATCGGCCAGTTTGCGAAAGCAAGGAAGCTAGTCTTTGTTGGGTAGTTCACCTCTGGTGAGTTCTCAAGTTTTTGCAGGAAGCATGGCATCAGGAGAGAGCTTACTTGTGCCCATACTCCACAACAGAATGGCGTTGCCGAGAGGAAGATCCATCATCTGACAAAAACTTGCAAATGTTGGATTCTTGCTAAGAGTATCCCAAAGTCCTTCTGGGCGGAGGGAATGTCTTGTGCAGCTTATGTCATCAACATGTTGCCTTTAAGTCCTATCAACATGAATACCCCTCACGAATTGATGTTCAAGGAGAAGCTGAGTGTTGCACACCTTCGGGTGTTCGGGTCAACCTGCTATGTGCATATTCCTGATGCTCTTCGGATAAAGCTAAATGCGAAAGCAAGGAAGCTAGTCTTTGTTGGGTATGATGAGCGGAAGAAGGGATGGAGATGCATGGATCCTGAGACACGGAGGTCATTTGTTTCTCGGGATGTGGTGTTCGATGAAGTAACTTCCTATAAGGGGAGTTCAGGAGTTGAACTACCGGAGAGCAGGGTTGATGAAGAAGGGAAAGTTGCGGGAAGTCTTCAAGTGGAGTTGCCTGTTTCACCAGGAGCTCCAGCTGTGTCCATCTCTGAGATGGAGGCTTCAGGTTCTGGAAGCAGGGGGAGCGATGCTCCAAGTTCATCTGGAAGAGGAGCTTGCACAGAAGAAGCAGCTGAGGAGGTGGTTAGTTAGGAGCAACCTCTTAGGAGGTCGAAGAGGACTATTCAACCACCAGATCGATACACAGGAGGGAACATGGTGAACTTTTTTTCATATTTCTTTGCTGGTCCCTTGGATGAAAGGGAGCCGTCGAGCTTTGAAAAGGCCAGAGGCGTGAAGGAGTGGGACGTTGCGATGCAAGAAGAGATGTCAGCTCTCGAGAAGAACGAGACTTGGTCTCTGGTGCCCAAGCCTAAGGGTACCACTCCTGTCACTTGCAAGTGGGTCTTCAAGCTGAAGAAGAAAGCTGACGGTAGTATCGAGCGTTACAAGGCTCGCCTTGTAGATCGCGGGTTCTCATAGCAGTACGGAGAAGATTATGATGAGACGTTCAGTCCAATGGCAAAAATGACTTCGGTTCGATTTGTTATTGCCTTGGCAGCTTCAAGTGGTTGGGAGATTTGGCAACTCGACGTGAAGAATGCCTTCTTATACGGCGAGATTGAAAAGGATATCTTCATGATCCAACCGCAAGGCTTCATCTCGAAGGAGTATCCGGACTACGTCTGTAAGTTGAAGAAGGCCCTATATGCGTTGAAGCAAGTGCCTCGGGCGTGGTATGGGAAGATTGCAGAGTATCTCTTATTCTGTGGATTCTTTGCTTCAGACTCTGATTCTAGCTTGTTCATCAAGAAGGAGGGGGTGCTTCGGGTGATTGTGCTGCTGTACGTGGATGACATGATTGTCACCGGGAACTCGAAGGAAGTTGTTGCAAGACTCAGGGCTGAGCTTGCTATCAGATTCGAGATGAAGGATCGGGGCGAGCTCCACCATTTCCTTGGACTCGAGGTACAGAGGCGGGAGAGCGGAGTGCTCATTTCTCAGGCTGGCTATGCGGACCGGATTGTTCAGCGGTTTGGCATGGAGGAAGGGAAGAGCAGCTCTATACCTCTGGAGCAACATCATAGACTTCGGAAGGATGAGGGAAGAGTTCTATCTGAACCGTTGGTTTTCCGAGCTCTGGTTGGGAGCTTGATCTACCTGACGATCACAAGGCCAGATATTGCTTATGCAGTTGGCAAGGTGAGTCGGTACATGGCGGAACCACGGAAACCTCATCTTCTGGCGGCAAGAGGTATCTTGAAGTATGTGAAGTCGACCTCTGATTTGGGTCTCCTATATAGGAGAGGGTCAAGCTTGGAATTGCATGGTTTCATGGATGCTGATTATGGGGGAGACGTAGATGACCGGAGATCAACGTCTGGTTATGTCTTTTTGACGGGTCCCAGAACTATCTCTTGGTGCAGTAAGAAGCAAGACTCGGTGTCCGTATCTACCACGGAAGCGGAGTACAAAGCTTCGGCCTTGGTAGCTCAGGAAGCCGTTTGGCTCAGGAGGTTGGTAGAGGACGTTCATCAGGAGGTTCGAGGTCCCACTATGCTACGCGGGGACAAAGAGAGTGCTCTCAAGCTGGTCAACAATCCAGTCTGTCACGCGAGGACCAAACATATAGAGATTGAGCACCATTTCATTCGTGAAAAGGTGTTGGGAGGATCTCTTATGGTTGAGCATGTTTGGAGTGCGGACAATGTCGCAGACATCTTCACAAACCCGCTGGCGAAGGGACCGTTTACACGATTAAGGGAGTTGCTCGGTCTAGTTTCCACTTCCCACTTCAAGGGGGAGTGTTGAAATTGTTGAAGTGAAGTGGAAGGGAGTCCGGCCGGTCTGAAGGCTGGAGACCGCAGAGACCGCGCGGCCTGCGCTGGTGCTCTGGCGGTTTGGTTCTGCGATCTCTCCCTGCTGTTCTGGCGATCTGCTATGATCGGCCAGTTTGCTTCTTGGTTTGGTCGTTGGTTTTGGCGACCTGTTGCGAGTTCTTCCGGTCTTGTTCTGGGCGACCTGTTCTTGGTTGACCACAGTGACCGGCCGGCTTGTTTGGGTTGTTCTGGCAACTTGGCTCAAGTCGGCCAGATGTTCATCCTTGTCTTAGCGATCTCAGGAAGGGTGGTCACTGTGTCCGCGCGGCTTGTGAGCGGGCTGCTGCTATCTTGCAGACTTGGACTGAATCTTGTCCAAGTGTTGTGTTCGTACGGTCTGCCTTGTGAGACCGTTCGCGATCTGACGGGTGGTGACTGTATCCCGGTTTGTGCGGTGACGACATCCGTCCACCCGCCTATAAATAGGGGTGCATGGCCCGTCATTCCTAACAAGAACTGTAAGAACAAGAGCCCGGATTGTTTCTTGTGGACTCAAGTTTTGAGGTCGCGCGACTTGGATGCGAGTTAACCGTTGTTGTGTTCGCAGGTTTGCGGTCAGCAGGGTGCGGTCTCCTTCCTTGGTGATTTCCGGTGGCTTGAATAAACAGTTCGTCTGCGGTCTGTCAGCGAACTGGTTTATTGTGTTCTTGTGATGTTCGCAGCGAGCTCAGTGATCAGGCAACCTTCAGCGGTTAGGCGATCAGAGTTGCGGTCTGGCGACAGCTTCAGTTCTTTGTTCAGTTCAATAAAGCTTCAGTTCGTGCGGTCTGGGATTGCGGTCTGGCAGTGTAGGTTGTCTGTTTCTGTTCACGCGGTCTTAAGGTGTTTCTGCGGTCTGACTATACAAGCGGTCTGGGAGTACAGCAGAGCAAGCCGGGCGACCTGAGCCTTTTTGCGGTCTGTGCGGTCTCTGCTTTGGCAGTCCGCCAGCTTCAGTTTTTGGTGTGTGTTGTTCTCTTCTCCGTGATTCTAATGAATCATGTCTCGCCATGTATACCTCGAAGTGTAAAGCAGTTTTGTTTCAATAAAGATTTCTTGTGTTGCTATTTTGGCATTGTGGTTGTTTGGCTATAACTCTTGTTGATACAACTCCTGCTTACTCCTAAACGGTCATTCAAAAAATTTTAACATGTAGTCTAGCGAGCGGTAGGCTCGTAGTTTAAATATAAGACTGGTGTAGTCAAGCGAGCGATAGGCTCGTAGTTTAAATATAAGACTAGTGTAGTCTAGCAAGCGGTAGGCTCGTAGTTTAAATAGAAGACTGGTGTAGTCTAGCGAGCGGTAGGCTCGTAGTTTAAATATAAGACTGGTGTAGTCTGGCGAGCGGTAGGCTCTACTTTATAAATGTTGATGTAGAATTGCGAGCAGGAGGCTCGGTAGTAAATGGCTAATACATATGTATATGATGTGGTGGGTCTTCAGATCTGTCTTAGTCGTCACACTGACAACAGTTCCTTGACTCGGCAGTGCTAGTGGTTTTATTGGGGCCAGGTTGTCTTACTGCGCGTCCGACGGGACGGATTCCCCAAACCCTGCCTGGCCAATTCAGTTTAGTACGCAGGAGCTCGTGAGTGCCGGATACCGTATCACAGCATACGTTTGGGCCTAGGTCTGGTAGTGTGACTTACCCACCTAGGTGAGGAGACGCCCGCTCCTCTACCACCGTTTGACCACGATGGGAGGTGCCCGAGAGGTCAGCTACCTCCGAAAAGTGGGAACTAAAGGTCTGTACGTACAGAGTCGCATGTGTGAGTTGCATGTGTTTGAAATAATAATACAAACATTGCATCATTGCATTGCACGTCATAGCATAGCATTTCTGCACAAATAGAGACCTCATCGTATAAATCAGTATGGGCTCTTTTATACGATGAGTTTACTACTTGTCAGATCCCTTAGCTTATGTGCTTTTGTGTGTGCATATAAGTTAAGGTTACTTTCGTAGCTGCTCTTATTTATTATACCTGCTCTTTTACTTATACTGCTCTTTATTTATTGCTTATATACATACTCCTGCTAGAGTAGAGATGTTTTCATTACTTGTTTAGTATCTTTATACTAGCTAGTCTCTCCGCTGTCACCTGCTTTTGATTTACCCTTTGATGTTCTCCGCTTCCTCCTCCCGCACGGTGCCTAGGAGTCGCGGGTGGAGGCGGTGAGGAATATGTTGAGTCTTATAGACTGACGGTCGGTGGACCTCATCATTTTAGGGATGATGTGTCAGAACAGCAGGACCCCGTTCAGGAGACAGGACAGGAGGACGGGATGAAGCAGAGCAGCCACTACACGTCGTCTCAGCAGCAGCTACAGATACATGAAGACAGAGCTTGATAGCTTCCGCATAGTTGTAGAGTGAGAGAGTTTTTTTTGTACTTTACTTGAACATGTATTGGGCGTAAGCCCTTCGTCTCTTACTTTAAATTCTCATCATGGACATTGTAAACATGTAATTTACATATTTAATGTGATTTGTGGACTAGTTTCTTCTATTTGCTTCTATTACTATGAATTGTGTTTGGCCTGGATGATGTTCATTAGCCGGCAGGATCGGCGTATTGTGGCGGCGACCATTGGGTGTAATGGTCTCGCCGCAAGACGGCGATTCTGGGCGGTAAGACCCGGTTTCAAATAAAAAAAAGAGGGTCTTACAAACTGGTATCAGCTTAGCCGACTTTCGATCCAAGTAAAAGAAGTCCACAAACCCTAGGGCAACCCCCGCTCGAGTTAGTTTGAGGACAAACTAGCAGCGGAAGCAGTGGTGTGCCCATACGGGAAATCACATAACTTTGTCCACTTAATGATGAGATTAGGCCAACCTGACTAGTACGCCGTATTGGTTTGACTTAACAAGACACCTCATAAGGTATCCTAGTCATAATCAACCTCAAAAATATTTTGACCAAGTAGTAGGATACCCCCAAAGTGACTAAAAGAAGGAGTTGAAAAGCGTGTGTAAGTGTTCGGGGCTTACTCCCGGATATACCCACGTCACTTCCTAAGTGATACTTATACCCCTCACACAAACAAACAGGACAACCTTAAGAGGTTGTGATGCTTGTGTATCTACTATCTGATTAGTAGGAGACTCATAGGTTTAACTCATGTGCCTAGAATTCGACACTCCCCGCTTCTTTCCGCATAAAACCCATCACAAGATAAAGGTGTCAAATGTGGAATGAGAATTCCAGCCTAGAAGAAGACCATGTAATAGGATAACAGGCACACGATCCTTGGAAAAGTTGCGATTAATGGTAGTTTCAAGGACAGAGAACCTTACCATATCCACAAATCACAATAACTGTATACCCATAAGGATCTTATGCATACGTGGAAAGCCAATATTTTCAAATATAAGAAGCTCATCACAAGATTACGGGAGGCTAATCTTGTTTCTTCGTTTATTGGGCCGCTATAATATTAACTTGGGTTATTTTAGAAACACAAAAGCTCTGCAATACAACTCCCTGGGCACCTATTTTGGTGCAGGGTATATAAAGTGAACCCTAGACCCAAATCTGTGCGCACCCATCGTCTGACTTATCCAAATAATCTGAATTTTACACCGTACATGTAAACTTCGTACGATACACATGCAGTCCAAAAATCAGAATTTGGGAGATAAAGTTCTATATATTGGAAATAATTTCATTACATACGATTGTGATGGATCTAAGGCTTAATGAAGACCAATCCACTCAAATCTTTTATGAATGGTAGGTCTTGGAATGAAAGGTCCCTAGACAAATTTGAGGCCATTTGGACCCCATACATATTGGTGGGTCCTACCTACAAGACCAGGATAGCTTAGGGCAATGCCCTGGCTGTTAGACACATAGAGCTTTATGGATAATAATTATTTCCTTGGTCAATTATCTTGAATTTTGAAACATGCACTTATTATCAAGAGATCTTCACCTCTAAAGGAATCAAGGACTTTGAAGATTGAGTTCCGTAGGAAATTAGGGTTTGTGAACTTTTGTTACATTAAGCATTATTGAGAATTCCAGGGTCAAGTTTCCCGGGATCATTATGAAAATCTGGAATATTACAGAAATGAGTAGATAGACTTGTGGTCTCCATCGAACCTCTGGAAATTTTATTATTGTCAATTATTGATTAGTTATCCTACTTCCTTCACAAAAAGGGTTTTGCACCCTTAGCCACATAATTAATCTTCTGGAGTTATCTTAAAGAGGAAAACAATGATTTTATGTTGAATACTGTCTTAGATCATGATTAGTCTCTGAAAAATTATGTTAAACCTATTGGCCCATGATAACTGATACTTGGTATACGAAATGGGGACCCCACAGTTATGAAAGAAATAAGAATGAGGCCAAAAACAAATATGACATTATGAAGAGTTGAAATTTGTAAATTATCACTTACAAAACTCTGGGAATGATTTCGAGACCAATTTACGACATATTCACGATAGTTGATTTATAGGTGATGGGTCTCGTGCAAATTTGAGCTTGGTTGTGTTTAACAAATGAGGACTATAGGTTTGACCATTAACAACACATGACTCGGGATAAAAATCAGGAATGAGGTTTCGGGACGCTAATGTTATTGGGTGCACTTCAAGAATTAATCTAGGAGGATTTACAGTATACAAATTTTATGAGCCTTGGAATTGATGACTCACGTAAATTTAAGTACCAGAATAAGGTTTGATTATTACCGGAGTATCCTTTAGTTTAGTAAACGGCCGTGGGCATAATTACATTTACTAAATATCATTTTGGATCTTAGAAGCATGATTAAGTGTTGACTTAAAATATTAAGGAATGGCGATATCATGAAAAAATTAGGAGAACCAATGTTGCCCAAGCTATAAGCATAGCATGATCTTGGAAGACATGTCTAAATTCTAGTTGCAAACACCTAACAGATAAGGGTATGGACATCATATTATGGATTATAAGACTCGATGGATTCCTACACTCGCCTTGTGAATATGCAATTTTACTTCAACTCATGCTCTCCCTCCACTATGTATATCTTTATCAAACTGATAAATATCTAAGGACACCATCAGGAAGAAGATCGTGATTACGGACGTAGTAAGATTTAATGAAAAGTGCTCTTGGGAGAAAACTGAGGATGAGGCAATGTGAACTAGACCTAACCGTTTCCAATATTAGTAGGGAGTCATGTTGCACATGAACCATCAAATCTTCCGGGTATATTCTGAACTCAGACTCCCGCAGACCTAACCTAAATTTCGGGGACGAAATTGTTTCTTCGTTTATTGGGATTTGTAACATCCCCCAAACTGCTAGGCCCCTAGAGAATTTTTGAACTGCTAGGCCCCTAGAGAATTTTTGTCATGTCAAGCCATGACAAAAATAGGATAAGTGACACCGAGCACTAGGATGACAAATTGAAAGGAATGAAAAACTCATGTTGTGCACTTAGCCACCATGAGCCACCCTAATGTGAAGTAAACTAAAGAGATGCTAATATATCTTATGCATCACACATATACATGGAGATTCCCCTAGGATGAATCAACACACAAAATAGGCCAAAGAGGCCCCATGAACTCAGCAAATAGGAAGGAATACACTTTGGGGTGCGTTTAACAAATCTTGATGTCCTAGCCTAGGGGTGACCAAAAGACTCCAATAAGCCAACATAACCTCACTATGACCTCTATCTCCATCCAAGGAAGTAATTAGGCCACTAGGGACCCTTGGGGTCAACCAAATTGGTCAAATTGACCAAAAGTCAACCTTGAGCTTTATAAAGTCAAACCTCCCAAAATAAGCTCAATTAGGTTTTGGATGACCAGTTTGACTTAGCACAACCCTTCTTGGACCTAAGGGGAATATATGAGACCTAAATGAGCCAAGGTGCACCTTCAATCTTTGAGGATTAGGGCAAAATCACCAAAAATTCCCAAATTGCCACTATAGGCAATTAAGTGCAATCAAGCCCAAACCCAAAAATCCCCAAATTGGCATATTTGAGTCAAGTGAGCCCAAAGCTTAAATCAAGTAGACTTAGCCCAACCTCATGACTAAATTGGTCAGCCCACATGGTGACCAGACCCTAGGCATGCTGAAATTCGAAATTTGGGGGAAATGAATGCTTTGTCCAAGTGTAAGAAAGGGGGAAAAAGACAAAGGAGGAATTAATGGAGTGGATGCCACATGGCCTGCCACCCCTCTCCCCAAAGCATCCTCTCAGCTTCCCCATGGAATCCCTGCAGGAATTGGAGTGAGGTGGCAGCTGTAGTGATGGGGGGTGGAGGAGAAAATAAGGGAGAGCCGACCACCATTAATGGTGACCCAAGATTTAAGAGGAGTTAAGCCCTGATTACACTCTTAATCGACTCCTCACAGCTCAAGCATTTTTTCCCTGCTGAGCTGGAGCTGTGGCAGTGGCTATGGAAGGAGGTGCCACCCTTGGTGAAATCGCCAAAAATGCCAACCACAGATATAGCCTCTCCCGACCCAGTCCAAACCCCTCATTAGCTCCACAATGTGCTTAGGAGGAGAAACCCCATTATTGCAGAAGGAATCGGGCGCAAAGGAGGGAGATCGACCAAGAAATTGGAGCTCAAGTGTCGGCCATGGCAAGCCAAGATTCCCTCAACCTCAAGCCCAATCAAGGCAAGTTCCTTCCCCCCTCCTCCTGTGCTAGTTATCCATTCTTTCCTTCTTCGAAATCATCAAGAGAATGGCTGTTTTCCATTCTCGATTTTCCTTGCTCGGACCAAAAAATCACAAGATGCTGGGGAACTCCTACGGCCACCTCCGGCTAAACGACCACCACAAAACGAAAGCCCTATGTCGGGTGAAGGTGTTGGCTTGGGCGTTTGGCCGGAGACGGCCTAGGATGGCCGGAAATCAGCCTGCAAATCGGCCCAGGCGTGGAGAATCGGGACCCTTGGCTCATCGAGGAAGATATAATCTCAGCCGTTGATTTTCGCGTGAAATCATTATCCGCAGACCACTTTATATATATCTTATTTATTTCATAAAATCTGTCACACATATTAGCCTGATTTTGTAAGCTGAATTTGAGGCTCTTAGAGGCCTTTTTAGGAAAAGTTGGCTGAGACAACTGTTGAAGGACTTGGTCTCTAGTTTCCATAGGACCCAAGATCAGTCCATTTGGAGGTGTGTAGACCTAGGGCACCCGTTTTACTAGGACTGGTCCTAGTGATGGGCAGATTTTAGAATTGCTATAACTTTTAACTGGCTTTAGCAAATAACCTGAAATTTTTACCATGCATGAATGGCACGATGACACACCTAGGGTTTTAATTTGAGAATTTTTGGATGCTTATTTACTGAGTTATTCAATTTATTAGAAAAGGTAAATATTTGGTATTTATGGAGTTGTATAACTCCAAACACCCCCAAATTTGGGTGGTGAGCTCTTCATATGCTTATAGCCCTCTGGTAAAAAGATGGGCTCATTTGGCCTTGTGCATGTGGAGTTCTGATCCATGCAAAACCTAGGCTAAAGGGCCTTAATGTGTGCCTTTAGTAATTTTGGGGTGGAGTGAGCCCCAAGCCTTGGGGGTTAACCCTATGGCTGAGATGTTGGATATGGGTCCATGGAAGTAATATGCCCCTTCCAAGAATTATTTGGGGATTTTTGGGTGCAAAAATCCCAAGATATAGAATTTACTAAATTATCCCTAAATTGGGTTATAAAATTAAAAAGGGGTCATATGATTTTAGAATGAAGTGAAACTTAGGGTTTAGTCTTTAAGTTCACTATTATGGCAGCAGGAATTATCTAAGAATTTTGAGAAATATTTCATGCTATAGGTAGCTAAGATTACATTTATGCCCTCTATGGTTTTTGTGCAAATAATGGGGTTTTATATGTCTGATAAATTTGAGATAAATCACAGTAGGTCATGATACTAATATAATCCTATAATAATTTTCCCAGAATTTATTGAAGTCTTTAGATAGCACTTGCAGTGTAAACCCTTATACGCACACCAAATGTAATAAATGATAATTAACGGTAAATACTCCTTGGAATAATATGAGACTTAGGATATGGTGGTTTTAGACCAATATGGTGCTATAATAATTTTCCCAGAATTTATTGAAGTCTTTACATAGAACTTGTAGTGTAAACCCTTATACGCACACCAAATGTAATAAATGTTAATTAAGGGTAAATACTTCTTGGAATAATATGAGATTTAGGATCTGGTGTTTTTAGACCAATATGGTGCTATAATAACCTTCCCAGAATCTATTGAGGTCATAATCTAATAATTGATGTGTAAATCCCTATTTGCACCCCATTTATGTTAAATAGAAATTATGGTTAAATAGTTCCTGTAAAAATGTGAAATTTGGGGTTTGAGGTTTTTAGACCAATATTATGCTACAGTGAATTTATCAGAATTTATGAGATCATTAGTTGACAGTCGATGTATAAATCACTATCTACACATCTTCTATTTTATTAGATACTAAGATTTAAGATTCCCTGGAGGATTTATGAGATTTGGATTTGATGTTGTTAGATCACTACTCGTTGCGAACCCATGAAATAATCGAAACTCATTTGGATATGATGTGATCAAGATTGCACCTTAGGAGTCAAATCTAGCTCAATCTTATTTTGGTCTGCGAATAGTAAAACTGGTTTATATGATTTAAACCACCACTGACCTTCACACATAGAACTGTCAACTCCTTGATTATTATGAAGGCTCAGATTTTTTTTTTGGAAGAACACCTCTAAGGGGCATCATGGGAAATAAGGGTTGGGGTGCGTTTAGTAAAACTATAAGTGCAGGAATTTATACTGATATAAAAAGGAGGTTAGACCTCATCAAGGGCCCCACAAATAACTCATCTGTGTTAAATGATTATATGGAAGTAAAACTACCCTTAGCTGGGTGAGCCATCTTAAGGTAAATACTCAAGGGAGAAATCGAGAAATATCAAAGGCAAACCCTGGATTAAGGATGACGAAGAATAGGAGTGTGGGTCCAAGTAAGGTTGAGAATGCTAATTGGATGTGTGCAGTTCCTCGGTGAAGAATGGAACTCGAGCTTAGAATGTGACGACGGGAGAGTCAGCACCCGGTCACAATTGGTGGTGTTGGAGTTCAAAAGAACTCCCCCACTCCTAAGAGCTAAGTTTAACTCATCTTATAGACTTAATGTAATTGGAGAGGAAAATGGGGATCAAGTAGAATGGGGTAGGTACCCATAAGATTAAGTGCCTTGGGAAAAGGAAGTTCGGGGTGTCAGCCCGCCACACTCCCTAGTACCGTTGCGAGCCCCTCACCGGGTAACCCTTCGGAAGTCCAAGGCTAACCCTAAAGCTTCTAAGATCAACTAAATTATAAACAAGACTAATTAAGTAGGAGAACTTGACAAGTTATCTTTCATCCCAAACTGGATCTCGAGATATAAGGAAGGATTGGGATAGTCATGCGAGCGGAAGGCTCGGGTTATACGAGAAGGACTGGGATAGTCCTGCGAGCTGTAGGCTCGGGTTATTCAAGGAGGACTGGGAAAGTCCCGCGAGCGGAAGGCTCGGGTTATATGAGAAGGACTGGGATAGTCCTGCGAGCTGTAGGCTCGGGTTATAAGAGAAGGACTGGGATAGTCCTGCGAGTGGTAGGCTCGTAGCTTAAATATAAGACTAGTGCAGTCTAGCGAGCGGTAGGCTCGTAATTTAAATATAGGACTAGTGTAGTCTAGCGAGCGGTAGGCTCGTAGTTTAAATATAAGACTAGTGCAGTCTAGCGAGCGGTAGGCTCGTAGTTTAAATATAAGACTAGTGTAGTCTAGCGAGTGGTAGGCTCGTAGTTTAAATGGAGGACTGGTGTAGTCTAGCGAGCGGTAGGCTCGTAGTTTAAATATAAGACTGGTGTAGTCAAGCGAGCGGTAGGCTCGTAGTTTAAATATAAGACTAGTGTAGTCTAGCGAGCGGTAGGCTCTTAGTTTAAATAGAAGACTGGTGTAGTCTAGCGAGCGGTAGGCTCGTAGTTTAAATATAAGACTGGTGTAGTCTGGCGAGCGGTAGGCTCTACTTTATAAATGTTGATTGTAGAATTGCGAGCTGGAGTCTCGGTAGTCAATGGCTAATACATATGTATATGATGTGGTGGGTCTTCGGATCCGTCTTAGTCGTCACACCGACAGCAGTTCCTTGACTCGGCAGTGCTAGTGGTTTTATTGGGGCCAGGTTGTCTTACTGCGCGTCCGACGGGACGGATTCCCTAAACCCTGCCTGGCCAATTCAGTTTAGTACGCAGGAGCTCGTGAGTGCCGGATACCGATATCACAGCGTACGTTAGGGCCTAGGTCTGGTAGTGTGACTTACCCACCTAGGTGAGGAGACGCCCGCTCCTCTGCCACCGTTTGACCACGACGGGAGGTGCCCGAGAGGTTAGCTACCTCCGAAAAGTGGGAACTAAAGGTCTGTACGTACAGAGTCGCGTGTGTGAGTTGCATGTGTATGAAATAATAATACAAACATTGCATCATTGCATTGCACGTCATAGCATAGCATTTCTGCACAAACAGAGACCTCATCGTATAAATCAGTATGGGCTCTTTTATACAATGAGTTTACTACTTGCCAGATCCCTTAGGTTATGTGCTTTTGTGTGTGCATATATGTTAAGGTTACTTTCGTAGCTGCTCTTATTTATTATACCTGCTCTTTTACTTATACTGCTCTTTATTTATTGCTTATATACATACTCATGCTAGAGTAGAGATGTTTTCATTACTTGTTTAGTATCTTTATACTTGCTAGTCTCTCCGCTGTCACCTGCTTTTGATTTATCCTTTGATGTTCTCCGCTTCCTCCTCCCGCACGGTGCCTAGGAGTCGCGGGTGGAGGCCGTGAGGAATATGCTGAGTATTATAGACTGACGGTAGGTGGACCTCATCATTTTAGGGATGATGTGTCAGAACAGCAGGACCCCGTTCAGGAGACAGGACAGGAGGATGGGATGAAGCAGAGAAGCCACTACACGTCGTCACAACAGCAGCTACAGATACATGAAGACAGAGCTTGATAGCTTCCGCATAGTTGTAGAGTGAGAGAGTTTTTTTTGTACTTTACTTGAACATGTACTGGGCGTAAGCCCTTCCTCTCTTACTTTCAATTCTCATCATGGACATTGTAAACATGTAATTTACATATTTAATGTGATTTGTGGACTAGTTTCTTCTATTTGCTTCTATTACTATGAATTGTGGTTGGCCTGGATGATGTTGATTAGCCGGCAGGATCATCGTATTGTGGCGGCGACCATTGGGTGTAATGGTCTCGCCGCAAGACGGCGGTTCTGGGCGGTAAGACCCGGTTTCAAAGCAAAAAAAAAGAGGGTCTTACATATTTTGTATATCTCTTGAATGTCATTTCCTTTTTATTTCATTACTCGCACTCGCACCTGTATTCATGCTCGCGGGGATGTATTTTGCCACGCTTGTGCTAATATGCTCACATATCCACACCTTTGTTTCCGCATTTCTGCGCTTAGTCAGGCTCGCGCTCGCACATTGTCAATACAACGTTCACTTAGCTTCTTTAGCTTAGAAGCCTCGTTCAGTAAACCCATTCTACCTCCACACCTGGGAGAAGTCTGGGTCGCTTCGCTCCTCTGGTTCGCCCTATTGATGCCCTTGCAAGCGCGGTCAACATTACCCTGCATCGCTTGCTCGACCCATGCGAGCTTCCAGCGCTGCATGTTGTCTGCCCTGTCGACGGACCCCTCTGGCTTGTTGATTTTATGCATGCCCCCAAGATTTTCTAAGTATTTTCGCGAGCTAGGGCCCGACTCGGCAAGCTTTACGACCACCATACTCCGCATCCCCGCTTTGACCTTTGGACTTAGGTGTTTTTCATCCGTCGTGGGTTTTTGTTTTCACGCGAGCGAGCCCCAGGGCTCGCCTCGCCTAGGCCTTGCGAGATTTTGCGAGCCGAGTCCCTTAGTATGAATAACTTGCTAGATGGTCTTTGGGACCGATTTATTCCACCGGCTAGTGAGAGCCCGACAGCGGAATCATCCGGGGCACTCCGGTACCAATACTTGCTACCTCGCCAGCCTCTCCAGAGATCAACCTGACCCACCGTCTATGAGAGCCCAGCAGCGGAATCGATCTGGGGCATTCCAGCAACAAAGAACTTGCCACTTGCCAGCCTCTACAGAGATCAACCTGACCCACCGTCTACGAGAGCCCGGCAGCGGAATAGATCTGGGGCATTCCAACACCAAAGAACTTGCCACTTGCCAGCCTCCCCATAGATCAACCTGACCCACCATCTATGAGAGCCAAGAAGCGGAATCGATCTGGGGCATTCTAGCACCAAAGAACTTGCCACTTGCCAGCCTCTCTAGAGATCAACCTGACCCACCGTCTATGAGAGCCCTGCAGCGGAATCGATCTGGGGCATTCCAGCACCAAAGAACTTGCCACTTGCCAGCCTCTCCAGAGATCAACCTGACCTACCGTCTATGAGAGCCCGGCAGCGGAATCGATCTGGTGCATTCCAGCACCAAAGAACTTGCCACTTGCCAGCCTCTCTAGAGATCAACCTGACCCACCGTCTATGAGAGCCCAGGAGAGGAATCGATCTGGGGCATTCCAGCATCAATGAACTTGCCACTTGCCAGCCTCTCCAGAGATCAACTTGACCCACCGTCTATGAGAGCCCGGCAGCGGAATCGATCTGGGGCATTCCAGCATCAAAGAACTTGCCACTTGCCAGCCTCTCCAGAGATCAACCTGACCCACCGTCTATGAGAGCCCGACAACGAAATCGATCTGGGGCATTCCAGCACCAAAGAACTTGCCACTTGCCAGCCTCTCCAGAGATCAACCTGACACACCGTCTATGAGAGCCCAGCAGCGGAATCGATCTGGGGCATTCCAGCACCAATGCTTGTTACTTGCTCAAAACAACCTCAGAATCTATGTATGGATAATGAAACACACAATAAGTTAATTACAAAAGTTTCAAGGATAGAATCTTTTCAAATCGTCCCCACTCCTGGCTCGGCCAAGGGGTATCCCTTCCAAATCCTGGAGGTGGTACCCTCCTAACTTGAGCACTTCGCTTACAATGTAAGGCTCCTCCCAGTTGGGCTCTAGCTTACCTACAACGGCTCCTCTCCCTGCCGCATCTACCTTCTGTAGGACCAAGTATCCTTTCTCGAACTATTTTATTCTAATATGTTGATCAAAGTACCGGGCCATCCACCTCTTAACTTCCTCCTGTCGAACAGTAGCGAGGTCTCAGAGCTCTTCTACCAGGTCCTGGGACAACCTTTGCTCTGCATCATTTTCCACTATCCATTCTTCATCCCCTTCGCCTGCGGTGATCACCCTGGGGGTTTTACTTCAAATTCTATCGGGAGGATGGCCTCGGACCCATGAGACAGTTTGAAGGGGGTCTCCCCTGTGGCCTTGTTTGGAGTAGTCCTCAAGGCCCACAGGACCGAGGGCAGCTGGTCCACCCAAATGCCCCTGAGATTCTCCACTTTCTTCTTCAGCAGGTTGACAATTATCTTGTTCGCTGCCTCCACTTGACCATTACTCCTCGGGTGGTGGACCGAAGCGAACCTGAGGTCTATGCTGTGTTGTGGCAGAAACTAACAAACTCTTCGCTAGCAAATTGTGGTCCGTTGTCCGTCACTATGGCCAACGGCAGCCCATGCCTGCAAATTATCTCACCCCATACAAAATTCCTTACCACTTGGGATGTTACCTTGGCCAGCCCCATATAGGAACTTCCTTTGTCCACTAGCTTGCGGGAAAGGACCTACCAGGTCCAAGCCCCATATAGCGAAGGGCCACGGAGCTGTGATGGTCCGAAGCCTCTGAGCTGGGAAGAGTTGGAGTGGAGCATAGAGCTGACACTTTGAACACTTCCTTGCGAATTCTGCTGCATCCTTGCTAAGGGTAGGCCAAAAATAGCCTTGCCTCAATACTCTTCCCTCCATAGTCTGGCTCTCGGAGTGACTGCCACATTCCCCCTAGTGAATTTCTTCGAGGACTCTCGGGACCTCCTCCTTTGATAAACAACAGGCCGGGATCCATCCACGATACTCGCTGATCCACCTCCATCAGCTCCCCTTCCTCGATGGAAGGTTGGAAGAGTTCTGATACTGTCCCCTCAGCTCGAGGGCCAAACTTGGCTAGGAGGTCCGCCGGGGTACTCTCCTCCCTTGACACATGTTTGATGGAGAAAGTGTGAAATTGCCCGATGACCCCCTTGGCCTTCTCTAGGTAGCATTGTAGGGTCTGATCCTTTGCTTCAAATTCTCCCCTGATTTGGCATGCCACCACCATGGAGTCCGTTGAGACCTCCACGTCTTGCACTCCCAACTTCTTGGCCAGCCGCAGTCCTGCTATCATGGCCTCATACTCGGCCTGGTTGTTGGTAATTGGAAAATAGATGCTCAAGGCTTGCTCAATCTTCGTCCCTTGTGGGCTTAATAGGATGATTCCTCCTCCATAGGAGTGCTTCCCTGACGCACCATCCACCAGCATCTTTCATGCCACCAGGGGAGGTGATTCATGCTCCCCCACTTCGGTTACGTAGTCCTCCATGAAGTCCGCCACCACTTGTGCCTTGATAGACATCCTAGGCACAAATGCGATGTCGAACTCACTCAGCTCCACGGACCATTTTGATAGCCTCCCCGAATGCTCCACCCCTTCCATGACTTTGCGAAGCGGGTGGTCGGTCACCACTTTGATTGAGTGTGCTTGGAAGTATGGCCTGAGCTTCCGAGCCGATACCACCAAAGAGAAAGCTAACTTTTCCAAAATTGGGTATCGGAGCTCCGCCTTCCTCAGCACTCGGCTAACGTAGTAGATGGGGAACTGCCTCCTCCCTTCTTCCCAGACCAACACCGAATTTACTGCCTTAGATCCTACCCCCAAGTATAGGGATAGATCCTTGCCTTGCCTTGGTCCCTGGAGTAGAGGAGTCTGGGTGAGTTGCCCTTTCAAAGCTTGAAAAGCTTCCTCACATTCCGAGGTCCATTCAAATTTCATGTTTCCCCGTAGCACCTTGAAGAAAGGTGCACACTTCTCACCCGCCTTGGAGAGGAACCTACTGAGTCTGGCCAATTTTCCCGTGAGGCGCTGAACCTCCTTCGCATTTCTTGGCTACCCCAACTCCATGATTGCTTTAACCTTATCTAGGTTAGGCTCCACCCCTGTCGGGGTGAGCAAGTGATCCAAGAACATTCCCCGGTTAGCCCCGAAGACACACTTTAGGGCGTTGAGCTTCATCTTATACTTCCATAAGGTTCCAAAGGTCTCTTGAAGGTCTTGGAGGTGAGACTTGAGATCCCGGCTCTTTATCATGAGGTCAACACCATAAACCTCCAGGTTTCTTCCCTTCTACTCTCGGAAGACCCTATCCATCATTCGTTGGTACGTGGCATCATCTTTTAACAATAACACCCATCCCCTGTGATGAAGGAGACATCCTTGATGTCGAGGGGGGGGGGGGGGGGGGGGGGTGCATGCGGATCTTATGATAACCTGAAAAAGCATCTAAAAAAGACATTACAGGGAAACCGACGGCTGAGTCAACCAGCGCGTCGATGCTAGGCAAGGGGTAGCAATCCTTGGGGCATGATTTATTAAGCAAGGAAAAATTGATACACATCCTCCACTTACCTCCTCCCTTTTTTACCATAACCACGTTGGAGACCCAGCCTGGATACTGGATCTCCGATACAAAATCTGCCTGTAGGAGCTTGCCCACCTCCTCTCGGATGGTCCCCTCCAGCTTGTCTGCTATGGCCCTCTTCTTTTGACGGATGAGGTGGGTGTCGGGGTCGAGATTGAGGTGATGGCAAGCCACATCCGCATCGATCCTGGGCATCTCTGCGGCACTCCAAGCGAAGCACCCACATTTTCCTGGACGCAGCCAGAATTTGCTTCTGCTCCTCTAGGCCGAGCTCCCCGCTAATGCGGACCTTCTCCACCACCCCAGCCCGGGTGGTGACCTTGAGCTCCATGACCTCCTCCACGGCTTCCGGCCGGGACTTCTCTCTGCAACCTTCTTCCTTCTCCTCGTCGCAAGTCGGCACTTCAACCTTCTCCTCTCCTTCTCCTCCCTGAACCTTCATCACCTCTTCCGCCCCTACCTCTTCCTTCTCCTCCTCTCCTTCCCCTATCTGCTCATCTGCCTCTCCGAGACTCGCCAGCTCCCCCACCTCCTGATCCCATTTCTTCGCTTTGGCTATCCAGGAGATGGTGTTTATTGTCGTCATGTAGCACTGCCTTGCTACCTTCGGATCCCCTCTTACCCGAATTTGAAATCCTCTCTAGTTGAATTTGAGACATTGGTGGAAGGTGGAGGGGACGCAGCGGAAAGCACTGATAAGCGGCCATCTGAAGATGGCACTATAGTAGCTGGGGGCATCCACTATGACGAAGCGACAATTCTGAGATTGCCCGCCCAGGACCACATGGAGCCCCACTCCCCCATCTACCTCCTTCCCCTCTTCGGAGAACCCGAACAATGGTCCATCTGAGGCCAACACCCTCTTGGTTTCCACCTTTAACTCGTCGAACGCCTTTTTGAAGATGACGTTGACGGAGCTTCCGTTGTCCACGAGAATCTGGGACACCATGAAGTTCTCGATGGTGGTTTGGATGACCAACGCATCGCAGAAAGGGTCCTCATGACCCCGCATGTCCCTTTCAGAGAAAGTAATTTTTTCTTCTGGGGGTGGGGCCGTGGATGTTGAAGCCACGCTCCGGCGGTAGATGGTATGGAGGATCGCCTTGCGGGTTGCCTCCACCCCTACTCCCTCGTGGATCACTCCGATCCCTCCTCGGGTCCCCACATCGACCCAGTTCTCACACCTTTCCTCCTCATCTTCCCGAGGCAGGACCTCCTCAATCCTCACCTGCTGCTGCTGCCGCGGTGTCGGCACTCTAGCCCTCTTTGTCTCCAAAAACTCAGGTCAAGTGGTCGTTGCGTGACCTTCCTCATCATGGAAGTCACAGTATGGCAACGTCACCTCTCCCCTCTCCGCCTCCATCGCCCTATTCCCCCTTCTCCTTCCTGCTCCTGCTTCTGCTCCTTCTCTCCTTCCCCTTCCTCCCCTCCCTCGCCTGATCGTCATGGCCTGCTGAGGCGGGGGAGGCACCGGCCTTGGACCTTGCCTCCATCCCAACTGATGGGGTCTTCCTTGACCCCCATAGAAGTTACCCCCTCCCGGGGCGTAACCTCTTCCTTGACCTTGCATCCCCCCGCCCTGCTGCCTCCATCCCCCCTCCGGGGCCCGGGGCTATTCCCTTCTCCGCAACTCCTGCTACTTGACCTCTGGCTCACTGAGCTTTGCTAGCCTCCTGGTGAGCTCCGGATTGGCCTCCTCACTTTCGACTTCCTCTGCCACCCTCTCCATCAACTCCTCGTAGGAGACGGGGGCCTTTCTCGTCAATCCCATCTTGAAGAAACTCTCCCTCAGCCCCAACATGAAGGCGAGCTGGAGGGCAAACCCAGGCATCTCCTGGGTGAGCAATACCTCCTCCTGAAACCAATCCGCATAGTGAGCCAACGACTCATTGGGCTCCTGCTTCACCTTGAAGAGAGACTCGGCGTTCTTCTTCCTCTTCTTCAAAATTGAAAACCGCAACAAGAAGCTTCTACGCAAATCCTCAAACGTGTAGATTGATCCAACAGGGAGTTGGTGGAACCAATCCCTGGCCTTCTTTTTCAGGGTGACGGCGAAGAGCCGACACTTAAAGGCGTCCGACATCGGCCTGATAGAAACCGAGTCCTCGAACGACTGCAGGTGTTAGACTGGGTCATCCCTTCCATAGTAGTAGACCTTGTCCCATTCCCCGAAACCTTCTAGGATGGGTGCGGAAAGCACCAGCTCGCAAAAGGGGCTTCCTCCACATGCTATCCTTTCATGCTCAACTCTCCCCACCCCCCAGCTCCCTCACCAGGCTTGAGCTCGATGGGGCCATGCTCAAAAGATCCACACTCGCTGGAGCCGCTCCTAGGGGCGCCGCGCCCACCAGGATCACGCTCGCCTGTGTCGCACCCGCCTGCGCTGCACTCGCCTGCGCCGCACTTGCCTACACCACACTTGTTTACACCGCACTTTCCTGCCCCGTGCTCGCTGGCACTGAACTCGCCGGATTGGCGAACAGCACTCGCCCCTCCAGGTCCTGCACTAACCCCCCGGCCACCTCCTTTCCAGCGCTTCCTCCAGGGGCATCCTCGCCAACCGCTGCTGCAGGATGGAACACCTGGGCCGCCGGGATCGCGAACTAGCTTCACAACGCTGCGACTGCGAACCCGAGGGTCTCGAGGACTTCTTTCCTGAAGTCCGAGAACCTACTTGGCGTCACCACCAGGGGTGAACCGCAAAACTCCTCTCCCTGCTCTTCATCTCCTTCCATGCCCCTTCCTTGGAATTTTCCTAGACTAGCCACACTCCACGCTTACCGCACCAAAATGTTGAAACTAATTTCTCGGTCTCTTGTGAAGCTCGGGCCCTAAATAAGTTGAGGGACAGCTAGCCCATACTGGTCCCTCGGAAGGAGCAGTCTGGAGACTCAGAATTAGACTAAGACCTTAGTCACAGCGAGGAGGTCCCACCACAAACTCGGAAGATCATTGAGCGCTTCCCCTCCCAAGCCAAAGCTGAGACTTGGGCACCTTGGAGAGCTAGAGAGCTAAACCAAAGTAACCATGGGAAGAAGAAGCTCAGAGAACTGAGATTGGAACCCCCTTCCCAAGGTGCCCTTTAAGGTCTATTTATAGTTTTTGTGTGGTCTGTTAATTGCGGAATTCCGCCTTTTAGTTTTACTAAACACACCCCAATTTGGCCTGCTAACAGCCAAACTCCACTGTTTGGAGGGGCTAACGGCAGACCACCAGGGGCAGAGAGGTAATTTCACCTCCTTAGCCTATGGGCAAGTGGCCTGCGAGAAGGCTACTCACGAGAGCTCCCGCGAGTCTCCTCGCGAGTATGGCTCGTGAATCCCCTCTTAGGTGAGCGCTCTACGAAGGCCCCGTTCGCACCCCTTCTGGTGACATCCATCGAGGCCAGGTCTCGCATGCCTTCCTGCGAGCTCCCCTCGGCCCCGTGAAAATTTGCTGAACTGGCTGGAAGATTGAGTTCGTCGAGCTGATAAGCAATTTGGTCGAACTGAAGCGTGACGTTTGTCGAACGCAGAATGGATTTCGTCGAACGCAGATTGAAGTTTGTCGAACAAAGAAACTTGGAAAGAATCCGGTGTTGGAACATGGTCTTCCGCATCTCCTAGGTTTGAGAATAACAAATCCTATGTGTATTTGATCTTGTGTGTTTAAGTGTGCAGGATAACAAAGTCCACATGACTCAAGGATTACATAAGAAGGTTGCCCCCAAATTTGAGCCATCAAATCCAACACTCCTACTAGCGCCGGCGGTAGCACCTAGCACCTGGCGGTAGCGATGATAAGCGCAATTCTGGGAGCACATGTAGAAGGAGATAGCGCCTGGCGATATCCGATAGCGCATGCGGTAGCGCGGAGCACAGAAGGCAAGAGAGAATTGTTTCCTCGGGTTGAAGATCCTGCCGCGCAGAATATGTCCTAAAATGGGATAGCACCGGCGGTACCTCTATCGCAGGCGCTAGCGCTGAGGCTATAAAAAGGACCCCTCTTCTCTCATTTCAAAATGACATCAGAGAGAGAGATTGAGTGCTAGAATTCCAGAGGCTGCCTTGGCCGAAAGTTGATGTCCTACCAAAGTTCTGCAAACTTCTGAACGAGAATCTCTTCACTGCCGGATCCAAATGAAGTCCGCTTCTACAACGCTTACTATACAACGGATCTTCGTCTCCAACTTCAGAAGTTCATCAAGAGGGATTTTTTAAATATTTTCATTTCATATTTCTTATAAACGGCTAGAGAAATCGCCTCGTGTTGGCGACTAGGTCTGGGTAGAGCTTAGGGAGGAAATTTGCCTCGTGTTGGTGACTAGATCTAGGTTAGGTCTAGGGGGTGCTCGAGGCCATATCCGGGGAAGGGTTGGCTAGAGCGGCTTGAGGCCGAATCCGGGGAGGATAGGCTAGGGCCACCGGTTCGTGGGGATTCGAGTCGGGATAGAAAACAAAAAGAGTCTACTATTATTCGCCACCGATTTCTAGCGTTATAAAAATCAACTTTTTTAAAACCTTATTGCATATTAATAAAACATGTCTCTACTATATTTCAAAAGTTTTACTTGATTTCTTGTTGTCTTAATCTCGCATCATTTCAAAGCTTTTCAAAATATAATATAAATTTTAAAAACCCTTATTCACCCCCCTCTAAGGGCGCCTACCGATCCAACAAGTGGTATCAGAGCGGTTTTATTCCAATCGGTTTAACAACCAGGAATAATGGTGTCTCATGATCTTGCTTCTACTAGTGGGGCAAATTTCTGTGAAGAAGAAATATCTCTGAAACCACCTTTATTTGAAGGAACAAATTATAAAGGATGGAAAATTTTAATTGAAAAATTTATTGAGAATTTAGATGTCGAAGTATGGAATTTAGCCATTGTAAGACCTGCGGATGAATCAAATAAAAAGGAACGTCATCTAAATGCAAAAGCCAAACATTATTTATTTTGTGCTCTATCAAATGAAGTTTTCAAATTAATATATTGTTTTTCTAGTGCATACAAAGTATGGCAATTTCTTGAAGAAATGTATGATTTTCCTCTCACAAGTATGGAAGGACATACAAGCATCCTCTATTATTCAAGAAGATCTCTCTCGTTGCAAAGCAATGGAAATCATGGAAACTAACTTGGAAAAAGAGAGCAATACATCAAGAGAAAAAGAAGATGAAAATCCATCAATGATGGAGGAAGGCCTAAAAGATAACGAAGGAACTTTATGCTCACATTTTGCCTCTTCCAAAAGCGCTATAAGAAAGTCTAAATCTTCTTCTTGTGTGATAACCTCCATCTCTAGTTTCAATATACTAAAAATGGCTAAACGTAAGATCAAGAAATTGAAAATTACTAATAAAAATTTACGTTTAGAAAATAAGAGGTTAAAAGCTAATGTTAATTTAGAATCTAATTGTGATGTGGTTTCACCATTTTGTCCTTCACTTAAAAACACAAAACTTGTTTTGATTGTAATAATATTAAGGAAAAATTCAAGGAACTTGAAAAAGAGTTAACCTTCGTAAAAGAACAAAATGAAAAATTATGTTTAGAAAACTCTTCTCTGAAAAATAATTGTGCTAAGTGTAATGACTATAAAATTGAAATTGAAGAAATGGATGAAACATTTGAGGAATACAGAGGCAAATATCAAAATCATATTAATTCAATTGTTTCTACTCTTAAAAATAGCACAATTGCTTATAATAAAGCCAGACACAATTTGAAACTTAAGAACTATGAATTAGAAACTAAAATTAACTTGCTTAAGGAAATCCTAAAGAAAAATTCTCAATATCAAGCAAACTACAAAAGCAAGTTAAATATGATTTCTCAAAATATGAATAAACCAAACAATGGAAATAAAAAACTTCAAAAGATTGAAAATGAAATTCCAAAATACTATCATCATTATCACTTACAACATCAATCTTCTCCCAACATAAAATTAAATGTTCACAACTTTCCTATGAAAAATACATTCAATAATCATCAATATAAAGATTATCACAATGGAAATTTCACATATATGAATAACACTAAACCAAAGTTTGAATGGAGGCCCAAAACTATAACTGAAACATTAACTTCACATGAAAGGACCCATTCATCAATATCTACCCACAAACCTACACGATATATTTGGGTATCCAAAGGAACCACCACACTTGGTCCACTTTGGATACCTAAATCTCTTATTCAATATGTATCACCAAACGCATGAAGTAGAAATCAACAAAAAAATAAAGTATCAATTATTCTACTTCATGATATGCTTTAACTTCTTGTTTTTCTCATTTGTCTTAAGCTAGTCATCTCATATATTATAGGAAATATGATCTTAACTCTTAAAACTTAATGAGTTTATAAATCAAATTAATCAAAATTCAAAATCATATTTTATTTTGGTGACCTATCTATTATTCATATATTCATTATATATATACACCATTTATCAACAATTGAATTCAAAATTACTATGTGGTATTAAAATCTCTAACCTTAGGATTTCAAAAATATACTACATATGATCTTAAAATTTCCTAAACATCTCCACTTCATGACTTCAAAATTTATAAATAAAACGTAAAACAAAACCTTTACAAAATACCAAAGAAGGATCAGATAAAAACAAACAAACATCCAAAAACAACAAAATGAAATATTATAGATAGCGCTAGCGCTAGCTGGTAAAGCCTGCGCTAGCAAAAAGCATCCAAGAACATGTGTTCAAATTCCTGTATTATTATAAAACTAAAAACTTGTTCCCCTCAGGACCTTCCTACTCCACTACTCTTCTTCTTCTATCTCCTCCACACTAGGACTTGGGGATTGTCTTCTGCGAGTTCTCCGAATTGAATGACGTGGTGGATCCTATTCTGGACTGTCCCACTCTCTCTGCTCCAGAGTAGATGGTTTTAGCTTTAATGCCTTGATCATGAACTTCACCATCTTCTTTATACCAGAAACATCTTTCTCCACTCTTGTCATCCGCTCTCCCATTTCTTCTCGAAAAGATTCAAATAAATCATCTCGAGCCCATCGGGATGATGCTCCTCGCCAGAGTGGTGGTCGAGCTGACGTCGATGGATCATCCGGGAGGGATGTAGCTCGTAAGTGTGAGGTACTATAGATAGGAGGAAAGCAGTCTGTCAAATAAAAACCTATTTCAATAGAAGGGTATATCACCTAAATAACCCGTTGTATGATGCCACCCAGGGGCAAGTTGTTATATCTCTGGCAGGAAGGATGACGTAACTTGTATGAATAGCGAATCAAGGAAAGTAACAAATCTGCCACATCAAATTTCTCCTCCTCTAAAATAAAATAGGTGACATACCTTAGTTGTGCTGTGACTTTTGCTGTATCACCCAACTTCAGCAGGATTGTGTGGCGTAGTACATCTTGAACGACCAAGGCATCTACTATGAGTGACGACGCAGAGGAGATCAGACTCCTGTATTCCCTATTATGCAGCACCATGTTCACTTGAGTCCCATCTCTGTCTACCCTAAACTTCTCAACAATTTCCAAACGATTTGGATGCTGGGTCAATCCAAACACGTCCCTTAGTTGGTCATGAGTAATTGTCACCACGTGTCCTTGCACCAGAGACCGCACTCCTCCATCCAGCTCTGTCTGCGATGGGTTCTCCAAGTGCGTATAGAAATCTCGTACTAACTCTGAAGAAAACCCATCAGAAATAAATAAATTCAAAACCTCGGAGGCAGCAAATAGTTGCATGATATGGTGGTGATGAGGCATGTCAAACTCCACGATATATGGGACACCCACTACTGCAGCCTGCACGGCCAGCTCTGCACTTTTTTTTCCTTTTGACCCAGGAGCCATCTGCCACATTATAAGAGGAATTAAAACTAAGCAACAATCACTAGCGCTAGCGCTATCACTAGCACCCAGCGTTATCACTAGCGCCTACTGTAGCGCCGACACTAGTGCTCTAATCTGAAATGGTAAAAAAACTCCTTAAAATAAAAGATTTTCAAATCCTAACTTGCTAGATCCAAAAAAACACCACATAATCTTAACCAAAATCAAAACTAAAATCCTCATAAAAATGTAAAACAAAAATCTTGAAGATTATTTTTAAAATCAATAGTTTTTCCTAAAAAGGGTTCATAAATCGTCATCAAATCAACTATTTAGAACAAGAATCATAAAAATAAAGAAGATTTGTTCTAGTTCCTCTCTTCAAAAATAAAAGAATCAAGCATTGTAGATCTAGTTTCTAAAACCACCTAAAAACCTCATATATCTTCATCTCTAACATCAAAATCAAGTTTTAAAACAAAAATCATAAGAAAAGATGAAGTTTTTACCTCAGATCTACGCGTGGGTTGGGTCGTCTTCTAGGGTTTTTCGGGAGAGTCAATGGCAATGGGCGAAATGAAAAAGTAAAGGGGATTTAACTAAAGGATCGATAGCGCCAGCGCTATCGCTAGCGCAGGCGATATCGCACCTTTCTGGTTTTTTTAAAAACAAAAATTCTATAAGATACCTAAATTTATTCTTTACTGTATGTACTAGTTAGTTATGCAAGATTTCGAGTATTACAACTTGAGTTAGGTGTCCTAGATCTTTCAAGTTAAAACACATTCATAAATGCATTTTTCTAATGTTTAACCATCTAAAACATTTCCTAAAATTCTGAAATTTCTGCATGAAACTACTATTGGGACACTTAATCAAGATCAACAATTAAAAATTTCAAAATCATAAAAAATCGTGTACTGTTTCCCGCGCTAGCGCTAACGCCGGCGCTAGCGCACTTATTCATTTTTCTGTAATTTTAAAATTTTGAAAAAATTCTTAAAAATATATTAATCTATATGTACAATTTATTTTTGCAGTTCTGATTATATTTCATTTTTTAAAAATCAAATACAAAAATACAAAAGCCAAATTACAAAAAAATATGTTTTGCCTTTTTGTTTAAAGTCTATTTTTATGCAAAAATCAAATACAAAAATACAAAAGCCAAATTACGAAAAAATATGTTTTGCTTTTTTGTCAGTTGTTTAAAGTCTATTTTTTATGCAAAAATCAAATATAAAAATATTAAACATTAAATCTATCAAAAAACTGTATGGATTTTTCCTATGAAAATCAAGCATGATTTAATCTATTATTTAGAACTTCTATAATGTTGCAATTTACCTTTTTCAAACTACTTTGAACATTGTTTTCATCATGCTTTGATATATCTATTAATATGTGCATCAATTATCTTGTAAAAGTTGTGTAGAACGAAGCTTAGCATGCCTCTAAGTATGAGTAAATGTTTTATGTTTGATAATGATCTTTATTCACTCACTTATTTTGGCATTATCTACATATGTGTTTAATCTAAGAATGCTTGTGTATGTTGTGTATTAGTACAGTGAATTAAAATTGCACAAGTATCTTACCTACACTCATTTATTTGCACTTTTAAAAGTTAAGAAAAGTGGTTATGTTTTCATAAATTATATTGGTTTGCAAAACAAGTGTATTCGGAGAACTTTGTACAAAACAAAAATCATAAAATAAAGTGACAAAGATAACTCCACCAAGCACTACTTGAACCTCCTGATAATCTTAATAAGCATTGTGAGTTTGAGCACCTTGGAAAGAATAGTAAAGTATCTTGTGCAAATCAAACCTTTCTTTCAAAATAAAAACCACTTACTCTTAAGTACACCGGATCACTAGTCTCAACATTAAAAAAATGTGATCTCCTAAGCACTACATTGCACCCTGATAAGTCTTAATGAGCATTGTGTGTGCAAAGCACCTTGGTAGTTGTACATTTTTTTTGTGCATTGAAGTTTGTGGAAGTAAAATTATTTGTGTTTTATTGTGCTCCTACTTTACATATTTCTTGTATTTTTGATTAAAACATTTGTTTACTCTACTCAAAAATACACTTATGTGCACATCATTATCTTCCATAACACTTCTTCTCATGAGTATTGGATACTAACACAACTTCTATACTACTCTTTATTTATGAAATGCACTAGATAACCTAGCATGCTTTCTACAATGTTTAGTATGTTTTGAAATTGTGAATTAACATAACATTGTAGTACTCTCTTTTTGGTAACATTATTTCATGCTTGGTTACTTTATTATTGAATTTAAAAATGTTACTTGAACAATGATTTACTAAAACATCTTCTTTATGAACTTTAACTCATATATCTTTTATGAATCATCATGTCTTACAAAAGATGTTTGATTGTATTTTTTTCTAAGTCTTCCGCAACTTTACATTTACCTTGTATTCTTTATATGCTACAAACTCTGATTTATAAAAATATTGCGATACTCAAACTCTGATCTATTTCAATGAAAAGTATTCTAAAAACTCCTTATCATTTCCTTCTCTCTACAAGCTCGATCATGCCTTTATCGTATTATCATCTTTTAAGTGGTGTCTCCTTACCCAATTTTGCTAATAACAAAAGGGGGAGAACTAACATGATAAATATAATCTGCTATCAAAATAGAGAACTAAAATGCTTAATTAAGATGATAGCTTACATATTAGTGGAGCATTCACTTAGGGGGGAGCATGTATTTAGGGGGAGCAATTCTAAATGCTAAAATCGATAATTATCCTATGTCATCACTCGCACACACACACAAGTAAGTTTCATCATGCTTATATATTAATGCTCTGATTTATCATTAATGGATTTGTTATTATCAAAAGGGGGAGTTTGTTGGAACATGGTCTTCCGCATCTCCTAGGTTTGAGAATAACAAATCCTATGTGTATTTGATCTTGTGTGTTTAAGTGTGCAGGATAACAAAGTCCACATAACTCAAGGATTACATAAGATGGTTGCCCCCAAATTTGAGCCATCAAATCCAACACTCCTACTAGCGCCGGCGGTAGCACCTAGCGCTTGGCGGTAGCGATGATAAGCGCAATTCCGGGAGCACATATAGAAGGAGATAGCGCCTGGTGGTATCCAATAGCGCAGGCGGTAGCGCGGAGCACAGAAGGCAAGAGAGAATTGATTCGTCGGATTGAAGATCCTGCCGCGCAGAGTATGTCCTAAAATGGGATAACGCCGGCGGTACCTCTAGCGCAGGCGCTAGCGCTGAGGCTATAAAAAGGACCCCTCTTCTCTCGTTTCAAAATGACATCAGAGAGAGAGAGATTGAGTGCTAGAATTCCAGAGGCTGCCTTGGCCGAAAGTTGATGTCCTACAAAAGTTCTGCAAACTTCTAAAGGAGAATCTCTTCACGCCGGATCCAAACGAAGTCCGCTTCTACAACGCTTATTCTACAGCGGATCTTCGTCTCCAACTTCAGAAGTTCATCAAGAGGGAGTTTTTAATTATTTTCATTTCATATTTCTTGTAAACGGTTAGAGAAATCGCCTCGTGTTGGCGACTAGGTCTGGGTAGGACTTAGGGCAGAAATTTGCCTCGTGTTGGCGACTAGATCTAGGTTAGGTCTATGGGGTGCTCGAGGCTATATCCGGGGAAGGGTTGGCTAGAGCGGCTTGAGGCCAAATTCGGGGAGGATAGGCTAGGGCCACCAGTTCGTGGGGATGCGAGTCGGGATAGAAAACAAAAGGAGTCTACTATTATTCGCCACCGATTTCTAGCGTTATAGATATCAACTTTTGTAAAACCTTATTTCATATTAATAAAACATGTCTCTACTTTATTTCAATAGTTTTACTTGATTTCTTGTTGTCTTAATCTCACATCATTTCAAAGCTTTTCAAAATATAATATAAATTTTAAAAACCCTTATTCACCCCCCCCCCCCTCTAAGGGCGCCTACCGATCCAACATCCGGCTCGCCCACTTTCTCGCGAGCGGTCGGCGAGTGCCCGACTCGCCCGCCTTCCTGCGAGCAACCTTTGAGACTCTGGTTCACTTCCTTGTAACTTTACGTTGAACACAGAGCTGAGTTCATCGATTTCAAACTAGAGTTTGTTGAACTGAAGACAAAATCTGCTGAACTAGCTGGAAGATTGAGTTCGTTGTAACACCCTGCCAGTACGAAAGGTATAACAGCAGGTCCGGCCGGGACCCCACGCCATACAAACCACACTAGCTAGGAGTTAAAAGGTGATAACCAGAAAAGTAACAACTAAACGAGAGTACAAAACATAAGCGGAAGCATTAATTAAACCATTCAAAAAGGATTGTCCACTATCATAGGAATGTAATCTGAATAAGAGTTACGGCCTTAAGGCCTTACATTCACCCAATGCACAAAACTCCAAAAGCATACATCGGCACGCAGGCCGGCCATACATGAAAAACAGGAAAAGGGCTGGCCTTCGAGGGCCAACACTGCAAAGGGCCATCGCCCGCTATTTCCCGCTAGGCTCACCTGCACCTGCATAAGAACATTCCACCAAGCGGTGGCAAACAAGGTAACGGTCAGCACAGCTGACCAAATTATAACGACCCCACCCCTTTCCCAGAGTGGCGGAGATTCTACCCTGCAAGCAAGCCATACTAGCACAAGTACTAAAATAAAGAAAGTGCAACTACACAAGGTGAGGTTTCAAGCACATTCAATCTTCTAGGTTGAGCATCAAAAAGGAGGGAACCTAGGTATGCACATGATGTTGGTTGGGTTCACCCGAAGGTTCCCCGCAACCGCCTAAACAACCGCATGAGGCTAACAACATCAATTCCACAAACACTCCACCGTAAGGGCCATCGCCTTATGTGGGAAAAAGAGCTTTTGGTCGGTCTAGGTAAACCACCTTCCACGACCTCTCCCATGATCACACGGCTACATGAGGTAGGGACCTCTTACCGATCTGCATGGAAACGGGTTCGGTTTAGCTTTGCCCGTGCTCTAATCATCGCGATCTATCGCACGACGCGGGTACGCCTTCGCCTCGGCCCGTAAGGGTGTAGCACCTTCAAGTGCTACACAAATATAAGCTACGCACCTAATCCCTTCACAAGGATCTAGGCTTCACAAATACTCAAAAAGGGGAGGTATAATACGCTCCGCGTCAATTTCGCGGTGAAGGTTTGCCTTCATCCAATCTCAAAGCATGGGGCTTTTGTTAGGATCTTTACAAGACGCCTACACTTGAATCCCGCACTACTATAGATGATTTCACGGAGTCATTCTCCGGCACGCATTCTAGGCTTAACCTAAATGCAACGTCGCAATCCAAGCATCACCGATTCGGGCTCACGGCCACGAATAGGCTTCACACAAAATGCCTAAATCCGCACGACTACCGGATTTTCTACATGCAATATACCGGGGACGGACACAATCGACCCGGAGTTCTAGAGAACTTGAGGGAATCCTACACTTCACCCATTTGGTGAAAGGGATCCCTCATGCAAGCATAGAGAAATGAAGGAGAGGACAAAAGACAAGTCCAAACAACGGGAGAAGAAATCGTTACCCTAGGAGCGTTCTTTTTCGCCATAGATCCGAGATTCTACACGGAGAGAAACGACCGCACCGGGCTGCACTCTCCAAATCTGGAAACGGCTCGCGAAACGGAGCTCCGGAGCTCCGTCAATGGCGGGATCTACCTCCTTCTTCCTTAGCTCCTCCTTCTTTCTCTAGGGTTTGGAGAGAGAATGGCTTAGAGAATATGAGGTTTAACACCCTCTCATCAGCCCTAAAGGTCTCCCGCAACTAAACCTAGCCGTTGGATCAATTTCCAAAAGATTTGGACGGTCCGATCTTCTTCTCCGCTCAAAATCGCGGAACAGAATAAACAGGGCGCACGATCACAGGCGCATGGTCAGTGGTCGTGCGCGAAGAGGGAAATGGTCGTGCGCACTGTCCGAGACAGAACTCGATATTCTTCTGAATTAACGCACGGTCGCTGGCGCACGATCACCGGTCGTGCGCGAAGAGGACAATGGTCGTGCGCATTGACCTGATCTGGAATTTTGAGCCTATCCCGAGCGCAACACTACCATTCCGCCTACCTCGCTGAACCACGATCTTTGGGGTGTTACAACTCCACCCCCCTTAAAAGAATTTCGTCCCGAAATTTCGAAAACAGTAATAGCAGGAATTTACAGTTTTTAAAGAAAATTTACCTGAGAGAAATAGCTCGGGGTACTCCACAAGCATCGCTTGCTCTCTCTCCCAAGTTAGCTCCTCTCGGCCGCAATTATCCCACCGGACCTTTACCATCCGAATGGACTTGTTCCGCAACTGCTTTACCTCGGTATCCTCGATGCGTAAGGGTTTGACTTTCGTCGACAACCCACTATCCACCGACACTTTGCCAACCGCAACGATATGAGTAGGCTCTTGCACTGCCTTCCTCAGAACTGAAATGTGAAAACGTCGTGCAGACCGCTCAGCTCTGCAGATAGTTCAAGCCGATAAGCCGCATCACCAACACGTTCCACAATCTCAAACGGTCCTAAGTACCTTGGACTGAGCTTTTTCAAGCGTCGGATCCTTGATACCCCTTTGAACGGTTTGATCTTCAAGTAAACCCGGTCACCGACGGCGAACTCTAGGTTCCTATGCTTGGCGTTGTAATATTTTGCTTGCCTATCCTGGGCAATCAATAGCCTTTCTCGAATAGTTCGGATCGTCGAAGTTGCTTCCTCAACATCCTTTCGCTTTAATAGCTTAGTATCGCCCGTTTCTGCCCAAGGCAACGGCGTACGACACTTCTTACCATAGAGGGCCTCGAAAGGAGCCATCTTTATACTGGCTTGGTAGCTATTATTGTAGGCGAATTCGATCATATAGAGATGATCTTCCCACTTCTTTCCAAAATCTAGAGCGCACATTCGGAGCATATCCTCCATAGTCCTGTTGGTCCTCTCGGTCTGTCCATCCGTTTGCGGGTGGAAGGCCGTGCTAAATTTTAATTTAGTGCCCAACAGTTCATGGATAAGCCTCCAATCTTTCGATGTGAAACGCCCGTCATGATCGCTGATGATGCTACAAGGGACACCGTGCAGCCGCACAATACTATCGACATAGAGCTTCGCTAGCTTCTCTACAGAATCATCCTTCCGGTTCGGAATAAAATGCGATACTTTTGTCAGTCTGTCCACGATCACCCAGATGGCGTCGTTTCCATGCTGCGATCTCGGCAATCCGTGCACGAAATCCATCGAAATATCGTCAAACTTCCATTCCGGAATCGGCAAGGACTTCAAAAATCCACTGGGACGTTGACATTCCACCTTCACCAACGCGCAGGTGTTGCACTTGGCCACGTAGAGGGCAATGCCCTTCTTCATACCCGGCCACCAGAAAAGTTTCTTCATGTCCATGTACATTTTTGTGCTCCCCGGGTGGATAGAGTACTTGGTATGATGAGCCTCGTACATCAATTCCTCCCGTAGAGTACCAACGTTTGGGACGCACAATCTGCCATTCTTCCACATAAGGCCATCTTCGAAAGAGAAATCAGCGTTTAACCCGTCAACGGTTTCCGCTTTGTAGCGTTTCATGCTCTCATCCAGCTCCAATGCCTGTCGAAATCGGTCGGCAAGGTGGTATTGAACCTCCGTCCAGTTCAAGCATGCTGAAGTAGACGCTCTTCGATCGACGCAAATGATCTCCATTTCTTCCAGCTCACGGATTAGACGCTCATCGTGCATCAAAATCCAATTTGCTCGAGCGGGAGCCCGACGACTCAACGCGTCCGCAACTACATTTCCCTTTCCAGGAGTATATTTGATGTCGAAGGTGTAGTCCCCAAGGAACTCCAACCACCTCCTCTGTCGCATATTCAACTCCCTTTGATCTAGCAAGTACTTGAGGCTCTTGTGGTCGGTAAAGATGTCGATCTTCACGCCATACAAATAATGCCTCCAAAGCTTAAGAGCAAATACCACGGCCGCTAGCTCCAAATCATGGACCGGGTAATTCCTCTCATGAACCTTCAACTGCCGGGAGCCGTAGGCAATTACCTTACCGAACTGCACAAGGACACAACCCAAACCACTCCCTGAGGCGTCGCTGTAAATTTTGTAGCCTTCCGTACCACATGGCGAGCATAGAATGGGCGCCGTGGTCAGACGGCTCTTTAGTTCTTCAAAAGCTCGTGCGCACTCGGGCGACCAAACGAACTTATGATCTTTCCTAGTCAATTTAGTGAGAGGAAGTGCAATCCTCGAGAAGTTTTCCACAAAGCGCCTATAATAACCGGCAAGTCCTAAGAAACTTCGGACTTCCGCTACGTTTTTCAACAAAGGCCAGGCTCGGATCGCTTCTATCTTCGACGGATCAACCGCAATTCCATCTCCACTAACGACGTGACCAAGGAATGCTACTGACGGTAGCCAAAACTCGCACTTGGAGAACTTGGCAGATAGCTGACTCTTCCTCAAGGTGCCCAGAACTGCGTGCAGATGCCCTACATGCTCCTCTTCCGATTGAGAGTATACCAAAATGTCGTCGATGAAGACGATCACAAATTGATCCAAATACTCACGGAATGTCCTATTCATTAAGTCCATGAATACCAACGGTGCATTAGACAGACCGAACGGCATCACCGTGAACTCATAGTGCCCAAAGCGGGTCCTGAACGCTGTCTTTGGAATGTCACATTCCCTAATCCGCAGTTGGTAATAGCCGGACCTTAGGTCCAGTTTGGAGTATACCGTCGACCCAACCAGCTGATCGAATAGATCGTCGATTCTTGGAATCGGATATCGGTTCTTCTCGGTCAACTTGTTTAGCTCTCGATAATCGATACATAGACGCAAGCTCCCGTCCTTCTTTTTCACAAAGAGGACCAGTGCACTCCAAGGCGAAGAACTTGGACGTACGTAGCCTTGCTCTAGCAGCTCTTGCAATTGAACCTTCAGCTCTGCCAATTCCTTTGGCGCTATTCGGTACGGTGAGCGGGCCACAGGTTTGGCACCTGGCACCAACTCGATACAGAAATCGATCTCTCGCTGAGGCGGAGCCCCGGGGAGTTCGTTAGGAAACACGTCGGCGTACTCCGCTACAACTGGGACATCACATAACCTGGGCTTTGGCTCCGAAGCCTCCAACAAGGTGAAGAACAACTCGGCGCCTTTTCTCACCGCCTTAACCACTTGGAGAGCAGACATCAGCGTCTTGCTCGCTCCTCGCATACCGGCAAACGTGGTTTCTCCATCGGCGCTCCTTCCCAGAGTGATCTCATTAGAATTGCAATCTATGCATGCACGCTGCTCCGAGAGCCAGTCCATGCCGAAGATCACATCGAATTCAGCTAACGGTAATAACGATGCTTCCAAATCGAAATCTTGATTTCCGATCCGCACCTTCACACGGCTCTTCCTATCCGCAGACATGCGAGATCCATTGGGTAGCACTACTTCTAATCTATCCTCTACGAAGGTAGATGGCACTCCGATTCGCACCACGAAGTCCTCAGACAGAAAAGAGTGCGATGCACCCGTATCAAATAGAGCTCTCGCCGGATAGTTGAGAATTAGGACAAAGCCTAATTGCACACAAAAAAGAACATACAGTTGCACAACAGTATAATCACAAATAGCTATGTAAAAGCTATTTTTTTTTTTAAATTCATACCTGTGACAACATCAGCTTGTCGTATGGCTTCTTGCTGGCCAAGCGAGTAGACTCTCGGCTGAGTCAGAGTAATGTGCTGGGAAGCCGAAGACTCCGCAGCTTTACCCTTTTCCGCAGCTCGAGCATAGTCCAAAGCTCGATTCTCTGACTTTGGGGGACCACTTCGACACACTGCGGCCTTGTGTCCCACCTTCCCGCAGGTGAAACACGTGATAGGGCTCCGCACCGTCGTTGCTCCCGAAACATTTGAGTAGGTTTGCTCCGCCGGTTTGAACTTCCTTTTGTTCTTTCTGAATTCTGACTTAGACTGAGAGACCGGCACATGAAACTCAGGTTTCTTTGCCACGGCTTTTGCTTGTACCCTCTTCATGTCCAACTCTAGGGATCTGGCAGTTTGGACCATCACCTGGAAACCTAACGTCATTGGGCCTGCCAGGAGCAGCCTCAACTAGTCCCGAAGACCTTCATAGAACTTGTTCGTCTTTGTCTCTTCGTCTTCCATCATACGCCCCGCATAACGACCCAGTTTAGTGAACTCGTGCAAGTTCTCATCCACTGAGCTGTCGCCTTGAGTTAACTTCAGAAACTGGTTCTGCAACGCAATGCGTTGGGCAGAAGGAATATACCTTTGAAGAAAAGACTTTGAGAACTCCGCTATCGTGATCTCGGTAATCTCCCTGCCTCCAAACTTGTGCACTTCCTGTTCAGCCCACCAACGCTCCACCTCTCCGTTAAGGAGGAAGGTGGCTAAAGTGACCATCATAACTTCTTCTGTTGCTGTCGCCCTTAGAATCTTCCTAACCGTTGACAGCCAGTCCTCCGCCTCCGTTGGGGATCCGGTCCCCGAGAAAGTTGGAGGATGGAAGCTTAGAAAGTGTTGCAGCTATTGATCACACGCTCGCGCAACAACTACACGCTCTACCGGACGCTCCACCCTTTGCACCGCCGCAGGTTCCACTGCAGCCACTGGCACAGGGGCCTCAACCCTCGGTTCCACCGCAGGTTCCACTACAAGTTCGATCACCGGGGCCGCATCTATATTAGGCGTAGCAGGCTGTGCAAGCCTTTGCGGTTGAGCATTGATCATCGCGAAGACAGCTTCTGCGATTAACCTGATCATCTCAGCAGGAGGAGTGGTCGCTGGCACTTCAGCCGACCCACTACTTTCAGCGGTGTTACGGGGTTGAGATGGCCCCGCACCACTTCTAGTCGCCTATAATCGTGTAAGACACAATTTAGTGACTGAAAACATAGCAAACAACAATCATGGAACGCTCAGGTTCCGCAAACAAGTATGTTTTCCCATTCCTAAGTGGACATTCTTATTAGTTTTTGTCGTTTTAGGTGAATGCACATCCCGCGCACACCACCCCTTAAAAGGAATTTGTCCCGAATTCGCTAAACTACGGATCGACGCCTTAAGTCCGATACCAAATTGTAACACCCTGCCAGTACGAAAGGTATAACAGCAGGTCCGGCCGGGACCCCACGCCATACAAACCACACTAGCTAGGAGTTAAAAGGTGATAACCAGAAAAGTAACAACTAAACGAGAGTACAAAACGTAAGCGGAAGCATTAATTAAACCATTCAAAAAGGATTGTCCACTATCATAGGAATGTAATCTGAATAAGAGTTACGGCCTTAAGGCCTTACATTCACCCAATGCACAAAACTCCAAAAGCATACATCGGCACGCAGGACGGCCATACATGAAAAACAGGAAAAGGGCTGGCCTTCGAGGGCCAACACTGCAAAGGGCCATCGCCCGCTATTTCCCGCTAGGCTCACCTGCACCTGCATAAGAACATTCCACCAAGCGGTGGCAAACAAGGTAACGGTCAGCACAGCTGACCAAATTATAACGACCCCACCCCTTTCCCGGGGTGGCGGAGATTCTACCCTGCAAGCAAGCCATACTAGCACAAGTACTAAAATAAAGAAAGTGCAACTACACAAGGTGAGGTTTCAAGCACATTCAATCTTCTAGGTTGAGCATCAAAAAGGAGGGAACCTAGGTATGCACATGATGTTGGTTGGGTTCACCCGAAGGTTCCCCGCAACCGCCTAAACAACCGCATGAGGCTAACAACATCAATTCCACAAACACTCCACCGTAAGGGCCATCGCCTTATGTGGGAAAAAGAGCTTTTGGTCGGTCTAGGTAAACCACCTTCCACGACCTCTCCCATGATCACACGGCTACATGAGGTAGGGACCTCTTACCGATCTGCATGGAAACGGGTTCGGTTTAGCTTTTCCCGTGCTCTAATCGTCGCGATCTATCGCACGACGCGGGTACGGCTTCGCCTCGGACCGTAAGGGTTTAGCACCTTCAAGTGCTACACAAATATAAGCTACGCACCTAATCCCTTCACAAGGATCTAGGCTTCACAAATACTCAAAAATGGGAGGTATAATACGCTCCGCGTCAATTTCACGGTGAAGGTTTGCCTTCATCCAATCTCAAAGCATGGGGCTTTCGTTAAAAGGAGTGCTTCCTTACTACCCTCACCCCACCTTCTTTTGATAATACCAAAAGCGGGAGATTAATTAAAGAAATCTAGAGGAGAAATCTAGAAGATTAAGGGGAGACTAATTCTTGTAATTTAGGGGGAGTAAAACATAAATTGCATTTATGTAGGGGGAGAATTAAGATATGGGGAGTATGCACTATTCTCATGCTTATCATATACTATAGTTGCACTTTTATCTCGCTTATAATTTACCATAAACACCTTTGTTGATTTCTTGCTAAGAGGATTTGTTATTATCAAAAGGGGGAGATTGTTGGACGTGTGTGTCACATCCCTTTGTTTGAGAATAACAAATCCCAAATTGTATTTGATCTTGCTTGTCGTGTGTTTATAGTGTGCAGGAACTATAGGTGCAATACTCCACAGGTAGAAAGCAGCTTGGAACCAACAAACTGAGCTTGAGCACTACCGGCAGCGCTAGTGATTACCGCAGGCGCTAGCGCTACCACCAGCGCTAGCGCTACCGCCTGGCGCTAGCTCAAGTTCATGCACAGCGCCACGCCGCCGACGGTTTCACAACCGCTCCACACGAACGCTACCGCATGCGCTAGGAGCTATCGCAGGCGCTATCTCCAAGGTCTATAAATTGATGGGTTCTCTCTCATTTTGGTTAGAGCTTCCAGAGAGATTACTTGTGCCAAATTTCCAGAGCTGATACTCTACCGAAAGTTCATCTCCCACTCAAAGACAAAGAAGATTTCTGGAGAAGGAAGCCCCCACGCTACATCCGAAGAACAATCGCTTCAACCTCGCTTGTGCTACATCGATCCTTCATCCTCAACTTCAGAAATCTCATAGAGGGAGTTCTTGTTATTTGCTTTATTTCATTATTGTAATTTTTGTAGTAGAATTCGCCTTGTGTTGGAGACTAGATCCTTGCGCGGCTTAGGGGGTAATTCGCTGCGTGAGTTGGCGACTAGGTATTGTAGAATAGATCTAGGGGGTGCTCAAGGCCATATCTGGGGAAGGATTGGCTAGAGCGGCTTGAGGCCTTATCTGGGTTAGGATAGGCTAAAGCCAACTGTTGAGTAATTTATTTACTCATCTTTTAGTATGAAATTATGTTATTTATATGAATTATATCATATAAATCCTTCCATTTATTTTTTCATAAGCTAACTTGAGTCTATTTTGTGTTTTCAGATTTTCTAGGTTGTTTTGAGCAAAAAGTACTTTTACACGCCCCAGGTCACGGGCGTGACCTACGGGCGTATAACCTGCGCGGTGTTCCAGACCTATATATGGCACCCCGAGGTCGTTCCATGAAGAATTTGCAAAGTACACGCCCCAGGTCACGGGCGTGACCAAGGGCATGACCCAATGTCACGGCCGCGACCCGTTGAGACGAAGCAGAACCGCTGAGATGAATCAGAACCGTTGAGATCAAGCCTTACACGCCCTAGGTCACGGGCATGACCAAGGGCGTGACCCAATGTCATGGACGCGACCTGCTGAGACAAAGCAGAACCACTGAGACGAATCAGAACCGCTGAGATCAAGCTTTACACGCCCCAAGTCATGGGCGTGACCAGGGGGCGTAACATCCAGTCACTGGCGTGACTTGCCCCGCGCGCCTTCCTGCCAAAGATTTCCCCCCAGTAGCACATTTAAAGGTTACACGCCCAAGGTCACGGGCATGACCTATGGGCGTGTAACCTGCGTAGTGTTCCAGACCTGTATCTGCCACCCCGGGGTCGTTCCGTGAAGAATTCGCCAAGTACACGCCCCAGGTCACGGGCGTGACCAAGGGTGTGACCCAATGTCATGGCCGCGACCCGCTGAGATGAAGCAGAACCGCTGAGACGAATCAAAACCGCTGAGATCAAGCTTTACACGCCCCAGGTCACGTGCGTGACCAGGGGGCGTGACATCCAGTCATGGGCATGACTGGATGTCACGCCCCCTGGTCACGCCCGTGACCTGGGGCGTGTAAAGCTTGATCTCAGCAGTTCTGATTCGTCTCAGCGGTTTTGCTTTGTCTCAGCGGGTGGCAGATACAGGTCTGGAACACTGCGCAGGTTACATGCCCATAGGTCACGCCCGTGACCTGGGGCGTGTAAAAGTACTTTTTGCTCAAAACAGCCCAGAAAATCTGAAAACACAAAATAGACTCAAGTTAGCTTATGAAATAATAAATGGAAGGATTTATATGATATTATTTATATAAATAACATAATTTCATATTAAAAATATGATAAACCTATACTAAAAGATGAGTAAATAAATTACTCATCACCAACCGGTTCGTGGGGATACGAGTCGGTATAGAAAAGGAAAAATTGTTTTACTTTGTACGCCTCCGATTTCTAGCGATATTGAAATCAAAATTATGTAAACACCTTTTTATATAATATAATCTGTTGGATCGGTAGGCGCCCTTAGAGAGGGGTGAATAAGGGTTTTAAGAACTAATATTATATTTTGAAATACTTGCTTATGATGAGAGATCAAAATAGTGATTTTGAATAAAGATCTAAATTATTTTATAATAGAGGAGAGGATAATAAATAATTTAGAGAAATGAAGAACAAATCAATTTTATTACACAAAGAGAGACATGAATATAATTAATAAAATTGATTACAAAATTTTGATTTCAATGACGCTAGAAATCAAAGCGAAATATGAAAGACTCTTTTTGTTTTCTATACCGACTCGTATCCCCATGAACCGGTTGGCTTTAGCCGATCCTTCCCCGGATACGGCCTCAAGCCGCTCTAGCTAACCCTTCCCCGGATATGTCTTCGAGCACCCCCTAGACCTACACCCGAGACCTAGTCGCCAACACGAGGCGAATTTCAGCCATAAGTCCTACCCAGACCTAGTCGCCAACACGAGGCGAGTTTACTTAAACGATTACAAGAAAGGATGTGATATGAAAAAGACAATAATATAAAAACTCCCTCTATGTGGATATCTTGGAGAAGTAGACGAAGACGCAGAGTATGGTCGTAGTCAATGCGGTCTTTCGTCACGATGATGACGTGCATTGAAATCTTCTCCACAGATCTCCTTAAGCATTCAGGGATTTGTGGGAGTATCTCTCTGAACCTTCCTCTCTATGCTGTGGCACGAAGCTCTGGAATTATGGATCTAAAAAGGATGAGGAAGATGGAGCCAATGGGTCCTTTTTATAGTCTCAGCGCTAGTGCCTGCGCTTGTGCTACCGCCGGCGCTATCCCATATTAGGACATATTCTGTGCAGCAGAATCTTCAATCCGAGGAAACAATTCTCCCTTGCCTACTGTGCTCCTTGCTACCGTCTGCGCTATCGGATATCGCCTGGCGCTATCTCCTTCTATAAGTTCTCCCGGCAATTGCGCTTAAGCAATCATTTTCGTCGATCGGAATTTCATCGAACGGAGCAAAGAGTTCGTCGAGCAAAATTTCGTCGAACGCATTTCTGAGCTTTTCGTCAAGCGCCGCTAACAGTTTGTCGAACGATAGTTAGCGCCTGCGCTAGTACTACCGCAAGCGCTAGTGGAAGATTTGGATTTGATGGCTCAACTTTGGGGGCAACCTTCTTATGTAATCCTTGAGTCATGTGGACTTTGTTATCCTGCACACTTAAACACACAAGATTAAATACACATAGGTTTTGTTATTCTCAAACCTAGGAGATGCGGAAGACCATGTTCCAACAAACTCCTCCTTTTGATAATAACAAAACAATTAATGATAAATCAGAGCGTTAATATATATAAGCATGAAGAAACATACTTGTGTGTGTGTGAGAGTGATGACTTAGGGTAATTATCGATTTTAGCATATAGAATTGCTCCCCCTAAATACATGCTCCCCCTAAGTGAATGCTCTCCTAATATGTAAACTATCATCTTAATTAAGCATTGTATTTTGATAGTAGATTTTATTTATCATGTTAGTTCTCCCCCTTTTGTTATTAGCAAATGCGGGTAAGGAGACACCACTTAAAAGTTGATAATAAGATAAAAGCTTGATCGAGCTTTTAGAGAAGGAAGTGATAAGGAGTTTTTGAATATTTTTCATTGAAATAGATCAGAGTTTGAGTTATTACAACATTTTCATAAATCAGAGTTTGTAGCATAAACAAATACAAGGTAAATGATTTCCGAGTAACTAAACTACCCAAACAATATGTCTACACCCAAGCCCCGTACTAAGTGACGGATGGGCATGAGGAGATGCATACATGTCGTAGGTTGGGGTGTTAGTCCCATATGCAAACACTACACACAACTCAACCTAGCACTCTTTCCCCCCAGTGCCTCGCAAGGCCCCACTGGAACCCTCCCCGGTTAAGTACAAGACATGACTAGAGATAAGGTTATCTAATATCTACAATCCTACGCCCCTGCTATGGTGAGAAATGAAGTCATGGGTAATAATTATTGGAAACATTTAAGCGTTTAACTTGAGTGATAAGTTCATAGCCTATGGGTTTATATTTTTATTTGAATTTATGCACACACTCACATAGCTATTTTGAAGTTCATTAATAAATCAGAGTTTTTAATATAACAATATTTTCATAAAAATAAATCCGAGTTTTATAGAGAAAAAAAAATTCATGTTAAAAGCAACCAATATAAAGTTTACCAAGCAAGTCTATCACTTGTTGCAAGAAAGGAATTTGAAGATTCAAGTGATGATGCACACGAAATAAAAGATTTTAAATAAGCATGAAAGCGTAAGGTAAAACAATTATATGGTTATGATGCGGAAGACTTATAGAAATACAAGAAACATCTTATTGTATTCAATGATGATCCATAAAAAGATATATGAGTTAAATTTCATAAAGATGATGTTTTTGTAAATCATTGTTCAATTAAAATCTTTAAGTTTAACAAATAATGTAACCAAGCATGAAATAATGTTATCAAAAAGAGATTACTACAATGTTATTTTAATTCATAATTTCAAAACATACCAAACATTGTAGAAAGCATGCTAGGTTATCTAGTGCATTTCATAGATAAAGAGTAGTATTGAATTAGCATTAGGATCCAATACTCATGAGAAGAATTGTTATGGAAGATAATGATGTGCACATAAGTGTATTTTTGAGTAGAGTAAACAAATGTTTTAATCAAAAATACAAGTAATATGTAAAGTGAGAGCACAATAAAACACAAATAATTTCAGTTTCACACACTTTAATGCACAGAAAAAATGTACAACTACCAAGGTGCTTTGCACACACAATGCTCATTAAGACTTATCAGGGTGCAAAGTAGTGCTTGACGGATCACATATTTTATTTTTAATGTTGAGACTAGTGATCCGGTGTACTTAAGAGTAAGTGGTTTTTATTTTGAAAGAAAGATATGGTTTGCACAAGATACTTTACTATTCTTTCCAAGGTGCTCAACCTCACAATGCTCATTAAGAATTATCAGGAGGTTCAAGTAGTGCTTGGTGGAGTTATCTTTGTCACTTTATTTTATGATTTTTGTTTTGTACAAAGTTCTCCGAATACACTTGTTTTGCAAACCAATATAATTTATGAAAACATAACCACTTTTCTTAACTTTTAAAAGTACAAATAAAGGTAGTGTAGGTAAGATACTTGTGCAATTTTAATTCATTGTACTAATACAAAAACATACACAAGCATTCTTAGATTAAGCACATATGTAGACAATGCCAAAATAAGTGAGTGAATAAAGACCATTATCAAACATAAAACAATTACTCATATTTAGAGGCATGCTAAGCGTAGTTCTACACAACTTTTACAATATAATTGATGCACATATTAATAGATATATCTAAGCATGATGAAATCAAATGTTCAAAGTACTTTGAAAAGATAAATTGCAACATCATAGATGTTCTAAATAGTAGATTAAATCATGCTTGATTTTCAATGAAGTCCATACAGTATTTTTGATATTTTTGAGAAATAATTTTAATTTAAAGTTTGAACTCATAAGATTGATCTTGGACTTCCCGAGGACTCCTTGTGAGAGGTTCGCCCGGTACTAGGTGATGGGATGGGATGATAGCCCAAATCACCCTTTCGCAAGATACATGAAAATAGAAAAGTTAAGTCCAAAATAATAATTTTTGATACTTGTCTTTGTTTTATATTTTTGTATATGATTTTTGCTTTTAGAAATAGAATTTAAACAAATGACAAAACAAACCAAAGAGGCAAAACATATTTTTTGTAATTTGGCTTTTGTATTTTTGTATTTGATTTTTCAAAAATGAAATACAAGTAGAAGTGCAAAAATGAATAGTACACATAGATTAATATATTTTTAGAGATTTTTCAAAAATTTAAAAATACATAAAAACACATAGGTGTGTTAGCGCCGGCGTTAGCACTAGCGCGGGAAACAGTACATAATTTTTGATGATTTTGAAATTTTTGTTTGTTGATCTTGATTAAGTGTCCAAATAGTAGTTTCATGCTGAAATTTCAGATTTTTAGGAGATGTCTAGATAGTGCAAATTTCATGAAATATTAGCGATTTTGTATATGACTTTTTCAAATAGACTTTGCAAGTGATTTATTTTAAGGCTTATATTTACAAATGTAGTTTGAAAATGATAGGAAATGTAAGCATGAGAGGACATGAATGAACAATTCAAATATGCATGATTTTAGTGATTAACAATAATGCTCATGCACAATAATACCATGAATAAGCCCTAGATGAGAATACTCAGCCTATATATCTTGGTAAACATATAAATCCTAACATAGACACAAATATTCTTTAGGCGACAATGTTAGTATGATAAGTTTTGAGATTAATGTTATATCAAGGTTTGTTGATACAATGTTGCATGTATGTAACAATAGAGATTCAAATTTTAGACATATAATAAAGTGATGATTCTAATTTATTTATTCATATAGATATTGAGTTGGTTCTATGGTCTATGCAAAACATAATAGATTCATATAGTAATCATGATCACAGACTATATGTTTGGAAGGAATAAAATCTTTTGTAGTTATATTTGATGTTTGACTTAGAAGATCATATGATTTAGCATGATTATTATATATGATCATTAATATTAATTCATAGTGATTAAGTACTCGTAATTAATTATTCATGATAATGTACATGAGGAATTTTTAAAGAAAATTCATATTCAACCTTTTCAATTTATTAAGTAGAAACGTTGTAAGGTGAATAGTGAATATGAGAAAATATGTTTATTTTGAAGAGTTCTGTAAATTTTCTATTTGGTTTTTGAATATTAGACAAATACATATATTTTTATTGATTTTTCAGAATTTTAAAATTATAGAAAATCAGAGACTCGAGCTAGCACCAGCGTTAGGTCCTAGCACCTGCGTTAGCTCACAAAGAGTGCTTATTTTAATCATATGGCCTAGATTTTCTTTGATTTTGCTTCCGATTTTTCTTAATTATGTTTTTGCAATGTAAGGCCTACTAATGAAGTGATGAGATGAGAAGAAATCGCAAAAAGTTGCGGAAGTTAAAATTTTAGTACATGGGTTTCATCTTCATTAGAGTTTCATATTTATTAATCCTTAATTCTTGAGTTTTGCACAACATATGCATGAGTGAAATGTTCATAAATAAGTGAAATAATATTCATGCAATTTTTCAATTCCGATTTAAACATGATTATGATTAAACATACTTGGGGTAATTGAAAATGACGCAAATATATTAACTACCTAAGCAAAACTTGCGCATTTTATAAATTTAGCCTAATACCCCTAAAATACACATTTTAAATCCATTTTGACACTTATTTCATTTAGTCTTAATAATATCATATAACAAATTTAGTTTTTCAAATTTTATAAGACTTTTAGGAAATGGATTTAGAAGGATAGAAATAAAAGGATAAGTAGATCACTAGTAAAATAATATGACTTTTTATTCAACTTTATTCAATTTCATTTATTTATAAATTTTGATTTTGAAATGTGAAAGTCATATCACAAGTTATATAAAGTGATCATATCATGATAGTTCAATAAGAAGTAAAAAAAAAGGAAATTAAGCATATCATGAAGTAGATAAATGATATTTTATTTTTTGGTTGATTTATACTTCATGCAAATAATTGGATATTAATGAATGAGAGATTTTGGTATCCAAAGAGGACCGGGTGTGACGGTTCCTTTGGGTACCCAAATACATCATGTTTGCTTTTGGGGAGATGGAAGTGAATGAGCCATTTTGAGTGGAGTTTGTGCTTCATCTTTAACTTTGGGTCTCCATTCAAATCTTGGTTTAACATTATTTTTAGTTTTCAAATTTCCATAATCATTTACTTGAACATTTGGATCAAAAAGGTTTTTGAATTTATAATTTGAAGGAAATTTGTTTGCATTTAATTTTAGGTTGTGAGAAACATGATTTTGTAAATTATGGTGATTTTGATTTACAAATCCTTTATGTTCCTTACTCCCATTTTTAAACTTAGGTAAGATGTTCATATTCATATTCAACTTGTTTTAGATATAGTTTGATATTGTGAATTTGTATTTACAATTTTCATAAGCAAGTTGATTTTTTATTTTAATTCATCATTTTTAATCTTTAAATTATGACTAGCTTTATTATACGCGATTGTGCTATTTTTAAGAGTTGAAACAATTGAATCTATATGATCTTGATAGTTATTTCTATATTCATCAAATGTTTCATCCATCTCTTTAATTTCAATTTTATAGTCTTTGCACTTAGCACAATCATTTATCAAAGATGAATTTTCTAAACATAATTTTTCATTTTGTTCTTTTACTAAAATAAAATCCTTTTCAAGTTTCTTGTGCTTTTCTTTTAATTCATTATATTCTATACAAGTTGTGGTGTTTTCAACTAAGGAGCCATGTGTAGAACTAGATAAATTAGAATTTGATTCTTCATTAGTTTTTGCCTTTAAATTTTTATTTTTTAAGCGCAATTGTTTATTAGCATTTTTTAATTTCTTAATTTTGCGCTTTGTAGTTTTAAGCAATTGTAATGAAGAGATAGAAGTACAAAAGATGGGATTTGATTTCCTTACATTTCTTTCGGGAGAGGCATGAATTGAACATATAGTTTCTTTTACATCTTTTTGGCACTCCTCTTCCGAAGACATTACTTCATTTTATTTTCCATTTGATGTGAGCTCCATTGATCCGTCATGAGAGGAGCATTCTTGAAGACTTGTGCAAGCTTGCATATTCTTCGATTCTTGTGATTGTTACATACCTGTAGAAGGAGAATCATACATTTCTTCAAGAAATTTCCATACTTTGTATGCACTAGAAAAAAACAGTATATTAATTTTGAAATGTCGTGAGATAAAGCACAGAAAATACTATTTAAAGCTTTTGCATTTAGGTGACGTTCCTTTTTATTAGTTTCATCCGCTGGTCTAACTATTGATATATCCCATGCATTGATATCTAAATTTTTAATAAACTTTTCCATTAAGAATTTCCACCCTTTATAATTTCTCCCTTCGAATAAAGGTGGTTTAAGAGATTTTTCTTCTTCATAAAAATTTACCCCACTAATAGAAGCGAGATCATGAGACGCCATTATTCCTGGTTGTTAAGCTGATTGGAATAAAACCCCTCCGATACCACTTGTTGGATCGGTAGGCGCCCTTAGAGGGGTGGTGAATAAGGGTTTTAAAAACTTATATTATATTTTAAAATACTTGCTTATGATGAGAGATCAAAATAGTGATTTTGAATAAAGATCTAAATTGTTTTATAATAGAGGAGAGGATAATAAACAATTTAGAGAAATGAAGAACAAATCAATTTTATTACACAAAGAGAAACATGATTATTATTAATAAAATTGATTACAAAATTTTGATTTCAATGACGCTAGAAATCAAATCAAAATATGAAAGACTCTTTTTTTTTCTATACCGACTCGTATCCCCACGAACCGGTTAGCTTTAGCCAATCCTTCCCCGGATACGACCTCAAGCCGCTCTAGCCAACCCTTCCCCGGATATGGCCTCGAGCACCCCTAGACCTACACCCGAGACCTAGTCACCAACACGAGGCGAATTTCAGCCCTAAGTCCTACCCAGACCTAGTCGCCAACACGAGGCGAGTTTACTCAAACGATTACAAGAAAGGATGTGAAATGAAAAGACAATAATATAAAAACTCCCTCTATGTGGATCTCTTGGAGAAGTAGACGAAGATGCAGAGTATGATCGTAGTCGATGCGGTCTTTTGTCACGATGATGACGCGTGTTGAAATCTTCTCCACAGATCTCCTTAAGCATTCATGGATTTGTGGGAGTATCTCTCTGAACCTTCCTCTCTATGCTGTGGCACGAAGCTCTAGAATTCTGGATCTAAAGAGGATGAGGAAGACGGAGCCAATGGGTCCTTTTTATAGTCTCAGCGCTAGCGCCTGCGCTAGTGCTACCGCCGACGCTATCCCATATTAGGACATATTCTGTGCGGCAGAATCTTCAATCCGAGGAAACAATTCTCCCTTGCCTACTGTGCTCCTTGCTACAGCATGCGCCATCGGATATCGCCTGGCGCTATCTTCTTCTATAAGTTCTCCCGACAATTGCGCTTAGGCAATCATTTTCGTCGATCAGAATTTCGTCGAACGGAGCAAAGAGTTCGTCGAGCGAAATTTCGTCGAACGCATTTCTGAGCTTTTGGTCGAGCGCCGCTAACAGTTCGTCGAACGACAGCTAGCGCCTGCGCTAGTACTACCGTCAGCGCTAGTAGGAGATTTGGATTTGATGGCTCAACTTTGGGGGCAACCTTCTTATGTAATCCTTGAGTCATGTGGACTTTGTTATCCTGCACACTTAAACACACAAGATCAAATACACATAGGTTTTGTTATTCTCAAACCTAGGAGATGCGGAAGACCATGTTCCAACATAATCATGTTTCTATTTGTGTTTACTTGATTTCTTTTATTTGGCATAAATTATAAAATTGCAAATTACAATTGTGTCTTCCTTTAAGCTAAATTGTTATTTCATTCTAATTTACTTTAAACAATTTAGTAAATCGTCTAAAAATTCAAAAAGAATTTATTCCCTTATTCACCCCCCCCCCCCCCTCTAAGGGCGCCTGTCGATCCAACAAAACAACCTTTAGTCATTGAACAACAAGCTTCAACCTCCACCTCATCACAGTCCAATGAGAGCTTTCTCAGTGCCATTCAAATAATGTCAGATACTCATCTAACTTCTATGAAGGATTATGTAGACAGGTCAGCTTCTACAGTAAAAGAATATATATTAGTCTATCTTCACCGTGAAATCTGAAGTAATGGCTGAGGTCAAGGAGATCAAGGAAGACACTGCAATCCTTAATAGACAAATGACAAAGTGGTTTGATCTGGCAGAGAAGTCAGTGGTGTCTCACAATACAATTCTAAGATCAATGGACAAACACCATATGAAATATGCCAAGAAATATGTCAGCAAGATAGATGAGGTAATAGAAAAAGCCTCAAACAATATACAAGAATATGTGTCTCCACTCCTATGCAGCTGAATGGTGAGGCTGACAGAAACAAGGATGAGCTGAAGGCTGATATTGAAAATGTTTTCCAAACAATTTTTGGCTCAATAACTGCTGCTCAACAGGACATAAATCAGAAGATATTTGAAGAAGACAGAAAGGGGGAGGATAACAATTGTTGGAACAACCCTATTACTAATTTGGGCTAGGATCACTATATGTTGATTAGGATTTGTTTTGACCCCAATGTATAGTCTTAGGGTCAAATTTCAGGCTGATTAGATTGGCAGAACTTGGAAAATTCAAGATCAACACATGGCAAGTTGTGTTCGACAAATGACCAGATTCGTTCGACAAATTGCTTCCAGCAGTTTGAAGAAATTCACAATTCCAGTGGTCGACGAATTCTATGTCAGCGCTCGAAAAATGACTAGCAGTGGTCAACGAATTTTATGCCAGCGCTCGACAAATGACTAGCAGTGGTTGACGAATTCTATGCCAGCGCTCGACAAATGACTAGCAGTGGTCGACGAATTCTAGCCAGTGCTCGACAAATTGACTTCTGTCATTCAAATTTATATTCTAAGTGGATGTCAGTTCTCTGAAGTCAAATCAGCAACATAACGGATATATTTATTTCTCCTTGGACCTATTCAGACAGCCAAGTAAGGATATCTTTCTCATTTATTATATCCTTATATTCCTTCTATTCCAAGAAGAAGTATAGTCGTTGACATTTAATGCCAAAGGCATCTTTCTCGACAAAAGGAATTAAAAGGACCTGCCAAAATCATTTTGGGTGGCTGCCTGGTTTCAAGAAGGATTTAAGTCAGAAAAAGACATTCCTTAAAGAGACAAAAAGATTTGAATTTGAAAAGATATATACATACAGTTATTAGAAGAAAAAGACATAGAGAACAACAACAAAAAAAGAGAAAAAGGGAACTGAGATAGTCGTCTTATGTGGAAAACATAAAGAAAAACTTGACTATCACCTTCTTCACTCTGATCATATAACAAGGAGGATAGAAGAAGTCTTTCAGAAGAAGAAGAAGAAGAAGCAAATACACCATTCTTTCTCAGCTTTCTTCATCGAGATCATCTGCTACAAAGACTTCTATTTGAGAAAGCTCTGTCCAAAAATCTGTCATTAACTCTCATCAGACAGGAGGAGCTTTCTGCTTCAACATCTTTTGCCTTCTCTCAGATCATTGACAGAGAAGAATACTCTATACCTTTTATCTCATTCTGTACAGGGTTAATACTCCCTTCAAAAGTTTACCCAGTGGTGGCAAGACACCTTATCAAAAAATCCTAGTGTGGTTTTTAAGCACCTTATCAAAAGCTTATTGGTGTGTGGACACCTTATAAAAAATCCCTTGGTGCCTGGGCACCTTATCAACCCTCCTAGTTGATTCCTACCAAAAGTGGTAGAAGAGTAGACATACCCAGATTTATTGGGGAACTACTATAGCTCCTTGTGTCTTCTGTGCTTGATTATTTCTTTGTGCTTGTGCTGTGTGTCCTTTTTATTAATTCTATAGTTTTCAATAACTCGCACTAAATACACATATACCTAAACAGTAGTTTAATTTCCGCTATAAAACATATTAAAAATTTTAATACTCTATTCACCCCCCCCCTAGAGTAATTTAAGATCTGACCTCCACTTTCAATTGGTATCAGAGGGGTGTTGATTCTTTACAGGCTAACACCTGAATCACAAAGATCAACCAGATCTTAATTTTTTTTTGGGAGTTTCCTTCTCTAAAATCTTATCTTATTTAAAAACTCATGGCACAAAACAAGGAGTATTCCAGCACAAGAGCTCCTATGTGCAATCTCAATAAGTTTGCACTATGGAAAGCAAGGATTAGGCTTTATATGAACTCCATTGATGAGGAGATTTTTAATGTCATCCTTACAGGACCTCCAACACCTACATCATCAGCTAATGCTGCTGCAACAACAGACAACACTGTTGTTCCACCTCCTGAGTGGACTGAGGCTCAGAAGAAGCAGAGAAATGCAGATGCAAAGGCCATGAACATTCTGGCCCTAACTATGTCTGATGACATATTCCAGAAAGTAGTTGAGTGCACCTCAGCAAAAGAAATCTGGGAATCTCTCAACAATATGGTGGCAGGCTCAGCAGATGAAAGAAAAGATAGAAGATCTCACCTGATCTCTCAATATGAGAACTTCAAGAAGGGAGAATCAGAAAATGTAGTTGACATGTACAACAGGCTCAGCCTCATAATAAATGAGCTGAAGTCTCTGGACAAAGTGATCTCACTCACAGAGATCAATGACAAAATTCTTATGTGCTTTCCCAGCACATGGGACTCCAGAATCTGGCCAATCAAAGAAGCCAGAAATCTAAATGAGATCACTACTGAAGCCCTGTTGGGCAAGCTCAAATCTTATGAGCAGCTCATCAAAACCAGGGAAACTAAAGAATCCACATCATCCCCAGCACCCAAGAAGGAAAGAAGCTTAGCCTTCAAGGCTGCAGAAGATAAAGGAAAAGCTCCTGACAAAGAGGAGTTTATGAGTCTGATTACCAAAAGATTCTATAAGATGGCCAAGAAAGACTTCAGAAAACAACTATCCAGAAGTCATGACAAGCCAAGGTATGACAAAAAACATTCTAATGAAATCATATGCTTTGGCTGCAGGAAACCAGGACATATTGCTCCTGAATGTCCAGAGATTCAACACAAAAAGGACAAGAAGGAAAGAAGAAAAGAAAAGGAAGAAAAGAAGGGCTCCAACAAATCTTCCTCCCACTCTCAAAAGAAGAAGGTCAGAGGATTTGTAGCAACATCCTGGACTGAAACAGAATCTGAATCAGATTCTTCATCTTCCTCCTCTGATGAAGAAGAAACAAAAGAAGATAGCCAATGCTTAATAGCAATTTATGACTCAGACAATGAGTCACAATCAGCATCATCATCCAGTTCCAGCGATGATGAAGAAGAAAAAAGTTTTTGCATGATGGCAATCAATGCCTCAACTAACAATTCTGATGAAGAGAAATCAGAATCAGAAGCAGAAGATGACATTGATCAGGTATTATCTGACTTTGATTTCACTTCTATTGAATTCAAAGATGATTTCAAAACTCTTTGCCAAGACTTAATAAAATCTGAGAAAGAAATAATCTCTCTCAGAACTAAGTTAGTTGAAATGAACAATATAAGTGAAGAGAATGAAAATCTTAAGAATGATTTGGCTGCCTCCAGAGAACACATTACTACTCTTGAGAGTAAGTTATCTGAAGCCAAAAAGCTTGAAGAATCCCTCAATGGGAGAAGTATCAGGATGATGGACATCACAAGCACTGTCAATGCTAGATTTAATAATAGCAAACTGGGCTTGGGTGCCTCATCAAGAGAGCCATCTCTGATTAAGAAAAACATCCTCTCCACACCCATAAAATTCATTTCTGCTAAAAGCAAAGAAGCTGCAGAAAGAAATAAAGACATTTCAAAGAAGTTTGTTAAGGATAAAAGAATTCAGAAGAATTCGTCGAACGACATTCGACAAAAGGATTCAAATTTGTCGAACGAGGCTCGACGAAAATTGAAAACAGACTTTCAGTATAGTTATAAAATGAATAATGATCGACGAATTTATTCAAATTCTTCGAACAAGCACTATACAGAAAACTCTAAGAATTCTAATCCTAAATATACCAAAAATCCTTTTACTGAGTGGACTATACCTCCAAGGAGATATCGTCCACAAGGCTACAAGGATCAGCCTGAAATGACATTTATTTCTGAATTTTGTGGTAACATAAAAGGACCCAAGGTAGTCTGGGTCAAAAACAACTAGTTTATGTTTTTGTCTTTGCAGGTACACAGTCATCCAAGACTAAATCAAAAATGGTACTTGGACAGTGGATGCTCCAAGCATATGACAGGGAACAAGGCCAACCTGAACAACAACAAGGCAAAACTTGGACCCAAGGTGATCTTTGGAGATTCCAACTGTGGACAAACCAAAGGTTATGGTCAAATTAAAATTGGAAAAGTGACATTCAAGGAAGTAACCTATGTCAAGGGTTTAAATCACAACCTCATCAGCATAAGTCAGTTATGTGATGAAGGTTATCAGGTAACATTTAATAACTCAGAATGCATCATTAAATCATCTGATAATGTTACTGTTCTATCAGGAATTAGACAAGGAAATATATATTTAGTAAACTTCAACTCATCTAAATCAGAAATCTGTTTATTTAATGAGTTAAGCAAATCTAGTGAATTATGGCATAAAAGATAAGGACATGTAAACCTTAGGACCATTGCTAAATTAGCTAAAGATAATCTTGTTAGAGGCTTACCATCAGGATCATATAAGAAAGAAGGTCCTTGTAGGGCATGTCAATTAGGAAAGTAAACCAAAAACAGCTTTAAATCATTATCTAAAAGTGATTCACCTAGAATCTTATACTTGCTACATATGGACCTTTTTGGACCTATTGCAATATAGAGCTTAGGGGGGAAGTCTTACACTCTAGTTATTGTGGATGACTTCTCTAGATTCACTTGGGTGTTCTTTTTGAGAGAAAAGTCAGATAACTTTAAAGTTCTTACAGACTTTCTTAAGAGCATACAGATTGAGTACTCTACTATAGTTGCATTGATTAGAAGTGATCATGGCACTGAGTTTGAGTCTCTTTTCATGCAAGAATTCTGTGAGATGGAAGGTATCAGGCATTGCTTCTCAGCTCCTAGAACTCCTCAACAAAATAGGGTAGTTGAAAGGAAGAATGGAACTCTAATTGAATCAGCAAGAACATTGCTTGCAGATGCTAACTTGCCCCTATCCTTTTGGGCTGAGGCTGTCAGCACAGCAAATTATGTTCTGAATAGAAGTTTGATACACAAACTTAAGGGTAAAACTCCCTATGAATTACTTAAAGGGAAGAAACCCAAAGTTAATTATTTTAGAACTTTTGGATGTAGATGTTTTGTTCATAACAATGATAAGAAATATCTTAAGAAATTTGAACCAAAATCTGAAGAAGGAATCTTCTTAGGATATTCAATAGTTAGTAAAGCATATAGGGTATTTAATAAATCCACTCTTAAAATAGAAGAGTCTATGCATGTTTCCTTTGATGAAACTAACATGTTTTACAAGGAGAAGAACTCTTCTACCAAGAACACTTTGTAGGTACTAGCTCTATGTGAAGAGCTTAAAGGGCTAAATCTACAGACAGGAGATTCACTGCATCCATTACCTCAAACTCTTGAAGATAGTGAAGAAGAAGATCATCCAGATCTTGTTGATTACCTGAATCAAGCAACAACAGAACATCCTCCACAGGATGCAATAGCTGAACATATTCCCAATGAAGACACTGCTGCTGAACCAACTCCAACTGCTGACCACATCACAGTCAGAGATCATCCAATTTCACAAGTGATTGGTGATATCACAGCAGGTGTTCAAACAAGGCATCAACTACACCAAAATAAGATGCATACTTGCTTTCTATCACAAGTTGAACCTCAAACTATAAAAGATGTAGAACAAGATCCAAATTGGATTCTTGCAATGCAAGAGGAAATCAACCAGTTTGAAAGAAACAAAGTTTGGGATTTGGTTCCAAGACCAAGAGGCCATCCAGTAATTGGCACCAAGTGGGTCTTCAGGAACAAGCTTGATGAACAAGGAAATATTGTGAGAAATAAAGCAAGATTGGTAGCTCAAGGATATTCACAGGAAGAAGGCATAGATTATGATCAGACATTTGCCCCTGTTGCAAGGCTTGAAGCTATAAGGATTTTCTTGGCCTTTGCTGCATTCAAGAAGTTTAAGGTATATCAAATGGATGTGAAAAGTGCTTTTCTCAATGGAGACATTAAAGAAGAAGTCTATGTAGAACAACCACCAGGTTTCATCTCTCCAACTCATTCCTCCTATGTATTCAAACTTAATAAAGCTCTCTATGGTCTCAAACAAGCTCCCAGAGCATGGTATGTGACCTTAGCTAACTTTCTCTTGGAAAACAATTTCTGTAGAGGCATGGTAGACAAAACATTATTTTATAAAGTACATAAAAATCAAACTCTACTAGTTCAAATATATGTAGATGACATTATCTTTGGATCTACTGATTCAAATTTGTGCAAAAGATTTTCCAATGTAATGCAATCAAGATTTGAAATGAGTAGTATGGGTGAATTATCCTACTTTCTTGGTCTTCAAGTGAAGCAAACCCCATCAGGAATCTTCATCTCTCAATCTAAGTATGTTAAGGAATTAGTGAAAAGATTTGGGATGTTTGACTCCTCTACTATGAAAACACCCATGGCCTCTAATGCTGTTATTAATACTGATGAATCAGGGAAACATGTTGATCAGAAACTGTACAGGGCAATTATTGGCTCTCTACTCTATTTAACAGCCAGTAGGCCAGACATAATGTTTGTTACATACAGTTGTGCTAGGTTTCAAGTTGATCCTAAAGAATCTCATCTTACTTTTATAAAAAGAATTTTAAGATATATAAAGGGTTGCCCTAATCTGGGACTTTGGTATCCAATAGCATCTGAATTTGAATTAACTGGATTCTCAGACTCAAGTTATGCTGGATGCAGAGTAGATAGGAAAAGCACATCAGGAACTTGTCAGTTTCTTGGTGATAGACTTGTATCTTGGTTTTGTAAGAAACAAACATCTGTGTCTACATCAACAGCTGAAGCTGAATACTTAGTTGCTGGCAGCTGCTGCTCACAGATCTTGTGGATACAAAATCAGCTCCTAGACTATGGTGTCAACTTAAATAATTCAGTTATATTTTGTGACAACACTAGTGCAATATCTATAGCACAAAATCCAGTTCTCCATAGTAGGACTAAACACATAGAAATTAGGCACCACTTCCTCAGGGACAATGTGGATAAAAACAAAATTTGCCTACAGTTCATTTCTACTGATTTGCAAAGAGCTGACATTTTCACCAAGCCCTTGGATGAAAAGAAGCACATCTTCTTTATAAATCAACTAGGAATGATAGATGGAGATTCAATCTGCTAAAAATTAAGTATTTCTATTTTTTTTTAAATTTGTCGAACGAAGAACGACAAATTTGAAACATTTGTCGAACGGTGGCCTCTGAAACCTCTTAAAGGCAGAGTAAGATAAGGCAATATCTTTTGTCGAACGACGGTCGACGAAAAAGATGCTCTCGTCGAACGCTTTCTGACAAAGAAATAAAGCCTTTTCGACTTCTAATTTTATTAGGTTTTGTCGAACAGTGGTTTACGAATGCACCCTCATTCTTCGACCCTTCTATATAAGCTTTATTTTATCTTATTCTAAGCTTTGCGCCTACAGAAATCGTCTTTCCCTCCAGTTCCCCTCTGCACTTGATCTTCAACTTTCTTTGCAGGAACAATGGCGACTCCTCAGGCCTCTCTGCACCTCATGAAGTTTGACGCAGGTTTCGACATTGACATGGACTCGTTTGCACAGTCAGACCAAATCTTCAAGGACATTCTTCAAACGCTGGATGAACAACATCTACGGAAGCTTCTAAGCACCAAGCAGAAGATAGCTGTTGCAGAGATAAAGGAATGGGTTTATACTGCAAAACCAGTCGATGAAAGCTTGTCGGGAACAATCTCAGGTCATCATGTCTCTCTCTCTCCCACCATCCTTTCTGAAATCTTTGGCTTTGAAAATGGTGAAGATGATTTAGACATAAGCTCAAATGAATTTGATGATGCTTTAGTCAAAATGGGGCATCTGACTGGAAACCCTAGCCACCTTCTGAAAAAGAATCTGTCTCAGGACTACAAGTTCCTAGCAGATATTGTTGGAAAGGTCTTGCTGAGCAAGACTTCTGGGCATGACTATATCAGTAGGCACCAATTTCTGTTAATGGTGGCCTTAATGGAGAAGAAGAAAGTCAACTGGGGATCAATTCTTTTTGAATTGATTAAGAAGAAAAACTCTAAAGACAATGTATGCTTTGGAAGAATCTTAGGGATTTTTCTGCAGGAAAGGCATCCAGAGCTTCTGGTGTCACCAAAAGTAACAATAAATGCCAGCAAGAAGCTGACCTCAGCTCTCTTTGCTAAATGGGATAGAGTAATTCCCAAGAAGAATACAGGAGCTGAGGCATCAAGAAAAAGGAAAGCTTCTGAGGACACAAGAACTGATCAAGTCACTCCCTCTACCCTTCTAGAAGATCCTTCCTCAGTTCCTCCTTCCTCTCATATTATATCTCCACCTGCTCAACCCTCTCCTACACATTCTCATTCTTCATCCCCTCCTTCAACTGAAATAACACTCATCAATGATATCCATGCCCATATCAGTGATGCTACACCTCCTCCTCTATCTTCAGAACCACTACCAACCAACCCTCCCTCCCCAATATACAATGAATATCATTCACCTATTCATTCTCCTAGTCCAATCCATCTAGAAATTCCCACACATACCTCTATCATCAGCAATATCATTCGTCCAATATCATTTCCATCCACTTCACAACCATCCTCTAGTAATCCACCAGATTATTCATCCCTCAACCTCTCCTCTATTGCTGGTCAAGTTTTTGATCTTATCCTTCCTAAAATAAGCCAGCTCCTGGATGCAAAACTTGCTCCAGTTCTTCAGGCTCTTTCTACTTTATCTGCTAAAATAACTTCTCTTTCATTCTCCATTGTTGTCCCTTCTTCAAGGGGCCTAGATTCAGGCTGCCCTGAAGCTAGGAAGAGGGAGATGTCCTATGAAGAAGTTCCAGGAACAGAAGAACCTCCAGAAGAAGATGCAGAAGTTACAATTTCTGATAAAGATATAGTTGATTCAGCTACACAAGTTATAGAAGAAATAAATAATATATGCATTCATCCATCCTGTGATCTATATAGCTTATTATCAAAATTTGATGTCACATATACTTCAAGGGTATCACCAAAGGTATACATAGAGGACCTATCAAAGGCTCTGATATGCCTTCCTCAGAAGACCCATTCTGATTTCATACAAAATTACATTCTTCCATTCCTTCATTCACTGATCAAGACATTCAAATAAAGGATCACTCTGCAGAATATAAAGATGATTTTGTAGAATTTCTTGATGATACAACAGCCTCACAAATTACTTCTTCACCTCCAAATCCTATATGGAATGAAGAACCAATGCCAAGCTTTGATGAAATTTGGAAAGAAGCAGATGCTGAGTTTGACAAAGCTGAAGAAGAAAGATTAAAGGCTCGTGAAGCAATCAAGAGAATTGATGACTTATACAATAAGCCAATCTCATCTTCTGACTCTGATGATAATGATGACAACAATGATTCTGATGATACACTTTCAAAGAAAAGAAAGAAAAGAACAGCTAAGTCAAAAGCTGCTCCCAAGCCCCCAAATCCAAATAATGACATTCCTCTGTACATTTTATATAATGTTCCTCTTGATGAGAAAACTCCTCACTGGGTGAAGCTCTCCAGAAATGAGAACAATAGGAGGAAGAAACTCAAAAAGACTGGCTACATCCCTGACAAACAAGTCAAGCACAATCATCCTCCTCCTCCTCCAGCAGCTGGTGCAACAGGATTTTCAGGTGTTTCATCTCTCTCTCAGAAGCCAAGCTCTCAACACTCTAGGAGATCTGGTAGTTCTAGTGGTTCTCAAGCCTCTGGATCAGCCAGTGCTCCTTTCTCTAAGAGATCAGCACCTATCCATCAAGAAAGTCAAATCTTTTCCTCTCCTAAAATATCTTCAGAATACAAACTTCACACATCTAATGGATCTCTTCACAGAGATAGAGTACCTCAAAAGGTCACTCAAGACAAAAATGATTCAGAAGATACCTATTACTATCCAGATCCAGAAGAAGAGAAAATCTGTTAGATGGCAAGGCTGAAAGAAACAATTGCATATGCACAGATTAAAAAGGCTAAAGCAGAAGGCAAAGATTTCTCAGGTTTCTCGACCATGTCAGAATACAGAAGAAAAGAACTTGAAAAATACAAATCTGTTAAAACATTCAATGCTGAGGAATACAGTGATATGCACCCAGAAGCATTTATCCCTCATGTAAAAGAGCAGAAAATCATTGGATCTCAAGATTTATATATCAGCAAAAAGAAATCAGAAGACCCCAACAGGAAAATCATATTCAAGCCACCTTCTCAGGACAAAAAGTCTTAAATAAATTGCTTGATTATGAATGTAAAGTTTCTAAACTCAGAGCATTTATTTTCTATCTTATCTATTTTTATCTATCAGATATATTTCATTTCATTGTTGCTCTGTTGTTTATACTTTCTGTTGTACTTATTTGATTATTTGTCAAATAGTAACCTAACCCAAATAGGGGGAGATTGTTGGAACAACCCTATTACTAATTTGGGCTAGGATCACTATATGTTGATTAGGATTTGTTTTGACCCCAATGTATAGTCTTAGGGTCAAATTTCAGGCTGATTAGATTGGCAGAACTTGGAAAATTCAAGATCAACACATGGCAAGTTGTGTTCGACAAATGACCAGATTCGTTCGACAAATTGCTTCCAGCAGTCTGAAGAAATTCACAGTTCCAGTGGTCGACGAATTCTATGCCAGCGCTCGACAAATGACTAGCAGTGGTCGATATATTCTATGCCAGCGCTCGACAAATGACTAGAAGTGGTCGACGAATTCTATGCCAGCGCTCGACAAATGACTAGCAGTGGTCGACGAATTCTAGCCAGCGCTCGACAAATTGACTTTTGTCGTTCAAATTTATATTCTAAGTGGATGTCAGTTCTCTGAACTCAAATCAGCAACATAATGGATATATTTATTTCTCCTTGGACGTATTCAGACAGCCAAGTAAGGATATCTTTCTCATTTATTATATCCTTATATTCCTTATATTCCAAGAAGAAGTATAGTCGTTGACATTTAATGCCAAAGGCATCTTTCTCGACAAAAGGAATTAAAAGGACCTGCCAAAATCATTTTGGGTGGCTGCCTGGTTCCAAGAATGATTTAATTCAGAAAAAGAAATTCCTTAAAGAGACAAAATGATTTGAATTAGAAAAGATATATACATACAGTTATTAGAAGAAAAAGACATAGAGAACAGCAAAAAAAAGAAGAGAAAAAGGGAACTGAGATAGTCGTCTTCTGTGGAAAACATAAAGAAAAACTTGACTATCACCTTCTTCACTCTGATCATATAATAAGGAGGATAGAAGAAGTCTTTCAGAAGAAGAAGAAGAAGAAGAAGCAAATACACTATTCTTTCTCAGCTTTCTTCATCGAGATCATCTGCTACAAAGACTTCTATTTGAGAAAGCTCTGTCCAAAAATCTGTCATTAACTCTCATCAGACAGGGGGAGCTTTCTGCTTCAACATCTTTTGCCTTCTCTCAGATCATTGACAGAGAAGAACACTCTATACCTTTTATCTCATTCTGTACAGGTTTAATACTCCCTTCAAAAGTTTACCCAGTGGTGGCAAGACACCTTATCAAAAAATCCTAGTGTGGTTTTTATGCACCTTATCAAAAGCTTATTGGTGTGTGGACACCTTATCAAAAATCCCTTGGTGCATGGGCACCTTATCAACCCTCCTAGTTGATTCCTACCAAAAGTGGTAGAAGAGTAGACGTACCCAGATTTATTGGGGAACTACTATAGCTCCTTGTGTCTTCTGTGCTTGATTATTTCTTTGTGCTTGTGCTGTGTGTCCTTTTTATTAATTCTGTAGTTTTCAATAACTCACACTAAATACACATATACCTAAACAGTAGTTTAATTTCCGCTATAAAATGTATTAAAAATTTTAATACTCTATTCACCCCCCCCCCCCCCTCTAGAGTAATTTAAGATCTGACCTCCACTTTCAACAATGTTATCACAAACTCTGAGCTAGCCCTCAAGGTTCTGCAAGGAACAAGGATAGCCTTAAATCTTCTCCTCTTGGACAAGCAAAGAGCAGAAGATTGGGATTTCTCTAAACAAGAAGAAATTTCCCAGAATGCAAGACTGGCAAAGAAAAGAGAGAGAGAGAACACACAATTCTAGCTGAAGAGTTTATGGATAAGAAAAGGGATGAACAGACCAAAGATCCAGATTTTGAATACTGGAGTGAAGACTCCAAGAGCATAATTCTAAATGCATGGAAAAGCCATGGATAAGTCTGCAAAGACATTGATAAAATCTATCCCTCTGAAGAATGGATTAAACATTTACAAAGAAACTCAAAAAGGGATAAAATATTTAAAGAAAATATGGTAAGAAAGGATAATCCAAGAAGGATGCCATCAAGGTACATTCCAAAGCCATATTTGTACTTCAGAAGGAACAGCAAATGCTGAAAAATAGGCTCCAGAAAAAGGGAAGAAGTTGTTGCAGACATTGCTGAATGCTCAACTTCTTCTAAAAAGAGAAAAACTTAAATGAATGTTTCTCAGTTTTATGAATATCTAAATGTAACTTGAACAATGTCTCAACACTATATCTGAAATGAAAATGAATGACTTGTTGAATCTATTACTTTATGTTGTAAGCTAATCTCAGTCATAGCTTAATATTATTCTGTGTTATTGCTTAAGATAATTTGTGATGCCTTGAATAATTACTTACTCACATTATTGGGTTGATAAACTATGTTGGTATTATGCTTGTCTTGACTATTACCTGATATGACATTATCTTTAATGCCATAATAATGTTAACATGATTATGTTATGATGAATGCTATGTAATGAAGTTACATGATAAGTATTTATTTGTTTTGTACCTTAGCATTGGGGGTGTTCTGTCTTCTTCAAATAGGGGGAGATTGTTGGGAATATTACCCTCAATGTTCCATTGATTTGAAGAAGCATCACACTCAATGCTAAGTACAAGTTGTATTTGATATACCCTATTTTACCTCATGACTATGCAGGGTTAGGTTATTCCAAGGTGTGGAATAAGTTCAGTGGTTTACTGCCAAAACCGCTGAGACGTGTTCCCAGTGTCAACTGGACCGCTGAGACAAGGCCAAGAGCCGCTGAGAAGGAGTCTGGGCCTGCTAAGCTGCAGATAGAGGAAAATCGCTGATACAACTGTCTGTCTCAGTAGATCCGCTGAGAAGGAGACGGAAGTAGTCATTGAGACTAGAAGCTGTCTCAGCCCAACCGCTAAGATAGATTCAAATGTGCTAACGGGTTATCCTTTTGGCGCAAGTTGCAGAAAAGCAAGATAAGTGCTCCAATCGCCTCCATACTTTGTCAGAGGCCATCTGATAGTCGTTGAAGACTGAAGGAGTATAAAAGAACAACTTAGGGCTTTGAAGAAGCAAGCTTTTTGGAAAAAGAACTTACATCTACTATTATATTGGCGGTTGTCAAGAAGATTTCTCTTCCTGCTTCCTGAAGCTACAAGTAGAGAAAGTTTGTTCTTCCTGAGTGAATCAAGAAGAGCAAGTTGATCCTTATTCATCTACTGAAGAGAAGGATCAGAAAGGGGCGGGATTGAAGCACTGAATTGTTTCCTATTTCAAGAATGCTACTGTAGTTAAATCTGCAATAGAAGTCCAAAGCCTGAAAGATTTATTTGTTTCATCTTCTGTTGTAAGCATCTTTTATAACTTCTGTAGGAACATATTTGTTCTGAGTTTGTAGAGCATTTTGCCTGAGGGAGTAGTGTTGTTGGGCCTGAGTGTAGAGCTGAGAGTTCATCTTGAGTGTAGGATCTCAGTGGATATCTGAGGTAGAACTTTTTGATAGGTATGATTTGGTAGGGATGCTGTGCCTGAGGTAGGGTTGTTGAGCCTGAGGTAGGGTTTGGGGAAAACCTGAGAGATCCCGAGGGATCTGAGTTGTAAGCTCTTAGAGCTGAGATTGGAGGAGTTGGCCTTGTCTAACTCATTGTTAGAAAGGTGAAGGGGGAAAGAGGACTACTCAAGACACCCTGTCTTGAGGAACCTCTATATATGCTTGTGTGTTTTCTGTTTGCTTGATTTACAACTAACTTAAACTCTGAAAACAACTAGGCATAAGCTTAAATTAAAAGAGACTTATTCACCCCCCCCCCACCTCTAGGTGATTAAGAATACATCCTATTAAACTATCAGTTCCCTAGATTTTACATTATGTCTATGCAGGGTTAGGTCATTCCAAACATTGGTCACAGCTGAACCGCTTAGACGCAGCTAGAGCCGCTGAGAAGGAGTCTGTCTCAGCTGAGCTGCATTTTGACAAAAAATGATGAGAAGACTATCTGTCTCAGCGGATCGGCTGAGATGCAGACTGATTCTGTCGCTGAGACTGGAGCCTGTCTCAGTCCAACCGCTGAGACAGATTCATATTTTAGTAAGAGCCTGTCGGGATCTGCTTTTGGCGTAAGTGGCTGGAAAGCAAAGATAATACTTTCTATTTGTGTCTGTGCTGTGATAAGGCATTCCTAAGTGTCGTTACAGATCGGAGAAGGTCTAAAAGAAGATGTTAGGTCAATGTAAAGATGCGTCTAACAACCAAGAAAGAAGTGGAAAATTATCTAAACGAGCAGATACTATGCTATTAATGGCTTCCACAAATATCTCTTCCTGCTTTCTGAACCTACAAGAAGACATCTGAGATAAGTTAGTTCTTGTTGATTCAATCCAGAAAAACAAGTGGACCTATCTTCATCTACTAAAGAAGAAGATCTGAAAGAAGCATGGCCTGAAGTTACGGTCATTCAGCCCTGTTTCAAGATAGCATCTGATGTGCGTCTACAATAGAAGACCAGAGCTGAAGGTTACATCTTGTATGTCCTCTGTTGTCAAAGAGAACAAAATCATCTATGTAAGAACTTATTAGTTCTGAGTGTGTAGGGCCTTGTGCCTGAGTGTGTAGGGATTTGTGCCTGAGTTTGTAAGGCTTTGTGCCTGAGATTGTAGAGTTGTATTCCCAGGTTGAGTTGTAGGATTTTTGAGGAAATCTATGGTAGGGCTTCTTAATAGGCCTGAGGTAGGAAATCAGGAGGATTTCTGAGTTGTAGGAGTTGGAGCACTCTGAGTGGTAGGGCTGTTGAGCCTGAGGTAGGGTTTGGAGAAAACCTGAGAGATCCTGAGGGATCTGAGTTGTAAGCTCTTGGAGCTGAGTTTTGGTGGAGGTTGCCATGTCTAACACATTGTTAGAAAGGTGTAGAGGGAAAATGGACTACCCATAGACACACTGTCTTGGGGAACCACTATAAACAGTAGTGTGCTTTCTGTGATATGCTATTACTTCATTTAATTACCAGATAACTGCTAGCTATAACTAGATAAATTCAAAGAAACCTATCCCCCCCCCCCCCCTCTAGGTGAGTTATACTACTACCAAGTAAACTATCAACATACTCTTAAGTGATTTCAACATATTGAAAAAAATGAAAGAATACACATAAAAGCATATGTTGAGAAAGACTAACATAAACTGAGATGGTATTTGAAGAACTAACTAATAATACAAATTAAGTCCATCAAAATTGAGTTACCCAAAGAAGCATTCTACTTTTTCTTTGTAAGGAATGTAGATAAGGCCTCATAGATTTTTCTGAACTTTGTTTCCACATACTTGAAATTACCAGGTTTTGCCTTTCTGGATTTTTCTGGATTCTGTCATGTCTTTGAAAAGTTTTTCTATATCAGTTTCTGCATCAGAATAGACATCATTTACCTTGAATCCAAGGTTTATGATTTTAGCAGCAAGTTCAATTATTTCATCGAATTCTACCTTATCTGATTATTGGATTTCATTCTTTGGCACTACGAAGGTTGATAGAGTAGTACCAGGAGTTGATGCTGTTTTGAAAACAATCCTTCTTTTCTTTTGAAATGGCTGATCTGCTATATTATGATCAAATCCAAGACCCCTTTTGTGAAGTTGTCCTTTATCTTCCAGAACTTTTTGTTGAGGATTATTGGTAGCATATTTGTAAGGATAAAATAATGTGCTTGGAATTTTGATGGCTTCTTTTATCTGTTCTTCTTCCACTGCATTTTTCCCTTTCTTGAGCCTTTCAATAAACTTCCTTCTATTCTCCTCAATCTCTCATTAAGAGGCATCATATTCATGTTGATCCCTTTCTCTGATTTTATTTAGGTCTTTGTCAAATTCTGGATCATTATTTACTTTCATCTGGTTTTTAGGCATTTGAATCTTTTCGTAAGTTTTATAATATGATTCATCCTTCTTGTGTTGTTTTCTTTGTTCTTTGGAATACATTTCCCAGATAGGTATTTACCTTCCATATTGCCTTCTTCTAAATTCCCCCCTTTCCCTTTGAGCAGGAGGAACAGTAGTAAGAGGAAGCAGATATGGTTGTTGATTCAATAGAAGTAGATTTTATTTTTGTGTCCTCAGTAATGGGTGATTCTGTCTATACTGAGGGTTCTCTTAAACTTGTCCAATAATCATCATCATTTGAGAAAAGGTTAGACTCCCCCTGAATCTTAGGCGGGAATTTATTTAGAGAAGATAGCACTGGAGAGTCAAGACGTTGAGAAATGATTGTTGGTTCTCCTTCAGAAACATAAGAGGATTGATGCTCAATAGCAGTATACACACCTGATGTCACCCTTCTCCCCCTGCTTTATATTATTGAATAAGGATATAAACACCGCAGAAGGCAATGCTGACTTCCTTAGTTCCTTCTTAATTACTTTCGTCTGAGCGAAGAGATTCCTCAACCTATGATGTTGTTCAGATAATTTTAGATAGCAGTCTTTTGAAAAATCCAAGTATAATTATGAAAGCTTGGACAACAATGTCTCCAAAGACAAGTTGATTACTTCAAGGATGTGTCTCTGTTAGAGTCCATTGATTGTCTGTGTCCCTGCAAAGAATAGAGAAGACAAGAGTAGAAGAGCAAGAAAGTAGGAGAGCAAGAGGGAGAGAATTTGAAAGCACAATTAAGTCTAACGAATGTGTTGCTTTTAGAAGATGATTTATCGTACCTTAGGGTTGTACTCAAAGCAACGTCAAAAAGAGACAGATACAGCGCGCCAAAAAAGATCGAAGTGGCTTCTAGAAGCAAATTCTGCGCGCTCTCAAAATGTTGGCGTTGCGTCGAGTGGCAATCGATGTGACTTTGAATAAAAGTATCAACTATTGAGTCGACGCATGCGTTGATATGAATTCAATGTTGCGTCGAGTGCTATTCAAATTAACTTTCTCAGACCGCTCTCGAAGCTGGCGTTCAGTAGAAATCAATGGTGCGTTAATTTGTATTCGATGTCGCTCTGAATAAAGATTTGCATTTTGTTTTCTCAAAAAATTTGTTGTTTGTCCCAGCAATAGCTTTCTATGGAAAATAGGATTTACTACATAATATGTGGGAACTAGAAAGCTCTATCAAGCATGCCTAGAGCCTTGGTAAAGAATGTGTTTTTTTGCTCATCATGAGGCTTAGTAAAGATATCAGCCCTTTCATTATGAATAGTTACACATTGAAGGGTTATTTTCCCTTTTCCTATATTGTCTCTAAGAAAGTGACCCTAACTTTACCTGCACTTGAAATTCAAACATTAGAGGGGACTCAGGTTACCTTAGGCCATTTTCTTTTACCATTATAGGGTGATATGAAAAACTATAAAGGTCTTTCATTATACCCTTTTGGATGGAAGATAATTGGTCTGTCAAATCGAAAAAGACTTTTTACTATTCGCCTTCGATTTCTAGCATTATAGATATATATTTTTGTAATCAATTTTATCAATAGTAATCAAGTCTATTTTTGTGTAATGAAATTGGTTTGTTCTTCATTTCTCTAAATTGTTTATTTCTCTCTCTTTCATTATAAAACAATGTAGATCTTTATTCAAAATCACTATTTTGATCTCTTAGCTTTTCAAGTATTTCAAAATATAATAACAGATTTTAAAACCCTTATTCACCCCCCGCCCACCCCTAAAGGCGCCTACAGATCCAACAAGTGGTACCAGAGCGGGTTTATTCCAAACAGTCTAACAACCAGGAATAAATGGCGTCTTAATATCTTATTTTTCCGGAGGGTTGGGGTGTTAGTAGACCACCACTTTTTACTGGGTCATATTTCAACTACTGAAAATCTAGGATGATGTGTTTTCTTACGACCATGGATATAGAAGTATGGAACATGGTGGAAGTTTGGTACTCTCCTCCTACAATTATTGTAGGAGAGGCTACCTTAGAAAAACCTAAGGATAAATAGGACAATAACGATAAACTCAAGTGCAAAAATAATGCTATGGCAATGAATGCTTTATATTGTGCTTTAATTCGAACTGAATTTAATCGAATTTCTTCATGTGTAACTGCTTATGATATTTGGAACCAATTGGAAGTTACTCATTAAGGTACATCATAGGTAAAAGATGCAAAGCTATTCCAACCAGAATCAGAATATGAAAATTCAGGATGGATGCTGAAGAAGACATCAAATCGATGTACACACGCTTCACCAAGATCATCAACGCTTCAAAAGCTCTTGCAAAGATCTACTCCGATGGCGACTTTGTCAAAAACATTCTTCGCTCTCTACCTCTGAGGTTCAATCCAAAGGTGACGGACATCTCGGATTCACGCAACCTAAGAATACTCCAGATCGAGACCTCATTAGGAATCTCAAGACCCATGAGGTATAACTCCAGATTTAACATGAAGAGTATAATATGGAGCCGAAAACGAAAGCATTGGTGCTAAATTAGAAACTGAGGCCAACGACGAAGAAGACGATAATGAAGAAGGTCACTTGGTGAAGAACTTCAAAAGATTCATAAGGGGTCCCGAAAGAAGAAAAACTTTTCGCAAATACCTCACCAAAGGGTCCAACAAGCAAGGATCATGGAAGAACAAGGCAAGCCATGATGATGTGGAGAAATCTCTTCCAGTGTGCTTCAACTGTAGGAAGATTGGACACGTCCGAAGTGCGTGTCCAAAAATTCTAGAGAAGGAGAAGAGGCACAAAAAGGACAAGAAGAAAAGTAAACGTCTTTCGAGGAGTCAAGCGCAACAACTTCAAGTGACAATGAGGAAGCAAACATATGCTTCATGACAAAAGGCAACGATGACGGCACCAGTGTTCTTAGTGACAGTAAGGTAACTCCTCCCACCTTCGAAGAACTTTATGATGAATTTTTTCAAACCTATAAAGCCTATGATAAAAGTATACAGATAATATTATTTTAAATCATGAAAATAAATCCCTCATCAAGAAAAATCATAAGCTTACTAAAAAATTAATTTCATTGGAAAAGAGAAAGGTTTCATGCCAAGAGTGTGAACACTTCTTTTGTAAGGCAAAAGATCTTGAAGTTTCTCTTTCTAAGGCCCTCTCTCAAATCAAAACTCTTACAAGAGAAAATGGGGACTTAGAGAGAAAACTAAAAACCTCTCTCTTACAAATTCAAAATAACAAAAAAGCTTTAAAAATAAATGTGTCATGCTTGTAACAGATAACTAATCTCTTAAAAAACAAACTCATGACCTCAATATGGCCATCAAAAAATTTGGAATTGGACAAAAATCCATGGACATGATTTAGGGAACCAATGTTATGGTTCTGGAAAATTTGGACTCGGATATCAAAGTTGCAGCTACCTCCCATCACTAGACACTAATGCTGGCAGTAGACAATCATATAAAAAATCTTCTGTTTATTCCAAAAATCAAACCTCATCCAGGATGAGCAATGTAGAATTTTAGAAAAGGGTCTCAACCCCCATTATTTCATGTGCAAACTGTCATAGGTTTGGACACACGTCTAGCTCTTGCAGGAAAATAAAACAGGGATCTTTAAAGCAAATCTGGGTACCTAAGGAATCTACTTAATCTATGGGTGGTACCTCTTGGGTATCCGGATCTTTTCTCTCATCTTCCTTCTAGATTGGCAGGAAGGCTAAGGACAAGGAGGACGTATGGTACTTGGATTCGGGCTGCTCCAAGCACATGACGAGCAACAAATTAAAGTTCCTTAGCCTAAAAAAGAAGAAGGGAGGGATAGTTACTTTTGGAGATAACAGTAAAGGAAGGATCATGGGAGTTGGTACAGTGGGTAACAAATTCTTTACTATTTCTAATATTCTTTATGTAAAAGGTTTAAAACACAACTTAATATCAATTAGTCAAACTAGGCTTGGGTGCTTCATCAAGTGAGCCACATCTAATTAAGAATAACATACTCTCTACACCTATAAAATTCATCTCTGCTAAGAGCAAAGAGGTTGTAGGAGTAAATAAAAACATTTCAAGTAAGACTGTCGAGAATAGCAGAATTCAGCAGAATTCGTCGAACGGAGCTCGACGAAATGTATCCACTTCGTCGAACGAAGATTGACTAACTCTGAAGACAGATTTTCAATATAGTCATTATATGAACGGCGCTCGACGAAATCTCAGTCATTCATCGAACGGCGCTCGACGAACTCAGCCTAGTTCGTCGAACAGAAACTATACAGCAAATCTGAACAATTCTTATTCTTCACATTCTATCAATCTTTCACTGAATGGATAATACCTCCAAGGAGATATCATCCACAGAGTTACAAGGACCAACCTGAAATGTCTTTTATTTCAGATTTTTGTGGAAATACAAAATGACCCAAGGTAATCTGGGTTAGGAACAAATAGATTATTTTTCTGTTTTTGCAGGTACACGGCTGTCCAAGAATAAATGAAAAATGGTATTTGGATAGTGGTTGTTCAAAGCATATGACGGGAAACAAGGCCAACCTGAACAACTACAAGGCAAAGCTTGGACCAAAAGTAATATTTGGAGACTCCAACTATGGACAAACAAAAGGCTATGGAAAAGTCAAGGTTGGAGAAGTCACCTTCAAAGAGGTAGCTTAGGTCAAGGGACTGAAGCACAACCTCATCAGCATAAGTCAATTATGTGATGAAGGGTATCAGGTAACTTTTAATAAATTAAAATGCCTTATTAAATCTTCTGATAATATTATTGTTTTATCAGGTATTAGGCAAGGTAATATTTATTTAGTAAATTTCAATTCATCTAAATCAGAAATTTGTTTATTTAATGAGTTAAGCAAACCTAGTGAACTTTGGCATAAGAGATTAGGACATGTAAACCTTAGGACCATTGCTAAATTATCTAAGGACAATCTTGTTATAGGTTTACCTTTAGGTTCATACAAGAAAGAAGGTCTTTGTAGGGCATGTCAACTAGGCAAGCAAACTAAAAGTAGTTTTAAATCATTATCTAAAAGTGATTCACCTAGAATCTTATATTTGCTACATATGGACCTTTTTGGACCTATTGCAACAAAGAGTTTAGGGGGGAATTCTTACAATCTAGTTATTGTAGATGACTTCTCTAGATTCACTTGGGTGTTCTTTTTGAGAGAAAAGTCAGATAACATTAAAGTTCTTACAGACTTTCTTAAGAGCATAAATATTGAGTACTCTACTGAGGTTGCATTCATCAGAAGTGATCATGGCACTGAGTTTGAGTCTCTTTTCATGCAAGAATTCTGTGAGAAGGAAGGTATCAGGCATTGCTTCTCAGCTCCTAAAACTCTTCAACAAAATGGGGTAGTTGAAAGGAAAAATAGAACTCTAATTGAATCAGCAACAACATTACTTGCAGATGCTAATGTGCCCTATCTTTTTGGGCAGAGGCTGTTAGCACAACAAACTATGTGTTGAATTGAAGTTTTATACACAAACATAAGGGTAAGACTCCTTATGAGTTACTTAAAGGGAAGAAACCTAAAGTTAACAATTTTAGAGCATTTAGTTGTAGATGTTTTGTTCACAATAATGATAAGAAATACCTTAGGAAATTTGAACCAAAATCTGAAGAAGGAATTTTCTAAGGCTATTCATTAGTCAGCAAGGCATATAGGATTTATAACAAATCTTCTCTTAAAATTGAAGAATCTATGCATGTTTCCTTTGATGAAACTAATATTGTTGGAACCTTAGTTTTGATTTGAGTTAGGATCCAATTTAGCATCTAAGTATATATCATAATATATATTATAACTTAGATTAAATATCCTATTAAGTTAAAAGACTGAAAATAATATATATATATATATAAATAATATACTAAGAAATATATATATAATAATAGGCTAATTAATATAAGAGAAAATAATATAAGAGAAAATATTATAAGAGAAATTAATATAAGATAATATAAGAGAAATATTTCATATTATAGCTGCGTTCGACAAACGTCGAACGGCGCTCGGCATTCGTCGAACAGCGCTCGGTGAAAAGTTTGTATTACAGCAGCGCTCGACAGATTACAGCAAGGAAGGCTGCGGTCGACGAACGTGGAACAGCGGTCGACGAATGACGAACAGCGCTCGACGAATTTCAGCAGATGTTCAGAAACAGTAAATCACAAGATCTGGTCGACGAATGAAATGATGACCTCGACGAACGTAGAGCTCAGCTCGACGAATTTCTGACAGGAATACTTTATATTATTTAGCTTGACAAAAATAGATATTTTGCTGTTAGATTTATTTAAAACAATATTTATTTATCCTATTTATATATTGCTATATATATTGTTGATCAGACCTTACAACGTGCAAACATTAAATAATATAGCCGTTGGCAGCAAAGCATTAATTACTATAGCCATTGCAGCAAGCAAAAGAAGGAAAGAGGATAGCTCGAGGATCTACTAAATAAAGGATATAGTTATTATATTCCTCTTCTGTCGGCAAGAATTTAAATCAGACAGATTACATATATATCATATATTGCTGTACAGATTTCAAACAGACAAGAACATATACATATCATATTGCTGTACAGGAAAAAGAGAGAAGAAGAAGAAGAGAAACAGATGAGCAAAAAGAAGAAGCTTATCAATATATTATATCTTCTTTTTGCCTAATCCCTTTCTTGCAGATCATATACAACCTGAGACATCAAACAATATCATTTGCTCAGGGATCCAAAACTGCAAGAAGAAGAACAGAGGATTTGGAATCAAGAGAAGGATCCTCCATAAGCTGTCATCAAACTACATCAGACAGGGGGAGCTCACTTCAACATATTCATCAAGAGTCTTCTCAGCAAAAGAGAAGAACAACATAATCTTTTCTATTTTCTTTTATTTCTTCCCACCTTGTAAAGGGTTAAAACTCCCTTCAAAAGTTTACTCTTGGTGACAGGCCACCTTAGCAAAAACCTGCAACTTGGTTTATAAGCACCTTATCAAAAGCTTATAGGTGAATTGGGCACCTGATCAAAACTCTCATTGGTGTGTGGACACCTTATCAAAAACCACTTGGTGTGAGGGCACCTTATCAACAACCTCCTAGTGGATCCTACCAAGTGTGGTAGAAGAGTAGATGTACCCAGTTGAGGGGAACTACTATATATCTTGTGTCATCTGGATGTGCTTTGCTTTCTTTGTTTTATTTATTATTTGTTGTTTATTACTTTGCACTCTAACTGTTTGTATTTATCTCTCAATCAGCAAACACACTTATATATTTATGTATATCATTTATTTTGAAAGTAAAACTTAAACAAGAGTTTTAACAGATAAATAAGAACTAAAACTCTCCTTTCAATTGGTTTCAAAGCAGGTTGATTTTATCAATCACCCTCATCAGAGGATATCAATTGTCCCTTTCAATTGGTATCAGAGGAGGCTGATTTTATTTTTTTCAGTTTCTTGCACATGATACTCAATTGAACCCCTTTCAATTGGTATCAGAGGAAATTGATTTTGCACACAGGCTAACACCTGAAATCACAAAGATCACCTTAGTTCTTATTTTTTTTGTTGTAAAAAGATTTTTCCAAATGACACATTCAGATTTCTATTTTTCAGATCCACCTTTATATAATTTGGATAAATTTGATTTATGGCAAATTAGAATTAAATTATTTATGAATGCCATAGATGAAGATATATATAAATCTATTTTGACAGGAACTACATCTTCAACTTCTTCATCTGATGATCAGGAAAGGCTGAAAAGTGTTGATGTCATAGCCATGGAGATATTGCCTAAATCAATGTCAGATGACATTCTTCAAAAAGTGGCTGATTGCACTTCAGCAAAGAGCATCTGGCACTCCCTCTCTAAGATGGTAAATGAACCATCTTCTTCCTCTTCCACTAACATTATTTTTGATGCAGAACCATCACTTACTCTAAGTGAAGAAGAAGAAAAAGAAGAACAAAAGGCCATAAAATTTTGCATGATGGCAATATATGGTTCAGATTACATATCAGAATCTGAATCTGGTGCAGAATTTGATGAAGAAAGGTAATAGAGGTAACTTCACATTTTATTTCTACCTCTGATTTTACATCTATTTTCAACTCACCATCTACAGATTGATAAATTCTGAATCAGAATCAGAAAAAGTAATTATATCAGATTTTGAGTTAATATATACAAATGTGATAAATTCTGAAACTGAAATCAGAAAAGAGTTAACAAAAATAATTAATTTAACTCCTTTCAAAATTTCTGTAGGACAAACTATCTGTTTAAAAAATAAGATATTTAAAGCTGATAACTTTAAACAAACATTTAAAGAAAAAGAAATTTCTTATGTTCAGCAAAATAAAAATAAACATTCAGAATTGTACTTTAATGAGATAAAAAGGCCAAAATATTTATCTATAAGGCAAATTTTAAAACTTTTAATATTTTTACTTAAATTAAATTAAACATCAGTTTTAATGATTCTGTTGAATTTTTCTATTTTAAAAGCAATATCAGATAACTTCACTATCTTACAGATTTTCTCCAAAATCAGTTTGAGCATTCTACTCAAGTAGCTTGGATTAGAAATGATCAGAGCTCTGAGTGTGAGTCTCTTCTGATTAAGGGGATTCTATAGAAAGAAGCTATCAGATATTGTCTTTCTGATTATAAAAATTCTTAGAATCTGTTACCTGCTAGCAATTCATTTCATTTAAATTCCAACTTAAATCAAGATTTAGGAAATCAGAATTGCTTTGTTTTTCAAAAGAAAAATAAATAATCTCTAAACCCTTAAGCAACTCAAGACTTTTTATGCTTAGGAATCCTAAACCAAATAGGGGGAGATTGTTAGAACCTAGTTTATTTGGATTAGGATCCCAACTCAAATAGGGGGAGATTGTTGGAACCTTAGTTTGATTTGAGTTAGGATCCACCTTTAGCATCTAAGTATATATCATAATATATATTACAACTTAGATTAAATATCCTATTAAGTTAAAAGACTGAAAATAATATATATAAATAATATACTAAGAAATATATATATATAACAATAGGCTAATTAATATAAGAGAAAATAATATAAGAGAAAATATTATAAGAGAAATTAATATAAGATAATATAAGAGAAATAATATATTTCATATTATAGCTGCGTTCGACAAACGTCGAACGACGCTCGGCATTCGTCGAACAGCGCTCGACAAAAAGTTTGTATTACAGCAGCGCTCGACAGATTACAACAAGGAAGGCTGCGGTCGACGAACGTGGAACAGCGGTCGACAAATGACGAACAGCGCTCGACGAATTTCAGCAGATGTTCAGAAATAGTAAATCACATGATCTGGTCGACGAATGAAATGGTGAGCTCGACGAATGTAGAGCTCAGCTCGACGAATTTCTGACAGGAATACTTTATATTATTTTTCTTGACTAAAATAGATATTTTGCTGTCAGATTTATTTAAAGCAATATTTATTTATCCTATTTATATATTGTTATATATATTGTTGATCTGACCTTATAGCGTGCAAACATTAAATAATATAGACGTTGGCAGCAAAGCATTAATTGTTATAGCTGTTGCAGCAAGCAAAAGAAGGAAAGAGGACAGCTTGAGGATCTGCTAAATAAAGGATATAGTTATTATATTCCTCTTCTGTCGGCAAGAATTCAAATCAGACAGATTACATATATATCATATATTATTGTACAGATTTCAAATAGACAAGAACATATACATATCATATTGCTGTACAGGAAAAAGAGAGAAGAAGAAGAGAAACAGAGGAGCAAAAAGAAGAAGCTGATCAATATATTATATCTTCTTTTTGCCTAATCCCTTTCTTGCAGATCATATACAACCTGAGACATCAAACACTATCATTTGCTCAGGGATCCAAAACTGCAAGAAGAAGAACAGAGGATTTGGAATCAAGAGAAGGTGCCTCCACAAGCTGTCATCAAACTACATCAGACAGGGGGAGCTCTCTTCAACATATTCATCAAGAGTCTTCTCAGCAAAAGAGAAGAACAACATAATCTTTTCTATTTTCTTTTATTTCTTTCCACCTTGTAAAGGGTTAAAACTCCCTTCAAAAGTTTACTCCCGGTGACAGGCCACCTTAGAAAAACCTGCAGCTTGGTTTATAAGCACCTTATCAAAAGCTTCTAGGTGAATTTGGCACCTGATCAAAACTCCCATTGGTGTGTAGACACCTTATCAAAAACCCCTTGGTGTGAGGGCACCTTATCAACAACCTCCTAGTGGATCCTACCAAGTGTGGTAGAAGAGTAGATGTACCCAATTGAGGGGAACTAATATATATCTTGTGTCATCTGGATGTGCATTGCTTTCTTTGTTTTATTTATTATTTGTTGTTTATTAATTTGCACTCTAACTGTTTGTAAGTATCTCTCAATCAGCAAACACACTTATATATTTATATATATCATTTATTTTGAAAGTAACACTTAAACAAGAGTTTTAACAGATAAATAAGAACTAAAACTCTCCTTTCAATTGGTATCAAAGCAGGTTGATTTTATCAATCGCCCTGATCAGAGGATATCAATTGTCCCTTTCAAATATGTTTTACAAGGAGAAGAATTCTTCTACCATAGAAAATCTACAGGTATCTACACTATGTAAGCAGCTAGATCAATTAGCTATACAAAAAGAAGGATTTCTAAATCCTGTACAGCAGAATGCTGAAGAAAGTGAAGAGGAAAACCATCCAGATTTTGCTGACAGTTCAAATCAGATAACAGCAGAACATCTTCCACAGGATATCACAGCTGAACAAATTCCCCAAGTGGAAATTATCGCTGAACCCACTCCAACTGTTGATCACATCACAGTTAGAGATCATCCAATATCTCAAATTATTGGTGATATTTCAGCAGGTGTGCAAACAAGGCATCAAGTAAATCAGAATATGATGCATACTTGTTTTCTCTCTCAGATTGAACCTAAATCACTACAAGATTTAGAACAAGATCCCAACTTGATCATCGCTATGCAAGAGGAGCTCAATCAGTTTGAGATAAACAAAGTTTGGGAATTGGTTCCTAGACCAAAGAATTATCCAGTCATTGGAACTAAGTGGGTCTATAGGAATAAACTAGATGCAGATGGCAACATTGAGAGAAACAAAGCTAGACTAGTAGCTCAAGGATACTCACAGGAATAAGGAATAGACTATGATCAAACTTTTGCACCAGTTGCAAGGTTAGAAGCAATCAGGATCTTCCCTGCATTTATTGCATACAAGAAATTCAAGGTTTATCAAATGGATGTAAAGAGTGCATTTTTGAATTGAGAAATCAAAGAAGAAGTCTATGTGGAACAACCACTAGGTTTCATCTCTCCAACTCACTCTTTTTTGTATTTAAGCTTAAGAAAGCTCTCTATGGTCTTAAACAAGCTCCCAGAGCATGGTATGAGACCTTAGCTAGTTTTCTTTTAGAGAATAAATTTTGTAGAGGCATAGTAGATAAAACTTTATTTTTCAGGATACATATAAATCAAACTCTACTAGTTCAAATATATGTAGATGATATTATTTTTGGCTCTACTGATTCAAACTTATGCAAAAGATTTTCTAATCTAATGCAATCTAAATTTGAAATGAGTAGTATGGGTGAACTATCATACTTCCTTGGTCTTCAAGTGAAGCAAACTCCAAACTGAACAACCAATCAGGATCTTCAAGATTCTTCTTAGAAGGAGAAGAACAACTTCAACCTTTTTGTTTTCTTTATGTCCCCTCCTGTACAAAGGGTTGTAACTCCCTTCGAAAGTTAAATCCTGGTGACAGGGCACCTTAGCAAAAACCTGCATATTGGTCTTGAGCACCTGATCAAAAGCTCTGTGGTGTGTGGACACCTGAACAAAATCACCTTGGTGTGAGGGCACCTGATCAACAACCTCCTAGTGGATTCCTACCAGTGGGTAGAAGAGTAGATGTACCCAGGTTTTGGGGAACTACTATATATCTTGTGTCGTCTGGATGTTTGCTTTGTTTTATGTTTTATTTCCTTATTGTTGTGCTGTGATTTTTATGCCCTTCTAGGTGTTTGTTTTTATTACTCAATCAGCACATCTATATATATATATCATTTATTTTGAAGTAAAACTTAAACAAGAGCTTTAACATAATTAAGAACTAATCTCCTTTTCAATTGGTATCAAAGCAGGTTGATTTTATCAATCACCCTCATTAGAGCATATCAATTGTCCATTCAATTGGTATCAGAGGAAGTTGATTTTGCACACAGGCTAACACCTGAAATCACAAAGATCACTTAGTTCTTATTTGTTTTAAAAGGGTTTTTTTAAATGACACTAGCATATTTTTCATTTTCAGATCCACCAATATGCAATTTGAATAGTTTTCCTTTATGGCAAGTTAGAATCAGATTATATATGAATGCAATAGATGAAGATATTTATAATTCCATTTTGACAGGAATTCCTTCTTCAATCTCTTCAATAGATGATCAAGAAAAGTTGATCAGTGGTGATGCAAAGGCCATGGAGATATTAGCTCAATCAATGTCAAATGACATTTATCAAAGAGTTAATGACTGCACTTCAGCAAAGAGCATCTGGAACTCCCTCTCAAGGATGGTAAATGAATCCCTTTCTACTTCCTTCACTAACTGCATTTTTGATGCAGAACCATCACTTACTCTAAGTGAAGAAGAAGAAAAAGAAGAACAAACGGCCAGAAATTTCTGTATGATGGCCATATATGGATCATATTACATATCAGATGCAGAATCTGTATCAGAAAAGGTAACTGAGGTAACTTCTATTCCTAACTTTACCTCTGATCCATTCAGATTTGTTCTCAAATCACCTTGTGCAGGTTTAATAATTGCTGAAAATAGAATCAGAAAAGAGCTAATAATAAGTAATTTATCTTCTGAATATGACAAACCTAAAGAAAACTTCAAAATATCAGCAGAACACATTATTTGTTTAAAAAAAGTTAATTAAGGCTGATAGGTTTAAACAAACTTTTAAAGAAAAAGAAAAATTTTTATGTTCAGCAAAATCAAAGAAAATTTTCAAATTTATATTTCAATGAGATAAAAAGGCCAACATATCTATCTATAAGGCAATTTTGTTTTAACTGTTTAATATTTTAACCCATTTATAATTTAACAGCAGTTAAAGGATTCTTTTGAATTTTCTATCTAAAAGACAAAATCAGAGAACTTCACATTCTTCCAGATTTTCTCCAAAATCAGTTGAGCATTCTACTCAGATTGCATAGATCAGAAATGATCAAAGCACTAAGTGTGAGTCTCTTCTGATTAAGGGGATTCTATAGAAAGAAGCTATCCGGCATTGTCTTTCTGATTTTAAAACTCTTAGAATCTATTAACAGCTAGCCATTCACATATTAAAATTCCTTTTTAAATCAAAATCTAGGAAATCTGAAATTGCTTAAATGTTTTTAAAAGAAGAAAATAATCTCTAACCCTTAAGCCTTAAGTTATTCAAAGACTTTTTATGCTTAGGTATCCTAAACCAAATAGGGGGAGATTGTTAGAACCTAGTCTTAATTTGGATTAGGATATCAACTCAAATAGGGTGAGATTGTTGGAACCTTAGTTTTGATTTGAGTTAGGATCCACCTTTAATGTCTAAGTTTCTATCATAATATATCTTATAACTTAGAACAAATCCTATTAAGAAAGAAGGCTGAAAATAGACATAAATAATAGGCTTAAATAATAAGAGAAGAATAAAATTAACACATGTTCTCTGCGTTCGACGAATGGCTACATGCGTTCGACGAACGGCGCTCTGCGCTCGACGAATGGTATTCATTCTGCGCTCGACGAAATCCAGCTATCTCAGCGGTCGACGAAGAACACTTATCTCAACGGTCGATAATCCCGTCTCAGCGGTTCAGCGGTCGACGAACAGACCCAGTCTCAGCGGTCGATGAAATCCTGCGTTCGACGAACTCAAGTCTGCGTTCGACGAACAGCTCAATATTCAGCGGTCAACGATCCATCTAGTCTCTGCGTTCGACGAAAAGTTGCGTTCGACGATCTCCAGTCTGCGTTCGATGAATATTCAGCAGATGTTTAGAATGATGAATTAAATGTTCAGGTCGACGAATCAAATGATGAGGTCGACGAACTTGAAGCTCAGCTCGACAAAATATCTGCAGCATTATTTTACAGCATTCTCAGCTCGACTAAAATATTATATATATGCTGTCAGATTTTATTAAGGCAATATTTTATTATTTCTATATATATATATTGCTGATTTAACATTACAGTTGTTGAAGCATTAAATGTTCTAGCCGTTGGCAGAAGCATGAAATGTTATAGCCGTTGCAGGAAGCTAAAGAAGGAAATTTGTCTGCTCGAAGATCTGGGAAATAAAAGAGATATTATCTCTTTCCTCTTCAGTCGGCAAGGATTCAAATCAGCCAAAAGCTCTCCAGATTAAATATACAGAGCCGAGAAGAACAGCAGCAGGTAGCAAACGGCGAAATAGAAAGCTACAGGAAAAGAGAAAAACAGAGGAGCAAAAAGAAGCAGATCAAATACATTTATATCTTGCTTTTTGCTAAACTCTTTCTTGCAGATCATCTACAACCTGAGACACCAATCAATATCAATTGCTCAGGGATCTAAATTGCAAGAAGAAGAAGAAGAGTATTTGTATTCAAGAGAAGGAGCTCCATCCACAAGCTGTCATCAAACTAAATCAGACAGGGGGAGCTTTCTTCATCAACATCCACTAGAGTCTTCTCTCAGCATCTGGACAGAGAAGAACATCTAAACCCCTCTCTATCCCATCTTGTACAGGGTTCAAACTCCCTTCAAAATTTTACCCCATTGGTGGCAAGACACCTGATCAAAAAATCATGTTGGTTTTGAGCCCCTGATCAAAAGCTCTGTGGTGTGTGGACACCTGAACAAAATCACCTTGGTGTGAGGGCACCTGATCAAAAATCCTAGTGGATCCTACCAAGTGTGGTAGAGGAGTAGACGTACCCAGGTTATTGGGGAACTACTATAAAATTCCTTGTGTCTCTGTGCCTGTGAATTTCTGTGTTTTGTTGTTGTGCCGATTTCTTTATTTAGTTTTTATAAATCACTCTCTACACATATATATCAGTATTTTTAATTCCGCAAATAAAATCAAGGGAAAAAGTTTTAATACTCTATTCACCCCCCCCCCCCCCCCTCTAGAGTTAATTTAAGATCTAACCTCACTTTCATTCTCATTTTGGAATTCAACTCATATTTTTCCTATAAATCGTCATGTTTATAAAAAGATGTTTCTTGTATTTCTATAAGTCTTCCGCAACATTACCATATAACTTTTACATTGAGTTTTTCATGCTTATCTCAAGTCTTAAAACTCAAAATTCCTTTTCTTCAACAAGTGGTAGACTTGCTTAGTAAATTTTATATTGTTCTCTTTATGCTAAAAACTCTTATCTTTTTCTATGAAAATGTTTATGCTAAAAACTCTGATTTATTTCTATGAAAAATTTTATGTTAAAAACTCCTTATCGTTTCATTTCCTCTAAAAGCTCGATCATGCATTATCTTTTTTTCAAAAAAACTCTTTCTATGTCTTTTGCTACCTTAACCCACTTTTGCTAATAACAAAAGGAAGAGAACTTACATGATAAATAATAAACGTTATCAAATTGGAAAACTAACATGATTAATGATTAAGATGATAGCTTGCATATAAGGGGAGCATTCCCATATGGGGAGCATGCATTTAAGGGGAGCAATTCTAAATACTAAAATCGAAAATTATCCTAAGTCATCTCTCTCACACAAACAAGTAGATTTCATCATGCCATATAAATATTAATTCTCTGATTTATCATTAATGGATTTGTTATTATCAAAAGGGGGAGTTTGTTGGAACATGGTCTTCCGCATCTCCTAGGTTTGAGAATAACAAATCCTATGTGTATTTGATCATGTGTGTTTAAGTGTGCATGAAATTATGCCATTTGACTCAAGGATAACATAAGAAGGTTGCCCCCAAGTTTGAAGCCATTATTCCAAAATGTCCACTAGCGTCGGCAGTAGCACCTAGCGCGGGCGCTAGCTCTGATAAGGCAAGTTCAGTCGGCAAGTATAGAAGGCGATAGCGTCAGGCAGTAGTGGATAGCGTAGGCGATAGCGCGGAGCACAAGGAGAATTTTGGAAAGCTTTGCTTGGAATGAAGATACGCATGCGGAGAATGTTTCCTAATCTGGGATAGCGCCGATGGTAGTGCTAGCGCAGGCCCTAGCTCCAAGGCTATAAAAAGGAGCCCTCTTCTCTCGGTTTCAACACACATCCTAGAGAGACTTCCAGTGCCAAAATTCCAGAGCCTTATATTGTCAATAATTGATCTCCCACCAAAATCTTATAGTGTTTCTGAAGGAGGACTTTGTCACGCAATATCCGAAGGGCGATCGCTTCAACCTTGCTTATTCAACAGCGATCTCTCGTCTCCAACTTTCGATGTTTCTTAGAGGGAGTTTTTAATATTGTGGTTGCTATTTTATCTCATATCTTTTGTAGCCGTTTAGAGAATTCGCCTCGTGTTGGTGACTAGGTGTGGGTAGGACTTAGGGCAGAAATTTGCCTCGTGTTGGCGACTAGGTCTGGGTAGGACTTAGGGAAAAAAATCGCCTCGTGTTGGAGACTAGATCTAGGGTAGGTCTAGAGGGTGCTCGAGGCCATATCCGGGGAAGGATTGGCTAGAGCGGCTTGAGTCCGTATCCGAGGGAGGATAGGCTAAAGCCACCGGTTCGTGGGGATACGAGTCAGGATAGAAAACTAAAAAGACTTTTTACTATTCACCTTCGATTTCTAGAGTTATAGAAATCTATTTTTGTATTCAATTTTATCAATAGTTATCATGTCTATTTTTGTGTAATGAAATTGGTTTGTTCTTCATTTCTCTAAATTGTTTATTCCTCTCTCTTTCATTATAAAATAATTTAGATCTTTATTCAAAATCACTATTTTGATCTCTTTGCTTTTCAAGTATTTCAAAATATAATAAAAGTTTTTAAAACCCTTATTCACCCCCCCCCCCCCCCCGTCTAAGGGCGCCTATAGATCCTACATATCTCTGTACAATAAATCAGTAGAATGCATGATGATCTTTTTTATAATTTTAGATTTTTTATTTTTGTGTCGAGTTGATGTCAATGCATCTTCATGGTTGCGTAAAGTGCTAGTCGACGCAGTTGTGTAATTGCTTTGAGTAAAATTTGATGCAATTTTATGTCTGCATGGATAAGCAGTCGATGCATCCTTGATGTTGCGTCGAATGGAAATCGACACATCTTTCTTATTTTCTGAAAATGTTGATATTAGTTTATGTTTATCTTTAGGACAACCACCTAAAACATCCTTATAATTTGTTTCACTACCTATGTTGAAGGTTGTGATTTCATTTGAATAATCAAATGGTTGTTCTTTATTAGGTTGATGATTATCTACCCTAATAAATACTATAGGACACTTCCAAGCAGGTTTGCTTGAAAATTCTGTTAAAAAAACTTGAGGTACGGAGATGAAGTAAAAATGCGGAACACACTTCACAAAACTTTCCACAAGTGTAACAACACAATGACAATGAGAAGACCGAATAGTGCTTTGGTATTAACTATCTCTTTACAATTCGAGGTATACATGGCGAGACATGATTCATAAGAATCACGGAGGAGAGAAGCACAAACACAAAAGTAAACAAGCTGCTGACGATCTGACGACTTGAGACCGCCAGACCGCGCGAACAGACAAGCCAGATGAGAAGCCCCTGAGACCGCGCGAACAGAGCACAAGCCGCACCTGCCAAACCGCAACCACAGATCGCCCGACCTGCTTATTGAACTACTAAAAATAACCAGTTTGCTCCTTGATTGCCCAGACCGCACGGTCTCTTAATCACAGAAGAACCCATGAACACTGAACAAAGAAACTGCTTCCTGCTACAGACCGCAACTCAAGATCGCCTGGCCACTTAAGACCGCCTGATCAACTGAGTTCGATGCAAAGTCCAAGAACACCTAAACACAGTCCGCCCGGACTGGTTTATTCAAAGCTGGAAGTAGGGAGACAAGCTGAACGCGAGCTGCTAGCCGCTAAACTGCGAACAAACAAACCGATCAGACAAAATCTCAGACCGCACGACCTCAGAATAAGACCGGAACAATCAAGCCAACTTTGGTTCTTACAATTCTCGTTATGAATGATAGGCCCTGCACCCCTATTTATAGGCGAGTAGACGGATGTCGTCACCGCACAAAATGGGATACAATAACCGCCCATCAGATCGCGAGTGGTCTCACAAACAAACCACCCAAGCTCAGCAAAGTTAAACAGCTCCCTTATTAACCAAACGATTATGCATAAACCGCCAGGTTACAGCGGTCTCCCAAAACAGACCGCCCGGTCTTATTGTAAAAGCAAAAAACTCCTTCAGTAACCCAGACCGACTAGAACAAGTCGTCAGACCGCCCGGTCACTACAAGAAGGCATACCTACTATAACACCTGGCCGGCTTGAATAAGTCGCCAGAACAACCCGCATGAGCTGCTTGGATAAATATGCGGTCTCCCAGATCAGACCGCCTGAGAAAGAACAAGCCAGAGCACCAACGCAGGCCGCGCGGACTCTGCGGTCTCCAACCTCCACACCGCCCAGCACCATTCCACTTCCACTTCAAATATTTAACACTCCCCCTTGAAGTGGGATGTGGAAGTCAGCCCAAGCAAACTCCGCAACCGACCAAAAGGTCCCTTCGACAGTGGCTTAGTAAATATGTCAGCAATGTTCTCCTTGCTCTGCACATGCTCCACAGTCAGAGATCCCTCCAACACCTTCTCATGAATGAAATGGTTATTAATCTCTATGTGCTTCGTAAGCGCATGACAAACTGGATTGTTCACCAGTTTGAGAGCACTCTCATTGTCACCACGTAGCAGAGTAGGACCTCTCACCTCCCTATGAATGTCTTCCACAAGCCTCCTAAGCCAGATGGCTTCCTGAGCCGCCAAAGCCGACGCTTTGTACTCCGCTTCTGTGGTAGAGACAAACACAGAATCCTACTTCTTGCTGCACCAAGATATAGCTGTAGATCCTGTCATAAATACATATCCAGACGTCGATCTTTGATCATCCGAATCTCCTCCATAATTAGCATCCGTGTACCCGTGCAAGCAAAAGCCTGAATCTCTCTCATAGAAGAGACCCAAATCTGAGGTGGATTTGACATACTTCAATATACTCCTAGCCGCCACAAGATGAGGCTTCTGAGGCTCTGCCATAAACCGACTCACCCTGCCAACTGCATACACAATATCTGGCCTCGTGATCGTCAAGTATATCAGACTCCCAACCAAAGCCCGGAACACCAAAGGATCGGTAAGAACCCTCCCTTCATCTCGCCGAAGATTAACTCCAACCTCCAGTAGAGTAGAGCTGCTCTTCCCCCTTCCATGTCGAACCTCTTCACGATTCGATCCGCATAGCCATTTTGGGAAACGAGCATACAGCTCTCTTTCCTCTCCACTTCGAGCCCAAGGAAATGGTGGAGCTCGCCCAAATCCTTCATCTTGAATTTGATAACTAGCTCAGCACGAAGCCTAGTTACCTCCACTTCAGAATTCCCCGTGACGACCATATCGTCAACGTACAGCAGCACCAAGACCTGAAGCTCCCCCGTCTTCTTTACGAATAAGCTTGAATCTGAATCAGAAGCAAAGTATCTGCAGAACTGGAGGTATCCTGCGATCTTCCCGTACCACGCCCGAGGTGCTTGCTTCAAGCCATAAAGAGCCTTCTTGAGCTTACAAACATATCTTGGGTGCTCTTCGGATACATAACCAGGTGGCTGATCCATGAAGATATCCTTGTCAATCTCGCCATATAAGAAAGTGTTCTTCACGTCGAGTTGCCAAATCTTTCACCCTTGGCAAGCTGCCAATGCGATCACCACCCGGACCGAAGTCAACTTGGCAACGGGGCTAAACATTTCTTCATAATCCTCCCCATATTTCTAAGAGAAACCTCGAGCTACAAGGCGAGACTTGTACCGCTCAATACTTCCATCAGCCTTCTTCTTCAGTTTGAAAACCCACTTGCAAATCACCGGAGTAACTCCCTCAACCTTAGGCACCAAGTCCTAAGTCTCATTCTTCCTGAGGGCAGCCATCTCTTCATCCATGGCTCCTTCCCACTCCTTGACTCCAACGACATTTTCATAACAAGATAGCTCTCTCTCATCCAGGGGACCTGCGAAGAAACATGAGACAAAGCTCACCAAGTTCCCACCTGTATACCGATTAGGTAGAATAATGGTCCTCTTAGAACTCCTCAGATCTTGACTCTGAACCACCTCATCAACTGTAGCTTATGGACTAGCTCTCCTTTCAGGTAGACATGAAGCATCTCTCCCCTGCTTCCAAAACCTGAAGCACCTGACCCAGAGCTAGAAATACCTGGAGCACCTGGAGAAACAGTCAACTCCACCAAAACTTCGCTTGCAGCTTCCTCTGGTCCACCATCTACCCTGCTTCCTTGTAACTCTATAGAAGAGCTACCTTGGTATGACGTCAGCTCGTCAAATACCACATCCCTACAGACCATATATCTCCGAGTCTCGGGATCCATGCATCTCCACCCTTTCTTCCGATCATCATAACCGACAAACACTAGTTTCCTTGCCTTAGTATCTAGCTTCGTTTGAAGGGCATCTGGACCATGCACATAGCAGGTAGAACCAAACACTCAAAAGTGTTCCATGCTTGGCTTCTCCTTGAACATCAACTCATGAGGGTTCTTCATGTTGATGGGACTGAGAGTCATCTGGTTGATAACATAGGCCGCACAAGACATTCCCTCTACCTAGAAGGACTTTGGGATACTCTTGGCATGAAGCCAACATTTGCAGGTCTCTGTCAGATGACGGATCTTCCGCTCTGCAACACCGTTCTGTTGTGGAGTATGAGCACAAGAAAGCTCCCTTTGGATGCTATGCTTCCTGCAGAAGTTAAAGAACGCCTTGGAGGTGAACTCCCCTCCGTTGTTAGTTTTGAACCTCTTGACCTGCAGGTTAAGCCGACCTTCCACCAGCTCTTTGAACTACACAAACCTCTCGAACGCCTCCAACTTCTCCTTTAGAAAATATACCCAGGTATTTCTAGTGAAGTCATCAACCAAGATCAGCATATACCTGCTACCTCCAAGACTGCCAGTGTTGGTAGGTCCAAACAGATCACCATGGATGCACTCCAATGGTCTTTTACATCTGCTTTGTGATTTGTCAAATGGAAGACGTTGAGCCTTACCAAACTGACAACCTGCTCGCAATGAGGAGAACTTTGACTCATCCCCGGTAATGTGATGACCACACCCAGAGTCCACTATCTAATCATCCTGATAGTTAATGGAATCCATAGCCCTAACACACGTGCCCTTCATGAATGCACCTCCACCACCCCAACTACCTTCAGAATTGGGACCAGCCTCCTCCTTCCCTGCAGCATGCGCTGGCTGAAGATTGACTTTGCAGTCTCTTTTGAAATGACCAAGCTTGTTGCACCTGAAGCATCTAGGTCCTTCCTGCTTCTTTCCATCACGCTTAGGAGCATAGCTCCTCTCCTGCTGATATGAAGTATATTGACCATCATCTCCAGATGTCTTCTTCTTCTTATCCCATCTCTTCTTCTTGCCAGAGAAGAGAACCTCACCTTCTCCCCCAGAGACAGACATCCCAGCCATTTGCTTAGCCAAACTTTCTTGTGAATCATGTAAGTTCTCCAGTTCCAGTAACGAAGGCTGATTGGCCCAGCCTTGAACAGAAGTAACAAAGGCCACATACTCCCTCCGAAAGCCGCGGATCATGTGCCTCTTCAGCTTAGCTTCTGAGATAGGCTCATTCGGGTCCAAAGCCGATATATCTGTGTAGAGGTTCTTCATCTTTAAGAAGAACGTTGAGATAGACAAATCTCCCTGAGTTGCTTTCGCCAACTCATTCTCCAAGAACTATAGCCTAGCTACATTCTTCTTATTGAACAAGCCATCCAAGGCTATCCAAATTTCAACAGCTGAACTACATCCGATGATGTGATCAAACAGCTCTGGAATGATAGCTCTCTTGAGAGTGAACTCTGCCTTAGCATTCGTTCTCCTCCAATCCTTCACGAGCTCAGCATTACCTTCAGCAGGAATAATAGCTTGTATTGCTTCTCCTCCTACAACCTCCCACAAATCCTTGCCAAGAAGATAGCTCTCCATGCAAGAATTCCACTACACTTTAGCCCCATTTCAGCTCAATACCAAGATGATGAGTCATCATCATATACACATATCTGGACTCATCCGGGCCATTTTTTCAATCATTCCACTGCACTTTAGCCCCATTTCAGCTCATAATTATCACTCTCCGCTAGGTGCACGTCTTGGCCCATTTCGGTGTTATTTCCTTGTTCGTCTTTATTACAAGTTTTCATGCTGTGTTAAGTGCCACCTTTAGTGGCCAGACTGGTGTCGTATGCTGGAACAGGAGTCGTGCAGGTGTTCCCGGTACAATTCTGTACAGGAATACTGCGCACGATCACTGGCTCCTTAGCGCACGACCACTGGTCGTGCGCCTCCGCTCGTGCGCACTTAACGCCCTTTTCATGAGTTCTGTTTGGCTTATCGCACGACCACTGACGCTAGTGCGCACGACCGCTAGTCGTACGCCACTGGTCGTGCGAACTTGTATTTTATAAATTTATTTCATTGCAGGCTCCGCCCAGGCAGCGCGCACGATCGCAGAATTCCAGTGCGCACGACCACTGGTCGTGCGCCAATGACCGTGCGCGGTATTCATTCCAGCGCCTATATATACGCCTGTTCCGTTTTTAGGGCATTCATTCAGCCGCAGGAGCGCGATTGGCCGTCCGTACGCCGGCGATTTCCCTTCCTGGACACCTCCACTTCATCTCCTACGCAAGGGGAAGTCTTCTCCAACCATCCCGAGCATCCCTCTATCATCCGGGAGCATTCTCCACCATCCTCAAGCCCTCAATCCGCTGTTTTCCCGCTCTAGTCCGGTGAGAAGAAGGAGAATCCTGAGGTAGAAGACGACGGGACTACGTAGAGAGATCGTGACAGTTTCTCTACACCGGAAGCATAGTCCGCTCGAGTCAGGAGGTAGCTTGACAACCTACCATTCCGGCCGTGAACGGTCGCTAGTCTTCATCCATTGGTTATTTCTTTCCTCTTACTTTCGTTGTAATCTTTGAATCGTTAAGATGTCGAACAGTATTGTGCTTGGTTCTATTGAAATGAATGTTTCTTCCTTCTTCTTCATTGTTTGTGTGTGAATCGCTTCGCCGTCACTCATCCACTCATCCACTCACTCACTCACGCACTCTAGGTGTTCGATCCGCGTTAACAAGAGCTAACGGCTTTTGTGAAGAGGTGTTTGCGACCCTCACTTTCTCGCACTAGAGCACGCTCCATCCGCCTCACGAAGCACGACATCGCGGCCGCTGCATCCATCTCGCCTTGCGAAGCGGTGTTTTCGACCCGCATTTCTTTTACTGTTGATAAGAGTAGGAAAACCCAACAAAAACCCCTTTGTGTGTTTGTTTACGCTCGTGTAACAATAGTCACACAACATGATTCGTACACCCAACCTGCATTCCTCAAGAGACCGACACTCGGGGATTTATTCCCAAACTTTATTACTTGAACGATCGGTGCACTTGCCGAAATAATCGCATCAAGTTTTTGGCGCCGTTGCCGGGGAATGCAGGCGTGTAACGTTTTGTGTTGTGTCTTTCGTTATACGAGCAGTTGTTTCTGATTTTCTTTATCTTCTTTTTGTTTTTGGATAGTGCATGCAAAGACAGGCCGCGGGGGAACTCGTGCCCTTTGATCCTGAGTTTGAGCGGACCGCTCGCGCACGTAGGCGTGCAGCAGCTGCACAGGCAGCAATGGGTGACCACATAGATCAAAATGATGCTGATCAAGGAGTGCCCGACGTGGGGCAACACCAGCCTGGAGATGAGCAGGAGGCGGCAAGGCCTCAGCCCCGCATGATGAGAGACTACACCACTCCAACTGTTGGGAGTGTATATCCTGAGTTCGGGCCCAATATAATGAACAATCAGTTCGAGATAAAACCAGCAATCTTGAACATTATCCGGAACAACGCTCAGTTCTCTGGGATGACCAGCGAGGATCCGCATCTGCATCTGGCAGAGTTTTCTGATATTTGCGGAACCTTCCGCTACGCTGGGATTGCTGACGACACGGTCAAGCTTAGACTGTTCCCCTTCTCACTCCGTGACAAAGCCAAGGTGTGGCTCCACTCCATTCCACCCGGGACTGCTGCGACCTGGGATGCTCTTGCTTCCAAGTTCTTGGCCAAGTTCCATCCCGTCGGTAAAATCGTGAGCTTGCGGCGGGAGATCGCCACCTTTCGCCAACTTGATCAAGAGACTCTTGCTGAGGCGTGGGAGCGTCTTAACGATCTTCTCCGCCATTGTCCAAACCATGAGCTCCAACCGTGGGGTGTGGTTGAGACGTTTTACTTTGCGATCGAGCCTAACTACAGGGCAATGATCGATGCTACTGCGGGTGGTACTTTGATGAATCACACTCCAGAGGAGGCCCTTCGGATTCTGCGCAACACCGCCTCCCACAGTACATTCTGGACTGCCGGGAGAAATGCTCCAAAAAGCGGTCGTGGTCTCTTTATGGTCGACGCATTCCCTCCTACATCCGCGCCGGCTGCTGTCATTACGTGCGAAGGATGTGGAGGCGGGGGCCACCACGCATTTGAATGCTCAGGCAACAACATATCAGGTGACTTCGCGCACTTAACCTTGAATGAATCTGTTAATTTTGTAGGAAATCAGTCTAAGGGGGCACCTTTTAATAATGCTTATCATCCGGGAGCGAGAAGCCACCCGAACTTCTCGTGGAACCCAAACGCGCCTGGCCAACGATGGGCACCGGGGCAGCATCAAAATGATGCTTACGCCTCCGGGAGCCAACCGAGGCCACCTCACCCGGATTATAGCCAAGGCCCCCCAGCCCAAAAAAAGAGTAATCTGGAGGAAATAATGGAAAAGTTCATGCAAGCGGCTACATCAAATATGGCAAACCAAACCGCATCCATGCGAAACTTGGAAACGCAGCTGGGCCAATTGGCCCAAGTGCTAACCGAGCGGTCGCAGGGGACCCTTCCTAGCAACACTGAAAAGAACCCAATAGATCAAGGGAAGAGTCTCAGCGATGTGGTAGAGGCTGATCCAAGTGAGTTAGTGATTTCGTGTTCCATCAATAATGTTGAAACTAAAGCTTTATGCGATTCTGGCTCCTCCCGCAACGTCATTGCGTTGCGAGACGTTGCCAAATTGCAACTTGAGATGAACACGGAGGATCGAAAATCCCTTGTGCTTGCTAATGGGACTGTTATACAATCTGAGGGGGAAGTGAAAAATGTAGAAGTGACAGTTGAGGGGACGGTCGTGGTTGCTGATTTTCAGGTGTTGGGACCCCAGGAGAATCGCTCTATTCCTATCTTGGGTGTGTCGTTCTTGAAAGAGAGCGGCGCCACCCTTGATTTCACTGCGGTGTGTATCTTTTTACCCAATGAGGTGCCGCAGCCCATGTGCCCCAAAGCTGTAACTGAAACATCCACTCCTCCCCCTCTCTTTATTCTTGACGAATCTCTGAGTTGTGCAGGAAATGAAGAGGATAAAGAAGCAATGGAAGGAGAAAAAGAGGGGTACCAGTCCAGTGAGGAAGAAGAAGTAGATTTTCGGAAAGAATTCGATTCCGAGACGGAGGAAGATTGCACTTCGAAGGATATTGACTTGAATTTAGTCCGGGAGGTTGTCCCATTATCTTCTTGTTTTAATTCGTGTAATAAACTATTTAAGCGCTCCGTCTCTTGGGCCGATCCGGTTGTCACCGCAACGCCGGAAGTGACGCCACCCACCGCCAAGGTGGAAAACTCTGAAAGCTTTCAACGTTGGCAGTCCCCGACTGTCACTAAACTTAAACAGGAGAAACTTCTGCATGACGCTCGCGCTGCCGCTCTCCGTAGCAAGAGGGCGGAGGTCAGGGGAACACTGGGTGACACCAGTGTTGGCCCTAAATCCTTCACCTCCCGCCTACGAGCTACGAGAGATGCGCACCATAAGAGCGCCTATAGCTAATTTGTGTTGTGTGAATGTGTGAAACTCTTTTCTGTGAACTTCTCTTTTAATTCCTACACTTTATGAACAATGTTAATACAGGTATTTGGTTCAGCTTAAGGACATTAAATAAAAGCGCTGCTGGGAGACAACCCAGATTTCCTGATTTTATTTTTGTCTAACATGTTTAGTTCAGTTTATGTATTTGTTTTTGCTGTTTTTAGTTTTGTGCTTGCAGGTGTGTTGTGTTCTTTGGTGCGGATGCTGCGGACCGCTCTTGATCTTAATCGCCAATCGTCTGGTATGCTCAATTCTGAGCATTGGGTAACACTTCTCCTCCCTATCTTTTCAGTTTTTGTGATATAATGATTAGATTAAGTCTGGGGGAGAGCACGTGTTATTCACTATGCGCACGAGTTGCACCGCATGCTAGATGCTTGTTTTTAATTTTTCATCATTATTCCATGCTACACACCACCGCACCCACATGAGCGCGTACTTATCTATTTGTTTTGATCTGAACAACCTATCTTGGTTAGGATTGTGAATCTGGATGTTCGCTTAGGAATTATTATTGGGAGCGCGATGTCGACTCGAGCAGTGTTCTAGTCGCATCCGCATGCTACAATAGAAATTGAGTAAATTAGATTCTTTTTATGCTTTTAATTTATGATTAGTATTTGTGCGTAGTTTTATATTTATTTTACTCAAGTGGTGAATGTGAACGAAATTGGTGATAGCCCGGTGTTGTGTGTATACGAGCGCTAGTTGTGTGTTGCTCGAGTCGGGAGGAAGGTTTACCTCTCTCGTGGGCTAAGAACTTGCCCCAAGCGACTCTTGAAGCATGGGTGGGGGCGAATCGTTGGGAATAAATTTGATATAGGCCACCTTTTGGCTAGTTTGAGCCTTTGCTTTCCATATCCTATTCGCTCACCTTTGCTACCCAACACTTGTGCCTACCACTCCCTTTGTTCAGCTCCTCCTCCATTCACCAAGGCCTAAAGCTTATCCCACTGTCGCAACCAAGTATATGTTATCTGCACTCATGTTTTAGATTTGGTGTGATGTTTGGAATCGTTGTGTTGTGAAGGAAAAATAATTTCTAGTTGCTGAATTTGAACCAACCGGAGGATAAGATTAAGAAAAAGAAAAATATGATATTGAAATAAAAATCTGAAAAAAAAAATATTGAAAAGTTATCCTCCCGAGCGTTTTAAACAAAATATGTTGGTATTTGTGGAAGTAGGCCGTGTGCACACCTAGTTTTTATAATAAGTCTGGGGGTGTGTCACACGAGCTTTGCTTTTATTTTTGCTTGGTGCAGCGTTCCGTAGCTCGATTTGGTTGCGTAGCCTTCGTTCTTACCTTTGATTATCATACCGCGACCTAAGCCCCATCTTAATCCTAAAAGTCCTATTGATTTATCTCGCGAGGATGCTAGCACCGTGGAGAGAGTGTGACCGGGCAAGCGTATGGTTCCCGACGTTGATGGATGTCAGCGGAGCTTTTCCTGAACCCCGATCTTGTGCAACACCCTCCTCAGTGGCTTATTACTTTCACACCGGGCATGATCATCAAATTCTTCACAATTCACCAACTGAGTATTGATAAGTCTCTATTTACGCTCTAGTACTTTCATAAATTAGTTAGCATAGTTAGAATCTCTTTTTACGAAATCTCTATTTGCATGCCGTTGCTACTTCGCATTGTACTCCCTTGCGTAATTTTCTTTGCTAACTACCATTTTCACACTCTACCGGATTCGTTTGCTCGGGACGCGCAAACAGGTAAGTCTGGGGGTGTGATGAGTCCTCATCATATACACATATCTGGACTCATCCGGGCCATTTTTTCAATCATTCCACTGCACTTTAGCCCCATTTCAGCTCATAATTATCACTCTCCGCTAGGTGCACGTCTTGGCCCGTTTCGGTGTTATTTCCTTGTTCATCTTTATTACAAGTTTTCATGTTGTGTTAAGTGCCACCTTTAGTGGCCAGACTGGTGTCGTATGCTGGAACAGGAGTCGTGCAGGTGTTCCCGGTACAATTCTGTACAGGAATACTGCGCACGATCACTGGCTCCTTAGCGCACGACCACTGGTCGTGCGCCTCCGCTCGTGCGCACTTAACGCCCTTTTCATGAGTTCTGTTTAGCTTATCGCACGACCACTGACGCTAGTGCGCACGACCGCTGGTCGTGCGCCACTGGTCGTGCGAACTTGTATTTTATAAATTTATTTCATTGCAGGCTCCACCCAGGCAGCGCGCACGATTGCAGAATTCCAGTGCGCACGACCACTGGTCGTGCGCCAATGACTGTGCGCGGTATTCATTCCAGCGCCTATATATACGCCTGTTCCGTTTTTAGGGCATTCATTCAGCCGCGGGAGCGCGATTGGCCGTCCGTACGCCGGCGATTTCCCTTCCTGGACACCTCCACTTCATCTCCTACGCAAGGGGAAGTCTTCTCCAACCATCCCGAGCATCCCTCCATCATCCGGGAGCATTCTCCACCATCCTCAAGCCCTCAAGCCGCTGTTTTCCCGCTCTAGTCCGGTGAGAAGAAGGAGAATCCTGAGGTAGAAGACGACGGGACTACGTACAGAGATCGTGACAGTTTCTCTACACCGGAAGCATAGTCCGCCCGAGTCCGGAGGTAGCTTGACAACCTACCGTTCCGGCCTTGAACGGCCGCTAGTCTTCATCCATTGTTTATTTCTTTCCTCTTACTTTCGTTGTAATCTTTGAATCGTTAAGATGTCGAACAGTATTGTGCTTGGTTCTATTGAAATGAATGTTTCTTCCTTCTTCTTCATTGTTTGTGTGTGAATCGCTTCGCCTTCACTCATCCACTCATCCACTCACTCACTCACGCACTATAGGTGTTCGATCCGCGTTAACAAGAGCTAACGGCTTTTGTGAAGAGGTGTTTGCGACCCTCACTTTCTCGCACTAGAGCACGCTCCATCCGCCTCACGAAGCACGGCATCGCGGCCGCTGCATCCATCTCGCCTTGCGAAGCGGTGTTTTCGACCCGCATTTCTTTTACTGTTGATAAGAGTAGGAAAACCCAACCAAAACCCCTTTGTGTGTTTGTTTACGCTCGTGTAACAATAGTCACACAACGTGATTCGTACACCCAACCTGCATTCCTCAAGAGACCGACACTCGGGGATTTATTCCCAAACTTTATTACTTGAACGATCGGTGCACTTGCCGAAATAATCGCATCACAAGACCTCTAGCATATCCTCCTTCCATTGCTATCCCACTGATTGCTATCCAACTTGAGAAACCCGAGAGAAGTATCAGCAATTACTGCTTAGCAACCTTGCTTTAAAAAAACTTGAGGCCCGGAGATGAAGTAAAAATGCGGAACACACTTCACAAAACTTTCCACAAGTGTAACAACACAATGACAATGGGAAGACCGAATAGTGCTTTGGTATTAACTATCTCTGTACAATTTGAGGTATACATGGCAAGACATGATTCATAAGAATCACGGAGGAGAGAAGCACAAACACAAAAGTAAACAAGTTGTTGACGACCTGACGACTTGAGACCGCCAGACCGCGCGAACAGACAAGCCAGATGAGAAGCCCCTAAGACCGCACGAACAGAGCACAAGCCGCACCTGCCAAACCACAACCACAGACCGCCCGACCTGCTGCTTATTCAACTACTGAAAACAACCAGTTCGCGCTCCTTGATCGCCCAGACCGCACGGTCTCTAAATCACAGAAGAACCCACGAACACTGAACAAGGAAAGTGCTTTCTACTACAGACCGCAACTCAAAATCGCCTGGCCACTAAAGACCGCCTGATCAACTGAGTTCGCTGCACAGTCCAGAACACCTAAACACAGTCTGCCCGGACTGGTTTATTCAAAGCTGGAAGAAGGGAGACAAGCTGACCGCGAGCTGCTAGACGCTAAACTGCGAACAAACAAACCGATCAGACAAAATCTCAAACCACACGACCTCAGAATGAGACCGGCACAATCAAGCCAACTTTGGTTCTTACAGTTCTCGTTATAAATGACGGGCCCTTCACCCTTATTTATAGGCGAGTAGACGGATGTATTCACTACACAAACTGGGATACAATAACCGCCTATCAAATCGCGAGCGGTCTCACAAAACAGACCGCCCGAGCTCAACAAAGCTAAACAGCTCCCTTATTAATCAAACGATTATGCATAAACCACCCGGTTACTGCGGTCTCCCAAAATAGACCGCCCAGTCTTGTTGCAAAAGCAAAGAACTCCTTCAGTAACCCAGACCAACTAAAGCAAGTCGTCAGACTGCCCAGTCACTGCAAGAAGGCAGACCAACTATAACTCCTGGCCGACTTGAACAAGTCGCCAGAACAACCCACGCGAGATAAATATGTGGTCTCCCAGATCAAACCGCCTGAGACAGAACCGGCCAGAGCACCAGCGCAGACCGCGCGGTCTCTGCGGTCTCCAACCTGCAGACCACCCAGCACCATTCCACTTCCACTTCAAAAATTTAACAAATTCAACACTAGTTGATGTGTCTGCACCTAAACCTAGGTTCTTGAACCTTAGTGAAATATTTTCTAAGATTTGTCTCAGTTGTTGACTCCTACCATTTAATGAGTCTTCAAAGGCTTTTACCTTTGTACGCTCTTCTCTTATGGATTTTTTTCAGCATTCAACATATTTATTTCCTTATGCATCTGAGATATTTCAGTTCTTAATTCAGAGTTATTATAATATGCATTTTCTTCCTTAATGTCTTCTAATTCTTTTCTAAGGGTTTTAATCTCTTTCTGAGCTTCTAGATGATCATTACAAAATTCTTTAAAACACTCTTTAAATTCTTCTGAAGAAAAATCACAATCATCAAGGAAAGTTACATGATCCTCTTTAGAGGGATCTTCAAAATCCATCAGGCAATGGTCTTCAATTTTTGTTTTATCCTCACTTTCTGAGGAGCTGCTAGAGCTGGATTCAATCTCACTACAGGTTTCAGCAACAAACCATCTCCCTTTTTCTTATCTTTGTTTTGAAGGTTTGATTCTTATAGTCCTTTCTATGAGGCTTCTCCTTCTAACGATCTGGGCATTCTGTTGCAATGTGCCCTGGTTTTCTACATGCAAAGCATGTAATCTCTTTATTTGGAGTCTGATCATACCTTGGCTTGCTGGAGTTTCTGTCTTTCCTCTTTGAGTCTTCACTTCTGACCCATTTTTTGAATCTTCTGGCTAGAAGATTGAACATCACTTTTTCTGAAGTTGAAGGTTTAGAATCAAAAGCTTTTAGAGCAATTGTTCTTTCTCTTGAAGGAGTTGAAGCTTTCCCTTTGGCTTCTATTTCAACCCTATTTTTTAGCAGCATTTCATAGGATTTCAGCTTCCCAAGGAGAGCATCTGTTGATATTTCCTTGTGACATCTGGATTCCCTTATGGCCCAAATCCTTGAGTCTCATGTGCTAGGGAAGCACATGAGAAGCTTCTCATTAATTTCAGTGAGTGAAATTTCCTTGTCCAAGACCTTTTAATTCACTCACAATAAGGCTGAATCTGACATACATTTCAGCCACAATTTCTTCTGACTTCTTTTGAAAGTTCTCATATTAGGATATAAAAAGAGACTTCATGTCCTTCCTATCATCAAAACTTCCTTCAACTAAACTGGATAGTGAATCCCAAATTTCTTTTACAGATTGGCATTCAGCCACTTTCTGTAATATGTCATCTGACATAGTTGATACTAGTATATTCATAGCCTGACATCACATGCCTTTGATTTCTTCTTAGCTTCAGTGCACTCAGATCTGAGAACTAGTTCTTGTGTTAAGGCTCCACTAGCAACCTTTCTGTAAGGCATTGTAGGACCTGTCAACACAGCATCAAAGATGTTTTCATTAATATAGTTCATATAAAGTTTAATTCTGGTCTTACTGAATGTAAACTTGTCCAGGTTACACGTTGGTGGTCTAGTGGATGCATAGTCCTTAGAACTCATTTTCCTAAGATTGTTTTGAAATATAGGAATATGAATGAGAGGATCTTTTGATCAAGGTGTTAACCTTTTTTTATCAACCTCGCTCTGATACTAATTGAAAGTGCACAGTAACTCCCCTGAGAATTCTCTAGAGGGGGGTGAATAGAGATTTAAAAACTTTTACTAAGAAGTGCACAGAAAATTAACTCTAATTCCTAAGCATCCAAGATTCCAACCAAAATTAAAGCAATCACAGAATAAAAAAAATAGAGAAGAGTCAATCACAGAAAATTACACAAACACAGAATCAACAAGAGCTTAGTGGTTCCCCAAAATCGTGGTAGTCCACTCTTCTACCACCTTAGTAGGAATACACTATCATAGTGTCTAAGTCTTTTGATAAGGAGACACTTAGAACCAGAGAGTCTTTTGATAAGGAGACTCTTAGAACCAGTGAGTCTTTTGATAAGGAGACTCTTAGAACTAAAGATTGAGTCTTTTGATAAGGAGACTCTTAGAACCAAATCCAGATTTTTTGATAAGGAGATCTTGAACCAAAATTGAATCCTTTGGGGAGGGATTCTTAAAACTCTTCACTCAGTTTACAGAATTGAGAAGTAAAGAGTAAGAGAAAGAGTAAGAAGATGAATAACTATCTTCTGAATTGAATCCTTTGTCAGCAGAAGTTCTCTTAGGATTCTAGGCAATTAGTGTTCTGGATCTTTTCAAAATGATGAATCCTTGCTTAGAAGAAATACAAAGGATTATATGCTTATGTCCAATCATTGAAATTGTTCAGCAGTATCAGTAGCAGTCAAGAAGCAGAGAGAAGAAGAACTGATGTTTCAAAAAGACAGAGGTTGAAAAGGAGAACGTCTGGAGATAAATAGCGGCAATGTCGTGTATCTTCTCTATGTCGTATATTCTTCTTAGTATTCTCTTCTTGAAATCTAAGTATATGAATCTCTAAGTGATTTCAAATTCTTCGTAATCTAGAAACTTATCTTCGGAAAGAATGAAATAATATTCTTCTGTATTTGTCTTCATAAATCTCGACAAGCTCTTCAAATTTCTTCCATAAATATTCTTATGAAATTGGATGGAGAATTCTTTCCTTAGGCTCTCTTCCAACAATTCTACAGATTTAAAAAGAATACCATATTAATCTTCTTCAAATAACTCTGGAAATATCTTCTGAATTTTCCATTATGGGTTTCACTCAATGCAACGTCGACTTTTAGAAGAAGATGCATCGAGATCTGCCTAAGATTTAAATTCTGTCAACTTAGTTAAATACTCGAAGTGGCGTTGATTCCTTATCTACGTATCTGTGGACTTCAACTTTTCGCTTATGCTTTAAATACTAATCGATGTTGCATCTGCTTCCTCATGAAAGAATGTATGCATCAATTTCTGCCTTTTGCATCAATATCTAGTCGACTACAAACTAAATGAAGTGTTGACTGCCAGTCTAAGTTACTTTTACTTCTATTCGAAGTTGCTTCGATTTTTAATCAAAGTTGCGTCAATTACTATTCATTTCATGTTTAACTCAACTGATTTTTGACCTCCTTTTGACTAGGTTTTGACACACCTGGGTGGATATGACAACCTAGGATATCAAAAGACCAAATTACCCTCATTATACAACATGGGTAATAAATCCTAGAGAATGAAATCACTTTTACAAAATTTGTAAAGCAAATCAAGAGGGTGTTTTTCCCAACAATCTCAACCTATTTATCTTAACAAATTTTTCAGACTCTTAAGTGATTTCAATATATTGAAAAATGAAAGAATACACATATAAGCATATGTTGAGAAAGACGGTAACATAAACTGAGATAGTATTTAAAGAACTTCTTAATAATAAAAAATATCTCTATTAGAATTGAATTACCCAAAGAAGCATTCTACTTTTTCTTTGTAAGAAATATAGATAAGGTCTCATAAATTTTTTCTGAACTTTGTTTCCACATACTTGAAATTAGCAGGTTTTGTCTTTCTGGATTTTTCTAGATTCTATCATGTCCTTTGAGTAGTTTTTCTATATCAGTTACTGCATTAGAATAGAAATCATTTACCTTTAATCCAAGGTTTATGATTTTAGTAGACAGTTCATTTATTTCATCCAAGTCTACCTCATCTGATTTTGGAATTTCAGGCCATGACACTACGAAGGTTGATAGAGTAGTACCAGGAGTTGAAGTTGTTTTGAAAGCAATCCTTCTTTTCTTTTGAAATGGTAGATCTGCTATATTATGATCAAATCCAAGACCCATCTTGTGAAGTTGTCCTTTATCTTCGAGAACTTTTGCTTGAGGATTCTTGGTAGCATATTTTGAAGGATCAAATAATGTACTTAGAATTTTGATGGCTTCTTTTATCTGCTCTTCTTCCACTACATCTTTCCCTTTCTTGAGCCTTTCAAAAAACTTCCTTCTATTCTCCTCAATCTCTCGTTGAGAGGCATCATGTTCGTGTTGATCCCTTTCTCTGATTTCATTTAGGACTTTGTCAAGCTTTGGATCATTATATACTTTCACCTGGTTTTCAATCATTTGAATCTTCTCATAGGTTTTATAATATGATTCATCCTTATTATACTGCTTTCTTTGTTCTTTGGAATACATTTCCTAGATAGGTATTTGCATTCCATATTGCCTTCTTCTAATTGTCCCCCTTTTCCTTTGAGATTTTCTAGGAGCTAGTGTAGGAACTAGTTAAACAAGAGCAGGAGGAACCAGAACCAGAGATATGGTTGTTGATTCTTTAGAAGTAGGTTTTATTTTCGTGTCCTCAGTAATGGGTGATTCAGTCCATACTGAGGGTTCTTTTAAACTTGTTCAATAATCATCATCATTTGAGAAAAGGTTAGACTCCCCTTAAACTAAATACTCCCTCAAAATTGTATGTAGGAATCTATTTGGAGAAGATGGCACAGGAGATTTAAGACGTTGAGAAATGATTGATGGTTCTCCTTCAAAAACATAAGAGGATTTATGCTCAATAGCAGTATACACTGAGTTAGGTCGGGGCCTGCCGTCACCCTTCTCCCTCTGCTTTATATTATTGAATAAGGATATAAAGACCACATCAGGAAATCTCGATGACATTAGTTCCTTCACGATTGCTTTCGTCTGAGCGAAGAGATTCCTCAACCCGTGATGTTGTTCAAATAATTTCTGATAGATGTCTTCTGAAAAATCCAAGTATAAAGATGAAAAGTTGGACAATAATGTCTCCTAAGACAAGTTCATTGCTTCAAAGATCTCTCTGTTAGAGGCCATTGATTGTCCATGTGTACCTGCAAAGAAGAGAGAAGACAAGAGTAGAAGAGCAAGAAAGTTGGAGAGCAAGAGGGAGAGAATTTGAAAGCACAATTAAGTCTAACGACTGTGTTGCATTTAGAAGACGATTCATCATACCTTAGGGTTGTACTCAAAGCAACGTCGAAAAGAGATAGATGCATTGCGCTAAAATAGATCGAAGTAGCTTCTAGAAGCAAATTCTACGCGTGCTCAAAATATCAACATTGCATCAAGTGGCAATCGATGTGACTTCGAATAAAAGCAGCAACTATTGAGTTGGCGCATGCATTGTTATGAATTCGACGCTGCATAGAGTGTTAATCGAATTAACTTTCTCAGACCGCTCTCAAAGGTGGAGTCGAGTAGAAATCAATGGTGAGTATATTTGTATTCAACGCCGCTCTGAATAAACATCTGTATTTTGTTTTCTCAAAATTTTTATTGTTTTTCCCAGCAATAGCTTTCTATGGAAAATAGAATTTACTACATAATATGTGGGAACAATAAAGCTCTATCAAGCATGCCTAGAGCCTTGATAAAGAATATGGGTTTTTGTTCATCAAGAGGCATAGTGAAGATATCGTCCCTTTGATTATCAGTAGTTACACATTGAAGTGTTATTTTCCCTTTTTCTACATTGTCTCTGAGAAAGTGACCCTAACTTTACCTGCACAAAAAATTCAAACATTAGAGGGGACCCAAGTTACCTTGGGCCCTTAGCTTCTACCATTGTATGGTGATATGAAAGAGTATAAAGGTCTTTCATTAAACCCTTTTGGATGGAACAGAATTGGTCTATCAAACCAAGACATGTTAGCTTGATACTGGAAATTTGCATAAAGTTTATCCCTGTACAATAAATCAGCAGAATGCATGATGATCTTTCTTTTAATTTTTTATTTTTTATTTCTGCGTTGAGTTGATGTCGACGCATCTTCATGGTTGTGAAGAGTGCTAGTCGACGCAGTTGTGTAATTGCTTGAGTAAAATTTGATGCAATTTTATGTCTGTGTGGATAAGTAGTCGATGCATCCTTGAGGTTGCGTCGAATGGAAATCGACGTGTCTTTCTTATTTTCTAAAAATGTTTATTTTAATTTATGTTTATCTTTAGGACAACTACCTAAAACATCCTTATAATTTGATTCACTACCTATGTTTAAGGTTGTGATTTCATTTGAGTCATCAGATGGTTGTTCTTTATTAGGTTAATGATTATCTACCCTAATAAATACTATGGGACACTTCCAAGCAAGTTTGCTTACAGATTCAGTACTAGTTGATGGGTCTGCACCTAAACCTAGGTTTTTGAACTTTATTGAAAGATTGTTGGGAATAGTACCCAGCAATGTTCCTGATTTGAAAAAGTGCTCAGGTCAATGATAAAAGCACTGTGTATTTGATGTTCATTTGATGTGACATGAGCAGGTTGAGACAACATTAAGTATAATGTTTTAAGATAAAGCCAAAATGGCTATGGAAAATATCGTCGTGTATATAACACTCACTCGATGATATCGTTGTGATCACTGGTAGAAAACAGCAGAAGAACTAAGTCAAGAATCGTCGTGATGATAAGAAAAACATTATGATATCATTGTATCAACAAAGTACACACGACGATATCATTCTGAGAATAAGAAGAAACAACTAAGTCAAGAATCATCATTACGATAAGAAGATTACGACGATATCGTTGTGTCAACAAGGTACACACGATGATATCGTCGTAAGGACTCAAGGAGAATCAGTTATGTCATATATCATCGAGATACCTATTTCAAGTGATGAATTCAGATGAATTGAAGAGTTGTGTAAGTCCAAGATGGAACGCTGAAATGATAAGCTATGTTGTCGTGATACCGCTCGTATCGTCGAAACAGACCAAGATTTTTAAAAACACACTGTCTGCATTTAATGTTGCCGTCTAAGGGACCAATCAACGGATGTTGTTAAGGAATCGACTTCTGACAATCAAGAGACATCAGAATAGACCGATAGATATTCTTGTCATATATAATGATAATATGGTTACCCTAATCAATATAGAACTAACGAATCGAAAGAAAGTAATGACCATTAGTATGGCTAAAGGAACATTCACGAGAACAATCTGCTTGCAATCTCAGTTCTCCAAAAATCAGTCAGGCACCATCAACTGATAAATATTGTTCCAGAGTGAAGAAGGAGGTAAACAGAAGCTATTGTGCATCATTTTCAAGTCCTTCAAAGGCTTCTCATCAGATCTAGAGGATGTCTGCCTCAGGCATCAGAAGTCTCTCTAGGCTATTTATATCCATTACATTGTGGAGTGTTCTTCTGTATTGTAAACTCTTTACATTCACTATAGTACTCTTTTGAGTCTGAGTTATAGGGCATGTTATGTCTGAGCTGTAGGGCTCTGTGTGAACCTTGTTGGAACATGCTTTCCACATCTATGTGTTTGAGAATAACAAATCTTATTGTATTTGATCATACTTGCCATGTGCTTATAGTGTGCAGGAACTTCAGCTCTCAAGCCCCTATAAGTTCAAATAAGAAAGTCAATGAATTCCCAACCAGGTCAAAACTCTTTTGCTAGCGCGGCGCGCTAACACTACCACTGGCGGTAGCTTCTGCATATTTGGAAACATCATCGAAAGGGAAGCATTCGTCGAGAAAGGAATTTCGTCAGGACTGAATATGGAAACTCTTGTCGCGGAGCGTTAAGACTAACGCCCGACGGTAACTTATGGAAGTCTCGTGATCGTTGATACTGATTGAGGAGCAGAAAAGGAAGGAGATCTGATGGCTAGGAAAGAGATAAAGTTAACATGGCGTGCTAACCTTACCGTGGCGCGGTAGGAGGGGATGCCAAATTTGGAGCCAGAATGTTGCCAAAGATGACTCGATCCACATGCCAAAATGTTGTTTAAAGTGGCTACCGCCCGACGGTAGCACAACCGTTGGTGGTAGGATTCGAGTCTATTTAAAGAATACATCAAATCCACAACTCCTATATTTGTGAGAGCCTCCTCCTTGCAGCCAAGAGAACTCCGTCAATGCTCGTGAACGCTAAAGAACTTGAAGAAGGATCAATCACGCATACTTCATCTTCAATTTTCAACCTTTGAGGGAGTTTCTTATATGTTTTAGTTTTTGTTATTTGTAACTCTTTTTGTCAATAGAGAATTCATCGCGTGGTTGGTGACTAGGGCCTTGCGAGGACTAATGAGAATTCGTCGCGTGGATGTGGCGACTAGGTCCAATGTTAGATCTAGGGGCGGCTCGAGGCCTCATCTGGGGAGAGATAGGCTAGAGCCAACCGGTCCTTGGGAGAAGAGCCGGTATAGAAAACCAAAAAGGATTTTACGCATTCGCCTCTATCTCAAGCGTTATTGATAAAGTTTTTGTAATGATTCTAAAAGCAATAATACTATCTATTTTTCACCAATATCATTATGAAATCTCTGATCTTTGAAATTTAAATGAAAAGGCATTCTCTGTCACTGACACCGAGCGCTAACACTACTGTTGGCGGTAGTAACAGGATTCACATCTATCGTGCCAAATACAAAGCACTTTCATAAGAAGCTTGCTACCGTGCTTAATCTGAGATATTCTTATAAATACTGTCAACCTATTTGAATAAACTCCATTAACTTAAAAAGTATTTAAATCCCTAATTCATCCTCCCCCCTCCCTCTAAGGACACATACAGACCCAACAAGTGGTATCAGAGCTAGGTTATTCCAATACGGTCTAACAACTGGGAATAATGGCGCTCCATGATCTCGCTTTTCATGAGGGGCAAGGAATATCTAGACCTCCACTTTTCACAGGAACTGACTATAACTACTTGAGAATGTGAATGCGTTGTTTTCTAATTAATTTAGATCTAGACATTTGGGCTTGTGGTTAACAACCGTATACTACTCCTACATATATTGTTGGAGAAGTAACCATGGAAAAGCCTAGAGATAGGAGGGATGATGGAGATAAAAATAAATGCAAAAAGAATGCTAAAGCAATGAACACCTTGTTTTGTGCTTTAGATAGAACTGAATTTAATCAAAATAGTGCTTGTGAAAACCGCCTATGATATTTGGAATCAATTGGAAATAACGCATGAAGGTACTTTGCAGGTCAAAGACCCAAAGCTATTCCAACTGGAGTCAAAGTTTGAAAGGTTCATAATGGATACAAACGAGGACATAGACTCGATGTACACTCGGTTCACCAAGATCGTCATCGCCTCAAAGATACTTGGAAAACTTTCTCAAACGGTGACTTGGTGAGGAAAATCCTTCGATCTCTCCCTCCAAAGTTCAATCCAAATGTGACAACTATTTCCGAATCACATGATCTAAGAAGGCTCCAAATTAAGAGCCTTATTAGGAATCTCAAAACCCATGAGGTTGAACTCAAAATCCAAAAAGAAGAATACAACAAAGAGCCAAAGAAGAAAGCCTTGGCACTGAAGTCAAGGAATGAGGACGACAACAAAGAAGATGGACGAGAAGAGCCTTTTTGTGAAAAATTTCACAAAGTTCATGAAGAAAACGGAAAGGAGGAACGCTTTTCGTAAATTTTTCCGAAAAGGCTCATCATCTAAAAGAGAGAAAAAGGAGAAATCAATCAATGACGATGACAAGTGTCCTCCACCTAAGTGCTTCCACTATAGGAAGATCGGGTATATTCGAAGCCAGTGCCCAAAATAAGTAAAAGAGAAAAAAGAAAAACAGCGCAATGGTAAAGAGAAGAAGAAGATTCTGAAGGCTGCAACATAGGATGACTCTTCATCTGAAAGCTCAAGCGGGTCTACTTTAAGCACCGGTGATAAGGCAAATTTGTGCCTCATGGGCACAAACCATGAATCATCAAATGACGATTGTTCTGTCTAAAGCGACACTGAGGTACTTCCTACCACTTATGATGATCTTTATATTGAATATATGAAAACATGCAAATATTTTAATAAGAGTCTAAAAGATCTTGATCTTCTAAAAACTGAAAATAAAATTCTTCTAAAACAAAATCAAAAGTTAAATAAGGAAGTGAAAGCATTGGGAAAAGAGATAGGATCTTGCCAAGAGAATTATCATTACTTGGCAAGGGTAAAAGAACTAGAAAATGATCTTTCTAAGGCTCTCTCAAATAATGAATCTCTTACAAAACAAAAGGGAGACTTCGAAAGAAGTTAAAAAAACTCTCTTTTTCAATTGAAGATGGAAAGAAAAATTTTGCAAATTGGTGCGGAAACCTAATAAATGAAAACATCTTCTTAAAATCCCGGATCCATGATTTAAACATAGATATTGAAAATTTTGGGGTTGGCCAAAAGACTCTTGATATGATTTTGGCAAACCAAAGGCATGGAAGTGCTAAATATAATGGGCTTGGGTATGGATCTGGAAGCTACCACCCGGTGGAACCTTTTACCACTGGCGGTAGTGACAGAGTAAGTAAATCGTATAATAAAAAAAACCCATACAGTTTCCTTCTAGTTCCCCATCCTCCAGTAAGAGTCCACAGAAAAAATTTAAAAAGGTCTCAACCCCTTTTGTGTCTTGTGATAAGTGCTTTCACTTTGGACACACCATGGACTCTTATAGGATCAAGGGGTGATGTGCGTTCAAGCAAATCTGGGTGCCTAAGGTTTCCACCTACTTTATGGGAGGAACCTCTTGGGTATCCGGATCTTTACCCTCATCTTCTTTTTAGGTATGTTGGCGGGCTAAGGAAAAGGATGACATGTGGTACTTGGACTCAGGACGCTCCAAACACATGACGGGCGATAAAGCAAAGTTCCTTAGCCTCACAAAGAAGAAAGGCGGAATGGTGACATTTGGTGACAATGGAAAGGGAAGAATCTTAGGAATCCGTACAACGGGTAACGACACTTTCTCCATTACAAATGTCTTATATGTAGAAGGTTTAAAACATAACTTAATCTCTATTAGTCAACTGTGCGATAAGGGTTTTAATGTTTTATTTGAATCTTCTACAAACTTGTGTAAAATTATAGACCTTAAAACAAATGATATTCTACTCACTGCACCAAGAAGTCATAATGTCTATTTGATTATTTTTCATGATCTTTCATGTGCATCATTAAAATGTCCAGTCTCAAAAAATGAAGAACTTGAATTATGGCACATGCGTCTTGGTCACTCTAGCACCAAGTTGATTTTAAAATTGTCAAAAAATAAAATAATATGAGGTTTACCAATGCTTAATGGAAACCTATCTTCGTTATGCCCGTCATGCCAAAAAGGAAAATTCTCTAAAACTTCATTCAAAAATAGAAATGAAATGTCTACCACTAGACCTCTTCAACTTATTCACATGGACCTATTTGGACCAATTAACACTTGTAGTCTAGGAGGTAGAAAGTATACTTTTGTGTTGATTGATGATTATTCTAGATTTACATGAACATTATTTCTTACCTCTAAATTCGATGTGTTTTTTGAATTTACAAAATTATGTAATCGCATTCAAAATGAGTTAGATTTAAAAATAAAATGCATTCGCTCAGATCATGGAGGGGAATTTGAAAATGAAAACTTCACTACTTTTTATAATAATCTAGGCATCAAACAGGAATTCTCTACTCCACGAACCCCCCAGCAAAATAGTGTGGTGGAGAGGAAAAATAGAACCCTTCAGGAACTTGCACGCACTACGCTATCCGAGTATGGGTTACCTAGATCTTTTTGGGTCGAAGTGTTAAATACTTCTTAATATGAAATAAATCGAGTCATGCTTCGCCCAATTCTGAAATTGACAATATATGAACTGTATTATCAGAGGAAACCTAATGTATCTTACTTTCATATTTTTGGGTGTAAATGTTTAATCTCAAATACCAAAGATGTATTAGCAAAATTTGATGAAATATATGATGAAGGAATTTTTCTTGGATACTCTTCCACTAGTAAAGCTTATAGGATATATATAAGTCTAAAAAGGTGGAAGAGTCTATTCATGTTAGATTTGATGAACTTGTTCCGTGTATAGATTCTACTATTGCAGGAAAAGAAGAGGAACCTCCTTCACCCTTGGAGGATGAGGAAAATGATCCAGTTGGAGTTGATAAAGAAATGGAGGCGGTGCAAGCAAATTTTGTACCTCCAAGCGTGCCTAAATTTACAAAAGATCATCCAAGGGAGCTTATCATTTGAGAACCAACAAGAGGGGTAATGACACATTCTTCCATTCATGAATCCTTTTCAAATTTATGTTTTATTTCTGAAATTGAACACAAAAATGTTTCTACCACTCTAAATGATGAGTTTTGGTTTATTGCTATGAATGATGAATTAAATTAATTTGAACGAAACAAGGTTTAGAAGTTAGTAAAGAGACCATCTAATCACCCGGTTATTAGTGTAAAATGGATATTTAAAAATAAATTAGATGGAAACTCCAGAATCACTAGGAACAAGGCCAGATTAGTAACACAAAGATACTCACAAATCGAGAGGGTAGATTTTGATGAAACATTTGCACCAGTTGCTCGTCTTGAATTTATTAGAATATTTCTTGATTTTGCGAGTTATAAGAAGTTTAAATTATTTCAAATGGATGTAAAAAGCGTTTTCTTAAACAGGATAATTAAAGAAGTTTATGTTGAACAACCCCTGGGTTTTATTGATGAAAAATTTCCAAATCATGTATATAGATTAGAAAAGGTGCAAAGCAAGCGCCTCGTGCTTGGATTGAACACTTAACATATTTTTTATTAAAGCACGGTTATAAAATGGGTAGTGTCGATAACACGCTCTTCGTTAAGCATATTAAAAGTGAATTAATTATTTTACAAATTTATGTTGATGATATAATTTTTGGAGCCACTAATGAAGAGTTGTGCAATGAAGTAGTTCAAGTGATGCAAAACGAATTTGAAAAGATTCTAGTTGGAGAACTAACATATTTCTTAGGTTTTCAAATCACACAAGGAAATGATGGAATCTTTATTTTCCAAACTAAATATGTACATGATATGCTTAAACATTTTGGATTTGAAAACTTAAAACTAGCTTGTACACCAAGGAGCGCATTACTAAAATTAGGAAAAGATGAAGCCGGGATATCAATTGATCAAACCTTGTATAGGGGAATGATTTTATCTTTATTGTACTTAAGTGCTTCTAGACTCGACATTACTTTTATCGTATGTTTATGCGCTAGATTTCAAGCTAATCCAAAAGAATGACATTTAAAAGTGGTGAAACTAATTTTTAGATATTTAATCGGAACATCTAGATTAGGTCTATGGTATCCAAACAGTGATTCTTTTATTTTACATGGCTTTTCTGATTTTGATTATGCGGGATGTTCATTAGATAGGAAAAGCACTAGTGACACATGTCATTTCTTAGGCCCGTCACTTGTTTTATGGTCAAGTAGAAAAAAAAATTCGGTTGCCCTCTCTACCACTAAGGCCGAATATATTGCACTAAGAAGTTATTGTGCAGAAGCATTATGGATGACTCAAACCATAGAAGACTTTGGAGTTCATATAACCAATATTGAATTAAAATGTGACAACAAGAGTGCTATTGACCTAACAAACAATCCCGTGCATCACTCTAGATCCAAACATATTGACGTAAGACGTCATTTCATTAGGTATCACATAAAAAAGGAACATGTTCATGTAAACTTTATAAGAACTGAATCTCAACTTGCGGATATTTTTACCAAGCCTCTACCTGATGCACGGTTTGCTTTACTTAGACTAGAATTAGGGGGTTTGGATGTCTTAACTTAAAACTGATAAACCACATTTTATGTGTATGGTTGTCTGATTTCTTGGCTCCACTACATATCCCCTACATTAAACAATCATAATTTGGCAAAAAAATTCAAAATCACACATTTTTTGTGAGAAATACAACTTCTGCTACTATCGCGCGGCATTAGGTTGTTACCGCTGGCGATAGTATAAAATCCTGAATTTCTAATTTATTCTTAAAGATTTATATTTCTATTCATTTCATGTTACTCTTTAAATAATAAAAACAAAAAAAATGTGTAAAACTAATCAAAAACCAGTTTTTTTTAAAATCAAATACAAAATTTCAAAACAAATTTCAAAGAACAAAATATGTTTTTCTTATTATTTTTGTATGTGTGTTTACTATTTTATATTTTTTATTAAAAATAAAAAATTATAAAAATCATAATTAGGCAAAAAAATTCAAAATCACACATTTTTTCTGAGAAATACAACTTCGGTTACTATCGCGCAGTGTTAGGTTGTTACTGCTCGTGGTAGTATAAAATCCTGAATTTCTAATTTATTCTTAAAGATTTATATTTCTATTCATTTCATGTTACTCTTTAAATAATAAAAACAAACAAATGTGTAAAACTAATCAAAATCAATAAAAAATAAGTTTTTTTTAAAAATTAAATGCAAAATTTCAAAACAAATTTCAAAGAACAAAATATGTTTTTCTTATTGTTTCTTTATGTGTGTTTACTATTTTATATTTTATATTAAAAACAAAAATTATAAAAGTTGCTTAATATTCATTGAAATGTTTCAAGGATGATGAGGTTTATCTTTTCAAGATTAAAATACAATGTTAAATCGATTATCTTGTAAAGTGCAATGAAAATTGCAATGAAACCGATTATAGAAAATTGCCATGCCTTGAACATTATCTTGTAAAGTGCAATGAAACCGATTATAGAAATCATGTGTAGATGTGCTTAACATGCCTCTTGATAGTTTGTTTAGGATGTAGTCTTAGTCACCTAGAGGGGGGGGTGAATAGGTTTCTTTTATTTTAGGCTAGCTGTTTTCTGATTTTAGGTTAGTAAAGTATCAAGCATAGAAAACACACAAAGATTTATAGAGGTTCCTCAAGACAGGGTGTCTTGAGTAGTCCTCTTTCCCCCTTCACCTTTCTAACAATGCGTTAGACAAGGCCAACACCTCCAAACTCAGCTCCAAGAGCTTACAACACAAATCTCTCAGGATCTCTCAGGTTTTCTCAAACCCTACCTCAGGCTCAAACCCTACCTTGGGCTCAACAGCCCTACCTCAGGCTCAACAGCCCTACCTCAGATCAGCCAATGATCCTACACTCAAGCTGAACACACATCTCTACTTCTCAGGCTAGACAGCCCAACACACTCAGGCAAAGATGACCTACAACTCAGAACTGTTAAGTTCCCACATAACAACAATGTATGATTAATAAAAGAAGATGGAATACACTTTATCTTATGTTGATGGACAACTACAGTAGAAGTCTTGAATATGGATGAGTCCAAAGTCCTCAGCCTTGATTCTTCTGATTCTATTCTTCAGAGAAGGAGTGAGGATCAACTTGCTCTATATTGATTTGATCAAGACGAGCAATCTATTATCTTCTTGCAGATTCAGTAAACAGGAAGTGAAAGCTTCTTGGCTGCCATCAATGGAACAGTAATGTTCTTTCTTTAGAGTGTGAGAGAGAGAGAGAGAGCTTTTACAAAGCCCTAATTAATTCGTTTATACTACCCCTGCCTTTCAACGGCTATTATACGTCCTCCTGACACAGCATGGGAGAGATTGGAACATCCCTTCTTACTTTACAGGTGTTGCGCCAAAAGTAAATCCCGTCAGTTCTTTTGAAACTGTCTCAGCGGTTGGGCTGAGACAGTCTCCTATCTCAACTGCTGGATCTGTTCCGTCTCAGCGGATCCGCTGAGACAGATAGTTGTCTCAGCAAATTTTCCTTATCCGCAGCTCAGCTGTCCCAGACTTCTTCTCAGCGGCACTTGGCCTTGTCTCAGCGGTTCAGCTGAGATTGAGAGCTCATCTCAGCGGTTTTGGCAGCAAACCAACTGAACTTTCTTCATACCCTGGTATGATCTAACCCTGCATAGTCATGAGATAAAGTGGGGCTTATCAAATACAACTTGTACTTAGCATTATGTGTGAAGCCTCTTCAAATCAAGGGAACATTGAGGATCATTTTCCCAACAATCTCCCCCTATTTGAAGAAGGCAGAACACCCTCAATGCTAAGGTACATAACCCATAAATTCTTAACATGTAGCTTCACTATATAGAGATCATCATATCATACTTATTGCATCAGAAATATTATATCAAATAATGTTTATGAAAGTCATATAGTCACAGAGTTTAACAATCCAACAGTGTGATTAGACAAACATGAAAATGCAGCACAGACAGATTTAACAAACAATACAGGGTAATATAAAGCTAAGGCTTAGATTAGCTTTGGACATAAAGTGACTAATTTAACCAACAATACATTTGCAATTCAAAAAAGGTAATGAATCATAGTTACATTCTAAAGCATTTCAGATAAAATAATTCAATTTACATCCAGTCATTCATAAGACATTTATACATTCAATTAGAGTTTTCTTTTCTTATAAGAAGTAGACCCCTCAGAAATGTCAGCAACTGCTTTTCCTTTATCTGAGGTTAATTTTTCTGCAGCAGCATCCATGTTCTCAGCAACTACTTCTTCTTCTGGAGCTGGAAGATCCTTATCTTTAGCATTTGCAGCTTTTATCTCAGCTTTTTTCTTTTTATTCTCTTGCCTTTGGAAATACAGAAATGTCTTTGGAATGTATTTGGAAGGCATTCTACTTGGGTTATCTTTTCTTACTAGATTAGCTTTGAAAACCCTGTCTCTCTTTGTATTTCTTTCTAAAAGCTTTATATACCCTTCAGATGGATAGAGCTTATCAATGTCTTTTCCAATTTGGCCATGGCTTAGCCAGCATTCAAAATGATCTTTTTAGAGTCATCACTCCAATACTCATAATCTGGATCTCTGTGTTGTACCTCCCTTTGCTTGGCCATGAATTCCTCAGCCAGAAGTACTTTCTCCCTTTCCCTTCTCTTTTTCAGACTCTTATCTTGGGCAATTGCCTCTAGATGTGGGAAATCCCAATCTTCTGCCCTATTTACATCTAAGATAGGAAGATTCAAAGCTAGCCTTGTACCTTGTAGAACTTTCAGGGTAAGGTCAGAATTTATGATAGCATTTGTGTCCTCCCCCTTTCTGGCTTCTTCATATATTTGTTGATGGAGGTCTTGCTTAGCTGTTGTTATTGTGCTAGAGAGGGTTTGGAACACATTCTCAAAATCTGCTTGAAGTGTACCTTTAAGGTTGACTACCTCTTCATTCAGTTGGGTGGCAGTGACTGTTGCAGCAAGGGATTGGGCAATATTAGCAATATCTGCTTGCAGCTCTTCCTTGTTCCTATCAGCTTCTTCATTCAACTGCATGGCAATGGAGTATACATAATCTTGGAGATGATTGGTTGAATTTTCTATCACCTCATTTGTCCTACTGACATACCTTTTGACATTTGTTATGTCCTATTCAGATAGCTGGAGGTGTTTGTCCATAGATCTGAGGATTGTGTTCTGAGAGATCACAGTCTTCTCTGCTAGATCAAACAATTTGGTCATCTGTTTGTTCAGCATTCCAGTGTTCTCCTTGATTTCCTGGACCTTAGTCATGACTGCAGTCTTCACATTCATGATGGACTTATCAATATAGTCTTTGACTGTTGTAACTGATTTGTCAACATAAGTCTTCATAGAGTTGAGGTGATTTTCCAGCATTATGTGAATGGCATTCAGAATATTCTCATTTGAAGAGGTGGAAGTGGAGGCTTGCTGAGCAATGATCATTGGGGCTTGAGGCCTTGGTGGACTTGGAGGAGGTACTATGTTAAGTATTATCTGCACTGCGGGTTCAGGCAGTACTACAGCTGGAGGATCCACCATCTCAGCAAATGATGATATATCATCAATGTGATCAGGGTGGACTTGATCATCATCCATCTCATCTTCATTACCATTATCTTGATTATCATCCAGATTATCATTATCATCATTATCTTGCTCCTCCCCCTCAGAGAGAGCATCCTTGTCAGATGAGTCCAGGAAGGCTGGGACAATTAGTTGGAGTTAGAGTGAAATACTTAGAAATTCTAAAGATAAGATTGTTACGTTTATCAAGAACTTCATCTTTCTCAGTAGTTGGCTCTTTCTGCTTCTCCCCCTCAGATAGGGCACTAGATTTTCCTGGTGAAGGGAAGGACCAGAGAGCTGGTTCATTATCAGGATTGAGACTAATTCTTTCTTCAAGATTGAAGATAAATTTGTCAATCTGACCTTATAAATCCTGAGGTGATTGTCTTTTGTCATCATCAGCATCATTGATGTTTGTAATATCAAAGGGGGTTGGTTCTTGTTGATGCTCCCCCTCAGTTGGATCACTCATTTGTCCTTGAGGAGCTATGGTCCACATTATTCAAATGTCAGAATTGACTACCTAATTGATTGGTTATGATTTATTAATTTAATGAGTAGTTTGAAGTTTGAAAGATTAGTTACCAGGAGTTATGTTTTTGTCCAGCTCCTGTGGATGGAGAATGTCAATTGGTTTGTCATCCTGTGGAGCATTCTTGTCAAGATTGCTATGTGATCCAGTGTCAGCACCAGCATCATCATCTTTATCTGAGGTGTCAGACTCAGAGCATGGCATAATCAGCCTAGGTTTCTTAGAGGATTTGGGAGTAATTTTCTCTTTTCCTTTAGTCTCAGTTGGCTGACTAATAGTAAGTACCCTGGTAAATCTTTCTAATGTCCTAAGTCCATTCTCTTGGGATAGTGAAGGTTTACTCCTTTGGAGTTATTGAACTTGTCAGGGTGGGTTTGGAGTAGGTATAGGGAAAGAATTCTGCCCTTGTTGGGTGCCTGCAGACATTCTTATTCTTTGAAATAGGACTTGTCCCCAAGAGGTTTTTCTTTTCAATATAATCCTTTTCATGAGGTCAAACATGTATTGTTATATTTTGTCATGAGACCCTGGATTGCAGAGAATAGCTTATCCCACAATATCTGATAACAGTTTTCCCTTTTGGTTGAAGAATTTTCTTTTCAATGATCCAGTTTTGGTATCATTGTACTCTGTCCATTTCAGAGCTTTCTTCTTGTCTTTCTCAGAGATTTCATCCTCCTCACTGGGACTGCAGGATGGGAGATGTAGACCTTTTTGTAGTTTTGTGGGGGGTTATCTTTATTCTATCTTCTCCTATATTTGACTTGAGGCATGACTTGGTAGTGGATAACTTAGCATGACCAAACCATTCCAGAACCCCAGTTCTGAGAATGATACAAGGTTCAGAAAGGAGAAATTCTAGGCCTTGGTCTGCAAGAAGTTGAATCACTCCCTTGATATCTTCTGGAGCATGAGCAAACCCATCCCTGACTATCTCATAGCCTTCAAGAAGATCTTTAGAGCTTTTGGGAGCCATTGCTGTGGTAGTAGAATACGCTGGGATGGAAGAGAAGGTGATTCATCTCGGTGGCTAGGAAAGAACGGTCGTGTACCTTTCACTAATTAAGATTGACTATTTATAGAACCTAATTTTGTTTCATAATTTGCCCTTATAATTAGAATTATGTGACCTTATAATTTAGAGGGGAATTAGGTTGATTAGGGTGCAATTTAGACTAATTTTAAAGATACCATCCGGTCTCAGCGGAACCGCTGAGACGACTACCTTGACCACTGGGACAGGGCATAGTCAACCGCTGGGATAGTTCTAGCAGTCTCAGCGGTTCAGCTGAGAAGTTTCCCAGCTGTCTCAGCGGTTCAGCTGAAACAGGCATTTTGTTTTAGCTGAGATAACTACCTAAGCATGAGACCTATTATGATTTGCTTGTGTGATATCCTAGCCATGTCACTAGGTTTGTTGATGAGACAAAATTATGAATCATAAACACAGTACTTTAAATGCATAATTGTGACAATAGCATAGCATCATAGATGATTGAGATAAGAAAATGTTTGGCATTAATTCTACTCTTAACATTCCTAGTTCAATCTTGAAAGCATTAAATTTGACCTCATCCAATGGCTTTGTAAAGATATCAGCAACTTGATTGTCAGTGGGGACAAATTCAAGGCAGATGTCTTTACATTCAACATGTTCTCTTATGAAATGATATCTTATCTCCTTGTGCTTAGCCCTGCTATGTGAGACAGAATTCTTAGCAATAGAGATAGCACTGGATGAGTCACAATAACAGGGAGACTCACTTACATTGAGGTTGTAGTCCTCTAACTGGTGTTTAATCCATAATAGTTGTGCACAACAACTTCCTGCAGTAATGTATTCAGACTCAGCATTGGATATTGCCACACTTGTCTGCTTTTTGTTGCTCCAAGATATCAACCTTCTTCCTAGGAATTGACAAGTGCCACTTGTGCTTTTCCTATCTTCTTTGCAGCCTACAAAATCTGCATCTGAAAATCCAGTTAGTTCAAAATCATTGTTCTTAGGGTACCAAAGGCCAAGATGTAGGTTGCCTTTAAGGTATCTCAAAATCCTCTTTGCAGCTGAGTAGTGAGATTCCTTAGGACATGCCTGGTACCTAGCACACACACATGTAGCATACATAATATCTGGTCTACTGGCAGTTAAATATAATATGGATCCAACGATGCACATGTACATGGATTCATCAAAGGCCTTGCCCTACTCATCCTTGTCCAGAGAAATGTTGGACGCCATGGGAGTTTTCATGGTAGAAGCTGATTCCATCCCAAACTTGTTGATAAGCTCCCTAGTGTACTTGGTCTGAGAGATGAATATACCCCCATCAGACTGTTTCACTTGGAGGCCTAAAAAGTACTTGAGCTCTCCCATACTGCTCATCTCAAACTCCCCCTGCATTAGGTTGGCAAACCTTTTGCAGAGGTTGTCATCAGTAGACCCAAATATTATGTCATCAACATATATTTGGACTAGAAGACACTTGCCCCTTATTTCCCTAAGAAACAATGTACTATCTATCTTTCCCCTCAAGAACTTGTTCTTGATGAGAAAGCTAGACAATGTCTCATACCAAGCCCTGGGGGCTTGCTTTAAACCATAAAGAGCTTTCCTAAGTAAATATACATGATTAGAGAGGGTTGGATGCACAAAACCTGATGGTTGTTCAACATATACCTCTTCCTTTAAGTCACCATTAAGGAAGGCTGATTTGACATCCATTTGATACACTTTAAACCCCTTGTGGGCAGTATAGGTAAGGAATAGCCTAATTGCTTCTAACCTTGCAATAGGGGTAAAGGTTTGATCAAAGTCTATCCCTTCTTCCTGTTTATGGACCTTGGCTACCAACCTTGCCTTGTTCTTTATGATTGTGTCATTTTCATCTAACTTGTTCCTGTAAATCCATTTGGTGCCAATAATATTGTGTCCTTGAGGTTTTGGCACCAACTTCCATACCTTGCATCTCTTGAATTGTAGAAGTTCTTCTTGCATTGCTTTAATCCAAAAGGTGTCTTGGTTAGCTTCTTCAAACTTCTTGGGCTCCATTTGTGAAAAGAAGCTCAAGAATAGGGCCTCATTATGAGCACTACTTCTGGTCAGTACACCTTGGTTCTGGTCTCCAATAATTTGTTCTCTTGGATGATCTCTTAGGTGCCTTACAGCTGGAGGCAATCTGTCCCCAGCTTGCTGTAACATTTTTACTAGTTCAGCACTGTCTTCAGCACCTTGGACCTCTTCCTCTTCAGGGATTGCTGCATCTATATATGCCTTGCTACTGATGGGTGTGTCTTGCACAAACATCTTTTCCATGTCCTTCTCATTTCCTGTCAAAATAGAAGTGCTAGACTAGCCCTTATAGATTAGGCTGGTCTCATCAAATACTACATGCATAGACTCCTCTACAACATGAGTTTTCTTGTTATACACTCTATATGCTCTACTATGTGAGCTATAGCCAACAACAACCACCACATTACATTTCTCTGCAAACTTTGTTAATTGAGATTTTTCATTGTTTGAAATGTAGCATTTGGAGCCAAAGATTCTAAAATATGAAATTGTAGGTTGTTTGCCTTTCAGAATCTCATAGGGGGTTATTCCCTGAACCTTATTGATGGAAGCTCTATTGAGAACATAACATGCAGTATTGACTGCCTCAGCCCAGAAGTATTCTAGGAGTGAGGAGTAACTAAGCAATGTTCTCCCAGCTTCTATCAAGCTCCTATTCCTCCTCTCAGCCACACAATTTTGTTGTGGAGTCCTTGGGGAGGAGAATTCTTGGGTGATACCAAGTTCTTGACAAAATCTTATCATGGCTTCAGATTGAAATTTTGTGCCATGGTCAGTCCTAGTCCTGGCCACAGCACATTGTAAATCATTCTGAATTGCTTTGACATGATTTATAAAGACATTCAAGGTATCTGACTTCTTCTTAAGGAAGAATACCCATGTATATTTTGAGTGATCATCAACAATCACCAAAGTATACAACTTCCCACCTAGGCTCTAAATTGGCAAAGGACCAAACAAGTCCATATGCAATAGATATAGACATCTTTTAGTGTCTTTGGAGCCAATACTTTTAAAGGTGGTCCTTGTTTGCTTGCCCATTTGGCAAGCATAACAAGAACCACTTTTAATGCATTTTAAATTTGGACTATTTTTAACAAGGTTTTTAGAGAATAATCTATACATTGTCTTGTAGTTAATGTGAGCAAGTCTCTTGTGCCATTGAACACAAAGAGACTCATTTTCATTATCCATAAGACACATAGATGAAATAGAATTACTGCATATAAAATCTAAGCAATAAACATTCCCACTTCTAGTGCCTGAGAGAATGGTCTCTAAGTCATTAGACTTTTTGATCAAGCACTTGTCATTGTGGAATTCAATGGCATAGCCTAAGTCACATAGTTGACTTATGCTTACTAGGTTGTGTTGCAACCCTTCAACATAAGCTACCCTTGTGAATGTAACTATGCCATTGGAGATCATACCATATCCTTTGGTGATTCCCTTTTCAGATCCACCAAAGATAACTTTAGGTCCATTCTTCACAGCTTTGTAGTCCTGTAGAAGATTTCTGGTTCCTGTCATGTGCCTTGAGCACCCACTGTCCAAGTACCATATTTGGTTGAGACTGGTACTTGAACTATCCTGCAAGAAGGAGTTTAGTTGCCCTTAGGATCCCAAATAGCTTTGGGTCCTAGGTCCTTGTTAGCATGATGAAATAGCCTCACACTAGCTGCACCCTTTGCAGGAAGACTCTTCTTTGCACATAGCACATTGGAAATGTGCCAACAGTCTATGGAAAAGTGTCTCACTTTACCACAGCACCAACATTCATGAATATTTTATCTCTTCTTTTGAACATTTCTTGAGGGGAGTACAACATTGTACTTATGTTCAGGAGGGGAGACAACAACATTTTTCATGTTCCTTTCAGCAATGATCTGGCTGAAAGTTAACCTCAGTACAGTTTTGGTGCACTTTGTCTTAATGACATCAGCTTGCCTTAGATTGGGGGCCAGGCATGATTGGATGGCATTAGACACTGAGCAATATGACCTGTATACAGGTTTGACAGCAGCCATGTTCTTTGCTGGACAAAACTTGGAAGAGCTGGCATCCATGCTCTTGAATGATGGGGCTGAAGTACCAAATACAAATGATTCTGGTTGGTCCATTTGAATTTCCTCATGGGGAGACTTCATAGCACTCAAGCTCATGCCCTTTATTCCACTATGGGAAGGAGCATTTTCCTTCCTATAGGAGCTTCCATTCTTCCAGTGACCATACATGCGTTCATGGTCATACCTGTTGGAGGGAAGTAACACCTTTTGAAAGGTGGTTTGAGGCTTAGCCTTACCCCTGCTCTTTTCTCCACTCGTTCTCCTACTTCCATTTTTTTGAATTTTAGTCCTCTCCTATTGGTCTGAGAGGAGAAGGTGTCAATAATAGGGAGCATAGATTTGGGCTTGGAGAATTGAGCCACCAAACTCTTCTCTTTTAGAAGCTTCACCTCAAGGTCCTTGATGACCTTGTTCTTCTGGGATATGGTGCTCAAATAGACAATTGGAATCCCCTTCATATGGCTAATTTCTCTATACATTTGACCCATCTTGGTAGATGATTTAGTGCACTCTTATTTTTCCATCTTAAGGGAAGCAATCTCTTGGGCTTGCCTCTTGGCCAGCTTTTTGCTCTTTTTCAGAGCTTCCAAGAGAGCACCATATCTGTCAATCAATTGATTGACATCTTCCTCAGTTTCTGAATCACTTCCACCAATTGATGAAGGTGCTCCAGAGTATGGGCCTATCTCATAATCAGAAGAGGAGATGGAGTGAATTAATACCTGTTCATTTTCAGAGATGTTCTGATTGTCCTCCTCATCAGTGATGGCCATGAGGCCTAGCCGAACATTGTCCTCTTCATCCTCCTCTAAATCACTATCTGAATGTGATAGAGGGGCCCTGATTCCAATTTTGGCAGCAAGATAATCAACTTCCTTTTCTGCCGCAAACAGCCCAATATAGGCTTCTTCTTCAGCATCTGAATCTGAGGATGAGGATTCAGACTCACTCCAGCTTTTTCCTTTCTTTTCAAGGAAGGATTTTCACCCTTCCTATCCTTTTGGTGGTGATGCTTCTTATCACCCTTTTCCTTCCTTTTGACTGGACAGTCAGCTATGGCATGTCCAGGCTTACTACAGCAATAGCACGTGATGTTATTTGAAATATGTTTACCAGATTTAGAATCATACTTGCAACCCTTTGGGTGCTGCCTTTCAGATTTGTTGTGGTCTTTCTTGGAGTGTGAGGAGGAGGAGGGCTTGTTCTTCCACTGCTTTCTCCTCATCATGTTCTTGAACTACCTTGAGAAGGCAGCAAACTCTTCATCAGAGGAAGAGCTGTCTGAAGTGATGTTCTCATACTTATCGGATTCAGCACTCCTTCTTGGAGGAGACACCATCCTGCCCTTGCTTTTCTTGGAGATGTCAGCCTTGAGAGCCACAGATCTCTCCCTTGCATGAGCCCTTGTTGAGGTGTCCTCTTCCTTTCTTGCAGATAACTGTATCTCATAGGAGAGCAGCTTCCCAAATAATGTATGAGTAGGTGTTTCACCAAGCCTAGACACTTCCCTAATGGCACATATTTTTGTGTCCCAGTCTCTAGTTAGAGATCTTAGGAACTTGTCATTCAGCTCATAGCCAGTGAACACTCTTTCATAGGTTATTAGTTCATTTACTATCCTAAAGAACCTTTCATAGAACATGGAAATGCTCTCCTGGCTCAGCTGCCTGAAGGCTTCATATTCTTGATTGAGGAGTGATTTTCTATCATCCCTCACCTCAGTTGTTCCTTCCATATATACTACTAATGTATCCCACATTTCCTTGGCAGTTGTGCAGTGTACCAAGTTCAGAAATGTAGAGTCATCAATTGCCTTAACAATTATGTTTTGTGCTCTTTTATCCATAGTGAACAGTGCAAGTTCATCCTTGGTCAAGTTATTGAAGGCCTTGGACACTCTCCTTGTTGGATCTATGGTGGAGGCAGTTTGAAAGGTGAAAGGCCCTTGCTTTACTGTGATGTAAATCCTTGGGTCAGATGCTTCCATAAACAATCTAACCCTTTGCTTCCATATGCCAAAGTTTTCTTTGTTGCATATGGGAACCTTCATGGATCCCATCTCCTTCTACAATCCAGTGGAGGCCATTGGATTGAGATAAGACTATTCCTTTATAGGATCTGGTCAGACAGTTATGTCCTTCTTGACCAACCTCGCCCTGATACCACTTGATAGGTTGTTTAGGATGTAGTCTTAGTCACATAGAGGGGGGGGGGGGGGTGAATAGGTTTCTTTTATTTTAGGCTAGCTGTTTTCTGATTTTAGGTTAGTAAAGTATCAAGCATAGAAAACACACAAAGATTTATAAAGGTTCCACAAGACAGGGTGTCTTGAGTAGTCCTCTTTCCCCCTTTACCTTTCTAACAATGAGTTAGACAAGGCCAACACCTCCAAACTTAGCTCCAAGAGTACAACACGGATCCCTCAGGATCTCTCAGGTTTTCTAAAACCCTACCTCAGGCTCAACAGCCCTACCTCAGGCTCAACAGCCCTACCTCAGGCTCAACAGCCCTGCCTCAGATCAGCCAATGATCCTACACTCAAGCTGAACACACAGCTCTACTTCTCAGGCTAGACAGCCCTAAACACTCAGGCAAAGATGCCCTACAACTCAGAACTATTAAGTTCCTACAGAACAACAATGTAATAACAAAAGAAGATGGAATACACTTTATCTTCTATTGTTGGGCAACTGCAGTAGCAGCCTTGAATCTGGATGAGTCCAAAGTCCTCAGCCTTGATTCTTCTGATTCTATTCTTCAGAGAAGGAGTGAGGATCAACTTGCTCTATCTTGATTTGATCAATAGGAGCAATCTATTCTCTTCTTGCAGCTTCAGGAAATAGGAAGTGAAAGCTTCTTGGCTGTTGTCAATGGAACAGTAATGTTCTTTCTTTAGAGTGTGTGAGAGAGAGAGAGCTTTTACAAAGCCCTAATTGATTCTTTTATTCTACCCCTGCCTTTCAATGGCTACTATATGTCCTCCTGACACAGCATGGGAGTGATTGGAACATCCCTTCTTGCTTTACAGGTGTTGCACCAAAAGTAAAGCCCGTTAGTTCTTTGATGCAGGCTACGATCTCCGACACGATCGCTACGAACAAACACGCATTCCCTCTCAACGCTCCAAAATTTTACGTTCGCACAAAAATACTCGCAATGTACACGCAACGCAATAATTATCAATTAGATGCCAATGTATGGGTAGCCACGCCGTTAGAGGTTGAATAGATGGCTATAGGCCAATATTCTTCCCGACTAAAGGGACCCACCCGGTCCAAACGAGCTTTAGTTGTACCAAAAGAGATCTACCAAAATTTACGATTCAAAAAGGGTAGATCTCTCCCAACAAAAATTCAAGGTTCGCCAATCCTCTTCGAAAATTAAAAGAAATAAGAAGATCGCACAAATCAATCGAAGAAAACCACGATCATCCAAGTGATTCGAAGACCATGCCAAAATTTATCACCACAAGAAATTAACAAGAGGTAAAATCTCACGAGTAGAAATTTTGTTACCCCGCTTGAGATAGGATTATCCTCAAGCATGCACTCGCCCGAATCGTTCTTCAACGGATCCACCGGAGCCGCATCGAATGGAGAGAAACTCGCTCGCCTTGATTGCTTCACGCCGGATCTTTGTTCCACGAGATCACCACAATGTCTCTCCTTGGCCAAAATTCCTAAGTAGGAATAGAAAGAGAGGAAGGGGCGGCTAAGAGGAGGCCAAACCTTTGGAGAGAAGAATGGAGGGAAGGAGAGGAGGGAGAGGGGCGGCCAAGAGTGGGAGGAGGAGGGTGGCCGAAATTTCAAGAGGGGAGAGAGGGAATTCGGCTAGAGAGAGGGAGGAGACTTTAGGGTTTCAAATTCTTATCATTCAATAATAAAATATAATACAAGATGGCCATTTATAGGCTAGCCAACAAACATGGCTAAACGCAGTCTGAAATTAAAATAAAACATGAGCATTGCTAAACGCGGTCCAAAATTAAAATAAACATGGACATAAACAAGTCCAAAAATAAAAGACAAAGCTAGATAAAATTTTAATTAATAATTATAATAAAATAATTATAATTATTAATTATTAATCTTGCGCCGCGGACGAAGGTTGTAACGGCGATGGCATTCGTCATGATGGTGCGACGATGGCGTTCTTCAAATTGGTTGTCGTGTTGATGGCGTGCACCATGATTGTTGTTGCGGCATCGTCCATCTGAGTCTTCAAATGTAGTGTTGCGGCAGCGATTAAAATAATGCGTCGAGTCAGCGTCGTCAAGGAACTGGTCACGAACATATGGCGGGGCGTCGTCGCCATCAATCCTCCCCCACTAAAAATCACTCATCACTGATGAGTGGGACATCAAGAAACACCTGTCAGACAAAGCAAAGGTTTGTGGAACCCTTGGAAATGCGTTAGGCAAATAAGGAGAAAAAGTTTCATCATCAACATTAGACGTACCTCCAGTAGGAACCGAAGAAGAGAGTTGTAAGACCCCCCCTCCCGGAACACACGACACGGCCGAGGGGAGTCTTATGCCCAAGACAACCGCCTTGCGGGAGCGCCAGCACACGAGCTAGCCTGCCCCACAAGACGCCTATCCTGTCGGCCAAACCAACTGAACAGCACCAACCCATCAATAATGTAAAAGCAAGAAGCCATATAAAGATATTCACATAAGTAAGAGTCCAAATAAGTACAAAAGACAAGAAGCTCTGAGAGCTCCTACAAAAGTATCAGAGTATCAGAGTATCAAGCTAAATGCCACAAGGGCTACATCTCAAAATGTGCTCACATCTGTCACCGACGGTAGCGAAGGTATCGCAGTCACCGGCCATGTCGTCCTGACCTGACTATCCTCCTCCAGCACCGTGCGCTGCTGCCCCAGGGTGCGCTCCTAAAAAAAGGGGTGCAACAACCGTTAGTCATAAAGACTAAATGGCTTCACTTCCTCTCCCCCGACGACTCCAAGGCACCAGGCGGAAGGGAACGATGAGGAGCTGCAATATAAACAGTAATATAACAAGCAGGTGATATGATGAAGTTCGTAATCTAGCAGTTAACATATCAACAGTACAACAAGAAGGCAGGTAACAATAAGAGGTAACTACATGTATGTAAAAGCACATCTATACTAGCAGTGTATCAGTACAGAAGTAAGCAATGTCACAACCCGCATTTTTCCCAGAATATTTTACGATATCAGAGTAAGGGAAAAATACGCTTCGTGATGCCGCCTCCTGCAGGGGACAACTACAGACGCTCAAGCAAGCACTCTAAACGAACAACATGTAAGAAAATAGGTAATTTTAGATAAAAATAACTTTTGTCATTCACTTTTGATTCTGAGACCGTGTCCCGCGGTCATGCAGCCTACCTAGCCACCAATAGAAAATATACGTACGCAGCAGAAAAATAGATTCATTTATCTTATTAAAGCACGGAGACCAAGCTGGTCACCGAGGCTATCGCACATCTAGATTTACTATATATATCTATATAAGAAAATATTTAGTACGACTTTCAAAATAGATACTACATAATAATAAGAGACATGATGTGCAATTTTATCACAATAGTCACATAACTAGAAGTCTACACATTTCCCAAAGAATAAGGGTATCATATATCTCAAAATAAAACACAAGTTGTAGCATAAGACAAGTAAACTGGGAGGAAACCACGTGGGCGCCAACATCTGACACGAACCCGCAGGAAAGAGAGAAGACAATCCAAAAGAGAAGGCTTCAGCCAACAAAAGAAAACAGCATCCTCACCTACAAGGGAGGAAAGGCCTCGACAGGGGAACTGAAAGACCCCGCTCTAACTCCGGCGACAGCTAAAAACCTGAACCTGAGGCATTCATAAGAAAAGAACTCCTCAGCCCAAAGGGTGCAAGAAAACAGCATGATTATCAGTAAGAGCAGGCAAGGTAACAATTAGCATAAATCGGTCTGAAAGGAGTATATAAATACATATATATCTATATATACATATATATAACTATATATATAGACTTATATTAATATTTTAGTAGTAGAAGATTAAGAAAATCCCGCATAGAACTAGCCCGATAAGCAAGAGCACAATCTAAATTTAGCACACAGTGCAAAATGGACCAGTGGTGGGGGACCCAAACAATGTCACTATCCACTCACATAAAGGGGATATTACAGTGCAAAATGGACCACTGGTGGTGGACCCAAACAATGTCACTATCCACTCACATAAAGGGGACATTCACCCCAAATAAAAAAAAGACGTCGTGGTGGTGGTCTCATTGTCCTACCAACCACTATTAAAAAACTGTGATGGAGGACCTCATTGTTCCCTTTACCCATCCTTCCAGTTCAAACAAGTCCATCAATATCCACTGTGGAGGTGGCCTCATTGTCCAACCAACCCACAATCTTATATAATAGCAATAGAACAAAATCTCGAGACTAGCTGTTGAGCAAAAGTGACCACCAATTATATAACAGCAAATTCTAAAATGCATGGCCTACTATACGACATCCTAAAACTGAGAAAAGGTCATAAATGTATATAGTTTTTTTTCTGAAACTTTGTATGAGCATACAACAACCCACATGAAGATGACCTGAATCTTTTATGTAGCTTTTATAATAGCAATTGAACATACAGTAGCCCACATAAAGATGACCTGGAGTTATATAATAGCAGCCCCCCAAACTGCGATTATGAAGCAGCCCCCAACACCAATAGATCATAAATATATTGCAGCCCCCAAATGAAATACAATTAGATTATGTATATAGCAGCGCCCAAGATAAAATCCCGAAAGAACTATACATAGCAGCCCAAAATAATCCAAATAGAACTATATATAGCTGCCCCAACTGAAATTATATGTGTACAGCAGCCCCCAAAACTAGATTGATTATGTATATAGCAGCCCCCAACAATAGATCTTAATAAGCAGCCCCAAATAGATCTTAATAAGAAGCCCCCAAATAAATAATAGCCTCCCTTATTAGACAAAAACAAGAGCAGCCCCCCCCCCCCAAATAAATAATAGCAAACAGCAGCCACTATAGCAGCCCCTAACATAAGCAAACAGCAGCCACCCCCTAACAGAAAAAAAAACATCACAGCCCCCAATTTATCAAGGATAAGAGGCAGCCCACAACATAAACCCAAGTAGGAAGGATATATAAATATATAGCAGCCCCTAGCTGGGATTTTACAATCAGCCCCAATGTAATCCAAGCAAGATAAATGTAAAGCAGCCCCAAATTAACAAGGGTTTAACAAACCAGTCCTGACATAATTCCAACAAGGATGTTGCAAAGCAGCCCCAAAATAAAACCAACTCAAGGAGCAACCCCCAGGAAAAGAAAACAATACCGACAGCTCCAATAGCAGCTGCCCCCAACTGGAATCATATGCGCACAACAGCCCCCAAAAAGTCTAAATTGAATACGTATATAGCAGCCCCCAAAAATCACGATAGAGATAGATATATAGCAGTCCAAACAAAAATCTGGAATTGGCTAATCAAGTAGGGGTTTCTGCCATTTAAAAAAAATCCAGAAAACTTTGCTAACAAAATAAGAGGAAATCCACATATGAACCAAGAATTTTGCTAACAAAAAAACTAGAGGATCAAGCCCTAAAAGATCCAAAGATTTTGTCAACAAAAATTAGAAGTTCTGCACTTGAAGATCCAGGAACTACCAACAAAGAAAAGATCCAGCAAAAGAGATGGAGGGGGGAAGGAAAGGAAAAGTTTTCTTGCCTCCAAATGAACCGGAGAACCACTGGATCGCGACAAGCTCGCAGAAGACCTAGGCCCGGCGATGAAGACAAGCCCCGGCCACCTCCAAAACTCCTCTGACGACCCACGCCACTAACGCCTAGCTACTCCGGTGCAAACCCTAGCTCACCTCAAACTCCCCCTCGACGGAACCAGCGGCATCGGGGAAGGGAAGAAAAGAAAAAAAAATGCAGGACTCCTCATCTCCCCACCCATCGGAACCTTATATGCAAAAAAAACTTTTGTATGCACACAAATGTACACACACAAATATATATTTATAATTTTATATAATTTGTATGCACACACACAAATGTATATATATTATGTATATATATATACAAGCCTTGATATACCCTTATACATACATACACACATCATGTATATTTATAATTTTTTTATATAATCCTTTGAACAAATACGTATATATTTATATATATATGTATAACAATTATATTTCCATACCTACAAATAACCCTTCCCATAAGAATCTTCATAATTGAATATGTTTGCCTATACATGCATAAAACTTCATGCATACTCACTTATATATATATATATATATATATATATATATTGCAATTATAACTCGATTTAGAATTACTTGCTTGGACGACGACGATGGCGAAACGGTAACGCCCTCTCACAGTCACACTACGCAACGATAATTTCATATTTAAGACCTTATCATCTCGCATTCCCCGCTTAAAAGACTATAAGAAAACCTGGGGCGTTACAACCACCCCTCCTAACAAAAAGTTTCCACCCGAAACTTTGCAACAACAATTCCAAATAAAGGAAAGCACATAAGACGAAGGCTTACCGGAGAAAACTAGCCGAAAAGATGAGGATAAGACTCTTTCATCGCTGATTCCAGCTCCCAGGTGGCGCTTCGAACATCATGATTGCTCCACAGAACCTTTACCATATGAATCGTCTTTCTTCGCAAGACACGATCCTGCTTCTCCAAAATACCAACAGGCTGCTCCACATAGGATGTAAGATCCCCCCTCCCGGAACACAAAACACGGCAGAGGGGAGTCTTATGCCCAGGACAGCCACCTTGCGGAAGCGCTAGCACACGAGCTAGCATCCCCCACAAGACGCCTATCCTGCCGGCCAAACCAACTGAACAGCGCCAACTCATCAATAAAAGAAAGCATTAAAGCCATAGGTTCACAATAAGTAATAATGTCCAGAACAGTACAAAGAAAGGCAGAAAGCTACACAAGCTCCTGCAAAACATCAGAGTATAAAACTTGCCCCAAGGGCTACATCTCAAAACACTCGCTCGCCTCTGCCACTGACGGTAGAAAAGGTATCACGGTCTCCGGCCCTGTCATCCTGACCTAACTATCCTCCTCCAGCACCGTGCACTGCAGCGCTAAGGTACACTCCTAAAAAGAGGAACGTAGCAACCGTTAGTCATAAAGACTAACTGGCTTCACATCCACTCCCCCGGCGACTCCAAGGTACCGGGCGGAAGGAAAGGAAGACAAGCTGCAATATAAGCAATAATATACAAGCAGGTGACAGGAAGGGTTGTTCATAAGTATATAAGTAGCAGTAGTTATAAATGCGAGTACTGGTAACAGAAAGCATAAGTAGGGTATCATTAAGCAAGTACTAACATCAGGTATAAGTGTACATTTATGCTAGCAGTTAATATGTTGGTAAAGTAAGAAGCAAATCTAAGCTAGCATCATGACAACTAGCGGGGTATAGAAAACAATGTATAGTACTGAAGAAAGCAGTTCATATCGTACCTTAACTTATATGAATGCCCATACAAACTTATAAGTTAAGGTTTCCAAATTGGGACCCATCATATAAAAGAGCCCATACTAATTTATATGATGGACCCGATGTTGTGCAATGCTATGATAATGAATGATGAATGCGGTGCAATGATTATGATATGATGAACTCACCCATGCATTTTGCTATGTCGACATAAACCTTTAGTTCTCGCTTTTCGAGAGGTAGCTAACCACTCAGGCATCTCCCGTTGTGGCCAGACGTAGACAGTGGAACGAGCTCCCCCACTACTAGGTGGGTATGAACACTACCAGACCTAGGCCTATGTACGCCTTAATGCTAAGAACACACAGCAGAGCCCCCACGTACTACTCGACGCTAAGAACACACAGCGGAGCCTCCAAGGACACAGAAGGGGTCTTGGGTAGGTGAGCACCAAGAGTCCATCCCAACCGGTCTAGAGTCTAACTGTCGGCTTCTGACGGTGTCACGACTAGCAAGCCCATAGACCCTCCACAAGCAATCCTCCAACCAGGATCCATACACCACCAGGTGTAAGCCAAGCAACCCATGCACACCCGTGCTCATAAGAACCGAAGGACCCCCAAGCGGAGTCATATTACATTTCACAACTTGCACGCTTAGCCAAAGCTACCCAACCCGAGTTGTCACAACTCTCGTGCGGTGGTGTGCAATTATTATGGCCAATACTCTATACGACGTTGTAGGGCTACTTGTGTTACCAACATACTTTACGTTACCCACCTTTCATTTCTAGCTAACAATTTTGTTCTTCCAAGCCCAACTTGGTTATTCATTTCCAGTCTCTAACCGAGTTCCGCCGCATAATATTTACGACAACATTTTTAGTTAAGAACCCATATCAAATTGAGCCTAGCTCAAACTTCTACCATAGTTCCGCTAGCTTGTTATGGTCATTCTCACTAAACATTAGCCCGTCGCCATTCCCAATTATTATTCACAGAGCAAAGCGAGAATGAACTACGGTTGGCAAAATCACAACAAGTACCCTCCCACAACTCATGAAATTCAACAAGGGTCAGCACAATATCATCAAATTGATTTCTACCAATTATTAAGAGCGTCAGACAAGTATAATAAAAGATATCCCAAAGATTATCGCAATTCAAACTACAACGACGCTGATTTACAAAACTGAGATTCTGGGAGTTCTACTCCACCCCAAATTATGTGTCACCCCATTTTGGAAAGCTCTCACCAAGGGCTACAACATTCATGTTGAATCCTAAACCCAGATCCAAGTGGCTCCTACCTAAAATCTGCCCTGAAGTCCACTGTAGGAATCTGGACAGCAAAAATAGCATGCACTAAACCCAAACCAGCTTTCTGGACAGTCCACTCGACTGGACCTTTAGGGAGCTACAGGTCACTTCAGAAAATGAGTAACCTATCGTCGAAAATCTCTTTCTGAGGGCTACAACTTTCGTGTTGAGCCCGAAGTATAATTCCAATGGGATCAAGCCTAAAAATTGGCTTGAACTCAGTTGTGCACAATTTCACCCCCTATATACCAAGTGAAATGTTGTAAAATAAAACAGCCCTAAGCAAGGAGTTGTTATCAACTTTATAACATATTATACCATACAAGAAAAACCCATTTAATAGAGTATTATTTATCATCTTCCCCAAACATGAGTTGGGTCAATTCACCTTCTAAAAATCCCTAACTAAACATTTCCCTCACTCTCCCTCAACGACCATGGGTTTGCCCCAAATCAAATCCCATCTCTTTCTTTTGAAGAGAAGAAATGATCCCTAGAACCCCGCGGCGAGCGATGCCCTAATTTTGAGGTTCCGGCTTGGTCTTCGTAAGGAAACTCCATTAAAGCTCACACGAGAAGCTCTCTTGAGCCTTCATCTCTCCTATTGTGATCTAAGAGGCTAGCACCAACGGAGAGGGGATGAAGTCACCTGATTTTATGGCCATGGTTGGAGCTCATCTTGGTGGAAGCATGGTGGTGGTCGGCCAAGCTCCAAATGCCTCCAAGATTGCTCCTTCAAAGATTTCCCCCATCTAATTCCCTGAAGAGAGAGGAAGAAGATGAAGAAGAAGGAGAGGAAGAAGAAGAAGAAGAAGAAGAAGAAGAAGAAGAAAAGAGCCAGAGAAAATTAATGGCTCGGCCCTTCTTTTGGCTTAAGAGAGAAGAGAGCAAGCTTTGGAACTCCAAATATAGGTGTCGGCTTCTTATTGGATATTAATTCCACTGTGGTCTAAAAAAAATGAGCACTAAATAAGCATAAAAGCTTTATCGGGCGACGGGAAGAAAAGCCCAGAATTTGTCGACCACTGCAAGACAGAATATATATATATATAAATCGTCGAGCAGGAAGATTTCGTCGATCGACGAATTCAGGATTTTCGTCGATCATCGATCGGCTGAGAGAAAGAATATATATATATTTATATTGTCGAACGCAGAAATAAAATACTTCGTCGAACGAAAATCTCATTCGACGTTCGTCGAACGAAACTCTCCTTCGACGTTCGTCGAACGAAACTCTCCTTCGACGTTCGTCGAACGAAATCCCAGAATAATATACTCTTATTATTACAGCAATATTGCTTTTCAAGCCCAAATTTCCTACAACAATCTTGTTATTCCTTTCCCCTAATTAACCCAAATCTGAGCACGCACTGGAAAGCCCAAAACCGGGTAGTCAAACGTCTCCGAGGGGCCTAGCGCGAAATGGGATGTTACAAATCCAATAAACGAAGAAACAATTTCGTACCCGAAATTTAAGTTGAAGTTAGGGGGGTTTAAGTTTAGATCATAAAGTCATTGGTGTACTCATTAGCACATACTCCAGAAATTTCATAAATCAGGAGATTTATTTTAGCATGAAACCATGGGAGATTCACTAAACTTCAGCACATAATCAGATCATTACTAGCACGACCAAGGGTATTCACCAACTCCCCACATAACCAGAAAAACTGCTAGCATGGGTTAAAAATATATTTATCAATCTCCCCTCTTTATCCATAGCAGTCAATCAATAAGCCAAGCACAAAATAAATTATCCAAACTCCCCTCATCATAAACCTTGGCAGCTAGTAATAAGCCAACAAAATTAATTTATCAAACCTGGAAGGAGAAACCAAGCAGCACCAACCCTGAATCCCCAATAAAATAAAATCTCTAATACTAAAACCTGAAGGCAATGAGAAGATTATAATCTGGAAAGAAATTCTAGCATATAAATCAAGTAGCTGCTAGTATAAACCAAGGAAATTCCCTAAACTCCCAGCATAGTTAAAATAGCTGATAATCATGAAACCAAGGGAAGCCAAGATAGCTGCTAGCCATGAACCAAGAAAATACCAAATAGCTGCTAACACAAACAAGGAATTACCAAATAGCTGCTAACACAAACCAAGGAGGAGATTTCTGAGAATGATTAAGGTGTTATAAACAAAACTTCTGAAGTTTAACCCGCAACAGCTAGCATAAACAGCTGCTAAAATAAGAGAAAAATAATTGCCAACAAGCAAGGAAGTTCCAAAATAACAAATTTCCTGAAGCTTAACACAAACAGCCACTATAACAGCCACTATAAGGAGATTGCCATGAATAAATTTCCAGAATTTCCCAACAAAATCCAAATTTCTAATGTGTTCCATTTCCCATGTACATAAGCTTAACATCATATATGGCAGTGTATAGGAATAAAGATAAGAGTAGGAACTCGTGTATGATAGCAGCACCAACACAAGAAAAGGAAATACCTATATGTATATAGCAGCCCCCAAACAAATTCTACAAGGCAGCATATATATATTAAGAAAAGAGATCTGCCAGCATAACTCCCAGACAACATGTCGGATGAGGTCGATAAGCCAACAAGGCTTCTACAAGGGTTTAGTGTATATATGTATAATACTGAGTACAATCACTCGCCACTTGTTCACGCCTCACAAGGTTCAGCATACGTCTCGTGATTTCACATGACCCAAAAATTACTACACGTAATTATAATGCAATTGTATGAATCGTCAACTTAACAAATCACGAACAATGCCTTAGCACCACGGGCGCTACAATCTTGTATTCCTTTCTTAATTGGATGTTTGTAAACACACCTCTCCGATCAGAAATCGATACAGTTTCCACTTGACAAACCTTAAGGCGTCCCCCAAAATTTGTCATGCAGTCGTCAGATCAACCTTTGATCCTTGAGAGACTCTACAATGCTACATTACGGTTTACTTCTATGCATAGTCTTCGATTAGAGTGAAGACCTGCTCATCCTTAAGGTACTCACCTCTAGTACTCTGGGAGTGAACTCACCGCATACCAAAATTTGGTGTTCAATCATCCCCCTTGCTTAAGATGAACACATTCATCAAAATAATATATAACAGGACATTTAATCCAGGCTTATTTCAAACCAAATCCTATGAAATTTCTATGATATCACATAATCATCACCTCGTACTAATTCATGCAACAGCCACCAACCAAGTTCAGTATCTAGTTATGGCAAGGTAATTACAATGGTCAAACATCATGGACTTTACTGCTTTACTTGGAGTCCGTATAATAGTCAAGTCCTGCAATCCCCCCACAATACTTGCCATGACAGTATGCCCTTTCAATCCATCAACTACCAAAAATGATGTTACCAGTTCAAGGGTTTAACCTCAGGAAGCTTTTATGTTTCCATATAGTTTCCAAATCCCGCATGCGATCAACCGATAATGCTTATCAATTGGATCTGGTGATTTTATAAATCGCTATCGAGGCTCAAGGTAAGGTGAATCCAAGACTCTACCCCTCACACGAGTTTTAATCACGTCATTCCCTTTTAACAACACATGACCTCGTATTCAAGTGTTACTTTTAACTCGGGATTTACATTATTTCATTTAAGGGCTCCTAAACTGTGAACATAAACCTTATCCAATGGTTGGGTTTCGATACAGAGCCTTTAGAGGACTGCCTTGTCGAGGCAATACAATCTCACGTACACCTACCTGTACGTAGAGACATATTCATATCTTACTAAATAAGTAAATGCAACTTATCATCAATATTCCATTCACGTGTTCAATTCACGGCGTGTTTCAACACCCTTGATGCTAACACCCGTATTAAGAGGTTATCACCAATCTAATCATCCTCGTTCACATACTATTTAAATAACAGGATCTAAGGGAAAATGAAGTCGGTACGCAAATAGGCCAATAAACGAAGGGACAAGCCCCCGCGCGTTTTTGGACTAAATTTCTTCCACCGCCCATAAAGTACGTTCATCTCACATATGGGCACAACCTTAGGGGCATATCTTCCTCGACTTAGAGTTCTTACCTTATAGATCCCCGTATCGACGCACTTATATATCAGTCGGGATGTAGAATTTCAAATTTCACGGCGACGCCCAAGCTGCAACTCATTGCAATGAGAGCATGCACCAATAACATCCAATCACCTGGTACATTTACATATGTTTGAACTTAACATGAACTAAGGTGCAAGGCTCGGGATTATTTTCCCTTCGACACGAGTTATGCAGACTACTAAAAGTAGGGCATACTTCACGTATGATAAACAAAATCAAATCCACTACAAGCACCCTACCATCCCTGCCAACGATCATCTATGGCATGCATGTTTATTTATAAAAACTTTTCGGGTTTTATATCATCAATCAAGTCATATTAATCTTGTCGACTCCATCGCCGAACACTTATTAATTTCTCGATGCCAAGTAATTACAACACTAAGGGAACATTCACCACGAATATCCAAACTTAGGGTAGTTTATCATCATACCAGCAATGCGTGCACAAAGGTTCGTTAACTTCCCAGCTATAATGTTATTACAACATAACTGCAAATCCCCAAAGTGTTAATTTACTACTCTCCTCGTTACTTATCCTCATAAGCTTAGAACAATATCGAGAAAATTAACATCTTTAAAAATTCTTTCCTCTCTTGTAACGCTAATAAAATTTCTATCAACCCAAAATGAGCCTTTGCAGTCTGCCTTGCTTAAGGTGAACTAACTTCTCAGGGATCAAAACTTCCAATGTCAAAATTACAAAGATTTTAAATCCTCGAGGGACCCAAGACGGTACATAACTAGCCCAATAAATGAAGAGATAAGCCCCTGTATCTCTTCGACTGAGTTTCTTCTACCATCAGTATAACACATTCGTCTCAAAATGAGCCTTCTCTGAGTCCGAATTCTTATCATATCTTCTCCATATGAAACCTTCTACATAAATAGAAGTGAGAGATATCCACATACAGTATAAAATACATGCTTGGTGGCCTCTAACTAAGCTGATAACAGATTTTAGGCACCAATCTCATTGAAATTGCCCTAATTTTTGTGTAAGGTGATCATATTACCCCACCTCTGAGATAGAAATCTCAGGGTATGAGTCTCTAGCATCTACACTCACGTTAAACTCTTTCCTTAGTCACTTGAGGTTACTTTTTGCTTGGCCCAATCATCCCCAAGATCAGTATAAGGTTAGGGTATGTCACAACATATCCTGCTAAGTCAACCAAAAATGGTATCTAGTTAGGTTGGCATCAATCCTTATGCCACACCAACTCTAATGGGTGGAATGGGAATACCAATTACTGACTCGGAATGAGCCAGCATCAATACATAAAGGTACAAGTTTGGCTTAGGATGGCACTTCCTATAGGAAAAAGAGGACATACTTATTGTGAATTACACATGGGCACACCACCGCTTCCGCTGCATCAGTTTGTCCTCAAACTGATCTAGCTAGCAGGGGTAGCCTAGTGGTCTAATGGACTTCTTTATCTCAGGATCGTTGCAAGATGATACCATTTGTAAGATCCCCCCCTCCCGGAACACAAAACACGGTCGAGGGGAGTCTTATGCCCAGGATAGCCGCCTTGCGGAAGCGCCAGCACACGAGCTAGCATCCCTCACAAGACGCCTATCCTGCCGGCCAAACCAACTGAACAGCGCAAACCCATCAATAAAAGAAAGCATTAAAGCCATAGGTTCACAATAAGAAATAATGTCCAGAATAGTACAAAGAAAGGCAGAAAGCTGCACAAGCTCCTGCAAAACATCAGAGTATAAAACTTGCCCCAAGGGCTACATCTCAAAACACTCGCTCGCCTCTGCCACTAACGGTAGACAAGGTATCACGGTCTCCGGCCCTGTCATCCTGACCTAACTATCCTCCTCCAGCACTGTGCACTGCAGCTCTAAGGTACACTCCTAAAAAGAGGAACGTAGCAACCGTTAGTCTTAAAGACTAAGTGGCTTCACATCCACTCCCCCGGTGACTCCAAGGTACCGGGCGGAAGGAAAGGAAGACAAGCTGCAATATAAGCAATAATATACAAGCAGGTGAAAGGAAGGGTTGTTCATAAGTATATAAGTAGCAGTAGTTATAAATGCGAGTACTGGTAACAGAAAGCATAAGCAGGGTATCATTAAGCAAGTACTAACATCAGGTATAAGTGTACATTTATGCTAGCAGTTAATATGTTGGTAAAGTAAGAAGCAAATCTAAGCTAGCATCAAGACAAGTAGCGGGGTATAGAAAACAATGTATAGTACTGAAGTAAGCAGTTCATATTGTACCTTAACTTATATGAATGCCCATACAAACTTATAAGTTAAGGTTTCCAAATTGGGACCCATCATATAAAAGAGCCCATACTAATTTATGTGATGGACCCGATGTTGTGCAATGCTATGATAATGAATGATGAATGCGATGCAATGATTATGATATGATGAACTCACCTATGCATTTTGCTATGTCGACATAAACCTTTAGTTCTCGCTTTTCGAGAGGTAGCTAACCACTCAGACATCTCCCGTCGTGGCCAGACGTAGACAGTGGAACGAGCTCCTCCACTACTAGGTGGGTATGAACACTACCAGACCTAGGCCTATGTACGCCTCAACGCTAAGAACACACAGCGGAGCCCCTGCGTACTACTCGACGCTAAGAACACACAGCGGAGCCTCCAAGGACACAGAAGGGGTCTTGGGTAGGTGAGCACCAAGAGTCCATCCCAACCGGTCTAGAGTCTAACTGTCGGCTTCTGTCGGTGTCACGACTAGCAAGCCCGTAGACCCGACACAAGCAATCCTCCAACCAGGATCCATACACCACCAGGTGTAATCCAAGCAACCCATGCACACCCATGCTCATAAGCACCCAAGGACCCCCAAGCGGAGTCATATTACATTTCACAACTTGCACGCTTAGCCAAAGCTACCCAACCGGAGTTGTCACAACTCTCGTGCGGTGGTGTGCAATTATTATGGCCAACACTCTATACGACGTTGTAGGGCTACTTGTGTTTCCAACATACTTTACGTTACCCACCTTTCATTTCTAGCTAACAATTTTGTTCTTCCAAGCCCAACTTGGTTATTCATTTCCAGTCTCTAACCGAGTTCCTCCGCATAATATTTACGACAACATTTTTAGTTAAGAACCCATATCAAATCGAGCCTAGCCCAAACTTCTACCATAGTTCCGCTAGCTTGTTATGGTCATTCTCACTAAACATTAGCCCGTCGGCATTACCAATTATTATTCACAGAGCAAAGCGAGAATGAACTACGATTGGCAAAATCACAACAAGTACCCTCCCATAACTCATGAAATTCAACAAGCGTCAGCACAAAATCATCAAATTGATTTCTACCAATTATTAAGAGCGTCAGACAAGTATTATAAAAGATATTCCAAAGATTATCGCAATTCAAACTACAACGACGCTGATTTACAAAACTGAGATTCTGGGAGTTCTACTCCACCCCAAATTATGTGTCACCCCATTTTGGAAAGCTCTCACCAAGGGCTAAAACATTCATGTTGAGTCCTAAACCCAGATCCAAGTGGATCCTACCTAAAATCTGCCCTAAAGTCCACTGCAGGAATCTGGACAGCAAAAACAGCATGCACTAAACCCAAACCAGCTTTCTGGACAGTCCACTCGACTGGACCTTTAGGGAGCTACAGGTCACTTCAGAAAATGAGTAACATATCGTCGGAAAGCTCTTTCCGAGGGCTACAACTTTAGTGTTGAGCCCAAAGTCTAATTCCAATGGGATCAAGCCTAAAAATTGGCTTGACCTCAGCTGTGCACAATTTCACCCCCTATATACCAAGTGAAATGTTGTAAAATAAAACAGCCCTAAGCAAGGAGTTGTTATCAACTTTATAACATATTATACCATAAAAGAAAAACCCATTTAACAGAGTATTATTTATCATCTTCCCCAAACATGAGTTGGGTCAATTCACCTTCTAAAAATCCCTAACTAAACATTTCCCTCACTCTCCCTCAACGACCATGGGTTTGCCCCAAATCAAATCCCATCTCTTCCTTTTGAAGAGAAGAAATGATCCCTAGAACCTCGCGGCGAGCGATGCCCTAATTTTGAGATTCCGGCTTGGTCTTCCTAAGGAAACTCCATTAAAGCTCACACGAGAAGCTCTCTTGAGTCTTCATCTCTCCTATTGTGATCTAAGAGGCTAGCACCAAGGGAGAGGGGATGAAGTCACCTGATTTTATGGCCATGGTTGGAGCTCATCTTGGTGGAAGCATGGTGGTGGTCGGCCAAGCTCCAAATGCCTCCAAGATTGCTCCTTCAAAGATTTCCCCCATCTAATTCCCTGAAGAGAGAGGAAGAAGATGAAGAAGAAGGAGAGGAAGTAGATGAAGAAGAAGAAAAGAGCCAGAGAAAATTAATGGCTCGGCCCTTCTATTGGCTTAAGAGAGAAGAGAGCAAGCTTTGGAACTCCAAATATAGGTGTCAGCTTCTTAATGGATATTAATTCCACTGTGGTCTAAAAAAAAGCACTAAATAAGCATAAAAGCTTTATCGTGCGACGGGAAGAAAAGCCCAGAATTCGTCGACCACTGCAAGACAGAATATATATATATATATAAATCGTCGAACAGGAAGATTTCGTCGATCGACGAATTCAGGATTTTCGTCGATCGTCGATCGGCTGAGAGAAAGAATATATATATTTATATTGTCGAACGCAGAAATAAAATACTTCGTCGAACGAAACTCTCCTTCGACGTTCGTCGAACGAAACTCTCCTTCGACGTTCGTCGAACGAAACTCTCCTCCGACGTTCGTCAAACGAAACTCTCCTTCGACGTTCGTCGAACGAAATCCCAGAATAATATACTCTTATTATTACAGCAATATTGCTTTTCAAGCCCAAATTTCCTACAACAATCTTGTTATTCCTTTCCCCTAATTAACCCAAATCTGAGCACGCACTGGAATGCCCAAAACAGGGTAGTCAAACGTCTCCGAGGGGCCTAGCGCGAAATGGGATGTTACATAGGACATATTAGGCTGCAGTTTAGGTACAACATCCAGGACATGGCGATCGCTGAGGACGCACATCCGCAACTGGCTCACATGGAAAACGACATGCACACCCGGGAAAGAGGCAGGTAACAATAACCTGAAAGCAGAAACCCCGATGAGCTCGACGATCTCAAATGGGCCTACATACCTGGGGTCCATCTTATGGCTCTTCCCAAATCTTTTAACACCTGCCAACGGGGACAACTTTAGGAACACCATGTCCCCCACCGCAAATTCCAAATCACTCCTACGCCGATTGGCGTACTTCTCGTAGCGCTCCTGAGCCACCCGGAGCTTCTCACGGATCTGCATCACAGCAACGCTCATCTCTTCCAAAGCATCAGGACCCAAGACTGGCCTCTCGCCCATTTCAACCCAAAACAGGGGAGTCTGGCATCACCTCCAATACAGAGCCTCAAAAGGATCCATCTGGAAGCTCTCCTGATAACTATTATTGTACGCAAACTCCAAGGCGTTCATCCCAAACTCCTCCATGCTCCAAAATGTAACACCGGATCATATCCTCCACGATCTGATTTACCCTCTCCGTCTGCCCATTCGTCTGCGGGTGATAGGCTGTAGAATACCTGAGATCGGTGCCCAATGCCCCTTGCAGACTCTGCCAAAAATGGGAAGTGTATCTGGAATCACGGTATGACACTATGCTCGCGGGCACTCCATGCAGTCTAATGACCTCCTGCACATACAGAGACGCAATCTTCTCCATCGAATAACCAGTCTTGTACGGCACGAAATGAGCACACTTGGTCAACCTGTCCACGATGACCCACACCGCATCATGACCCCGAGGGGACCTCGGGAAACCAGTAATGAAGTCCATGGAGATGCTCTCCCACTTCCACAACGGGATATCCAACGGTGTCAACTTGCCCCCGGGTCTCCTATGATCCACCTTGACACACTGACAAGTGAAACACTGTGCTACGAACCTCGCAATATCGCCCTTCAAGCCTGGCCACCACACGATCTACTTCAAATCGCGATACATCTTCGTAGATCCAAGATGATAAGATAGGCTGGAGTCGTGAGCCTCCTCACAAATCTTCGCTCGAATCTCCTCCACAGCGGGTATACAAAGCCTGCCACGGTACCTCAGGGTACCCTCCACATCGATCGAGAAATCTGGCAACTCATCCCTCTCCTCTCTACCTCGGAGGTGCTGCAAATCCGGATCATCCTTCTGATGCAACTTCGCAAGAGTAATCCAGGAAGGTTATTCAACCTCCATACAAGATGATCCACCCCTGGACTTCACCGCGATACTCATCAAAAAGAACTCCTCAACTAGAGACTGCACGGAGAGTCCGAAGACAGCAGCCGACTTCCTGCTCAGGGCATCCGCCACAACATTTTCCTTGCCGGGGTGATAGAGGATCTCCACGTTATAATAGGCCACGTACTCCATCCACCGACACTGGCGCAGGTTCAGCTCTCGCTGAGAAAACACGTAAATTTGGCTCTTGTGATCTGAATAGATCTTGCACACCACCCCATACAAAAGATGCCTCCACAGCTTCAAGGAATAAATCACCGCAGCAAACTCTAAATCATGCGTTGGGTAGTTCCGCTCATGAACCTTTAGCTGCCTCGACCCATACGCAATGACCTTGCCCTCTTGCTTGAGGACGCACCCAAGGCCTATCTGTGACGCATCAACATACTGATGAGATAAATTCGCGCTGCGCAAAATTAAAATATTATCCACGTATAATTCGATAAGGCAAGTGTACCTATCGCTTTATAGTATAGGATTTAGAAAATCAAGTGTCGTATTTTTCCGGGCTTGTTGAGTACTTCTACTCACAAAGAAGAGCTATTATTTTATCGATCAAAAGTTGGGTTTGTTTTGGAAAAACGATTTGGAGAAAATTAACTACGAAGAAAGATTATGATTAAAAGGATTAGCACTTGGTCTTGAATCCCTTTGGAATAAAATTTAATTTTATAAAAGATGAAACCGCAAACTCTTATTGAAATATATTCGACCGTGGAGGTTCCCAAAATATGGTAGAGCCTCTCTCGAGAGAACTACCACCTAACCTTAGGTTGATCGATTAAGACCCCTCGGCCAGTCGAAACCCCCTAAGCTTGCTTTAAGCGGTGAACCCCACTATTGGATTTGACTCCAATCCGGAAGATTTGCGTCACCCTCTCTCGAGGAATGCATACAACTCTTTTTATCTTTGAGTGATCTCCTCGTTCGCATGGATCTCTCGATCACTGGCAAACGAATCTTAGATTGAAAGTCATATTCCGGACATATGAAATCAAAACGAAATAATTCAAAGATAAATCGAAGATAAACAATACGAGAGTTTGCTAATTAGAAAAATTCAAAACATATTTTATTTCATTCCAAAGTTCATCATGACCAAGTGCTAAAGGAAATTTAGCTACTCATCATGATGGAGGAAACACATATGATAAGAGAGAAATACATGATTTAAAAAAAACTAGAATACTTGAAATGAAATTGCAATAATAAAAGCTTTCAACTTGAAGAAAAACTAGCTAGAACAACGATAATAGTAGACTAAAGCTGTAAGTAAACTCTAAAATCGAACCCCTGAACTTCTGGAGATTGCTGCCTTTTATAGCTGAAAAATCGGGGAGTCACGCCCTTGGTCACGCCCGTGACCAAGGGCGTGTAAGATGCGTAATTGCTGTCATGAAAGCCCGGGACGTTGGGGAAGAGAAACCGGCAGAAATCAATTGCATGGCGGGTCACGGCCTCGGTCACGCCCGTGACAGAGGGCGTGTCTTGAACGGGTCAGGAAACGGCCGGAAACGCCGCGAACAGGAGCTAATCTGGCGGTTGCAGAAGAGTCACGGCCTTAATCACGCCCGTGACCAAGGGCGTGTAAGCTAGAAACGGCGGGAATTGATTGCTGGCTGAATTGAATGCATTCCGGGCGTGTCACGCCCGTGACACTTTAGGTCACGCCCTCTGTCACGCCCGTGACAGAGGGCGTGTAATTTTAATCTGACGTGGCGGCTGACTTTTCAACTGGAATGCGCGGGGGCTGGATCACGGCCGTGACAAAATGTCACGCCCTAGGTCACGCCCGTGACCGAGGGCGTGTACTTTGCGATTTTGGCCGAAATGCTCCAAATAATCTCCTGATTAGTCTTATGAGCTTTAAATTGCTATTGGCAGCCCAAATTATCTGAAATTATAAAAAAGAAGATAAATTAGTGATAAATTAACTAAAACTAAATTAAATTAAATTAATTATTAATAAAATATTATGTGAAAATAACAATAAATATAGCATTATCAAATACCCCCATACTTATTCGTTTGCTAGTCCCGAGCAAACAACTTTCCATAGGAGTAGAAAAATTTAAATATAAGAAAAGAATTTTGAACCTAAAGAGTAAAAATGCGAAGTCTTGCGCCTAAGCGTGTAGAAATTCTAGTAGAAAAAACCTATTCAGCATAAACATTAGCTTATAATTTTCAAAAGTGCGTTATAACATATTGTTATTACTTTCAAATTGAAAATCCGGTAAATCCTAAAATGATATTTAAGGAGCGGGTAGCGTGTTTACTAAGATCAATATTACACAAAATCAAAGTTTGGGATAGCCTCCAAAGAAATCCATCAATGACGATGGCCATAGGCTTGCCCTTTCACACTCTCGCCACGGCACTAGTTTAACTCATAAGCATGAATCAATAGGACTTAATTAGGTTGAAATGTGGCTTAGGTTCAAGGTGCGGATATCAAAAGATAAACGTGAAGGGTTAAGGCACACTTAAAACAAAAATAAGAGCTTTGCAAAAACTTGTATGCTAATTAATTTTTACACCCCAAATAATTTTGAAGTATAAAGGTAGGGGTCAAAAATGTACTCTGCAAAAAAATTTTCTCAATATTTTTTTTTCTCATTTTTTTTATTATTATTTTTATTTTTATTTATTTTTTCATTTTTTTCTTCTTTTGCAGCAAAATGATAGCAATATTAAAATCACCATTTTCCAAAATAAGAAACACAAGCTAGCAACAAATAAAGCTCTAAATTTCAAGCGTGCACCATAGGTAGGCCATTTGGCTTTGGTGAAAATGAGTGGGGCTTACAAAAGAAACGGTAAAAAGCACAAAATGGCTAGCAACGGTTAAGATTTTATGGCTTGGAATGCAAAGGCTCAAACGAATCAAGAGGTGGCCTAAATCATTTTCATGCTCATGAATCTAACTTATGCAAATGTCTTGAGAGTCGCTAGAGGCAAGTTCTAGACATCGAGAAAGAATACCCTTCCGTTCAAATTGGGTAATATTTCTCCAGTAAACTTCTACATACTCACTAAAAGTATTTTTGGATTCTACCGGTTGCAAATTAAAAGTAAAACAAAAATATTCTACGCAGTTTAGAAAAACATAAATCTAATTTTATGCTGAATAGTTAATTCGACATGAGATCCTACTAACGCGTGCGCGTAACTAGAACACTGCATGAGTCAACAATTTTACTCCAAAATTCAAAATCTAATGAAGTATATAAAATTTTCTACAACACTATGTAAAAGTAAATCTACTAAGAATTTTGCAAACAAGTAAATATAGAAATATTGATAAAACTATATATATATATATATATATATTTTTTGTAGATTTTTTAATTTTGTATTTTTTTTTTGCTTCTTTTTTTTTGTTATAAAAATTTTTAATTTTGTAATTTTGTAGATTTTTTTTTTTTTTTGATAAAAATTTTGGGTGTTGCTTTGCAATACAACCGTCGTGAAATACCCTCCCCCCCCCCCATACTGAAAAGAAAACAGTGTCCCCAATGTTTTAGAAATAAGTACGAGTAAAGAAAAGAAAACTTCCCTGATGAAGAGCAAATCAATACCCAAGCCATCCTGAAGAAAGACATAAAGCAAAACATTTTTTTTGATATTTTTAATATTTTGGTAGAAATAAAAGAGAAATAAAACAAATACAAAAGTGCAGGACAGAAAATAAAAGATACAGACGACCAAAAATAAAAATCTCAAACATCATCGTCGTCGTCCTCCTGCTGATAATAAGCACGCAGATCAGCAAATTCCCGCTGCAGATGCTCCATAGAGGAAGCATGGCGCTGCTCGAGGGTATCAAAACGTGCGTCAAAATGAGTGCGCATGGACAGCTACTCTGTCTGAATCTGATCCAAACGAGTGTGGATCCGCCCAAACTGCTGATCGAAACAAGTCGATGAGTCGAGCGCAGGGGGAAAATGCTGCTGTGGCGGCTGTGGAAACTGTGGAGCTGGAGCAACGCCACCGGAATCAGCTTCGAAATCAAGATCGATCGGGTCGCCACCCACTTCGCCAGGAACGGCCTCGTACTCGCGGCCACGCCTACGCATCAAACCAAGGGCTCGGAGGTTTTGGAAAGTGATAGGCGCAGGCGTTTGGAGTGGAGACATGGGAGGAAGTGCATCCCAGAGCCCCAAACGCTTGGCCAAAAATGTAACAAACGAGCCTCCATGTAGCGCACTAAGCCTCCGATTTTCGGCCTGATGCCGGAAAAACATCGCTAGCGCCGAACCAAGATTGAGGGGGACTCGTTCGTGCATGCTATATAAATATAACAGGTCCGCGCGGGTCACCACTCCATGGCTATCGCCGCGAGCGGAAAGTGTGAAAGTGAGGAGGTAGTGGAGATAGCGTAAGGCGGGGGAGAGGAGATGACTACCCTTGGATTTTTTAGGCGAATATGGATTGGGGTCGTTACTGATTTCCGCCCAAAATCCGGGAAGGTTATACTCACGAGGGAAATCAAGGGGGAGAGCGGTGTAGGCCTCCGTAAGAGTGAAGGCCTCGTCGCAGAAGCCCATGAGAACGTTGAACTGACGCAAAGGAAGAGTTTGTGAAAGCCCGCCCATTCGGAATTCAAGCACGTTGTCGGCCCCGGCCCAGTGGAAATCAAACGAAGAGAAAAACTCCACCGTCAGCTCGTAGTACGCCGGCTCCGAAATGGAGAAGAAAGGAGCCCACCCCGGAGTAGTGAGTAGATCTCGCACCGCGTTCGCCTGCCCGAGGGTGGTGAGAATGTTCCAATCGATGACGCGGAAAACTCCAAATTCTTTCCCACGGAGGCGGGTACTTCGGTCTTGATGAGTGGGATGGGAAAAATTGAGCATAGCCTCCGCATCAAAAGTTTCATCGGGGAGTGAAGAGGAGGATCCGCCAATGGCGTGATTGCGGCGGCGGCCGGCCATTTGGAAGGAAGAAATGAAGTAATCGGCCAAAGATGAGAGAAAAGAAGGGAGAGATGGTGGACAAGGTGTGGAGAAAAGAGAGGGGAAAGTGGCCTTTAAATAGGTGAAAATTTAGGTGTCACGCCCTCGGTCACGCCCGTGACCTAGGGCGTGTAAGAGGCGACACGTGATATCTGGCGTGAGGGAGGAATCCTATGCTTGACCGGTCAAAAAGTGGAATTTTGTCAAGTCACGCCCTCGGTCACGCCCGTGACCAAGGGCGTGTAACTGGCGAAATCAAAGAGAGCAGGGAATCCAATGCTCGCGAGGTGTCAGCGCTCAGGGTCACGCCCGTGACCATGGGCGTGACTTAACTGTCACGGGCGTGACAGTCAAAGAGAATCTTTGACCTGGTGCGGTGGAGGTGATGCGCCAGCGGGATGAGTCACGGCCGTGACCTTCAAATGTCACGGGCGTGACTCGAGTTGTCACGGGCGTGACATCCCAAACTTAGCCCGTGTGTGCCGGCTCAGGCCAAAATGTCCTTCCGTTGATGTCACGCCCGTGACCAAGGTTGGTCACGCCCGTGACTTTTACGGAAGACGGATTGGAGTGCAACTTGTCGAGAGATTCGCCAGGAAAACGAATCGTAATGCGCCACGCCCTGGTCACGGCCGTGACTGAGGCCGTGACTGAGAATTTTTGTTTTATTTTTTTTATATTTTTTGATTTGAAAAGAAAACAAAACAAAAACAAAATCAAGGTAATAAAATAAAAAGAGAAATACTTAAAAAGAAAGTACCGACTTGGAGAGCGGGTTTCAAGCGTATTTGCGAGTGACCGTTATCACGCAAATCTCCTCCAAACCTGTAAAAACCTCAAAATAGAATAATAACATTTTTTTTATTTGTTTTTTCCATTTTTATATGTTGTAATTTTTTTATTGTTTTTTTTTAAAAAACAAGAATAAAAATACTTAGAATTTTTTAAACGGAAGAAAAATAAAATAAGATAAAAACATGGGTTGCCTCCCAAGAGCGCTTTGGTTACGGTCGTTGAGCTCGACCATGGTGGCACGCCGATTTAGGTGTTCGGAAGGTGAATTTCCTCCCGGTGCTCATGAAAATTATCGCCGGTGAAAAATAATTTCAACCGGTGCCCATTCACTTTAAATTCACCTTTTTCAGGATGTGTTATTGAAACGGTCCCGTAGGGCCAAACCTCTTTGACGATAAAGGGGCCGGACCAACGGGACTTAAGTTTTCCCGGAAAAAGTCGTAAGCGCGAGTTATAGAGGAGAACTTGGTCTCCCGGTCGAAAAGTTTTAGGATTCCTAAGTTTCTTATCATGATAAAATTTAGTGCGCTCCTTGTATAATTTATTACTTTCATAAGCAAGGGAGCGCCATTCATCGAGCTCGTTAAGTTGGAACTTGCGGAGCTCGGAAGCAATATTGCTATCTAGATTAAGAAATTTAAGCGCCCAAAAGGCGCGATGCTCAAGTTCGACCGGTAAATGACATGCTTTCCCATAGACCAATCGATACGGCGTACAGCCGATAGCGGTCTTGTACGCGGTCCGATAGGCCCATAAAGCATCATCGAGTTTATGCGACCAATCTTTCCTATTGGTGGAAACCGTTTTTTCTAAAATTCGTTTTAATTCACGGTTAACCACTTCTACTTGGCCACTTGTTTGAGGGTGATATGGGGTGGCCATCCTATGTGTAACGCCATATTTAGATAAAACTTTAGTGAATTGGGCGTTACAAAAATGAGTTCCCCTATCGCTAATTATCGCCCGCGGTGCTCCAAATCGCGAAAAGAGTTTTTTGAGAAATTGGGTTACGACTCGGGCATCATTGGTGGGAAGGGCTTGCGCTTCCGCCCACCTAGACACGTAATCGACCGCTACCAAAATATATCGATTTCCAAAAGAAACTGGTAGCGGGCCGACAAAATCGATCCCCCATAAATCAAAAACCTCAATTTCTAAAATAGATTTTAAGGGCATTTCATCAAGACGGGAGATATTACCTGAGCGTTGGCATTGTTCACAACGACTTACATGTGCGTGAGCGTCTTTGAAGATGCTCGGCCAATAGAAGCCCGCTTCAAGTACCTTCCGTGCCGTCCGATTTGCTTTATAATGCCCGCCGGCGGGTCCCTCGTGGCAATGCTTTAAAATTTGAGCGCCCTCCTCATGAGATACACACCTCCGCACCACTTGGTCCGCACAAACTCGAAAAAGGAACGGATCCTCCCAAAAATAATTTTTCAAATCGGAAAAGAATTTCTTCTTTTCTTGATAGGAAAAATCTTTTGGGAGAAATCTCGCAACAAGGTAGTTTGCGAAATCGGCGAACCAAGGGGTGGGGAGATCTATTACCTTATGAATAACGAGGAGGCGTTCCTCAGGAAAAGTATCATTAATTTCTTCCTCTATGAGCTCCTCCGAATTGGGATTCTCCAACCGAGAAAGATGATCCGCCGCCAAATTTTCCGCTCCCCGTTTGTCCCGGATCTCCAAATCAAATTCTTGTAAAAGTAAGATCCACCTAATCAACCTTGGCTTGGCATCAGTTTTTGTTAGCAAATAACGTAAAGCCGAGTGATCAGTAAAAACAATTACTTTAGATAAAGTAAGATAAGAGCGAAATTTATCAAAAGCAAAAATCACGGCTAAAAGCTCTTTCTCGGTTGTTGTGTAATTCTCTTGTGCGTCGGTAAGTGTCTTGCTCGCATAATAAATAGGATGAAAATTTTTATTTATGCGTTGTCCTAGGACTGCACCAACGGCAAAACTACTAGCATCGCACATAATCTCAAAAGGAAGATCCCAATTGGGAGCTATCATAATAGGAGCGTTTATTAATTTTTCTTTAATAATAGAAAAAGAATGCAAACAATTTTCATCAAAAATAAACGGTGCATCTTTTTCTAATAAGTGAGTGAGGGGCTTGGTTATTTTAGAAAAGTCTTTTATAAACCGGCGATAGAAACCGGCATGCCCAAGAAAACTACGTACGGCCTTAACATTTGAAGGGGGAGGTAATTTTTCTATAGTTTCAATTTTAGCTTTATCTACCTCTATACCCTTACTAGAAATTTTGTGGCCTAAAACTAAACCTTCCCGTACCATAAAATGGCACTTCTCCCAATTTAACACTAAATTTGTCTCCTCACATCTTTGGAGAACGCGGGAAAGGTTAGTCAAACATAAATCAAATGAATCTCCGAAAACGGAGAAATCATCCATAAAAACTTCCATAATATCCTCCACTAGCTCGTCAAAAATTGCTAGCATACATCTTTGGAATGTAGCCGGCGCATTGCATAACCCAAATGGCATCCTACGATAGGCGAAGGTGCCAAACGGACAAGTGAAGGTTGTTTTCTCTTGGTCCTCGGGCGCAATTGGGATTTGAAAATACCCCGAGAGACCGTCAAGAAAACAATAAAACGAGTGTCCGGATAATCGTTCAAGGATTTGGTCGATGAACGGTAAAGGAAAATGATCCTTACGGGTCGCATCATTTAATTTGCGATAATCAATACAAACCCGCCATCCGGTAACGGTTCTAGTTGGGATTAATTCATTTTTTTCGTTTGGCACTACCGTTAACCCTCCTTTCTTTGGCACCACTTGGACCGGACTAACCCAAGAGCTATCCGAAATTGGATAGATGATGCCCGCATCTAATAATTTAATTACCTCCGCCTTAACCACCTCCTTCATATTAGGATTGAGGCGGCGTTGAGGTTGAATAGATTTACGTGAAGTTTCTTCTAATAAAATTTTATGCGTACAAAATGAGGGATTAATTCCTTTTAAATCCGTAATTTTCCACGCAATTGCGCGGCGATGAAGTTTTAAAACATTTAATAATTTTAATTTTTCTTCATCGGACAGAAACGCCGACACGATTACGGGAAGCTTAGAATCCTCCGCTAGAAATAAATATTCTAAATGATTAGGCAATTGTTTTAGTTCTACTACGGGAGGTTCCTCATAAGAAGTTTTTAATCGATCACTACTTAATTCTAAAATTTCAAAAATAGGTTCGTGAGTGATCGTGTCGTCAATAATTTCATGAGAAATAAGTTCGAGATTTTCAAATTCTTCATCATAGAAAGATGACGGTGAAATATATTCAGAAAATAAAATTGAGTCTTCATCAGGTGAAGCCTCCAAGAAAAAACAAGAGTCGTCATTTGAGAGCGTATTTTTCATAGAAGAATTTATAGTAAAGGTAACTTCCTCATCTCCGACTCTAAGGAGAAGTTTACCGTTACTAACATCAATTATGGCGCGCGAGGTGGCAAGAAAAGGGCGACCGAGAATGAGTGGTACCTCGGCGTCCTCATCTATGTCAAGGATGACAAAATCTACCGGAAAGATAAATTTATCAACCTTGACAAGCACATCCTCGATAATACCCATTGGGTATTTTATGGATCGATCCGCAAATTGGATGCTCATTCTCGTAGGATTAGGCTCTCCTAAACCCAATTTTTGGAAAAGAGAATAAGGCATCAAATTTATAGAGGCGCCTAGATCGGCCAACGCATGTTTTACTAAGAAATCGCCAAATAAACAAGGAATTGAGAAACTACCCGGATCGGTTAATTTCTTAGGTAATTTATTAAGTAAAACTGCCGAGCACTCCGCGTTCAATTGAACGGTAGAAATATCCTCAAGTTTCTTTTTATTAGACAAAAGCTCCTTGAGGTATTTAGCATACTTCGGCATTTGCGCGATAGCTTCGCAAAACGGTAGATTAATTTGAATTTGTTTAAACATATCTAAAAATTTACCGTAATGCTCATCATTTCGATCTTTTTTTAATTTAGACGGATAGGGAAGTGGTGGTTGAAATTCCTTAATTTTATTTTGCGTTGGAACTTGAGGAGAAGGAGAAGATGAAGAGATTGTTACCTCTGGTTCAACCAATTGTGAAGGGGTAGTTACCTCCTTCCCGCTTCGTAGCGTGATAGCCTTTGCTTGCTCCTTTGGGTTGGGCTCCGTATTGCCTGGAAGTGCTCCCTGCTGGCGATCGGAGAGCATCTTCGCGATTTTCCCAATTTGATTCTCCAAATTGCGAACAGATCCGGTAAGATTCCGGATATTGGCATCGTTATTTGCTGCATATTTGGTGAAAACCTCCTCAAGAGAGGGAGATTTTGGAGCTTGTGGTGGAGGAAAACCAGGTGGAATTGTGTTTGGGGGTTGTGCCGCATTCCCTGGATTACTCCAAGAGAAATTTGGGTGGTTACGGAAACCCGGGTGATATGTGTTACCATAATGAGTGTTACCCGAATTAAAGTTTGGCCGATTCGGATTACCCATGTAATCCACATGTTCGGCGATGGTGGAGGGGGATCCCTAGGTAGGTGTAGAAGAGGAAGCAGTCATCTCTTCTATTTTTCTATTTAAAAGCTCAACCTGGACAGATAAATTCGAAATTGCATCAACTTCATACAAACCGGCCGGTTTATTTGAGCGCGACCGAGGTGTACTCCATTGATACGTATTCATGGCCATACTCTCTAAAAGCTCTTGCGCTCCTGCCGGTGTTTTGTTATTCAAGGTACCACCGGCGGCGGCATCAATCATTTGACGCGTTTGAGAATTGAGGCCGTTATAAAATGTCTGAATTTGCAACCAATCGGGGATTGCATGATGGGGGCATCGGCGCAAATATTCCTTAAATCGCTCCCAAGTATCATAAAGTGTTTCCGTTTCAACTTGGGAGAAAGAAATGATATCCTTACGCAATTGAGCCGATTTAGCGGGCGGAAAATATTTCGTGAGAAATTGTTCCGTCATTTGGGCCCATGTGGTGATAGATCCTCTTGGAAGAGAACTGAGCCACTGCTTAGCTTTATTGCGCAAGGAGAAAGGAAAAAGCCGAAGCCTTATTGCGTCATCGGATACCCCGTTAATTTTGAAAGTATCGCATATTTCTAGAAAACTAAAAATATGCGCGTTGGGATCCTCATCTTGAAGCCCATCAAATTGTACATATTGTTGTACCATTTGAATGATGCACGGCTTTAATTCAAAATTATTGTTCGCTATAGCAGGTCGAACAATACTAGAAGTGGTATCCTCTAGATTAGGCCGGGCATAATAGGACATAGTCCGTTGCGCGACCTCATCCGGATTTGGATCACCCATATTAGAAGAGGTAGAAAAGGAGGGGGAAGAAAAAGAAGATGAAGAAGGAAGAGTATTCGGAAAGGAAGTGTCACCTACGGATTCCTCAATCGGATCTTGAGAACTTGGTCGTTGGAATCTTAAGCGTCGCCGAATGGTTTGCTCGATTTCCGGATCCAATTCAAGAAGATCGGACGGATTCCTTCGGGTCATACACCAAACAGAAAAACGTAGAAAAGAGAGAAGAAGAGAAAAAAAATGATAAAATTAATAGAACTAAGCTTTCAAAATATCAACAATTTTTCCCCGGCAACGGCGCCAAAAACTTGATGAGATAAATTCGCGCTGCGCAAAATTAAAATATTATCCACGTATAATTCGATAAGGCAAGTGTACCTATCGCTTTATAGTATAGGATTTAGAAAATCAAGTGTCGTATTTTTCCGGGCTTGTTGAGTACTTCTACTCACAAAGAAGAGCTATTATTTTATCGATCAAAAGTTGGGTTTGTTTTGGAAAAACGATTTGGAGAAAATTAACTACGAAGAAAGATTATGATTAAAAGGATTAGCACTTGGTCTTGAATCCCTTTGGAATAAAATTTAATTTTATAAAAGATGAAACCGCAAACTCTTATTGAAATATATTCGACCGTGGAGGTTCCCAAAATATGGTAGAGCCTCTCTCGAGAGAACTACCACCTAACCTTAGGTTGATCGATTAAGACCCCTCGGCCAGTCGAAACCCCCTAAGCTTGCTTTAAGCGGTGAACCCCACTATTGGATTTGACTCCAATCCGGAAGATTTGCGTCACCCTCTCTCGAGGAATGCATACAACTCTTTTTATCTTTGAGTGATCTCCTCGTTCGCATGGATCTCTCGATCACTGGCAAACGAATCTTAGATTGAAAGTCATATTCCGGACATATGAAATCAAAACGAAATAATTCAAAGATAAATCGAAGATAAACAATACGAGAGTTTGCTAATTAGAAAAATTCAAAACATATTTTATTTCATTCCAAAGTTCATCATGACCAAGTGCTAAAGGAAATTTAGCTACTCATCATGATGGAGGAAACACATATGATAAGAGAGAAATACATGATTTAAAAAAACTAGAATACTTGAAATGAAATTGCAATAATAAAAGCTTTCAACTTGAAGAAAAACTAGCTAGAACAACGATAATAGTAGACTAAAGCTGTAAGTAAACTCTAAAATCGAACCCCTGAACTTCTGGAGATTGCTGCCTTTTATAGCTGAAAAATCGGGGAGTCACGCCCTCGGTCACGCCCGTGACCAAGGGCGTGTAAGCTGCGTAATTGCTGTCATGAAAGCCCGGGACGTTGGGGAAGAGAAACCGGCAGAAATCAATTGCATGGCGGGTCACGGCCTCGGTCACGCCCGTGACAGAGGGCGTGTCTTGAACGGGTCAGGAAACGGCCGGAAACGCCGCGAACAGGAGCTAATCTGGCGGTTGCAGAAGAGTCACGGCCTTAATCACGCCCGTGACCAAGGGCGTGTAAGCTAGAAACGGCGGGAATTGATTGCTGGCTGAATTGAATGAATTCCGGGCGTGTCACGCCCGTGACACTTTAGGTCACGCCCTCTGTCACGCCCGTGACAGAGGGCGTGTAATTTTAATCTGACGTGGCGGCTGACTTTTCAACTGGAATGCGCGGGGGCTGGATCACGGCCGTGACAAAATGTCACGCCCTAGGTCACGCCCGTGACCGAGGGCGTGTACTTTGCGATTTTGGCCGAAATGCTCCAAATAATCTCCTGATTAGTCTTATGAGCTTTAAATTGCTATTGGCAGCCCAAATTATCTGAAATTATAAAAAAGAAGATAAATTAGTGATAAATTAACTAAAACTAAATTAAATTAAATTAATTATTAATAAAATATTATGTGAAAATAACAATAAATATAGCATTATCACATACACCTGAAACTCCACTCCCTCGACAGGGAGAGCCAAAACTGGGGCGAAACACAGTCTTCTCTTTAATTCCTGAAAGGCCTCCTCGCACTGCTCGCTCCAATAGAAAGCCACTCCATTCCGCGTCAACCTAGTCAGAGGCGCAGAAATACCTGAGAAACCCTCCACAAACCTCCGATAATAGCCTGCTAATCCCAAGAAACTTCGGATCTCCTTAGGCGACGCCGGTTTCTTCCAGTCCAAAACAACAGCGACCTTTGATGGGTCCACGGAGATTCCACCCTTGCTCACCATGTGACCCAAGAAGGAGACTTGTGAAAGCCAAAACTCGCATTTGCTCAGCTTGGCATACAGCTTGTCTGCCCTCAAGGTGGACATCACCAAACGCAGATGTCGAGCATGCTCCTCTTCACTTGAAGAATAGACCAGCACATCATCAATAAAAACCACTACAAACTGGTCCAGATAGTCTCGAAATACCCTGTTCATCAGATCCATTAAAGCAGAGGGCGCATTCGTCATCCCAAAAGACATCACCAGGAACTCAAAATGTCAATAACGCGACCGGAAAGCAGTTCGCGGAACGTCTAAGTCGCGAATCCCCAACTGATGGTAACCGGACCGAAGGTCAATCTTCGAGAACACGCAGCTACCCTGCAACTGGTCGAACAAGTCATCAATCTGCGGCAACGGATACCTATTTTTGATCATGACCTTGTTCAACTCTCTATAATCGATGCACAGCCTCATCGACCCATCCTTCTTCATCACGAACAGAACCGGCGCACCCCAAAGCGATGAACTCGGCCTAATAAAACCAAGCTGCAGTAGTTCATCCAACTGAGTGCGCAGCTCCTCCAACTACCGCGGTGCCATACGATAGGGTGCCTTTGCAATAGGGCGGGTACCAGGTTCCAGATCTATCACAAACTCCACTTCTCACTCAGGTGGAAGACCGGGAAGGTTGCCGGGAAAAACGTCTGGGTACTCCCGCACCACAGGAATGTCTGCAACACAAGGCGACGTAGAACATGCCGCAAGCAAAACAGAAACAAAACAGACACGGCCATCAAACTCCGCCAAGGTCTGGGAACAGACCACCGACAAGACTGAGGAAGTTTGGCGCGGGAAGCCAAACACACTCCTGGGCTGGCCATCATCCATCAAGAAATCCAAACGCTTATCCCTGCACTGGATCACAGCGTCATAATGGGCTAGCCAATCCATGCCCAAGATCAAGTCGAAATCCTCCAAGTTGATTACCTTCAAGTATGCATAGCCCAAAAATCCATCCAAAACAATCGGACACTGCCTCACGCACAGATCTGACACCACTGAATCTTCGGGCGGGTACTTGACACAAAACGGCTCATCAGCTCGCTCCAAAGCCTAGCGATGTCGATCGACAAACTTCTTGGCCACAAAAAAGTGAGTGGCACCCGAATCAAAAAGAACATGAGCCCAGCAATCTCGAACCTTAAACTTGCCTAACAAATCATTATAGACAAAAAACTTGACAAGGATAAAGCATTGATATAGCGACTAAATTACCACACAATGATTGGACTACAACGAGAACGAGGATGAACCTGACACAAACAACCTGTTAAGACTGGACTCAAACCTCTAGTAAGAGAAGACATACAAATACTTGCTTTTGCTACTGCTTTTACTCTAGGAAAGGTAAATACATAATATTTCGCTACACTCGGGATGGTATACCATCCATTACCTCTCGTGCACCTCTCACGTATGCATATAAACTTAGAATCTTACCTTTGAAATCATGTGTGTACATGTGTCATCGTGTAGATCTCTAGCTTGGCACGTGTGCTTATGCAATGTTATGATATGCATGCAGTGCTATGCAAACTAAGAAAAAGGCCTTAATGCATGTTATGAGCGGCGTACACATGCGATCTTATGCATCCCATACTACATATTATCGCATGCAACGAAAAAGAATATCTAATGGACACGCATGCGACCTACGTTATGCATCACATACTACATAACAGTCGCATGTTGAAACCTATGAGGATCCATATACAGACACATATTATGCATCCCATACTACATAATATGCCCCGTATACTTCTTTCATGCTTATGAGTGTAGTGTTCGTGCTTCAGCTGAGATCTACCTATAACCCATCGGTGAGTGTATGCAATGAATAACGATTCTCACTGAACGGTTAACCGGGCCAACCAGACCATTTCCAGCAACCCGATCAACCTAGCTCTGATACCAACTGTCACAACCCGTATTTTTCCCGGAATATTTTATGATATCAGAGAAAGGGAAAAATATGCGTCGTGATGCCGTGTCCTGCAGGGGACAACTACAGACGCTCAGGCAAGCACTCTAAACGAACAACATGTAAGAAAATAGGTAATTTTAGATAAAAATAACTTTTGTCATTCACTTTTGATTCTGAGACCGTGTCCCGCGGTCATGCAGCCTACCTAGCCACCAATAGAAAATATACGTACGCAGCAGAAAAATAGATTCATTTATCTTATTAAAGCACGGAGACCAAGCTGGTCACCGAGGCTATCGCACATCTAGATTTACTATATATATATCTATATAAGAAAATATTTAGTACGACTTTCAAAATAGATACTACATAATAATAAGAGACATGATGTGCAATTTTATCACAATAGTCAGATAACTAGAATTCTACACATTTCCCAGAGAATAAGGGTATCATATATCTCAAAATAAAACACAAGTAGTAGCATAAGATAAGTAAACTGGGAGGAAACCACGCGGGCGCCAACATCTGACACGAACCCGCAGGAAAGAGAGAAGACAATCCAAAAGAGAAGGCTTTAGCCAACAAAAGAAAACAACATCCTCACCTACAAGGGAGGAAAGGCCTCGACAGGGGAACTGAAAGACCCCGCTCTAACTCCGACGACAGCTAAAAACCTGAACCTGAGGCATTCATAAGAAAAGAACGCCTCAGCCCAAAGGGTGCAAGAAAACAGCATGATTATCAGTAAGAGCAGGCAAGGTAACAATTAGCATAAACCGGTCTGAAAGGAGTATATAAATACATATATATGTATATATATACATATATATAACTATATATATACACTTATATAAAGATTTCAGCAGTAGAATATTAAGAAGATCCCGCATAGAACCAGCCCGATAAGCAAGAGCACAATCTAAATTTAGCACACAGTGCAAAATGGACAAGTGGTGGCGGACCCAAACAATGTCGCTATCCACTCACATAAAGGGGACATTACAGTGCAAAATGGACCAGTGGTGGCGGACCCAAACAATGTCACTATCCACTCACATAAAGGGGACATTCACCCCAAATAAAAAAAAAGGCGTCGTGGTGGTGATCTCATTGTCCTACTAACCACTATTAAAAGAACTGTGATGGAGGACCCCATTGTTCCCTTTACCCATCCTTCCAGTTCAAACAAGTCCATCCATATCCACTGTGGAGGTGGCCTCATTGTCCAACCAACCCACAATCTTATATAATAGCAATAGAACAAAATCTCGAGACTAGTTGTTGAGCAAAAGTGACCACCAATTATATAACAGCAAATTCTAAAATGCATGGCCTACTATACAACATCCTAAAACTGAGAAAAGGTCATATATGTATATTTTTTTTTCTGAAACTTTGTATGAGCATACAACAGCCCACATGAAGATGACCTGAAGCTTTTATGTAGCTTTTATAATAGCAATTGAACATACAACAGCCCACATAAAGATGACCTGGAGTTATATAATAGCAGCCCCCCAAACTGCGATTATGAAGCAGCCCCCAACACCAATAGATCATAAATATATTGCAGCCCCCAAATGAAATCCAATTAAATATATATATATATATAGCAGCGCCCAAGGTAAAATCCCGATAGAACTATACATAGCAGCCCAAAATAATCCAAATAGAACTATATGTAGCTGCCCCAACTGAAATTATATGCGTACAACAGCCCCCAAAACTAGATTGATTATGTATATAGCAGCCCCCAACAATAGATCTTAATAAGTAGCCCCCAAATAGATCTTAATAAGAAGCCCCCAAATAAATAATAGCCTCCCTTATTAGACAAAAACAAGAGCAGCCCCCCCCCCCCCCCCCCCCCCCACAAATAAATAATAGCAAACAGCAGCCACTATAGCAGCCCCTAACATAAGCAAACACCAGCTACCCCCTAACAGAAAAAACATCACAGCCCCCAATTTATCAAGGATAAGAGGCAGCCCACAATATAAACCCAAGTAGGAAGGATATATAAATATATAGCAGCCCCTAGATGGGATTTTACAATCAGCCCCGATGTAATCCAAGCAAGATAAATGTAAAACAGCCCCAAAATTAACAAGGGTTGAACAAACCAGTCCCGACATATTTCCAACAAGGATGTTGCAAAGCAGCCCCAAAATAAAACCAACTCAAGGAGCAACCCCAGGAAAAGAAAACAATACCGACAGCTCCAATAGCAGCCACCCCAAAATAATCCCATAGAACCAAATGCAGCTGCCCCCAACTGGAATCATATGCGCACAGCAGCCCCCAAAAAGTCTAAATTGAATACGTATATAGCAGCCCCCAAAAATCACGATAGAGATAGATATATAGCCGTCCAAACAAAAATCCGGAATTGGCTAATCAAGTAGGGGTTCTGCCATTTAAAACAAATTCCAGAAAACTTTGCTAACAAAACAAGAGGAAATCCACATATGAACCAAGAATTTTGCCAACAAAAAAAAACTAGAGGATCAAGCCCTAAAAGATCCAAAGATTTTGTCAACAAAAATTAGAAGTTCTGCACTTTGAAAATCCAGGAACTACCAACAAAGAAAAGATCCAACAAAAGAGATGGAGGGAGGGAAGGAAAGGAAAAGTTTTCTTGCCTCCAAATGAACCGGAGAACCACTGGATCGCGACAAGCTCGTAGAAGACCTAGGCCCGGCGACGAAGAAAAGCCCCGGCCACCTCCAAAACTCCTCCGACGGCCCACGCCACCGACGCCTAGCTACTCCAGCGCAAACCCTAGATCACCTCTAACTCCCCCTCGACGAAACCAGCGACATCGGGGAAGGGAAGAAAAGAAAAAACCGCGGGACTCCTCATCTCCTCACCCATCGGAACCTTATATGCAAAAAAAAACTTTTGTATGCACGCAAATGTACACACACAAATGTATATTTATAATTTTATATAATTTGTATGCACACACACAAATGTATATATATTATGTATATATATATACAAGCCTTGATATACCCTTATACATACATACACACATCATGTATATTTATAAATTTTTTTTATATAATCCTTTGAACAAATACGTATACATTTATATATATATATATGTATAACAATTATATTTCCCTACCTACAAATAACCCTTCCCATAAGAATCTTCATAATTGAATATGTTTGCCTATACATGCATAAAACTTCATGCATACTCACTTATATATATTTATATATTGCAATTATAACTCGATTTAGAATTACTTGTCGGTCGACGACGATGACAAACGGTAACGCCCTCTCACAGTCACACTACGCAACGATAATTTCATATTTAAGACCTTATCATCTCGCATTTCCCGCTTAAAAGACTATAAGAAAACCAGGGGCGTTGCAAGCAATATATATAAATAGGAGTAAGCAACATCAAAACGTACCTTAACTTATATGAATGCCCATACAAACTTATAAGTTAAGGTTTCCAATTTGGAACCCATCATATAAAAGAGCCCATACTAATTTATATGATGGACTCGATGCGATGCGATGTTATGATTATGAATGATGAATGCAATGCAATGATTATGATATGAATGCAATGCAATGATTATGATATGACGACTCACCCATGCATATTTTCTATGTCGATATAGACCTTTAGTTCTCACTTTTTGAGAGGTAGCTAACCCCTCAGGCATCTCCCATCTTGGCCAGACGGAGACAGTGGAATGAGCTCCTCCACTACTAGGAGGGTATGAACACTACCAGTCCTAGGCCTCTGTACGCCTCGACGCTAAGAACACACAGCGGAGACCCTGTGTACTGCTCGCAACATGCTGAGCCTTCAAGGACACAGAAGGGGACTTGGGTAGGTGAGCACCAAGAGTCCAACCCAACCGGTATAGAGTCTACCCGTCGGCTTCTGTCGGTGTCACGACCAGCAAGCCCGTAGACCCGCCACAAGTAATCCTCCAACCAGGATCATCACACCACCATGTGCAAACCATGCACATTCATGAAATTCTCATGCACCACCCGTGCTATCAAGAACCCAAGGAATCGCGTAAGGAGCCTTATTCCATTTCTCCTCCTAACACAGAAGTGGACTTGGGTAGGTGAGCACCAAGAGTCCAACCCAACCGGTCTAGAGTTTACCCGCCGGCTTCTGTCTGTGTCACGACCAGCAAGCCCGTAGACCCGCCACAAGTAATCCTCCAATTAGGATCATCACAGCACCATGTGCAAACCATGCACATTCATGAAATTTCCATGCACCACCCGTGCTATCAAGAACCCAAGGACTCGTCAACCGGGTTCCTCACCTCTCAAGATATAACCATACCCTAGAAGCCTCACCAACCATCACTGCTTCGCCTACGGAGTTGTCATAACTCTAACGTAGTGGAAGGTATAAGTCATGGGATTACACTCTATGCGATCCTAAGGACTACTTGTGTACCTTGTGGCATATCAGATCACTAGAAGGGTTACCCAATATGTTTCCTGTCCTTTCTCATCCTCGGGCTAATTTCACCACAAGTTCATGGATGCATTTTTATTCAATCGTATTCTATCAATAACATTATTACACTACAACATGAGAATGATTCCAAATATGCAACCTCCTGTTATTAATATCATTGTCGTATCTAGGTCAACACATCTATTTGTAGCAAATATACTAGTGGAATAACATTACCAAAACCGAACATCGAACTTGCTACATCAAGACATAATTATCACATGAATACCTCTGCCAAAAGTGGACAGGAATTTTACCATAAAGTATGACTCCATATTTCTTCCTTCACTAGCATCCTAGTGTTTCACAATCAGCATAATATTTTACGACAATATATTTAATTAAGAACCCATATCAAATCGAGCCTTGCTGAAACTTCTACCGTAGTTCCGCTAGCTTGTTATGGCCATTCTCACCAAATATTAGCCCCATCGGCATTCCCAATTATTATCTACGGTGCAGTACGAGAATGAACTATGATTGGCAAAATCACAACAAGTATCCTCCCAAAACTCATGAAATCCAACAGGGGTCAGCACAATATCATAAATTTGATTTCTACCAATTTTTTAAGAGCATCAGACAAGTATTATAAAAGATATCCCGGAATTTTCGCAATTCAAACTATAATGACGCTGATTATCAAAACCGAAATTTTGGGAGTTCTATTCCACCCCAAATTACGTGCCACCCCATTCATGAAAGGTATCACCAAGGGCTACAACTTTTTTGTTGAGCCCGAGGTCCAAATCCAAGTGTATCCTCTTCAATTACGACCATAAAGCTAGCTGTATGAAACAGGACAGCAACTAACTAACCTAAAGTCATGAGCCAACAACACAGCCCCTTTTGAGGGCCACCTAGGGAGCTACATGGCTCCCCAGAAAACTTCTAGCCACTCATCCTAAAGTGTTTTCCGAGAGCTACAACTTCCGTGTTGAGCCCGAAGCATGAATCCTTCTGGAACATGTCCAAAACTGGACTTGAACTCAGCTACGCGCAGAAAATAGATTTCTGTATCTATAAAATTATACGGATCCTAAAGTAAATTTGACGGTGGCTGGTTGTCTTCTTCCTCCAGCATTCACCTTTAAAATCCTTAAATATCACTCCCCTCACTCTCCCTCAACGACCGTGGGTTTGCCCCAAATCAAATCCCATCTCTTCCTCTTGAAGAGAAGAAATGATTCCAAGAACCTCGCGGCGAACGGTGCCCTAAACTTGAGGTTCCGACTTGGTCTTCCTAAGGAAACTCCATTAAAGCTCACACGAGAAGCTCTCTTGAGCCTTCATCTCTCCTATTGTGATCTAAGACGCTAGAACCAAAGGAGAGGGGAGGAAGTCACCTCAATGGTCGTGGATCTCGTTCTCCGTCGCGACATCGTTGTAGTCGGCCTCCTTCCTCAGCTCCGGCTAGTGGTCGCAGCTCTCCTTTGAGAACGACGAGGACTTGCGGCTAGGGTTGAAGAGTTCGCCGGATCTGGAGGTTGTCGGAGAAGAGGGAGGAAGGGGAGCTCGATCTCTTTCCGCCGTCAGCTGTATGGGAGAAAGGTCGGGTAAATTCCACTTTTCTAACCTAGTATTACGCGTGTGTGTGTATATATAATACATAATTATATAATATTATTATTATTATTATCATTTCTATTATTAATAATGGATTCAAATGCTCGTATCTCGCTCTATAGGGCTCGAAATTTGCCCCGGATGGTCTCATTACGACCGTCTCGTCTATACGCACCCATCAAAATGATCCACGATGAATTTCGAGTTTGTTTGCTCAGTTTACGCTCCCCGGAGCGTTTGCAGCCTAATTTAACTTAAACGTGAAAACTCCTTCAAACGAAGTCGGAACCACAAACGGATAGATTCGTTGAACTCGTACTATTATTACGAGTCTAATAAGACAGACTGGGTTGCGAGGTCGTTTGCTGCATATCACCTTTTTGAATAAATACTCTATTTGAAAACCATGCCATTTGAGCTAACGTACGCACTATAATTCCTTCAAGGTGGCACGCTTTCTTCGAGTTTTCTTGCTCAAATTATGCTCTCCGGATGGCTCGGATCCCGATACAGCAAACATCGGGACAAAGAATAGAAATGGTACTCGCCGCATTCGTCGAGTGCACTTCCCCGGCTCAGGTGCAAGCCTGGCCCTCAGTACACCCCGAGCTCGAGTCAACTCGCTTGACTCAAAAACGTGCACAAGGGGTCTAGCTCGAATCGGGACGTTACAAAAGCGAACCGGGCACAAGCTCACCCCCCAACCCACTAGAAAATGAAGTGGAACCAAACGGACAGCCGGTTAATTCAAGTGGTGGAGAAATATATGGCGTTAAATCCGAAACATTGAAAATTGTGGAGATTCCCCAATCAGTGGGTAACTCCAAAAGAAAAGTGTTTTCTCCTAATCGCTTTAAGATTCGAAAAGGACCCGCTCGCCGATTTGCTAAATTTTTTTGGTTCCCGAAGGCAACCGTTCAGGGATGAGACGCACCATAACCAAATCGCCAACTTTCAAGTGAGACGCTCTCTTATATACGTTAGCATAAGATTGATAAGATGTGTATTGAGTAGCTAGCGTGTCTTTAATGTGCTTATGTAAATTATGAACGTGAGAGGCAAAATCTTGTGCAAATTAACTTGACTTATAAGATGAAGGTAACAGAATCAAGTCAAGTGGCACTGGTGCCTTATAACCGTGCACGATTTCATTCGGCGATAAATCCGTTGATCTATTTTTAGAATTATTATTCGCTAACTGAGCATGATGAAAAAGTAAATCCCAAGTGCGCATGTGGTCAGTTAAAATCATAGACACGTGTAGGTGAATGTGGTAAGCAACTGGAGGAAAAATATGCGCAACTGGACCAGATGAGTAAGTACGTCGTGAAGAAACTAAGTCCAGGGGTACAGTCTCCATAGAATCATAATCGCTCACGACCGCCAACAAATCCGTAGACGGGCGCTCAAAAAAATTGTCAATCAAAGGTGGCGTGTAGTCAGATCTACGAAGGGTGGTGAAAAGACCGAGCACAAAATCTAACAACTCAACAAAACATGTCTGACAGGACATGGCCAACAGAGGGGCTAGTAACATAGGCAAAACCAACTGGCAAGGACGCGGCATAATAAATTCATGTCCTAAATATTCTGCAGGTCGAGTCCACGGGTCAGGAGGGAGGACCGACAAAATCGAACCTGACACAATTTCTAATTCATAATGAGCTTCAGGCAAAGGTGATAACATCGAAGAAATATCTTCCAGGTTCTCAACGTCAAAGTCACCAAAAGTTAACTTTTCCTCGCAAGGTAAATCTTTCAATGCACTAGGTACGTCCTCCAAATCAGAATCATCAGACAAATCTAAAACCGGATCAGAGTGGAGGTCCTCTTTCATATCACTAGGGTAACCAATCTCCTCATCATTGCTAAGTTCTTCCTTAATAACGACATCGCCCTCAGTGGTAGGCTCAGTCAAGGGCACATACTCAGTATTGTCAGAAGGTTCAAAAACTATATCAGGAAGTTCGGGAGGAGTCATTCTCGACGCATTGTGTGTAGAAATTATGGGAGGAAACTCACTAACTGGAATACTCTCACCGCGCGGTCTCATGGCATCCCTAGCCGTAATGACAACCGAGTTCGAGTCAGTGGACCGGAAATTACCCTTATCTTTTAGGGATAACGGAGGGGAGGTCCTAAGATAGACTTGCCCTTCTGAAAATAACGAGACTTGGACTTGTGAGCAAGATGCTTCTCAATATCCAACGCGGCATTATAGGCGGTGCTTAAATCTGTGTGCTCATAACGAAGGAGTTTACCTTGAATGTCGGGGTTAAGCCCCTTATGAAACTGTGAAAGGGTGACCTCGGACATCTCCCTAACATTGCACCTAGCCATCATGTCCTTCAGGAGGCCCATGTACTCCGCAACCGATCGATTCCCTTGTCTAAGGGAAGATAACTCATCAAACATTTGCATTCGATGGTATGAAAATAGAGGAGGGGTTCGGTTGGTTGAAAGTTGGGCCACCATTTCCCGAATCTCCCCCAGTTGTTAATTCATCTCACGTCGAAAATCATCAACCGGCGAGTGGTTTTGATTTGGTTGTCGCACGTCACGAGGCATAGTTGGGGTGTGATTAGCCATAACTTTGGCATACAAGTAATCTAAACGGGAAACATAAACGTCATGAGCCATACTCGAAGAGTAAGTGTGTACTTGGGACCAGAACTAGTGAACATGCAATGATAAAAAAATTTGAATCTAAACTAGACAGATTTATAAAAGAGAATTTTATGAGGAAAATTTTGAAATTCCAGAAATATTTGAATTTCAAAATTTTGAATTTTAAATTTCAAAAATTTTAATTTGAAATTCAAAAATTTGAATTTGGAATGTAAAAATCAAAAATTTGAATTTCAAAAATTTGAATTTCAAAATTTTGAATTTTGAATTTGAATTTCAAACATTTGAATTTGACTTTCCAGATTTTTTTTATTTTCCTGTAGAAAATAGTACGCAGATTTGCAAAAAAAATTGTTTTTAATTTTCGCTGAAAAATAAAAAATTTAAGGCCGCTATTCGCAGACCAGAAATTTTAAACATGCCAAATTTTATGAAATCTAATTTTATTCCCACCTAATATCTAGGGTAATGAAAATATTTTTTGATTTTAATACTGATAAAAATATGTAGAATTCTCATAGATTTGTTTTTTCAATTTTCGCAGAGAAATAAATTTTTTAGGCCGCTATTCGCAGACCAAAAAATAAAAATTTTGAAATTTTGAGCACGAAATCGTGTGAAGATTGTGTGTGTCGGCGTTCTAAGAAAATTTTAGGAATGCGTCAATTAAGAAATTGACACGAATCTACTCTGATACTAAATTGATGTAGGCTACGGTCTCCGACATGATCGCTACGAACAAACACGCGTTCCCTCTCAACGCTCCCAAATTTTACATTCGCACAAAAATACTCGCAACGTACACGCAACGCAATAATTATCAATTAGATGCCAACCTACGGGTAGTCACACCGTTAGAGGTTGAGTAGATGGCTATAGGCCAATATTCTTCCCGACTAAAGGGACCCACCCGGTCCGAACGATCTTGAATTGTACCAAAAGATATCTACCAAAATTTATGATTCAAAAAGGGTAGATCTCTCCCAACAAAAAGTCGAGGTTCGCCAATCCTCTTCGAATATTAAAAGAAATTAGAAGATCGCACAAATCAATCGAAGAAAACCACGATCATCCAAGTGATTCGAAGACCACGCCAAAATTTATCACCACAAGAAATTAACAAGAGGGAAAATCTCACGAGTAGAAATTTCGTTACCCTGCTTGAGATGGGATTATCCTCAAGCATGCACTCGCCTGAATCATTCTTCAATGGATCCACCGGAGCCGCGTCAAATGGAGAGAAACTCGCTCGCCTTGATTGCTTCACGCCGGATCTTTGTTCCACGAGATCACCATTATGTCTCTCCATGGCCAAAATTCCTAATTAGGAATAGAAAGAGAGGAAGGGGCGGCTAAGGAGGAGGCCAAACCTTTGGAGAGAAGAATGGAGGGAAGGAGAGGAGGTAGAGGGGCGGCCAAGAGAGGGAGGAGGAGGGTGGCCGAAATTTCAAGAGGGGGAGAGATGGAATTCGGCTAGAGAGAGGGAGGAGACTTTAGGGTTTCAAATTCTTATCATTCAATAATAAAATCTAATACAAGATGGCCTTTTATAGGCTAGCCAACAAACATGGCTAAACGCAGTCCGAAATTAAAATAAAACATGAGCATGGCTAAACGCAGTCCAAAATTAAAATAAACATGGACATAAACAAGTCCAAAAATAAAAGACAAAGCTAGATAAAATTTTGATTAATAATTATAAGAAAATAATTATAATTATTAATTATTAATCTTGCGTCGCGGATGAAGGTTGTAACGGCGATGGCGTTCATCATGACGGTGCGACGATTGCGTTCTTCAAAATGGTTGTCGCGGCGATGGCATACACCATGATTATTGTTGCGGTATCGTCCATCCGAGTCTTCAAATATAGTGTTGCGACAGCGATCAAAATAATGCGTCGAGTCGGCATCGTCAAGGAACTGGTCACGAACATATGGTGGGGCGTCGTCGCCATCATTCTTTTGAAACTGTCTCAGCGGTTGGGCTGAGACAGTCTCCTGTCTCAGCTGCTGGATCTATTCCGTCTCAGCGGATCCGTTGAGACAGACAGTTGTCTCAGCGGATTTTCCTTATCCGCAGCTCAGCTGGCCCAGACTTCTTCTCATCGGCACCTGGCCTTGTCTCAGCAGTTCAGCTGAGATTGAGAGCTCGTCTTAGCGGTTTTGGCAGCAAACCAACTAAACTTTCTTCATACCCTGGTATGATCTAACCCTGCATAGTTATGAGATAAAGTGGGGTTTATCAAATACAACTTGTACTTAGCATTGAGTGTGAAGCCTCTTCAAATCAAGGGAACATTGATGATCATTTTCCCAACACCTCTAAGTATGAGTAATACACTAACTTAGCATTACTTAATGTGTGCTTAGTTTACCTACACCTCATAAAAATCCTTTTCTTTTCATGCACGCATATTTCAAGAAGTGTGTTTTAAATCAAAAACTCTATGTTTGCAAAAACAAGTGAATTCGGAGAACTTTGTCTCAAATCAAAATTCAAATGAATACATGACAAAGATAACTCCACCAAGCACTACTCACCCTCCTGATAAGTCTTAATGAGCATTGTGAGCTTAAGCACCTTGGAAAGAATTGTAAAGTGTCTTGTTCAAACACATTCTCTTTATCACTTCTATTTTGTACACAGGATCACTCTAAATAAAAAATAATAAAAAATTGCTTATGTGATCCCCCAAACAATACTTCGCTCCCTGATAAGTCTTAATGAGCATTGTGTGGGCGAATCACCTTGGTAGTTGTATGAGTTTATTGTGCTTTGAAATTTTATTCTAGAATTGATGTGTGAAAGTAATTATATGACTACAATCTTAATATTGTTTTACTATTTCATTACATATGTCATGTGTTTTGATTATTTCACTTGTATACTCTTATCAAAACACTTTTTTGCACATATCCTTGTTTTTCATAAAGCCTCTACTCATGAGAATTTGATCCTAATGCAGATTTACAAGATTCTCTAAAAACCTAAGTAAAAGCATTAGATTGCAATGCAAGATTTCTACAATGTTTTCTTCACTTAAAATATGAATTAGTTACATTGTAGATCTTATCTTCTTGAATATGTCAAATCATGTGTGTCTATTAGTTATGGAAAATTTTCAAAGTTAATGCTCAAATATGATGAGTCTAGACATATATTTGAAAGAATTAAACCAAAAATACTCTTTACAAATATATTAATCTTAGTAACTTTGTTTTTGCTTTTTCACATTATTTGATCATGTACTTTTATCATGCGTTATCATGTTTATTTTTTTGGTCTCTTCTTCACTTGTATCTTTCAAAATCTTTTGTTCACTATTTTCTAACAAGTGGAAGAATGACTTGCTTAAGTACATGGGATATTATTACTCACGCTTATCATATTTTTTTTCCGCTGTGCTACTCTCTCTTTAGCTCGATCATGACCTACTTTATACTTAAAAACAAAACTCTTAGCCTCTCTTAGTTTGTCCCAAATTTTGTCTTCTTTACTCTAGTTTTATTTTCACTCTACCCACTTTTGCTAATAACAAAAGGGGGATAATAAAATGATAAATCTTAATGGAGTTAGATTCACTAGCTTAAGGGGAGCATGAATCTAGTTTATGGGAGCATACACTAAGGGGGAGCACTTAAATAGGGTGAGCACAATTATTTAACAAATTATAATTATAGCTCTTATATATATATGTTGCTTAGTGTCATATATCTTTCTAAGAACACATCTCTTATTTATGATTCTCATTTATAACTATTGGATTTGTTATTATCAAAAGGGGGAGATTGTTGGAACACGGTTTTCCACATCCTATGATTTGAGAATAACAAATCCTACTTGTATTTGATCTTCTTTGCCATTGTGTTTTTAGCATGTAGGTTTGAACAATTTTGACACTAGGATGCTATATTGTTGGTCTGGACTTGCCCACAAGCTGAAATGATGAAAGTGGTCTAACGCTAGGCATTAGGACTCAACGTCGGCGTTGACATTCGACGAATATAGCATGGAGGGAATTTGTCGAGATTGCAGGAGCATTTTTGGAATGATTTGACTTAACGCTAGGCGTTAACCTCAACGCCAGCGTTAAGGTTGCCTAAAATTAATGTTTCCAAAGATGCAGTATCTCCTTCCTGGTTTGAAGATCCGAGCCAACAAGTTCTTTATATACTAGGTCAACTCCTAGAGTTATCCTTAACGCCAACGTTAGCTTCCAGTCCAATAAATATGTGGTATTCATTCTCTTCAACCATCCATGCTAAGGAGCCCTATTCCAGAACTTCAAAAACTCTGCGAGGGCCGTATTTTCAGACCACCATCTCCTACACAAATTCAAGAGAAGAATTCGAAGGAGGATCGGATCAACCCTCACCCAATGCAAAGAACGCGCACTTCGACTTTGACGATATTCAGTGAGTCTTTGTCATCTCCAGAATTATTCATAGGGAGCTTTACTTGTGTTTTATATTTTGTTGTAACACCTTTTTCATTATGATCATTTAGTGAATTCGCCTCGTTTTGGCGACTAGGTCTGGGTAGAACTTAGGGCAGAAATTTGCCTCGTGTTGGCGACCAGGTCTAGGGAGTAGATCTATGGGGTGCTCGAGGCCTTTCTGTTGATAGAAAAGCTTGAGCAGCTTGAGGCCGCATCTGGGGAGAGACCGGCTAAATCCAACTGGTTCTTGGTGAGAAGAGTCGGTATAGAAAATAAAAAGAGTATTTCATATTCTCCTTTGATTTCTAGCATCATTGAAATCAGATTTTGTAATCACATTTTATAAATGATAATCATGTCTTTTCATGTTAATTCAAATTGATTTCATAGTTCTAGCACATTACTTCTTTGTTTCAATCGCTACTTATCAGAAAATCACAAAAGTTTTCATAAAAACCTAAAGTTTTTCTAAAACCCTTTTTCACCCCCCCCCCTCTAAGGGCACCTCAAGATCCAACACCTGTCTCCTAGAGTCGTCAACCTTCGCGCACCTGTACGTACGATCTACGGACATGACCGACCCGCCACTTTTTCCACCGCAAGCAATTTACATTAAAAGCAATGAATAAAATAGATAACTGGCACCTTCGCGTCCGCAGTGGCTTGCCCTACTTGACATAAAATAATTTGGGCAGACAACCGTATAACATCAACGTGCATCTCAACTTTAGACGAGGAGCCCATCAAGTGTGTGAGTGCATTATTTGGAGCTAACCTTGGAGGAATAACTCAAATCTCGGTTATCCCCAACTAGTGCTCTACCAGAAAACCAACCGCTTGTTAGAACAAGACCCGAGCTAAAAATGCAGGAATAGTTAATTGCAATAATTAAGTGTGCTAAGAAAATGTTGCTGAAATAAACTACAGAAATGAAGTACTGAAGTAAAAGTACTAAAACAAACTGCAGTAATGAAATGTTGAATTGAAAGAACTATAATAAAGAGTTGTACTGAAATGAAAAGCTGAACAAAAATAGAGTGTTGAGCTGAAATGAACTGTAATAAAATACTGAACTGAAATAAATGCGGTAATCTGAAATACTGAAATAAAGAGTAGAAAGATGAAAGTTCAGTTCTTTAGTTTCATCTCCATCATATAGGAGGCAAGTTCAGTTCTATCTATGTTCATAGGAGGCAAGTTCAGTTCCATCTTCTTTCATAGGAGGCAAGTTTACCACTTCGTTCGTAGGAGCCTTCTTATTGGATTTCACCCATTTATTTATGTCTGATAAATATCTTTGTTGCACCTCTTAGACTGGCTTAATCGGACTTATATTTAAGAAATAGAACATTATTATAATTTCTTGCTCCTCGTTATAATAATTACCAAGGGCTAAATATCCGCAAGAGGTTTAGCTCTACATCTTTTAACCTCAATTGCTCGCATCGGGGCGAATTAAGTTTCTATATTAAGCTCATTATCATTTTCTTCTAAGTTAAACCTCTTTTATGTAATAATTACCAAAATGAGTCAAAAATCGATGAAATCTAAACCCGAGGTTGGAATCGCCCTAACATAAACCCCATAATTATCTCGAGTTATTTTGAGCTTAAGTTGAGCTTTGGTAAGCTCCGATAATTTATTCTTCCTTGAATAACCTTATTTTTATATTTAAAGTAGTCATAATTCAAATCACCAACCGCGACAGTGGGTTTAAAATACAAACTCCTCAAAATAATCATCATTGCTTCATAACCTCTAGCATCTTTTAAAGTGAGCTCGGGTTAATTTAAATCATTTTGAGGTTTTACATAGCCTCTAGTCTTGAGTAATCTCGTGTCACTTTTGTTAAATCGTTGAAAACATTAGGAATGATCCAAAATTTCCCAAACACTTCCAATGCATGTATTTAGCTGATAAGAACTTCTCGTAAGATTACAAGGCATTTTGATCGAATAATTTTTTCCTTCATTAACTTTTAAAATAACCTCGAGCATAATTAAAATCCCAAAAATAGCAGTAATGCTTGAAAAATTTGCAAACTTCCTCCGAGCATGCCTTCGGTATATAAAAATCAACCATGAGATTTTAAGAGATTTTGATCAGGGAAATTAGCCATTATTAATTTCCAAAGATGAAATCTAGCATTTTTAATACTTGAAAAATACCATAGCACAACCAAAAATATCCAAACCATATATGATAACTGTTCTGTAGAGCCTTGGAAGAAATCTCTCTCAGGATTGCAGTGGCTGTAGACTTGACAGAATTCTGTAGCTTGATCACTACAAAATGCTTGCACAGAAAATCTTTGCACGTGTGCCTTCTTTTTTATTTATGTATATGTGTCTTATTCCATTTTCATATCCCTTTATATAGAAGACTGGATCGACATAGGCTATGCTTCTGAAAAAGGAATGCTTCAATGGCTAGAAATTTTCCCTAAGGAAAGTCCTTTAAATGATAGCAATCTAAAATCAATGAGTATAATCTATTTCCTCTTAAAGCACCTTGTTTATTGCAGCAGAAAGCGGAATTCAAATCAATTTGAATGACTGAGCAATTTGTGGCTTGATTGCAGCATAGGGTCATTAGAACACGCTTCAGGCCGACAAAATATTCTTATGCGTCGATGCAATCCTTCAGCACTTGTAGTTGATACAATCCTTCAGTTCTTATAGACATGATATAGTCGATAAACTCCATATTAAAGGCATAACCTAATACAGTCCATACTTGAGCAATCAATCCTGGAAAGATCCTTTTGTCACAGCCTAGACGATGCAGTCGATAAATTAAGTAGTCTTTCAATCAATGCAGTCGACAAACTTAATTGTCCAATCAATGCAGTCGATAAATTACTTAACTGTTTAGTCGATGTAGTCGACAAATGACTTAGCTTCCAGTCAATGCAGTTGATATTTTCCTTAGTCATTCAGTCGATGCAGTCGACATTTGACTTAGACTAATCTTTCCTCCTTCCTTTCATTTCTTTTATCTATGTTGCTTTTCCTCATGATAATGTCATGTCTAATATAGGATTAGATCATAGGTCAACATGAGTTTTGCACCTTGAGGGATTACAAGGGCAAAACCTATATAGGTGACCATAAGCCTAACATTATATTAGCCAAGCATTTTTGTTGTACCTATCGCATCGAAACTCATACAGGCATTAAATACAAGATGTTTATTGTCATCTTAAGGCCTTCTTCAAATCAGGAATCTTTTGGATAATATTCTCAACAAATTCCTTTGCAGAACTTAAGTTAAATCAATCCCTAGGTGCATCCATGTACTACTTGAAGAGGATAGACCTCAAGGCTGTGGCCAAATGGGGGCAGGCCTTTCCTAAGGTAGGAGTGAAGTTGTTGGGAAGTACTTCTAGAGCAAGCAAGGTGGTTGATACTAAAGTGCCAAAAGAATTGGCAGCTCTCAGTGGTGAGCAAGTTGCTGCTACTACCCCTGCAGAGATTGAGGGTGATTCTGAAAGGGAGACAACAGGGTTGTTAGCTGCAATATATGTACCTGAGCCAGCAATGGTGATAGCTAAAATACATGAAAGCTCTGCAAGTCAAGCTGGGGAAGAAGTGAGTTAAGGTTAGGGGGATACTCAATTTGAGCATCATGCCCAAGAGCCAGCTGGAACTGAGGGGAAGACTAACTTTGAGCCTTCTGCCCATGAAATGATTTCTGAAGTACTGAAGGATTTGGTTGAGGGGGATACTCAACCTGAGATCTCTGCCCAAGAGGGCCCAATTCTTACTAACATTATGACAAGCCCAACACATGCTCAAGGAGAGTTAGCTGAAGATGTTGCAGTAGAGGAGAACATCTGTGGAGAATTGGTTATGCCCACAGGAGTCTAAGAGCATGAAAAAGCAGCCAGCACAATACTTGTGTCTGACTCTCCAGATGCAGAGTATGATGATAATTTGTTTCTAAATACTGCCTTACATAGAGCTAAAAAAGGAAACTGAAGTGCCAAGTTCATCTGTTCAAGCCATTCTTGAAGAACCATCTGAATCCATATTGACTAAATGAGGCTCTTACTGGGTGAACAAAGAAAGTATTTTGAAACTTATGGGGATAGAGCCATAAAATAAGTCAAGTTAGAGATGACTGGGAAGATGGATGTGTTAAAAGAAGAAATTGATCATATGAATGCACAACTCACCAGCTAGTTCATAAGAGTTGGTGGTGTTGTAGAGCGGAATGTTAAAGTATTGAAAAGTTTATATGAAAAGATGAAGGAGTTTGTTCAAAATACTAATCAGGCAAAGCAGATCTTGATATCCCTGGGTGGAGACAAGGAGAGTGTTATAAGCTGGCTTACAAATAAAATAACTGAAAGCAAAACTAAAATCCTTAACAGGTCTGCTGAAAATATGGAGCTTTGCAATCAAGATTTGACTGTTAAGATGGAGGAATGCATGGAAGAAATTTGCAAGAATACATTTGAACAAGCCAGAAAGGGGGAGAAGATATGAGCATACCAAGTCTGCTGGTTACTAAATGAAATTCACATAGCCCTTTGTCATCAACCTTACCTGCCACCAGAACAATGAAATTCTGAAGAGTACAGCCTCAATTCAGTCCTGCACAACAATATCAAGAAGAAGAATACTATATGCCTCCAGATCAATATGATGTTGACTATGCAACAATCATCTACACTATCAAAGGTAAAGCAGTAGTCATTGGTGATGATGGAAACATAGGGAGGAAATGGAGAAGTGTAACATCCCCAATCTTTCTAGACCCATTGGAAATGTTAGGGCATAGGGTTGAGGTGAGTGGCCACAAGGACCTTAGGCTAGGGTAGAAATTGCTAAGTGCACACCAAAGCTCAAAAGCTAACCTAACCCTAAGCCCCTCAACTAGGTCAATTGACCCTCAATTGTCCAAATTGACCTCACTTATGATGCCCTAACCACTAAGGAAGACCATCACCTTGAGAATTGCACTTGGGTGGGACCCAATTGCATGAAATTGACCAAAGTCAACAATAGGTCAACATTAACCAAACTAAGTCAATTAGGGTTCAATTGACTCTACATGTTCAAATTGACCTTACCACTACACACTTAACACTTTAAGGAACTCATTGGACCTAAAAGCCCCATCACTTGGTCAACCAATTGACCAATTTGACCAAAGTCAACTCTAGCTTAAATTAGGTCAAAATCACCCCCCCCCCCCCCCCCCTTTGATTAAATTGAACCAATTGGAGCCCCACCATGGACCAACTAATGATGGGTGATGTTAAGGGACCCATGACCCCCAAGTGGGGTCAACCCACTCACCTTGGTTGACCAAAGTCAACCATGGTCAACATAGCCCATTAATGGTGAAATTCCAAGCCTAAATTGAGTGGAACCCCAACACCCATCAATTAACCATCTTTCATGGACCTAGGTCATGCCATCATCAACCTTGGACTAAACCCAAAGCTTAGGCTTGATTAACCAAATAAGAGGGGGACAAAAAGTGGTTCAAAAAGCAAAAGCAAAAGAAAAAGCTAACACCCCCCTCCTCTACACTCCTCCTCCAATCAGCCTAGGGGTCTCCCCTGATTACTGTGGGTCTAGGCTTAACCCAGGTGGAATCAAGGGGCTAGCTGGTGCAGGAGGGTGGCAGCCATGAGAGGACCGAGGAGGCCTAAGTTCAAAACAACATGTAGAGGCCTCCCCACTTCAATTCAACCACACCACTAGCTTCAGGAGGTCGAGAGCAGTCGAGAACAGCACCTGGAGCAGAGCTTTAGCTGGAGAATCAAGATCAGGAGCGGGGTCGCCGGAGCAAGGAAAATCCATGGACAACCATCACCGGAGCCGCCGCCACGCACCAATAGTGGTTCGTTTCTCCTCCCCTCCCCCCATGCTAGCTTCTCATCACAAAATGCTGAAGGATCGGGCTCAATTGAGCCCGGATCCACCTCCAAAATCCATGGATTTCGGCTCAAAACGAGACACCCAGGATCGCCGGAAAACGCCCCCTCCGGCCGCCATGTCGCCGGGAGTTGTAGCCCCGACCACCACGAAGGTGGTGGCGGTGGTGGTCGGTCGTGGTGGCCACCAGGTGGCCGGGAAATGGGGGAGTAACTCGGCCCAGCACGGGAGAATCCCAGTCGTTGGCTGAGGAAGAAGACGACGGCGTTGCCGTTAGATCTGCGCCAAGATTCGTGCAGATCTCATATTTTCTATATTTAATTAATTCAATAGTTAGATTTTCTGCCTCTAATATTTAGTCCACTTCAATAATTAATTAAGGCCTCTTAATGGCCGAATTAGAAAAAGAGCCCAACATGATAGTTGTAGGCCTTGATCTTGACTTTCAATAGGGCTTAAGTTCAGGTCATTTGGTGACCTACAGCTCCCTGGGGAGATGTTTTACTAGGACTGGTCCTACACTAGGTCAGTCCACTAAAATAATTACCTAGGTCAAACCCTTCAAGCTTTGGATCTGTGCTTTTAACCATGGGTTGGTATACCCTAGGGGCACGCCCTGCCAAAGGGACAGCCCTTGGTGGACACTTTTACCTAGGGTTTTTGTGGTAGTTAGAATATTTAAATTAAGTTGATTTTTGGAGCATATGATGTCCAAATGACACCAAACTTTGGTGGAATGCTCTTTTGTACATTAGTAGTGCCTACCTAAAATTTCACTCCATTTGGAGTTGATTTGATATGGAAAATGGGAAACCCTAATGAGGGCCTTTAAGGGTCAAATTAGGGTTTAGGTCATTTTGAGGAGTTGAGTGTGTTAGCCTCCTCCCATCATAATGGCTATGTGGGTATGGATATGCAAATGCATGTGACACACCCTATTGGTCCATTTGGAGCCATTAGGGTGGTGCGACCTAAAACCCTAAAGGTAAACCCTTAAGGGTGCAAGGTGAGATTTGTGAAGGGCATAGGACCAAATGTTCTTGCCTTGGCTCAGAACTTTGTAGATATGTTTGTAGGAGCATAAAATGACTTAGTTAATTTAATGAGAATTTTTAGAGGTATGTAAGTATGTTTCTTCCTAATAAATGATATTGCCACCCCTTTCCTTAATAAATAAAATACATGGTCATATGACCTTGTATAGCCTTGAAACTTCATCAGTGGCTGATTAGGGATGAAAATGGACTATAGTAATTTTTTTATGATTTATTGAAGCATTATCCCTTGTGTAGGAAATTTTAAGTGCTTGCTAGCTTAAGGGAATTTAATTTTGAAAAATGTCAAATCATGGGGAAAAATTGTAAAACTTGGTTATCTGTCATTCAATGCTAATATATGCCCATGATAATTGTTTGGAAGCTTGTAGAATTTTATTTCATGTACTTCATGTAGAAATTGGAATTTACATCACTTGAGTATTAAATCTTTTTAAAATGTCAAATCACATGGTAATGACACAATCCTTTAGAGGAGGACTCTAGGTCCTCATTTGGACACTTGGTAATGTTTGGAGAATTTTTAAAAGTGAATTACTATTTTTCCTAATTATAGTGGCATTTTGGTAATTATACAACTATGATGATGTAGTAGGCCAAATCACACCCTAGGGTCATGGAACTCAGTTAACCACCTTGATATGGGATATTACCTTACTGATAATTTTCATGTAGCATGAAGAATCATTTTGAGGGTAGATCATGTGCAATTTGACTTAAGGCCGTAACTACTTTAAATTATATTAAATACCAAATTAATATGGAAAACTATGGAAATTGGAGCATACCTTATTAAGGTCAGTGGGAGCCTAGGATAATTATTAGAGACCCTGGTGATTAGTTTTTATAAGGGTTCCCTTATGGTGTTGGTAGTTAGTTCAACTTAGTGGTCTGCGTTTAGTGAAAACAGAATTTTGAGTTTTAGACAATTCAGACCACTAAGTAGTGTTTATAAGTTATATACAATCAGTAATTGAGTTATAGCACACAATGATTCATGGAAGTTCAATCCTAGGGTTAGTTGTGAGGTTGTGTTAGGGTTAGTATATGAGGTGTGGAGGCACGTCCAACCCGATGGGGTGGGACGGGAGATGAGCTAAGTCACTCTAACTATATGAAATGATGAGGGGTGAACCAAACGTTAATCACCAACTAAAGTAATTGTCTTGAGGAGGATAGTGGGGTTGAGCCTATTGATCTGTAGTACCGTTAGGGGCCCCTTACGGAGTACACCGCGGGAAGTCCAAGATTCACCCTAAATATAATACTAACTAAATTTGTAGGCAAGAGTAGCCTAAGTAGGTCTGCAAACTGGTATGGATCTCCTCCGGGAAGGAGATGGGTTGGATCAGCTTGTGTGTTAGTCCCTGAGCCGGAAGCTCGGGTGGACATGTTAAACACCTGTTTCTTATGCAATTAGTGGCGAGTCTTCGGTACTAGGCCAGTCGTGTCACCGACGGTAGTACATTGACTCAGGTGAGGGCAAGGTTTAGAGGGCCGGTAAGTTTGAGTACCGTGGTCTGGAGGACAATCCCTAATAACCCACCCTGACCTTAAAGTCTGGTGGATTCCAGCAAGAGTACGCAGGAGCTCCGCTGTTGTGTTCTTAGCGTTGAGGCATACATAAGGTCTAGGCTTGGTAGTGACCATACCCACCTAGGATGTGGAGTGCCCGATCCACTGCCACCGTGAGCCACGACGGTCGGTACCCGAAAGGTTGGCTTCCTTTCAAACAAATTGGGAACTATAAAGGTCTGTGCGCATGGAGTCGTGTGGGTGAGTTGCATTGCATGACCGCATAATTCACATCATAAACATAGCATAACATAACGCACATCTGCATACCCCATCATATAAATTAGTATGGCTCTTTTATATGATGGGTTACCTGGACATCTTAACTTATATGTCGTATGGGCGTTCATATAAGTTAAGGTACGAATCTGTGATGGTAGATTAGTTTTACTTACTGCATCGCATTTTCTTACTATTACTGCTTTATTTCATGCTCTACTTGTTGGAGTTACCATTGTGATCTAGAAGTGGTCAAATATGTAATCTCACTGCCAACGCGATATGAGCCTGCAGGGTCGCACATAAGAGCATGTGGAGAAGTTGGAAGATTGACTGTGTTGGTAAAGGTTACCAATCACCATATAGAATGGGGGAAGTCCAGCAAATGTTGCTGTCTGAATTCGTCGGATATGATTCGTCGGAATTCGTCGGGTTTACACGGATAGGATTCGTCGGATTCGTCGGGATTCGTCGGGTCGTTCCGTGGAAACTCGACGAACTGTGACAGAGATCCTTCACTCGGCAAAATGTTGTCGTCTGTCTGGATTCGTCGGAATTCGTCGGGATTCGTCGGATTGTTCCGTGGAATCTCGACGAATTATCACAGAGAGCCTTGACTAGGAAATTGTTGCCGTCTGTTGTGATTCGTCGGAATTCGTCGGATTGTCCCGTGAAATCTCGACGAATGCTGTTCCGTGGAATCCCGACGAATTGTAATAGAAGCCCCATTCTGCTGTGTGGTCTGCGGATAGCGATTCTTCTTGAAGCTGTTTATCCTTTGGGTATAAATAGGACTTCTTTTAGGGTTCTCTTTACCCGATGAAATAGAAGCCGACGTAAGAGTTCCGTTCGCCCTCGACGGAAGTGTTCCGATCTCGTCCGAACCCTAGACGGAAGGAGTTCCGTCGTTCGTTCGCCTCCGCCGACCTCCTCTCCGTCGATTGTCGCCGGCATTGTTCTTCCTGAAGCGGATCTAGCAATCCGTGGAAGTGCAAGGTGCATCCGTTCTTCCTTCCGAGTTGCGTGCGACGTGACTTGGTGTTTTCCCGGCTCGTGTGGACTGCTGTAGAGACGTAGACATAATTCTACGTGAGAACTCTCCTTGCCGCCAACAGCAATCTTCTTCGTGGAGCATCAAGGTTGGATTTGATCCAACCCCATTGAGGTAATTCATACCTAGTATTTTATTAACTTCTTGATTCAACATTCATGGCCGATCCAAGCATTTTTGGGTTGTTTCTGTTTATTTCCGCTGCGCCTACATTTGATGTATGGTTCTAGAAAAACCCAACAGTGGTATCAAAGCGAGGTTCTGGTCATGAATTTTGTTTCAGAAGTTTGGTTATTCCAGTACGTGCAAATCTAGGTATTTGGAAGCGTTCTAAATGTCAAGATTTCTTCTTGGAATATCACATTTGATGTGATTTTGTGTGGTTTCTGGTGGTGGGATTTCGAAAATTTGGTCCTAAGACCCCGCCAGGGGCGCGGCCCCTTGGAACCCCGCCAGGAACGTCTGGGATTTCGTGGTAATTTCTAATTGTTAGAAATTGTTATCTCCTTAGCAGTAACCGTCCCTCAAGTGGTTAATGAACCCTTGTATTGTTTTGGATTTTGAATCCAACAATGAGAGACGAGCTTGTCTACTGCTTTAAGTCGAGTTGTCTTTGCCTTTGTCCAATGCATGTAAATCTGAAGATTTGGAAGAGTTCTAAATGTCCAGATTTAGCTTTTTCGTCTATCAAAGGTTGATAGTCTTATGTTGTGCACATAAGGGATGCATGTGGATTTTAGAAAGCTTGTTTTTCTGTGGATGTGCACATTGATCAAATGTTGATCATGGTTAAGTGTTAACCTATTTTTAAAATTCCCTTCATCAAATATTAAGTTTTCGGATGCCTTCCGATGGATGACACTCTTCCTGCCTCGATCGATGAAGTGTGGGCTTGCCAAAGCAAGGTGCATTAATCTATCTTGGTAAGGGTGCGAGCGGATAATTGTGATATCCCACTGTCGACATCGGGTCTAACTTAACAAGGTGACCTCAAAGGTTGAGTGCCTAGAGGCATAGGGTTGGCATGCACCATATGATGGATGCGAATAAGGAGTTATTCACCAGCCATACAAGAGTTGCATGAGGATGCAATTGGCAAGCGTTGCCTACCTAAATAACCGCATTATGAGAGGAACGCCAAAGCGGACTCGTGGTGTTGGTGAAATACGGATCTTGTCCACTAAGAGAGTAGCTCGCAATGGGCTCTCCGAATTGATATTGAGGGTTATCAATTTGAATAAAATAGTGGGAGTATTTAATTGAAGTCCAAATTAAAAATAAATTGTATTTTGAAATTAAGGTACTAATTAGATTCTGCATGAATTCTTGTAGAATTCCATGGCAAGTGGTTCACATTCCACCTTGTCCCTCAGAGCTATCCTTGAGAAGGACAAGCTTAGTGGGACGAATTACATGGACTGGTATAGGAACCTGAGAATTGTTCTCAGGCAAGAGCGAAAGCTCTACGTCTTGGAAGAAGAAGCCCCCGAGGTGCCGACCGGGAACTCGTCTCGTGTTGATAAGGATGCTTATAAGAAGTATACCGATGACGCCTTAGACGTCGAGTGCCTTATGCTTGCCACCATGAACTCTGAGCTTCAGAAGCAACACGAGAACATGGGGTGCAAGGAGATTGACGAGCACCTAAAGAAAATGTTTCAAGGGCAAGCTCGTCAAGAGAGGTTCGATGTCACGAAGGCCCTATTTCAGTGCAAAATGGGAGCTCGAGACTCGGTTGGTACTCACGTACTCAAGATGATTGGGTATATAGAGAACCTGGAGAGACTGGGTTTTCCTCTGGGTCAAGAGTTGGCCACAGATCTTATCCTGCAATCGTTGCCGGATAATTATGAGCAGTTCGTCTTGAACTACAATATGAATGAAATAGACAAGACACTGCCCGAGCTCCTAGGCATGTTGCGAACTGCCGAAATAAACATGAAGAAGGCCAAGCCTGCTAGTCCCATATTGATGGTACATAAAGGCAAGGGTAAGGCTAAGGGCTTCAAGAAGACGAAGGTGGGACCTAAGTCACATCTTGAGCCCAAATCTTCTGCACTGAAAAAGAAGAGCACCGTGAAGGAAGGAAAATGCCACCACTGTGGCAAGGCTGGTCATTGGAGGAGGAATTGTCCTTCGTACATTGAGGGTCTGCAGAAAATGAAGGGAGGTATGACTTCCGCTTCGGATATTTACGTTATAGAGATAAACCTTTCTGCTCCTTCATCTTGGGTATTGGATACCGGATGTGGTTCTCACATTTGTACAAATGTGCAGGAACTAGGAAGGAGGAGATTGCTGAGTAAAGGAGAGGTGGACCTACGTGTCGGCAATGGAGCAAGAGTTGCTGCTGTAGCCGTAGGGGTTTACCGTCTTTCTTTGCCCAGTGGGCTTGTAATAGAACTTAATAATTGTTATTATGTTCCGGCCATAACTAGAAACATTATATCCATTTCATGCTTAGACATGATTGGATTTTCTTTTATAATTAAGAACAATTGTTGTTCTATATTTAAGAATGATGTTTGTTATGCTGTAGCTCAATTGTTTAATGGTCTTTATGTTTTGAACCTGGACCATCCGATCTATAATGTAGATAATAATAAAAGACTAAGAACAAATGACTCAAATCCTACATATCTCTGGCATTGTCGTTTGGGCCATATAAACGAGAAGCGCATATCCAAGCTCCATACAGATGGACTATTGGACTCATTTGATTATGAATCATTTGAGCGATGCGAGTCTTGTTTATTAGGCAAGATGACTAAAGCCCCTTTCACTGGTTATACTGAGAGGGCTGAGGATCTCTTGGGTGTTGTACATAGTGATGTATGCGGACCCATGAGTTCTATGGCTAGAGGTGGGTATTTCTACTTCGTTACATTTACTGATGATTTCAGTAGATACGGATACGTGTATCTTATGAAGTGCAAATCCGAAACCTTTGAAAAGTTCAAAGAGTTTAAGAATGAAGTGGAGAACCAGTTGGGTAAAAAGGTTAAAGCACTCCGATCTGATCGAGGTGGCGAATACCTGAGTCATGAGTTCCGTGATCATCTGAAAGAGTGTGGTATTGTATCACAGCTCACTCCACCTAGGACACCACAGCATAATGGTGTGTCTGAGAGGAGAAATCGTACTCTGTTAGACATGGTACGGTCGATGATGAGTCATGCAGACTTGCCTGTTTCCTTTTGGGGTTTTGCTTTAGAGACTGCTACTTTGACACTGAATCGCGTTCCGACGAAAACGGTTCTAAAGACACCATATGAGATATGGACTGGGAAGCGTCCTAGTATGTCGTTCATTAAAATTTGGGGCTGTGAGGCATACGTACGACGTCAAATGCCTGACAAGCTGGAACCCAAATCAGATAAGTGTTATCTGGTGGGATATCCTAAGGAAACGAAGGGATATTACTTTTACCTACCGTCTGAGGGCAAAGTGTTTGTCGCAAGGACGGGTGTCTTCTTGGAGAAAGAGTTCCTATCAAGAAAGACGCAAAAGGTAGAACTTGAAGAAGTTCAAGAACCACAAATAGTGAATGAACCAGAGTTGGATTCTGAGCCAGGACTACAAGATGTTGTAGCTAGAGAACCTGCTCACGAAACACAAGTCCTACGTAGATCTGGTAGACCAAGATTTGAGCCTGAGAGATATGGATTTCTCGTGTCTCAAATAGGTAATGTGTTGCTTATGGATCATGATGATGAACCAGCGACCTACCAAGAGGCTATGAATGGACCGGACTCCGACAAATTGCTTGAGGCTATGAAATCCGAAATGGACTCCATGTATACAAACCAAGTTTGGAACTTGGTGGAACCACCTGAAGGGGTACGACCCATAGGGTGCAAGTGGGTCTTCAAGAAGAAGACCGACATGGATGGGAATGTACAGACATTCAAAGGGCGACTGGTGGCTAAGGGTTTCAAGCAAATTCATGGTATTGACTATGATGAGACCTTTTCCCCTGTTGCCATGGTAAAGTCCATTAGGATATTGCTTGCTATTGCTGCGTATTATGACTACGAGATCTGGCAGATGGATGTCAAAACGGCTTTCCTAAATGGAAACCTCCTTGAGGAAGTGTACATGACACAACCCGAGGGTTTTGTATCCCCAAATGAAGCCACTAAAATATGCAAGCTAAATAGATCCATCTATGGATTGAAACAAGCCTCTAGAAGTTGGAATCTTCGTTTTGATGAGAAGATCAAAGAGTTTGGTTTTGTCAAGAACGAGGATGAACCGTGTGTTTACAAGCGAATCAGTGGGAGCATTGTTGTCTTCCTGATATTGTATGTAGATGACATACTGTTGATCGGGAATGACATACCTACCCTGAAAGTTGTTAAGAACAACCTAGGGAACTGCTTTTCTATGAAGGACTTGGGTGAAGCGACTTACATACTCGGTATTAAGATCTATAGAGATAGATCGAAGAAGTTGCTGGGTTTGACCCAGAGTACGTACATTGACAAGGTGTTGAAGCGGTTCAACATGCTTGAGTCTAAGAAAGGATTTTTGCCCATGTCTCATGGTGTGAATCTCTCTAAGGACCAGTGTCCAAAATCTTGTGAAGATAAGGACCGCATGAAGTTGATTCCATATGCTTCGGCAATTGGGTCAATCATGTATGCAATGTTATGTACTCGACCCGATGTCTCTTTTGCTTTGAGCATGACTAGCAGATATCAGTCTGATCCCGGTGAATGTCACTGGATAGCCGTAAAGAATATCCTAAAGTACTTGAGAAGGACTAAGGATGTATTCTTAGTGTATGGTGGAAAGGAAGAGCTCGTTGTAAGGGGTTACACGGATGCCAGCTTCCAAACTGATAGGGATGATTCAAAGTCTCAGTCAGGGTTTGTGTTTTGCCTGAATGGAGGAGCTGTGAGCTGGAAGAGTTCCAAGCAAGAGACAGTTGCTGATTCTACAACTGAGGCCGAGTATATCGCTGCAGCTAATGCGGCGAAGGAGGCTGTATGGATTAGGAAATTCATCGGCGAGCTAGATGTAGTTCCTAGCATTGTTGGTCCCGTAGTTCTCTACTGTGATAACAATGGTGCAATTGCACAATCTAAGGAACCTAGATCCCATCAGCGCTCCAAGCACATACTTCGGCGGTTCCATCTTATTCGTGAGATTGTCGAACGAGGAGATGTGAACATTTGCAGAGTGCCGACTGAGGAGAATATTGCAGATCCACTGACAAAGCCTCTCGCACAGAGAAAGCATGATGGTCATACTAGATCAATGGGTATACGATACCTGATTGATCAACTCTAGTGGGAGTCTTGTGGGTTGTGTGTAAAATAAATATTCTGTTGGCTGTTTGTTTATTATTCATATGATGAATTGTGTACCAATTATTTCTTTTTACAATTAATGGCAAGTTCTTTTATTACGATATACTGTTTCTATATGATAGAATAAAATTCGTGATAAATACCCTTAGAATGTTCGCTTCCATAGGACATCAAGTACGTGACTTGAATGTGAGAGCCTATGATTTTGAAGCTTCATTCTTAAAAGGTCCCTGGTCGATGTATCATCGTAGAAGCTAAGGGTGATGATGATACATTAAGACTAGCATGTGTGTTGACTGATGACCGGTTCTCACAGGTCATGATATTGTGATATCAAGTCATCACGTGGGTACTTGTTAGTGAACAAGTTGTACTGGACAGACCCAACCTGAGACTACTTTGTGGATTGTTACTTATAAGTGTCACAAGTAGGTCTCATTTGACAATGGTGTTGTGGTCCTTTGACCTGAAGTCACAGCATTCACCGAGTGAGGAAGAGCGTGCTTTGATGTCATCTAAAGTCTTCCTTGAAGAAGGTTGATGATAAGGGTGGTCGTTGGGTACGTTACGAATCATTTGGGTGTTTGGGTGTGAGCAGATATGGGATTTGTCCTCCTATATAACAGGAGTTGCATCCATGGGCCCCTTGATGGAATTGGACTGAGAAATGCATGGCCATGCTTGGTAGAGTCAATATGTGATATTGAGCTCACCATTCTCTGGAAGTCCGTTCTAGATCAAGAAACTTGGATTGAGCTATTATGAGGGTGACACGGTCCATGCCTCTAGTTCTTTCCGGATGTAAGGGACAAAGGGACAAAGACAACGCTGGAACATTGGTCATAAAGGCTTATGAGTTATGAACTCTTATTGCTTGGGGAGCAATGATGCATTGCTAGATGCCACTCATTGTTTGTGAGATTTTTGGTTTGATACTTTCAAGATCAAGTGGGAGACTGTTGGAGTTACCATTGTGATCTAGAAGTGGTCAAATATGTAATCTCACTGCCAACGTGATATGAGCCTGCAGGGTCACACATAAGAGCATGTGGAGAAGTTGGAAGATTGACTGTGTTGGTAAAGATTACCAATCACCATATAGAATGGGGGAAGTCCAGCAAATGTTGCTGTCTGAATTCGTCGGATATGATTCGTCGGAATTCGTCGGGTTTACACGGATAGGATTCGTCGGATTCGTCGGGATTCGTCGGGTCGTTCCGTGGAAACTCGACGAACTGTGACAGAGATCCTTCACTCGGCAAAATGTTGTCGTCTGTCTGGATTCGTCGGAATTCGTCGGGATTCGTCGGATTGTTCCGTGGAATCTCGACGAATTATCACAGAGAGCCTTGACTAGGCAATTGTTGCCGTCTGTTGTGATTCGTCGGAATTCGTCGGATTGTCCCGTGAAATCTCGACGAATGCTGTTCCGTGGAATCCCGACGAATTGTAACAGAAGCCCCATTCTGCTGTGTGGTCTGCGGATAGCGATTCTTCTTGAAGCTGTTTATCCTTTGGGTATAAATAGGACTTCTTTTAGGGTTCTCTTTACCCGATGAAATAGAAGCCGACGGAAGAGTTCCGTTCGCCCTCGACGGAAGTGTTCCGATCTCGTCCGAACCCTAGACGGAAGGAGTTCCGTCGTTCGTTCGCCTCCGCCGACCTCCTCTCCGTCGATTGTCGCCGGCATTGTTCTTCCTGAAGCGGATCTAGCAATCCGTGGAAGTGCAAGGTGCAGCCGTTCTTCCTTCCGAGTTGCGTGCGACGTGACTTGGTGTTTTCCCGGCTCGTGTGGACTGCTGTAGAGATGTAGACATAATTCTACGTGAGAACTCTCCTTGCCGCCAACAGCAATCTTCTTCGTGGAGCATCAAGGTTGGATTTGATCCAACCCCATTGAGGTAATTCATACCTAGTATTTTATTAACTTCTTGATTCAACATTCATGGCCGATCCAAGCATTTTTGGGTTGTTTCTGTTTATTTCCGCTGCGCCTACATTTGATGTATGGTTCTAGAAAAACCCAACACTACTTTACTGTCATTTATATGCATTTACTGCTAGCTAGTTTAACTGCTTTACCTATACCTGCTAGATTAGTGTCATGCCACCTCTTCTTGTTTACCCCTTGTTGTCCTCCGCTTCTTCCTCCCGCTCGGTTCCTAGGAGTCGTGGAGGGAGGGGAGGACAAAGGGACTTAGTCTTTATGATTAACTGTCGGTGTGACCGCAGGAGTCCGAGGAGACGGAGTTGTCCCGCGCGCAGCAGGACGAGATGGCAGGACCTGAACAGCGGATGCAGCGTACTACCGCGACGCCACAGGTCGATGATTAGATAGTTAGATTTCCGCATTTGAGAGTTTGGTTGTAGTTTCCGCATGTTGTAGAGAGAGAGAGATAGTACTTATTTTGGATATGTATCGGGCTTAAGCCCTTTTTACTTGTACTTCTCTTTTTGGACTTTCTGTTTCATTATATGATGTTGTGACTTGTGGACATGCCCTTATTTTTGTACTTCACTTTGGCATATTTTACTTATGATTGTATAGCCGGCAGGGTCGGTGCTGAGCGATGTTGACTAACCCGAGTGTTGGTGACACCGTAAGGCAACGATTCTGGGCGAAGATCCACCTTGACCGTGCGATACGGGAGAGGTTCGAGTTTTCAAGTACCCGAACGGGTTTTGGAAAAAGAGATCTTACAAGAAGGACCCAAACTTTGAGTGGTCGCGCACTCGGTCCAGGAACATCATCCTCTCTACTTGGGAAGCTTACAGTAAAGGGAGTCAGGACATAAGCAAATATTACAATTCAACTGAATGGAAGAAGCATCAAGAAACTGAGACTAAGAGGAGAATTCACTTCAAGAACAATAAGGATAAATCTGATGCTACTCCAGCCCCTCTCAGATACATTCTGAAGCCTTATAGATATATTGAAAGACAAAGATAGAAGAAAGAGGAAGCTGAAGTAAGATCAGCCAAGAGAGCAAAGGGGACTGGGGGCATTGTCATAAGGGAAAGAGACTAGTGCAGCTTAACATGTCTAAACATTTTAATCTATTAATAGATGAAATTTTGGAATGCTGACTTTATCTGTGTCCATTTTGTTTATATTGTTTATGTGTAGTTCATCTACATTTGAGGTTCTGCCTTCTTCAAATAGGGGAAGATTGTTGAGAAAATTGCCCACAATGTTCCTGATTTGAAAAAGTCATCACAATGTAGATGAATACACAATGTATTTGATGAATGTGTTTGGTTGTGTTGATTTATGGTATTAGATAGTGCAAGCCTAGCATAGGGCTAGATCGGGCTTTGTCGATCGATAACTGGAACACGCCATCAATGTTCGGAACACTGCCTATAATGTTCCAGATTTGGAGAAGTCCCCAAGTCAATGATAAGTACAATTTGAATTTAATGTGTTTTTGATGTGACATGAGCAGGTTAAAACATCACACATACTAAGTATAAAATATAAGGATCAAGCAAAAATATCTAAGGCAAATATCGTCGTGTCAACAAGATACACACGGCGATATCACTGAGATTACTAGCAGGAGACAGCAGAAAGAATAAGTCATTAATCGTCATGACAATAAGGATAACACGATGATATTGTTGTGTCAACAAAGTACACACTATGATATCATTGTGAGAACAAGAATGAATATTAAGGTATCGTCATTGATGAATAGTCATTATACATATTTTATTATAGCTTTTAGTTTAATTTCTAAACAAAATATGTAATATTTCATGTACATTATTGAATAAATGATTTGTTTTAACTAATATTTATATATATATGTAAAAATGAACTATTTAAGTATATATTTATATATGAAACTAAATAGTAAGAATGTAAATATTTATGTAGGTAAATATGTAAAAGTATACTAAATGTATATGTAAAGTATTTAAAAATATTTATTAAACAAAAACTATATCTATATATGTAAATATAAACTATAAATAAGTTAAATATATTATAACCTCCCGTCGATCGTCGAGAAAGAGCAGGGAAGTCAAGTCTGTCGAGCCTCTAAGTAGGAATCGACGGGACCGCCCATCAATCAACTTCCCTTCCTGTTGATCGACTTCCCATCCCGTCGATTTTTACTTTTTTTTTGAATTCTACTCAAAGTCCGATCGACTTCCCTTCCCGTCGATCGACTTCCCGTCCAGTCGATTTTTCCTTAAAACCTTCTGTCTACTTTCCTTTAAAGCTTCCCGTCGATTTTGTTGAAGTTTCCTGTCGAATTTGTCGTGTCTTTCCGTCGATTTAAAATTTACTATATGAAAATATAAACTATATAAAGTTAATTTATATTTGAATATATATAATAAAAAATAATAATAATAATAAATAATAAAAAAAATAAAATAATATTAATATAAAAATAATATTAAAGAAATTTAGATAGAAATTAAAATTCGCTAATATATATATATGTATATATTTGTATATGTATAATCTGATGTCACTAAAATCCTTGAAAAAGAATACATGCTGCTAAGAATGATACTACAGTTGACACACAAGATGTACACACATTAATTATACAAAAGAGTAATCCAAGACAATATCGTTTTGTCCACAAAATGATATCATTGTAATACCGGATAGTATCGTCGAAATGACTCTATGATTTCGTCATAAAGACACGACGATACCCAACTTATTGTTCGTCATTTCAGGAATCTAAATTGAATCGATAACAGCCATTCAATCTCACATAATCAAACATCTAATACGCGACTCTTCACTTCCCACACTAGATATTATAAATAGGTTTGAATGTCTTAAAATTAATAGCACCTACTACATTTACCCTAAAAGCCGATGTGTGCTCTTAATCGAGTGGAAGTAATTAAGTCGATACAATCAGCTCTCCCTCAAGCACCTGGGAAATGGCTCCAAAGAAGGAAGGATACTTGTTTGAAGGAAGTGAGATAGTGAGGGATGGATTTCTGAAGGCTCCTGAAAAAATCCAAGCCACCATAAGATTGCTCGACTCTGTAAGCTTGCAATTCATAATATCTGAACCAACGGTGATAATGAGAAGGGAAGTTCTTGAATTCTATTCAAATGCCAAGATTGGCTCAAATTGGATGTCAGTGAATAGCAGAATAAACGGAACAAAGGTAAAAATAACTACAAAGAGACTGGCCAAGGTCCTCAAGCTGCCATCCTTTGCCAGTGAAGAAGAAAATGAGGAAGTCGCTGCCAAAAATTTGAATGATGTCCTTGAATGGTGTGGACACTCCAGGAAGACCTATGCGTCTTTGGAAAGGAAGAATTTCAATCGGTAGGGAAATTTGTTGGCTGATATAGTGGGAAAAGCCCTCCTCTACAAGGTAGGTCACATGACAGGATATCTAAGCAAATATTTGACCTAATGGCAAGGATAATCCTGATCAAGAAAACCAATTGGGCTCAATTCATCCTCCAGAGAATTCAGGAAAGCTTTCAAGTCCCAAATCTTGGCAGAATATTATCTCTGTACTTACTCCTGTCATATCCCGATAACTTGAACATGAAACTAGGATTCAAGATACATCATATGAGAAGAATGGACATCAAAGTATTAGATAGATGGGAAAAGGGTTTGACAAAGTCTTCCAAGAGGATGAAGGTTGCAAATGATGTAGAAAGTAAAGAAGAAAGCTCTTCTGTAAAGAGTGTGCCTATACGTGATTCAAATCTATCAAGCACTGAGGAGCATGTGGAGCAGAGGAATGTCTCTCTCCAAACCTCATCACTAAGCATGGGGTCTAGGACCACTGCAGGAACATATCATAGGAATGCATAAACTGAGATGTGGAAGATGTGATCAACAAGATCACTATGGTTGAGGATGTTGTCCATCCTGGATTAGCAGACCAAGAGGACTCAAATGAAGCTGAACAGGAAGCAAATCAGGTTGATCCTACTATCAACACAAGCAGAAATTTGTTAAATGTTGAAGAATCAACTATTCCTGAATATGAAGCGAGACAATCTTCCTTTGGAAGTTCTCCTTCAACCATATTTGATGAGGATGAAGGAATGGATGAATATATCTCCATTGTAATGAAGAAGAAGGCTAAGGGAGAATCTGAAAAGCCCAGCTCTTCTCCAGAACAAAGGTTAGAGGACTCCTCATTGCTGCTCCAGAAAAGGATGCTCTTGGAAGAGCAGAGAATCAAACTTGAAAGCTATGTTGACACTGCTATCAATGACATAAGAAAAGATCTATCTAGTGAGACTACAGTCTGAGAATTGATATGAAAAGTCTGCAAGAGAACACTGCCAAATAGCTAGAACTCACTCACAAGGGTCTAACTGATATCATTGAAAATCAGGTTGTAACCTCTGACAATCTGGAGAAAGTCTACATAGTTACCACCAGGCAAATGGCTGAGCGCAAAGTAATTATTCAGGAAAGGCTAGATCTCTGCAATCAGGAGCTGGATAGTCATCTACTTTAAACCAAAAATCATCTGTAAAAAGGAATCCACATGTTAAAGGACAAGATTCTGAATCTACAGGGGAGCCTACAAAGGGACATTTCAGAAGAAGTCATAAAGGGGGAGAGATCTATGATAAAGGCCAGTGGTGAGCATGCCATCTGGACCTCTAATACAATCAGGGAAGCAATGAATCTCCCTCCCATCATCTATGATGAGCCTGCTGATCTACATGATACTGCTACTGAACAAAGGAAATGAAAGGAGATCACAGAGGAAGATAAGATAAAGTTAAGAAAGAAGAGATATAGAGAAGAAATGGAGAAGAAAGAAGATTATGAGCAATGGAGCCCTAAATCCAAAGAAATATTCTTAAATGCATGGGAGCACATCAAAATAAACAAAGTTGAAAGAAACAAATTGTATAGCTCCCAAGAATGGACCAAGTATGAAAATCAAGAAGAACTAAGAAGAAGAAGCAGAAAAGACAAGCAAGCAGGAAGAATCCCAGCAGATGCACAAGAGTCACATAGATATCACCCTAAGCCAAATGGATACTTTACTAAGCAATCTGAAAAGAAACAGGAGGCTGCTGTCAAGAAAGAAAGGAGTGAAGTAGCTCTAAAGGAACCAAAAACATAGATGGTTGTTTCATTTTGGGCAAATGTAGAACTGCTGAAAATTTCAAAATACATTTCACTATTTATAAATTCTCAATGGAATGATGTTTCTTACACTGTCTTTCATAATGTGATCACCTCATATCATATAACACATGTTGATGCTCTTATAATCTAAACTGAAATGATCTTACTATATGTTGATTTTCGTTAGATGTGATTTATAATTGAATGAGTTATGACTTCTTCAAATAGGGGGAGATTGTTGGGAACACTGCCCACAATGTTCCAGATTTGGAGAAGTCCGCAGGTCAATGATAAGTACAATTTATATTTAATGTGTATTTGATGTGGCATGAGCAGGTTAGAACATCACACATACTAAGTATAAAATATAAGGATCAAGCAAAAAAATCTAAGGCAAATATCATCGTGTCAACAAGATACACATGATGATATCACTGAGATTACTCGCAGAAGACAACAGAAAGAATAGGTCATTAATCATCGTGACAATAAGGATAACACGACGATATCATTGTGTCAACAAAGTACACACGACGTTATTGTTGTGAGAACAAGAAAGAACAACTAAGTCAAGGTATCGTCATGACAACAAATATAACAGAACAATATCGTCGTGTCAACAAGTACCACATGACGATATCGTTGAGAAGACTCATGAAGGATCAAGGCTTATCGCAGAGAATGTAAGGGTATCGTTGTAACACCCCAGTTTTGCTGATCTAAGAGTTAACGCCGCGCGTTAGGTCTTCTTCGCTGAAAACTGTCGTAATGGCAGATTTTTCTTAAACGCGTGATCGTGCAATTTTCTTGACGCACGATCGATCCGCCCGTGCGTGCTCATCGGCTGGAAAAATGATGTTCTAAATTTGTTCGTGTGTTTTTACGCACGGTCGTGCGTTCGACCGTGCATTCGCAAACTGACGGAAATAGATCCGTAAACAGCAAAATCGGGGCGTCTGTTTGGTTTAGTTCTTGATCGGACGGCTGTGAGGGGCTCGTGGCAGAACCCTAAGTAGGGCTGAGAGGGATTCACTCTTCATTTTCTTTCCATCGTGGGTTTTGAGGGTTGAGAGAGAAGGGGTTTGGAGGAGGAAGAGAGCTTAGATCCCTCCATTGTTGAAGCTTCGGAGCTCCGTTCGCCGATCCGAGACTGGCAACGCGTAGGGGACGTCGAGGCACTTCTTCTCCTCCATTCTTTTTCAAGTTTCCCATGATTAGGAGGAAATATCAAAAGGTAACGACATTTCTCCTCCCGGTCTTTAGGATGCGTGCATGGAATCCCTTTTTCTCTCTATTTTTGCTGCATTTTGGCACCGGATCCGTCGAGTGAGAGGGATCCGGGTCGCCTTGGTTCAAGAGGAACCTTCGGGTTGATTGAGTCCGTCCCCGACATGTGTTGCACTAGAAATCCACTCCGTTAGTGGATTAGGCATTGTGGTTGAAGCTGGATTCGCGATCGTTGGTCCAATTCGGTGATGTTGACTGACGCGCATTTTAGGGGTTTTGGCTAGAAATCTGAATACGGCGAATTCGTCGCCGTGATGCCCTTGTAGGTTCGTATGTTAACGAATGTTGGGTTTTGGGCGGGGAGAATAATGTGCGTGTTATGAGGCGTGTGATGCTCAGTGATGTGCGAAGGTGTGATTTGGTCTTTGTGGTCGGATGGCTATTCCGTGAATGCCGGAATTCATGTGTGGAGAGTGTCCCGGCAAGACAAGTCCCTTCATTGTTGGCGGCAAGAGCAAGTGAGCTGTCTGACAAGCCTGATGGCATGGTGGGCCAGGCGCGGTGGGTCACAGCGTGAGGTCTTGGCCTTGGGCTACGATGCCCTTTTGGGGAAGTGTTGAGTACCCCGTGGTTGTGTTGTGTGCAATGTTGGCGGCAAGAACATGTGAGCTGTTTGACAAGCCCGATGGCATGGTGTGTCTGGCACGGTGGGTCACAGCATGAGTTCTTGGCCTTGGGCTACGATGCCCTTTGGGGGAAATGTCGAGTACCCCGTGGTTGTGTTGTTGATGTATGATGATGTGTTAGATTCATACTTTGTAGGGTGCCTTGGGTGAAACCCGGGTTGCATTCATATTGCATTTGTAGGCCCCTTTTATTACTTGCTCAACATAGAAACGTGGATGATGGTTGTGACACTCATGCCTATTTTTTATGTTGCTTTTCTTTACATACATGTGTATACGAAGTGCTGACTTGCAGGGTGATGTAGTTCCCCGGGGTCCGCTAGGACGGCCGGGAGGAGGGGTGTTGTTGCACCATTTGTGGTCAGCCATAGCTGACCCTCATTTACCGCTCTTTGTGATTTGGATGCGGGCCAAGGATCGCCGGCCGGAACCAGCTCGCAGGCCAAAAAGGCCTAAAGCCTTGTGAAGTGTTTATTTTGCTTTCCTACATTCCTGTACTTGTCTTTTCTTATTTTCGGCTTGCATGCCGAGGTAGCTTAGGAGAGCTAGTTCTTCCCTTTTGGGGATTTCATGATTGTGGTGAATGTTTGATGATTTGGACACTGGTTTTGTAAGGCCTTAAGGCCGGTTTACTCCTATGTAGTTGTGGACAATCTCTGTGTTTCTCAGTTTTGTTTCCGCTGTGTTATCTGAGTTTTGAGTTGGGTAGTTATATCATCTTTTAATACTGAAACTGTGGCGGTTATATGTTGTGGGGTCCCGGCCGGACCTATATTATATAGTCATTACAGGGGAGGTGTTACAATTTGGTATCAGAGGGAGGTTAGTATTCTTGCGAGGTCTAGTGTATTCGGATCGCGTAAAGAGGTTGTCCACATAGGAGTGTTGTGCGGGATCATGAGTATCCATGCGTTCGAGTCTTGCGAATAGAACTTATGAGTCTATTTCCTTGCTTATGCTAGGATGTTGGCGATGATGCGGGGACATCGAGAAGGCAAGAGGAGCCTTTGGGAAGCAGTGCTACTGCTCCGGGCCTCATGAATATGGGCATGTCCCAGGCTGATTTCTGTCGCATGCTAGCGGAAGCAATGGTAGCGTCTCAAGCTGCGGAGATGCCACGGGTTCTGATGCCGGTGGTGCAGGTTACGACTCCTGTTACTCCGGCTGCTACACCAAATACACCGGAGGTTGGAGCGAGGCAAGCAGAGCCTTTAGCGGAGAGAGCTTATGGGATGGGAGATCGATTTATGAAGTACTTCTTGAGTTTCCATCCTCCGACATTCAAGGGAGTTGGCACTCCAACGGATGCTGAAGATTGGCTTTCGAGGATCCATGAACTTTTGAAGGCAGCAGAGACCCCAGCGGAGAGGCAGTCCCACTTCACGAGCTTCATATTAGAGGGCAATACGAAGCTATGGTGGGTGAATCACAGTGGTTGCCATTTCCTTGGGCACGCACCATCCATGGAGGAGTTTGGGAATGCGTTCCTCAAGCGTTATATTCCATCGTCGACGAGGTTAGCACTGCAGCGGCAGTTCTTGCATTTGGTGCAGAGGGACAAGACAGTGGACGAGTATCTGCAGGAGTTCACTCGGTTGGGTCGTTATGCGGGAACGACTATGGCAGACAATGAAGAGAGGGACAATCTCTTCTATCAAGGACTAAGAGAGAATTTAAAGCAACCGTTGATAGTCTTAAAGAACGCAGGATTTAATATGTTGGTCGAAGCCGCTCGCACATTAGAAAGCGAACTGGAGTGAACCCAGCGGCGAAAGGGTTTTGCAGCAAAGCAGGGGGAAGGAAAGCCTTCTCAGTCTCAGCCTTAGTAGAAGTCCGAGGGCAACCGATGTAAGAAGAAGCCCCGTCCTAGTGGGCCTGGGGAGAGAAGTGGCACACCTTCGGGAGATTTTCGATCCAAAGGTCCGTTTACTTGTTTCAAGTGTGGCAAGGTGGGTCACATAAGTCGGTTTTGTACCGAGGGAGGAGCTGATCCAGAGCCGAGGCAGGAATAATCAGTGCATTCCGTCCCTAGCATTGTGGAGAAAGGGAAGGAGGCAGAGTCTAGCGCTTCGCGGTTCCCTCCGGTGCAGCCTAGAGCGTATAATCTTGGGCAGTAGAAAGTGATTCGTCAACCCGATGTGGTGACAGGCACGAAAAGTTTAAGTTTTCGTTTGTTACGGTAATGTAGTTTGCGGCCTTTTATGTTAGTTATGCATGTGGTTAGGTTTCGTGCTAGTTTTGGGCTACCCCTCTCGAGTGTTGTTCGACATGGGAGCATCACACTCTTTTCTCGCGGAAAGCTTTCTCCGGAGGATTGGCGCTGAGTCCGTCGAGGCAGAGGTGGAGCTGAGCGTGCGCATGCCGAATGGATCTTTCATGACCACCGTGAGGAAAGGACGCATTGTGTTGCAAATTTGCGATTGCAATTTCGAGTTGGTAGCAGCGATTCTGCCACTGGTAGAATTTGACGTTATCTTAGGATGGACTGGCTTGCAGAGCAGCGAGCTAGTATCGACTGCCAGTTGAAGGTGGTAACCCTGAGAGGCGAGGGTAAAGTAGATGTTGAGTCCGAAATCGCACCTCCGAAGGAAATCGGAGGCTGCAGGCTGCCAGTTACTTTTTAGGTGGAGAAAACGAGACTGCTAGCAGCGGTCAAGGCCAGACTTCGCCCGTCACGGCGAATGCCACTCCTGTGACGAGCTTTCCTTTGATTAAGAAGAAGCGGTTACAGCGGGTTACAAGTGCAGGAAAGCAGAAGCCGGCCGGTCAGACAGTTCGCAAGACGGGAAACTCGAGACCGCATCTCAAACAAGCGAGCTCCTGGATTCGAGTGTGCCCCTCTTGGGAGTGTTGTCGCCCCCTATTTATAGGCTCGGGGGCCTGCCCAAACGGGCAGGGATAAGATGATCGCCTGCCCGGGTACAGGAGAATCAGGCAGGCGGTGACGGGATACAGAAAGGAGAAAATAAAGAAGCCGCGCGGCTTGGCGGCTTGCGCTTGCGGTCTGTCTCGTAGATGGGCTGAAGATGCTGCGACCAAGGCGTTGAGGACACCCGGGCGGTCTCCAACTTGAGACCGCGGCTTGTCTTCTTGGACTTGGTCCTTGCTGGTTGAGTTCGAAATCGCACCTCCAAAGGAAATCGGAGGCTGCAGGCAGCCGGTTACTTTTTAGGTGGAGAAAACAAGACTGCTAGCAGCGGTCAAGGCCAGACTTCGCCCATCATGGCGAATGCCACTCCTGTGACGAGCTTTCCTTTGATTAAGAAGAAGCGGTTACAGCGAGTTACAAGTGCAGGAAAACAGAAGCCGGCCGGTCAGACAGTTCGCAAGACGGGAAACTCGAGACCGCAGCTCAAACAAGCGTGCTTCTGGATTCGAGTGTGCCCCTCTTGGGAGTGTTGCCACCCCCTATTTATAGGCTCGGGGGCCTGCCCGAACGGGCAGGGATAAGATGACCGCCTGCCCGGGTACAGGAGAATCAGGCAAGCGGTGACGGGATACAGAAAGGAGAAAATAAAGAAGTCACGCGGCTTGGCGGCTTGCGCTTGCGGTCTGTCTCGTAGATAGGCTGAAGATGCTGCGACCAAGGCGTTGAGGCCACTCGGGCGGTCTCCGACTTGAGACCGCGGCTTGTCTTCTTGGACTTGGTCCTTGCTGGTCTTTATGGAGCAATCTGGGCGATCTCCAACTCGAGACTGCGGCTTGCCCTTGAGAACGTGGCCTGTTGCCTGGACTTGAGCCTTGTCAATCTTCAAGATGCAACCCGAGCGGTCCCCAACTTGAGACCGCGAGTTGCCTTCTGGACTTGGACCCTGATAGCTTTTATGGCAACACCCGGGTGATGAGCGAAACTATGCTTGCAAACGATAACGGCAAGTGTACCGTATCGAATGTAGTATAGGTTATAAAAACCAAGGTCGTATAAAAATCCGGGCGTGTTGATTACTCTTACTCAAGACGATCTCTATTGTTCTATCAAATGAAACTTTGATTAGTTGTAATGAGAAAAGTAACTTGACTAGAAGATTATAACTAAGGAAAAGAGAGGTGGACAAACTAGAAGAATATATGAATAAAAACAATGAATTTTATTAATTCATGAAAAGAGATTACAACTATTGAAGGAGGACTTACAAATGCAAGAAAAAGTAAAGCTAGATTACTCAAACACAGGAGAAATAATGCAAAAAATGGAGGCTTGGACTCCAAAACAAGGTATCAAATAATCTGGAGGAGCTGCCCTTTTATAGCTGAAAAATTCTGGGTACACGCCCTCGGTCACGCCCGTGACCAAGGGCGTGTAAGGCGCGCGATCATCTCGGAGCGGAAAGGGCGTAATCTGGCTTTAATGCTGACGATATTTGCGTGTCACGCCCCAGGTCACGCCCGTGACCTAGGGCGTGTAACCTTCAAAACGTGTTGCTGGCGGGAATCTTCGGCGGGAAGGAGCGGGGAGTGGCGCGAGATGAGTCACGCCCGTGACATGCTGTCACGCCCTCGGTCACGCCCGTGACCGAGGGCGTGTAACTTTAATTGACGTGGCAGCGTGCTCCGGATGCTTGTGGCGGGTCGTGGCCGTGACATTGGGTCACGCCCTTAGTCAGGCCCGTGACCTGGGGCGTGTACTTGGCGAAATCTTCATGGAACGCACTCGTGGTGGCGGGAACAGGTCTAGAGCACCGCGCAGGTTACACGCCCATGGTCACGCCCGTGACCTTGGGCGTGTACTTAAAGTTTTTGTCTAATGCGTCCAAAAAACCTGAAATACACAGAAAAAGCTTAAGTTAGTTTATAAAATTGAAAAGATAATAATTTTAATAAGAAAAACATAAAAAAAAACTAATTAATTTCTTATTAAAATAAATTAAACTTATATTAAAAGATGAGTACAAAAAGTACTCATCAAACACCCCCATACTTACTCGTTTGCTAGTCCCGAGCAAACAACTTTTCATAGGAGTGGAAAAATTTAAATACTAGAAAAGAAATTTGAACTCAAGGAATAAAAACGCGAAGTCTTACGCCTACGTGTAGAGATCCTAGTTGAAAGATCTATTCAGCATAATGATTAGCTTATAATTTTCAGTAGTGCGAAATAACAAATTGCTTTTACTTTTAAATTGAAGGTTCGGCAAATTCTAGAATGTTATTCATTGAGCGGGTAGCGTGTTTTCTAAGATCAATATTACCCAAAATTGAGTTTCGGGATAGCCTCCAAAGAAATCCATCAATGACGATGGTCATAGGCTTGCCCGGTCGCACTCTCTCCACTACACAAGTATAATGTTATAGCTTAAAGATCAAAAGGGCTTTCATTAGGAGTGAAACTTGGCTTAGGTATATGATTTGGATTTGGAAATCAAAAGATAGAATATGACGGCTAAGGATCACACTAAACCAAGGTGAGAGTTACCCAAAATTATCCAAAATTCAAACCTTGCGTAAGAGTTGTTATGAAGCAAAACTCTCAAAAAAATAAAAAAGAGGCCATAAATACTTTTTTTATATATATATATATTTTCACAATTGGCCAATAATTTTTTTTCATATATATTTTTTTATATCCCCTTTTTTCATAATAGCTCCGAATAAGAAGTTGTAATTTCCTTATTTTCACAATTGAACCCATTGCGGAATTTTAATAAATCTCAAATATTTAGTGTGATCATGGGCTGGATGTTTTGGCTTTGGTGAAAATGAAAGGTGGAGGTAGCAAGGGAAATCAGGTAAGGCCCAAAGTGTTTAAGCAATGAAAATTTTAAAAAGGTGGGCAAACAGGCACAAACGATCAAAAGGTGGCCTAAATCACTTCTAAAAACTATGACAAACCTATGTAAATGCTTCGAGAATCGCTAGAGGCAAGTTCTAAACATCGAGAAAGGACACCCTTCCGCTAAAAAATGTGTAATATTTCTCTAGTAAGCTTCTACATACTCACTTGAATTTATTCGCAGATTCTACCGGTTTCAAGGTAAAAGTAAAACAAGAATTGTTTTTTCGCAGTTAGAAAAACATAAATCTAGTTTTATGCTGAATAGTTAATTTGACATAGAATTCTACAAACGCGTGCGTCTGACTAAGAACACTGCATGAGTCAACAATTTTATTCCAAAATTCAAAATCTAATGAAATATAAAAATTCTCTACTACACTAAACAAAAGCAAATCTACTAAGGATTTTGCAAATGAGTAAGTATCATAAATCTAATAATTTTTTTTTATTTTTTTTATTTCTTCTTAGACTTCCCAAGATCTACCCGGTGAAGGGTTTGCAAGGTACTAGAGGCTATGATGGGAATTCAAGCCCAAAGCGTCCTTTCCAAGAAATTTTATTTAGATAGAAAATATATATATATATTATTTTTTTTTCAAATAAATAGAAATTCAAAGAAGGCAATGCTACACCCCCATACTTAGAATTAAACATTGTCCCCAATGTTTAAAACTAGGTAAGAAGATAAAAACAGGAATTACACTTTTTATTTTATTTTATTTTATTATTATTATTATTATTATTTTAGAAAATGAAATAAATAAAACAATCAAAAAGGAAGAAAAATAAATAAGTGGCTAAAGGGTGAAGAGGGCTTCCCTGATCGGTAGACGAGGTTGCCGGACAGAAAATAAAACTTGCAAAATTAAGTTAGACAAACAAAAGAAAACGTTGGGTTGCCTCCCAAAAGCGCTTTGTTTACCGTCGCGTAGCTTGACTAAGTGGTGTTGTACAAGTTTGTCAGGTTAAGCGTTTCAATTTTGCTGGGCGCTGGGTCGCCAGAATGATACAATTTCAATCGGTGTCCGTTAACTTTCAAAAGGCCTTGATCCGGGTGCTCTATTAGCACGGTCCCATATGGTCAAACCTCTTTTACAACAAAAGGGCCGGACCATCGGGATTTTAATTTGCCCGGAAAAAGTTTTAATCTAGAATTATATAAAAGGACTAAGTCTCCCGGTGAAAAAAATTTTGGAAATTTTATTTTTTTGTCATGGTAAAACTTAGTGCGCTCCTTGTAAAATTTATTATTTTCATAGGCGTTTGCACGCCATTCGTCTAATTCATTAAGTTGAAATTTTCGTTGATTAGAGGCTAAGTTCAAATCTAAGTTTAAAAATTTTAGCGCCCAGAATGCGCGATGTTCTAATTCCACCGGTAAATGGCACGCTTTTCCATAGACCAATCGGTACGGTGTACATCCGATGGCGGTTTTGTACGCTGTCCGATAGGCCCATAGTGCGTCGTCTAATTTTAACGACCAGTCCTTCCTATTAACGGAGACAGTTTTTTCTAAAATTCTTTTTAGTTCGCGATTCACCACCTCCACTTGGCCATTTGCTTGTGGGTGGTAGGCGATAGATAGCTTGTGGGTAACTCCATACTTTGCTAAAATTTTAGCAAGTTAGTTGTTACAGAAATGTGTGCCCCGATCACTAATTAGTGCTCGGGGTGTGCCAAATCGTGAAAATATTTTTTTGTAAAAATTTACGACGACTCTCGCTTCGTTAGTGGGGAAAGCTTGTGCTTCCGCCCACCTTGACACGTAATCGACCGCAACAAGAATATATTTATTATTTCAGGAAGAGGGTAAAGGATCTACGAAATCTATTCCCCAAAGATCAAAAATTTCGCATTCTATAAAAATGTTTTGGGGCATTTCGTCGCGGTTAGAAATGTTACCTGACCGTTGGCACCGATCACAATTACTCACAAAATGATGAGCGTCTTTGAATAAGGTGGGCCAATAGAAGCCCGCCTCTAGCGCTTTTCTTGCGGTCTGGTTTGCTTGGTAGTGTCCGCCGGCTGGTCCTTCGTGGCAGTGCCGTAATATTTGGATGCCTTCCTCGCCCGAAATATACCTTCTTACCACTTGGTCTGCGCAGACACAAAATAAGAAGGGGTCCTCCCAAAAATAATTTTTCAAATCTGAAAAGAATTTCTTCTTTTGCTGACTTGAAAAATCTTTTGGTAGGACCCGGGCCACTAAATAGTTGGCCAAATCCGCATACCAAGGGGTGGAAGAAGTCGTTACCTTTTCGATGGCGAGGAGGCGCTCTTCAGGGAATTTATCATCTATCTCGGCCTCCACTAGTGCTCCTACTACCGGGTTCTCCAGTCTTGAGAGGTGGTCGGCCGCCAAATTCTCCGCTCCTTTCTTGTCTCGGATCTCCAAATCGAATTCTTGCAAGAGTAGGATCCATCTCAATAGTCGGGGCTTGGCATCCCCTTTATCTAGCAAGTACCGGAGTGCGGAGTGATCTGTAAAAACAATCATTTTTGATAGCGTTATGTACGAACAAAATTTATCAAAAGCAAAAACGATCGCTAGAAGTTCTTTTTCCGTTGTAGTATAATTAGCTTGGGCGGATGTAAGCGTTTTGCTTGCGTAATAAATTGGGTGAAAGTATTTATTCACCCTTTGGCCCAAGACCGCACCTACGGCAAAATCGCTTGCATCGCACATGATTTCGAACGGAAGAGACCAATCTGGTGAAATTAAAATAGGCGATTTGATAAGTTCGTTTTTAATTTTTATGAACGCCTTAGAACATTCTTCATCAAAGATAAACGTGGTTTCTTTTTCTAAAAGATGTGTTAACGGTTTTGTAATTTTTGAAAAATCTTTAATAAACCGTCTATAGAAACCCGCATGTCCTAAAAAACTCCTAATAGATTTAATATTAGTAGGCGGAGGGAGTTTTTCTATAACTTCGATCTTGGCCCTATCGACCTCGATCCCTTTACTAGAAACCTTATGTCCGAGGACTAATCCCTCACGGACCATAAAATGGCACTTCTCCCAGTTGAGTGTCAGATTCGTGTCTTCGCAGCGTTGAAGAACACGATCAAGATTTTTTAGATAATTTTTAAAGGAATCGCCATAAACTGAAAAATCATCCATGAAAACTTCCATGACTTCCTCAACTAATTCATTAAAAATTGCCAGCATACATCTTTGAAATGTAGCTGGCGCGTTGTAAAGCCCAAATGGCATTCTTCGGTATGCGAAGGTGCCGAACGGACAAGTGAAGGTGGTTTTCTCTTGGTCTTCGGGCGCAATTGGGATTTGGAAATATCCCGAAAGACCATTAAGAAAACAATAGTGCGAGTGACCGGATAAACGTTCTAAAATTTGGTCAATAAAGGGTAACGGAAAATGATCCTTGCGGGTAGCATCATATAATTTCCTATAATCGATGCATACCCGCCAACCCGTAACAGTACGGGTTGGGATTAACTCGTTATTTTCGTTTTCAACAACTGTGATTCCGCCCTTCTTAGGCACGACTTGCACCGGGCTAACACAAGTGCTATCAGAAATTGGGTAAATAATTCTCGCGTCTAATAATTTTATAATTTCGGCCTTAACGACGTCCTTCATATTAGGATTCAAGCGTCGTTGGGGCTGAATAGTGCCGCGAGAATTATTTTCAAGTTTATTTTATGCGTGCAGAATGAGGGATTTATACCCTTTATATCAGAGATTTGCCACGCAATTGCGTGATGGTGGTTATTTAAAATTTTAATTAATTCGGACATTTCCGAATCATTAAGCGCAGAAGAAATAATTACGGGTAATTTTGAATTTTCTTCTAAAAATACATATTTTAGATGATCGGTAGTTGTTTTAATTCTAGACTCGGCGGCTCTTCATAAGATGTTTTGATTTTAAAAATATTTAAATTTGTTTGTTCAAAATTTTCCTGCTGGGTTGTTTCTTCAAGACATAATAAATTTTCCTGCTGGGTAAACCATCGAAAACGACGGTTTGTTGTACCATCTGAATGATGCTCGTTTTAATTTCAAAATTATTATTCGTCACAGCTGGGCGAATAATACTAGATTGTGTACCCTCCCAATTCGGTCTCACATAATAGGACATGGTCCGTAGCGGAGCCTCATTATGGATGGGATCACCCATTATTTCCTTTTTAGTTTCTCCGACCGACTCTTCGCGAATTATAGGCAGATCACTAAATCGGAGATGCCGCCGTAACGTGCGCTCGATTTCCGGATCAAATCCAAATTCAAAATTAGCTGGAGAGTTGTGTCGGGTCATAAACCAAGAAGAAAAGAAAAGAGAGGAAGAGGTGGGAGAGAAGAACAAAGCAAAAATTTAGATAAATATATTTATTATATATAAAAAAAAAATTTATTAGGTGATTTAAAATTAGTCCTGGACTTCCCAAGATCTACCCGGTGAAGGGCTTGCAAGGTACTAGAGGCTATGATGGGAATTCAAGCCCAAAGCGTCCTTTCCAGGAATATAGTTACACCTTGAATGATAGAAAAAAAATAATAAGAGAAGAAATGAAGCGATAAAACCAATAGATATTCTCTTTCGAAATATCAACTCAGATCCCCGGCAACGGCGCCAAAAACTTGATGAGCGAAACTATGCTTGCAAACGATAACGGCAAGTGTACCGTATCGAATGTAGTATAGGTTATAAAAACCAAGGTCGTATAAAAATCCGGGCGTGTTGATTACTCTTACTCAAGACGATCTCTATTATTCTATCAAATGAAACTTTGATTAGTTGTAATGAGAAAAGTAACTTGACTAGAAGATTATAACTAAAGAAAAGAGAGGTGGACAAACTAGAAGAATATATGAATAAAAACAACGAATTTTATTAATTCATGAAAAGAGATTACAACTATTGAAGGAGGACTTACAAATGCAAGAAAAAGTAAAGCTAAATTACTCAAACACAGGAGAAATAACGCAAAATATGGAGGCTTGGACTCCAAAACAAGGTATCAAATAATCTGGAGGAGCTGCCCTTTTATAGCTGAAAAATTCTGGGTACACGCCCTCGGTCACGCCCGTGACCAAGGGCGTGTAAAGCGCGCGATCATCTCGGAGTGGAAAGGGCTCAATCTGGCTTTAATGCTAACGATATTTGCGTGTCACGCCCCAGGTCACGCCCGTGACCTAGGGCATGTAACCTTCAAAATGTGTTGCTGGCGGGAATCTTTGGCGGGAAGGAGCGCGGAGTGGCGCGAGATGAGTCACGCCCGTGACATGCTGTCACGCCCTCGGTCACGCCCGTGACCGAGGGCGTGTAACTTTAATTGACGTGGCAGCGTGCTCCGGATGCTTGTGGTGGGTCGTGGCCGTGACATTGGGTCACGCCTGTGACCTGGGGCGTGTACTTGGCGAAATCTTCACGGAACGCACTCGTGGTGGCGGGAACAGGTCTGGAGCACCGCGCAGGTTACACGCTCATGGTCACGCCCGTGACCTTGGGCGTGTACTTGAAATTTTTGTCTAATGCGTCCAAAAAACATGAAATAAATAGAAAAAGCTTAAGTTAGTTTATAAAATTGAAAAGATAATAATTTTAATAAGAAAAACATAAAAAAACTAATTAATTTCTTATTAAAATAAATTAAACTTATATTAAAAGATGAGTACAAAAAGTACTCATCACCGGGCGGTCTGAGACTTGAGACCGCGGCATGCTTCTGGAGGCCTGGCCTAGATGATCTTCAGAAAACGGGGGCGGTCTGAATCATATCAGACCGCCCGGTTGTGTGTTGGTTGGTTCTGAATGACCTTTGCTGAAACTGAGCTGGGCGATCATTAGCTTTTAGACCGCCTAGTCTGGGAGAAGTACCACTCGGCAGCGGTCTTTTGGGTAAACATAATCCCCGCATATTTTCAAACTCCGGGGAGATTTCGAAAATATCAGTTTTACCCGCAAGACCGCACCCGACTTGTACTTATGTCTATAAAATTGCCTGAGAGCTCTTTCTTCTGCATAATTCTCCGAAGATCACAGGTCGCTACTCGCCGATTGCGGTTAGGATTTTTCAGGTCGGCACCCCTTTAATTAGAATGAATTTCCTTGATTCCCTTCAAACCCGTGTTCATAAGGGGGTGACCGGAAGAAGGTCGAAGAGCGGAAAGATAAGGATGCCCGGAGGAAAAAGTGTCATCGGCCGGACAAGGTCGGGGCGGTCTCCAAAGTTAGAACCTTCCGGATCTAAGAAGAATACCTTGGAAAAAACTGCAGAGGAGAGGAAAGCCGCCGAAGAATTGTTGGCCAAGAAAAGGGCTATAGAGAAAGAGGTGGCCAAAGTCAAAGCCGCAAGAGAAGTAGTGGCAAAGGCCGAAGCCGCCGAAGAAGAGGAGGCCAAAGCTAAAGCCGTCGAGGAAGAGGCGGCTAAAGCTAAAGTCGCCGAAGAAGAGGCGGCCAAAGCTAAAGCCACCGAGGAAGATGCGGCTAAAGCCAAAGTTGCTGAAGAAGAAGCGGCCAAGGCGAAAGTAGCCGCGGAGGAAGCGATCAAGGCCAAAGCTGCCGAGGAGGAAACGATCAAGACCAAAGCCGCGGAGATCTCGCTATCTGAGGAGAAAGACTTAGGAAAGAAGTCAATAGAGCCCGGGGCGGACCATTCTACACCTTCCTTCGACATGGATTTTACTCTATCAGGGACTCCTCTCATGAAACTGAATGTTGGAGAAGAAGGAGAAGTTGTTTCCTCCAGGCCGGACGGGTCACCTACCTCACCGGTTCTAATTTTTGATGATTCCAGCCCTACAAGGCAGGCCAACCCGGAGTCGGGGAAGAAGAAGAAGAGAAAAAGGGGCTATTCGTCAGCCGAGCGAATTGCTAGGAAGCTCCAAAAGTTGAAGGCTAAGAATAGAGCCTTTAAGAAGCCGACGGCATCCTGTCTCCAAAGTAATCCGCGTGTGAAGGAGGAAATCAATCCCCCCAATACCCCTCTTGCCAAGTCGGGCGATCTTGTTCCAGATTCTGCGAACAGCGTGTCGTTCGGGGGCATCCTCAGAGGAATGGATGATTTTCTGAACAAAGATACGCTACTTGATAGCCCCGCGACCTTGAGCCGAACTGTTTCCCCTGACAAAAATACTGGTGACTCTGAGAAGGCCGTACGAGAAGAGAAAGACCGGACCCTAGCCGGTCTGCGCTTAATGGGAATAAAGGCGGAGAAGATACGGGCGCAGGGCAAGCCGCAACTGCCCGACCCATTCGCCCCAGGTAAGCCCGATGCGGGTTATGAAACTATCCGTTTCTTCATCCCGCGTTCTCAGAAAAAGCAAAACAAGTTGTTATTGAATCCGCCGCTGAGCTTCTTCCTGCCCATGACTCAAAACTTAGCCTCTAGACGAAAGAATAATGAAAGGATCTGGCGAGAACAACGTCGGAGAATGGACCCGGAACAATTGAAGTGGCATGTTCATTCAGGCATTTTAACCTTATAGTCCTTTAATTATTCTATCTGCCTTTGGCTGTGCTAATTACATTTTTTCTTATAGACACACCGGAGGACATAGTAAGGTCGGGCGACCTAATATCTAGCCTTCCACCTCTGCCTCAGATGCCGAACCTTGTGTCGAGATTAAATTCTGGACAGGAGGAGCTGGCCGACTTCCAGCTTCTTCTGAATAATTTGGAAGTGAAAGTAAGAGAGATGGAGAAGAAAGAGGAGGCCGCTTGGGTTGCGCTAGAAGCCGAGAGGAAAGAACGACGAGAGGAGCATCTGATGATCAGGGCCCAGTTAGAGACTGTGCGGTCTGACCTGGAGGCCGAGAAGAAAAGGCGGCCGGAGAGAGAGAAAGAGTTGGAGGCCCAACTGGAGTCTGAGAAGAAAGCGCGACTTGATAAGGAGAGAATGCTGATAGACCAGATTGCTACAATAACCGCGCGCTTTGACCGGGAGAAGTGGATGTCCTCGAAGTTCCAGGAGGACTGTAAATATTATAAAAATAAATATCTTCGTATAACCAGGGAAGTTGGCGAAACCGACGTTCGTCCGGTGATGAAAGATCCAGGATGTTGAACCGCCCGGCTGTTGGGGCGAGCTCCAATCCCCCACCCGTTAGGGCATCCGACCCTGCTGCGAATGAGCCTGCCGGGTCCCCTTCTGCTCGTACGATTCTTGCCGCACGGGTAGAACGGGACGCCGCGCGGCTTCACAGCACGCTCAATCACATCCACTATCATTCGAGGCAGATCTATGGCCTTCTTATTCAGACTGGCGACCAGGTCACGTGACTTCATCGTGAGGATAACCCCCAAGAGCCACATCAGCCGTGAGCAGCTTTTAACTTTCATGAACTATGTTTGTAATCTTTTCTTATTCGCTTCTTGGGATGATCTGACGATTTGGTTTACTTTGGATAATATTTTCCTTTAGCACCTTTTGATGTGCTTATAACCCGTATAATTTATGCCGAAATGTCTTATGCTGAATTGATGTGCAGGTCGCACGACTGGCGTTAAATGCTTGAGATTTTTGTTGAACTTCATTAACATGCTGACTGTAGGTTTCTGTTTAATCGACCTGACTTGCCTATGCGCAAGCCATTGTTTATTCTTGTTATCTGTGCATCTTGTGTGATATAATCCGCGCGGTTTAATGTCATATCCCCGCCATAGTTTTGTTATTTGCAGATCGTTATCTCTATAAGTAGTAACCATTACGGTGATCCATTCATACTTTCTGAAATGGCGCGAGCTAAGCAAAAGTCGTCGCGGTCTGAGAAAGTTCACGCGGTCCGAACTGACGCGGCTTCCGCTTTCCAATCGGCCAATCATAAGGAGTGCCGCTTAACTCAGAGCGAGTTGAATGATTTTATTGAAGAATATATGGTTGATAGCAACATAACCGTTCGGCTTCCTTTACGTGACGAGCGGATAAACTCCTCGTCTTCCACTAAAATTGCCATTCCTATTGACCATTTCAAGTATGGCTTCAGATTTCCTCCTCCCCTTGAAGTCATCGCTATTTTCGATCACTACGGGGTGGTGCCCGGGCAACTCCCGCCGAATTCCATTGCCTCTATTTATAGCTTTATCTCGTATCTGCGATCAGAGCGAGTTAGGTTTTCGATTTCTTTGTTTCGAAACTTCTTTTCCGTGCGGTCTACTCCGGACGTCGGGACCTCCGTTTTCCGAGGTCATATTTATTTTGGATGTCGGGGGATGAAAGTTATAAACCTTGTGAACAAGGTTGCGAGTTGGTCCGAGCGGTATGCTATGTTTGAAGGCCCCCTAGGGTTATTGCAGGTCAACCCGCAGACGAAGAGTGCGGCGGATTTCAAGTTGGTTAAGCTTGGAGAAGCTGAGCAAAAGATCTTTGAATCCCTGGACAACGAGCGACTTGATGTGAATCATTATATTCCATTGTTCGCGGAGCTGGCGGATGTCCGCCCTGAGGATAGTAAGTTTCTCCTTAACTCGTCATTTTGTGACCGCGCGGACTGTTCTTCTAAGTTTCAAATTTCTGCAGGTGCCACAGTCGTTCCCTTAAACAAGTCGGTTACTCCGGCCGCTCCAGTTCTGACGCAGAGGGAGAAGCGACAAAGGAAATCCGACCCGCAGTGGTCTGAAGAGGAGAGCCCGGCTTCTTCAGGCGAGTTCGAGTTTCTTCGCTCTTGCAGCAACCCGCGCGATCTTAATGGTAAGCCGACAGTCCTTTGGCATAAGGATGGTGAATGCGTGCAAGTATCCACTGCTCTACCATTCTGGGGGAGTGAGAAGATTAGTCGGCATGCGTTAGCCGCCGGGGCTGCCATGTATGGCCGAAAAACTTTGAAGAGACTGAAGAGGGTTCCAGAAGAGGAACTTTCCAGAGTAGCCGCGTAGGCTGGCGCATGGGGCTTTGCGGCCAATCATTTTATGGCACTTTCATATAAACAACTGGTATCAGCCCATACTTACCTTCCTTTTATAGCATCAATATGATATGGACAATCCGGATTTCCAAGATGAGGTCTTCCCACATGTAGCCAAAGGGATTGATGGTGCTCTGAATCGCCTGCGAGATCGGGATGGCCTGGCCGCCGGCTTCGAGGACACAACCTTTCCGGATCTCTATCCCGGCCTGAAGGACAAATTAAATGAAATAACCCGCCGAGCCAAGGGGAAGGACAAGGTCGAATCCAGTAGCACTGAGGAAGAGAGCAATGGAGAAGAAGTCGAGAAAGAACCCGCCGCGGTTGAAAAAGAAGATGGCTCGGATACAGGATCCAGTGATTCCGATGAGACCGGGCGGTTTAGGTCTCACTGGTCGGGCGGCTCAGGTAGCTCGAGTAGCTCGGGTAGCAGCTCCTCGGGTTCCTCCATTTCCAGTAAATGATATTCGCCTGAGGTGGACATTACTGGCGATGAAGACTCAAGCTCTCCTGCGACCAAGAAACTCAAGCCGGACGAATAGCTCCTTTTTGTAATTTTTTGAATTTTGCTTTTTGTTTTTGCATGACCGACGGCTTGATTTTTTTTATCCGGTCGGTCATAAATCAATGTAAAGATATTTTGGAAATGAAATGGAAAGCTTTTACCTGTCTGGTTGTTTGCTTTTCTGCAACTTACTTGCGTTCGCTGCGGTCTTCTTTCCTTTAATTTGGTCGTGCGGCTTGTGTCTTCAATGTAGATTAAGCGAGCTTTTAATATACTCCGAAGAAGTATCAATTATGATACTCTGATGCGTAGTTAGTGCGACTTGAATATATAATTTGAACGGTCAGACATTGAAACTCTTCAACCTATTGTGAATGCTTCATAATAACCAAGAATAGCTTCAGGCTGCTGAGAAATCATGACCATGCGGTTTGAACATATTTTGTTTGATTTGACTACTCCTCATATTTGATTGTAAGTCGCGCGGCCATTACCTGGCCTGATATAATCACTTTTATGAGACATATCAAGTCATAAAGACGCAGTCGACCGGTTTGAACGGTCAATACTTTGATTCGGACGACTTATAATTTGAAAGACATTGCTTGTGAATATAATCAACAACAGATATACCCGTGCGAATTATATATATAACTCGGGCGGATAGAAACCCAATCGGGGAATTGAATGTAACTAAAGCGCGCGATTATAACTTGGCTTTTCATAATTGTTCCACCAGATTGAGAATGCCAAATAATAAGTAAATAATCGACAGGCCGAGCGATTAGCATCTAATTTGGATGGTTCATGTAACTCAGATTTCCCCATGAACATAATTAGTTAACTGCTATATCCGTATGGTATATATATAACTCGGGCGAACAGAAATTCGGACAAGAAATTGACATAACCAAGTCGTGTGATCATAACTTGGCCTTTTCAAAAATTATTCCACAATATGGAATATCAAGCCATAAGAAAACAGCTGGTAGGTCGCGCAATTAATGTCATCGGTGGATAAACTCGAGCGAACTGTATATATTCTGAGCGGATTCTTTTGCTTGATTATGAAGAGCCTCATATTATCTTACCAAATTCGATCGGTCTCACGATCGGGCTACCTGACAATTTTGATACCTATTTATTTCAAACCGCAAGGCTCAAACACAAACCACCCGGTCTGCGATATGCTTGTTGAAAAGATGTTTCCTTCTCATATGGTCAAAAAGACCCTATGAGATGGAATAATTCCCTGTAATGTGGTAAAGAGCAGCTACAAACTCAGATGACCAAATGGGCAGGTGGGCCTAGGCGGCAGCCATTGCTTTCCTCAGATGGTCATAGGAGTTGTAGAGGAAAAGAAAAAAGGCAAGTACAGACCTAGATGACCAAGTGGGCAGGTGGGCCTAGGCGGCGACCATTGCTTTCCTCAAGTGGTCATAAAGGCTGTAAGCGACTCAGCTGCTCTCTTGCCTAGGGCTACAAGCCGAGTTGATCAATTGTGCAGGTGTGGTTATGCCGCGGAGGCTATACCGACATTGCTTTCCTCAGAAAGATCAACCCAGTTGTGGATCCCACTTAGGCATCGCTTGAGAATACCTAGGAGTATTCAATGGTCACAGACTAAGATGATCAGTTGGGCATGTGTGGTTATGCCGCGAAGGCTATACCGACATTGCTTTCCTCAGAAAGATCATCAAAGCTGTAACTATATCCCTCTCGGGGCATGACAGAGCCAACATTCACCCGGACCTCCCTTGATGCAGGGGTGTGTCAGATATCAGTCGGGATCCAAGGTTCCGAAGACCACCGCACGGGAATTGGCAAGCTACCACTACACGTGTGCGAAAACTCCCCGCTACACATGATCTTCATGGTTTTACGCTAATGACTACAATCCAAGGGGGTTCAAGCAGAACTTGGCGATGTCTCCGCGGTTCAGTGAGGTTGATATATAGGGAAAGTGTAAAAAGGAAACATCAGACATGGAGAAGTGTCAGTATGTGGCTTCTTATTAAAATATCCAAAAAATGCAGGAAAGTAAAGAGGACATTTTAAGGATAGAACCGTTTGAGATCGTCACCACTCCAGGTGCGTGAGATGTCTTCTCCTTCACTCGTTTGGAGGTGGTAAGCCCCACTTTTTAGTACTTCCTTGATGATGAAAGGTCCAGCCCAATTAGGATTCAGCTTCCCAACATTTCCTGCTCTGGCTGCTGCATCAACTTTCTTTAGCACAACGTCTCCGACTGCGAAATGTTTTACTCTGACATTCTTGTCAAAGTATTTCGCCATTCTCCTTTTAACTTCTTCCTGTCTGATGGTAGCCTCATCCTGAAGTTATTCAATCAAATCCAAACTATACTTGATAGCCTCGTCATTTTCATCTATCTACGCTTCTCCTCCCTCCTTTGCATATATAACTCTTGGAGTGACTACCTCAAATTCTACAGGAACAACAGCTTCCGAGCCATGGGATAATTTGAATGGTGTCTCCCCCGTAGCTGAGGATGGAGTGGTATGAAGAGTCCAAAGGATGGAAGGGAGTTGGTCTGCCCAATTTCCTCTTTGATTCAAGACCCTCTTCATCAGAAGTTGTTGGACCATTGTCAATTCCCACCTGATCGATTTGCTGCTTCTACCTGACCATTTGTCCTTGGATGATGCACCGAAGCAAACCGAAGATCAATTCCCACCTGATCGCAAAAGTTTATCATCTCCGGATTGTTAAATTGTGGACCATTGTCAGTGACAATTGCTAGCAGAATTCCATGTCGGCAGACTATCTCTCCCCAGATGAAGTTCCTGATAATTTGAGTTGTAGTTCTTGCTAATGCCTTCACCTCAATCCATTTGCTGAAGTAATCAATCATTACGATAATAAAGCGACGCTGGCCGCTGGCTATCGGGAAGGGTCCGATAAGATCCATCCCCCACACTGCGAAAGGGCCATGGCGCAGTTATTGATCTGAGTGACTGAGCTGGCAGATGTTGGAGAGGGGCAAACTTTTGGCACTGAACACATCGTTTTGCAAATGCTTCGGCATCCTTCCTCATGGTCGGCCAGAAATATCCCTGCCTTAAGATTCTCTTCTCCAGAGTCTTTGCTCCTGAATGGCTACCACATTCCCCGGAATGAACTTCTTGAAGTATGGTTGGGATTTCTTCCTCGAAAAAACATCGTGCTGAGGGAGAGATCAAAGTCTTCCTGTAGAGAACTCCTGCTATCAGATAATAGTATGTCGCTTTCCTTCTAAATCTTCTTTTATCTTTAATGGAATGATGGAACTCCCCTTTTGACAGAAACAGCTCGTAAGGGCCCTTCCACGAAGGATTATGATCAATTTGCATGAGTTCTGCTTCATCTGTTGCCGGATGAAAAAGTTCTAAGGTCACTCCCCCGGATGGAAGACCGAACTTTGACAACTCATCTGCCTCCTCATTTTGTGTCCTTGGAATATGCTCGATGATGAATGACTTGAATCTTCCGATTTCCTTTTTGGCTAACAGCAGATATTTCCTCAGAATTGGCTCCCTTGTCTCATAATTCCCCAAGACCTGAGGGGCCATTACCAATGAATCGGTTCTAACATGTGCATGTTTTATGCCCAGCTCTTTTGCAAGTCTTAGCCCAGCCAAAAGTGCTTCATATTCTGCCTGATTATTTGTAACTGGAAAGAAGAATTTGATAGCTTGATCCAGCCTGATGCCATTTGGACTGATTAAAACTACTCCGGCTCCCACGGAGTTTTTGCCAGAAGCCCCATCCACATAGATGACCCAAGCTAAAGGAGATTGCCCCACTTGCTCAGAACTAGGTTCTGTTGTATCCACCAAGAAGTCTGCCAAGATTTGTGCTTTGATTGCTGTTCGGGGGATGTATGATATTTCAAATTCGCTTAGTTCGATAGCCCATTTAGCCAACCTCCCTGAATGATCAGGCTTTTCAAGAACATTTCTTAAAGGATGATCTGTAATCACTTGGACAGGATGAGCCTGGAAATAAGGGCGAAGCCTTCGTGAAGACATAACTAAAGCCAAGGCTAGTTTCTCCAAGATTGAATATCTAGTTGCTGCATCTTTGAGAATGTGGCTAACATAATATATCGGGAACTGCCTCTTCTTTTCTTCCCGAACGAGGACAGAACTCACCGCATCTGGGCCGACTCCCAAATATAAGAATAATGTTTCTCCCTCACGGGGACTTTGGAGTAGCGGAGTTGAAGTCAACTGTACTTTCAGCTGCTCGAAATCCCTATTACATTCCTCGTTCCATTCAAACTTTGATCCTCCCCGCAGTATTTTAAAGAATGGGGCACTTTTATCCCCGGATTTGGAGATAAACCTGCTCAATCCAGCCAATCTTCCTCCAAGCTGCTGAACTTCCTTGGTATTTCGAGGAGGGGTCATATCAAGGATGTCCTTCACCTTATCTGGATTCGGTGCAAGGCCATCGGGAGTTAAGAGATGCCCGAGAAACTTTCCTTTATTTGCCCCAAACACACATTTCAATGGGTTTAATTTTAACTTGAACCTCCGTAGAGTAGCGAACGTCTCTACGAGGTCTTTCAAGTGTAATGAAAATGTTTTACTTTTCAGAAGGAGATCATCAACGTAAACTTCGAGGTTCCTGCCTTTTTGATTCTTAAGTATCCATCATTCTTTGATATGTTGCGCCCGCATTTTTAAGACCGAAGGGCATTACGGGATAGCAGTAACACCCATCGTTTATGATAAATGAGGTGTGCGGGATATCAGGTTTGTGCATATTAATTTGATGGTACCCAGAGAAAGCATCGAGAAAACTCATAAAATCATACCCAACCGCGGAATCAACTAAGACATATATCTTAGGCAGAGGGTAGCAATCTTTGGGACACGCTTTATTAAGTTTAGTGAAGTTTACGCACATGCGCCACTTCCCACCAGATTTCTTAACCATTACAACATTCGACATCCACGTGGGATATTGAATTTCAGAAATAAAGTCTGCTTTCAGGAGTTTGGCAACCTCCTCTCTGATGGGCAACGCCAGCTTGGTTGACACTTCTCTCTTCTTTTGTTGGACGGGCTTGAACTCAGGAGATACGTTCAGATGATGACAAGCCACGTCCGGATCCACTCCTGGCATGTCCTCCGCTGACCAGGCGAAGACATCCAGGTTCTCCAAAAGGCAGGAGATCAGCTCCACTTTTTCCTCTTCCAGCAACTCAGCATTGATGACCAGCTTCTTTTCTTCCCCTTCAGCAATAGGGACCTCTTGGGTCACCTGGGCAGGTTCCAGGTGAGCCCCTTCTCGATCTTTTCCTTCCTCGGCAGCCCTTAAGGATTCAGCAATTTCCAGAATTTCAGCTGTGGCCTTGGGAAGTGAAACGTCGGTGATCATGTTGACAGTTCGGACGTAGCACTCCCGAGCCACCTTTGGGTTACTTCTAACCCGATACTGCCTTCCCTCGGCGGCAAACTTAAGAGCAAGATGGAAGGTGGACACTACTGCTCAGTATGCATTGAGAATCGGCCTTCCGAAGATGGCGCAGTAGTTGCTTGGGGCATCCACCACCACGAAATTGATTAGCTTTATCACTCCTCCAAGAGAGACTAGGAGCTTTACTGAACCCTCTACTTCTTTCTTTTCCCCAGAAAATCCATAGAGGGGCCCGTCGGTGGAAAGTAAAGGCTTTCCGGTTTTTAGGGCTTCGAAAGTTGGGCGGAAAAGGAGATTGACGGAGCTGCCTGTATCAACCAAGATCTTGTGGACTGTATAATTTTCGATGACGGCTTTAATGACCACCGCATTGTCGAAAGGATTGGCATTGGGGGGACGGTCATCCTGACCAAAGGTGACAATAGTGCTTTCGGGGGGAGAACTTGTAGTGGTTGCTACTTCCTGCTTCAGAACTCTCGCGATGCTGGATTTGCGAGATGACTCTGCTCCATCCCCTCCACGTATACAATAGATGTCCCCCAAGGGGCCCACATCATTGACTTCGATGCATTCGGCGGAGGGATGGATGTCTCCATAGCAGCTGGCGTCTTCGACGTCGGCGCATTCCCAGGTTACTTCCACTGTTTCTTTCTCTTTTTTCTTCTCAGTCGCTGGCTCAGCAGTTGACTCTTTCCGAACTAGGCCCCGGAGCTTTCCTTCTCCCAGGAGCCTCTCTATCAGCAAGCGGAGGGCCCGACAATTTTCAGTGAGATGCCCTCCCTCCTTGTGATATTCACAGAAGAGGTTCGGATTCCGATTTTGAACATCCGATCTCAGAGGAGCGGGTCTTCTGAAATCTGGCCTCTTCTGGAGAATTTGGACGACTTCGTCCATATAGTAACATTAAGTGGAGTGAATGACTCTTGCGAGTCATCATATTTGGTGGCTAGAGCAACTGGAGGTGGCTGCGCGGCATACTGTGGCAGGTATACCGGCATAATTTGCGGAAGAGGGACAGATGGAGCGGGTGCGATGGCCAACGGTGGTTTCTGATCTTGAAACCGCTGATGGCCCATGAATGGTTGCTTATTTTTGTAGTTTCTTCCCCTTTGGGAACGGGGTTCGAAGTGGGACTGATTTGATGACGGATGGTGAAAGGACGGATTGGACTGCTCTTTGTCGCTTACTAGCTTTGCGACATAGCCTGGATTGCTCTTTTCTCCTCTAATGAACATATTTGCCAAACTTATCATTTCCTGATAAGTCCTGGGCTCCCTTATATTTGCTTCAAATTTTAGGGGGCCCTCTCTCAAGCCATGGATGAGGGCAACCCTATACAGCTCTGGATCCACATTTTGGACTTCCATGATCTCCTTCTAGAAGCGATCTATGAAACGGGCCCACGTTTCATCTTCTCGCTGCTTTATATCGAAAAGGGCCGCCGGGCCACTTTTCCTCTTCGTTGAGGTGGAGAATCTTAGCAAAAACTCCATTCGTAGCTCAGCAAAACAACTGATCGATTTGGGGTGCAGCCCATAAAACCACTCCCTTGCTTGTCCTTCAAAGGAGGTTACAAGGAGTTTGCACTTAGTCGCATCAGTTAAGGTCCTAAGAGCGATGGCTGATTCAAAGTCTTGTAGATGAACAGTGGGATCAGTCTCCCCACTGAGAGCTGGAAGACGAGGCTCTCTGAAATTGTTAGGGGCTGGCTCCCCCCGGACTTCGTCCACGAAGGTAGAAGTTTCTTCCATATCTTCATATAGAGGAGCAGGGTAGTAAGCCGCCGAAGCCGCGGCTACTCGCGAACAAGCCGCCTGGTAAGAGGACCGGGCAGTAGCTTCTGGCGGATAGAAAGGGTGAGCAGCGGCCTCAGGCGGATATGACAGGCGGGCTGCTCCTTCTGGCGGATAGGACAGGCAGGCTGCATGAGAAGCCGCCCCCTGGAAATCGAGGATTCGAGCCGGCATGTTGTGCGCGGCTTCCTGGTAGAAGTTTTGCCTGGCCGCAAAACCTTCTTGCTGGGGTTGGAGGTTGGCGGATTGTGGTAGCGGGTAAGGTGGAGGCGGAGGAGGAACCGGAGTCACCGCCTGATTAACCGCGGTTTGATGTGGAACTAACCTCTCGGTTAATAGGGCCAAAGTCTGACTGATTGCGTCCAACCGCTGATCAGTCGCCCTCTGAGCCCGCTCGGCTTCTCTTCTGGATTGCTCCAAGGCTTCCCACAAAGAGTCCTCACTGTGATAGGAGCAGTCTCCAAGGGGGAACTGGCGGTCTGACATTATGGCAAAGAGGATGTCACCGACAATCCGCGATCTGAAGGTCGCGTGTTTCTGTTGAGTCCGAAATTGCAACTCCGAAGGAAATCGGAGGCTGCAGGCTGCCGGTTACTTTTTAGGTGGAGAAAACGAGACCGCTAGCAGCGGTCAAGGCCAGACTTCGCCCGTCACGGCGAATGTCACTCCTGTGATGAGCTTTCCTTTGATTAAGAAGAAGCGGTTACAACGGGTTACAAGTGCAGGAAAGCAGAAGTCGGCCGGTCAGACAGTTCGTTTGACAGGAAACTCGAGACCGCAGCTCAAATAAGCGAGCTCCTGGATTCGAGTGTGCCCCTCTTGGGAGTGTTGTCGCCCCCTATTTATAGGCTCGGGGGCCTACCCGAACTGGCAGGGATAAGATGACCGCCTACCCGGGTACAGGAGAATCAGGCAGGCGGTGACGGGATACATAAAGGAGAAAATAAAGAAGTCGCGCGGCTTGCGCTTGCGGTCTGTCTCATAGATGGGCTGAAGATGCTGCGACCAAGGCGTTTAGGCCACCCGGGCGGTCTCCGACTTGAGACCGCGGCTTGTCTTCTTGGACTTGGTCCTTGCTGGTCTAAATTCTGTTGAATCCGAAATCGCACCTCCGAAGGAGATCGGAGGCTGCAGGCTGCCGGTTACTTTTTAGGTGGAGAAAACGAGACCGCTAGCAGCTGTCAAGGCCAGACTTCGCCCATCACGGTGAATGCCACTCCTGTGATGAGCTTTCCTTTGATTAAGAAGAAGCGGTTACAGCGGGTTACAAGTGCAGGAAAGCAGAAGACGGTCGGTCAGACAGTTCGCAAGACGGGAAACTCGAGACCGCAGCTCAAACAAGCGAGCTCCTGGATTCGAGTGTGCCCCTCTTGGGAGTGTTGCCGCCCCCTATTTATAGGCTCGGGGGCCTGCCCAAATGGGAAGGGATAAGATGACCGCCTGCCCGGGTACAGGAGAATCAGGCAGGCGGTGACGAGATACAGAAAGGAGAAAATAAAGAAGTCGCGCGGCTTAGCGGCTTGCGCTTGCGGTCTCTCTCGTAGATGGGCTGAAGATGCTTCGACCAAGGCGTTGAGGCCACCCGGGCGGTCTCTGACTTGAGACCGCGGCTTGTCTTCTTGGACTTGGTCCTTGCTGGTCTTTATGGAGCAATCCGGGCGGTCTCCAACTCGAGACTGCGGCTTGCCCTTGAGAACGTGGCCTGTTTCCTGGACTTGAGCCTTGTCAGTCTTCAAGATGCAACCCGAGCGGTCCCCAACTTGAGACCGCGAGCTGGCTTTTGGACTTGGACCCTGATAGCTTTTATGGCAAAACCCGGGCGGTCTGAGACTTGAGACCGCGACATGCTTCTGGAGGGCTGGCCTAGATGATCTTCAGAAAACGGGGGCGGTCTAAATCATATCAGACCGCCCGGTTGTGTGTTGGTTGGTTCTGAATGACCTTTGCTGAAACTGAGCCGGGCGATCTTTAGCTTTTAAACTGCCCAGTCTGGGAGAAGTACCACTCGGAAGCAGTCTTTTGGGGAAACAGTAGAGGTCAAGTTTGAAGGCCTAAGTGGAGTGGCTGGATCCCTGATTTCCGCCATGCAAGTGAGGCGTGTGGTAAACCAAGGAGGCGAGGCGTTTATAGCTTTGTTGGATTCTCACTCCCCAAGGTTGGCTATTGGAGATGTTCCTGTGGTGGAAGAGTTTGAGGATGTATTCCCCGAGGAGCTTCCCGGAGCACCTCCTCAGCGTGAAATCGATTTTTCGATATAATTGGTACCGGGTGCGAGGCCGGTGTCGCATCCTCCATTTAGAATGGCACCGAAGGAACTGGACGAGCTTAAGGTTCAGTTGCAAGAATTGTTAGAGCAAGGGTACATTAGGCCCAGCTCTTCATCGTGAAGCGCGCCAGTATTGTTCGTAGAGAAAAAGGACGGAAGTATACGGTTGTGTATTGACTACCGTGAGCTAAATAAGTTGACCGTCAAGAATAAATATCTGATTCCCCGAATCGATGATTTTTTTGACCAGCTAGTGGGGTCGGTGGTGTACTTCAAGTTGGACTTGAAGTCGGGGTACTACCAGTTGAAGATTTGAGAAGAGGACATTGCCAAGACAGCGTTTGGGACTCGGTATGGCCACTATGAGTTTTTGGTAATGCCGTTCGGACCGTTTTTGGATTCGTTTGTGGTGGTATTCATAGATGATATTTTGGTATATTCGAAATCGGAAGCGGAGCACGAGTCTCATCTGAGATTAGTGTTGCAGACGTTGAGGGAGAACCAGCTTTATGCAAAGTTCTCAAAGTGCGAGTTCTGGATCGGGAAAGTGGCATTCTTGGGCCACGTGATCAGTGGAGATGGGGTGGCGGTAAATCCGGCGAAGATTGAATCCATTAGAGATTGGCCTATTTTGAGAACCGTGGCGGAAGTCCGGAGTTTCCTTGGACTAGCCGGTTATTACAGGAGGTTCGTGGAGAACTTCTCGCGGGTGGCATTGCCCCTCACCACTCTTACTCGCAAGGACCAAAAGTTCGTATGGACGCTGGAGTGTGCCCGTGCGTTTGAGAATTTGAAGGAAAGGTTAATGTCTGCTCCAATCCTTAGTCTTCCTAGTGGGATGGAAGGATTTTAGATTTTTAGTGACGCATCAGGTTGCGGTTTGAGTTGCGTGCTGGTGCAGCACGGCAATGTGATAGCTTATGGGTCAAGGCAGTTAAAGACTCATGAGAGGAATTACCCCGTCCATGATCTGGAGTTGGCGGCGGTAATCATTGCGTTAAAATTGTGGCGGCACTACGTATATGGTGCAAAGGTGGAGATCTTACGGATCACAAAAGCCTGAGGTATCTCCTAGACCAAAAGGATCTGAATATGTGGCAGCGTAGGCGGGTTGAGTTCCATGGGGACTACGACGTGGAGATTCAGTATATGCCAGGTAAAGCCAACGTGGTGGTAGATGCCTTGAGTAGGAAGTACTCCGGGCAAGGTAATTGGATTGAGGCGCATGACGAGCGTTTGGTGTGAGACTTGGAGTCTCTTGACATTGCTTGTGTGGCTAGAGGTGAGTCTAGCGTGGCTCGGTTGAATTGGATTGAAATGCAGTGTGATATAACGGATCGAATCTGAGAGGTGACTAGTGCATACGAAGAGTGCCAATAGTTGGTGTTGGAAGCTCAGCAAAGAGAAGACAGTGCTTTGGAGACGGTCGGTGGGATTTTGAAAAGAGACGGAAGGGTTTGTGTTCCGCGTTTTGGCAAGCTCCGCGAGGAGTTGATGTTTGAGGCTCACTTTACGAAGTACTCCATTCATCCAGGTAGTACAAAGATGTACTCGGATATGAAGAAATCCTTTTGGTGGTCTGGGATGAAGCGGGACGTAGCTGAGTATGTAAGCCGGTGTCAGACTTGTGCTTTAGTGAAGGCTGAGTGCCAAAGGCCCGGCAGGTTCTTGAAGCCTCTTCCTATCCCCGAATGGAAATTCGACGATATCTCCATGGATTTTGTGCATGGTTTGCCTCAATCGCAGCAGGGTAACGATGCGATTTGGGTGATAGTGGATCGCCTGACCAAGGTGGATCACTTCATTCCGAATCAGAAGGGCGATTGCGTGGAGAAGCTCGTGGAATTTATGTTCGAAATATTGTGCGGTTGCACGGGATTCCTAAGAGCATTGTTAGTGATCGCGATGGGCGGTTCACGTCGAAGGACTGGAGGTTAGTACAGAAAAGTTTAGGCACCAAAATCAGGTTTAGTACCGCGTTCCATCCGCAGACCGACGGTCAGACGGAGAGAACGAACCTTACATTGGAGGATATGTTGAGGATGTGTGCTCTTGACTTTGGTAGGAGTTGGGAAGACCACCTTTTCATGGTGGAGTTCGCTTATAATAATAGCTTCCAGGCGAGTATCAAGATGGCGTCATACGAAGCATTGTATGGAAGGAGGCGTCGAACGCCGATGTCTTGGGCAGAGGCGGGAGACACTAAGCTTTTGGGAAAGCAAGTGGTGGCAAATGCTTGCGAGATCGTGCGGACGATTCAAGAGCGCATGAAGGTTGCTCAGGATAGACAAGCGAAGTATTTTAACGCGCACCATAGAAATGTGGAGTTTGTAGTGGGCGACATGGTCTACTTGAAGATCAAGCCGTTCAAGGGTGTTTCGCGTGTGCGACTACTCAAGAAGTTGAGTCCGAGATATTTGGGTCCATTCGAGGTTACGGAGCGTATAGGCAAAGCAGCCTATCGTTTGGCTCTGTCCGCTGAGCTGAGTGGATTACATGATGTTTTCCATGTCTCTGTGCTGAGGAAAGCTTTGGTAGAGCCAAGCATCGTGGTTGAAGCGGCGGCAGTGCCGGTGATGGAGGAACTGAGGACGAAGGTTCGTCCGATATGTGTGGAGGACTCGAAAGTCCGGCAGTTGCGTAACAAGGAAGTCAGGCTTGTAAAGGTGGGATGGGACAATTGCGGGCGAGACAAATTCTCTTGGGAGCGTGAGCAAGAGATGCGGGAGGACTTCCTGGAACTTTTTGCATCAGGTATGCATCGCAGTTTTCTGTTTCAGTTTTGAAATTTCGAGGACGAAATTCTTTTAAGGGGGGTGGAGTTGTAACACCCCAGTTTTGCTGATCTGAGAGTTAACGCCGCGCGTTAGGTCTTCTTCGCTGAAAACTGCCGTAATGGCAAATTTTTCTTAAACGCACGATCGTGCGTTTTTCTTGACGCACGATCGATCCGCCCGTGCGTGCTCTTCGGCTGGAAAAATGGTGTTCTGAATTTGTTCGTGTGTTTTTACGCACAGTCGTGCGTTCGACCGTGCATTCGCAAACTGACAGAAATAGATCCGTAAACAGCAAAATCTGGTCGTCCGTTTGGTTTAGATATTGATCGGACGGCTGTGAGGGGCTCGTGGGAGAACCCTAAGTAGGGCTGAGAGGGTTTCCCTCTTCATTTTCTTTCCATCGTGGGTTGAGGGTTGAGAGAGAGAAGGGGTTTGGAGGAGGAAGAGAGCTTAGATCCCGCCATTGTTGGAGCTTCGGAGCTCCGTTCGCCGATCCGAGACCGGCAGCGAGTAGGGGACGTCGAGGCACTTCTTCTCCTCCATTCTTTTTCAAGTTTCCCATGGATATGAGGAAATCTCAAAAGGTAACGACATTTCTCCTCCCGACCTTTAGGATGCGTGCATGGCATCCCTTTTTCTCTCTATTTTTGCTGCATTTTGGCACCGGATCCATCGAGTGAGAGGGATCCGGGTCGCCTTGGTTCAAGAGGAACCTTCGGGTTGATTGAGTCCGTCCCCCACATGTGTTGCACTAGAAATCTGCTCCGTTAGTGGATTAGGCATTGTGGTTGAAGCTGGATTCGCGACCGTTGGTCCGATTCGGTGATGTTGATTGACGTGCATTTTAGGGGTTTTGGCTAGAAATCTGAATACGGCGAATTCGTCGTCGTGATGCCCTTGTAGGTTCGTATGTTAACGAATGTTGGGTTTTGGGCGGGGAGAATAATGTGTGTGTTATGAGGCGTGTGATGCTCAATGATGTGCGAAGGTGTGATTTGCTCTTTGTGGTCGGCTGGCTATCCCGTGAATGCCAGAATTCTTGTGTGGAGTGTGTCCCGGCAAGACAAGTCCCTTCGGTGTTGGCGGCAAGAGCAAGTGAGCTGTCTGACAAGCCCGTTGGCATGGTGGGCCAGGTGCGGTGGGTCACAGCGTGAGCTCTTGGCCTTGGGCTACGATGCCCTTTGGGGGAAGTGTTGAGTACCCCGTGGTTGTGTTGTGCGCAATGTTGGCGGCAAGAACATGTGAGCTGTTTGACAAGCCTGATGGCATGGTGGGTTTGGCGTGGTGGGTCACAGCGTGAGTTCTTGGCCTTGGGCTACGATGCCCTTTGGGGGAAATGTCGAGTACCCTGTGGTTTTGTTGTTGATGTATGATGATGTGTTAGATTCATACATTGTAGGGTGCCTTGGGTGAAACCCGGGTTGCATTCATATTGCATTTGTAGGCCCCTTTTATTACTTGCTCAACATATAAATGTGGTTGATGGTTGTGACACTCATGCCTGTTGTTTATGTTGCTTTTCTTTCATACATGTGTATACGAAGTGCTGACTTGCAGGGTGATGTAGTTCCCCGGGGTCCGCTAGGACGGCCGGGAGGAGGGGTGTTGTTACACCGTTTGTGGTCAGCCATAGTTGACCCTCGTTTACCGCTCTTTGTGATTTGGATGCAGGCCAAGGATCGCAGGCCAGAACCAGCTCGCGGGCCAAAAAGGCCTAAAGCCTCATGAAGTGTTTATTTTGCTTCCCTACATTCCTGTACTTGTCTTTTCTTATTTCCGGCTCGCATGCCGAGGTAGCTTAGGAGAGCTAGTTCTTCCCTTTTGGGGATTTCATGATTGTGGTGAATGTTTGATGATTTGGACACTGGTTTTGTAAGGCCTTAAGGCCGGTTTACTCATATGTAGTTGTGGACAATCTCTGTGTTTCTCAGTTTTGTTTCCGCTGTGTTATCTGAGTTTTGAGTTGGGTAGTTATATCATCTTTTAATACTGAAACTGTGGCGGTTATATGTTGTGGGGTCCCGGCCGGACCTATATTATATAGTCATTACAGGGGAGGTGTTATAATCGTTGAACAGACTACTGAGCTGAAGCTCTTCAGAAATCTTAAGTAAAAAATATCTGGCCAAGAAGTCATATCATCGTAAAGAAGTAGTGTCATCTTAAAGACAACGTCAGAGATTGTGGAGATAATTTGCAGCTTAAGTATTAGTCAGAATGATCTCGACGATATCGGCGGGAAGACCTCATATTAACAAGATGATCTCGATGATATAGACTAGAAGACTTCACATCGGCGTGACTGCTTATGTAGCTGAGATATTCCATATCGTCGAGATATCCTTCTCAGCTAAAGATTCAAGAAGATTTGAATAAATGTCTAAAGTCCCACATGGATCGTTGAGACAGCAAGTTGTTTCGTCGAGATGGTGGCCATATCATTGAGACTGACCGAGATTTTTTGAAACACAATGTCTGCATTTAATGTCGTCGTCAAAGGGACCAATCAGCAAATGTTGTTAAGGAATGGGATTCTGACAATAAAGAGTGCTCAGATCAGACTGTTAGAAGGCCTTGTCATATAAAAAGACAAGATGTATGCCCTAACTCACACGAAATACACAGAGAAAATACACAACTAAGAATCGGAACACAGTGCGGCTGTGAGAAAGAAGGAAGAACTTTCTTGTGAACAATACAATTTTGCCTTCAATTCTCTAAGTTTCAGTTAAACATCATCGACTGATTAGCAGGGTTCCAGAAAGAAAGAAGAAGTTAGAAGAGAAGCCTGCGTGCATAAGAAAAACCTTTACATCCTTCTCTTCAAGTGTAGAAGCCATCTTCACTGGCGTCACAAGAACTCTCCAGTGTTGTGTAGAGTATTCCCTTCCATTGTAACACAATATATTTTTTGTAGGATCTCTTGTAGATCTAAGATGTAGGGCCTTTGTGCCTGAGTTGTAGGGTTCCTGGAACCTGAGATAGGATCCTTGGAGGATCTGAGTTGTAGGGCATGAGTGCCTGAGTTGTAGGGCCTGTGTGCCTGAGTTGCAGGATCTCTTATAGATCTGAGTTGTAGGTCTTAAGTGCCTGAGATGTAGGGCTTGGGTTTTGGTGGAGATTACTGAGTCTAGCACACTGATAGATAGGCGCAGAGGGACAGTGGAGTACTCTAGACACATTGTCTATGGGAACCACTATAAATCACTGTCTATTTTCTGTATTGTGCTCTAAGTATATATATCCCTATGCTAGAACAGTCAATAGCAAAAAGAAGACTAAAATATTTGAAACACCTATTCACCCCCCCCCCCCCCCCCCCCCCTAGGTAATTATACAACAACCTAAACTAACAATCACCAGTCGCCAATTAGGCCATCACCGATCGCCAACTAGGCCATCACCGATCGTCGGCCGAGTTTTCACTGATCGACATCCGAGCGTAATATGTTTAAGCGGTTTTTATGAGTCAAATTATAGTTCAACATACGTCGATTTCCAATTGACATTCAAGCATGCAGTTATTATATGTGGATTTCTTTGAGTTATTTTTGTCAATTACCTTTATATTGTTATACATTGGAATTTCTTTTATGGTTATTCCTAATAAATTTTTAAATGTTGGAAATTTCAGTTACTTTATATGTTAGTGTCACTAGACATAGTTTTGCCACTATTATCCCTCATTGTGCAAAACACCATGTCCACATAAGATCTAGACTATGTTGGACTTGTCACTTACTCATAAACATCAGTAAATAAAATCTAGAAAGTTGGTTTAAGCAAAGAAATGGAACTCAGGAATATCAAATTTTCTCAAAGTAAAATGTCGGTTAGACATCTAGCCGATCGGCTAGACATCTAACCGATCATGTTGAATAATCAGGACGAGTCACCTAGATGTTACCTAAAGTTCAAGAATCTATCTAAGTGCAATATCGGCTAGACATCTAGCCGATCACCTAGATAGATTGTCTATATCGCCTAGAAGATCTTAGTATCATCTAGAAGAGCGCATAATCAATTAGAAGATGTTGTATAGGCTAGAAGTGTGTTGTGTCGCATAGAAGCACGGTATATTGCCTAGAAGATCTTTACATCGGCTAGAAGGGCTTCTGAAGGAGAATTAACTTGAATAATCTAAGGGTGGAAAATATTCTAAGTGTTTTATCACCTAGACAGCTGGCATATCGACTAGATAAAGTGATATAGACTAGGTCAAAGCTATATCATCTAGATCACTTTCATATCTCCTAAACAGTGGGGATATCAGCTAGATGAGTTAATACAGGCTCGATCAAAGCTATATCGTCCATATCACTTCCATATCGCCTAGAAAGGCTCAGGGAAGGTAGAATTGTTTAGACAACAACATCATGCAGAGAAGGACTATATCATGTAGACAACTTCTATATCATGCAGACAGCATCTGTATCGCCTAGGAAGTCTTCATATCGCCTAGATGAATTGTTCCAAATTTGAATATGTTGTTAGAAGGAATCAAGGCAGAACTTCACACTGACATTTATGGATGACATTGACACATGTCTGCCTCTAAGAAAAGGTCACTTATAGACATTGAAATTATACTTATATAAAAGCGAAGAGTCGGTGAAATCTAACCCTAATTGATCAAATCAAAGCAAGCTTTCGCCGCCACAATTTTGTTGTGCTCTTCCAACTAAAAGCTGAAGAAGGAGAAGATCATTTATGAAGTAAAATTTCTCAGATCTTCTCAAGTAAGATCGATTCTCGGTTGCTGATTTTTCTTAAAGATTAATCTACAACAACAAACCAGTTGGTCCTCTAAAGTTCAGAGAAGTTCTTTCACTGAAGTCAACATTCAAGATCTTTGTTAGAAGACCTAGTTGAAGCTAATCTCCATCAAGCTTCAAGAAGACTCCAATGTTCATGATGTATTCCTCTGAGTCTAAGTACAAGTTGTAACAAACTTATAAACTACTTTTCATAAAGGATTTCACTAAAATTTGAGAGTAGGGTCCTTCGTGACTTGAGTGTAGGGTTCTAGCTTGAACTTAAGATAGGATTCCAATTGGGAATCTGAGTGTATGATCCTGAGCTAGGGTATCTGAGGTAGGGGATTATTTAGCATCCCTGAGATTAGAGTGTTGACTCCGAGGTGTAAGATCTGCGGATATGAGTTGTTTTGGTTGAATTTGTCGAGGCTAGCATACTGCTAGATAGGCGAAGGGGGAAAGTGTATGTACCCAACTCGAGTAACCACTATAGTTTTGTTGTGTTTGTGGTGATTTCTTTTGTTGTGTCTTTCATATTCTCAATATTCTGCAAACAGTTTTAAAAGACCATATCACCTATTCACCCACTCCCCCCCCTCTAGGTTAAGAGACATCCCATAACTTACAGCTGGGCATCGGATCCCAGCCAATAACTCATGTATCATGTTGAGCCACCCCTCCGTCTGAAAACCTGAATCTGTCCCATGGAAGACGAATGGGGAGAGACCCTAGAAAGCTCCCAGCCAGTTCGACCCTGAATGTTGCTACATTGATGCCTGTTGGGACCTAAATGCATCCAGGATCGCAGTCAAGTTCTACCCTAACTTTGACTGCTGGAAGGGAGTAGCAGCCAGAGGATGGTGAATACTAGTCACTGAACCAGCATCCGTTAGGATCTACACATAAAGAACAAGAATTTTTAATTAGGTTGGCAATATTTATAGAGATTAGTGGGTATAATAATGTGAATCCACACAAGGGCACACCAATGCTTCTGTTGTATCAGTTTATCCTCAAACTGAATTGGTAAGTGGGATTTTCTAGTGGGTCAATGGACTACATTATTGTAGGATCGTGTATCAACTGATACTAGTTGTAAGACTTTGCCCTCCCAGGAGATGAGCACGGCAAAGGGATGTCTTAAGCCCAAAACTGTATTCTTGCGGTACTGCCAGCACTTGGGCTAGAAACCAATACATGAGGTCTATCCTGCCGGCAATTTCCAATCATCATAAGCCAACCAATAATTTGTTATATAAAATTAAATCATGAAGTCCACAAATCCATAATAGTATATAATGACCATAGAATAAAAAAAATACGGAAGCGTAAGAAAATTACGTAGCCCTCATAAATGTCCCTGAATAATACATTATAATAATACAAATCACTTAAGTCTCATAGTGTCCACAGGTGGAGGCATCAAAAGGTATTGCATCATCATATTAGGCCCTGTCTCCCTAGCCTGCCTGCTCTCCGGGATGGGGTGTTGCTACTCCTGCTAGGTGTGCTCCTAAGATGATGGTACGATGACAGTTAGTTATTGGACATGTGTGTCACATCCCTTTGTTTGAGAATAACAAATCCCAAATTGTATTTGATCTTGCTTATCGTGTGTTTATAGTGTGCAGGAACTATAGGTGCAATACTCCATAGGTAGTAAGCAGCTTGGAACCAACAAACTGAGTTGAAGCACTACCGCCAGCGTTAGGGGTTAACGCAGGCGCTAGTGCTACCGCTAGTGCTACCGCCAGCGCTACCGCTACCGTCTGGCTCAAGCTCAAGTTCGTACATAGCGCCACGCCACCGACGGTTTCGCAACCGCTCTACACAAACGCTACCGCAGGCACTAGGAGCTATCGCATGTGATATATCCAAGGTATATAAATTGATGGGTTCTCTCTCGTTTTGGTTAGAGCTTTCAGAGAGATTACTTGTGCCAAAATTCCAGAGCTGCTACTCTGCCGAAAGTTTATCTCCCACTCAAAGTCAAAGAAGATTTCTGGAGAAGGAAGGCCCCATGATGCATCCAAAAAATGATCATTTCAACCTCGCTTGTGCTACAGCGATCCTTCATCCTCAACTTCAGAAATCTCATAGAGGGAGTTCTTGTTATTTGCTTTATTTCATTATTGTAATTTTTGTAGTAGAATTTGCCTTGTGTTGGCGACTAGGTCCTTGCACAGCTTAGGGGGTAATTCGCCGCGTGAGTTGGCGACTAGGTCTTGGAGATTAGATCTAGGGGGTACTCGAGGCCATATCTGGTGAAGGATTGTCTAGAGCGGCTTGAGGCCATATCCGGGGAAGGATAGGCTAAAGCCAACCGGTTCGTGGGGATATGAGTCGGTATAGAAAAGGAAAAATTGTTTTACTTTATACGCCTCTGATTTCTAGCGATATTGAAATCAAATTTATGTAAACACCTTTTTATATAATATAATCATGTCTCTATTTGTGTTTACTTGATTTCTTTTATTTGACATAAATTATAAAATTGCAAATTACAATTGTGTCTTCCTTTAAGCTAAATTGTTATTTCGTTCTATTTTACTTTAAACAATTTAGTAAATCATCTAAAAATTCAAAAAGAAATTTATTCCCTTATTCACCCCCCCCCCCCCCCCCTCTAAGGGCGTCTATCGATCCAACAAGTGGTATCAGAGATAGGTTATTCCAAACGGTTTAAAAACCAGGAATAATGGCGTCTTATGATCTCGCTTTTTCAGAGAGCCGGGGAATTAGTAGACCTCCACTATTTACCGGGTCAGATTATAATTATTGGAAAAATAGGATGAGATGTTTTCTTATGACCCTAGATATTGAAGTATGGAATATGGTAGAAGAGGAATACTCTCCTCCTACAATTGTAGTTGGAGAGGTAACTTTAGAAAAACCAAAAGATAAATGGGATGATAGGGATAAACTTAAATGCAAAAATAACGCCAAGGCCATGAATGCTTTATTCTGTGTGTTAGATAGAAATGAATTTAATTGAATTTATGTATGTACTACTGCATATGAAATTTGGAATCATTTGGAAATTACTCATGAAGGTACATCGCAGGTTAAAGATTCAAAGCTTTTCCAACAAGAGTCGGAATATGAAAAATTCTGGATGGATGAAAGTGAAGATGTTGATACCATGTACACGCGCTTCACCAAGATCGTCAATGCCTCCAAAGCTCTTGGAAAGACCTTCTCCAATGGTGACTTGGTCTGAAAGATACTTCGTTCCCTTCCTCCAAAATTCAACCTGAAGGTGACGGCCGTTTCAGAATCGCACAATCTAAGAACGCTCCAAGTTGAGATCCTCATTGGGAATCTCAAAACCCATGAGGTAGAACTCAAAATCCAATATGATGAATACAACAAGGAGCCAAAGAAGAAGGCGTTGGCACTAAAATCAAAGAAGGAATGCTAAGAGGATGAGGATGAAGATGAAGAAAGCCTTTTGGTAAAGAACTTCCGAAAGATCATGAGGAATCCGGAAAGGAGAAACACCTTCCGGAAATATTTCCAAAAGGAAGGAAGATGGAAAGGGTCATCTTCGAAGAAGGAAAAGGACAGTGACGATGAAGAGGAAAGACCGCCACTGGAATGCTATCATTGCAGGAAGACCGGGCATATTCGGAGCCAGTGCCCAAAGTTCTTGAAGGATAAGAAGGACAAGCGGCACAAAGGAAAGGAAAAGAGGAAGGTGCTAAAAGAAAAAACATGGGATGACTCCTCCTCCTCCGAAGAATCAAGCGGGTCTTCATCAAGCGAAGATGAGGAAGCAAATATGTGCCTCATGGGACAAGGAAACGACGACGATGACGCCAGTGTTCTTAGCGACACTGAGGTAACTCCTCCCACTTTTGATGAACTTTTCAATAAATTTCTTGAAACTTTCAAAGCTTTTGATGAAAATATGAAAGATAGTATTTTAATAAATCGGGAAAATGAATCCTTAATTAAAGAAAATCAAAAGCTTTCCAAAAAATTAATTGTTTTAGAAAAGAGAAAGATTTCTTTCTAAGAGTGTGATCAGTCCACTAAAATGGAAAAACATATTGAAGAGTCACTTTCTAAAGCCCTCTCTCATGCCAAAACTCTTACAAAAGAGAAGGGAGAATTAGAAAGGAAATTAGAAGCCTCTCTTTTACAAATCAAAAATAATAAAAAAAGGTTTTGAAAATAGGTGTGTCATGCTTGTGAAAGAAAATTCTTCACTTAAAGCGCAAGTTCATGATCTCAACATGGCCATTAAAAAATTTGGAATAGGCCAAAAATCACTGGAAATGATTTTAGGGAACCAGTGCCATGGTTCTAGAAAATTTGGGCTCGGATATCGAGGTGAGGGCTACCGCCCGGCGCTAGCAGCTCATACAAGAAGCCTAAATTTTCTTTTTCTAAATGTTTTCTTCTGTAAATCCAATTTCTTCCAGCAAGAAAATATTCTGGAAAAGGGTCTCAACACCCTTTATTATGTGTGGAAACTGTTATAGGTTAGGTCACACATCTGGTTCTTGCAGGAAAATAAAACAAAATACTTTAAAGCAAATCTGGGTACCTAAGGCTTCCACTTATTCTATGGGTGGTTCCACTTGGGTATCCGGATCTTTACTCTCATCTTCTTTCTAGATGTGCAGGCAGGCTAAGGACAATGAAGATGTGTGGTACTTGGATTCTGGATGCTCCAAGCACATGTCGGGCAATAAAGCAAAGTTCCTTAGCCTAGAGAAGAAGAAGGGAGGGATCGTAACGTTTGGCGATAATGGAAAAGGAAGGATCATGGGAATTGGTACATTTGGTAATGAATACTTTACTATATCTAATGTTCTTTATGTGAAAGGATTAAAACACAATTTAATTTCTATTAGCCAATTATGTGATAAAGGATTAGATGTGTTATTTGAATCTTCCACTAATCTATGCAAAATATTTAATCCTACTACAAAAGATATTTTACTAACTGCACCAAGAATACATAATGTCTTTATAGTTTCTTTTCATGATCTTTCTAAATCATCTATAAAATGTTTTATCACTAAAAATGATGAATTAGAACTTTGGCATAGAAGACTAGGGCATGCCAGCACAAAGCTCATTGTAAAACTTGCCAAAAGTGATTTAATTAGAGGATTGCCTAGGTTAAATGGAACTTTACCTTCACTTTGTTCACCATGTCAAAAAGGTAAATTTTCTAGATCCTCTTTCAAAGTAAAAAAATTCATTTCTACTACAATACCCTTGCAAATAATTCATATGAATCCTTTTGGTCCCGTTAGCACTACAAGTCTTGGTGGTAGATTATATACATATGTTTTAAGAGATGATTTTTCAAGATATTATTGGACATTATTTCTCTCTTCCAAATTCGATGAATTTTGCGAATTTGCAAAATTATGTACTCGTATTCAAAATGAAAGTGATTTAAAAATTAAATGCATTCGCTTGGATCATGGAGGAGAATTTGAAAATGAAAAATTTACATCCTTTTGTGATATGTTAGGCATTAAACATGAGTTCTCCGCACCACGCACACCACAACAAAATGGTGTTGTAGAAAGAAAGAATAGTACACTTCAAGAACTAGCACGCACTATGCTATATGAATATAAATTACCTAAGTCCTTTTGGGCCGAAGCGGTAAATACATCATGTTATGTTATGAATAGAATCATGCTTCGCCCATCTCTTAATCTCACACCATATGAACTTTATTTTCAAAAGAAGCCTAATGTATCTTATTTCAAAGTTTTTGATTGTAAATGTTTTATTTTGAATACAAAAGATAGCTTGGGAAAATTTGATGAAAAATGTGATGAAGGAACTTTTCTTGGGTACTCTTCAACTAGTAAAGCTTATAGAATTTTTAATAAAAGAACTAGTATAGTTGAAGAGTCAATAAATTTGAAATTTGATGAGTTTGTTCCTTGTGTAAAAAAACTTTCCGCAGGCAACGAGGATAATCTCTTCCAACCTTTGGAGCATGGTGATGAGGAACCTTCCAAAGAAGAAAGAGAGGAGGCCAGGGAAGATGTTTATGTGCCACCAAGCGCCTTGTAATTTACAAAGGATTACCCACGGGAACTAATAATAGGTGAACCATCTATTGGGGTAAGAACTCGCTCTTCTCTTCATGAATCTTATTCAAATATCTATTTTGTTTCCGAAATTGAACCAAAACCCGTTTCTGCTGCTTTAAATGATGAATTTTGGTTTTTGGCTATGAATGAAGAGTTAGAACAATTTGAGCGACATAATGTATGGAAATTAGTAGAAAGACCATCTAATCACCCGGTTGTAGGTGTAAAATGGATTTTTAAAAATAAATTAGATGGTGAGTCTAGAATCACTAGGAATAAGGCACGTTTAGTAGCACAAGGATATTCACAAATCGAGGGGATAGATTTTGACGAAACTTTTGCACCCGTTGCTAGGTTGGAATCTATTAGAATTTTTCTAGCATTTGCAAGCTTTAAAAGAATAAAACTATTTTAAATGGATGTAAAAAGTGCTTTTCTCAACGGGCTTGTAAAAGAAGAAGTTTATCTTGAACAACCCCCGGTTTTATTAATGAAAAATTTCTCAATCATGTTTATAAACTAGAAAAAGCGCTTTATGGTTTAAAACAAGCGCCCCGTGCATGGTATGAAAGACTTACATCATTTTTATTAAAGCACGATTATATTATGGGAAGTGCCGATAATAATCTCTTCATTAAGCATAATAATGATGATTTAATTATTTGCAAATATATGTTGATGTTATAATCTTTGGATCTACTAATGAAGAGTTGTGTAATGAAGTTATTTAAGTGATGAAAAATGAATTTGAAATGATTCTAGTAGGAGAACTTTCCTATTTTCTTGGTTTTCAAATATCACAAAGAAATGATGGTATTTTTATATGTCAAACCAAATATGTCTATGATATGCTTAAACGCTTTGGATTTGAAAACCTTAAACATGCTTCTACACCAATGAGTGCATCACTTAAATTAGGAAAAGATGAATCGAGAATTTCAATTGATCAAACCTTATATAGAGGTATGATAGGATCCCTACTTTATCTTAGTGCAACTAGACCCGATATTATGTTTGTCGTATGTTTATGTGCTCGTTTTCAAGCCAATCCAAAAGAATCTCACTTAAAAGCGGTAAAAGGAATTTTTAGATATCTAATTGGGTCATCTAGATTAGGATTATGGTACCCGCATAATAATTCATTTACACTTCACGGCTACTCCGATTCGGACTACGCCAGATGCTCACTTGATAGAAAAAGCACTAGTGGTACTTGTCATTTTCTAGGACATTCATTAGTTGCATGGTCAAGTAGGAAACAAAATTTGGTTGCACTCTCCACCACGGAGGCCGAATACATTGCACTAGGGAGTTATTGTGCACAAGCACTATGGATGAGCCAAACATTAGAGGACTTTGGTTTTCATCTAAAACATATAGAATTAAAATGTGACAACAAGAGTGTCATTGATCTTACAAATAATCCGGTACACCATTCTAGATCCAAACATATAGATGTATGTCATCATTTCATAAGAGATCACATTAAGAAGGAAAATGTTAGAATAAGTTTCATTGGCACGGACTCTCAACATGCTGATATTTTCACTAAACCTCTTCCCGATGCAAGGTTTCAAATGTTAAGGTTGGAATTGGGAGTCTTAGACATCTTAGGATGAATACCATGTAAAATGCTAATGTTTTATGCAATTTGAGCAATCAAGACATCTCTGAAAATTACAAAATTTTTGCATAAGACTACTCTTAAGACCCCTAATCAATATCAAAAAACAGAATTTTAAAATCTTCAATATTTCACTTACTTTTTCCCGGGCTAGCGCTAGTGCCGGTGCTAGCGTGAGTGTTTGTGATTTTTAAAAATTCTAAAAATCTACAAAAATATTTTAGTTCATATTTACTACTTTAATTTTGTTCTTCTGACTTTTGTTATTTTTGTTTTATTTATTTTATGGAAAATCAACTATAAAATTTCAAAATTAATAAATACAAAAATATGTTTTTATGGTTTTCTGTTTTTTTTTCTTTCATTAAAATTTTCAAAACAAATAAAACTGTATGATCTGTATTGCTAATATCAAGCATGTATAAATTCTATCATTTAGAATTATCTACAACATTAAAGTTTATTACTTCAAATTACTATGAACATTGTTTTGTTTATCATGCTTTGATATATCTATTTAAAGTGCATCAATTGTATTTAAAAATATATGTAGAACCAAGCTTAGCATGCCATTAGGTATGAGTAAATGTATTGTGATTGATAATGATACTTTTACACTCACTTATGTTTGGTAGTGTACATGTGTGTTTAAATCTAAAATGCTTGCTTAAGTATTGTAATTGTACAATGAATTAAAATTTGCATAAGTTTATTATCTACACTACATTTGAATTGCACTTAAAAATTAAGAAAAGTGGTTTTTAAAAAAATTATGGTGGGTTTGCAAAACAAGTGTATTCGGAGAATGTTGTCTCACAAAAGTGAATAAAAATAGACAAATATAACTCCACCAAGCACTACTTGAACCTCCTGATAAGTCTTCATAAGCATTGTGAGGTTGAGCGCCTTGGAAAGAATAGTAAAGTGTCTTGTGCAAATCTTGGTTATTACACCACTTTGTTAAAAATTATGTGCATTAAAAGTGTGTGAAAGTAATATACTTGTGTTTTATTGTGCACTTTACTCTACATATGTCTTGTATTTTGTGATTTAAATCATTTATTAACATTGCTCAAAATACACTTTTGTGCACTTCATTATCTTTCATAACACTTCTTTTCATGAGTATTGGATTCTAATGCTTTATCTATACTACTCTTTATATAAGAAATGCACTAGATAACCTTACATGATCTCTATAATTTTTGGTTTCTCTTGAACCTAAAATTAAGTAACATTGTAGTATATTTTCTTTTTGATATGTTCATTTCATGCTTGGTAACTTTATGAAAAACTTTGAGATTTCAAAAAGGGTAAAACATCTTTCAATTTTGACCTAAAACTCGTATTTTTACTTATGCTTTTCATGCTTACAAAAAGATGTTTATTATAATCTTCCGCTTGCTTACAACTCTTATCTTTTTATTTGAAATCTCTTATATATACTATGCTTAAAATCTTTATCATTATCTATATTACAAAAGCTCGATCATGCTTTATCATTTATAAGGAGTGCTTCCTTACTACCCTCACCCCACCTTCTTTTGATAATACCAAAAGGGGGAGATTAATTGAAGAAATCTAGAGGAGAAATCTAGAAGATTAAGGGGAGACTAATTATTGTAATTTATGGGGAGTAAAACATAAATTGCATTTATGTAGGGGGGCATTAAGATAGGGGGAGTATGCACTATTCTCATGCTTATCATATATTATAGTTGCACTTTTATCTCGCTTATCATTTACCATAAACACCTTTGTTGATTTCTTGCTAAGAGGATTTGTTATTATCAAAAGGGGGAGATTGTTGGACATGTGTGTCACATCCCTTTGTTTGAGAATAACAAATCCCAAATTGTATTTGATCTTGATAATCGTGTATTTATAGTGTGCAAGAACTATAGGTGCAATACTCCACAGGTAGAAAATAGCTTGGAACCAACAAACTGAGCTGAAGCACTACCGCTAGCGTTAGGGGTTAATGCAATCGCTAGTGCTACCGCCAGCGCTACCGCTACCGCCTGGCGCTAGCTCAAGTTCGTGCACAGCGCCACGCCACCGATGGTTTCGCAACCGCTCTACACGAATGCTACCGCATGTGCTAGGAGCTGCCGCAGGCGCTAGGAGCTACTGCAGGCGCTAGGATCTACCGCAGGCGCTGTCTCCAAGGTATATAAATTTATGGGTTCTCTCTCATTTTGGATAGAGCTTTCATAGAGATTACTTGTGCCAAAATTCCAGAGCTGCTACTCTGCCGAAAGTTCATCTCCCACTCAAAGTCAAGAAGATTTCTGGAGAAGGAAGGCCCCACGCTGCATCCAAAGAACGATCGTTTCAACCACGCTTGTGCTACAGCGATCCTTCATCCTCAACTTCAGAAATCTCATAGAGGGAGTTCTTGTTATTTGCTTTATTTCATTATTGTAATTTTTGTAGTAGAATTCACCTTGTGTTGGCGTCTAGGTCCTTGGGCAGCTTAGGGGGTAATTCGTCGCGTGAGTTGGTAACAAGGTCTTGGAGATTAGATCTAGGGGGTGCTCGAGGCCATATCCGGGGAAGGATTGGCTTGAGCGGCTTGAGGCCATATCCGGGGAAGGATAGGCTAAAGCCAACCGGTTCGTGGGGATACGAGTCGGTATAGAAAAGGAAAAATTGTTTTACTTTGTACGCCTCCGATTTCTAGCGATATTGAAATCAAATTTATATAAACATCCTTTTATATAATATAATCATGTCTCTATTTGTGTTTACTTGATTTCTTTTATTTGGCATATATTATAAAATTGCAAATTACAATTGTGTCTTCCTTTAAGCTAAATTATTATTTCGTTCTAATTTACTTTAAACAATTTAGTAAATCGTCTATAAATTCAAAAAGAATTTTATTCCCTTATTCACCCCCCCCCCCCCCCCTCTAAGGGCGCCTATCGATCCAACATTAGTCATATGACTAAGTGGTTTCACATCCGCTCCCCTGATGACTCCTAGGTGCCAATTAGTAGGAAGGAATATGGAGGCTACAAATTAGCAGGTATACAAGAAGATGACAGGTCAAAGTTTATGTTTAATTAGCAGTTATCATATTATAAATAGGGTTATGTATATAAGCAATAACTAAGGGTTGCTTGTGTAATATGCGACTCCCACTAATAGCGAGTTTTCATTAACCATACAACCCTGGGAATCAACTCTAGTATGGTGAAGTATGAATAACATGTGGAAATATCACTTGTGATTCTAAGGATTACTTGTGTAATATGCGAAATGGGATTTTTCACTATATTTCTTAACTAGTTAAGTGATTGAGATCACTAATTTATGTTGCACAAAAATCATGTTTCACCTAGACTTGGAGCTCACTAAGACTAATACAGAGCCATACTAAAGTCAACAAGTGTAACATCCCAATTTTAAAATGGGGTCTAGCCGGTTCGGTTGAACCCTTGTAAGAGCTTAGGTCGGGTCATAGGACAACCACGGCCCGACCTTCGCCACATAAATGGTAGTCATTTAAAGAAATGACTGTTTTGAGTATAATAGCGTGTCGCGACTACGCTATTTTAGAATATGGAGCATACGTGCTCCGAATCGACTTCTGTCAGTTGCATTAGACTCGTATAGTTGATATGAGTGCGACGGAACTCGTTTCGTTTCGATCTGAGGTCATATGCAGAATATGACTATTTTGAGTATCGTGGCGCGTCACGACGACACGATTTTAGAATATGGAGCATACGTACTCCGAATCAACTTCCGTCAGTTACGTTAGACTCGTATAGTTGATACGAGTGCAACGGAACTCGTTTCGTTTCGATCCGAGGTCGTTTGAAGAAAACGACTATTTTGAGTAATATCGAGCGTCGCAACAAACGTCATTTTAGAATATAGGGTAAATGAGCCTCAATTTCACCCTAGTCAGTTACAACGGACTCGTGTCATTAATTCGAGCGTGATGAAATTCGTTTCAACCAAATCCGATGAGATTGGAGAAAGTTAGCCAAAATAACCTATTTTGAGCTATGTACTGATTTGAGTGAATAATTATGAATGAACGGACTCGGAATCAACTTCAAGTAATCCCGTTAGCATTGTATGATTGACACGAATACAACGATACCCTCCGCGCATTTTTCCCGCGCTTATTTTGGGAGTTAAGTTATATGTACATATAGTTATATATATATGATTATAAATATAATTATATATATATATATATGTATATATATAATAGAACTTTTAAAGGGGTGGGGGCTGTAAATCCCAAAACCGGCGAGCAAACGATGGGCGGAAAACCAGGGGCGGAATCCACTGTCTTCGCTCCTTCTTATACGCAGCGCCGGGACCTCTTAAGGGGGAGACGGGGGAAGATCGAGCTGGAGGGGGAGCTTCACCTCTTCTTCTCTCATGGCTCACGACAAGGTATGGCAGTAAGGAAACTCTTCTTTCCCCCTCCTTCACCTCCTCCCCTTGTTCTATAATAGCTGTTGTTGGTGGTTGGATTGTGATAATCGGCTTGGTTATGTGCTATTCCTGTGGTGATTCCTTGCTATGAGCCCCCTTGTGCCTTCAGCTTCTTTCCTCTTTGTTCTGGAGATAATTCTGTTGATTTCTTTTTTTTTTCTGATTTCTGTTGGGAGAATTTAGGGGTTATGGTACCCACCCCCCCTTCTTGATTTGGAAATCTGTGTTGGGGGACCTATGGGCTGCGGCTACATCCTTATATTTACAGAAATTTCATTTATGAATGGGGCTTGCATGTCTTCCTTGGGGGATCTATGGCTGCAGCTACTCCTTTATATCCCCAGAAATTATAAATTTGTAGCCCCTTTGGAAATCTGAGCAGGGCATTTCGGGTTGCCCCCCCCCCCCCCTTCAGGTTTGGTACTTCTTTGAAATTTTGGGCTTGTGGCTGCTCCCTTGTGTTTCCAGAAGCTATAAATTTGGGAGTTTTTCTTTCCCTTTGTTTTTAAAAATTTAGGATATATTGTTGTTTTGGGCATTGAATAAGTTCCCTTGGCTCCATACTAGCTTCGACTTGGATGTGTACTGAAATTTAGCGTCCTCCCCATGGTTTTCTCCTAGTTTAAATGCTTGATTTGTTTATGAAATTTCGCTCTTTATACGCTAGAAAATTTCATAGTATATGCTTAGGTAAATTGCCCCGTTTATGATATCACCGGATTTAAACGCTAGAAATTTACCCCGGTATATGCCAAATTAAATTTTTGGCGCTATAGGCTTGAGATTTCGTTCCCTTGGGAGGGGTCGAGGCCGTCAGTTATGTTTGTTTTTATGTGTTGAGGATGCCCTTGGAGTTCTCTATTAAGGGGGGGCTGTTTACTTTCCTGTTGGGTTAGTAGGGGGCTGCCTTGTGCTTAGTAGGGGGCTGCCTTGTGAGCTGATTTTGGTGGCTGCTCCTTGTTAAGTTGGACTGCAGGTTGTTGTTTTCGGGGCTGCACCTTTCCTTGTTAGTTTGGGGGCTGCTCCTTGCTGATAATGGGGGCTGCCTTGTGAGCTATTAATGGGGGCTGTTTACTTTCCTGTTGGGTTAGTAGGGGCTGCCTTGTGCTTAGTAGGGGGCTGCCTTGTGAGCTGATTTTGGTGGCTGCTCCTTGTTAAGTTGGACTGCAGGTTGTTGTTTTGGGGGCTGCACCTTTCCTTCTTAGTTTGGGGGCTGCTCCTGTTGATTTGGGGGCTGCTCCTTGCTGATAATGGGGGCTGCCTTGTGAGCTATTAATGGGGGCTGTTTACTTTCCTGTTGGGTTAGTAGGGGGCTGCCTTGTGCTTAGTAGGGGGCTGCCTTGTGAGCTGATTTTGGGGGCTGCTCCTTGCTGATAATGGGGGCTGCCTTGTGAGCTATTAAGGGGGGCTGCTTACTTTCCTGTTGTGTTAATAAGGGGGTTGCCCTTCATAGCTCACAACAAGGTATGGTAGCTCCACTTCCTCTTCCTCCTCCTCCTCGAAGCTTTGTCACAGCGAAGGTCTCATGGCAAGGTATAGATTGGAGTGAACTACTCCAAATCAGATGGAGGTTTAATTACTCTACCTCTCACTCTATATATATATATGACAAGAAAGTTGACTCTCTCTCTCCCTCTACATAGGGCAAGAAGGTTAACTCTCACTCCCCCACTAACACTTGCCTCCTTTTTAGCTTGTCTACAAATTACAGTTCCAAATTAATTAAATTAGTGGGTTGGCTGTGAATAGACATGGAGAAAATTGTTGAAGAGAGGAATAGGCTCTCGGGGGTGATGCAACACGTACCCGCCAATGGATGATTTCGTTTATGGGGTGCCTATTAAGAGCTCGAATTAGAAGCCATAAGGAAAATATGGGAAGTCCCTAATGATGGTTGTCGGCCCGCATTGGTTCAGTGTCTAGTGGCGCACTTTGATGGGTTTTGTGAAAATAATTTCTATATGAAGTGAGATTGTTGGCATGACCATGTGAGCTCCATTCTTATACAGCAATCTCTATATGGAATGAGATTGATGGCATGACCATGTGAGCTCCATCTTATGCGGCAATCCCTATGTGGAATTAGATTGTTGACATGACCGTATGGGCTCCATTTTCATACGGCAAACGTTAAATGAATTTTCATAATTTACTCTTCCAGGAGCCTCACTATTAGAGGTTGAGTCGGTTATACATAAAAGTGGCGCCTTGTATGAGGTAACGAATTCATGTGAGAATGGAATGACTATGGGAGTTGACCACTCATGGTCTACTATGATATACACCTCATCTCTCTTCATCTTATTTCTCTCTTTCACACTACTGTGCTACTTCTTGTGCCTATAAAGCTTATGGGTGTCTTGGGCTTGATTACCAAGCATTCAAGTGATTGACGGAAGTTTACATAAATACAAGCGTGTCTTATGTGGATGACTTGGGATTGATTGCCAAGCACCGAAATGATCGACGAAAGTCTACATGAATGCAATTGTACCCTATGTGGGCAGGTTGGATTTGATTGCCAGCCGAGTTAAATTAGTGGTACCTTCTCGGATAGAGATATGCTAAGCTTATAAAGAGTTCGTCTTCTCTCCTTCTACAAAACTGCGGGTGGATATTTTGTTAAGCTTTAAAAGAGTTTTCTTTTCTCCTCTACGGGAATGAAATGTTGCCTTCGAGAAAGTAATTCCTACGGGAATGAAATGTTGCCTTCGAGAAAGTAATTCCTACGGGAAGGAAATGTTGCCTTCGAGAAAGTAATTCCTACGGGAATGAAATGTTGCCTTCGAGAAAGTAATTCCTACGGGAATGAAATGTTGCCTTCGAGAAAGTAATTCCTATGGGAATGTTGCCTTCGAGAAAGTAATTCCTACGGGAATGAAATGTTGCCTTCAAGAAAGTAATTCCTACGGGAATGAAATGTTGCCTTCGAGAAAGTAATTCCTACGGGAATGAAATGTTGCCTTCGAGGAATGTGACAAGGGATAAAATCGGATGGCCTATGAGTTTTACTCTAAGGCAACCCGCACGATGGACGGTCTGGGATGGCAACCCGTGCAAAACTAATAGAACTACGTGGGTCTGAGGCCGTATGCAGGATGATACGGAGTACGTAGGCGGTGGTCGCGGGAAGACTGCCTCGGCCCAATAAGAGTCCAGATATCCCCTCCCTTATAAATGTTATGTTATGTTTGTTTGATAGAAAGGGTTGGACTCTCTTTGTGGTTCTAATAACTTGTCTTTAGCACAAGTGACAGGTGCAGATGAGGGACAGCACCCATGTGTGGATGAAGCTATGGAGCGAACTACGTCAGGTATAAGTTTGTTAAGCCGCATCTCCTTTTACTGTGCCCTATCTCAGGGTATATATATATATATATAATGGCAATAAAGCCTTGAAGGATAAGATTTAATGCGGCGGCGAAATCGATATTATTCATACAGGTTTTGAAATTGTGGTTTCTGTGATATTTAATCTTCCGCTATAAACCATGTCTTCCGCTAAGGGTAACAAAGCGCACTCTTTAATAATGTCTTCCGCTAAGGGTAACAAAGCGCACTCTTTAATAATGTCTTCCGCTAAGGGTAACAAAGCACACTCTTTAATAATGTCTTCCGCTAAATTACTGCTTCCTTACTCTGTTGGTGTGTAGTGACTTTCGCTTAACACCACCCCTAGGCGTGACATCGGAGTGTTCAAGGAAAAGGGGTTGGAGAAGCTAGTGCCTTCACCCTTCGGAGTCGCTTCGGCGTCGTGATAAAGGGTGGTGTGCGATAAGATCCCCCGGCCGAACCGTCGATTGGGGAGGGGGGGTCTTACAAATGGATCAGAGCGCAACCGATCTTGTCGACCTATTCGTGATCACAGAAACTTCTCTTGCTCCGCTAATCGATGTAGTGTGGTCCGGGACGAACCACTGCAGCGGAAGCGGTGGTGGACCTAAAAGGTAGAAATTGACAACAAACTTGACATATATATGTGGATTGACACTTAAATGTCATTTACCACTTCCGATCTCAAGCGACGATTTACATTGTCCCCATAAAACACTCCCGTAAAACCCTACAAACATTTTCAAAATTCCATTCGAGGTAAACTAATCGTATGAAATTATGTGTACAATGTAAGGATTCTATTACTAATTTCAATCCCAAGTTTAAGCCTATTTGTTTTATTGGGATTAAAATTCTCGTTTTCAAAATTTCATTTGAGGTGAGCTAATCAAATGAAATTTTGCGTGTATATAGAGAATTGCTCTAACAATTGCAAATATGAAGTATGATTTGACTTGATCAATTTGACGATCTGTCGAAAATAAAGTCGTGCAATCGTAAAAGAGCTATGATAAAATGTTAGTCTTTTCAATAACGTTAATATTTCAGGAAATGATTACTGAGGCGGCGTACTAGATTGAAGTAAACTTGTGGCAAATTTATAAAAGCTTGTATATAAACCATCCTAAAAAGTACATTGTTAGCATTCGCAGGACTTGCGATGGTTGCATACTCAGCCAGCCGGGAAGCCTCGTTAAAAAGGGTAAGCCATTAAGGACCCGAAGGTGATGGTTACCTATTTTATTGCTTGCTTGCATTAGGAAAAGTGGCGGGTCGGTCATGCCCGTAGACCGTACGTACCGGTGCGGGAAGGTTGACGACTCTAGGCGACAGGGAGGTGTGCACCCCGGGAGCTCGGTTGTATCTTATATGCCCCGCTGGGTCCCTCCGTTGGTTGGCCAAATTCAGTTATTGTCGGATGTCTCCTACGTCCGAGGGTACACGGGGTTGTATGATGGGGCCTGGGTAGTGCGGTACATCCACACCCAGAAGTGGCAGGACCGGTCACTGTCACCGACGGCCACATCGGTGAGGCCCGCGGGGTTCGCTACCCTGCAAAAAGAAGCGGTCAAAATATGTCAACTTAAAGAGCGAACTGGTAAAACACTATATGTGAGTACCGTGGCAGGACAATCATGCCTAAGGACCATTCATACATGAATGGGAAGGTTGACGACTCATGAGGCACTAGGGAGTGTGTGAACCCCGGGAAATTATTTCCCCGCAGGGTCCCTCCGCTGGATAGCTGAATTTTGTAATTGACGGATGTTACTCACATCCAGGAGTACACTGGGTTGTACATTAGGGCCTGGGTAGTGCGGTATGTCCACACCCAGAAGTGGCAGGACCAGCCACTATCACCGATGGCCATATCGGTGAGGCCCGCGGGGGTCGCAACCCTGCTGGAAGAAAAGCGGTCAAACTGTTTCAACATTGTGTGTTGTGATTGAATCGTGAGTACTCGTTATGCATGGCTTGCATATGCATCAAAACATACATATTTGCATACGCATCATTTGCATCAAAACATACATATCTGCATATACCATTAACATATAACCTTCGTATGGGAATTGGTTATATGTTTATGGATTTTTACTGCTTATTTGCAATTTTATCTGTACCATTAACATATAACCTTCGTATGGGAGTTGGTTATATGTTCATGGATTTACTCTACTTATTTACAATTTTCATCTGTTCCGTCAACATATAACCTTCGCATGGGAGTCAGTTATATGTTGATGGGTTTTACAAAAGCTTATGCAAGTTATAACTTTTATATGTTCCACTGACACGTAGCCCCGTAAGAGAATTAGCTATATGTTGATGAATTTTTACTTTCGGACACAACTCAAAAATGTTGCGTTTCAGATATGCAAACCTTGGAAAATGTTGAGTTGCCTCCACTTCCAGTTGAGCTCGGCTCCCTGGAAGGTTTTGAGTTGTCTTCACTTCCAGTTGAACTCGGCTCCCTGGAAGGTGTTGAGTTGCCTTCATCTCCCGTTAAGCTCGGTTCACGGGAGGCTTATCGAGTGATGAAGGGTTTCTTGTTGCCCGCAATTAGATCAATTTGAATCACTTAAGCTGCTACATGACAGGAGCCATCAACATAGCTCGTTAGGTAAAACCAAACCTAGAGACCCTTAAAATTTGGGATCGTTCGACACCTCTAGTGGTCTATAGTATGTCCCGTTTCGAACCACCATGACCCACTCGTATTTTCAGGGACGAAAATTTTCTTTGTTTTATTGGATTGTAACATCCCAATTTTAAAATGGGGTCTAGCCGGTTCGGTTGAACCCTTGGAAGAGCTTAGGTCGGGTCATAGGACAACCACGGCCCGACCTTCGCCACATAAATGGTAGTCATTTAAAGAAATGACTGTTTTGAGTATAATAGCGTGTCGCGACTACGCTATTTTAGAATATGGAGCATACGTGCTCCGAATCGACTTCCATCAGTTGCATTAGACTCGTATAGTTGATATGAGTGCGACGGAACTCGTTTCGTTTCGATCCGAGGTCATATGCAGAATATGACTATTTTGAGTATCGTGGCGCGTCACGACGACACGATTTTAGAATATGGAGCATACGTACTCCGAATCGACTTCCGTCAGTTATGTTAGACTCGTATAGTTGATACGAGTGCAACGGAACTCGTTTCGTTTCGATCCGAGGTCGTTTGAAGAAAACGACTACTTTGAGTAATATCGAGCGTCGCAACAAACGTCATTTTAGAATATAGGGTAAATGAGCCTCAATTTCACCCTAGTCAGTTACAACGGACTCGTGTGATTAATTTGAGCGTGATGAAATTCGTTTCAACCAAATCCGATGAGATTGGAGAAAGTTAGCCAAAATAACCTATTTTGAGCTATGTACTGATTTGAGTGAATAATTATGAATGAACGGACTCGGAATCAACTTCAAGTAATCCCGTTAGCATTGTATGATTGACACGAATACAACGATACCTTCCGCGCATTTTTCCCGCGCTTATTATGGGAGTTAAGTTATATGTACATATAGTTATATATATATGATTATAAATATAATTATATATATATATATGTATATATATAATAGAACTTTTAAAGGGGTGGGGGCTGTAAATCCCAAAACCGGCGAGCAAACGATGGGCGGAAAACCAGGGGCAGAATCCACTGTCTTCGCTCCTTCTTATACGCAGCGCCGGGACCTCTTAAGGGGGAGACGGGGGAAGATCAAGCTGGAGGGGGAGCTTCACCTCTTCTTCTCTCATGGCTCACGACAAGGTATGGCAGTAAGGAAACTCTTCTTTCCCCCTCCTTCACCTCCTCCCCTTGTTCTATAATAGCTGCTGTTGGTGGTTGGATTGTGATAATCGGCTTGGTTATGTGCTATTCCTGTGGTGATTCCTTGCTATGAGCCCCCTTGTGCCTTCAGCTTCTTTCCTCTTTGTTCTGGAGATAATTCTGTTGATTTCTTTTTTTTTTCTGATTTATGTTGGGAGAATTTAGGGGTTATGGTACCCACCCCCCCCCCCCCCCCCTTCTTGATTTGGAAATCTGTGTTGGGGGACCTATGGGCTGCGGCTACATCCTTATATTTACAGAAATTTCATTTATTAATGGGGCTTGCATGTCTTCCTTGGGGGATCTATGGCTGCAGCTACTCCTTTATATCCCCAGAAATTATAAATTTGTAGCCCCTTTGGAAATCTGAGCAGGCCATTTCGGGTTGCCCCCCCCCCCCCTTCAGGTTTGGTACTTCTTTGAAATTTTGTGCTTGTGGCTGCTCCCTTGTGTTTCCAGAAGCTATAAATTTGGGAGTTTTTCTTTCCCTTTGTTTTTAAAAATTTAGGATATATTGTTGTTTTGGGCATTGAATAAGTTCCCTTGGCTCCATACTAGCTTCGACTTGGATGTGTACTGAAATTTAGCGTCCTCCCCATGGTTTTCTCCTAGTTTAAATGCTTGATTTGTTTATGAAATTTCGCTCTTTATACGCTAGAAAATTTCATAGTATATGCTTAGGTAAATTGCCCCGTTTATGATATCACCGGATTTAAACGCTAGAAATTTACCCCGGTATATGCCAAATTAAATTTTCGGCGCTATAGGCTTGAGATTTCGTTCCCTTGGGAGGGGTCGAGGCCGTCAGTTATGTTTGTTTTTATGTGCTGAGGATGCCCTTGGAGTTCTCTATTAAGGGGGGGAGGGGGCTGTTTACTTTCCTGTTGGGTTAGTAGGGGGCTGCCTTGTGCTTAGTAGGGGGCTGCCTTGTGAGCTGATTTTGGTGGCTGCTCCTTGTTAAGTTGGACTGCAGGTTGTTGTTTTGGGGGCTGCACCTTTCCTTGTTAGTTTGGGGGCTGCTCCTTGCTGATAATGGGGGCTGCCTTGTGAGTTAATAATGGGGGCTGTTTACTTTCCTGTTGGGTTAGTAGGGGGCTGCCTTGTGCTTAGTAGGGGGCTGCCTTGTGAGCTGATTTTGGTGGCTGCTCCTTGTTAAGTTGGACTGCAGGTTGTTGTTTTGGGGGCTGCACCTTTCCTTGTTAGTTTGGGGGCTGCTCCTTGTTGATTTGGGGGCTACTCCTTGCTGATAATGGGGGCTGCCTTGTGAGCTATTAATGGGGGCTGTTTACTTTCCTGTTGGGTTAGTAGGGGGCTGCCTTGTGCTTAGTAGGGGGCTGCCTTGTGAGCTGATTTTGGGGGCTGCTCCTTGCTGATAATGGGGGCTGCCTTGTGAGCTATTAAGGGGGGCTGCTTACTTTCCTGTTGTGTTAATAAGGGGGTTGCCCTTCATAGCTCACAACAAGGTATGGTAGCTCCACTTCCTCTTCCTCCTCCTCCTCGAAGCTTTGTCACAGCGAAGGTCTCTTGGCAAGGTATCGATTGGAGTGAACTACTCCAAGTCAGATGGAGGTTTAATTACTCTACCTCTCACTCTATATATATATGACAAGAAAGCTGACTCTCTCTCCCTCTACATAGGGCAAGAAGGTTAACTCTCACTCCCCCACTAACACTTGCCTCCTTTTTAGCTTGTCTACAAATTACAGTTCCAAATTAATTAAATTAGTGGGTTGGCTGTGAATAGACATGGAGAAAATTGTTGAAGAGAGGAATAGGCTCTCGGGGGTGATGCAACACGTACCCGCCAATGGATGATTTCGTTTATGGGGTGCCTATTAAGAGCTCGAATTAGAAGCCATAAGGAAAATATGGGAAGTCCCTAATGATGGTTGTCGGCCCGCATTGGTTCAGTGTCTAGTGGCGCACTTTGATGGGTTTTGTGAAAATAATTTCTATATGAAGTGAGATTGTTGGCATGACCATGTGAGCTCCATTCTTATACAGCAATCTCTATATGGAATGATATTGATGGCATGACCATGTGAGCTCCATCTTATGCGGCAATCCCTATGTGGAATTAGATTGTTGACATGACCGTATGGGCTCCATTTTCATACGGCAAACGTTAAATGAATTTTCATAATTTACTCTTCCAGGAGCCTCACTATTAGAGGTTGAGTCGGTTATACATAAAAGTGGCGTCTTGTATGAGGTAACGAATTCGTGTGAGAATGGAATGACTATGGGAGTTGACCACTCATGGTCTACTATGATATACACCTCATCTCTCTTCATCTTATTTCTCTCTTTCACACTACTGTGCTACTTCTTGTGCCTATAAATCTTATGGGTGTCTTGGGCTTGATTACCAAGCATTCAAGTGATTGACGGAAGTTTACATAAATACAAGCGTGTCTTATGTGGATGACTTGGGATTGATCGCCAAGCACCGAAATGATCGACGAAAGTCTACATGAATGCAATTGTACCCTATGTGGGCAGGTTGGATTTGATTGCCAGCCGAGTTAAATTAGTGGTACCTTCTCGGATAGAGATATGCTAAGCTTATAAAGAGTTCGTCTTCTCTCCTTCTACAAAACTGCGGGTGGATATTTTTTTAAGCTTTAAAAGAGTTTTCTTTTCTCCTCTACGGGAATGAAATGTTGCCTTCGAGAAAGTAATTCCTACGGGAATGAAATGTTGCCTTCGAGAAAGTAATTCCTACGGGAATGAAATGTTGCCTTCGAGAAAGTAATTCCTACGGGAATGAAATGTTGCCTTCGAGAAAGTAATTCCTACGGGAATGAAATGTTGCCTTCGAGAAAGTAATTCCTACGGGAATGTTGCCTTCGAGAAAGTAATTCCTACGGGAATGAAATGTTGCCTTCAAGAAAGTAATTCCTACGGGAATGAAATGTTGCCTTCGAGAAAGTAATTCCTACGGGAATGAAATGTTGCCTTCGAGGAATGTGACAAGGGATAAAATCGGATGGCCTATGAGTTTTACTCTAAGGCAACCCGCACGATGGACGGTCTGGGATGGCAACCCGTGCGAAACTAATAGAACTACGTGGGTCTGAGGCCGTATGCAGGATGATACGGAGTACGTAGGCGGTGGTCGCGGGAAGACTGCCTCGGCCCAATAAGAGTCCAGATATCCCCTCCCTTATAAATGTTATGTTATGTTTGTTTGATAGAAAGGGTTGGACTCTCTTCGTGGTTCTAATAACTTGTCTTTAGCACAAGTGACAGGTGCAGATGAGGGACAGCACCCATGTGTGGATGAAGCTATGGAGCGAACTACATCAGGTATAAGTTTGTTAAGCCGCATCTCCTTTTACTGTGTCCTATCTCAGGGTATATATATATATATATATATATAATGGCAATAAAGCCTTGAAGGATAGGATTTAATGCGGCGGCGAAATCGATATTATTCATACAGGTTTTGAAATTGTGGTTTCTGTGATATTTAATCTTCCGCTATAAACCATGTCTTCCGCTAAGGGTAACAAAGCGCACTCTTTAATAATGTCTTCCGCTAAGGGTAACAAAGCGCACTCTTTAATAATGTCTTCCGCTAAGGGTAACAAAGCACACTCTTTAATAATGTCTTCCGCTAAATTACTGCTTCCTTACTCTGTTGGTGTGTAGTGACTTTCGCTTAACACCACCCCTAGGCGTGACATCGGAGTGTTCAAGGAAAAGGGGTTGGAGAAGCTAGTGACTTCACCCTTCGGAGTCGCTTCGGCGTCGTGCTAAAGGGTGGTGTGCGATAAGATCCCCCGACCGAACCGTCGATTGGGGAGGGGGGGTCTTACAACAAGACCTAATCACACAACCTACATCTTGTGGCACTAATTCACCAAGTACCAAGGCTCAAATATAAGTTCTAATCTTGGGACTTAATCGTCATCCTACTAAGTCCCACTTTCCGCTATAAGATGAGATCACCTATAACATCCCTAAATGTGGTGTACATTAGGCTATCTAGGAGCTCAACCATTAATTACTAATCACATCTAAACTCTTCAGTGAAAAGGGGTATGAATTATTATAATAAAATCAATAAGTTTTTCTACATGACTTTTATATGCCTAAGTGTACATGCTTCTACATCATTCAAGTTTGATCATCTATATATATGGAAATTGGTAAGAACTTTAAAACATGTACACTTAGGCATATAAAAGATTTCATTGTCATCATGAAGCAACCCGAATATACGTGCTACCTTCCAATCATATCCAAGTTGCATTATTATATCAAGTGAGCATGTACATATGATGTTAAAACAGAAAATCAGCTATTGAAATCTCTGATTAGACATCAAGATAACATTAAAACATGTGGGTGATGTCCATGAGTGATTGTCCAATTTGATCTCATGTTTATTTAAGCATACAAGGGCTAGATTCTATAAAATTTAAAACCAAATAAAATCATTTCTAAAATGCCCTAAAAAATTTATCATCACTCATATGTGTCATAAGGAAGGTGCCATAACATTTATTTATTTCAAAGACAAAGCCCACTTAATTTTAGAAATTTACTCATTCGATAATTTTGAAATACTTTCAAAAACATTCGAAAAATATTTTTTTAATTATGAAACTCTTTATGATTGTTTAATATGTTCTCAACCACATGCGTAATAAATTTTCAAGGTCATTGGATTCATATTTCAGAATTTATACACATAATACATTTTTCCTATGCTTAGTGTGACAGTAAATTAAAAATTAATTTTTGGGAGATACAGGTATCACCTGAAAATCAGCAACCACATTTTGGAAGTATCATACCAAGGTATACAACCCCTATGTTGGGAACTTGGTCTAGATATATCTATAAGTTACCAATATTAGCAATTCAATGTGACTAGTCAAGTGTGACACATTTAAATTTGACAAATATTATCATAGATCTACAATCTTCTTAACTTAGAATTTTCTAATGGGATCAGATCCAAATGTGTTGAAACTTCTTCTAGAGGTTTCTATTACGATAATAAGGTTCTAGAGACAATTCCATAATTTATTTCTACTAAAAAGGGATAATTATTTCATTAATACAATTCTTATGAAATAATCAAATGTTTGATAGAAATATTATAAAAATGTTTTCTTAAAAACACTAAATTTTCTGTAGGTGTTCATTATGACATTAGACACTCATGGATAAAATTTCATAACCATCAGAGCACCAATTAGTGAGTTATACACTAAAAATTATTTCATAATGTTTAATGTGACAGAAATTAAAATAATTCTATAGGTATACAACTTTTATGCTGTCCACTTGGTCTAAGTGTGTCTCTAAGGCAGTCAAATATTTATTCCAAGATGATTAGTGTAGTGGACACATTTAAATGTAGGTGTTAATACCATTGATCAAAGTTTATTTTGAATGAGCAATCACTATGAAATCAGTCCTAAATGATATGAAACTTCAACCATATATTGATATCATGCATGTAAGCGTGTGAGCATAAATCCATAATTTTATGTCTAAGTAAAGAGCTAAATATTTCATTAATACACTATTCATGCATTAAGTAAATATTTAACAAATACTATCTAAAAATATTCTCCAAAAATTCTCAAATTTTTTCTGGATACCTTCCTATTGTCATAACACTCTTAGGTTTTAAATTCCAAAGCATTCAGAGAAATATACTAGGAAAACACACAATATATCATTTTCCTAAAGTTTGTGCCTCATGAAATTTAAAATGAGATTGTGGAGGCTGCATATCTCCTCAAGAGGTGTGCAACCCCAATTTAGAAATCCCAGACCAAGGGATACAATTTCATGTTGAGCCTTTGGTCTGCATGTTATTGTAAGGGCCTCAAATATTGACTTGAAGCTAGTTGTATAAATGTGATATATTGAATTTTAATTAAATCTTAACTTTAGTTCTATATGGTCTGCATATATAATCTATAGCGCGAATCATAAAGTAGATTAGATGATAACTGGTCATCTTTAACTTCTAAATAATGGTTGAGATTGAGCCTGGCCTGGAGCTTACTAAATTCCTTCTCCACGACCACTTGAACCCCCCACAACCAGCCACCACCACCTTCGTCTCAACAAGGGTCGTCGATGGGTGGTGGTTCGGGGGCATGAGATGGACGAGATGAAAAATCCAACTAGGACTTTTCTTGGTCATTTCTCCTCCTATTTCAGTGAAATTGAGCTCAATTGAACTTGATTTATTCCCTAATTTGATCTAAGAAACTATCACCAAGGGAGAGGGGAGGAAACTCATTAGATTTGAGACTATAGATTGGGTGGTTCTCTTTGGTGGCATGTTTGGTGGCAGTTTCTAGCTACTTAGCTCCAGTCATAGCTCCTGAGGTCGATTTTTTTAGGTAAATGGTTGGCTCCACTCCTGGAGGTGTGAGGAAGAGGAAGAGCTCTTGAAATGGGGGAGATATCAGTTGAAGTGGATAATGCCATTATGGGGTGGTCGGCCAAGCTTTGGATTCTCCTGCAAAGCTCCATGTGCCCTCTTTCCAAAATCCAGCCAACTGAAATCAAAGGGAGGGTTGTTCTCTTAGCATTGGAGCAAGAGCAAGCATCCAAGTGGCATCCCTTCAAGCTCCCATTTCCTCCAAATGTAGGTTTAAGGGAAAAAAGCCACTTTTGCCCTTATATGTTGGCTACGTGACAAGTTAGTGGGGGAATTCAAGGTAATTGCAATTGGGTTTCTGAAATGGGCCTTTAGAAATGGGTTGAGCCTAATAGAATTGGTGTTTGGGCTTAGGAATTCATTTTTGGCTTATCTGACCAAGGTTGACTTTAAAGTTGACTTTAGTCAAATTTATGATATGATGCCCCCACATGATGGTCTTGAGTTCCATGACTCTCTAGGATGCACATTAGGTCATGGTGGAGCCAATTTGATCAAGGGAAGACCAATTGGGTCTAATTTGGGGCTAAATGGGCTAAGGTTGAGCTAGAGTTGACCAATGTCAAAATTAATGATGTGGCAAGCCCACTCATGTTGGTCATGACCCCATTGACTTCTCATGGTGTCTATTAAGTTTTGGTGAGGTCAATTTAATCAATTGAAGTTCAATTGAGGATAATTAGGCAAGGTTGACCAAATTAAGTTAAGTTTCACTTAACCCCTTGATGCTGACTAATCAAGTCAATTAGGGTACTGGTGACTCACTCATGATCCCCTTAGGGTCATAGGCCTACTACGTAGTCCAAGCCAACTCAAAGGGGCACATGTCACCCAAGGGGTTCATGTGCAAAAAGGGGATGTTACATTCACAACCAATCTGAATCCTTTGATAAGTGGATTCACAGGAAAAACTGAATCCTTTGATATGGGGATTCTTAGGACCAATCTGAGTTTTTTGACAAGGAAACTCTTAGAAACAATTGATTCTTTTCAAGAGAGATTCTTAAAAATCTTTATCAAAAATGGTTGATGTAGAAACAAATTTTCCACAATGTTATCCTTCTTCAATAGGGCTAAGAAGGATCTAAATCTTTAACGAACTGTATGAATTCTTGATTATTGAAGTATCTGTAATCGACAATTCCTCCAGATAGAGAAGTTTGAATTCAATATAGAGAATATGAGTCCAATCTTATGAGGAATTTTGAGGTGGAAGATGAAGAGCCCTTTAGAGAAGAAGATCCTTAGATCAGAGAGAGAGAGAAGATGATCTAGTCAGCTAGGGTTCTTGGAGAGAACTTCTTATTGATGAAGGAGAATTCCAAATCTTGAAGGGAAGAGAAACTGGTTCAGAATGAGTGCACGGCGTCTTGTTTTATTTTCAAAATCTTTTGGAATATATATATATAACTACTGCAGATTTGAAGCATTCCTTTTTTGTGTCAATCATCATTGAAGCCTTCTTGAAATGACTCACTAACAGCTAGAATTTAATCTTATTCAAAGCCTTAATCTACTCTGGAATAAATAACATATGTCTTGAAAGGTTCTGACATTTTGTATCTTTTACATCAATTATTTGTGGGTGTGCATCGAATTGTTGAGTAGAGAAAATTCAACGCAAGCTGAACAGTTGTGCTCTGAATAGACTTCCTATAAAGTAAATCTCGGTGCAAACAATGAACATGCTTTCAATGTGATTTAATTACTTCTCGATGCATGAATTCAACTTCTCGATGTGCGTTGAATACATATCGAAACACAAAATTCTAACTTGCCTAAATCTTCTACTTGAGTGAATTATGAGACTTTGGCAGTTTGTACCTAATTACATGTTATACTTATATAATATATTGCTTTATATATACCTAGGCATTTACATAAATCACTTATCTTAATTTGATATACCAAATCAAGAGTTTTTCTCAATAATCTCCCCATATTTGGTATTGCATATTTCTTGGCGTAATAAGTGATTTTACATTGAAGAAGAAAAAAATATTTACATAAAGAGAAATATGTAAAGCATAGAAGTGAACAGAAACTTCATTATGGGAACTTATAAAAGTGAACAAAAATTTAAATTTCTTCATTCATTCAGCTTTCTCAGATTCTACGTATGATAAATTGTTTCCTTTCATAACTTCATGTACTATAAGATCTCATAGGAGCACAATTCGTCACTGATTTCAATCAGAGAGTAAACGACTAAAGAGCATTTGTAAGATCCATGTGTTAACATGATGACTGCTAATTTAGAAAAGGTTAGTTCATAATTCTAACATAAAATAGAATATAAATTCTCCAGGCATCCAAATTAGAAGGTATTAGAATACTAAACAATTTGTAAATAAAATGATATATAAGGAGAGAGATATCAAATTAAAAATATTAAATAAAGGATAAATGCCATAGTCGTTGTCCAACAAGAGAAGTAAGCCAAAAAATTGATAATGTTTACACTAAAGAGATAGAATAAGATAAGAGATATAATTTGATTGAATGTTTCTTTCAAAAGTTTGAGTTCTAATAAATGACTCCCATGAGTCCAAATACCTTGTTTCTGGAGTAGCTTTCCTCCTCACTTAGCTCTCCTCCTCACTTTCTTCCTAGAGCAGCTTTTTTCTTTCTTGTATCTACTTCTTCTCCTTTAGTTATATCTCTTCTTGAGGACTTCTTCCCCCTGGACAGATTAGTGCTTTCATAGACAATTATTTTCTTCCCCAAAATATCATCTTCAAACTCATGATACTTCCCCCCTTCTTGATATCAGTAATTAATGAAGCCAAGAGCTCTTTAGTGATAGGAGTCTGAATAGAGATTGATAAATCATCAATTTTCTTCTGAAGATCTTTAAATTTAGCTTCAACAAACTCAAACATATCATTTACCCTACTCAATACTTCCTTCAGTAAGAGAGCACGTCCATCAGAGTTGGACTTATCATCATGCGTGTTTGGAATGGGTGTGATAGAAGGAGAGGCATGATGAGTGGTATCTTCTAATGACGGAGATTGAGATGAAAGATGTATTGGCGAGGAATGATTTGAGAGAATGAATTTCCTTTTTCTTCGTGAAGAATAGAGATATGATGAATTAAACCTTTCTAGTAAGTCTATATCACTAGAAGTGCATAGACACAAAAGTGATTATGAAAAAATACTTAGGATTCTCCCAAGGAGAATAATCAACAATCCAGTTTTCTCTATTAAGTAGTTCAATAAGACTTTTCCCTAGTCAAACTCTTTCTTGAGTACAATAAACACCATTAGCTTCAATTGTTCTTCAGAAATATCATTATGGATTGTCATTTTACACATAAGTACTTTCCTAACAATATCAGCAAGAAAAGCAAATTCTTTTAATAGAGCTAACTTTATAATGTCCTGAGTTTTCTTTCCATGACAACCCATTTTGATTAGGCCTTCTTCCATTCCTTTTTATGTAACCTCAATATTACTACTACACTCGGATAAGCCAAATGTCTGGGAAATAAATGACACACAAGGATGATTTTCTTATTTTATATCATAGCTTTGATGATTGGTCCATTTTCTTGGTAATGGGCTTCTATAAAAATGGATTACCTCTTCCTTATGAAGCTTGATAATTGAGAAGACCAACTCCTCTAGATGATTTCTCTTCAGAAGCTAGATTATTTGTTTATATTTCTCTTAGCAGTATGTGAATTGTAAGCTCCCCCCCCCCCCCCCACACACACACACACAAAAACACAATCGGGTCGAGGGAAAGCTTATGCCCAAGATTGCCATTCTATGATATCTGAGTGGGTAAATGTGTCTACTCTTCAAGCACGGGATGATAGCCTTATAAAGCTAAATAACAACATCACAACTAGATTCATTCACAGGAAAAAGTAACACTCAGAAAAGACTAGATGCATAAAGTAAGGTCGCATCATAATTTATAAATAGAAGTGTGGGGTCGTACATGCAACCTTAATTGGGAAAGCATACAAAGTACAAAACATCTCATTGTTAGCCACTATCTAGTTTCTCACATTTCTAAAGGTAGGTGGCGATGCGGTTGCAACTACTATACGGTGGGTGCTGGCACTAGCGCAAGTATGTCCTCAATCTCTAGCAGGGCCTCGGGATGGGATGTCTCCTAAAAAGGTGAGCAGCAACATCATTAGTCAACGACTAGTGGAATTCTCACCCCCTCCCCAAAACATTAAGGACTGGGGACAAGAGCGAGCCTCTGCAAGATTATATAATATTCAAATCATAAATAAGCTAAGCATCAAATAGAAATGTATGTAGGAAGTAAATGCAGAAGTTGAGCAGGTAATAAATGTTGGCAAGTAAAAGCATTCTAAGCATCTAATATGTTATACATAATTAACTTGCAAGCATATAAGACAGGTACTCATAACCCGTTGTAACTCCTTATGTCAATATGGTTTGATCTTCACTTCCTGCGGGGTAGCTAAGCCTATGTGCCTCACCATCATGGCAACACAGTATCACTGGTTGGTCCCTCCACTTCTAGGTATGTTCATACCTCAATACATAGGACCTAGCATACAATATGGTGTACTCAGGGATGTGAACGACATCCTGTGATAATATAAACTGGATAACCAGGGAAGGGACCCAGCAGGGAAATATCATAACATACGAAGTAGTTCCCCGAAGTTCTCACTCCCTAGTACCAAAGAGTTGTCAACCTTCCTATTAAAGTATGAACAACTCGTGAGCATGACTGACCCACCACAATAATTAAATCCAGGGCATATAAAGAAGCATTATATATGTGAAATGAAACTGAGCAAATCCCTGAGGTGAACCTACGGTCATTTGCATTACAAAACAATGTAATAATTTGTGCAAACAACTAGGACATTAAACTCGATCGCACTACTTAGCTAATAATAAATGAGTCGATCGAGATCCGACATTATTTATGGTTAACCTCAGAGGAATATCTCATCTATAGGTTAACTCTAAATATGACTATTATAAGAGTTGTAGTGCAAAATAGAGCAATAACAGATAAACAGGACTGGCAAGTAAATAAGGAGCAATGAAATAAAAGAAGTAAGGAGACATTTTAAAATATGCCTGGTTTCACCAGTTCTAGAGGTCCCCTGCGTCCATCACATCTCAAGCCCAAATATACCTCCTCAAGTGCATACAGTTCTTAATCTTGGAAGTAGGGCGAGCAAGTGATTAATCTCCATTTCAAGGAGGTATTTATAGTTCTCATTTCCGTTCTGAGAAGGTATTAATTAAAGTCTTATAGTTACGAGTCAAACAATTCCATATTTGTGATTCTTATTTTAAGTGTAATTTGAGTTCAGCGGTTGTTGGATTTCATGTCAATCGAACCCGATTATTATTTAAGATATCCTTATTATATTATACATAATTTATAAGATCAAGACGCTACTCAGCGACGTCTAACTAATTTGTATTGTGACTTTCATCGTATTGATAATTTGAATTCAGCTATTGATGGGTTTTTCGTCAATCAAACCTCATAATTTATTTAACGAAGCCCTCTTTCATTGAATTATCTATAATTTAGAAGTTGGAATACAACTAAGCCACGATAGAAAATATTAAGCTTTTTCGAAGAGAACAAATTATTATCGCCCCGAGGAGTTCGAGTTTTGCAAACTGAGCCTGATATTTTTTAAATAATTTTTATTGACTCTTCATGAAATATTAGGCATCTTTTACCTTGGGGGCCAAGGGCCGATAATGCACTCTTGAATTTCTAGAATTATTCTAGGCTGAAAAAATATTTAAATTGATCAAAATACCATTGTTTTGATAATTAAAAATAGTATTTGATTTTATAAAAAAATGGAATAATCATTTTTAGATACCTTAAGAAATTCTACGAATATTAGTATAAGACACTCACTAAGACATCCCCCCCCCCCAAATTAATTCCTAAGATTTTAGCTTAAATTAATCAACACCAATATTAAAGCATAATCATGGGCTGAGATTGAGTCGGATAGGAAACTAACAGCGGCTCCATTGCGGATATGGCATGGATCAATTGTCAGGTTAATCATTAATCGAGGAGTATAAGGTTATTTGGGTCATCTTATCTCCTAATCGAGATCAGATGACCGATGATTGTCGGTGGAGACAGAGGATTATTGTTCCTCTGCCACCGTCGGCTGACCACCTAATGGCAATCCACAACCTGTTGTGAAAGGAGGTTTTAGTTCTTATTTATGTGTTAAAACTCTTGTTTAAGTTTTGTTTTCAAAATAAATGATATATGTAAATATATGAGTTTGTTGTAAGAGTAATAAGCACAAACAGTGAGAGTGCAAAGAATAAACAGCAAAAGAAATAAAGCAAAACAAAACAAGCACATCCAGATGACACAAGGAAATATAGTAGTTCCCCAAAACCCGGGTACATCTACTCTTCTACCCACTGGTAGGAATCCACTAGGAGAGTTGATCAGGTGCCCTCACACCAAGGTATTTTTGATCAGGTGTCCACACACCAATGGAGAGTTGATCAGGTGCCCAATTCACCTATAAGCTTTTGACCAGGTGCTTATAAACCAACTAGATTTTTTGATCAGGTGTCTTGCCACCAAGGAGGTACACTTTTGAAGAGAGTATTAACCATGTACAAGAGAGGTGAAGGAGAAAGGGAAAGATTTATTTATTCTTCTCTTTATGCTGAGAAGACTCTTGAAGAAGATCCTGATTGGATGTTTAGTTGGATCTTGATGATGATGTTGTTGAAGAAGACTCCCCCTGTCTGATTTAGTTTAGATGACAGCTTTGAGTATGGAGCTTCTTCTCTAGATTGTGATCTGTTCTTCTTCTTCTCCCTGAGCAAATGATATTTGATTTGGTTTCTCAGGTTGTAGAAGATCTGCAAGAAAGATGTTAGGCAAAAAGAAAGATATAATAATATATTTGATCTGATCTTCTTTTTTGCTCCTTTCATTTTCTCTTCTTCTTTTTCTTCTTTCTTCCTGTACAGCAATATATATTAATTTTCTGTTCTGTTCTCTTCTCTATTTTTTATATCGAGAGATAACAGCTATATATATACTGATATATATTAATTGTTGTAATATATTCCGTTTGAAACCTTGCTGACCAGAAGGGAATATAATAAATATATCTTTCATTTCCCAAATCCTTGAGAAGATAACTAGCCGTATTTGGCTTCTGCAACGGCTATTAATTAATGCTGCAACGGCTGGATTCATATACAACAATATATATATAGCAATATATATATATAAACAATAAAGATATTGCTTTATAATATCTGAGCCTGTATATAACAATATAATCGAGCTGAATAAATATATTCATCATTCTGAACATCTGTGGAAAATTTGATGAACGCTGCTCATCATTTGTCGAACGTCGTTCGTCATTTGTCGAACGCCACTAGTCAAATGTCGACCGCTGAGCTGCTGGAAGAAATTTGTCGAGCGTCGTTCGACATTCGTCGAACGCCGTTCGACATTTGTCGAACGTAGAGAACAAAAGATATTTTTATTTCTTTTCTCTTTTTCTGCTTATTAATAATATGTCTATTTTCAGCTTTCTTTCTTAATGAGATTTTAATCTAAGTTATTTAATATGTTATGATATAAACTTAGATACTAAAGGTGGATCCTAACTCAAATCAAACCTAGGGTTCCAACAATCTCCCCCTATTTGAGTTGGGATCCTAATCCAAATTAACTAGGTTCTAACAATCTCCCCCTATTTGGTTTAGGATTCCTAAGCATAAAAAGTCTTGATCTGCTTAAGGTTTAGAGATTATTTTTAAATTTCTTTTATAACTAAGCAATTTCTAATTTCCCAAGTCTTGATTTAAATTGGAATTTTAGATGAAATGAATTGCTAGCTGTTTATTAGATTCTAGGAATTTAAGAATCAAAAAGACAAGGTCTGATAGCTTCTTTCTATAGAATCCTCTTTAATCAGAAGAGACTCACACTCAGTGCCAAGATCATTTCTGATCAATGCAACTACAGTAGAATGCTCAACATGATTTTAGGAGAAAATCTGGAAGAATATGAAGTCTATCTGATATTGCTTTTAAGATAGAAAAATTCAAAAAAAAATCATAAAACTGTTGTTTAATTTAAGTTATAATTTAAGTAAAAACATTAAACTGTTAAAACAACATTGTTTTATAGATAGATATCTTGGCCTATTTATTTCATTGAAATATAAATTTGAAACTTTTCTTTTATGTTGCTGAACAGACATAATTCCTTTTTCTTTAAAGTTATGTTTGAACTTATCAGCCTTATTTTCTAAACAAATAAATTGTTCTGCTGTTATTTTAAAATCTTCTTTAATTTTAACAGAAATCAATTTGTTTATTAATAGCTTTTTACTGATTCTGTTTTCAGAAATTATCAAATCTGTAGATGGTGAGTTGAAAACAGATGTAAAATCATAGGTAGAAATAAAATGTGAAGATACCTCTTTTACCTTTTCTGCATCAAATTCAGAATTTATGTAATCTGAACCATATATTGCCATCATGCAGAATATTATGGCTTTTTGTTCTTCCTTGTCTTCTTCTTCAATTAGAGTAACTGATGGTTTTGCATCAAAAATGATGTTAGAGGAAGAGGAAGAAGATTGTTTATTTACCATCCTTGAGAGGGAGTGCCAGATGCCCTTTGCTGAAGTGCAATCAGCCACTTTTTGAAAAATGTCAATTGACATTGATTTAGCCAATATCTCCATGGCTATGGCATCAGCACTTATCAACTTTTCTTGATCATTTGTTGAAGAAGTTGAAGATGAAGTTCCTATCAAAACAGATTTATATATATCTTCATCTATGGCATTCATAAATAGTTTAATTCTAACTTGCCACAAATCAAAATTATCCAAATTACAAAAAGGTGGATCTGAACAAGTAAAATCTGCTAGTGCCATCAAATTTTTGAAAAACCTTTTTACAACAAAACAAAATAAGTTTCCTTGTGTTTTGGGGAACAAAATAAAGTAAAATCTGCTACTCTCCTACCAATGGGTAGAAGAGTAGATGTACCCGGGTTTTGGGGAACTACTATATTTCCTTGTGTCATCTGGATGTGCTTGTTTTGTTTTGCTTTATTTCTTTTGCTGTTTATTCTTTGCACTCTCACTATTTGTGTTTATTACTCTTACAGCAAACTCATATATATGTTACATATATATGAGTTTGCTGTAAGAGTAATAAGCACAAACAGTGAGAGTGCAAAGAATAAACAGCAAAAGAAATAAAGCAAAACAAAACAAGCACATCCAGATGACACAAGGAAATATAGTAGTTCCCCAAAACCCGGGTACATCTACTCTTCTACCCACTGGTAGGAATCCACTAGGAGAGTTGATCAGGTGCCCTCACACCAAGGTGTTTTTGATCAGGTGTCCACACACCAATGGAGAGTTGATCAGGTGCCCAATTCACCTATAAGCTTTTGACCAGGTGCTTATAAACCAACTAGATTTTTTGATCAGGTGTCTTGCCACCAAGGAGGTGCACTTTTGAAGGGAGTATTAACCCTGTACAAGAGAGGTGAAGGAGAAAGGGAAAGATTTATTTATTCTTCTCTTTATGCTGAGAAGACTCTTGAAGAAGATGCTGATTGGATGTTTAGTTGGATCTTGATGATGATGTTGTTGAAGAAGACTCCCCCTGTCTGATTTAGTTTAGATGACAGCTTTGAGTATGGAGCTTCTTCTCTAGATTGTGATCTGTTCTTCTTCTTCTCCCTGAGCAAATGATATTTGATTTGGTTTCTCAGGTTGTAGAAGATCTGCAAGAAAGATGTTAGGCAAAAAGAAAGATATAATAATATATTTGATCTGATCTTCTTTTTTGCTCCTTTGATTTTGTCTTCTTCTTTTTCTTCTTTCTTCCTGTACAGCAATATATATTAATTTTCTGTTTTGTTCTCTTCTCTATTTTTTATATCGAGAGATAACAGCTATATATACTGATATATATTAATTGTTGTAATATATTCCGTTTGAAACCTTGCTGACCAGAAGGGAATATAATAAATATATCTTTCATTTCCCAAATCCTTGAGAAGATAACTAGCCGTATTTGGCTTCTGAAACGGCTCTATTAATTAATGTTGCAACGGCTGGATTCATATACAACAATATATATATAGCAATATATATATATAAACAATAAAGATATTGCTTTATAATATCTGAGCCTGTATATAACAATATAATCGAGCTAAATAAATATATTCATCATTCTGAACATCTGTGGAAAATTTGATGAACGCTGCTCATCATTTGTCGAACGTCGTTCGTCATTTGTCGAACGTCACTAGTCAAATGTCGACCGCTGAGCTGCTGGAAGAAATTTGTCGAGCGTCGTTCGACATTCGTCGAACGCCGTTCGACATTTGTCGAACGTAGAGAACAAAAGATATTTTTATTTCTTTTCTCTTTTTCTGCTTATTAATAATATGTCTATTTTCAGCTTTCTTTCTTAATGAGATTTTAATCTAAGTTATTCAATATGTTATGATATAAACTTAGATACTAAAGGTGGATCCTAACTCAAATCAAACCTAGGGTTCCAACATGTTGTAGGTTCGCCAAAGATGGGAACTCCTTTTGGCAGTGCTCCGATGACCGAACGTTGCCAGCAACTGACGGGAGGAGTGAAAAATAGGAGTTGAAACATGGGCACCACCAGAGCTCTATTCTCTAGTAGTGTCGCCGCCTTGAGGATTCCCGGAGAGGGTCGTTATGCCCTCTCTGGCAAGGTGGTGCTCCCCAATGATCCAGGGAGGCCCTGGTGAGTAATGCTCTACACGACCAGCCACCTAGCTCAAAAACAAAGCTCGGGTGGGGTGGTTGTAGTGCTCCGGTTGCTGGATCCTGAATGCAGTTCATTCGCGAACATAAGGAGGAGGATAGGAGGTGGAAAACCACCTTTACATAGGATCTTCTAGGCTGCCCAGGTGGGGGAATCATGGCTAGGGATAGAAGGTGGTGGTGGAGGTCTTTGTTCTTCCTTCATCGACACTAGCAAGGCTTCGACTCATCAGGAAGGCTTTCGTTTGGGGTTAAGGTGAGGTGTGAGTCTGAAACATGGTTGGGGGATTTATATAGGCGGCTGAGGTTACCCCCCCCCCCCCCCCCTCCTTATTCTTCCTCAGTTGGGTGGAGGTTGGGTTGAGTCCAACGACTAAGGTTGAGCTGGTGAGGGGCAGCTGGCAGATGGGGATGGTTGGGTGTACGAGTGAAGAGAGAGGGTAGTGATTAGGTTTGGGTTAGGTTTAAGGTTAGTGGAGGGTACTAGTTTAAGGGAAATGGTTAAGGATGGGTTAGCTTGGGTTTAACCCATTAGGCTACATAAGAATCAGTTCCCATCAGAAAAATGATAGTGGGTGGTGTTTGGGTAAGTGGGATTGAGTGGGGTTTATGTTTCAAGTTTAAATTTTTCCTTTTTAAAGGAGTGTTTGACCAAAGTCAACCCTGGGGTGGGTCTCTCATGTGATTCAAGGTCAATATGGGTCATAGTCATTGTGTGACTAATCAATGTTGGCGTGATGGAGTTGAATTTAAATGTTCACAAATTTCGAGATGTCACACAACTTGACGAGACTCGATTTGTTCAACATGACTAAATATCATTAGGTTTGAGTGAAATATGTTCCATTGCACTCATTTTGATCATATGAGTCAAGTACATGAAATGAGTTCCAATGCACTCGTGTTAATCTTACAAGTCTAATGCAACTAAATGGGTCTATTCTGAGCTCATTAGCTCAAAATGTGATTTCAGGGTGATTGCATCCAACAACCTGTAAGACCCTCTTTTTTTTGTTTTTCTTTCTCGGGTCTTACCGCCTAGAACCGTCGTCTTGCGGCGAGACCATTACACCCAATGGTCCCCGCCACAATACGCCGATCCTGCCGGCTAATCAACATCATCCAGGACAACCACGATTCATAGTAATAGATGCAGATAGGAGAAACTAGTCCACAAATCACATTAAATATGTAAATTACATGTTGACAATGTCCATAATGAGAATTAAAAGAAAGGAGTACTAAACGAATAAGGGCATATGCCCGGTACATGTTTAAGTATAGTGCAACAACATTCTCTCTCTACATCTATTCGGAAGCTATCAAACACTGTCTTCATGCATTTGTAACTGCTGCGGCGGCGACGTGTAGTGACTGCTCTGCTTCATCCCGTCCTCCTGTCCTGTCTACCGAACGAGGTCCTGCTGTTCCGACATGTCATCCCTAAAATGATGAGGTCCACCGACCGTCAGTCTATAAGACTCAGCATATTCCTCACCGCCTCCACCCGCGACTCCTAGTCACCGTGCGGGAGGAGGAAGCGGAGGACATCAATGGGTAATCCAAAAGAAGCAGGTGACAAGTGGTAAAACTAGCAATGTATATAAAGTAAAAGATACATAACTTCTAGTTAGCAGGAGTACTCAATTAAGATTGTTCTAGCAGTTCTACAACTTGGCTTATAATTAAGAGCAAACGATAGAAGAAAGCTACAATAACAGTAACATGAGCAAGTAAAGTAATATGAAGAGCAGCTAGAAAAATTAACCTTAACTTATATGCGTACACACAAGGCACATAAGTCAAGGGATTTGGCAAGAAGTAAACTCATCGTATAAAAGAGCCCACACTAATTTATACGATGAGGTCTCTATTTGTGTAGAAATGTTATGCTATGATGTGCAATGCAATGATGCAATGTTTGTATTATTAGTTTATACACATGCAACTCACCCACACAACTCTGTACGTACAGACCTTTAGTTCCCACTTTTCGTAGGTAGCTAACGGGCACCCCCCCCCCCTGTCGTGGTCAAACGGTGGCAGAGGAGCGGGCGTTTCCTCACCTAGGTGGGTAAGTCACACTACCAGACCCAGGCCCTAACGTACGCTGTGATACCAGTACCCGGTACTCACGAGCTCCTGCGTACTAAACTGAGTTGGCCAGGTAGGGTTTAAGGAATCCGTCCCGTCGGACGCGCAGTAAGACAACCTGGCCCCCATAAAACCACTAGCACTGCGGAGTCAAGGAACTATTGTCGGTGTGACGACTAAGACAGAACCGAAGACCCACCACATCTTACACACAAGCAACATGTATTAGTCATTTACTGTGGAGCCTCCAGCTCACAATTCTATATCAACAATTATAAAGTAGAGCCTACCGCTCACCAGACTATACTAGTCTCATATTAAACTACGAGCCTACCGCTCGCTAGACTACATTAATCTTATATTTAAACTACGAGCCTACCGCTCGCTAGACTATACTAGTCTTATATTTAAACTACGAGCCTACCGCTCGCTAGACTATGCTAGTCTTTCCTTATAACCCGAGCCTACCGCTCGCAGGACTATCCCAGTCCTTCCTTATAACCCGAGCCTACCGCTCGCAGGACTATCCCAGTCCTTCCTTATAACCTGAGCCTACCGCTCGCAGGACTATCCCAGTCCTTCCTTATAACCCGAGCCTACCGCTCGCAGGACTATCCCAGTCCTTCCTTATAACTCGAGCCTACCGCTCGCAGGACTATCCCAGTCCTTCCTTATAACCCGAGCCTACCGCTCGCAGGACTATCCCAGTCCTTCCTTATAACCTGAGCCTACAGCTCGCAGGACTATCCCAGTCCTTCCTTATAACCCGAGCCTACCGCTCGCAGGACTATCCCAGCCCTTCCTTATAACCCGAGCCTACCGCTCGCAGGACTATCCCAGTCCTTCCTTATAACACGGTCCGGTTTGGGATGAAAGATAACTTGTCAAGTTTTCCTACTTAACTAGTCTTGTTTATGATTTAGTTGATCTTAGAAGCTTATGATTAGCCTTGGACTTCTGAAGGGTTACCCGGTGAGGGGCTCGCAGCGGTACTAGGAAGTGTGGCGGGCTGACATCCCAAACTTCCTCTTCCCAAGGCACTTAATCTTGTTGGTATCTACCCCAGTCTACCTGATCCCCATTTTCCTCTCCAATTACATTAAATCTATAAGATGAGTTAAACTTGGCTCTTAGGAGTGGGGGAGTTCTTTTGAACTCCAACACCACCAATTGTGACCGGGTGATGACTCTCCGGTCGTCACATTCTAAGCTCGTGTTCCCTTCTTCACCGAGGAATAGCACACATACACTTAGCATTCTCAACCTTACTTGGACCCACACTCTTATTCTTCGTCATCCTTAATCCAGGGTTTGCCTTAGATATTTCCTGACTTCTCCCTTGAGTTTTACCCTAAGATGGCTCACCCGGCTAAGGGCAGTTCTACTCTCATATGATCACTTATTACCGATGAGTTGTGTGTGGGGCCCTTGACAAGGTCTAACTTCCTTTTCTTATCATTGTAAATGCCTGCACTTATAGCTTTGCTAAACGCACCCCACTCCTTATTTCCCAAGATGGCCTTAGAGATTCTCTCCCTAATAATCTGAGTCTTTATTCAAGGAGTTAATAACTCTATGTGTGAAGGTCAGTGGTGGTCTAAATCATATAAATCAGTTTTACTATTCGCAGTCCAAAATGAGATTGAGCTAGATTTGGCTCCTATGGTGCAATCTTGATCATATCATATCCAAGTGAATTCCAATTATTACCATGGGTTTTCAATGAGCAGTGATCTAACAACCTCAAATCCTAATTTCATAAATTCTCCAGGGAAACTTAAATCTTAGTCTCTATTAAAATAGAAGGTGTGCAGGTACTGATTTATACATCGACTGTCAACTAATGATCTCCATAAATTCTGATAAATTCACCGTGTCATAATATTGGTCTAAAAACCTCAACCCCAAGTTTCACATTTTTACAAGAATTATTCAACCATAATTTCTATTTAACATAAATGGGGTGCAAATAGGGGTTTACACATCAGGTATTAGACCATGACCTCAATAAATTCTGGAAAAACTACCATAGCATGATACTGGTCTAAATACACCAGATCCAAAGTCTCATATTATTCCAAGAAGTATTTACCCTTAATTATCATTTATTACATTTGGTGTGCGTATAAGGGTTTACACTACAAATGCTATGTTAAGTCTTCAATAAATTCCACAACTTCAGAGGGTGAGGTATCTCATCCTCACCAATTCACAACCATAGCTTCAAGGGCACCTAATGGGGCAAATGGGTCAAAATCACCTTTTTCCCATTTTTGCTAAATGCAACCCAACTTCCCTACACCCTTGAGTCCAAAGCTTCAACTTGAAGTTCAGAGAATTCCACTCATGCACATGAGTTGAATTCTTTACTAGAGATGGTTGTTATCATGTCTAAGGCATGGACAAATCTTCAAGGTATTTGTATGAGTCCAAATCACTAAACCCACCAGATGCACTTTTGTACACGTCTCACTAGATGTGACCTAAAAGGAGCTACACCTAACCAAAAGACATGAAATCAGTGGCATTCTAAAGGTAACCTCCAGGTATACCTTACTTATATTAATCACTAACTCTAGAAATGAACTTAACCTAGGTGGAATTAACATATGAGTGCTGTACAAATTATTTAACTTAACAAATTACAGATTTGTACATGTCACACCAAAAATGACATAGAAAGAGTTATACTTATCCAAATGATATGAAGTCAGTGGCATTTTAAAGGTGACATCAATATCTACAGAACTCAGATGGATCATTTCCTCCAGAAATGATCCTAACCTAGGTGGATTCAACATATAAGTGTTGTACAAATTATTTAACTTAACAAATTACAGATTTGTACATGTCACACCAAAAATGACATAGAAAGAGTTATACTTATCCAAATGACATGAAGTCAGTGGAATTTTAAAGGTGAGATCAATATCTACAGAAACCATATGGATCATTTCCTCCAGAAATGATCCTAACCTAGGTGGATTCAACATATAAGTGCTGTACAAATTATTTAACTTAACAAATTACAGATTTGTACATGTCACACCAAAAATGACATAGAAAGAGTTATACTTATCCAAATGACATGAAGTCAGTGGCATTTTAAAGGTGACATCAATATCTACAGAAACCATATGGATCATTTCCTCCAGAAATGATCCTAACCTAGGTGGATTCAACATATAAGTGTTGTACAAATTATTTAACTTAACAAATTACAGATTTGTACATGTCACACCAAAAATGCCATAGAAAGAGTTATACTTATCCAAATGACATGAAGTTAGTGGCATTTTAAAGGTGACTTCAATACCTACAATACTTATGTTGATCACTATCTCCAGAAGTGAACTTAACCTAGGTGTAATTTACTTACAAGTGCTGTACAAAGTTGTTTAGCATAACAAAACACTATCATAGACATATCCCACCAAAAATGGTGTAGAATGAGTTATACTTGGCCAAATGACATGAAGTCAGTGGCATTTTAAAGGTAACCTAAATGGATACAATATTCATGTTGATCATTTTATCCATAAATGAACTTAGACAAAGTGAAATCAACATGCAAGGTTGTACACAATGTTTAACATACAAAGTACATTTACACATATAAATAAAGTGTTACCTAAAGTGGGGCTATTAATCAACCTAGATATTATGAGCCCAAAAATTTCCAACTCACCTAAAAGTGATGCATTCATTCATATCACATGCATGGACAAAATCTCATTGCCAAGTAGTGAGCCATTGGAGAGATATTCTTCAAACCCCACCTTTATGCGAAATGCACCCCATTTTTCCATACTCTACTTTGCATGCATGTGAAAAAATACCAAACATGCACAAGGATAAATGGACTCACGTTTCTACCAGAGATTTAGGTATATACAAAGAGCTCACCACCCAAATTTGGGGGTGTTTGGAGTTATACAACTCCATAAATATCAAATATTTACTTTTTCTAATAAATGCAATAACTAAATGGATATACATCCAAAAATTCTCAAATTTAAACCCTAGGTGTGTCATCATGCCATTCATGCATGGTAAAAATTTCAGGTTATTTGCTAAAGCCAGTTAAAAGTTATAGCAATTCTAAAATCTGCCCATCACTAGGACCAGTCCTTGTAAAATGGGTGCCCTGGGTCCTACATGTACAACCCGTATTTGGCGAGTGGGTCCCTCGAGTCAGTTGACGGGACAGGGGTTAGCCAGACCATTCACCCATACCGAGACAGGAAAAAGGATCCCCAGATTAGTGGGGGTAGGCTGCAGGCGAGAGGGAGCCCGGCGAGTGGTGCCTCCACGGACCATTCGCTCAGGGGCTTGAGCATTCGCCCGGTCAAGCGGGTACTCGGCGAGCGGTTCCCTCACGGACCACTCGCCCAGAAGGCTTTGAGGAGGAAATGACAATGATACCCCTGGTGGGCTGCAAATAGCCCTTCGGAACAGCGGAGTTAGGCTATCAGCAGACCAATTTGGGGTGCGGTTAGTAAAATTAAAAGGCGGATTCATGCTATTTGCAGACCAGCCTGGGAAAACTATAAATAGACCCTTAAGGGCACCTTGGAGGAGACCCGATTTTAGAGAATCCTCTCCTCTAGGCTAGTTTTGGTTGGCAGCCAGTGCCCTCCAAGGTGCCCGGTTGAGCTTTGGCTTGGGAGGGGAAGCTCTCTAAGATCTTCCGGGTGTGTGGCGGGACCTCCTCGCTTCAGCCTTGGGTCTATTCCATTTCCAGCATCCACCGTCAGGAGAGTCTAGTGAGGGAGAAATAAGCATCGGCTACACCCCCAGTGGGTCCGAACTCAAGAGACCAGTTGCTGGTTTCAACATTTTTGGTGCGGTGAGCGTGGACCGTAGCCGGTGAAAGAAAATCCCAAGCTGGTTTCGATGACAGGAGATGGAGGAAATGGTTCTGACTCAGGTCACTCGCAGCCACCAGCGGCAGGCGAGTGGCTGGAGATGTTTGAGAAGTTCAAGCGAGAGGTCCTGCAGACGGTTCTCGCAGCAAGGACCGAGTGCGAGACCCCGGTGGTCCCAGTGGTCCCGCCTTTGCAGATTGGCGAGAACGCACCGGGGCTGCGACCGGGGAAGGAGGTGCCGGCAGAAGGAAGTGTGCGAGACCTCCCCGGACGGCAGTTGTTCAGCAGTCCGGCGAGTGCTGAGGTGTGTGAGTTGGTCCCGCGCGAGAGGACCACTCGCCGAGCAGGGGAAGGGAGCCCCTTCTGCGAGATGATCCTCTCGGCCCCAGTGCCAGAAGGGTTTCGTGGGCCGGAGATGTCCTACTACACCGGAAAGGAGGATCCAGTTGTGCACCTGCAGTGGTTCGAGGACATGACTTCAATCCTTCCCATGTCGGATTCTTTCCAATGCCGACTCTTCGCGACCACCCTGAAGGAGAAAGCAAGGGACTGGTTCCACCAACTTCCCACAGGTTCCATCTATGCGTTCGATGATCTGCGCCGAAGCTTCCGACTGCGTTTCTCGACGTCAAAGAAGAGGAAGAAGGATGTGGAGGCTCTCTTCAAGATCAGACAGAGGGAGGGGGAATCCCCGGCTAAGTACGTGGACAGGTTCCAAGGTGATGAGAAAATGGCCCCGAGCAGACCCGCTGTCCAGGCTCTCATCTAGCTGGCAGGTCCGAAGGCTCACTCGGTGGCAGGTTCTATGTTCCAGAGGTTGGCCCAGAGCAGACCCGCTGTCCAGGCTCTCATCTAGCTGGCAGGTCCGAAGGCTCACTCGGTGGCAGGTTCTAAGTTCCAGAGGTTGGCCCCGAGCAGACCCGCTGTCCAGGCTCTCATCTAGCTGGCAGGTCCGAAGGCTCACTCGGTGGCAGGTTCTATGTTCCAGAGGTTGGCCCCGAGCAGACCTGCTGTCCAGGCTCTCATCTAGCTGGCAGGTCCGAAGGCTCACTCGGTGGCAGGTTCTATGTTCCAGAGGTTGGCCCCGAGCAGACCCGCTGTCCAGGCTCTCATCTAGCTGGCAGGTCCGAAGGCTCACTCGGTGGCAGGTTCTATGTTCCAGAGGTTGGCCCCGAGCAGACCCGCTGTCCAGGCTCTCATCTAGCTGGCAGGTCCGAAGGCTCACTCGGTGGCAGGTTCTATGTTCCAGAGGTTGGCCCCGAGCAGACCCGCTGTCCAGGCTCTCATCTAGCTGGCAGGTCCGAAGGCTCACTCGGTGGCAGGTTCTATGTTCCAGAGGTTGGCCCCGAGCAGACCCGCTGTCCAGGCTCTCATCTAGCTGGCAGGTCCGAAGGCTCACTCGGTGGCAGGTTCTATGTTCCAGAGGTTGGCCCCGAGCAGACCCGCTGTCCAGGCTCTCATCTAGCTGGCAGGTCCGAAGGCTCACTCGGTGGCAGGTTCTATGTTCCAGAGGTTGGCCCCGAGGAGACCCGCTGTCCAGGCTCTCATCTAGCTGGCAGGTCCGAAGGCTCACTCGGTGGCAGGTTCCAAGGTGATGAGAAAATGGCCCCGAGCAGACCCGCTGCCCAGGCTCTCATCTAGCTGGCAGGTCCGAAGGCTCACTCAGTGGCAGGTTCCAAGGTGATGAGAAAATGGCCCCGAGCAGACCCGCTGCCCGGGCTCTCATCCAGCTGGCAGGTTGGAGGGTCCACTTGGTAGCAGGATCCAAATTCTCTAAGGTGGATCCAGGAGCATTCGCAGGGACCACCCAAGCGAATGATAATCTTACCTCTCTTCCTGACTACCCGGACGAAATCCCAGTCCGAGCGAATGGTAATGGTACGCGAGTGTTTTGGGTAGCGGGAAGTCGAAGAGGGGCAACACACCTAAGTCATCTCCGAACACTCGCTGGGTAGCCGGGACGGTTACTCTACGACCTAACGTCCTGGTGAGCCTAGCGAGACGTTGCAGTGAATGATAATAAAGTTTGAGATAGCATAAAAACTGAGATTACGCAGAAATTGAGATAGCACAAAAATTGTAATCCATAGATATATCTTTCAGGGGCATTCGCCCAATTCGTGGTTACACCGAAAAAAGAAAAGGTAAATACAACAAAAAGAGGAAAATATGGAGGGCCCCCCTCAAGGGCACCAGACTCCTCCGAAGAACCTTCGCTCTCATCCTGGACGGGGGCATCTTCTCGCGGCGCGACGCTGTCGTCCTCCGGGAAAGGGATCGGAATGTAAAGCTCCGGAACTACTTGGCGAGTGGTGAGGCATTCGGCCTCCGGCTTCAAATACCCAGCCCGCCGCAGCACCTGCAACGCGTGCTTGACGGCGCGTTGCGCATTCTCCTGAAGCAGTTGCTCCAGCTCATGATGGGGGTAAAAGTGCCCCCCATCACCCGGGGCGAGTGATGTCATTCCGGCTTCTCGCAGCAGCTGGGTCTCGGCTTTGGCGAGACGGACTTCCTCCTCGAGGTCGACCACCCGCGCTCGGAGCATCCCAGCACTTGTTGCATCCTGGAAAAATAAAATGATCATGGTGAGAGGAAGATGGGACAGTCAGTAATAACCATTCGCAGGAGTAAAAGTAAATGTACCTCTACAACCGGGCGGTTGGCGAGAAGAGCTTCCGCGGTTTTCAGTCTTTCCCTGAGATCACTCACCTCCTGGGAAAGAAGAGCCCTGGTCTCCTCGACCTTGGCCAGATTCCGCGAGACCTCAAGGCTTCGGCGAGAAGACATATGCGAGAGCTCGAGAGCGCGCAGCATAGCCCGGGCGGCTTCGTGGGCGAGAACTTGAGTCTTCTCCAAATCGAAGACCTCGGCGTCCTCCCGGCCATAAAGGGCATACGCCAGGGCATAGGCCTCGCCGCTAGCAATGTTGGTCTCCACCCAAGATGGATGGAGAGTGGATAGCGAAACCCTGTTCGCGTTCCTGTCCCACTTCAACAAAGGAGCCCCGGAGGGATCCACGTACCTCTCGTCGTTCGCGAAGTTGCGATGGTCCCGGGGCAACGGAGGTGGCGGCAGCGCCGATTTCTCCGGAGGAGCATTCGCACCAGGCGCGTCGGTCCCCAGGGTTGAGGGTGGAGCACTCGCCCCAGAGGATTCGCCCAGAACCCCCTTGCCCTTCGCCGCGGGTGGACAGGGCGACTTCGAGGGAGGAGGGGAAGAAGCCTTCACCGACTTTCGCTTCCGGCCACTAGGCTTGGAGGAGGAAGGTTCCTCCCGGCAGGCATCCGCGGCGGCTTGCGCGAGAGGTAGGCAAAACCCAGGAGGACGCGGAGGATGAACGGGAAGATTACGCACACCTGCATGATATTGCGAGTGGTTTAGGCGAATGGTGTAAGAATCACAACCAAAATGAATTCGAAAGTCTTGGAATCTTACCCTCGCCCTGCGGAATGAACGGGAGCGTGTCGACGTTTCGCCGGAGATAGACAAGGTCCATCCCGTACTGCAGAATGTATTGATGGAGTTTTGCCTCATGCCCCCCTAGGGTCGGGGGGCGGAAGGTTGACTCCTCCTCCTGCACCGGGGCGAGAAGGGTGTTACCTAGGCTCCCGCTGACGAAGATGAAGCGGCGAACCCATTCGTGGTTCTTGTTCGGGAGCCCGTAGTGTTTGAGAGGGCTTAGACCCGAGAAGAAGGAGATGCCGCCGGTGCAGCGGAAGGTGTAGAGTTTGCGGAAGACGGGCAGCGAGAACTCGATCCCTTCTTCTCGCAAATAGCTCGCGTACCCGACCAGCATGGCTATGGAGTTGGGGTTGAGCTGGGCGGGCACGACCCCATAGTACCTGAAAGTCTGGCGCAACTCCGGCCAGATGGGGAGGCGAAAGCCCACCTCGAAGTGCTCTAGCGGGATCGCGAGAGCACAAGGCGAGATGGAGTTCAGGCGCTCTTCAGGCCTGGGCTTTCGCCCCTCGAACCCCCCAGGGACGTAGTCAGCAACTACTGTCAAGTAGGCCTCTTCGGAGAGGTCGCAGGAATCAAATACGTGATTGACGAATGCGCTGGCACACTTGCCCCTTCCTTCGGCATCGGCGCCCATCTCGCGAATGAGGGAAAAGAAAGGAGCAGCAAAGAAGGGAGAGGTGCGAGTGCTAGAAGCAAGGAAAGAGAGGGAGCGGATGGTGATGTATTTATTACGGTAGTTGAAGGGCCTATTTATAGAGGCATTAAACGGCGTTTGGGCTTTCGAGGCAACGGGGGGTGCGGATAGCAATCTGCGGCAGCCCGGCGCCTCGAAACCCGGTCCAAATCTCTCTCGCCCATTAATGGCGAGTGACCTATAACTATTCGCTCAACGGCTTTGCGAAAAGGGTTAGGAAAGCATTCGCAAAGCATATCATTCGGCAATACCTAGGCAGGTTATGAAAGAAGCAAAAATGGTCAGGTAAGCATTCGCAAAGCATATCATTCGGCAATACCTAGGCAGGTTATGAAAGAAGCAAAAATGGTCAGGTAAGCATTCGCAAAGCATATCATTCGGCAATACCTAGGCAGGTTATGAAAGAAGCAAAGATGGTCAGGTAAGCATTCGCAAAGCATATCATTTGGCGACAATCAGATAGGCTGAGGAAAGTAAATAGCGATAAATAGAGCATTCTCAGAATCATAATATACAAAGTTATTACAGACAAATATTAATGTTCGACACTCGCGGCGAGGCGGGTAGGAAAAGAAAGAGATTACGGCATCTGGGTCAGTACTCCACCCAAACCCATCGACCTCGCTTTCGCGACCCGGCTTCTGGGGGCATTCGCTGACGATAGTATGTCATCATGTTGGTGATCTCGTGGGAAGCCAGTTGGAGCTGGTCCCGGGCTCTCGCCGCGTGCCTTTCAGGCGACAGCTCCCCACCTTCGCCCCCCAGTCGCTCCACTGTCGCGAGAAGCCGCGAGTAGTCCCTCCGGAGTTCCTTCAGCTCGCGCTTGATCTCCAGCTTCTCCTCATCCACCTGGCCGACAGCATTTCGCTGGAGGTGGATAAGCTTCCCAAAGATCTCCGTGATTCGCTCCTTCAGGGTCACGTGGTCAGATGAGTCACCCAAGAAGTCAGCGAGATCACCTGGGGAGGGAAGGGGCGAGAGCACCCCGTCTTCCCCCTCATAGTAGGACTCAGAGGGGGAGACCTCCCGATACCCTATGAGATTACAAAAGGATCAGTACGATGAAGTTAGCGAATGCAGCAAGGGCAAGATAGAGGCCTGACCTGGGGCGGGTACCATGTGGCCTGAGGGGCGAGAAGTATGGGGGTGTACCCCGGGCAACCCGGCGAAAGGGGGGAAAACCTTCCCTTTTCCGGGGCGGAAAGGCGGTGGAGGAGGAGCCTGATCATCCGCCGGGGGATTCGCGTTATCTTCAGCACGGAGGTGCTGACCCGGCTCCCGCTCAGGGTAGACCCTCTGTTCATTCGCTGTAACAGAAGGGTTCCGCTGGGTTGGGGAAGCTGGAAGAATAGTGTCCCGTGGCGGGACGTCAGGGTTGAGGGCTGCGAAAAGTTGAGGGTCAGAAACAAGCCGTCTCAAAGGTAAATCGGAAGGGTTCCAAAACTTACTGGACTGAAGTACGGTCTCGCCCGGAGGAGGGGGAGGAGCCAGGTCCAGGTTAGGGGGAGGAACCAGGTCCAGATCTGGAGGAGGCCCCTCAGACTCGGGGGGTGGCGCCGCGACACTACTCAAGACGACCACGTGGTCGTCCTCGGGCATCGAGGTCCCCTGCGAGTGGTCAAAGCAATTTTGGAATAAGGGTCCGAACTAAAAGGTAAGGCGGGAGGAATTCCCATACCTAGGTCCCGAGGTCAACAGGAGTACGCGCCGGAGATTCAACCACGGTCTCGCCCTTTTGACGATTCAGCTGAATCGTCTTGGCTCGCCGCGAGACGTAGGGGCGCTCGGGTCTCGCTTAGATGTCAGCCAGGGAGCGAATCTGGCAGTTTTCGGGGCGGTTGCAACCTGGGCCGCGGCCAGGCGCTCGATCATCTCTTGCGAGAGGGGTTTCGCGGAAGGCTTATGAGAAGACATTGGAAGTGGCAAAAGGTCAAGAGAGAGAAGAAATCTTGAGCCGAAATGTGGAAGTGGTCCAGAAAAACCTGGCACGGGATGTATATATATAGGATAACGGTGGGACCCACAGAATCTTGCGGGGTCCAATCAACAAGCACTCACCAAATAAAGGGTTGGACTATTCTTTTCGAGTGGAAGAGCCACTCGCAAAGAGCGGGGATTGTGTACAACCCGTATTTGGCGAGTGGGTCCCTCGAGTCAGTTGACGGGACAGGGGTCAGCCAGACCATTCGCCCATACCGAGACAGGAAAAAGGATCCCCAGATTAGTGGGGGTAGGCTGCAGGCGAGAGGGAGCCCGGCGAGTGGTGCCTCCACGGACCATTCGCTCAGGGGCTTGAGCATTCGCCCGGTCAAGCGGGTACTCGGCGAGTGGTTCCCTCACGGACCACTCGCCCAGAAGGCTTTGAGGAGGAAATGACAATGATACCCCTGGTGGGCTGCAAATAGCCCTTCGGAACAGCGGAGTTAGGCTATCAGCAGACCAATTTGGGGTGCGGTTAGTAAAATTAAAAGGCGGATTCATGCTATTTGCAGACCAGCCTGGGAAAACTATAAATAGACCCTTAAGGGCACCTTGGAGGAGACCCGATTTTAGAGAATCCTCTCCTCTAGGCTAGTTTTGGTTGGCAGCCAGTGCCCTCCAAGGTGCCCGGTTGAGCTTTGGCTTGGGAGGGGAAGCTCTCTAAGATCTTCCGGGTGTGTGGCGGGACCTCCTCGCTTCAGCCTTGGGTCTATTCCGTTTCCAGCATCCACCGTCAGGAGAGTCTAGTGAGGGAGAAATAAGCATCGGCTACACCCCCAGTGGGTCCGAACTCAAGAGACCAGTTGCTGGTTTCAACACTACACACCTCCAAATGGCCTGATCTTAGGTCATATGGAAACTAGAGACCAAGGCCTTCAACAGTTGTCTCAGCCAACTTTTCCTAAAAAGCCTCTAAGAGCCTCAAATTCAGCTTACGAAATTGGGCTAATATGTGTGACAGATTTTATGAAAATATATTATCTATATTAATAAGGCTGGTTCGCTCCTAAGGCCTGTCAAGAATGTCAGTCACAGTAAATGACGGTTTTGCCCCTGGAGGAGCGAAAAAAAACGGGTGCGGCAGCGGGCTCGGTCGCGGAGGACCCCGGGTGGAGGCGCCGCACTCAGGCGGGAGGGTGGGCCGGCTCACGCGGGTCAGGACGCGTCGAGCGGGCGGGCTCCGGCGGGGCAGGACGGGGCAAGCCGGCGGGCTGTGCGCTGGGATCTTCGAGCTAATAGCGGCTTTCCGCTATATAAACAGCGGAAAGCCACTGTTTTTGGCGATGTGGGACTAAAAGTCCCACATCGCGAAGTAAGCAGGCGGGGCCAGCCTGTGGGCCCCGCCTGCGTTTTTTTTTAAATATGGGTAAAATATTAATTAGGGAGAGACAAATGGCATTAAAAGCGAAGTGCACTTTCCGAGAAAAACAATCCCATGTGAATTATAATAATATGGGCTCCAATTGGCTTTCATGGAACTTTGGGCGAGAAGGTCGATCTGTGAATTTATTCACGATCATTATATATAATTAGCTACTCCAAATCTATACACTGCTTAGTTTTTTTAATTAATTAATTAGCCTCTAATTATACAATATTATTCTATTCTAACTACTCATCCTAGCCTCGCTAGCTCGAGGCATGGTTCGTCTCTTATCAAAATTAAGCCATAATCTCCGATGATGAATCTCCATCTAAGGCTCTGTTTCAGACGCCGGCACCCTTCCAGTGCGTTCCTCGCGAACGCAACACCGATAAGGCGCCGTTCATTGTTCATTCGCAAATTTCTTTTTTTTAAAATTCAAAACTTAAGTTTTTTTTAAAATAAAAAAATTTCGTATGAACAGTGGCGTAAAAATTTAAAAATTAATTTTTTTTAAATTTTTTTAAAATAAAAAAATTTCGTATGAACAGTGGTGTCACCCATGACGTCACTCTTTATCCGAAAAAATGTTTTCACTTCATTTTAAAGTTATTTTAAATAAAAAATATAACTTTTTTTAATGTTTTTTTTTACATTTTTTTCAATGTTTTTTTAATAAAAAAAAAACGTGGGCGGGGTGGAGCCGCCGGGGGGCGGGCGAAGCCCGCCGCAAGCAGCTGGGTACTGCCGTGGGATTTTAGGGGGTTACATTTTTTATTATTTTTAATTTATTTTCTATTTTAATATTTTATGAATGTAAAATTATTTAAAATTTTAAATAGGTGACGGGGGCGAATACCGGCGAGGGGCGGGCGAATACCGGCGAGGGGCGGGCGAAGCCCGCCTTGAATGAAAAGCGGGCGAAGCCCGCTTGGTTGCGGGCGAAGCCCGCTTGGTTGCGGGCGAAGCCCGCTTGGTTGCGGGCGAAGCCCGCTTGGTTGCGGGCGAAGCCCGCTTGGTTGCGGGCGAAGCCCGCTTGGTTGCGGGCGAAGCCCGCTTGGTTGCGGGCGAAGCCCGCTTGGTTGCGGGCGAAGCCCGCTTGGTTGCGGGCGAAGCCCGCTTGGTTGCGGGCGAAGCCCGCTTGGTTGCGGGCGAAGCCCGCTTGGTTGCGGGCGAAGCCCGCTTGGTTGCGGGCGAAGCCCGCATTGATGCGGCCGAAGGCCGCCCGAGAGCATCGAGCACGGGCGTAGCCCGTGCGAAGATGCAAATATTTTCACTTCATTTTAAAGTTTTTTTAAATAAAAAACATAATTTGTTTTTAAACTTTTTTTTAAGTTGTTTTTCAATGTTTTTTTAATCAAAAAAACAATGTGGGCGGGGTGGAGCCGCCGGGGGGCGCCGCAAGCAGCTGGGTACTGCCGCGGGATTTTAGGGGGTTACATTTTTTATTATTTTAAATTTATTTTCTATTTTAATATTTAATGAATGTAAAATTATTTAAAATTTTAAATAGGTGACGGGGCGAAGACCGGCGAGATGCGGGTGAATACTGGCGAGGGGCGGGCGAAGCCCGCCGACGCCGAGGGGGCGGGCGAAACCCGCCTTGAATGACAAGCGAGCGAAGCCCGCTTGGTTGCGGGCGAAGCCCGCATTGATGCGGCCGAAGGCCGCCCGAGAGCATCGAGCACGGGCGTAGCCCGTGCGAAGATGCTCGTATATATATATATATATATATATATATATATTTATATATATATATTTATATATATATAAGATGTGGTCTACGATTAGCTCAGAATCAGATCGGACGGCTGGCAGATCGTCTTCCTCGTTTAGCCTATGGCCGAGATCGACCGCGCCTGGGCCAACTTGCGGGCCGTTTTTTCGGCGGACTCCGGCCATCTCCGGCCGAACGGCCGACGTCATCACCTCCGGCCGAGGTTTGGCCGTTGATTGGTGGTGAAATATCGGTCGGAGGTGGCCTGTAGAAGAAATGGGGGAGGGGATTTGGAGGGGCTTTGGAGCCCGATAGGAAAAATGGCAAACTCGCCATTACTCGACTAAAATCAAAACGGGAAGAAGGGGAGGCTAGCACAGATGGAGAGGAGGAGGAAACTTGCCTTGATTGGGCTTGAGGTTGAGGGAATCTTGGCTTGCCATGGCCGACACTTGAGCTCCAATTTCTTGGTCGATCTCCCTCCTCTGTGCCCGATTCCTTCTGCAATAATGGGGTTTCGCCTCCTAAGCACATTGTGAAGCTAATGGGGGGTTTGGACTGGGCCGGGAGAGGCTATATCTGTGGTTGCTATTTTTGGCGATTTTACCAAGGGTGGCACCTCCCTCCATAGCCACTGCCACAGCTCCAGCTCAGCAGGGAAATAATGCTTGAGCTGTGAGGAGTCGATTAAGAGTGTAATCAAGGCTTAACTCCTCCTAAATCTTGGGTCACCATTAATATTGGGCTGCTCTCCCTTGTTTTCTCCTCCACCCCCCATCACTACAGCTTCCACCTCACTCCAATTCCTGCAGGGGTTCCATGGGGAAGCTGAGAGGATGCTTTGGGGAGAGGGGAGGCATGCCATGTGGCAACCACTCCATTAATTCCTCCTTTGTCTTTTTCCCCCTTTCTTACACTTGGACAAAGCATCCATTTCCCCCAAATTTTGAATTTCAGCATACCTAGGGTCTGGTCACCTTGTGGGCTGACCAATTGAGTCATGGGGTTAGGCTAAGTCTACTTGATTTAAGCTTTGGGCTCACTTGACTCAAGTATGCCAGTTTGGGGATTTTTGGGTTTGGGCTTGACTCAAGCTCACACCACTTAATATGATTAACCCACATTATTGTCTTGGACCCTATGGACCCATTCCAAGAGGAATTGAGTCATGGTGGGGTCATATGGGGCTTGATTGCACTTATTTGCATATAGGGGCAATTTGGGTATTTTGGTGATTTCGCCCTAATTCTCCAAAATTGAATGTGCACCTTGGCTCATCTAGGTCTCATTTTCTTCCCTTGGTGTTTATGGAGGGTCGTGCTAGGTCAATTTGGCAAATTGAAGGTCAATTTCGGGTTTTAGCACAAATAGGTCAATTTGGGGCTTTTTAGTAATTGGCCCAATGTCCCCAAATTGATGGCCCTATGATGGGGCTTTTCGGTCCATTAGCGACCTATTGAATTCCCTAAACTATTAGGGATGCTAGGGTGGGGTCACTTTGAACTTTAATTATCTAGTAGGTCCAATAAGGAGTGATTTGACCAAATTAGGGTTTATGTTGACTTTGGTCAAATTGCCCATCTTGACTGACCCCAATGGACCCAGGGTGACCCAAGGAACTCTATAAGGTGTTAAGGAAGAGTTGGTGGGGTCAATTTCTCATTTTGAAGTCTAATATCAAGTTATAAGCCATGGAGTCAAATTTGGCTATTTGCACACCAAGGTGATCTTCACTTATTCACCTTGGTTCTTAAGGCCATTTTGTCCTCTTAAGGCAATGTCATGACCTTGTCATGACAAAAATGCATCTTATGGGTCTAGTTGTTTTGGGGATGTTACAAATCCCAATAAACGAAGAAACAATTTCGTCCCCGAAATTTAGGATAGGTCCACGGGAGTTGGAGTTCAGAATATACCTGGATGATTTTGTAGTTTTAGTGCAGCATGACTCCCAGCTAATATTTGAAACGGTTAGGTCTAGTTTACATCGCCTTATCCTAAGTTCTCTCCCAAGTGCACTTCGTTAAATCTTACTATGATCGTGATCATGATCTTCTTCCTGGAGGTTCTTAAATAATTCCCAAGTTGATGAAGGTATACGTAGTGGAGGGAAGATCTAGATTGAAGTGACTTTACACATTCACAAGGCGAGTAAGTAACTCAATCGAGCCCTATAATCTATAGAATGATGTCTTTGTAAGTATACAATTCCCGACCCGGAGAGTATATCGTCATGTTCACCGCCAATATTTTCAATATCAACCTCAATAACACTTGGATCTAAACTCTCCTGTGGTTCACAATCATTGTACATGTGATGTCAGTACTCTTATTTATTAGTTGTTTGTAATTAGAAATTAGGTTTGTCTTCCAAGATCAGGATATGCTTAGGGTTTGATCAGTACTGGTTTTCCTAATTTTTTTGGCATCGTCCTTCCTTTAATATTTTATGTCAATGCTTAGTCATGCTCCTAGATTCTGAAGTGACAGGAAATAAATGTGAATATGTCCACGATCATTTACTAAACCAAGGGATGCTCTAGTAATAGTCAATGCTCAATTCTGGTACTTAAATTTATGCGAGTCATCAATTCCAATGCTCATAAAATGCATACATTGTAAATCCCCCAAGATTAATTCCTGAAGGGCACACAATCATATTAACGTCCTGAAACCTTATTCCTGATTTTATCCCAAATCACGTGTTATTAACGATCAAATCGATAGTCCTCATTTTTGTTAAACGCAAACCAAGCTCAAATATTGTACGAGACCTATCACCTATGAATCAACTATCGTGAATATGTCGTAAATTGGTCTCTAAATCACCCCCAGAGTTTTACAAGTGATAACTCTACAGATTTCATCTCTTCATAATGTCGTGTTTGTTTTTGGCCTCATTCCTATTTCTTTTATAACCATGGGGTCTCCAAATTGTACACCCAGTATCAGTTATCATGGGCCAATAGGTTTAACAGAATTTCCAGAGACTAATCATGATCCAAGACAGTGTTCAGCAGAAGTTCATAGTTTTCCTCCTTAAAATAATTCTAGAATATTAATTGTGTGGCTAAGGGTACAAAACCCATTTCGTGACAGAAGTATGATGACTAATCAATAGTTAAGTAAATTAAAAATTTTAGAGGTTCAATGGAGACTACAAGTCTATCTACTCATTTATGTAATATACTAGATTTTCATAATGATCCAGGGAAACTTGACCCTGGAATTCTCAATAATGTTTACTGTAACAATAGATCACAAACCCCAATTCCTACGGAACTCAATCCTCAAAGTCTTGATTCCTTCAGGGATGAAGGATCTCTTGATAATAAGTGCATGTTTCGAATCTCAAAGAGTTGACCAAGGAAATAATTATTATCCATAAAACTCTAAGTGTGTAACAACAAGGGTATTATCCTAAGCTACCTTAGTCTTCATTAAGCCTTAGGTCTACCACAATCGTACGTAACAAAATTATTTCCAAATCCATAGAACTTTATCCCCAAAAGTTTGATTCTTGGACAGCATGTGTATCGTACTAATTTTACATGTACGTTGTAAAATTCAGATCGTTTAGATAAGTCGGATGTTGGGGGTGCACTGATTTGGGTCTGGGGTTCATTTATATACCCTGCACTAAAATAGGTGTCCGGGGGGTTGTATTACAGGGGCTTTTATATTCCTAAAAAAAAGCCAAGTCAATATTTTAGCGGCCCAATAAACGAAAGAAACAAGATTAGCCTCCCATAATCTTGTGATGAGTTCCTTATATCCGACAATTTGGATATCTCGCGTATTTACATAATCCTTATGGGTATACAGTCCTTGAGATTTTTGTATATGGTAGGGTTCTCTACCCTCAAAATGCCATTTGTCGTAATTCTTTCCCAAGGATCGTGTGCCTATCAAGTGGTCTTCTCTAAGTTGGACTTCTCGTTCCACATTTGACATCCTTCCTTTGCGATGGTTTTCCGAGGGTGGGAGTGTGCAGTATTAGCTTCTAAGCACACATGTAAGGCCTTACGAGTCTCATACTAATCCAATAGTATAATCACAAACACAAAAACCACTTAAGATTGTCCCATTTGTTTGTTTGAGGAGTGTTAATATCACTTAGGAAGTGATGTGGGTATATCGGAGAGTAAGCCTTGAACGCTCACACACGCTTTCAACTCCTTCTTTTAGTCACTTTGGGGTATCCTACTACTTGGTCAAAAAACATACTTGAGGTTAATGTCGGGCTAGGATACCTTATGAGAAGTCTTGCTAAGTCAAACCAATACGGTGTACTAGTCGGGTTGGCTTAATCTCATCGTTAAGTGGACAAAATTATGTGATTTCCCGTATGGGCACACCACTGCTTCCGCTGCTAGTTTTTCCTCAAACTAACTCGAGCGGGGGTTGCCCTAGGGTTTGTGGACTTCTTTTACTTGGATCGAAAGTCAGCTAAGCTGATACCAGTTTGTAAGACCCTCTTTTTTTTTGCTTTTCTTTCCCGGGTCTTACCGCCCAGAACCGCCGTCTTGCGGCGAGACCATTACACCCAATGGTCCCCGCCACAATACGCCGATCCTGCCGGCTAATCAACATTATCCAGGCCAACCACAATTCCTAGTAATAGATGCAGATAGGAGAAACTAGTCCACAAATCACATTAAATATGTAAATTACATGTTTACAATGTCCATGATGAGAATTAAAAGCAAAGAGTACTAAACGAATAAGGGCATATGCCCGGTACATGTTTAAGTATAGTGCAACAACATTCTCTCTCTACATCTATGCGGAAGCTATCAAACACTGTCTTCATGCATTTGTAACTGCTGCTGCGGCGACGTGTAGTGACTGCTCTGCTTCATCCCGTCCTCCTGTCCTGCTCCCGAACGGGGTCCTGCTGTTCCAACATGTCATCCCTAAAATGATGAGGTCCACTGACCATCAGTCTATAAGACTCAGCATATTCCTCACCGCCTCCACCCGCAACTCCTAGGCACCGTGCGGGAGGAGGAAGCGGAGGACATCAAGGGGTAATCCAAAAGAAGTAGGTGACAAGTGGTAAAACTAGCAATGTATATAAAGTAAAAGATACATAACTTCTAGTTAGCAGGAGTACTCAATTAAGATTGTTCTAGCAGTTCTACAACTTGGCTTATAATTAAGAGCAAACGATAGAAGAAAGCTTCAATAACAGTAACATGAGCAAGTAAAGTAATATGAAGAGCAGCTAGAAAAATTAACCTTAACTTATATGCGTACACACAAGGCACATAAGTCAAGGGATTTGGCAAGAAGTAAACTCATCGTATAAAAGAGCCCACACTAATTTATACGATGAGGTCTCTATTTGTGCAGAAATGATATGCTATGATGTGCAATGCAATGATGCAATGTTTGTATTATTAGTTTATACACATGCAACTCACCCACACAACTTTGTACGTACAGACCTGTAGTTCCCACTTTTCGGAGGTAGTTAACCTCTCGGGCACCCCCCGTCGTGGTCAAACGGTGGCAGAGGAGCGGGCGTCTCCTCACCTAGGTGGGTAAGTCACACTACCAGACCCAGGCCCTAACGTACGCTGTGATACCGGTACCCGGCACTCACGAGCTCCTGCATACTAAACTGAGTTGGCCAGGCAGGGTTTAGGGAATCCATCTCGTCGGACGCGCAGTAAGACAACCTGGACCCCATAAAACCACTAGCACTGCCGAGTCAAGGAACTGCTGTCGGTGTGACGACTAAGACAGAACCGAAGACCCACCACATCTTACACACAAGCAACATGTATTAGCCATTTACTGCCGAGCCTCCAGCTCACAATTCTATATCAACAATTATAAAGTAGAGTCTACCGCTCGCCAGACTATACTAGTCTCATATTAAACTACGAGCCTACCGCTCGCTAGACTACATTAATCTTATATTTAAACTACGAGCCTACCGCTCGCTAGACTATACTAGTCTTATATTTAAACTACGAGCCTACCGCTCGCTAGACTATACTAGTCTTATATTTAAACTATGAGCCTACCGCTCGCTAGACTACGCTAGTCTTTCCTTATAACCCGAGCCTACCGCTCGCAGGACTATCCCAGTCCTTCCTTATAACCCGAGTCTACCGCTCGCAGGACTATCCCAGTCCTTCCTTATAACCCGAGCCTACCGCTCGCAGGACTATCCCAGTCCTTCCTTATAACCCGATCCTACCGCTCGCAGGACTATCCCAGTCCTTCCTTATAACTTGAGCCTACCGCTCGCAGGACTATCCCAGTCCTTCCTTATAACCTGAGCCTACCGCTCGGAGGACTATCCCAGTCCTTCCTTATAACTCGAGCCTACCGCTCGCAGGACTATCCCAGTCCTTCCTTATAACTAGGCCTGTAAGCAAAAACCAACCGAACCACGAAACCGAACTGAACCAAACCAAACCGCACGGTTTGGTTCGGCTTCAGTATGTCACGGTTCAGTCACGGTTTTGATTTTAGAAAAACCATACGGTTCGGTTCGGTTCATGGTTTTGCATGGCAAACCGAACCGAGTCGAACAGAACCGAACCGTAGTGTATAATAATATGTAATTACATTTATATTTTTTGTAATTAACTATATCCATATTTTGATTTAGTTGTCCATAGTATATCATATTTTGGTCACTGTTTTAGTATTTTTTTTAAATTCCTATTATATGATTAATTGATTATATATTTATATCCCTATTTCAATTCACGGCTTTTAGAGGACAATAAATACCAAATAAGCATCGCTCACCGCTCTCGCTCAGACGCTCAACTAGGATTTCTCATCCCCGCTCGCCGCTTAGTCTTCGCCAATTCCACAAGAAATTGATTTGTCGAGTGCTTGATTTGTGCTCAAGATTGGTTGTGGGCTTCGCCAATTCCACAAGAAATTGAGGCAAGATTAACTGATATGGTCGAGCTTAAGTCATGTAAGATAACAAAAAAATTTAATTTAAATTTTATTATTTATTTTAAATATTTGATTAATTATATATCTAATTTTTTAACTTCTCTATTTTCAACTATTGCAGTGAATCATGGACTTTGTGGAGCTTTTGCATATAATTTAAATTGACATGTTGTGCTTCATATATAGTAATTTGCAAGTTTTACATTTATTTTTATTTCTAAATATAAACTCTTGTTTGTGAATATAGTTGTGATTTTACAACATTCTTAGATTACATATTATTTAAACCACCAAAACCAAACCGAACCGAACCAAACCATTTGGTTCGGTTCAGTTCGGTTACAATGTTTGAGCGGTTCAGTTCGGTTCCAAAATTTTGGAACCACATATGGGTGGTTCGGTTTGCGGTTTTGCTTGAAAACCGAACCAAACCGAACCGTTACAGGCCTACTTATAACCCGAGCCTACCGCTCGCAGGACTATCCCAGTCCTTCCTTATAACCCGATCCGGTTTGGGATGAAAGATAACTTGTCAAGTTTTCCTACTTAACTAGTCTTGTTTATGATTTAGTTGATCTTAGAAGCTTATGGTTAGCCTTGGACTTCCGAAGGGTTACCCGGTGAGGGGCTTGCAGCGGTACTAGGAAGTGTGGCGGGCTGACATCCCGAACTTCCTCTTCCCAAGGCACTTAATCTTGTTGGTATCTACCCCAGTCTACCTGATCCCCATTTTCCTCTCCAATTACATTAAATCTATAAGATGAGTTAAACTTGGCTCTTAGGAGTGGGGGAGTTCTTTTGAACTCCAACACCACCAATTGTGACCGGGTGATGACTCTCTCATCGTCACATTCTAAGCTCGTGTTCCCTTCTTCACCGAGGAACAGCACACATACACTTAACATTCTCAACCTTACTTGGACCCACACTCCTATTCTTCGTCATCCTTAATCCAGGGTTTGCCTTAGATATTTCCTGACTTCTCCCTTGAGTTTTACCCTAAGATGGCTCACCCGGCTAAGGGCAGTTCTACTCTCATATGATCACTTATTACCGATGAGTTGTGTGTGGGGCCCTTGACAAGGTCTAACTTCCTTTTCTTATCATTGTAAATGCCTGCACTTATAGCTTTGCTAAACGCACCCCACTCCTTATTTCCTAAGATGTCCTTAGAGATGCTCTCCCTAATAATCTGAGTCTTTATTCAAGGAGTTAATAACTCTATGTGTGAAGGTCAGTGGTGGTCTAAATCATATAAATCAGTTTTACTATTCGCAGTCCAAAATGAGATTGAGCTAGATTTGGCTCCTATGGTGCAATCTTGATCATATCATATCCAAGTGAATTCCAATTATTACCATGGGTTTTCAATGAGCAGTAATCTAACAACCTCAAATCCTAATTTCATAAATTCTCCAGGGAAACTTAAATCTTAGTCTCTATTAAAATAGAAGGCGTGCAGGTACTAATTTTTACATCGTCTGTCAACTAAGGATCTCCATAAATTCTGATAAATTCACCGTGTCATAATATTGGTCTAAAAACCTCAACCCCAAGTTTCACATTTTTACAAGAATTATTCAACCATAATTTCTATTTAACATAAATGGGGTGCAAATAGGGGTTTACACATCAGGTATTAGACCATGACCTCAATAAATTCTGGAAAAACTACCATAGCATGATACTGGTCTAAATACACCAGATCCTAAGTCTCATATTATTCCAAGAAGTATTTACCCTTAATTATCATTTATTACATTTGGTGTGCGTATAAGGGTTTACACTACAAGTGCTATGTTAAGTCTTCAATAAATTCCACAACTTCAGAGGGTGAGGTATCTCATCCTCACCAATTCACAACCATAGCTTCAAGGGCACCTAATGGGGCAAATGGGCCAAAATCACTTTTTTCCCATTTTTGCTAAATGCAACCCAACTTCACTACACCCTTGAGTCCAAAGCTTCAACTTGAAGTTCAGAGAATTCCACTCATGCACATGAGTTGAATTCTTTATTATAGATGGTTGTTATCATGTCTAAGGCATGGACAAATCTTCAAGGTATTTGTATGAGTCCAAATCACTAAACCCACCAGATGCACTTTTGTACACGTCTCACTAGATGTGACCTAAAAGGAGCTACACCTAACCAAAAGACATGAAATCAGTGGCATTCTAAAGGTAACCTCCAGGTCTACCTTACTTATATTAATCACTAACTCTAGAAATGAACTTAACCTAGGTAGAATTAACATATGAGTGTTGTACAAATTATTTAACTTAACAAATTACAGATTTGTACATGTCACACCAAAAATGACATAGAAAGAGTTATACTTATCCAAATGACATGAAGTCAGTGGAATTTTAAAGGTGACATCAATATCTACAGAAATCATATGGATCATTTCCTCCAGAAATGATCCTAACCTAGGTGGATTCAACATATAAGTGATGTACAAATTATTTAACTTAACAAATTACAGATTTGTACATGTCACACGAAAAATGACATAGAAAGAGTTATACTTATCCAAATGACATGAAGTCAGTGGCATTTTAAAGGTGACATCAATATCTACAGAAACCATATAAATCATTTCCTCCAGAAATGACCCTAACCTAGGTGGATTCAACATATAAGTGTTGTACAAATTATTTAACTTAACAAATTACAGATTTGTACATCTCACACCAAAAATGACATAGAAAGAGTTATACTTATCAAAATGACATGAAGTCAGTGGAATTTTAAAGGTGACATCAATATCTACAGAAACCATATGGATCATTTCCTCCAGAAATGATCCTAACCTAAGTGGATTCAACATATAAGTGCTGTACAAATTATTTAACTTAACAAATTACAGATTTGTACATGTCACACTAAAAATGACATAGAAAGAGTTATACTTATCCAAATGACATGAAGTCAGTGGCATTTTAAAGGTGACTTCAATACCTACAATACTTATGTTGATCACTATCTCCAGAAGTGAACTTAACCTAGGTGTAATTTACTTACAAGTGCTGTACAAAGTTGTTTAACATAACAAAACACTATCATAGACATGTCCCACCAAAAATGGTGTAGAATGAGTTATACTTGGCCAAATGACATGAAGTCAGTGGAATTTTAAAGGTAACCTAAATGGCTACAATATTCATGTTGATCATTTTATCCATAAATGAACTTAGCCAAAGTGAAATCAACATGCAAGGTTGTACACAATGTTTAACATACAAAGTACATTTACACATATAAATAAAGTGTTACCTAAAGTGGGGCTATTAATCAACCTAGAAATTATGAGCCCAAAAATTTCCAACTCACCTAAAAGTGATGCATTCATTCATATAACATGCATGGACAAAATCTCATTGCCAAGTAGTGAGCCATTGGAGAGATATTCTTCAAACCCCACCTTTATGCTAAATGCACCTCATTTTTCCATACTCTACTTTGCATGCATGTGAAAAAATACAAAACATGCACAAGGCCAAATGGCCTCAAGTTTCTACCAGAGATTTAGGTATATACAAAGAGCTCACCACCAAAATTTGGGGGTGTTTGGAGTTATACAACTCCATAAATATCAAATATTTACTTTTTCTAATAAATGCAATAACTAAATGGATATACATCCAAAACTTCTCAAATTTAAACCCAAGGTGTGTCATCATGCCATTCATGCATGGTAAAAATTTCAGGTTATTTGCTAAAGCCAGTTAAAATTTATAGCAATTCTAAAATCTGCCCATCACTAGGACCAGTCCTAGTAAAACGGGTTCCCTGGGTCCTACACACCTCCAAATGGCCTGATCTTGGGGCCTATGGAAACTAGAGACCAAGGCCTTCAACAGTTGTCTCAGCCAACTTTTCCTAAAAAGGCCTCTAAGAGCCTCAAATTCAGCTTACAAAATCGGGCTAATATGTGTAACAGATTTTATGAAAATATATAATATATATATGATGTGGTCTGCGATTAGCTCAGAATCAGATCGGACGACTGGCAGATCGTCTTCCTCGTTTAGCCTATGGCCCAGATCGACCGCGCCTGGGCCAACTTGCGGGCTGTTTTCAGGCGGACTCCGGACGTCTCCGGCCGAACGGCCGACGTCATCACCTCCGGCCGAGGTTTGGCCATCGATTGGTGGTGAAATATCGGTCGGAGGTGGCCTGTAGAAGAAATGGGGGAGGGGATTTGGAGGGGCTTTGGAGCCCGATAGGAAAAATGGCAAACTCGCCATTACTCGACTAAAATCAAAACGGAAAGAAGGGGAAGCTAGCACAGATGGAGAGGAGGAGGAAACTTGCCTTGATTGGGCTTGAGGTTGAGGGAATCTTGGCTTGCCATGGCCGACACTTGAGCTCCAATTTCTTGGTCGACCTCCCTCCTCTGTGCCCGATTCCTTCTGCAATAATGGGGTTTCGCCTCCTAAGCACATTGTGAAGCTAATGGGGGGTTTGGACTGGGCCGGGAGAGGCTATATATGTGGTTGCCATTTTTGGCGATTTCACCAAGGGTGGCACCTCCCTCCATAGCCACTGCCACAGCTCCAGCTCAGCAGGGAAATAATGCTTGAGCTGTGAGGAGTCGATTAAGAGTGTAATCAAGGCTTAACTCCTCCTAAATCTTGGGTCACCATTAATGGTGGGCGGCTCTCCCTTGTTTTCTCCTCCACCCCCCATCACTACAGCTGCCACCTCACTCCAATTCCTGCAGGGGTTCCATGGGGAAGCTGAGAGGATGCGTTGGGGAGAGGGGAGGCATGCCATGTGGCATCCACTCCATTAATTCCTCCTTTGTCTTTTTCCCCCTTTCTTACACTTGGACAAAGCATCCATTTCCCCCAAATTTCGAATTTCAGCATGCCTAGGGTCTGGTCACCTTGTGGGCTGACCAATTGAGTCATGGGGTTGGGCTAAGTCTACTTGATTTAAGCTTTGGGCTCACTTGACTCAAGTATGCCAATTTGGGGATTTTTGGGTTTGGGCTTGACTCAAGCTCACACCACTTAATATGATTAACCCACATTATTGTCTTGGACCCTATGGACCCATTCCAAGAAGAATTGAGTCATGGTGGGGTCATATGGGGCTTGATTGCACTTATTTGCCTATAGGGGCAATTTGGGTATTTTGGTGATTTCGCCCTAATTCTCCAAAATTGAATGTGCACCTTGGCTCATCTAGGTCTCATTTTCTTCCCTTGGTGTTTATGGAGGGTCGTGCTAGGTCAATTTGGCAAATTGAAGGTCAATTTAGGGTTTTAGCACAAATAGGTCAATTTGGGGCTTTTTAGTAATTGGCCCAATGTCCCCAAATTGATGGCCCTATGATGGGGCTTTTGGGTCCATTAGCGACCTATTGAATTCCCTAAACTATTAGGGATGCTAGGGTGGGGTCACTTTGAACTTTAATTATCTAGTTGGTCCAATAGGGAGCGATTTGACCAAATTAAGGTTTATGTTGACTTTGGTCAAATTGCCCATCTTGACTGACCCCAATGGACCCAGGGTGGCCCAAGGAACTCTATAAGGTGTTAAGGAAGATTTGGTGGGGTCAATTTGTCATTTTAAAGTCTAATATCAAGTTATAAGCCATGGAGTCAAATTTGGCTATTTGCACACCAAGGTGATCTTCACTTATTCAACCTTGGTTCTTAAGGCCATTTTGTCCTCTTAAGGCAATGTCATGACCTTGTCATGACAAAAATGCATCTTAGGGGTCTAGTTGTTTTGGGGATGTTACACAACCTGACCTAAATCGATCAACTTTTCTAAACGGCCTTGAATTTGAACGAAATGAGATCCATTGAAATTTTATTGATCGAGCCACTTTATTCGCAAAATCAATTTACAAGCATTTCAATAAGGAAACCAGCCTACACCTTCCGGGTTTGCGGTTGCTTGCCCTACTTGACATGAAATAATTCTGGCATGCGACCGTCTTACAAGTGGCTTGGTCGTGCCATTCAACTTTAACAAGGAGGGTGGCGATCAAGTGAGTTCATTAGTTTAGGGTTAGCCTTGGATGAATGTTTCGTCTCCAAGTTAACCCTAACTAATGTCCATAACAAGCTAAACCTCTTATTAGAGTGGGACCCAAAACAAAGGTGTGGAAATGAAAGCATTAGTAAATTGCAGTAAATAGAGTGCAGTAAAGAAAATGTGATAAGTAAAACGCTGATATAAAATGCAGGAATAAAGAGCAATAATAAGTGTGGGATTGAAGAGAATTGTAAAGAAGCAGTAAATAAAGTTCTTCTATCTGCAGTTCCATCTCCATTTAAGGAGGCTTATCCGTTCCAATGATTCTTGTTCGTTCCAAGGAGGCTTGTTCGTTCCAAGGAGGCATCTCTGTTCTAAGGTAACATCTCTATAAGATACATCTCCGTTCTGAGGAGGTAGGTTTTACAATTCCGCGGCGAGTTCTACGTATTTTGACCATATTAAGGTCTGCTGGTTTATTTGAATCTGATAACTACTTTAGTTGCACCTTTTAGGTTGACTTATTAGATTGCGAGGTTTCATCAGATTCTGGCGATCTATTAGAACCTATTATAACTCCAAGTCGTTCCTTCGCAATTTATTACAAACACCTGATTCAATCGTCAAGGTCCCAAATCTCCACAGTAGGATCAGTACGAAACCTTTTAACCTCAATCATTTGCATCGAGACGATTCAATTTCATATATTAAAGTCGATTTAACTTCTTTTGAGTTTAACCCTCTTTATTTAATAAATACCAAAAAGTGTTGGAAAATTATGAAACTTGATCCAGAGATTATAATTGTCGTAATTTTTTTCCCATGATTTTCTCAAACCATTTTGAGTTTGATTTGACCTCTAATAAATTATTTGCCCAAAATAATTCATTATTTTTATAAAAGAACCCCAATATTTTCCAAAAATCAACAACTTTGGCAGTGGGTCTTAAACACCTCTTTACTGTCTCCAAAAACATTCCAAAACTTTTTGATGTCTTGCATAGCCTTTAATAATTTATTATGTTTAAGCTACTTAATAAATTACAAAAAATACAAGGAATGCCTCTGAAAATTTCAAAATATTTTAAGTAGTTGTGTTTAGCTACTGTAATCAGCCACAAAATTTCTAAGGGTCCGTTCGTTTGTACGGAATTGGCTTTCTGGAATTGGCATTGACGATTAGAAATCCAATTCTCATGTTCGGCGCAACAAAATTTACGAGGATATTGGCTTTCATGTGAAAACCCATGGCTTTGACTTTGAACTAAAAAAATAAATCGCCAATTCTTACCTCCACCCATGAGATTTCCGCATAATCGAGTGTTTTTGCCTGAGTTTTTCGGCCTACGCGTGTGTTTTCCTGCCGGGAGTGGGTTGTTTCGTCGGGCGCGTGTTTTTCGGTCGGGCATTCATTTTTTGCCCAGGCTTGGGTTTTTCGCCTGGGCGCGCATTTTTCGGTTGGCCGTGGGTTTTTCAGCCGGCCGGGAAATTTTCACCCGGGTGAGCGTTTGTTTTGCCCGGGCGCACTTTTTTCGCTCGGGCGCGCTTTTTTCGCACGAACGCGATTTTTCCGGCCGAACGCGGTTTTTCCTGTCGAACGCGATTTTTCCGATCGGAAGCGAATTTTCCGATCGGGCGCGATATATTTTGTCTGGACGCGATATTTTTTGCCGGACGCGATTTTTTCTCCCGAGCGCGTTTTTTCGGTCGGACGCGCTTTTTTCGCCCGGGCCAGATTTTTTCGCCCGAGCGCGATTTTTTCGCCCGGGGGCGATTTTTTCGCCCGGGCGCAATATTTTCCGCCCGGGTGTGGTTTTTTCCCCCGGGCGAGTTTTTTTCGCCCGGGCGCAATTTTTTCGTAAAAAATCGCAGTCTGTCGAAAAAAATGGGCCTATAAGAAAAAATCGAGCCCGGGCGAAAAAATCGCGCTCGGATGAAAAAAACGTGCAGGGTCGCCCGGGCGAAAAAATGCGTTCGGGCGAAAAAACGCTCCCGGGCGAATAAAACGCGCCCGCTCGCCCCGGCGAGAAAATCGCAGCTGGGCAAAAAAACGCGTTAGGGCGAAAAAATCGCGCCCGAGCGAAAAAACACGCCCGAGCGAAAAAAACACGCCGCGTCGAAAAAAACGCGGCCGGGCGAAAAAAAAACGCGCCCGAGCGAAAAAAGCGCCAGGGCGAAAAAAACGCGCCCGGGCGAAAAAATCGCGCCCGGGCGAAAAAATCGCGCTCGGGCGAAAAAACGCCCCCTGGCGTAAAAAACACGCCCGGGCGAAAAAAATGCCCCCGGGCGAAAAAAAAACGAGCCCGACCGTGAATTTTTCCTTCCGGGCGCACGTTTTTCGACCAATCGCGCAATTTTCGGCAGGGCGCGAGTTTTTGCCCTTGCACGCATTTTTCGCCCGGGAAAAAATGAGCAGTTGGGCGAAAAAATTGCACTTGGGCGAAAAATGCGCGTCTTAAAACATATTTTGCAATTTAATGCGTTCGGCGCTGACGCCTATTTTGAGTTTTATAAAATTATCGTATTATGTCAATTCCAATACCAATTCCATCATTCAGCCGAACAACTTTTGTGCCTCAATTCCAATTCTATTGACTGAATTCAATCTTATCGCCGAACAACAAAATTGGAATTATGTAAAAGCCAATTCATGTAGATAATGGTTTTCGTCGAAAAGCCAATTCCAGAAAGCCAATTCCGTTCAAACAAACGTTCGCCTAATAAATATTGGTGTCTAATATTTATTAGGATGGAATTAGAATTCGACGGGTGAATATTGATGAATATTGTGCCTCAATTCCAATTCCGTTCAAACAAACGTTCGCCTAATAAATATTGGTGCCTAATAAATATTGGGCCCGTTCGTTTGGACGGAATTAGAATTCGATATTGGAATTGAATATTGATGAATATTGTGGAATTAAATATTGGTGTCTAATTCCAATTCCAACGTTCGCCTAATAAACAATATTGTTGAATATTGTGCAATTAATCAATAATTTTGTTCGTTAGTTAAATAAAATTCAATTTAAAAATTGAAAAATATTACGAAGAAACTAATATTTATCACATATATCATAAACAAATGTATGTCATGGAGACAATTTTTTCGATCGGGGGTGATTTTTTCTCCCGAGAACGATTTTTTTCGCCCGGGCGAGCATTTTTTGCCCGGGCTCATTTTTTCGCCAGGGCGCGATTTTGTATCCCGGGCACGATTTTTTTGCCCAGGCGCAATTTTTTTTCCCGGGTGCGATTTTTCCACCCGCCCGACCGAAAAAAAGCTCGCATAGGCGTAAAAGCGCGTCCCAGCAAAAAATCGCTCCCCGGTGAAAAAATCGCGCCCGAAAAATAGCGCCCGAGCAAAAAAATCTCGTAGGGCGAAAAAACTCGCACAGGAAAAAAAATCGCTCCCGACCAAAAAAATCTTGCCCGGGCGAAAAAATTGCGCGCGGGCAAAAAAATCGCTCCATGACGAAAAATCGTGTTTGAGCGAAAAAATCGCTCCGGGGCGAAAAACTCTCCCCTGGGAGAAAAATTCGCGCCCGGGCGAAAAATTCGCGCACGGGCGAAAAAATCGCGCCCGGGCAAAAAATTCGCGCCCGGGCGAAAAATTCTCGTCCGGGCGAAAAAATGCTCTCGGGGGAAAAAAGCGCCCGGGTGAAAAAATCGCGCCCGGGAGAAAAAATCACGGACGGGTGAAAAACCCGCGCCCGAGCGAAAAACGCTTGCCCAGGCGAAAAAAGCGTGCTCGGGCGAAAAACACGCGCCCGGGCGAAAAATTGCGCGCTCGGACGAAAAATTACGCGATTGGGCGAAAAACTCGCGCTCGGGCGAAAAATTGCGCGCCCAGGCGAAAAATTGCGCGCCCCGGCGAAAAATTGCTCGCCCGGGCGATAAACGCGCGCCCGGGCGAAAATAGCGCGCCCGGGCGAAAATCACGCGCCCGGGCGAAAAACACGCGCCCGGGCGAAAAACTCGCGCCCGGGCGAAAAATTGCGCGCCCGGGCAAAAAACGCGCGCCCGGGGGAAATACGCACGCTCCGGCGAGAAACGCGCACCCCGGCGAAAAACTCGCTCCCGTGCGAAAAATTGAGAGCCTGGGCAAAAAACTACGCGTCCGGGCGAAAAACGTGCAAAATTTGGACGTCCTATCGAAAAACCCGTGTTCGGGCGAAAAACTCGCGTCCATGCGAAAAACTCGCGTCCGGGCATAAAATTGTGCGCCTGCGCAAAAAAATGCGATAAATCGAGTGTGCCAGAATTGCCAATTCCGATATGTCTAGCTAGATTTTGTGCTTAAGCTAAAATCAATTCCATGATATTCAACTCAAATTTCAATTATTAAAGCTATCTAACAAACGAACGGCGTAATTGGAATTCGACGTCGAATTTCAATTTCAAATCTTCAATTCCGTCCAAACGAACGGGGCTAGGGGTTTTTATTGGAGATCTTTACCTCTGGTAATTTCCAAAGATGACTTCAAACACTTTTTAATTTCTTGAAATTAGCCTGACTGAACTATAAATTCCCAAAAATTCACTGAGTGTGAACATAGGACCTCTCTATCACCATGATCTTTCTTAAGAATTTATAATTATTCCAAAGTCCTTTGATAAATCAAAAACAGAGAAATTCCCCTCATTTTAATTATTAAAAATACCAAAATCTGACAAAAATTTCCCAAAATTTTCAAGGGTCTGTAAGCAATCTATGTATATCACCGTAATTTTTTTCTTAGGAATTTACAAGCCATATAATGTCCTCTGATAAATAGAAATAGGAAAAAATCATTTGTTTTAATTATTAAAAATACCAAATAATGAAAGAAAAATTTCATATTTTTATGAGGGGTATCTGTAATTATATGGAACAATTCTTATGTTTACAACTTTCTCATTAGGATTCACTATCATTCCCCAAAAAATTAAATTTCCTCCATATCAAGAGAAATCACGGTGCACATATGCGCAGATCCTGAGCGACGTCCCCACAACGAATCTAGCGTGGATCCATTGTGGGGACCCAATCATTTCTTTGGTCAAATTAAGGAAATCTCGGCCGCCTGAACCTGTCCATAGGATCGAATGACATCTGTATCCCACCAGAGGTCATGGGGGTTACGAGGCTTCTCCACCGTCGGTTAATCGGCGGTTCGCCACGCTACCACCCCCGTCCAACTTGACGGGGGCCAACGCACCTCCCCACGGTGGTCCGGCGGCCTGGCGCCGCCGGCAGCCGTCGGGAGTTCTTGTTGTAGAGAGCAAAACTACGGGCACCGCCGGATCTCTCCCTTCTGACAGTGTCTCTGTAACGACATGAGTGATCTATATGATGCATCCACGTGTCAAAAGATTAGATTAGGGGATCATTAGTTTAAAATGGCAATTCACTGCTTATAAATAGAGAGTTCTGTAATAGTTTTAAAAATGAAGAGTTTAATAAAGTTTTTAGTTTTATTTCTGCTCCGCCCCAGCCCCTTCTTCTCTCCCAGCTCCGGCCACCTCCGGCCATTCGTCTTCTCCCTCGTCTCCGGCCACCTCCCCTTGGCCATTCTTTTGTAATTTAGTATTTTCGTTCTAGGATCCTAACAGTCTCCGCCATTTCCGCTCTCGGAGAGGGTCATTGACCCCTCTCCGGAGAGGCCTATCCTTCCCAAATTAAGGGCCTGATGCCCTCGGGAAGGCTCCCCATGCATGGCCACCATCTGGGCTCAAAATGGAGCCGGGTGACAGCGGGGCTCCGGCGACCGGAGGTTGCATGCTGGTCATCCAAAAGAAAGGGAGGAAGGAGCGGAGGCGAATCCACTTGCTGGAGGGGTCCTCTGGACTTCCCTGGCTGATATTCCATGAAGGTGGCGAGGTGGTGGAGGGCTCGGGTTAGGGTTTTCCGGCGAGGTAGGGCTCCGATAGGGGTTGGCTGGGTTCAATTGAGCTTGGTCGGGGGAGTGGCCTCATCTGAAGGCATGAGAGGGTATTAATAGAGCTGGGAGGATCCCCTCTCCCCTTGTTTCTTCTCGGCCAAGGCACCCGAGAGGGTAGCTTGGGTTATGGTTTTACTTAACCCTTGTTAGGCCAAGGGGCGCCTAGCCTTCATCAAAGTAGATAAGTACCGCCACTTGTCCAAATCAGGGGGGTTTAGGGCATGGTGGCTTGGAGTTGGGTTTGGGAAAGAGGTGGAGGCTTAGGATTAGTTTCGTTCTTTGCTTTGGTTCCCCAAGATTTACTAGACCAGTCGGTGCCTGTTTTTATAGTCCATGTTTACGAAAATTGTACCCTTAATGGGGTTTCACCGAAGTCAACTATGGGGTGGATCCCCCATGTGGGTCAAGATCAACGTAGGTCTGAGTCGTCGAGTGACGAGTCAATGTTGAAGTGTCGGGATCACATTCAAGCGTTCGCGTTTTTCAACATTGTATATTTTTATGCATTTTATTTTAATTTCATTGACTAAATGACGTCGAAAATTAGCGCAACAAATTTCGTTACGCTTGTGTTGACCATACGAGTCCAATGCAGCTAACAGAGTCAATTCCAAGTTTGTTTGATCAAAAAGTAATTCTGGTGTCATGGGATGCACATCGATAAAAAAAATGGTCATCTCCGCCAAATGTCCTCGGATTGGAATGAAATAAGTTTTGTTGCTCTCGTATCAACTATACGAGTCTAATGCAACTGACTGAAGTCGATTCGGAGCTCATTTGCTAAATATGCCAATTCGGCGTCGTTGTGACGCACAGCATTGCTCAAAATGACCATTTTATTTAAATGAGCTCGAATCGGAACTAAACGAGTTCTGTTGCACTCGTATTGGCTATACGAGTCCAATGCAATTGACTGTGGTTAATTCCGAGCTCGTTTAGTCAAAAAGTAATTTCGGTGTCGTTGTGACGCACAACAGTACACAAAAAGGTCATCTCCACCAAATGACCTTAGATCGGAACAAAACGAGTTTCGTTGCACTCGTATCAATTTTACGAGTCTAATGCAACTGAAGAAACTCAATTCGGAGCTCATTTGCTCAATATACTAATTTGGCGTCGTTGCGACGCCCAACGTTACTAAAAATGGTTATTTTCTCTAAATGACCTCGGATCAGAACGAAATGAATTATGTTGCACTCTTATTGACTATACTTGTCAAATGCAACTGACGGAATTCGATTTGAAACACATTTGCTTAATATATCAATTTGAATACCTCCTAGCTTCTGGGTTACCTTGTAGGTGACCATGTTACTTTTATTGGATCATCTAGGGTCCTAGTTGTAACATCCCGACTTCGAAAAAGGGGTCTAGCCGGTTCAGTTGAACCCTTGGAGGAATCTAGGCCGGGTCATCAGGCAATCACGACCCGACCTTCACCACATAGAGGTAGTCATTTAGAGAAATGACTGTTTTGGGTAGCATCGCGCTTCGCCACGACGTCAAGTTGTTTATTGAACATACGTGCTCCGAACCAACTCCTGTCAGTTGCGTTAGACTCGTATGGTCGATACGATTGCATTGGAATTCGTTTCGTTCCAATCCGAGGTCATTTAGTGAAAGTGACCGTTTTGAGTATAGTAGCGCGTCACGACGATGCAATTTTAGAATATGGAGCATACGTGCTCCGAATCGACTTCCGTCAGTTGCATTAGACTCGTATAGTTGATACGAGTGCAACGGAACTCGTTTCGTTTCGATCCGAGGTCATATGCAGAATATGACTATTTTGAGCATCGTAGCGCGTCACGACGACGCGATTTTAGTATACGGAGCATACGTACTCCGAATCGACTTCCGTCAGTTGCGTTAGACTCGTATAGTTGATACGAGTGCAACGGAACTCGTTTCGTTCCGATCCGAGGTCATTTGAAGAAAACCACTATTTTGAGTAACGTCGAGCGCCACCACAACGCCATTTTAAAATATTGGGCAAACGGACTCGGAATCAACTTCGGATGCTTTCATTAGCTTGGTATGGCAGACACGAACACAAAGACACACTTCACACGTTTTTCCCGTGCGTTTTTAGGGAGTTATGAGCACATTTTTTTATGTATATAAGGATGTGGGTATATATATATATATATATATAAATTTATATATAAATATATACATGTAAAACGTGATCAAAAAAAAAAGGGGGGGGGGGGATCGGGAAAACCGGCGAGCAGGTTGGACTGAAACCGGGGGCGGAAACCACGATGGGAGAGGCGGTTTTCGCGATGCTTATCTTCCCCCCTTCCTCTCTCTCTCGTTCGGGGTCGCCGCTAGGGTTCCTCATTCCCCTCTCGTCCTCTCCTCATTCTGCACGATTTGGCCTTGGATTTATGCTGTGAGCAGAAAACTGTAAACTGGGAGCAAGGATTCGTAAGGCTTCACTTGATCTGGGCTTCGTCGGACATGGGATAGTGCCGACTTCCTTTAGCTCATGGTAAGCCTTCTTTTCCTTGTTGGTATGGCCTATGAGTCCTCCCCCTTCCTTCAATTTGTGGTTGTTGATCTTTGGGAAATTGGGGTTTGGTGGTTGGTGGCTCCTTGGATTCTCCTTCCAGGTTTTGTATTAGCTTTTGGAATCATCTTTTATTTGGGAAATTAGGATGGTGTCTATTTGGTTTCTCCATCCAGAATTCAGTATGAGCATTTGAAATGCTTCCTTGTTGATTTGGGGCTGTTTTGCTTTGAGCTGCTCTTTACCTTGTTGATTTGGGGCTGTTTTGCTTTGAGCTGCTCTTTACCTTGTTGATTTGGGGCTGTTTTGCTTTGAGCTGCTCTTTACCTTGTTGATTTGGGGCTGTTTGCTTTGAGCTGCCCTTTACCTTGTTGATTTGGGGCTGTTTGCTGGGGCTGCTCTTTACCTTGTTGATTTGGGGCTGTTTTGCTTTGAGCTGCTCTTTACCTTGTTGATTTGGGGCTGTTTTGCTTTGAGCTGCTCTTTACCTTGTTGATTTGGGGCTGTTTTGCTTTGAGCTGCTCTTTACCTTGTTGATTTGGGGCTGTTTTGCTTTGAGCTGCTCTTTACCTGGTTGGTTTGGGGCTGTTTGCTTTGAGCTGCCCTTTACCTTGTTGAATTGGACTGTAGGTTGTTGTTTTGGGGCTGTTTCTTATCTTTATTAGATAGGGGCTGCTTATACACTTCTGGTCTAGGATGGGGGCTGCTTATACATTTCTTAGACTAAATTGGGCTGCTTCTCATATCATTGTTTGGTTGGGCTACCTTATTTTCGTGTTTAATCGGAGGGGGCTGCTAGTATTGAACTGCTGCTGTCCTCCTCTTTCAGCGGGGCTGCTGCTGTCCTTCTCATTTGATGGGGCTGCTGCTATGTAGATCTGTTGGGGGGGAAACTGCTCTTATAATACCTATTAACTTGGGGCTGCCCTGTTCTTTCTATGAGGGGCTGCTGTTGCTTGTGTTGCTTGGGGCTGCTCCTTGTTAACTTGGACTGCAGGTTGTTGTTTTAAAATGGGGCTGCCTTGTTCTCTTTGTTTAAAGGGGAGGGCTTGTGCTGGCAGTCCTCATTACCTCATTTTAGACCCTACTCTTCCTCCTCCCTGGACTCCTGAAACACTAATTACAACTCTCTAATTAATGGTTTGCCCTAAACCCCATCTCCCTCCCTCACTCTTTCTCCCCATCTGTGCAAGATTTAATATATATATACATATATATTTTCATGTGTTCTTACACATACATGCACATAAGACACTATCATGGGGTTTCACTTGAGAAAGTTGGTGTGCTTAATAAGTGACTTTTCCTGCATGGGAGATATCAAGTGTTATCTATTTGAGCCTCTCCCTTCTCTGATAGTGATGAATAGGCTGAGTATATAAGAGCTGTAACTAATTCTGGTGGCTATATTCACTTCAAAAAAATGCTTTACACATTTCTTTCTCTCTCCCACTCCCTCCCTCTCTTGGTCCTTGGGAAAAGAAATAAAGATCATCTCTCCCTCACTCGCCTTTCTCTGTCTGAGCAAACTTTAATATATATATATATATAGTTACATATGGTGGATGTGCTAATATCTTTCTCTCTCTCTCTCTCTCTCTCTCTCTCTCTCTCTCTCTCTCTCTCTCCCTATGTCTATGCAAGCTCTTATATATTTCTATATAGGAGTTGTAAGCTTGCTCAGGAAGAGGCCTATCTTGGGCTTCATTTGAAAAGGTTGGGGGGCTGCTCCTTGTGGAGTGGGGCTGCTGCCGTTGTTCTGTTGTTGTTGTTTATTGCTTTGGGCTGCTCCTCTCCTTGTTGGTTTGGGGGCTGCTCCTTCTTTAGTTGGACTGCAGGTAGGGTGATGTGGGGCTGCTCTCTTGCCTTGTTGATTTGGAGTTGCCTCTTTTGTTGTTGCTTTGGGCTGCTCCTCTCCTTGTTGGTTTGGGGGCTGCTCCTTCTTTAGTTGGACTGCAGGTAGGGTGATGTGGGGCTGCTCTCTTGCCTTGTTGATTTGGAGTTGCCTCTTTTATTGTTGCTTTGGGCTGCTCCTCTCCTTGTTGGTTTGGGGGCTGCTCCTTCTTTAGTTGGACTGCAGGTAGGGTGATGTGGGGCTGCTCTCTTGCCTTGTTGATTTGGAGTTGCCTCTTGTGTTGTTGAAATGGGGCTGCTCCTTTCCTTGTTGGTTTGGGGGCTGCTCCTTGTTAAGTTGGACTGCAGGTTGCTGATAATGAGGGATATCTTGTGTTCTGTTGGGGGCTGTTTGTTTGTGGCTGTTTTGCTAGCTGGGGCTGTTTTACTTGAGCTGCTCTTTACCTTGATTACTAGGGCTGTTTTGCCTTGGGGCTGCTCTTACCCTTGTTAGCTGAGGCTGTTGGCATTGGGGGCTACTGTCATAAAAACCTGTTGCTGCCACTATCAATTAATGTTGGGGGCCTTCCCTGTGAATTGATGGCTGTTGATATGCTTTTGGTAGATGGGCTTTGTTGTTACTACCTCCTTCCCATATTCTCTAACATTTCTTCTCTCTCTACCCCTTCACAAATTCTGATGTTGATTAAAGGTGGAAATACTCCCTCTTCTTTTGATGTGGTACCAATACCAATGGAAATGTTATATAGGTGACTTGGGTTTGAACACCAAGCATCCATGTGATTGACGGGAGCCTATGGGCCATATGAAGATGGCTCGATTTAATTGACAGCCGGGTTAAAATAGTGTTACCTTCTCGGATGAAGATATGCTAAGCTTATATAGAGTTCGTCTTCTCTCCGCCTACAGGTTGCGGGTGGATATATTGCTGATCTTAAAGGGCGTCTCTTTTCTTCTCTTATGAAATGTTGCCTTCGAGAAAATAATTTCTACGTGAATGCAAATGTTGCCTTCGAGAAATAATTCCTACGGGAATGAAATGTTGCCTTCGAGAAAATAATTCCTACGGGAATGCAAATGTTGCCTTCGAGAAATAATTCCTACGGGAATGAAATGTTGCCTTCGAGAAAATAATTCCTACGGGAATACAAATGTTGCCTTCGAGAAATTAATTCCTACGGGAATGAAATGTTGCCTTCGAGAAATAATTCCTACGGGAATGAAATGTTGCCTTCGAGATATAATTCCTACGGGGATGAAATGTTGCCTTCGGGAATGTGACAAGGGATAAAAATCGGATGGCCTATGAGTTTTACTCTAGGGCAACCCGCACGACGGACGGTCTAGGAGGGCAACCCATGCGAAACTAATAGAACTACGTGGGTCTGAGGCCGTATGCAGGATGATACGGAGTACGTAGGCGGTGGTCGCGGGAAGACCGCCTCGGCCCAATAAGAGTCCAGATATCCCCTTCCTTATAATTGTTATATTATGTTTGGGTGTTAGTAGGAGTTGGATTCTGTTTGTAGTTCTAATAACTTGTCTTTAGCACATGTGACAGGTGCGGATGAGTGACAGCACCTATGTGTGGATGAAGCCACGGATCAGGCTACGTCAGGTATAAAGTTTTATTAAGCCGCATCTCCTTTTGTTGCGCCCTATCTCAGGGTATACATATATGATGCAATGAAGCCTTGATGGATAGGATTCATTGCGGCGGCGAAATCAATATTACTCATACAGGTTTTGAAATTATGGTTTCTGTGATATTTAATCTTCCGCTATAAATAATGTCTTCCGCTAAGGGTAACAAAGCGCACTCTTTAATAATGTCTTCCGCTAAGGGTAACAAAGCGCACTCTTTAATAATGTCTTCCGCTAAAATACTGCTTCCTTACTCTGTTGGTGTGTAGTGACTTTCGCTTAACACCACCCCTAGGCGTGACTTCGGAGTGTTCAAGGAAAAGGGTTGGAGAAGCTAGTACCTCCACCCCTACGGAGTCGCTTCGGCGTCGTGCTAAAGGGTGGTGTGCGATAAGATCCCCCGGTCGGACCGTCGATTTTGGAGGGGGGGTCTTACAAATGGATCAGAGCGTAACCGATCTTTCGACCTATTCATGATCACAGAAACACTTATTGCTCCGCTAATCGCTGTAGCGTGGTTCGGGACGAACCACTGCAGCGGAAGCGGTGGTGGACCTAAAAGGTAAAAGTTGGCAACAAACTTGGTATATATATGAACATTTTTCACTCGAACTTATCAAATTCAGTTTTAGTCGTGCAAAATTTTTTTTAAATGTCTTTTACTACATCTGATCTCGAACAATCATCTATCTTATTTCCATAAAACACTCTCTTTAAACTCTACAAATGATCATTTCAAATTTTGAACCCCGGGTTTAAGCCTCTTTGTTTTATTGGGGTTAAATTTTTGTTTTCAAAATTCCATTCTAGGTAAACTAATCAAATTTTGTGTGCAATATGAGGATTTTATTACTAATTTCTAATCCCAGGTTTAAGCCTCTTTGTTTTATTGGGATTAAAATTATCGTTTTCAAAATTTCATTTAAGGTAAGCTAATTAAATGAAATTTTGCGTGTATATGGAGAATTGCTCTAACGATTGCAAATGTGAAGTATGCTTTAACTTGATCAATTTAACGATCTGTTGAAATTAAAGTCGTGCAATCGTAAAAGAACTATGATAAAATTTTAGTCTTTTCAATAACGTTAATATTTCAGGAAATGATTACTGAGGCGACGTACGGGATTGAAGTAAACTTGTGGCAAATTTATAAAAGCTTGTATATAAACCATCCTAAAAAGTACATTGTTAGCATTCGCAGGACTTGCGATGGTTGCATACTCAGCCAGCCGGGAAGCCTCGTTAAAAAGGGTAAGCCACTGAGGACCCGAAGGTGATGGTTACCTATTTTATTGCTTGCTTGCTTTGGGAAAAGTGGCGGGTCGGTCATGCCCGTAGACCGTACGTACCGGTGCGGGAAGGTTGACGACTCTAGGCGACAGGGAGGTGTGCACCCCGGGAGCTCGGTTGTATCTTATATGCCTCGCTGGGTCCCTCCGCTGGTTGGCCAAATTCAGTTATTACCGGATGTCTCCTACGTCCGAGGGTACACGGGGTTGTACGTTGGGGCCTGGGTAGTGCGGTACATCCACACCCAGAAGTGGCAGGACCGGCCACTGTCACCGACGGCCACATCGGTGAGGCCCGCGGGGTTCGCTACCCTGCAAAAAGAAGCGGTCAAAATATTTCAACGTAAAGAGCAAACTGGTAAAACATTATATGTGATTACCGTGGCGGGTCAGTCGTGCCCAAGGATCGTTCATACAGGAATGGGAAGGTTGACGACTCATGAGGTACTAGGGAGTGTGTGAACCCCGGGAGGTTATTTATTATTTCCCCGCAGGGTCCCTCTGCTGGATAGCCGAATTTTGTAATTGACGGATGTTGCTCACATCCAGGAGTACACTGGGTTGTACATTAGGGCCTGGGTAGTGCGGTACGTCCACACCCAGAAGTGGCAGGACCGGCCACTGTCACCGACGGCCACATCGGTGAGGCCCGCGGGGGTCGCAACCCTGCTGGAAGAAAAGCGGTCAAACTGTTTCAACATTGTATGTTGTGATTGAGTCATGAGTACTCGTTATGCATGGCTTGCATGTGCATCAAAATATACATATTTGCATATGCATCATTTGCATCAAAACATTCATATCTGCATATACCATTAACATATAACCTTCGTATGGGAGTTGGTTATATGTTTATGGATTACTCTGCTTATTTACAATTTTCATCTGTCCCACCAACATATAACATTCGTATGGGAGTCGGTCATATGTTGATAGGTGTTACAAAAGCTTATGCAAGTTAAAACTTTTATATGTTCCACTGACACGTAGCCCCGTAAGAGAATTAGCTATATGTTGATGGATTTTTACTTTCGGACACCACTCAAAAATGTTGCGTTTCAGATATGCAAACCTTGGAAGATGTTAAGTTGCCTCCACTTCCAGTTGAGCTCGGCTCCTTGGAAGGTGTTGAGTTGCCTCCACTTCCAGTTGAGCTCGGGTCCCTGGAAGATGTTAAGTTGCCTCCACTTCCAGTTGAGCTCGGCTCCTTGGAAGGTGTTGAGTTGCCTCCACTTCCAGTTGAGCTCGGCTCCCTGGAAGATGTTAAGTTGCCTCCACTTCCAGTTGAGCTCGGCTCCTTGGAAGGTGTTGAATTGCCTCCACTTCCAGTTGAGCTCGGCTCCTGGAAGGTGATTGAGTGCCTTCGTCTCCCGTTAAGCTCGGTTCACGGGAGGGGTATCGAGTGATGAAGGGTTTCTTGTTTCTCACGATTAGATCAATTTGAATCGTTCAAGCTACCCCGTAGTTCACGTAAGCTACTTGTATAGTACACGGCGGGAGCCGTCTACATAGCTCGTTAGGTAAAACCAAACCTAGAGACCCTTAAAATTTGGGATCATTCGACACCTCTAGTGGTCTGCAATACGTCCTGTTTTGAATCTCCATGACCCACTCGTATTTTCGGGGACGAAAATTTTCTTTGTTTTATTGGATTGTAACATCCCGACTTCGAAAAAGGGGTCTAGCCGGTTCAGTTGAACCCTTGGAGGAATCTAGGCCGGGTCATCAGGCAATCACGACCCGACCTTCACCACATAGAGGTAGTCATTTAGAGAAATGACTGTTTTGGGTAGCATCGCGCTTCGCCACGACGTCAAGTTGTTTATTGAACATACGTGCTCCGAACCAACTCCTGTCAGTTGCGTTAGACTCGTATGGTCGATACGATTGCATTGGAATTCGTTTCGTTCCAATCCGAGGTCATTTAGTGAAAGTGACCGTTTTGAGTATAGTAGCGCGTCACGACGATGCAATTTTAGAATATGGAGCATACGTGCTCCGAATCGACTTCCGTCAGTTGCATTAGACTTGTATAGTTGATACGAGTGCAACGGAACTCGTTTCGTTTCGATCCGAGGTCATATGCAGAATATGACTATTTTGAGTATCGTAGCGCGTCACGACGACGCGATTTTAGTATACGGAGCATACGTACTCCGAATCGACTTCCGTCAGTTGCGTTAGACTCGTATAGTTGATACGAGTGCAACGGAACTCGTTTCGTTCCGATCCGAGGTCATTTGAAGAAAACCACTATTTTGAGTAACGTCGAGCGCCACCACAACGCCATTTTAAAATATTGGGCAAACGGACTCGGAATCAACTTCGGATGCTTTCATTAGCTTGGTATGGCAGACACGAACACAAAGACACACTTCACACGTTTTTCCCGTGCGTTTTTAGGGAGTTATGAGCACATTTTTTATGTATATAAGGATGTGGGTATATATATATATATATATATATATATATATATATAAATTTATATATACATATATATATAATATAAATATATACATGTAAAACGTGATCAAAAAAAAAGGGGGGGGGGGGGGGGGGGATCGGGAAAACCGGCGAGCAGGTTGGACTGAAACCGGGGGCGGAAACCACGATGGGAGAGGCGGTTTTCGCGATGCTTATCTTCCCCCCTTCCTCTCTCTCTCGTTCGGGGTCGCCGCTAGGGTTCCTCATTCCCCTCTCGTCCTCTCCTCATTCTGCACGATTTGGCCTTGGATTTATGCTGTGAGCAGAAAACTGTAAACTGGGAGCAAGGATTCGTAAGGCTTCGCTTGATCTGGGCTTCGTCGGACTTGGGATAGTGCCGACTTCCTTTAGCTCATGGTAAGCCTTCTTTTCCTTGTTGGTATGGCCTATGAGTCCTCCCCCTTCCTTCAATTTGTGGTTGTTGATCTTTGGGAAATTGGGGTTTGGTGGTTGGTGGCTGCTTGGATTCTCCTTCCAGGTTTTGTATTAGCTTTTGGAATCATCTTTTATTTGGGAAATTAGGATGGTGTCTATTTGGTTTCTCCATCCAGAATTCAGTATGAGCATTTGAAATGCTTCCTTGTTGATTTGGGGCTGTTTTGCTTTGAGCTGCTCTTTACCTTGTTGATTTGGGGCTGTTTTGCTTTGAGCTGCTCTTTACCTTGTTGATTTGGGGCTGTTTTGCTTTGAGCTGCTCTTTACCTTGTTGATTTGGGGCTGTTTGCTTTGAGCTGCCCTTTACCTTGTTGATTTGGGGCTGTTTGCTGGGGCTGCTCTTTACCTTGTTGATTTGGGGTTGTTTTGCTTTGAGCTGCTCTTTACCTTGTTGATTTGGGGCTGTTTTGCTTTGAGCTGCTCTTTACCTTGTTGATTTGGGGTTGTTTTGCTTTGAGCTGCTCTTTACCTTGTTGATTTGGGGCTGTTTTGCTTTGAGCTGCTCTTTACCTGGTTGGTTTGGGGCTGTTTGCTTTGAGCTGCCCTTTACCTTGTTGAATTGGACTGTAGGTTGTTGTTTTGGGGCTGTTTCTTATCTTTATTAGATAGGGGCTGCTTATACACTTCTGGTCTAGGATGGGGGCTGCTTATACATTTCTTAGACTAAATTGGGCTGCTTCTCATATCATTGTTTGGTTGGGCTACCTTATTTTCGTGTTTAATCGGAGGGGGCTGCTAGTATTGAACTGCTGCTGTCCTCCTCTTTCAGCGGGGCTGCTGCTGTCCTTCTCATTTGATGGGGCTGCTGCTATGTAGATCTGTTGGGGGGGAAACTGCTCTTATAATACCTATTAACTTGGGGCTGCCCTGTTCTTTCTATGAGGGGCTGCTGTTGCTTGTGTTGCTTGGGGCTGCTCCTTGTTAACTTGGACTGCAGGTTGTTGTTTTAAAATGGGGCTGCCTTGTTCTCTTTGTTTAAAGGGGAGGGCTTGTGCTGGCAGTCCTCATTACCTGATTTTAGACCCTACTCTTCCTCCTCCCTGGACTCCTGAAACACTAATTACAACTCTCTAATTAATGGTTTGCCCTAAACCCCATCTCCCTCCCTCACTCTTTCTCCCCATCTGTGCAAGATTTAATATATATATACATATATATTTTCATGTGTTCTTACACATACATGCACATAAGACACTATCATGGGGTTTCACTTGAGAAAGTTGGTGTGCTTAATAAGTGACTTTTCCTGCATGGGAGATATCAAGTGTTATCTATTTGAGCCTCTCCCTTCTCTGATAGTGATGAATAGGCTGAGTATATAAGAGCTGTAACTAATTCTGGTGGCTATATTCACTTCAAAAAAATGCTTTACACATTTCTTTCTCTCTCCCACTCCCTCCCTCTCTTGGTCCTTGGGAAAAGAAATAAAGATCATCTCTCCCTCACTCGCCTTTCTCTGTCTGAGCAAACTTTAATATATATATATATATAGTTACATATGGTGGATGTGCTAATATCTTTCTCTCTCTCTCTCTCTCTCTCTCTCTCTCTCCCTATGTCTATGCAAGCTCTTATATATTTCTATATAGGAGTTGTAAGCTTGCTCAGGAAGAGGCCTATCTTGGGCTTCATTTGAAAAGGTTGGGGGGCTGCTCCTTGTGGAGTGGGGCTGCTGCCGTTGTTCTGTTGTTGTTGTTTATTGCTTTGGGCTGCTCCTCTCCTTGTTGGTTTGGGGGCTGCTCCTTCTTTAGTTGGACTGCAGGTAGGGTGATGTGGGGCTGCTCTCTTGCCTTGTTGATTTGGAGTTGCCTCTTTTGTTGTTGCTTTGGGCTGCTCCTCTCCTTGTTGGTTTGGGGGCTGCTCCTTCTTTAGTTGGACTGCAGGTAGGGTGATGTGGGGCTGCTCTCTTGCCTTGTTGATTTGGAGTTGCCTCTTTTATTGTTGCTTTGGGCTGCTCCTCTCCTTGTTGGTTTGGGGGCTGCTCCTTCTTTAGTTGGACTGCAGGTAGGGTGATGTGGGGCTGCTCTCTTGCCTTGTTGATTTGGAGTTGCCTCTTGTGTTGTTGAAATGGGGCTGCTCCTTTCCTTGTTGGTTTGGGGGCTGCTCCTTGTTAAGTTGGACTGCAGGTTGCTGATAATGAGGGATATCTTGTGTTCTGTTGGGGGCTGTTTGTTTGTGGCTGTTTTGCTAGCTGGGGCTGTTTTACTTGAGCTGCTCTTTACCTTGATTACTAGGGCTGTTTTGCCTTGGGGCTGCTCTTACCCTTGTTAGCTGAGGCTGTTGGCATTGGGGGCTACTGTCATAAAAACCTGTTGCTGCCACTATCAATTAATGTTGGGGGCCTTCCCTGTGAATTGATGGCTGTTGATATGCTTTTGGTAGATGGGCTTTGTTGTTACTACCTCCTTCCCATATTCTCTAACATTTCTTCTCTCTCTACCCCTTCACAAATTCTGATGTTGATTAAAGGTGGAAATACTCCCTCTTCTTTTGATGTGGTACCAATACCAATGGAAATGTTATATAGGTGACTTGGGTTTGAACACCAAGCATCCATGTGATTGACGGGAGCCTATGGGCCATATGAAGATGGCTCGATTTAATTGACAGCCGGGTTAAAATAGTGTTACCTTCTCGGATGAAGATATGCTAAGCTTATATAGAGTTCGTCTTCTCTCCGCCTACAGGTTGCGGGTGGATATATTGCTGATCTTAAAGGGCGTCTCTTTTCTTCTCTTATGAAATGTTGCCTTCGAGAAAATAATTTCTACGTGAATGCAAATGTTGCCTTCGAGAAATAATTCCTACGGGAATGAAATGTTGCCTTCGAGAAAATAATTCCTACGGGAATGCAAATGTTGCCTTCGAGAAATAATTCCTACGGGAATGAAATGTTGCCTTCGAGAAAATAATTCCTACGGGAATACAAATGTTGCCTTCGAGAAATTAATTCCTACGGGAATGAAATGTTGCCTTCGAGAAATAATTCCTACGGGAATGAAATGTTGCCTTCGAGATATAATTCCTACGGGGATGAAATGTTGCCTTCGGGAATGTGACAAGGGATAAAAATCGGATGGCCTATGAGTTTTACTCTAGGGCAACCCGCACGACGGACGGTCTGGGAGGGCAACCAGTGCGAAACTAATAGAACTACGTGGGTCTGAGGCCGTATGCAGGATGATACGGAGTACGTAGGCGGTGGTCGCGGGAAGACCGCCTCGGCCCAATAAGAGTCCAGATATCCCCTTCCTTATAATTGTTATATTATGTTTGGGTGTTAGTAGGAGTTGGATTCTGTTTGTAGTTCTAATAACTTGTCTTTAGCACAGGTGACAGGTGCGGATGAGTGACAGCACCTATGTGTGGATGAAGCCACGGATCAGGCTACGTCAGGTATAAAGTTTTATTAAGCCGCATCTCCTTTTGTTGCGCCTTATCTCAGGGTATACATATATGATGCAATGAAGCCTTGATGGATAGGATTCATTGCGGCGGCGAAATCAATATTACTCATACAGGTTTTGAAATTATGGTTTCTGTGATATTTAATCTTCCGCTATAAATAATGTCTTCCGCTAAGGGTAACAAAGCGCACTCTTTAATAATGTCTTCCGCTAAGGGTAACAAAGCGCACTCTTTAATAATGTCTTCCGCTAAAATACTGCTTCCTTACTCTGTTGGTGTGTAGTGACTTTCGCTTAACACCACCCCTAGGCGTGACTTCGGAGTGTTCAAGGAAAAGGGTTGGAGAAGCTAGTACCTCCACCCCTACGGAGTCGCTTCGGCGTCGTGCTAAAGGGTGGTGTGCGATAAGATCCCCGGTCGGACCGTCGATTTTGGAGGGGGGGTCTTACACTAGTGACCCAATAAAAGTCAGGATGATACACCATGGAGTAGCTAGGAATCACGATGGCATAAGTGGGATGTGCTCGTGAAAAAAAGAGAGAGAGAGAGAGAGAGAGAGAGAGAGAGAGAGAGAGAGAGAGAGAGAGAGAGAGAGGTACCGCAATCTCAAAACAATAGGAAGTGAAATAGACTAAATTATTGTTACCTTCGTGTCAATCTAACTTCCCTTTAAATAGGCTTACAAGGCAACATTCATCTTAAATTGATAAATGATTTATCAATAGCATTCGGCTTAAATTTTATTGTAAAAGTCTACAATATAAAAATGACTTAATTTTAAATCAAATATGCAACAATAACATCATGAGAGATGATCTAAATAGCAAGATAAATAATCCATTATTTAAATTTATAACATTAAAATATTAATAATTAAATAAAATATTTTGAACATGCTAAAAAGAGATTTAGAGCAATTCAACTGATTTGAATTTTAATTTCAGTGAGACCTCGTTAATTTTGGGAGCTGATATTAGCACCACATTTTTGGCTATCCGCACTAACGGCTAACCGCAAGCACCATTTTGAGGATTGTCTATTCGCAAGCTCCATTTGAAAGATTGGCTATCCGCAAGCAATATTTTTATTTGCACATCATTTTTTTTGAAAAACTTTATGACAAACTTCATTAAATAACAAAAAAAAAGTCTACAACGTTATCAAAAAACATAAAATTTATCAAAACAAGATACCTAAAATACCATAAGACTTGTGATTCATTGATAAATCTTTCATGGCTTTTTCTCTTCAACTTTTTCACCTACATAAATGAAAAACAAAAACTAAATATTACCATTGCCTTCTCTAAAGTAAGTATTAGTGAAGTGGCTCACTCGGTGTTCAGAGTTTCTTAACCAAACGAAGCCATTGATTCAGATCAGCAAATGTCACAGAATGTCCTGCTATCAATTGAATGCACTGGCACAAGGATGCACTGTCATAGGAAGGACTGTTAAACTCAACAATCCACTCTAAAGATTCCATGAGAGCTGAAAGCAAGCCACGGCTGGAGCACATTGTTCTGTTCCGAGTGCAACCATTCAAGATGACGAGCAATCCCCTAATCATTCTTGATCTCGGAGATTATGAAGTTTTTGAATCACGTTCAGAAGGAAGCCATAGAATAAGTTTGGTGGAGACAATGGCTGCTTGGGGATTGAGCATTATGTTGGGAGGATCACCAGAAGTGTAGGTTCCGCTTCCGTCGAACCCGTCAACACTGCATATAGTCCAGTCCTTGGTCTGATAGAAGTTGAATCACTTTTCTTATCTCTGCAGGAGCATGCATGAATGCATTTCGAACTATCTTATAGCCTTCATGTAGCTCTTTTGCCATCTTTGGCGCCATATATTCTGAATGACAGGTCGCTGAGACGGGAGGTAGAAGGGTTCGTCTCGTCGGCTAAGTCAATGGAAAGTGTAATACTTTAATCAACATTATGATATTTATAGGGGCTTGATTTAGGTTAGATTTGTCCTAAGTGTATATGTTGATTAGACTTAATCAATTTAGTTGATTTTACATTGCTGACGTGTCAATTATGGCATTTGTTCATGTAGCCAGCCCGTCACAGCGGAACCGCTGAGACGGAGTTGTTATTCGTTGGGACAAAACATTGTCAACTGCTGAGACAGTTCTAGTCGTCTCAGCGGTTTAGCTGATGAGACCTTCTCAGTTATTTCAGCAGTTCAGCTGAAACCTTCTTAGCTGTTTCAGCTGATTTCACTGATCAGTGAATTTTATAATTAGGCTTGTTTTAAAACCTAAACATGATACTAATCATTTAGATAGCAACTTATCCTATCAAGGTTTTTTATACATGATTACATGCTAGATTAATGCTAGGGAATAACATCATGAGCAAGACATACAAATTGGCAGAATAAGATCTATTCTAAATACAACATGTCAAGCTCAATTTTGAAAGCATTAAACTTTGCCTCATCCAATGGCTTTGTAAAGATGTCAGCAACTTGTTTGTCAGATGGGACAAATTCAAGGCATACATCTTTACATTCTACATGATCATTATATGCTTAGTCCTGCTATGTCACACAGGATTCTTAGCTATAAAGATAGCACTGAATGAGTCACAATACATGGGAGAGTTACTAACCTTGAGGTTATAGTCCTCAAGCTGATGTTGTATCCACAGCAGTTGTGCACAATAGCTCCCTGCAGCTATGTATTCAGATTCAGCAGTGGATATTGCCACACTGGTATGTTTCTTGCTGCTCCATGAGATCAGCCTTCTTCCTAGGAATTGACAAGTTCCACTTATGTTATTCCTATCTTCTTTGCAACCTGCAAAATCTGCATCTGAAAAGCCAATTAGTTCAACATCATTGTTCTTAGGGTACCTAAGGCCAAGATGTTGGCTGCCCTAAAGGTATCTCAAAATCCTCTTTGCAGCTGAGTAGTGAGATTCCTTAGGGCAAGCTTGTTACCTAGAACAAACATATGTAGCATACATAATGTCTGATCTACTAGCAGTTAGATACAACATGGACCCAATTATGCACCTGTACATGGATTCATCAAAGGGCTTACCATTTTCATCCTTGTCCAGGGAAATGTTGGACCCCAAGGGAGTTTTCATGGTGGAAGCTGATTCTATCCCAAACATCTTAATAAGCTCCTTAGTGTGCTTTGTCTGAGAGATGAAAATCCCCTCATCAGACTGCATCACTTGGAGGCCTAAAAGTACTTGAGCTCTTCCATACTGCTCATCTCAAACTCCCCCTGCATAAGGTTGGCAAACCTATTGCAAAGGTTGTCATATGTAGACCAAAGATTATGTCATCAACATAAATTTGGACTAGAAGACATTTGTCATTTGTTTCCTTAAGAAACAATGTTCTATCTATCTTTCCCCTTAAGAACTTGTTCTTGATGAGAAAGCTAGACAAGGTCTCATACCAGGCCCTAGGGGGTTGCTTTAGACCATATAGAGCTTTCCTAAGTAAATAAACATGAGAAGAGAGGGTAGGACGAACAAAACCTGAGGGTTGCTCCACATATACCTCTTCCTTTAGATTGCCATTCAGGAATGCTTATTTGACATCCATCTAGTACACTTTGAACCTCTTGTGGGCAGCATAGGCTAGGAATAGCCTTATTGCTTCTAACCTTGCAACTGGGGCAAAGGTTTGATCAAATTCAATACCTTTTTCTTATATGTACCCTTTGGCCACTAGTCTGGCTTTGTTCTTGATGATGGTGTCATTCTCATCAAGCTTGTTCCTGTAAATCCATTTGGTGCCAATGATATTGTGTCCTTGAGGTTTTGGCACCAATTTCTACACCTTGCACCTCTTGAACTGAAGCAGCTCTTCTTGCATTGCTTGAATCCAGAAGGTGTCTTCATTTGCTTCTTCAAATTTCTTGGGCTCCATTTGTGATAGAAAGCTCAAGAATAGGGCTTCATTGTGAGCCCTGCTTCTGGCAACCACTCCTTGGTTAACATCTCCAATTATTTGGTTTATTGGATGATTCTTAGGTACCTGCTCGCTGCAGGCAAACTTTCAGCTAACTGCAGTTCTTCTTCTTGAGCAGCAGCATCTTTAGCAGCTTGATGATCTTCAACTTCAAGGATTGCTACCTCTGAATTGACCTTGCTTGTGATGGGCATGTCTTGGAGAGGCATATCTTGTACTTGTTGTTCATTACCTATCAAAACAGGAAAGCTGGACCAGCCCTTATAGAGCAGGCTGGTTTCATCAAAGACTATATGCATAGACTCTTCTACAACATGAGTTTTCTTGTTGAATACTCTATAGGCCTTGTTATGTGAGCTATATCCTACAAGAACCCTTGCATCGCATTTTTCAGCAAACTTAGTTAATTGAGATTTTCCATTATTTAAAATGTAGCATTTGCAACCAAAGATTCTAAAGTATGAAATAGTTAGTTGTTTGACTTTCAGAATCTCATAGGGGGTTATTCCTAGGGCCTTATTAATAGATGCTCTATTGAGAACATAACATGCAGAATTGACTGCCTCAGCCCAAAAATATTCTGGGAGTGAGGATTCACTAAGCAGTGTTCTCCCAGCCTCTATTAAGATCCTATTCCTCCTCTTAGACACACCATTTTGTTGTGGAGTCCTTGGGGAGGAGAATTCTTAGGTGATACCAAATTCTTGACAAAACCTTGTCATTGCCCTAGATTGAAATTATGTACCATGGTCAGTTCTTGTCTTGAGCACAGTACATTGGAGTTCATTCTGGATTGCCTTAACATGGTTTATAAAGATATTTAAAGTATTAGATTTCTTCTTAAGGAAGAATGTAAGACCCCTTTTTTTTCAAACATCCGGGTCTTAGGCCCAGAACCGCCGCTTTGTAGTGACACCTTCGCTCGGGAAGGTCGCCACTACAAAACGTCGATCCTGCCGGCCAATTCGATCACGAAGAAGAAGGTATACATGAACAAATAAGAAGCTCAAGTCCACAATCACATGAATTATAACGGTAAATGTCCACAGATAATAACTGAATAAAAAATAACAAAGGTACAATAATAAAGGGCTCGTGCCCTGTACATCATGTCCTCACTACAAGATCACTCATAAGGTAAAACTAAAGCTAAACGCCACCGTCACTGAAATGGAAGCACCCAAACTAGTCTGACACATCCTTGCAGACTCTGTGCTCCACTGGTGCTGCAACACTGAATGCTTCTTCTCCTTTGGCCTGTGGTCGCTGCCTTGCAAACCACGTCTACGTATTCGCCTTCGGCCTCCTGGTCGCTGAGCTGGTGGGGTTCCACTCATCATGGGGCATCTGACCCGAGTATGTCCCGGCTGGTGACAATGGTAGCATGGTCATGGGGCCCACCCTGTCGGATCCTGCTGCATCTGTTTCTCTCCCATTCGGTAGGCCTAAAATATGGTGGTCAAACGACCGTCAGTCAAACTAGAATCAATCAACAATCCTCCACCCCTATACCCGTGGCTCCTAGGCACCGGGAGGAGAGGAGTGAAGAGGAGGACCAAAAGCAGGGTGGAATCAAGCAGGTGACACTATCCTAAGGAATATGATAATAATGTATAACAAGGTTATAATTAAAACTAAGCATAACAAAATGAGTGCATCAAAAGTGAACAGTGAACGGTAGAAGCAAGTATCAGTATGTGAAGTAAGAGAAAAGTAACCATGATTTATAGGGATTCCCTTATAGACCAAGGGGTCGTTTTGCAGGGCCTACCATATAAGAAGTCCCGTAACCGACTTATACGTTAGGGGTAGGTTGAATGCAATGTTTATGCTATGACATGCAAAGTATGTTGTTATGTTATGTTCATACAATGCAACTCACTCACTACGACTCTATGCGCATAGACCTTTAGTTCCCCCTTTTTGGAGCGAGCTAGACTCCCAGGATACTCCCGTAGTGGCAAACGGAAGCGGTGGGTTGGGCCTCGCCCACCTCTAGGTTGGTATTCACACTACCTAACCTAGACCTATCGTACGCCTCTCGCAAAACCCGCGGAGCGTCTGCGTACTCTTGCTGACTGGACCGCCAGACTTTCAAGGCTAAGTGTAAATACCACACTTGCCGAGTCAACATATTGACGTCGGTGTGAACGACCGTCCAATACCGAAGACCCACCACCTTCAATGCACATGCAACATGTTCTACTTCCTATCTCTGAGCCATAAGCTCCCCGGGCTAACCTGCCCGCCATCAATAACCTGCCGAGCCATCGGCTCGCCGAACCAACCCGTCCGTGCCTACAAACACTACTGAGTCACAAGCTCTCCTGACTCAGCAATCCGCACCTTCAACCACCGAGCCTACCGCTCGTAAGACCAAACCAACTAACTTCTCGTAACCACGGGTTGTGGATGAGTGTGTTATTAGTTAATCATATACATCGTCTTACTCTTATAAGTTAGGGTTAGTCTTGGACTTCCCGAGGGTTACCCCGTAAGGGGCTCGCTACGGTACTAGGAACTACGATGGGATGAAACCCCAAGTGATGACGACGTTGTCCCGCTATTTGCTCGTGATGCTCGAGACCGTTCAATTGATGGCAATGCGGTGATGCCTCTTGTTCGTGATGACGTTGCTGATTGTGCTGAAGATTTCCACCACATAGAATTTGAAGACTCTGACGAACGATGCCGCGACAACTTCTGCTCGAGCCCGTTCGCTGCTTCATCCAAGTTAATGAAGATATCCGCCGCTACGACCTCCGCGCACGACCTCGTGCGGCCGTTAGTTTAATTTAATGGTTTACATTAAATTAGTTTAATACTTTTAATTTCAGTTTCAGTTTTCAGTTTAATATTTAGCTTAATGTTTTCATTTGAGTATTAGTTTTGGGGTTTAAATTTAATGCTTTTATTTGTAAAAAAAACATTATTAATAGTTGGAGGGTTAATGAGATGGAGGATCCTGAACAAAAAAAAACCCCGTGTGAAACTTTACTCCCGTTTCCCTGTTAGGGTTCGGCTCCTCTTGGCGTGCCGTGCGACTCTGCCGCCTCCCTCCCGTCCGGCGTGCGACTCGCCTCCCCGTCGTCGGTGTGACTCCGGCGACCTCCCCTTGCGTGCTGTGTGACTCAGCCGCCGTTCCTCCCCGACCTGGTGAGACTCCAGGAACCGCCGCCCATCTGCTCCCATCCCGACCCCAGATCCCGCCGCCCCTTGGTTGTGCCCTGCTGTCCGGCGAGCTTCTCCCTCCTCCGGTGTGACTCCGAGAAGGTGGCTAGCGTCCTCCGTCCGGTGCGACTCCAATGTATCCCGTGGAAGTGTGACTCTTCCACAATTTATCCTTGTGTGTTCCTCACTCAGATTTTGGGTAACCTCTCTCCATTTCTCTTGTGTGCTTCTTCTATTTTATTGTGAGGACTTGGTGGAATATTGGGCTGAATTTTTATCCGGATTGTTGAATCTATTGCGCGTTTTAATTCTGCATTTTGAGCTTTGAATATTCGGGTTTCTTGATAATTCGTGGATTGGGTAGGTCGCTTGAGCCCTTGCGAAATCGGGTTGTTGCCCTTGATTTCTCTTGTGGTTCAAGGGATTTGGTATACCTCGTGTTAACTTAATTTGGGGTTGAATTCGGACTCCTTTGGATTCGTCGTCTTAGTCCGGATTCTCTCTAGTTGGGTTCGTGAATGTCAGTGATTTGTTTTAAGGGGTTAGTTAACTGATCCCGATCGTGTGGGTCCTATTCGCTTGAGCGAACTTTGGCATATAGCCCTTGTTCAATCTCAAAAAGGCTTCGCGATCCTTACCCTGGTGCTGTGGATGAATGTTGTGCAACTAGAATGGATGTGTTAGGTGTGTTAGCATAGATATAAGCGTGAGAGTACAGTTCGCCAGTGTTTGGGCATTCCGGTCGCGTCGAGATTACGTAGGCCTGCATCAATTTGGTATCAGAGCCAGGTTAGGCAAGTTTCTCAACTCGCCGCCGATCTCTTCACTTTGCACCGCCTACGTATGCCCTTTCATTTCAAAATATTTTTTTACAAAAAAAAAAGTTTTCAAAAGACAATTGGTATTTTCAATTTCTGTTATTGCCCTTCCTTTTGCACATTAGGACCGGTCACGCTTACCATACCCCGCCACTCTGAGTATGGCATATGACGTCGATACCTTCCGCCAGGGGATGAGGCATCAATTGGATGACATACGGGATTTGATAGCCCAGATTGGTGGACACCGATCTACACCCCATACACAAATGACTCCTACGCCACCCTACCGACAGTTTAGACGTCACCCCGATCCTGTGGCTGATGTCGTGCCTAGACCTTCTAGGAGCACTATCCCCGTCTACGACGGATTTGGATGTCCCCGGATCTTCCTTCGTTGGGTTGACGATATAGAACATTATTTCGTGCGTGAACGTGTGCAGGACCACTCCAAGGTCCGTATTGCGAGCATGCAATTGTCGGGTCGAGCCCAGAGCTTCTGGCTCAATGAAGAGAGGCGTTCAGGAGGTTATGCCAGTTGGCCTATCATGAAGAGTCTCCTCAACGACCAGTACGCCCCCTGCGTGGTTGTTGGCTGAAGAGGCTTCTCTTCACAGGGACACTAGATCCCCACCTGACCACAGGAGTGACACATTCCCTTCGGTCATATCCGTTCCCCGGGGTGGTAGAGCTACACATAGCACACCTGCACCCGCCTCTGGAGTGGAGCAGCAGTTTAGGTTCCCTGTTCCGAGGTCGTTAGCTGTGATTGATAGGAATGTCATGAGCCCACGTGGTGAGGGTAGCCCTATCAGCTTGGTTAGTCAGACGGTTACGACATGTGAGTCTAGTGTCGTACCTGACCATAGCACTACCGTGTGTCCCCTTCCGACTACGCCCGTAGTTTCTGTAGAGACCCCCCCTGAGCTGCCAAGTCTAGCTGTTGACTCTTCTGATGAGTCAGAGGTCGTGTTTCAGACTGTGCCCGCCACTGAGGGCAATGCTGACCCTACTGACGACATTAGTGATGATTTTGCTGGCGTTGTTAGTGACGATGAGGAGTTTGGGTATCCGAGTGACCTGGATGAGGATTTCTCCTCTGACGTCTCATCCTCTGAGATTATCCCACTCCCCCTCGACTTTATTTCTGATCCTGTTTTAGAACTTTCTGATAATTCGGAGTTAGTGCTTTTGACCGAGCCCACCGCTGAGAGTGATGTCTTTATTGATGACGAGCTTAGCGTCGATGATGAGTTTGACATCCTAGCTGATTTGACTGATGATCTCCCCATTGATGTGCTACCCCATAGGATGACCCTACCTATCCTCGACCATATCCCAGTTCTTTCACCTAAGGTAGTTGAGGAGACGTCCGATGATCATGAGTTGGACGAAGGTCCTAGTGAGGGAGTTATACTTTTGGATGATTCTTTGGATGTAGGCCCGGATGAGATTCCTTTGACGGTGGCTTCGTTGAGTGAAAGCCACGATGATTTTGATTTTTCCCCGGGCTTAATTTCTCCCACTCTCCCTCCGGATCATTTGATTCGACGAGTGGACCCTCGAGGATACGAGTCTGTTACGCTTGAGCTGTGCCGTTTTAGTATGCCTACCTTATTGGCCCCTCCGTGGGATAGGTCTCATCGTACATATTTCAGTGGGCTGCTAGATTTTGTTTTCGGTCTTTTCAACACTCGCTGTAGATCTGACTACGTGCAACCTTTATCTGACCGTCCTCGTGATTGTTCATCTAAGGAGGGGTCGTCGATTGTGACCACATGTGATTCCACAGCGACGGTACCTCTTGTCTTAGTTTTATCGCGACGTACCTACTCATATGGTCTGGTTGCACATGTTTTTCCCCACTTGCTGACGATGTTCACCTGCGCGTATCTATGACGTTAGCTGAACACTTTGAGTTATACCGCACGCATTTTCGTTCACTTCTGAGTGCATCCTACACTATAGTTGGTGATTTGGAGTTGGTCTGGTCAGTCCCCGAGCGGTTGCCTACGGGCTCTGTCAATAAATTAGCACTTAGGGATGCCGACCCATCCATGAATTTGAGGAACGTCGGATTTAATGCTTTTCATCCGGATTTTTACGCTGCATGGGGTGTTTCACCTCTTTTCAATTTTTCGGATTTTTATTTGCATGTCTATGTTCCACCTGAGTGGCGTTCTTTGTCGTTTCTCTCCCACTATATGTTCTCTTGGGTTGGGAAGTAAGAGTTTTTCCGTGTCTATCTTCCACGCGGATTCCTTGGTTCTTGCGCCGGATGGTAAGATTCTAGTTCTTTTTCTTCGGACTGACACCTTTTCGAGTTTCCTCGAAAGCTTTGCTGCTGTTGTTATGCCTGACAGGTTTTCTTTGTTGAGTGATGCCCGCACTACTATCACGTGGATACTCGGGCCAGATTTGTTACATGTTGGTGTTGCCTTCGACTACTTTCCCCTTCCGGGCCACTCATCGGTGATGAGTGATTTTGAGTGGGGGAGGATTGATGGCGACGTTGTCCCGCTATTTGCTCGTGATGCTCGAGACCGTTCGATTGATGGCAATGCGGTCCTGCCTCTTGTTCGTGATGACGTTGCTGATTGTGCTGAAGATTTCCGCCACATAGAATTTGAAGACTCTGACGGACGATGCCGCGACAACTTCTGCTCGAGCCCGTTCGCCGCTTCATCCAAGTTAATGAAGATATCCGTCGCTACGACCTCCGCGCACGACCTCGTGCGGCCGTTAGTTTAATTTAATGGTTTACATTAAATTAGTTTAATAGTTTTAATTTCAGTTTCAGTTTTCAGTTTAATATTTAGCTTAATGTTTTCATTTGAGTATTAGTTTTGGGGTTTTAATTTAATGCTTTTATTTGTAAAAAAACATTATTAATAGTTGGAGGGTTAATGAGATGGAGGATCCTGAACAAAAAAAAACCGTGTGAAACTTTACTCCCGTTTCCCTGTTAGGGTTCGGCTCCTCTTGGCGTGCCGTGCGACTCTACCGCCTCCCTCCCGTCCGGCGTGCGACTCGCCTCCCCGTCGTCGGTGTGACTCCGGCGACCTCCCCTTGCGTGCTGTGTGACTCAGCCGCCGTTCCTCCCCGACCTGGTGAGACTCCAGGAACCGCCGCCCATCTGCTCCCATCCCGACCCCAGATCCCGCCGCCCCTTGGTTGTGCCCTGCTGTCCGGCGAGCTTCTCCCTCCTCCGGTGTGACTCCGAGAAGGTGGCTAGCGTCCTCCGTCCGGTGCGACTCCAACGGATCCCGTGGAAGTGTGACTCTTCTACAATTTATCCTTGTGTGTTCCTCACTCAGATTTTGGGTAACCTCTCTCCATTTCTCTTGTGTGCTTCTTCTATTTTATTGTGAGGACTTGGTGGAATATTGGGCTGAATTTTTATCCGGATTGTTGAATCTATTGCGCGTTTTAATTCTGCATTTTGAGCTTTGAATATTCGGGTTTCTTGATAATTCGTGGATTGGGTAGGTCGCTTGAGCCCTTGCGAAATCGGGTTGTTACCCTTGATTTCTCTTGTGGTTCAAGGGATTTGGTATACCTCGTGTTAACTTAATTTGGGGCTGAATTCGGACTCCTTTGGATTCGCCGTCTTAGTCTGGATTCTCTCTAGTTGGGTTCGTGAATGTCAGTGATTTGTTTTAAGGGGTTAGTTAACTGATCCGGATCGTGTGGGTCCTATTCGCTTGAGCGAACTTTGGCCTATAGCCCTTGTTCAATCTCAAAAAGGCTTCGCGATCCTTACCCTGGTGCTGTGGATGAATGTTGTGCAACTAGAATGGATGTGTTAGGTGTGTTAACATAGATATAAGCGTGAGAGTACAGTTCGCCAGTGTTTGGGCATTCCGGTCGCGTCGAGATTACGTAGGCCTGCATCACCAAGGTTCCCTTTCTCAAGACACTTAGGCTTTGTTTGGCGCAGCGATTTAGGAGTGGGGGACCGCTAATTTTGAAAAATCCCCGCCAAACAACATTTTTCAGTTGCAATGGTGGCATAAGCCACCGCTAAAAATAGCGGTGGCCCGCTATTTCCGAGTCGCGGAATTTTTCCGCGACTCGGAAATAGCAGCAGCGCTGCAGCCTTTTGGCTGCAGCGCTGCTGTCCTTTTTTTTATTTAAAAAATAGTTTTTATAATATATATTATATTACTTTTATAATATATTATAGTTATATAATAGTTAGTTAATATATATTAGTTTATTATATTACGTTATAATATATTATGTTTTTAATATATTACGTTAATATATTACGTTTTTAATATTATGTTTTTAATATATTACGTTAATATATTACGTTTTTATTATATACACTGCACGTTTTTAATATATTACGTTAATATATTACGTTATATATAATTATATTAACGTTATAACTATTCAAAAGATGGAGACAAATGATCGTATGTCCTTTCCATATCATTGAATATATTAACGTTATATTCTGCAAACGCTGTTCTTCCACCACTGCAAATGTTGTTCTTCCAAACAGTTTAACAGATTCTGCCATCACTCTGCAAAACAGCTGATTATTCCCCCACTGCTTCTCACCACTGCTTCTCCAATCGCCCCCACTGCGCCAAACAGAGCCTTAGTGTTGTTGATATCTACCCATAAGAACCCCCTCCTTGTTATTACAATTGAATTAACCCCAGGTGGCTTACGACTTTCCAAGACGATCCTTCGTCAATCCCGAGCACCACTTTACCCTCAACTCACCAAGCACACTTTACCATCTATAATCTTCCTTGTTGACCATCATACCTTCTCAACTAAATTAGGTAAACCACATACCTCCCATCCCTCCTAAGGATCCACTTGATTCTCAAATTTCACGATTTTACTATACGCAGACCAAACTAATTATACGAAGCTCATAACTATAGGTGCTCCAAATATTCATCCAACTGACCCAAGCTATTTACTGGAGGTCTATCATGATGTTATAAGATTAATTCCAGAGAATCATATTTTTCCCAACATTATTAATATTTAAAGCAATTTTCCAAAAATACAACCTTCTAAGGTTTGAACTACAAGTGCACTTTTCTGACTTCCATTGCCTACCAAACTTTTTACATAAATCAAGGGTACCTAATAATCGGTACATATGAATTTGTAGGAAATCCAGCAAGGTTTACTATTATTAAAAATTCCAAAACCCATTAATTTTTAATTATGTCCAAAGGAGGTACCCTCATATGAACTTCAAACTTTATGCAAATTTATACAGAGATGTTTCATACTAAAATATTCAGACCTACAAAATTTGACCATATTCCATAGAGGTTACATTTGTAATTTCCACCAAGGACATACTTGCAATTAATTCCAAATTGAACTAAGAGTACCAAAAATATCAATCCAAAAATTATGAGAAAATTACTGTGGGTTCATAATGGTATGAAATGACATCCAGCAAAGTTTCATGAAATTACAGAAAACTATCACCCTACAATTAATCATCCCAATAATTGCCAACAATATGACTAATTACAATTTGAACCTCCAAAAGTCTTCCAATGGTTCTAATAGAATCTCCAGGGATTAATAACATCAAAACTAAGTTGGTGACAGAAGATGGTTAATCACTAAGTATTATTTCTTCCTAAATCCCAAAAACCTAAATGTTTACAAATCTACCCAAGGATTTATTACCTAGGGTTGGCAACTCCAAATCCCACCAATTTCTCATAGGAGGGCTCTCTGGTCACTCAGACCATCTCCCCAAAATTCTAGGCCAAACCATAAAGGTTTGATCCCTCTTCCTTCATTGACCTCTAAATGCACCCCTTAGGGTTTAGCCTAGGGTTTGGGTCCATACTTCCCCAAATCCACCCAAACTTCTTGTGAGGGTGTTTAAACACTCATAGAACTCAGAGGAGTCCATTACACACCTCTCCAAGGACAAACCCTCCTATGTCCTTAACCCCAATTTCCACTCCATAGGGATCAACCCTATGGCCTTGGGCAAATCAACTCCAAAGCTCACCATCTTCCTCATGGGGTCTCAAATTGATCCCACTGACCTTCCCAAGAAGACTCAAGTCTCTAAGGGCCCACTTGGCCAATGGATCTCTACTTGGCTAAATGCACCCCAAGGGGCTCCAACTCCATGTCCTAGGGAAATCCAATTCCCCATGACCCCAAAACTCACCTGGAGGTGATTTGGGTGATGCTAGGGCAGTGGCCAAAACTCCACTCCAATTGGAGGTGGTTTGACCATGAAAAACCCCAAATAACTCCTAATCACAATTTTCCCCTTATTGGGCAAATTTTTGGCCCAATGACTACCTAATCAAATGAACCCCAAATGAGTTGAAATTTTAACCAGGGGCTTATCATGACCCTAATAACACTCCACCAAAATTTGGTGGAGATTGGAGGTCATTTGACCCCCAAATAATTTATGCAAAGATTATTAAATTTTTACAAAAACTTTAGGAAAATGTTCTCCAAAAATTCCCATTTTTGGATATGTCCTATATATATAAGGATAGCCTACACCCCAAATCTCAAGTCATTTGGAGTTCTGGATTGATGTGGGCATCCAAATCAATCTCTGGTCAGCCTTATGGACAGTCCCCACCAAAATGAGTGTTGTGACCTAACCAGGGCTCCAAACCGAGTGATCTCAATTTTGTAATAAACTAGACATCAAGGGCTACAACATTGGTGTTGAACACTTTTTCAGTTGGGGACACTATATATTTTTAAAATTTAAAACCATTCACTACATAATAATAAGAGTAAAACAATTAAATAAAACATTAATATAAATTAGAGTACTGTTCATCTTCTCCAAATGCCCGAAATTAGTCAAAAAACAGCCATTTTCCTATAGCTTTCCAGGGCCATTTCCCGGCCACCCGGCCACCTCCCTGGCCGGCCACCACCGCCACCACCTCCGTTGAGGTGGGGCTATCGCCGGGCGGCGGCACGGCCGCCGGTGGGGCGGTTTCCGGCGAACTCAAGAGGGCGATTTTCCATGGAAAATCTAAAGTTTTAACTCTCCGATCGGGCTCTTTTGAGCCCGATTTCTCACCTAATTCGATCTAAGATGCTAGCACAAGTAAGGAGGAGGAGGATCGGACCATGTTTGGGGGTTTTGGTGGCTCCAATCGTCGGCCACCATTTTTTCTTCTCCAAGCTTTGGGTGCCATGGCTTCTTGTGCATAGGGGGCTCTAAACTTTCGGGAAAATGAGGGGTTTCACTCCTCTGATAGTTGTGAAGATGAAGGGAGGTTCAATTGAGGGGGAGGGAGGCTTTAACTAAGAGAGCCATTAATGGCCTCTTGGTCTCCCTCCCTTGGCCGACCCTATTCACTCTCCCACCCCCCAATAACTCATGGAAACTGCTGGAAACTCCTCAAATTCATCAGAGAAGATGAATGGAAGAGTAAAGGAGGGATACCAAGGGGTGTATCACCTTAATGGCCATGAATGGCCTCTTTCTCTCTCCTTAAAATTGGGGAAAACCCCCCATTTTCTCTCTCCTAATCACCATGACCGATTTTTCTCTCTCTCTCTTATGTTAATTATCAGCCTACTAGGCTGGTTGACCACCCACATGAGCTAGCCCAAAGGGATTGGGCTAGGTTTAAGAGATTTGACCTAATTTGGGCAAGTTTGACTTTTGGTCAAATTGGCCAATTGGGTGACCCTAGGATGGGGATTTTGGGTCCATTGGATTCCAAATTAGGTTTAGAAACTACTGGTGGGGTCAATTTGGTCACATGAGCCTTAGTTGACCCATTATAAGTTGATTTGACCAAAACGGGCTAAGTTGACTTTGGTCAAATTGAGCCCTAGGGTTGACCCAGTCATGGGGATTTTTGTTCCACTGGGTTCCCTATGATATGGTAACACTATGGGTAGGGTGAATTTAATATGGTGGTGGTCTATTAGGGCACTTAGTGAAGAATTTCCATTTTGACCTCAAAAGGGCATTTTGGTCAATTTGCACCACTGGTGGTCCCATGATGGGGCTTTTAGGTCTACTAGGTCTCTTATGGTATCTTAGACCTAGATGAGTGGTCAATTTGGCATGGTGAAGGTCAATTGACTCTAATTAGGCTACTTTGACCAATTTGGGGTTTTGGTTGACTTTGGTCAATTTGGCCTCTTTGGTTGACCCCAATGGGCCCTTGGTGCCCTAAGGGGACCCCTAAAGGGTTAGGGATACTATGGTGGGGTCAAATGGTCAAGTTGAGGCCCTAAAGTCTAACCCTAAGCTTGGTCACTGGAAATTGCTATTTGCAGTCCAAGGCACTTTCAACCCTAATCTTGCCTAAGTTAAAGGGATTTCTACACTACCAAGGCCTTGTCATGACCTTGTCAAGACAGATTCACCTGGGGGGTCTAGCTGTCTGGGGGATGTTACAAATCCCAATAAACAAAAAAAAAATCGTCCTCGAAATTCAGGTTAGGCTTGCGGGGCTTCTACCGCAAGTGCTTGAACATAACATCCCCCTAAGGATTGAAGTTATTCCCGGCTCGGGGAGCACTGACTATCTCTGCCACACCAGCTCTAGTGGCTCCAAGTTGTGCTCCTCCTGACCCTAATTTTACCATATGTCTTAACCTTTGGAATCTTCTTGCGCCGCAAGACTCGCACCATCGAATCATCTATCCTGACCGGGGTGACCTAGCTACCTTGGTCAATCTATCCTCGAACTTCCACTCTAACCTGGGTAGACTCTTATGCCTCCTAAAGTTTTCTTCTCACATTCAAACTCTTACTCTTTCAGGTACGTCCGAATAATCAATCATCTCTACTCTACAACTTTTTCAATTCTTACTATTGATGGAACTAATCAGATCGCCAGACATCTTAATTACCCTTAAATTTTAATAGGGGTGCATTTGTGAACCTTTATGAGTATATGCTAACCAATCATAATGATAAGATGACTCCCGATCATTTTCCACGTGGAGTTTGATTCATAATAAGCAAAATTTTGATACCCTAGAGTTTTTCACAAGTCAATTTTATCAAGGAAGAATCATCATGTTTATTTCTCCAAAATCCTGTCACTTCCACTTATGCTAGTCTTGATCACTCCCAAATCGTCTTAAGCAAGACAAACTTGGATCGTTCTTATCATAGTAACTCAAACACTAGATTGTAAATCCAATAAGTCATAGTCTTAGATCTCTGGTTATTTATCATCAAAGCTCCCAAGGTATAAAGCTATTATTGTAGATAAAATCTTCTACCATGATAGGGCGTGATTTATAACGATTCATGAGTTAATCACTTCTGAATGCCCCAAACTACCAGAACTTTCAAATATAACTACAACTTGTACAACCTAGTTTCTGTCCATAACTTCTATACTAGGACATTGACATGCCTAAGTGATTAATCCTAGCGAGTTTACATTTCCAATGATTCAACTAAGGTCAAGTTGTTGTTCGATCAATGATGTCTATCCATTGTCCCGGTACTTCTGCCGGTCATCATTCCAAACATACTGTTACACCGTCTCATCTTCTTTCAAGTAACATTGAGTAAGATCGACTTAAAAATCATTATGCTCACGACATAAAATTTTCTAACTTAGGTCTAAGGGAAATCTAAGTCCGGCGTTAATTTGCCCAATAAACAAAAGGTACGCCCCAATAAACAAAAGACAAGCCCCCAATAAACAAAAGATAAGCCACTATCTATTTTGGGCTGAGTGTCTTCAATATCACCAAGTTATATTCGTCCCAAGTATGCAAGCAATTCTTAGGGCATACAACCCTAGACTTGGGGTTCTATCTTGGGGCTCATTGGTATGCTCCACACCTTAGACTCTTCTAGGTACCTTCTATGACAACCTTATCAGGGTCAACATATCACCCAATCCCAAACGGGTCTCTTTTGAACTTCAATTCTTATCCGACCCTTGGTGTTTGTCGTGGTGGTTGTCTTAATGTAATCACGTCACGGATACGAGGATTGAGTCTATCTCATACCATTCTACTTATGTGTCAATCTCTCTTTCTCTAGCCTCTTTGGGGTATCCTCGTACCTTCACCAAAATCTATACCTACGATCTATTCTATTTCAGATTAGGTCATGGTATAAATTGTCCTAGTAAGTCACGTGTCCTAGTGGGGTTGAGTCTAACTCATTGACTAAAGTACTTTCTAAAGAGTTCTTTGCAGCCGGAGGTATTCCCTGCTGGGGGCAGGGTTCGCCGCAGGCTACAATAGAAAACTTGACACTCGTAAGGGAAGCTAACTAAGAAGATTCAGCTAAAAGTGGACTTTTTTCAATGTGATTCCCATATGGGCACACCACTGCTTCCGCTGCTAGTTTGTCCTCAAACTAAGCTCGCGCGGGGTGGCCCAGGGTTTGTGGACTTCTTTTCTTCGGATCGAGGTTCGCTTTGATACCACTTGTAAGACCCCATTTTTTTTTCTTTTCAAACATCCGGGTCTTAGGCCCAGAACCGCCGCTTTGCAGTGACACCTTCGCTCGGGAAGGTCGCCACTACAAAACGCCGATCCTGCCGGCCAATTCGATCACGAAGAAGAAGGTATTCAAGAACAAATAAGAAGCTCAAGTCCACAATCACATGAATTATAACGGTCCACATGATATAACTGAATAAAAGATAACAAAGGTTACAATAATAAAGGGCTCATGCCCTGTACATCATGTCCTCACTACAAGATCACTCATAAGGTAAAACTAAAGCTAAACGCCACCGTCACTGAAACGGAAGCACCCAAACTAGTCTGACCCGTCCCTGCAGACTCTGTGCTCCACTGGTGCTGCAACACTGAATGCTTCTTCTCCTTTGGCCTGCGGTCGCTGCCTTGCAAACCACGTCTACGTATTTGCCTTCGGCCTCCTGGTCGCTGAGCTGGTGGGGTTCCACTCATCAAGGGGCATCTGACCCGAGTATGTCCCGGCTGGTGACAATGGTAGCATGGCCATGGGGCCCACCCTGTCGGATCCTGCTGCACCTGTTTCTCTCCCATTCGGTATGCCTAAAATATGGTGGTCAAACGACCGTCAATCAAACTAGACTCAGTCAACAATCCTCCACCCCTATACCCGTGGCTCCTAGGCACCGGGCGGAGAGGAGTGAAGAGGAGGACCAAAAGCAGGGTGGAATCAAGCAGGTGACACTATCCTAAGGAATACGATAATAATGTATAACAAGGTTATAATTAAACTAAGCATAACAAAATGAGTGCATCAAAAGTGAACAGTAAACGGTAGAAGCAAGTATCAGTAAGTGAAGTAAGAGAAAAGTAACCATGATTTATAGGGATTACCCCTATAGACCAAGGGGTCATTTTGCAGTGTCTACCGTATAAGAAGTCCCATAACCGACTTATACGTTAGGGGTAGGTTGAATGCAATGTTTATGCTATGACATGCAAAGTATGCTGTTATGCTATGTTCATACATTGCAACTCACTCAGTACGACTTTATGCGCATAGACCTTTAGTTCCCCCTTTTTGGAGCGAGCTAGACTCCCAGGATACTCCCGTAGTGGCAAACGGAAGCGGTGGGTTGGGCCTCGCCCACCTCAAGGTTGGTATTCACACTACCTAACCTAGACCTATCGTACGCCTCTCGCAAAACCCGCGGAGCGTCTGCGTACTCTTGCTGACTGGACCGCCAAACTTTCAAGGCTAAGTGTAAATACCACACTTGCCGAGTCAACGTATTGACGTCGGTGTGAACGACCGTCCAATACCGAAGACCCACCACCTTCAATGCACATGCAACATGTTCTACTTCCTATCTCTGAGCCATAAGCTCCCCAGGCTAACCTGCCCGCCATCAATAACCTGCCGAGCCATCGGCTCGCCGAACCAACCCGTCCGTGCCTACAAACACTACTGAGTCACAAGCTCTCCTGACTCAGCAATCCGCACCTACAACCACCGAGCCTACCACTCGTAAGACCAAACCAACTAACTTCTCGTAACCACGGGTTGTGGATGAGTGTGTTATTAGTTAATCTTATACATCGTCTTACTCCTATAAGTTAGGGTTAGTCTTGGACTTCCTGAGGGTTACCCCGTAAGGGGCTCGCTATGGTACTAGGAACTACGATGGGATGACACCCCAAGGTTCCCTTTCTCAAGACACTTAGTGTTGTTGATATCTACCCATAAGAACCCCCTCCTTGTTATTACAATTGAATTAACCCTAGGTGGCTTACGACTTTCCAAGACGATCCTTCGTCAATCCCGAACACCACTTTACCCTCAACTCACCAAGCACACTTTACCATCTATTATCCTCCTTGTTGACCATCATACCTTCTCAACTAAATTAGGTAAACCACATACCTCCCATCCCTCCTAAGGATCCACTTGATTCTCAAATTTCACGATTTTACTATACGCAGACCAAACTAATTATACGAAGCTCACAACTATAGGTGCTCCAAATATTCATCCAACTGACCCAAGCTATTTACTGGAGGTCTATCATGATGTTATAAGATTAATTCCAGAAAATCGTATTTTTTCCAACATTATTAATATTTAAAGCAATTTTCCAAAATTACAACCTTCTAAGGTTTGAACTACAAGTGCACTTTTCTGACTTCCATTGCCTACCAAACTTTTTACATATATCAAGGGTACCAAATAATCAGTACATATGAATTTGTAGGAAATTCCAGCAAGGCTTACTATTATTAAAAATTCCAAAACCCATTAATTTTCAATTATTTCCAAAGGAGGTACCCTCATATGAACTCCAAACTTTATGCAAATTTACACAGAGGTGTTGCATACTAAACTATTCAGCCCTACAAAATTTGACCATATTCCATAGAGGTTACATTTGTAATTTCCACCAAGGACATATTTGCAATTAATTCCAAATTGAACTAAGAGTACCAAAAATATCAATCCAAAAATTATGCGAAAATTACTGTGGTTTTAAAATGGTATGAAATGACATCCAGCAAAGTTTCATGAAATTACAAAAAACTATCACCCTACAATTAATCATCCCAATAATTACCAACAATATGACTAATTACAATTTGGACCTCCAAAAGTCTTCCAATGGTTCTAATAGAATATCCAGGGATTAATAACATCAAAAGTAAGTTGGTGACAGAAGATGGTTAATCACTAAGTATTATTTTTTCATAAATCTCAAAAACCTTAATGTTTACAAATCTACCCAAGGATTTATTACCTAGGGTTGGCAACTCCAAATCCCACCAATTTCTCATAGGAGGGCTCTCTGGTCACGAAGACCATCTCCCCAAAATTCTAGGCCAAACCATAAAGGTTTGATCCATCTTCCTTCATTGACCTCTAAATGCACCCCTTAGGGTTTAGCCTAGGGTTTGGGTCCATACTTCCCCAAATCCACCCAAACTTCTTGTGAGGGTGTTTAAACACTCATAGAACTCAGAGGAGTCCATTACACACCTCTCCAAGGACAAACCCTCCTATGTCCTTCTTAACCCCAATTTCCACTCCATAGGGATCAACCCTATGGCCTTGGGCAAATCAACTCCAAAGCTCACAATCTTCCTCATGGGGTCTCAAATTGATCCCACTGACCTTCCCAAGAAGACTCAAGTCTCTAAGGGCCCACTTGGCCAATGGATCTCTACTTGGCTAAATGCACCCGAAGGGGCTCCAACTCCATGTCCTAGGGCAATCCAATTCCCCATGACCCCAAAACTCACCTGGAGGTGATTTGGGTGATGCTAGGGCAGTGGCCAAAACTCCACTCCAATTGAAGGTGGTTTGACCATGAAAAACCCCAAATAACTCCTAATCACAATTTTTCCCTTATTGGGCAAATTTTTGGCACAATGACTACCTAATCAAATGAACCCCAAATGAGTTGAAATTTTAACCAGGGGCTTATCATGACCCTAATAACACCCGACCAAAATTTGGTGGAGATTAGAGGTCATTTGACCCTCCAAATAATTTATGCAAAGATTATTAAATGTTTACAAAAACTTTAGGAAAAAGTTCTCCAAAAATTCCCATTTTTGGATATGTCATATATATATATATAAGGATAGCCTACACCCCAAATCTCAAGTCATTTGGAGTTCTAGATTGATGTGGGCATCCAAATCAATCTCTGGTCAGCCCTATGGATAGTCCCCACCAAAATGAGTGTTGTAACCTAACCAGGGCTCCAAAGCGAGTGATCTTAATTTTGTAATAAACTAGACATCAAGGGCTACAACATTGGTGTTGAACACGTTTTCAGTTGGGGACACTATATATTTTTAAAATTTAAAACCATTCACTACATAATAATAAGAGTAAAACAATTAAATAAAACATTAATATAAATTAGAGTACTGTTCATCTTCTCCAAATGCCCGAAATTAGTCAAAAAACAGCCATTTTTCTGTAGCTTTCCAGGGCCATTTCCCGGCCACCCGACCACCTCCCTGGCCGGCCACCACCGCCACCACCTCCGTTGAGGTGGAGGCTATCGCCGGGCGGCGGCACGGCCGTCGGTGGGGCGGTTTCCGGCGAACTCAAGAGGGCGATTTTCCATGGAAAATCTGAAGTTTTAACTCTCCGATTGGGCTCTTTTAAGCCCGATTTCTCACCTAATTCGATCTAAGATGCTAGCACAAGTAAGGAGGAGGAGGATCGGACCTTGTTTGGGGGTTTTGGTGGCTCCAATCGTCGGCCACCATTTTTCCTTCTCCAAGCTTTGGGTGCCATGGCTTCTTGTGCATAGGGGGCTCTAAACTTTCGGGAAAATGAGGGGTTTCACTCCTCTGATGGTTGTGAAGATGAAGGGAGATTCAATTGAGGGGGAGGGAGGCTTTTGTTGGAGTTACCATTGTGATCTAGAAGTGGTCAAACATGTAATCTCACTGCCAACGCGATATGAGCCTGCAGGGTCGCACATAAGAGCATGTGGAGAAGTTGGAAGATTGACTGTGTTGGTAAAGGTTACTTATCACCATATATAGAATGGGGGAAGTCCAGCAAATGTTGCTGTCTGAATTCGTCGGGTTTACACGGATAGAATTCGTCGGAATTCGTCGGATTGTCCCGTGTAATCTCGACGAATTGTCACAGAGACCCTTCACTCGGCAATTGTTGCCGTCTGATTGGATTCGTCAGAATTCGTCGGATTGTCCCGTGTAATCTCGACGAATTGTCACAGAGACCCTTCACTCGGCAAAATGTTGTCGTCTGATTGGATTCGTCGGAATTCGTTGGATTGTCCCGTGTAATCTCGACGAATGCTGTTCCGTGGAATCCCGACGAATTGTAACAGAAGCCCCTATTATGATGTGTGGTCTGCAGATAGCGATTCCTCTAGAAGCTGTTTATCCTTTGGGTATAAATAGAACTTCTTTTAGGGTTCTCGTGACTTACGAAAGGTTTAGCCGACGGAAGTGTTCCGCTCTCGCCCGAACCCTAGACGGAAGGAGTTCCGTCGCTCGTTCGCCTCCGCCGACCACCTCTCCGTCGATTGTCGCCGGCATTGTTCTTCCTGAAGCGGATCTAGCAATCCGTGGAAGTGCAAGGTGCAGCTGTTCTTCCTTCCGAGTTGCGTGCGACGTGACTTGGTGTTTTCCTGGCTCGTGTGGATCACTGTAGAGACGTAGACATTATTCTACGTGAGGACTCGCATAGCCGACGACAGGAATCAACTCGTGGAGCATCTAGGTTGGATTTGATCCAATCCCGCCAAGGTAATTTCATACCTAGTTTTCATTAACTTCTTGATTCAATATTCATGGCCGATCCAAGTCTTTTTGGGTTGTTTCTGTTCATTTCCGCTGCGCCTACATACGATGTATGGCTCTAGAAAAACCCAACAGCTTTAACCAAGAGAGCCATTAATGGCCTCTTGGTCTCCCTCCCTGGGCCGACCCTATTCACTCTCCCACCCCCCAATAACTCATGGAAACTGCTGGAAACTCCTCAAATTCATCAGAGAAGATGAATGGAAGAGTAAAGGAGGGATACCAAGGGGTGTATCACCTTAATGGCCATGAATGGCCTCTTTCTCTCTCCTTAAAATTGGGGAAAACCCTCATTTTCTCTCTCCTAATCACTATGGCCTATTTTTCTCTCTCTCTCTCTCTTATGTTAATTATCAGCCTACTAGGCTGGTTGACCACCCACATGAGCTAGCCCAAAGGGATTGGGCTAGGTTTAAGAGATTTGACCTAATTTGGGCAAGTTTGACTTTTGGTCAAATTGGCCAATTGGGTGACCCTAGGATGGGGCTTTTGGGTCCATTGGATTCCAAATTAGGTTTAGAAACTACTGGTGGGGTCAATTTGGTCACATGAGCCTTAGTTGACCCATTATAAGTTGATTTGACCAAAACAGGCTAAGTTGACTTTGGTCAAATTGAGCCCTAGGGTTAACCCAGTCATGGGGTTTTTTGTTCCACTGGGTTCCCTATGATATGGTAACACTATGGGTAGGGTCAATTTAATATGGTGGTGGTCTATTAGGGCACTTAGTGAAGAATTGCCATTTTGACCTCAAAAGGGCATTTTGGTCAATTTGCACCCCTGGTGGTCCCATGATGGGGCTTTTAGGTCTACTAGGTCTCTTATGGTATCTTAGACCTAGATGAGTGGTCAATTTGGCATGGTGAAGGTTAATTGACTCTAATTAGGCTACTTTGACCAATTTGGGGTTTTGGTTGACTTTGGTCAATTTGGCCTCTTTGGTTGACCCCAATGGGCCCTTGGTGCCCTAAGGGGACCCCTAAAGGGTTAGGGATACTATGGTGGGGTCAAATGGTCAAGTTGAGGCCCAAAAGTCCAACCCTAAGCTTGGTCACTAGAAATTGTTATTTGCAGTCCAAGGCACTTTCAACCCTAATCTTGCCTAAGTTAAAGGGATTTCTACACTACCAAGGCCTTGTCATGACCTTGTCAAGACAGATTCCCTTGGGGGGTCTAGCTGTCTGGGGGATGTTACAAAGAATACCCATGTATACTTTGAATGATCATCAACAATCACCAAAGTATACAGTTTCCCACCTAGGCTTTGTATTGGCAAAGGACCAAACAAGTCCATGTGCAATAGATAAAGACATCTTTCAGTGTCTTTGGAGTCAATGCTTTTAAAGGAGGCCCTTGTTTGCTTGCCCATATGCATGCATGACATGGACCACTTTTAACACATTTCAAATTTGGATTATTTCTAACTAGGTTTTTAGAAAACAGCCAATACATTGTCTTGTAGTTAATATGAGTAAGTCTCTTGTGTCATTGAACACAAAGAGACTCACTTTCATTAGTCACAAGACACACTGGAGATAAAGAAGAATTGCAAATAAAATCTAAGCAATAAACATTCCCACTCCTAGTGCCTGAGAGAATGATCTCTAAGTCATGTGACTTTTTGATAAAGAACTTATCATTGTGGAATTCAATGACATAGCCTAAGTTACATAGTTGACTTATGTTTACAAGGTTGTGTTGCAACTCATCAACATAAGCCATCTTTGTGATGGAGACTATGCCATTTGAAATCATACCATATCCTCTGGTGATGCCTTTTTCTGATCCACCAAAGATGACCTTGGGTCCATTCTTCACAACTTTGTATTCCTATAGAAGACTTTTGGTACCTGTCATATGCCTTGAGTGTGAAATTTTTCGAATCTTTATGAAGTGAAGCAGGAGCTAGTCAACTTAGAGTTAAAAACCAAACAACCAGAAGCAAGTGGAGGCAAACAACAGAACTTTATTGATAGCAATCTCAAAACTACAAGGCAAGGCATGCTTGGCGAGACATGATTTCGCCAGCACAAACACCAAAGAGAAAATTACAAAGTTGAAGATAACTTGAGACCGCTCAGACCGTGCGATCTCCCTGCGATCTCACTAGCTGCCAGACCGCAGCGACTTGACGATCACAGAACACCACCAGCTCGCTGATCAAGCCGCCACTTCTTCAGACCTCCTGATTCTCCCGAACTCCAGCACCACAACTCCAAGCCTCAGACCGCCCGAACACTTTCGGAGGAAGAGGTGATCGCTGCTGCCCGCACTATCCGCAGAAGCTGCACAAGAGAAGTTCAATCAGCAGACCGCCCGGTCACATAAACTCAGACCGCAGGAAAGAAGAAAGTTTAGCTTACGCTTGGTGTGTCTATTTGCTGCAACAGTGGCCTCCTATTTATAGGCGCGGGATCTGATCCAGTCACCACCCTATGAGATAGGATCACCACCCCCCAGACCGCGCGACCTGATCGGTCACACCGCGCGATCAGCAACATTACTTCTGCTTCATTTTGGTGAACCCGCCAGCTTCAATGTCGCCATGAGATACCGCCACTCTCACAGCAGACTGCGACTCCACAAGGAGCTCGCCAGACCGCCCGAAGCTATTCACCACCTGTGTTCGCTAGAGACCGCAAACACAGTACGTCCGCCATCAGACCGCGAACTCCTGTCCGCATGCCGATCTCCTCCTGAGACCGCGGACAGCAACCAACTCGCATACCAGTCTCCTCCTGAGACCGCGAACTGAGACCGCGCGACTAAAGTCCTTAGTCCGCGAGTACCACTAGAAAGCCCGGTCGGCCACCAGACCGCATTCTGGATAGAACCTTGATCAAGTTGTGCGGTCACACCAGACCGCCACAGCCTTGAAGAGGACAGCATGCCACGCGGTTACGCACAGACCGCGCATACCTGAAGACGAACAGCCCACCACGCTATCAGAGACAGACCGTGCGGCCTTCACCTCCAGCCGCCTTGAACCCAAACCAGCGATCATGCCGGGAGACCGCAGCTAGGCTTAGACCCGCCAGACTGCAGATGCAGACCGCCAGGCCGTGCGGTCACGCCAGACCGCCCGACCTCCTCCCTGACCGCCCAGGTCCAAAAGCCCTCCAAACTTCCACTTCAACAATTTCAACACTCCCCCTTGAAGTGGGAAGTTGAAACTAGCCCCAGTAGGCTCCTTAGCCGTGTGAACGACCCCTTTGCCAGCGCCTTTGTGAAGATGTCTGTGACATTGTCCGCACTCCGCACATGACCGACTGAAAGAGACCCCTCCAGCACCTTCTCCCGTATGAAGTGGTGCTCGATCTCGATATGCTTGGTCCTTGCGTGACAAACTGGATTGGTAACCTGTTTGAGAGCACTCTCGTTGTCACCGCGTAGCAGAGTCGGCTCCTGAACCTCCTTGTGGACGTCTCCCACCAACCTCCTAAGCCAGATGGCTTCCTGAGCTGCCAAGGCCGAAGCCTTGTATTCCGCTTCCGTGGTGGAGACTGACACGGAATCCTGCTTCTTGCTGCACCATGATATAGTTGTAGGGCCTGCCATGAAGACGAATCCAGACGTCGACTTCCGATCATCCGAATCTCCCCCGTAGTCAGCATCCATGTACCCGTGCACTTCGAAATCCGCATCCCTCCTGTATAGGAGACCCATGTCCGAGGTCGCCTTGACATACTTCAAAATGTTCTTGGCCGCTAGCAGATGAGGTACCCGTGGCTCCGCCATATATCGAATCACTCTGCCAACTGCATATGCAATATTTGGCCTCGTGATCGTCAGATAGATCAAGCTCCCAACCAGAGCTCGGAACACCAACGGATCTTGCATAATCCTCAACTCATCCTTCCGAAGCTTCATAGCCTTCTCCAGAGGTGTGTAAGTGCACTTCCCTTCCTTCATGCCGAATCGCTCCACGATCCGCTTCGCATATCCGGCCTGGGTCACCAGCACTCCACCTTCCTTCCTCTGCACCTCGAGTCCAAGGAAATGGTGAAGCTCACCTGAGTCCTTCATCTCGAACCTGATAGACAGCTCGGCCCGAAGCTATGCTACTTCCTACTTCGAGTTCCCCGTCACGATCATATCGTCGACGTATAACAGCACGATGACCTGAAGCTCCCCGCTCTTCTTGACGAACAAGCTTGAGTCTGAGTATGAAGCATCAAATCCGCAGAATAGGAGATATTCTGCAATCTTCCCGTACCACGCCCTCGGCGCTTGCTTCAACCCATACAGGGCCTTCTTCAGCTTGCAGACATGCTCCGGAAAATCTTCAGACACAAAGCCTGGTGGCTGGACCATGAAGATGTCCTTGTCAATCTCGCCGTACAAGAAAGCGTTCTTGACGTCGAGCTGCCAAATCTCCCATCCACTGAATGCCGCCAAGGCAATGATAAACCGAACTGAAGTCATTTTTGCCACCGGACTGAACGTCTCCTCGTAGTCTTCACCGTACTGCTGCGAGAACCCCCGAGCCACAAGGCGAGCCTTGTACCGCTCGATGCTGCCGTCAGCTTTTTTTCTTGAGCTTGTAGACCCACTTGCATGTCACAAGAGTGGTGCCCTCAGGCTTGGGCACAAGAGACCAGGTCTCATTCTTTTTGAGAGCTGCCATCTCTTCTTGCATAACAATGTCCCACTCCTTCACGCCTCTGGCCTTTTCAAAGCTCGACGGCTCCCTCTCATCCAAGGGACCAGCGAAGAAACATGAGACGAAGCTCACTGCGTTTCCTCCTGTATAGCGATCAGGGGCGACGATCGCTCGCTTCGACCTCCTCAGCTCCTTCCCCTGAACCGCATTATCTCCAGCTGCTTCTTCCCTAGCTCCCCTTCCAGACGTGCTAGGAGCATCGCTCCCCCTGCTTCCTGAACCAGAAGCCCCCGTCTCAGAACTAGAAGGAGATGGGCCACCTGGTGACACAGGTAGCTCCACCTGAAGATCCTCTACAGCTTTCTCTGGCACTTCCAACCTGCTCTCTGATAGCTCCACATCAGAAGACCCCTTGTAAGATGTCACCTCATCAAACACGACATCGCGAGATACCACAAACCTCCATGTCTCCGGGTCCATGCACTTCCATCCTTTCTTCCGCTCATCGTATCCCACGAAGACTAGCTTCCTTGCTTTCGCATCTAGCTTCGTTCGAAGAGCATCTGGAACATGCACGTAGCAAGTGGAACCAAACACCCTAAGGTGTGCCACGCTTGGCTTCTCCTTGAACATCATCTCATGTGGAGTCAACATGTTGATGGGACTCAGAGGCATCCTGTTGATGACGTAGGCAGCACAAGACATTCCCTCTGCCCAGAAGGACTTTGGGATATTCTTGGCATGCAGCCAACACTTGCAGGTCTCCGTCAGATGACGGATCTTCCGCTCTGTAACTCCGTTCTGTTGTGGAGTATGTGCACAAGTGAGCTCTCTCTGGATGCCCGCCTTTCTGCAAAAAGTAGACAACTCACTGGAGGTGAACTCCCCTCCGTTGTCAGTCCTCAACTTCTTCACCTGCAGTCTCAGCCGACCTTCCACGAGCTCCTTGAACTCCACAAACTTGGCAAATGCCTCCGCCTTCTCCTTCAGAAAATATACCCAGACATATCTGGTGTAATCATCGATCAACACCAGCATATATGTGCTGCCTCCGAGGCTTGGGGTAGCAGTTGGTCCCATCAAGTCACCGTGGATGCACTCCAACGGCACACTACTCCTCGTCTGCGACTTGTCAAATGGTAGTCGATGAGACTTGCCGAACTGACATCCCTCGCAAACATGACCTTTGAAAGTGCACAATTAACCTCACTAGAATTCTCTAGAGGGGGGTGAATAGAGATTAAAAAATATTTCGTGCAAAGTTAATATATATATGTGTATGATCATAGATTAGAGCTTCCCACACACCAACAAGAATTAAACAAATAAAGAGAATAAAAGCAAGTAAAGAAATCACAGCACAACACAAGAAAATATAGTGGTTCCCCAAACTTTGGGTAGTCCACTCTTCTACCCCCTTGGTAGGAATTCACTATCTTGCACTGAGTCTTTTGATAAGGAGACTCTTAGAACCACCCTGAGTCTTTTGACAAGGAGACTCTTAGAACCAACTGAGTCTTTTGACAAGGAGACTCTTAGAACCAGTACACTGAATTTTTTGGAGAGAGATTCTAAAAACTCTTTTACAATGTTTAAGTAAGAAAGAAAGAAAGAAAGAAATAAGAACAATAATGAATCTTCTTCCTAGCAAGAAGATTGGAAGCACAAGAGGTAGTGAATGAAATCTCTCTTCTATAGTGAGAAGGAGATTGTAAAAACTTTTCTCTCTTTTGTGAGAGCTTTCAAATCTTGCAGTAGAATGGTTTCTGAAGAAGAAGGAGAAGATGAAGGCTTTTTCTCTGCAGCACACTATCTCTTTTCTCAGCTTTTCTCTCTATTCTCTTGGGAGCTTTTCCTCTATTTCAAATGTATGTGGTAGATCACTCAACTCCATTTTCTGTCGACCTCCTCTTTATTTATAGCTCTGTTAATTCAAAATAATACTATAGGAGGATAATCAATTAGCAGTCAGAGAAATAGAAAGATGAAAATGTTTCCATAATATTTATTTCTGTAGAAGGAAAGAACCAATTCTGATTTCAAATAATGTCCAAATAAGTTTAATCAAATTTGCCAAGAATCAGATATAAGGAAAGAATGATTCAGAACGGCTATAAAATATTGACATTTATTCCATACAAATCAGATCTACTGAAAGAAGGAAAGAGATCTAGCGCATATTTAAATCTGTCACATAAATCGACGTGCGTCGATTACCATTCGACGTAAGCGTCGAATTCATCCTGGCTGGACGTCGAGAGGAGAAAAAGGAAGGTGCGTCGACTAAGGTGTGTCGACTTCTCCATATGCGTCGACTAGAAGTAGCGTCGACAACACATACGTCGAAATCTTCCTAACGTTACTTCGACTTAATCTGAAAGGAACGTCGACTACAGTTCGACGTTGCGTCGAATACTATTCGACGCATATTTACTTAGTCTTGTTTTTCATTGTTAAAACTCTTTCTTTAACTCATTTCTAGGGGTTAAGAGAAATCATTTTCCCAACAATCTCCCCCTATTTGTCTTAACCCTATTTGGAGAGAAATTGTATTAGCATAAAATCAATCCAGCACAGCATTTGTATAGAAAAGAAATATGCCACTCAATCAGAAGTGAAGTTTAGAAGAAAAGATCATATAAACAAAATTTCAGAATCATATACACAGATTTCATGTTCTTACCAAGTAGTATTCAACTATAGGGTAAAATATATCAGCATTGTTTTCAAATATTACTCAGGAGGGGTAGGAGGGGTCTTTCTCTTTCTCTTAAATACTACTGTTTTAGGAGAGGAGGGTTTCTCTTTCTCATTTCTAGGAAGTTCACCTAGCTCCCCGTGAGCAGATTGCTCCCCCTGGAATGGAACTTCCTTTAATCTTTCTACTTCTTCTATTTCCTTATCATCTCCAGCTCCAGTTGCATCTGGCTGTCCTTTTTCAGTATCCAGCTCCCCCTGATTTGTAGTTTCTTTATCTTTCTTCCCAACTGCCATATCTTCCTTTCAGTTTCTGCTCTGCTTGCCTCCCCTTGTAATAGTACTACTTGACTTGCAGCCTCTCTTGCTATATGAAGTACCTCTATAGTTTGTTCATCATTGTGTAGCTCAGGTACTATCTCATTCCCAAGGATTTTGTCAGATTTTGAAGAAGGAGGGGACTTGTGAGAGAGAGATTTAGGATTGGAGGGTTGCTCTTCATCTAGATTCTCCCCCTTCTTGACCTTCTTGTCCAGGGAGGTTAAGAAAGACCTTGTCACTCTAGAGGAAGAGAGAGAGGTCTTTAGGCCTTGCACAGAGGCACTGACCCCATCTATTTGGGTGTTCATGTGAAGGATGGAGGAATGAATTTGGGAGCAATGGTCATCCAGCATCACTTGGAATTTTTCAGCTGCTGATTTGATGCACTGAGTGATGAGAGCCTCAGTGGATGCAGATGATTCATGGTGTGAAAGGTGAGGAGGTGATGGTGGAGGAAGAGGTGATAGAGGAGGAGAGAAGTGAGTTGATTCATGAGGTATGGGTGATAATGTAGATAGAGAAGATGGGAAAATAGGAGGAGGAAGAGAAGGAGAAACTGTTGTCTGAGCAGGTGTTTGAGAAGAAGTAGGTAAAATAGGAGTTGTGAGGATAGTAGAAAGTATTTGAGTGGATGATGGTGGTAGAGAAGGGTTGTCTCTTTGAGGAGGAGGAGGAGAAGGAGTTCTTTCAGGGATGGAACCAGGCTTAGGGATTTTCCTGGTCCACTTAGAAAAGAGAGCAATTGACATTCTCTTTCCTGGAGGAATGGGGATTCCTTTTGACCTACATAGGTCAGGGAAGGAGTGGAAGAGTACTTGGCTCATTATTCTCATGTAGGCATTTTCCTTGTGAGAGTATTTGGAAGCTATCATTTTGAGAAGACAGCTGGCCCAGTCCACCTTCTTCTTCAGCACAAGGGCCCCCATGATGTTCAGTTGCTGCTTGGGCACTGCATCATGGGCTGATATCTTGCATAGTAGTACCTTCCCTACTATATCTGCCAGCAATCTGTACTCATCAGAAAAGTCTATCTTTTTCAGATGGATTGGTCTATCTTTTGAGAAATTCATGGTGGTGAGCAAATGCTTGATTTCATCAGGTGTGAGTTCAATGGATTCATCACCTAATAGGGAATTAATTAAGACTTGTTTAGTTATTCTTTTTAGAGGCTCTTTTTCTTTCCTTATTTCATTTAAACAAAGATGATATTAGGATATACCTGTTGGTAGATCAAAGGTGGTCCTAATATGTTCTGCTAAGATTGAGACTGGAGTCTCATATAGTGTTCCCTGGATTTCTCCTTGTTCAGATATCTGAACATGAGTTATTAGCTCTGTGAGCTCTGATTCCAGGAGCTTGCACCTAGTGGAGATGAGTTTGTCCAGGCCTGCTTCAGTAAAGAGAGCAATGATGCTCTTGTAGTTTTCTGCGGCTGCTTGGAAGGACTCAAGGTCAATGTCAAAGCCTGAGTTGGTCTTTGGAGCCATTTTAGGTTAGTGAAAGAGAGAGGAAGAAATCGGCTGGTCTGAGGAGCAAGAAGGATGAAGGATGCAGAGTCGTGAAGGCTTCTAACTGAAGAGTCTATTTAAGTCAGGTGAAACGTTGAAACAGGACTCAATTCGAGGCTTATTCGGTACTTCAGTGGATGTGACCGAAAATATTTTAGTCTTGTCGCTCGTTTTTATGAAGTCGACATTACGTCGAGTGGAATTCGACGTGAGCGTCGATTTAGTCTGTTCTGGGATGTAAGGGTTTCTTATCGACGTATGCGTCGATAATAGTCGACGCATGCGTCGATTGTACTTATTGACCTGAGTCATCGACGGTGCGTCGATTGGAAGTCGACGTGACTTTTAATTTTCCTGAAAAGTTCTAGGTGTTTATTTCTTTAAGACCAATATGATTGATTGTACCAACACTTTTTGGCAAGGTGGCCATTTTTATTGCATATGTAACACTTGAGTACCTTGCTTTTGTTTGAGTTTAAAAGGGGATAAAAGTGTTGACTAGGATACCAGTGTTGATTAGGATGGAAGGTTTGATTAGGATGGGAATTTTGGTTACTAAGTTTTGGGTAGGAATGTTGATTAGGATAGAAATCATGATCAGGATGAATGGGTCCTGAATGGGGGTTAAGATGGAAGATTTTTGGAATATAGGTATTCATGTTGCTCTGAGTTTTTATGCGTCGATATCTATTCGACGTATGTTGATAGTTGCGTCGATTAATATTCGGCGCATTCCTCAGATTGCGTTGATCTGGTATCGACGCATGGAAGAAGTTGCGTCGATTTGATGTCGACGTATCTTTATTCAAGTGTCGAGTGGAGGTCGAGGCATCTGAGAGGTTACGTCGAGTAGAAATCGACGCACTATCATTCATGCGTCAATATGAAGTCGACGCAACTGTGTCTTCATAAATTTTCATTTTACCTTTTTCTGTTTTTATTCCTTTGTATGTTGTTTCTTTTGGTTTAGTTGTCTCTTTAGATGAAGTTTGTGAGTCATCAGCTGAATAATATGATATTTCATCAAATTCCTTTATTTCCTTGAAGAGATGTTCTTTCTTATGTTGTGATTCTTTTTCTTGGTTTGCTGTTTTGATGGGTTTAGTGAATTTTACAGGGCTCATCCAAGCAGGCTTGTTGGATGGAATTAGGCTGATTGATGGATCAGCCCCTAGCCCAAGATTTTTGTGTCTTATTGTTTGTTTTTCAGTGATTTCTTTAAGAGTTTGGCTTCTTATTTTTATTGACTCTTCAAAAGCCTTTGCCTGGGAAACCTTATCCTTAAGGAACTGATTTTCTATTTTAGCCTTTTCTACCTCCTTTTCTATGATGTTAACCCTTAATTCATAATCTTTAGAGAATTTAACTTCTCTGTTTCTCTGGTTTTTAGCTACATTGATTTGTTCTTTTAGATCTTTAATTTCTTGTGTTGCTTTTAGTTGATCTAGATACATTCCCATAAAATCATTTCTAAAGTTATCACTTTGAAAATCTGTTTCATCAAACATGCTTACCTCATCCTTATCCTCAGATTCCTCTATAAGAATAAGGCTATTTTCTTTTTCATCATCAGAATATATGCTTTCATTTGATCCTGTTTCACTCCATGATTTATCATCATTCTTTGAGCCTTCAAAGGCCATCAAACATAGGTCTTCTTGCCTAGATTCTTCATTGTCACTCTTAGAGGATGAACTATCCTCAGAGTCCGTTTCACTCCAGGCTTCTGCAATAAAGCCTCTTTCTTTCTTCTTCCCCTTTTTCTTGAGATCTTTCTTTTTCAGATCTTTCTCTGTTTCAGCATTCTCTGGACATTCTGAGGCAATATGTCCAGGTTTCCTGCAAGAATAGCAAATAATTTCTTTAGTGGGGGTTTTGTCATACCTTGGTTTTGACTCCCTCCTTTTTGATCCATCTGTCTTGACCCATTTCTTAAATCTTCTGGCCAAGAAACTGAATAGTTCTTCTTCAGTGACAAGAGTTCCTTCTTCTGTTGCCTTTAGAGCAATGTTCCTGCCTTTTGAGGAAATTGGAGTGTTTTCTCTTCTTTCCTTCTCTTCTCTAGTTTTCAGCAATTGCTCATAGGATCTGAGTTTTCCTAAGAGAGCATCTGTTGAAATTTCCCTTTGACCTCTTGTGTCTCTTATTGCCCATATCCTTGAGTCCCATGAGCTTGGGAGACTCATCAGCAATCTTCTCTTCTCCAGTTTGACCTTCTCTTCTGAGATGCTTTCTTCAGCCTTCTTTTGGAAGTTCTCATATTGAGAGATCAATAGGGCCTTCTTATCTTTCTTTTCATCAGCACTTCCTTCCACCATCTTTGTAAGAGCATCCCAAATTTCTTTGGATGATTCACAGTCAACAACTCTTTGAAAGATGTCATCTGAGAGAGTTGAGACAAGTATGTTCATGGCCTTTAGATCATATGTTCTTGCCTTCTTCTCATCTTCTGTCCACTCAGATCTTGGAACAAGTGTTTGTGTGACATTGCCACTTGCATCCTTTCTATAAGGCTTTGGGGGACCTGTCACAGTAATATTAAACAAGTCAGCATCAATGGAATTCATATAAATTCTGATTCTTGTTTTCCAAACTGCAAACTTTTCAAGATTGCACATTGGAGGTCTGGTGGAAGCATAATCATTGATTTGTGCCATGAAAATAATTTTGTAGTTAAAATAAATATATATGTAAGAGGTAGGATCTTTTTGATCAAGGAGTTATCCTTTTTAGATCAACCTGCCTCTGATACCAATTGAAAGTGCACAATTAACCTCACTAGAATTCTCTAGAGGGGGGTGAATAGAGATTAAAAAATATTTTGTGCAAAGTTAATATATATATATGTATGATCACAGATTAGAGCTTCCCACACACCAACAAGAATTAAACAAATAAAGAGAATAAAAGCAAGTAAAGAAATCACAGCACAACACAAAAAAATATAGTGGTTCCCCAAACTTTGGGTAGTCCACTCTTCTACCCCCTTGGTAGGAATTCACTATCTTGCACTGAGTCTTTTGATAAGGAGACTCTTAGAACCACCCTGAGTCTTTTGACAAGGAGACTCTTAGAACCAACTGAGTCTTTTGACAAGGAGACTCTTAGAACCAGTACACTGAATTTTTTGGAGAGAGATTCTAAAAACTCTTTTACAATGTTTAAGTAAGAAAGAAAGAAAGAAAGAAATAAGAACAATAATGAATCTTCTTCCTAGCAAGAAGATTGGAAGCACAAGAGGTAGTGAATGAAATCTCTCTTCTATAGTGAGAAGGAGATTGTAAAAACTTTTCTCTCTTTTGTGAGAGCTTTCAAAGCTTGCAGTAGAATGGTTTCTGAAGAAGAAGGAGAAGATGAAGGCTTTTTCTCTGCAGCACACTATCTCTTTTCTCAGCTTTTCTCTCTATTCTCTTGGGAGCTTTTCCTCTATTTCAAATGTATGTGGTAGATCACTCAACTCCATTTTCTGCCGACCTCCTCTTTATTTATAGCTCTGTTAATTCAAAATAATACTATAGGAGGATAATCAATTAGCAGTCAGAGAAATAGAAAGATGAAAATGTTTCCATAATATTTATTTCTGTAGAAGGAAAGAACCAATTCTGATTTCAAATAATGTCCAAATAAGTTTAATCAAATTTGCCAAGAATCAGATATAAGGAAAGAATGATTCAGAACGGCTATAAAATATTGACATTTATTCCATACAAATCAGATCTACTGAAAGAAGGAAAGAGATCTGGCGCATATTTAAATCTGTCACATAAATCGACGTGCGTCGATTACCATTCGACGTAAGCGTCGAATTCATCCTGGCTGGATGTCGAGAGGAGAAAAAGGAAGGTGCGTCGACTAAGGTGCGTCGACTTCTCCATATGCGTTGACTAGAAGTAGTGTCGACAACATATACGTCGAAATCTTCCTAACGTTACTTCGACTTAATCTGAGAGGAACGTCGACTACAGTTCGACGTTGTGTCGAATACTATTCGACGCATATTTACTTAGTCTTGTTTTTCATTGTTAAAACTCTTTCTTTAACTCATTTCTAGGGGTTAAGAGAAATCATTTTCCCAACAACCTTCTCCGTAGGAAGATAGACTTGGCAGGCCCTTGACCAGACCTCTCACCGCCATAGCTTTCAGCTTGTCCATCCCTACGTGCCCCAACCTCTCATACCATATCACGGCACCATCATTCGTCTTCATCTTGTCAACGTGGGAACTTGTCGATAAAACGAACAAGTCCTTTGCCCGTCTCCCGACATGGATGACCTCGGCCTTCACAACCTCAACATTGCGTAGAAACTTCACTTCTGTTGGGCCGAACAGAACGTGATACCCAGCGTCTACAGCGTTGGTCACGGAGAAGAGATTTTTCCTCATACCAGGCACGTGATAGACACTCTTCAAAGTAAGTGGCCCTCTATCACTGCCCAAGGAAACAACCCCCACCTTCTCTACTGGATGCACAGTATCATCAGCAGTAATGATTGCATTGTTACCTGTATAGGGTTGTGCAGAAGAGAGCTTTGACTCATCTCCGGTGAGGTGATGACCACACCCCGAGTCCACGATCCAGTCTTCTTGATAGTTGATAGAAGCCGAGGCTCCAACTGAAGCCGAGAAGGCTCCTCCCCATCCTCCATCAATCTGCCTGGTCTCCACTTCCTCCTTTTCAGCAACATGCCCAAACTGAGTAACCATCCGGCAATCCTTCCTGATATGGCCGAACTTGCCACACTTGTAGCACTTCGGACCTTCTCCCTTCTTCTTCCCATCAGCCTTGGGAGCATACCCCCTTTCCTGCTGCCCAGAAGTTGAAGGCCCAAAGCCTCCTCCAGCAGTCTTCTTCTTCTTATCCCACTTCTTCTTCTTCCCCGAGAAGAGCACTTCGCCATCTCCCCCAGCCACTGACATCCCCGCCATCTGCCTTGCGAAACTTTCTTGCGATGCAAGTAAGTTCTCCAGCTCCAACAGAGACGGCTGATTTGCCCATCCCTGCACCGACGTCACAAAAGCAACATATTCCTTCCGCAAGCCGCGGATCATGTGCCTCTTCAGCTTCGCCTCAGAGATAGGCTCATCAGGATCCAATGTTGAGATTTCAGCGCACAAGTTCTTCATCTTCAGAAAGAAAGTGGAGATAGAGAGATCACCCTGAGCCGACCTTGCCAGCTCATTCTCCAAAAACTGTAGCCTCGCTACATTCTTCTTGTTAAACAGCCCATCCAGGGCTCTCCAGATCTCCGCAGCCGACCCACACCCCAAGATGTGGTCAAATAGATCAGGTGAGATTGCCCTCTTTAGAGTAAACTCAACCTTCGCATTCGTCCTCCTCCAAGTTCTCACCTCAGCCCCATTATCCCCTTCCGGGACAACTTCCTGCGTCTGATCTCCTCCAACCACCTCCCAGAGGTCCTCACCTAGCAGATTGCTTTGCATACACGACTTCCACTTCTTGAAGTTAGTCGATGTAAGCATCTCAATTCCAAGACCTCTCGCTTCCATTGCTCTACCACTGGTTCCTTCTTCACAAAGGCGATGGCAACTCTAAGTCACTCACAGCTCAACCACTCCAACCTGCCTCTGATACCATGTGAAATTTTTCGAATCTTTATGAAGTGAAGTAGGAGCTAGTCAACTTAGAGTTAAAAACCAAACAACCAGAAGCAAGTGGAGGCAAACAACAGATCTTTATTGATAGCAATCTCAAAACTACAAGGCAAGGCATGCTTGGCGAGACATGATTTCGCCAGCACAAATACCAAAGAGAAAATTACAAAGTTGAAGATAACTTGAGACCGCTCAGACCGCGCGATCTCCCTGCGATCTCACTAGCTGCCAGACCGCAGCGACTTGACGATCATAGAACACCACCAACTCGCTGATCAAACCGCCCACTTCTTCAGACCTCCTGATTCTCCCGAACTCCAGCACCACAACTCCAAGCCGCAGACCGACCGAACACTTTCAGAGGAAGAGGTGATCGCTGCTACCCGCACTATCCGCAGAAGCTGCACAAGAGAAGTTCAATCAGCAGACCGCCCGGTCACATAAACTCAGACCGCAGGAAAGAAGAAAGTTTAGCTTACGCTTGGTGTGTCTATTTGCTGCAACAGTGGCCTCCTATTTATTGGCGCGGGACCTGATCCAATCACCACCCTATGAGATAGGATCACCACCCCCCAGACCGCGCGACCTGATCGGTCACACCGCGCGATCAGCAACATTACTTCTGCTTCATTTTGGTGAACCCGCCAGCTTCAATGTCGCCATGAGAGACCGCCACTCTCACAGCAGACTGCGACTCCACAAGGAGCTCGCCAGACCGCCCGAAGCTATTCACCACCTGTGTTCGCTAGAGACCGCAAACACAGTACGTCCGCCATCAGACCGCGAACTCCTATCCGCATGCCGATCTCCTCCTGAGACCGCGGACAGCAACCAACTCGCATACCAGTCTCCTCCTGAGACCGCGAACTGAGACCGCGCGACTAAAGTCCTTAGTCCTGAGTACCACCAGAAAGCCCGGTCGGCCACCAGACCGCATTCTGGATAGAACCTTGATCAAGCTGTGCGGTCACACCAGACCGCCACAACCTTGAAGAGGATAGCACGCCACGCGGTCACGCACAGACCGTGCATACCTGAAGACGAACAACCCACCACGCGATCAGAGACAGACCGCGCGGCCTTCACCTCCAGCCGCCTTGAACCCAAACCAGCGATCATGCCGGGAGACCGCAGCTAGGCTTAGACCCGCCAGACTGCAGATGCAGACCGCCAGGCCGTGCGGTCACGCCAGACCGCCCGACCTCCTCCCTGACCTCCCAGGTCCAAAAGCCCTCCAAACTTCCACTTCAACAATTTCAACATTGAGCACCCACTGTCCAAGTACCATATTTGCCCTAGGCTGGTACTTGAACTAACCTGTAATAAGTAATTTAATTACCCTTAGGAGCCCAATTAATTTTGGGTCCTAGGCTCTTGATAGCATGAAAGGATGATTTTACACCTGCTGCAACCTTTGAAGGAAAGATCCTCTTTGCACTTGGCACATTGGGATTGTGCCAACAATTTATGGCAAAGTGTCCCACCTTACCACAGCACCAACATTCATGAATGTTGAATCTTCTCTTTTGAACATTCCTTGTGGTTTAATGAGCATTAATCTGCTTGTGTTCAGGAGGGGAGACAACAACATTCTTCTTGTTCCTTTCAGCAATGATCTGGCTGAAGGTTAACCTGTGGACAGTCTTAGCAGCCTTTGTCTTAATGACATCAGCTTGCCTTGGCTTGGAAGCTAGGCAAGATTAGATGGCATCAGACACTAAACTGTTAGGCATGTCTACAGGTTTGACAGCAGCCAGGTGCTTTGCTGGAACGGGCTTGGAAGAGCTTGTTTCCCTACTCTTAAATGATGGAGCTGAAGTACCAAAAACAAATGGTCCAGAATGGGCCATTTGAATTTCTTTATGGGGAGCCTTCATAGCACTCATCCCCATGCCCTTTCTTCTACTATGGGAAGGAGTGTTTTCCTTCCTATAGGACCTCTCATTCTTCCAGTGACCATACATGTTGTCATGGTCATAGCTGTTAGAGGGAAGTAACACCTTTTGAAAGGTGGTATGAGGCTTAGCCTTAGCATTGCTCTTTTCTCCGCTTCCTTCACCCACTTCCATTTTATTGAACCCTAGTCCTCTCCTATTGGTTTGAGAAGAAAAGGTGTCAATAATTGGAAGCACTGATTTGGGCTTGGATAATTGAGCCACTAGGCTCTTTTCTTTGAGAAGCTTCTCCTCAAGGTCCTTAATGACCTTGTTCTTTTGAGAAATGGTGCTCAATTGGACAACAATTATCCCCTTGAGTTGGCTTATCTCTCTACTCCTCTGAGCCACCAAGGTAGGTGACTCAGTGCAATCTTGCTTAGCCAACTTATTGGAAGCAATTTCTTGAACTTGCCTCTTGGCCAGCTTCTTGCTCATTTTCAGAGCATACAACAAAGCATCAACTTGTCAATCAATTGATTGACAGCCACTTCAGATTCTGAATCATTTTAATCAATTGATGAGCATGGTTCAGAGTCTGGCATTAACTCATACTCAGAAGAAGGGGGAAGAGTAGGTACCTTGTCAGGAATGTCCTGACTATCTTCATCATCATCTGTAATGGCCATTAAGTCATGGTGTTCTCTTGCATCTTCATCCTCCTCTATATCACTGTCTAAATGTGATAGAGGGGACCTGATGCCCACCTTTGCAGCAGGAAAGTCCTCATCTTCCTCAACTGCAAACAGCTCAATATAGGCTTCTTCTTCATCATCTGAATCTGAGGATGATGACTCAGATTTACTCTATATCTTGTTCTTCTTGGCTAGGAGGGACTTTTCTCCCTTCCATCCCTTCTGGCGATAAGATTTCTTATCGCCCTTCTCCTTCCTCTTGACTGGACAGTCAGCAATGACATGTCCAGGCTTACTGCAGCAATAATAAATCACATTAGATGAAACATGTTTAACATGTTTAGAATCACACTTGTCCCTTTTGGGGTGCTGCTTGTCTGATCTGTTGAGGTCCTTCCTGGGATGTGAGGAGGAGGAAGGCTTGTTCTTCCACTGCTTCCTCTTCATCATCTTCTTGAACTGCCTTGAGAAGGCAGCAAACTCCTCATCAGAAGAGGTGTTATCAAATGAGTTGGGCTCAAAAATTTTTGAGCCAGCATTCTTCCTTGGAGGTGTAGGCATCCTTGCCTTGCTCTTCTTGGAGCCTTTAGCCTTGAGCGCCACAATTCTTTCCCTTGCATGAGGCCTGGAGGAAGTGTCCTCCTCTTTCATGGCTGATAGTTGCATCTCATAAGAGAGCAGCTTTCCAAACAAAGTGTGGGGAGGAGTCTCACCCAGCTTTGCCACCTCCGTGATGGCACAGATCTTGGTATCCCAGTCTCTAGTTAGAGATCTTAGGAATTTGTCATTTAGCTCATAATGAGTGAAGGTCTTATCATAGGTCCTCAACTCATTTACTATCCTGAAGAATCGTTCATAGCAATCAGCTATGCATTTCAGGCTCTGCTGCCTGAAGGCTTCATATTCCTAATTGAGGAGGGATTTCCTATCATCCCTCACCTCTTCAGTCCCTTCCATGTACACTATTATTGTATTACACATGTCCTTGGCAGTCTCACAGTGTACCAAGTTCTAGAATGTTGAATCATCAATAGCATTGACTATAATGTTTTGAGTTCTTTTGTCCATTGTTGCCAATGCTATCTCATCCATTATCATTTCAGTGTATGACTTACCTACATGCCTAGTAGGATCAATGGTGGAGGGCTTTGTGATAAGAAAGGGGCCCTACTAGACAGTAATAAAAATCCTAGGGTCTGAGGCCTCCATGAAAAGTCAAACCCTTTGCTTTCAAATGCCAAATGTTTCTTTTTGCATATTGGAAGCTCCATAGACCCCATCTCCTTCTGAACTCCATTGGTGGCCATTGGATTCAGATCTTATTACACCAATGTAGGACCTGGTCAGACTGTTAAGTCCTTTTGACCAACCTCGCTCTGATACTACCTAATAGTTTATAGGTATGTAGTCTAATTCACCTAGAGGGGGGGTGAATAGGTCTCTTTGAGTTTTACATAAATATTGCTAGCTAGTAAGTAAAAGTTCAAGCACACACAGAAAACACACAAGTGTTTATAGTGGTTCCCCAAGACAGTGTGTCTATGGGTAGTCCACTTTCCCTCTACACCTTTCTAACAGTGTGTTAGATAAGGCAAACTCCTTCAATCTCAGCTCCTAGAGCTTACAACACAGATCCCTCAGGATCTCTCAGGCTTGCTCCAAGCCCTACCTCGGGCTAACCAGCCCTACCACTCAGAGTGCTCTCACTCCTACAGCTCAGAGATCACCTTGACCTCCTACCTCAGGCCTATCAAGAAGCCCTACTTCTCAGGCAGAATGCCCTACAGCTCAGGCTCAACAGCCTTACAAATCTCAGGCTAAACATCCCTACAGCTCAGGTTTACCAACCCTACAACTCAGGCAATATGCCTTACAAACTCAGAACTTCACAGTTCCTACAGTAAGTAAATGTTAAGCTTACAACAGATGATAGCAGTGGTATGATGTCTTATGTTGTTCCTACACAGCTAGTGCTTCTTTGAAGCTTGGCTGAATATGAACTTCAGTCCTTGCTTCTTTCTGATCCTTCTCTTCAGTAGAGGATAAAAGATCCTTGCTCTTCTGAATAAAAGAGCTATCTTCTCTCCTTGTGTCTTCTTTCTGGTGTAGATATTAAAAGGAGAGAAAGCTTGAAAGCCGTCAATGGAATAGTGAAAAATGGATCTCTTCTTTTCAACACCACAGGTTGTTTTGAAAGTGCTCTAACTTGTTCTTTTATACTTCATTCCTATTCAATGGCTCTTGGAAAGGGGCCCTGACACTTTGGAAGTGGATAGAATACTTTATCCGCCCTTTACAGTAGTTTGCGCCAAAAGTAGGACCCACCAGTGTCGTCTTTCTGATTTGAATCTGTCTCAGCGGTTGGGCTGAGACAGACTGCTGTCTCAGCGGTTTAGCTGTCTTGGTCTCAGCGAATCCACTGAGGTAGATTGTCCTCTTAGTGGATTTTGTCAATTTGCAGCTCAACTGAGGCAGACCTCTTCTCAGCGGCTCCTGGCCTCGTCTCAGCGGTTCCGTTGAGACATTGAGTTCTTCTCAGCAGTTTTGTCAGCAAACCACTGATCTTATTCCAATACTTGGAATATCTTAACCCTGCATAATCTGATGCAAAATAGGGTTTATCAAATACAATATGTACTTAGCATTGTGAGTGATGCCTCTTCAAATTATGGGAACATTGAGGGCAATATTCCCAACAGAAAGTACTAAAATAAAAAGGGGCTTATGCCCAGTACATCAATATCCTCACTACAGGTTCACTCATGCTCATACAGAAGTCTCGAAAACATTTACATCCATATCTATTGTGGCTACTGCTGGTACGGGCTACTCCATCTTGTCACGCTCTCTTGTCCTGGTCTTCTAAATGAGGTCATGCTACTCCGGTATATCGATTCCTAAAATGATGTTGTCCACCGACCGTTAGTCAAAAGACTAAGCCAAATTCCATGTCCCCTCCCCCGGTGACTCCTATGCACTGGCGGAAGGAAGAAGCGGAGGACAACAAGGGGTAATAGAAAAGCAAACAGGTGACATGTATTTATATACCAGTTCTATCATAATAAATCAATGGCTACTATGGAACCGAGCAGTATATAAACGAGCGTCAAAGTGAGTATACGCACGCAGTTATAAAAGTGTCTAAGCAGCTAGAAAAGTTAACCAGAGCAGTTATAAAGTAAATTAGAGCAAGTAAAGAAACAATTAGAGCATCTATGAAAGTAACCTTAACTTATGTGTATACACACACAAACACGTAAGCTAAGGGATCTGGCAAGAAGTAAACTCATCGTATAAAAGAACCCATACTAATTTGTACGATGAGGTCTTAGTTGTGCAATGATGATATATTATGTTATGATGTGCAATGCAATGATGCAACTCACGCACACGACTCTGTACGTACAAACCTTTTGTTAGTTCCCTCTGTTCGAGTGTGTCAACTCAAGTACCCAGTTGAGGCAACTAGGGCAGTGGATCGGTTTGTCCACTTCTAGGCTTGTGTCACACATCTCCCAGCCTATACCTTGTGTGCGCCCCTAAGAACACACAGGGTATCCATGTACTATCTGGTAAGCACCACCTCTATCCCGCTTTTCGAGTCTCCGCTCAGGTACACCCTGTTGAGGCAGATAGGGGCAGTGGATCGGGTCCTCCACTTCTAGGCCAGTATAACACCTCCCAGCCTAGACCTTACGTATGCCCCTAAGAACACACAGGGTATCCACGTACTACTTGATACAACAATGCATCTAAGTGAAATACCAAGCTCTTGGCTCTGAGGACTTGACTCGTCCTTTCTTATACTACCAATCCTACCGCTCGCAGGACTAACTAGTCCTTCTTATATAATATCGAGCCTACCGCTCGCAGGACAACCCGTCCTGACATCTTAAATTCTCGAGCCTCCAGCTCGCAGGACTTAACCCGTCCTTGTACCATTCCGTCCCAAATTTTGTGCGATGTTTACCTTTATAAGTTCTCCTACTTAGACTACTCTTGTCTATCGTTTAGTTATGCTTAGAAGTTAGGGTGAATCCTGTACTTCCCGAGGGTTACCCGGTGAAGGGCTCACATCGGTACTAGGGAATGCGATTGTGGTTGAAGCCCAAAGCCCCCTTTCCAGGATATTTACACTAATTGGTGACTACCAATTCTTATATGCCCACTTGTTATCTAATTGCTTTATAATCCCAAGGTGGATTACCAATTGATTCGGGCAGACAAGTGTCGGTGTTCAATTGAACACTGAACCCTGCCTTTCTTAGTGACCAACTATTACCTTGTGTTATCTCTCAATCACAACTTGTACCTCATGTTGGGTCACTCCCCACCTCTCCCAATAGGTCATTATCAATTACTGAACTAATTGTTTTACTAAACGCACCCCAGTCTTTACTTCCGATGACTGTCATTGGTGATTAACCTTCCAACCTAACTAGGCATATGCAAATCTTTGAGAGTTAATAACTCTAGGGGTGGTGACCATAAGGAAGGGGTCTAAGTCTAAGTTTTCAGTTTTTACTATTCGCAGACCGACGACCTTTAATCGAATCCACATGTCCTAAGGGGTGACTATATGAATCTTAAATCGGGTTGAGTCAATTCTAGTTCTAGATGTTCATGATGATATCAAGAATCCAAATACAAGTTTCTCCAGCATTATAGTGTCAAAAATCCAAGTTATGAATATTCTAGATTATAACTCCAAATTCTACATTGTGAATGAAATACTATATATAATCATAAATTCCAGTAAAATTACCAGAGGTTCATAGTGTTATCACAAGATTATGTCAAGATTCCTAGAGTATTCCAGTGTTAATAATTCTAGATATGAATATTCTAAGTTATAACTTCAAACTCTACATTGTGAATGAAGTACCAAATATATGTAATCATAAATTCCAGGAAAATTACCAGAGGTTCATAGTGTTATCACAAGATTATGTCCAGATTCCTAGAGTATTCTAGTGTCAATAATTCTAGATAAGAATATTCTAAGTTATAACTCCAAACTCTACATTGTGAATGAAGAACCAAATATATATAATCATAAATTCCAGGAAAATTACCATAGGTTCATAATATTGTCAAGGGTCTATGTACAAATTTCTATGATACTCCAGCAATAATAATTCAAGGAATTAATTTCTCAAATCATGAGTCCAAATGCTACTTTGTGAAGGAAGTATGAAGTTTACTCAAAGGTTAGTTCTAATAAAATTTCCATAGCTTCATACTGATATTAAAAGGCCATATACAAAATTTCATAACAATCCAGCATCAGTAATTCAGGGAATTAATTTCTCAAGTTATAAGTCCAAATGTTACTTTGTGAAGGAAGTATGAAGTATACTCAAATATTAATTCTAATAAAATTTACATAGCTTCAACTGATATTAAATGGCCATATACAAAATTTCATAATAATCCAGCATCAGTAATTCATGGAATTAATTTCTCAAGTTATAAGTCCAAATGCTACATTGTGAAGGAGGTATGTTGTTTACTCAATGATTGATTCTAGCAAAATTCCCAGAGCTTCCTACTGATATAAAAGGTCTATATACAAAATTCTAAGACATTTCAGTAAGCTTTGACCATATAATTACTCACTTGGGGTCTACGTGACCAAATCATATGAATTCAACTTTCCTAGGGACATTAACCCAAAGTTTAATGATTTTCACTATAGAGTATTGCCCTATGGTCCTAAGTACATGTTTAAAATTTCATGAAAATTGACCAAGGGAAAACCTTTAAATCCTCAAAAATATTGTTACTTAAGAGCCTTATTGTTCACCCTTTATCACCTATATTTTGGCATGTGAAATTTCACTCATATACAAGAGTCCAATTGGGCTCAACCACTAACTAGGGCACTTTCATGGTCTTGTTGTCATGCCACCATAAATTGGGTTAAGATAAGTTGATTTACACATGTAAATCTAATACTACATGGTTATGCTATATGCACACCAAATTTCCCTTACACATGCATGTGGAATAAACCAACATGCATAGGTCCAAATGACCTTAAATTTTAACCATGGACTAAGTTAGATCTGATTAACATGCTACCCAAAACTTGGGTCCATTTGAGTTGATTTACACATGTAAATCTAATACTACATGGTTATGCTATATGCACACCAAATTTCCCTTACACATGCATGTGGAATAAACCAACAAGCATATGTCCAAATGACCTTGAATTTTAACCGTGGACTAAATTAGATCTGATTGACATGCTACCCAAAACTTGGTTCCATTTGAGTTGATTTACACATGTAAATCTAATACTACATGGTTATGTTATATACACACCAAATTTCGCTTACACATGCATGTGGAATAAACCAACATGCATAGGTCCAAATGACCTTAAATTTTAACCATGGACTAAATTAAATCTGATTGTCATGCAACCCAAAACTTGGGTCCATTTGAGTTGATTTACATATGTAAATCTAATACTTCATGGTTATGTTATATACAACCAAATTTCTCTTACACATGCATGTGGAATAAACCAACATGCATAGGTCCAAATGACCTTAAATTTTAACCATGGACTAAATTAGATCTGATTGACATGCTAACCAAAACTTGGGTCCATTTGAGTTGATTTACACATGTAAATCTAATACTACATGGTTATGCTATATGCGCACCAAATTTCTCGTACACATGCATGTGGGATAAACCAACATGCATAGGTCCAAATGACCTTAAATTTTAACCAGGTACTATATTAGATCTGATTGACATGCTACCCAAAACTTGGGTCCATTTAAGTTGATTTACACATGTATATTTAATACTACATAGTTATGTTATATGCACACCAAATTTCCCTTACATCCAAATGACATTAAATTTTAACCATTACTATTATTCTCATAACCAACCTCCCAAAGGAGATTTGAGGTGATTTGAGTCCAAATCACCCATAATTTAAGATTTGTCTTTCTCTAGGACCAACCTTACTAAATCTACCATACTGAGAGTTGTAGGGCACCAAATGATGTGATCTTACTTCCTACAGATAGTAGACACCAAGTCCTACAAAAGTTGTCTCTGCTTACTTTTCATTTTAAGGCCTCTAAGGGTCTCAAAAATTGAGAGCAAAAGGTCTATTTCACCAGGGCAACCCACGTTGGTGTGTCCTAAATAATGGTTCTTCTATGGTTCATTTAAACATAGATTTAATCACATGCAGGAGTCTAAATGTACTAAAAATTTTACCAGACTCCTATTATGGTAAGATTAAGCCCTCAGCCCAAATGTGAAGTGATTAGGAGTCATTAGTGTAACATCCCTGGTCTGCAAATAGAATATAACATGGGTCCGGTCGGGACCCCACGACATATAATATCCACAAAGCCTAAAATGTTAGCCATTGATACAAGAAAACATGCTAATAAAACTCAGAGTAAACAGAAACGGAAGCTAACCACAAGCTCAAAACAAAGGGGCCAGAATGTTCACATCAACAAGGAAAATAGTACTGAAGTGACACGTCCTTAAGGCCTTACATGGCTTACAAAATAGGTACAGACAAACCAAAAGGGCTACATGAAAAACCCCAAAACAGAGAGAGGACCCTAGCCAGCTCCTCAGCAACCCATGGGCTCCGGCCCACTACACACCACTGCGAGCTCCGCCACCTGAAACCAAGAACAAACAGGCGGTGCAACGAAGGTCAGCATGGGGCTGACCAACACAGCGTAACGACTCCTCCCCTCGGCCATCCTAGCGGACTCCGGGGCGAGTATATCGCTCTCCTATAAGTACGCACGCACACCAAAATATGCAAATAAGGAACAAAGGACCAAGAGTCAGGGGACACACTAAGCGTCACCCTTCAAACTACCATGCACGTGCTATGAACACACTGAAAGCGTACGATCTAAACTTCAACGCCCAGTAAAATAGTACGACCGTGACTCGGTCAATCGTAGTGACAGAAGGGACCAAACCTACAACTGCTCCATAGCATGGACAGAGGACTGGTTTGGGATGAACGACCTACAACTACCCCTTTTGAGGTGGCAGAGGACTGGTTAGAAAATATACGACCTACAACTGCCTTTTGACGTGGCAGAGGGCTGGTCAGAAGATATACGACCTACAACTGTCATTTCAAAGTGGCAGAGGGCTGGTCAGAAGATATACGACCTACAACTGTCATTTCAAAGTGGCAGAGGGCTGGTCAGAAGATATACGACCTACAACTGTCTTTTCAAAGTGGCAGAGGGCTGGTCAGAAAACATACGACCTACAACTGCCTTTTCAAAGTGGCAGAGGACTGGTCTACGGAAGCGCAATCTATGCAGGGACGGGGATCCGCCCGTCCAACAAAAGCCCACAAAACGTCATTCTACCGGGCCCAACACAGGCCCTCCTAGGAATGGGGCATTCACAAATTAAGCCCATGAATTCCTACAAATCTATGACGAATAGCACGGGACATTCCCGTTCGCGTATCTAGGGCTAATCACAAAAAACATCACCGATCCGGGCTTGCCGCCACTGGTAGGCTTCACACAGCATGCCTAAATCCAGACTCGCGCGTCGGATCACTAATGCACATTTATGTCGGGGACGGACACAATCGACCCGGGGGTTCGCAATGAACTGAGGGAAACACACCGTGTCCAAATGGAGGCGGGTGGCCCTCCTAAGCAATGTAAAAGCAGAAAAACTACACCGGGGTCGCAATCCCACGCCCTGGCGGAGTCCCCGCTCTCCACTGCGTAGCGAGAGAGGGACTCTACGTGCAGCTCACACCAACATACGTCGGGGTCGCAATCCCACGCCCTGGCGAAGTCCTCAACCGAAGTGGCGTGTTTTGGAACCTTAGCTTTTGATTTGAGTTAGGATTCATATTTAAGATTTAAGTTTCCATCTTAAAACACATCAAAACTTAGATAAATTTCCTTAAGTAAGAAAACTAAGAAAACATCAATATGATGCGATCGAATCGGAGAAAATATAAGAAAATAATATAAGCTCTCTGCGTTCGACGAATGTCGAACGGCGCTCGACAAATTCAAGCCAGCCAGCAGTCGACAAATTTCTATCAGAACAGCACTCGACGAATTCAGTCAGAGTAATCTCAGCGGCCAGGCATTCTCTGAACGACGCTCGACAAATTCAAGCCAGCCAACGGTCGACAAATTTCCTTCAGAACAGCGCTCGACGAAAAATGTTGTCAGCAATATTCTTATTATACAGCTGGACTAACATTATTATATATATACATGCTTTTCTGATATAGCCGTTGCAGGCAATAAAGTTTATAGCCGTTTGCAGAAGAGTCAAAGACGGAAACTCCTCTTCCCAAGGAATCAAATTAAGGAGACTTTATCTCTTTCCTTATTCACAGCATGAATTCAAAAAGCCTTCTCCGGATTATATATATTAAGAGAAGAGCAGAAAATACATAGTAATAGACAGAGAGAAATAGGAATATAGATAGAGAACACACAGATACAAAAAGAAGCAGATCTATCTTTGGATATCTTCTTTTTGCTAACATCTTCTTGCAGATCACATATATCCTGAGACACTAATCACAACCATTTGCTCAGGATCATCACTGCATAAGGAGAAAGGGGTGTTTGTACAATCAAGAGAAGAGGACTCCAGAACTATCATTAATTTACAACAGACAGGGGGAGCTCTTCAACATCTTCATCAAGATCCATTCAACTTCAAATCAGGATCTTCAAGAGTCTTCTCATACAGAGAAGAACAACAAACCTTTCTGTTTTTTTTATTCATTTCCACCTCTTGTACAGGGTTATAACTCCCTTCAAAAGTTAACTCCCGGTGACAGGGCACCTTAGCAAAAACCTGCATCTTGGTTAGAGCACCTTATCAACAGCTCACCTGGTGTGTGGACACCTTATCAAAATCACCTTGGTGTGAGGGCACCTTATCAACAACCTCCTAGTGGATTCCTACCAGTGGGTAGAAGAGTAGACGCACCTAGATTTTTTGGGGAACTACTATATTTCTTTGTGTCATCTGGATGTGCTCATTTGTTGTGTCTTATTTCTTTTGCTGTTTATTCTTTGCACTCTCACTGTTTGTGCTTATTACTCTTACAGCAAACTCGTATATATTTATATATATCACTTATTTATTTTAAAACAAAACTTAAGCAAGAGTTTAACATATATAAGAACTAAAACTCTTCTTTCAATTGGTATCAAAGCAGGTTGATGTTATCAATCACCCTCATCAGAGGATATCAATTGTCCCTTTCAATTGGTATCAGAGGAAGTTGATTTTGCACACAGGCTAACACCTGAAATCACAAAGATCACCTTAGTTCTTATTTGTTTTGCTGTAAAAAGATTTTTCCAAATGACACTAATAGATTTTTAAATTTCAGATCCACCTTTATGTAATTTGGATAGTTTTGATATATGGCAAATTAGAATTAAATTATTTATGAATGTCATAGATGAAGATATATATATAAATCTGTTTTGACAGGAACTTCATCTTCAACTTCTTCAACAGATTATCAAGAAAAGTTGATCAGTGTTGATGACATAGCCATGGAGATATTGGCTAAATCAATGTCTGATGACATTCTTCAAAAAGTGGCTGATTGCACTTCAGCAAAGAGCATCTGGCACTCCCTCTCTAGGATGGTAAATGAATCCATTCCTACTTCTTTTACTAACATCATTTTTGATGCAGAACCATCAGTTACTCTAACCGAAGAAGAAGACAAGGAAGAACAAAAGGCCATAAAATTTTGCATGATGGCCATATATGGTTCATGCCAAAATCCAGATACAAAAGCTGAAACAGAAAAGGTAAATGAGGTAATTTCAATTCACAACTCTACCTCTACAAATTACAAATCAGTCTTTAAAATAACATTTACAGATTCAATAAAATCAAACAAAGAAATTAAAGAGAAGTCAACAAATATAAACTACTTAACTTCTGAAGATAATAAACCTGAAGAAAATTCAAAAGCACAAAAACATTCAATTAAGGCTAAATTGCTTAATGATTATCAAGAAAAATTTAAAATAATTTCAAACATATATTTTAATGACTACAAAAGAAAACTTTCAATTGGTATCAAAAATCAGATTTTAAAGTTCTTAAACACACATATTTCCAAAAGAACTTTCAAATGGTATCAAAAAGTTTTTCACCATTAAACTCCATTCCTAATTAAATAGCAAATATAAAATTCATTTGAATGTTTTTATCATTAAAAACAATGTCAGATAACTTCAATGTTCTTACAGACCTTCTCCAAATCAGGTTGAGCATTCTACTGTAGTTGCATTGATTAGAAATAATCAGAGCACTGAGTGTGAGTCTCTTCTGATAAGGGGATTCTTAAGAAGGAAGGTATCAGACAAGGTTTTTTTTTTCTTCAACTTTCCTTAGAATCCATTAAAGGTTGCTGCAATTGAAAATTTTAAATTCAGAACTTAAGAAATCAAAATTCATCAAAAACCGTATAAATTAAAAGAAGATTACCAGGCCACTAGTTTTGATTTGGATTATGATCCCAACTCAAATAGGGGGAGATTGTTGGAACCTTAGCTTTTGATTTGAGTTAGGATTCATATTTAAGATTTAAGTTTCCATCTTAAAACACATCATAACTTAGATTAATTTCCTTAAGTAAGAAAACTAAGAAAACATCAATATGATGCGATCGAATCGGAGAAAATATAAGAAAATAATATAAGCTCTCTGCGTTCGACGAATGTCGAACGGCGCTCGACAAATTCAAGCCAGCCAGCGGTCGACAAATTTCTATCAGAACAGCACTCGACGAATTCAGTCAAAATAATCTCAGCGGCCAGGCATTCTCTGAACGGCGCTCGACAAATTCAAGCCAGCCAACGGTCGACAAATTTCCTTCAGAACAGCGCTCGACGAAAAATGTTGTCAGCAATATTCTTATTATACAGCTGGACTAACATTATTATATACATGCTTTTCTGATATAGCCGTTGCAGGCAATAAAGTTTATAGCCGTTTGCAGAAGAGTCAAAGACGGAAACTCCTCTTCCCAAGGAATCAAATTAAGGAGACTTTATCTCTTTCCTTATTCACGGCAAGAATTCAAAAAGCCTTCTCCGGATTATATATATTAAGAGAAGAGCAGAAAATACATAGTAATAGACAGAGAGAAATAGGAATATAGATAGAGAACACACAGATACAAAAAGAAGCAGATCTATCTTTGTATATCTTCTTTTTGCTAACATCTTCTTGCAGATCACATATATCCTGAGACACCAATCAAAACCATTTGCTCAGGATCATCACTGCATAAGGAGAAAGGAGTGTTTGTACAATCAAGAGAAGAGAACTCCAGAACTGTCATCAATTTACATCAGACAGGGGGAGCTCTTCAACATCTTCATCAAGATCCATTCAACTTCAAATCAGGATCTTCAAGAGTCTTCTCATACAGAGAAGAACAACAAACCTTTCTGTTTTTTTATTCCTTTCCACCTCTTGTACAGGGTTTAACTCCCTTCAAAAGTTAACTCCCGGTGACAGGGCACCTTAGCAAAAACCTGCATCTTGGTTAGAGCACCTTATCAACAGCTCACCTGGTGTGTGGACACCTTATCAAAACCACCTTGGTGTGATGGCACCTTATCAACAACCTCCTAGTGGATTCCTACCAGTGGGTAGAAGAGTAGACGTACCCAGATTTTTTGGGGAACAACTATATTTCTTTGTGTCATCTGCTCATTTGTTGTGTCTTATTTCTTTTGTTGTTTATTCTTTGCACTCTCACTGTTTGTGCTTATTACTCTTACAGCAAACTCATATATATTTATATATATCACTTATTTATTTTAAAACAAAACTTAAACAAGAGTTTTAACATATATAATAACTAAAACTCTCCTTTCAATTGGTATCAAAGCAGGTTGATTTTATCAATCACCCTCATTAGAGGATATCAATTGTCCCTTCCAACGTGAGGGGACTCTCATTGCACCAAAATCATCACAAGCACACAAAAATACCAAAAGTACGGTCCTAAGACCGGGGAAAGAAATCGTTACCCTTGAAGAGCGCCGCGGAGGCATCACAGAGACGATAACCGCTGCCCTACCACGGATCTAGCCTCGGCTCGGCTCCACACACAGTTCTCGCAAAAGATCTCCTCTAGATCCTCGGTCAAGCGCCAAAACAGCGGCGGGAACTCTCACTCCAGGCGTCGCAAGCACCCGATAGCCTGCAGCAGAGAGTAGGAGGAGAGGAGGGGGTCGGCCTCTTCCTTCCTGGAGCAGCGCGAGCAAGAGAGGGAGAGGGAGCGTCGGCCTCCTCCTGACCAGCGAGAGAGAGGGAGGAGAGGAGGGGGTTGGCCTCCTCATTCCTGGAGCAGCGCGAGCAAGAGAGGGAGAGGGAGCGTCATCCTCCTCCTCACCGGCGAGAGAGAGGGAGGAGAGGAGGGGGGTTGGCCTCCTCGTTCCTGGAGCAGCGCGAGCGAGAGAGGGAAAGGGAGCGTCGGGAGTGCGGCCGACCTAGACGAGGGCGAGAGGGAGATCAGGGAAAATGAGAGTTAGGGGGAAGGGTTTGGGGGTTTTAATAAAACCCTAAACTGAAATTGCTATCCGCACACCAAGCTCTCTATTTGCACCCCCAAAGCTCCTAATCGCAGACCACGCCCCAAATTTGCTAAACGTCGAAATATTGGGGGTGTTACAATTCTCTCCTCCTTAAAGAAATTTTGTCCTGAAATTTATATTCGATCTTAGCAGCGAAGGATACAAAACACCAAATTACAAAACGACCTATGGGTTATGGACCCACCACACTTCCGCTGCGCTACACTGATTTACACATTCGGGCGGAGAACCAAGCGATCTTAGCTGTGGTGAGATACCACCCTAGGAGGTCACGGATAACATTTGTACGGCTTTTCAACGCCCGGGGAATTATCCTAAATTCGAACATACAAACATCAACGAATCTTTACATACAATAACACCAGGATACACCCGTCATATTGGTTATAACCACAAAGCCTTACGAACTCTCATTTCCATCACTCCATGGTCATTCCATTACGTTAAGAAGAGCCACACTCTTCCCAAAATGAGGGACTTCGACCTCTCATAGGAGAATCAAATCACTACATTGATTCCAATTCTTTGCGAGTTCACTCACACCTCCAAACACATCAAGACTGCAATTGTCCCGGAAGCCTTTAACTAACGATAATCAACCTTGAACAACATCTCTATTCAACACGTAAAAACACAACACCACCACTACCATTCGCATTTCGTGTAAGCCACACAAAAAAATAGAAAATTATGCATGAGATATCACAATCTCAACAGGGCACCTTCACTTGGATTTTCTTTACACTTTCAATCAACGCAAACAACAAGCTCAAACAATTGAACCTTTTCCAGAGGTTTTGCTACATAGGTCATCACGACCATATAGGCTCACATATACGATGATTTCAAAGATCATGTCCTCAAACCATCAATCTCCAACTCACGACACATATATTTTCGTATTATCGTGCCAATAATTCGATTTCAAACGAATTACCTTCAACCCATCGTAGGATAGACTAGCAACGCTTCACGGGTGTTATTTACCAAGTGTCACAAATAACAATTTCCATTCACCAACATGTTAGGAAATCAAACTCATAAAGGGTCATCACTGCATAACCACGCAATAAGAAAACACGACTAAATCGCTAGAATCATCCTTCACGCTAAGTCCACGATTCTTGCACGAATCCAAACACGTGATAAACACGCATTTTGCTACCAATAATTTCAATTCTTGCTTATCAACTCAAAACCTTCAACGAAAGATGTCAATATTTCGGCATGGCTCTTCCATAGGTAGAGCAATAGCCTTAACATGCTCGCATTCATCACGATTTATTGCAATCAATCCAACTTATACATAAGCAAATCACCAAATTGACATGAGCCTTAATCCATGCTAGCAAAATATGAGTAGCACTTACATGTTGCACTCTTTCTAGTGCCACCACATACACATTTCACGAGTGACAATGCTCATGCACAATCCAAAGCCAATAACTACTACCCAAAATTTGTGTAACTCACACACAAAAGAGAGGACCTTATCTGAGATATTTCAATCTCGATGAGGCGTTTAATTGGGTTCAAACATGTACGAACCTCCGTACAAATCCTACCAAGAAAAACTACGAACTCCACTGTTTGTGAACCTACTCATGATTCCAACTAGATTGGACACACGTCCAAAGATCAGGTTCCCAAACTAACAATCTCTAAAATCACAACAAATAAACATTATAGTATCGTGCCAATAACTCAACTTTGAAGGAATCACTTTCACTATATCTTGTGGTAGACTAAAAACTCTTCACGAGCGTGCTACTTATTAAGTAACACAGATATCAATTTTCATCATCAATGCGTTGCGAGGTCCAACTCATACGCGGTCACAACTACATCATTACGCAACAGTTAAATTTCAACTCGTCCGCTATAGTCAACATTCATGTTAATGCTTCACGAGCACCATGTACAAAAACTACCATATCATTAAAAATGGGCTTGACTCTCAAAGTCATACAAAAGAAAGATAAACTTCCAATGAAAGTCCAAAATAAAGAGGGTATACGCTTGACACATATAACAAAACATTGCTCATAAGTGCGACTACACACGCACACAAAACTCCAACGCATGTTACCTTACACGAAAGGAGGGGACAAAAGATGTCATCACCACTGCTTCTTCAGGACTAAGCTCGGCACCCACGCGCAACGTGACCTTGACGGCCACAAAGAAAGCAGACAATAGGTGACTTTTGCCTGTTCCTTGATTCTCCTGAACTCTCAGCTTTGGATTCTTCAAAGGCACGTGCTCTTTTCGATTCAGCAGCCAGCATCCTATTTCTTTCAAACTCCTCTTCTGACGCACTCTGCCCTAAGCGAAAGACAAGCTCCAAGTTGCAGGCAGCTTGAATCAGAATGGGGAAACTGATAGACGCTGCTGCGCGCAATCTGATCTTCCACTCCTCGCGCAAGCCTTTAAAAAAATATCGCGCTTTGTCCTCATCAGTCACCAGGACATGATCAGCATAACAGCTCAATCGCAAAAACTCTTGGAGATAAGTCTCCATAGACATCTCCTTTTGCCTCAACATCAGAAAATCTTCTCGTAGTATAAGGCGGGTAGTCGTCAGAATAAAATGTTCCCAGAACGCCGACGCAAACTCCTCTACGGGGATTTGGGACCAAGGGCGTCGAGCAAAACGTCCACGACACTCATCTTGCCACCATCTCTTAGCCTCCCCAAAAAGTGCAAAGGAGATCAGAGTGACCCTCAGCTCCGACGGGACTCTTAAGGCCAAAATGAGATCTTTAATCCATTCCAACCAATCTTGAGCATAAGCGGGCGACTCGACACCGTTGAACAATGGTGGATGGCAACTCAAGAAGTAAGTCACCCAATCACGAGTCTCGTATGTTGCTTCTCCAATAACAGACAGAGGCGCAGATGCCACAGGGATGGGTGTCCCACCAGCAGTCGCACCCGCACACTGATCTTCCATCACTCCTATTTCAGCTTCACTAGCTGTGGTTGTCTCCTGCAAGGGAGTGAGACAATACTCTTCACCAATCACCTAGTAGAAAGACGGAAGAACTCAGCAACACACGTGACATTATATAATACAAACAACTAATCAGCACGCAAAGAACACTCAGGTCCTTAGTCACAACATCCAATGTATGACTGCTCCAACGGTCTTAGGATAAGACTTTACAAGTGACACCTTAGCGACAATAGGGTTCAACACGCCCTGCTAAAACGATGCCAAAAGTAATCACCACGCACGCAATCCATCATACGGAATATACAGCAGCGTAAGATCATCAAGTCGAATATTAGACATGAGTCAAACCTAGTGCTCTCATGGCACTCACAATATAGGGTATACAAAACCCTGCAAACACACCTGGGCATTTACTTGTCCGGACAACCACACCAGACTCTCAGGGACCCAAGTCATAGAGTTTACAAACTCAAGGCCAAACTATGGATCCCAAACACAAGCATAGTGCACACAAAGCACCCAAACTAAAATTAGTAGTGCGCACCTCCCAATTTCACTGAACCTCTTACCGGTCCGAACTCTCAAATCAAACTCACAGTCTATCTCATGTTTCTGCACAAAAGAATAGATTTCATATTTAACTAAAAGAGCGCGACAGAGGGGAGCATCCCGCAACTATCCAAAAAGAGCGTGACTGGAATCCACCCATCCTTTCAATTCACTTCCTTGCTTATGAATCAAAATTCATCACCGCCATTAACACAGCGTGTCACTACTTAATCATCAATCTTAAGTGTGAATTTATGCGCTCGCTTGCGCACATCGGGGTCACACCATCAAGCGTAGGGTAACACAAATGGTCGGATGCCTCTTTCAATACATCACACTTAATTTCACACGGCATAAGTGTAATCCAATGATTCCAAATAATAGGTCGCCAAAGGTTTGACGTCATCTATAGTTATCTAATACCGTATCGGGTGAATCACCACAACAAATCTCATCTTAAAGACCATGACTTTTCATTCCACTAGTCATGTTTGTTGGAGTTTCTGAGGTGATCTCAAAGCAATCAACAGTTAGTCTTACTACCAACGCAATATGAGCCTATAGGGTCGCACATAAAAGCGTTTGGAGAAATTGGAGAAAGGATTGTGTTGGCCTTACTCATATTGGATATGAGTGGAGGACCAATCCTGTGACTGCTTGGAATTAAGTTGAGAATGTCTCAACGGGAAATCGTTTAAAGGGTTTAAACGAATGGGTATTTACTTGACAAATCCGGCTAAAGGGTTTAACCGAACTGCGTCAAATTCGGCTAAAGGGTTTAACCGAATTAGCTTGATTTGACTAATGAAATTCGGCTAATGTGATTAACCGAAATTGCAACAGATTCGACTAAAGGGTTTAGCCGAATCATGTCAGTTCGACGAAATGGTTTCGACGAATTGATATAGCCGAATTTATATAGACGAATTCGTCGAAATGGTTTCGCCGAATCTGAGTCGAATTCGGTTATATTGTTTAGTCGAATTTGGCGAATGTAAATCTGGACAGAAATGTTCTGTTTTTCCCCTGGTCTGCGGATAGCCTATTTTATGCCTTGCGTATAAAAGGAACGTGATTAGGGCTTCGAAAAGACACGGTTTCAGATCGAGCCTTTTCGCGATTTTTGGAGAGCCGAAGACGGAAGTGTTCCGATCGCTCTCGTTCCGTCCGCCGATCGTCTTCCGCCGCTGATAGTCGCCGCCTCCCCTGGATTGGACCTAGCAGTCCGCGGGGACGTTGAGAGCTTCCTTCTCCGACCTAGTTCTTGTACGACAAGAAGCTAGGGTTCTCCTTTTGCTTGTGTGAACTTCTGTAGAGGGATCGATCCATTTCGATTCTTGAAGAACTCAAAGGCAGATCTTGGATTTCTCTTTGGAGCACCTTGGTTGAGTGTTGACTCAATCCCGCAAAGGTACTTTGTATTTCGATTTGATTATTCTCTTGAATCATGAAAAACCGCAAGATCCGTTAGTTTCTTTTGGGTTGTTCTTGTTAATTTCCGCTGCGCATATTCGATATGTCATCCCGTTAGGGATATAGAAAACCCAACAGTGGTATCAGAGTGAGGTTGCGGTCAAGTGCGTGTAAATTGGGACATTTAGAAGCATTCTAAATGCCCTAATTTCTTCTTGGAATATCACATTTGATGTGATTTTGTGTGGTTTCTGGTGGTGGGATTTCAAAATTTTGGTCGGGGCTCTGCCCCACACCCCGCAAGGGCTCTGCCCCTAAGACCCCGCCAGGGGCGCGACCCCTTGGAACCCCGCTAGGAACGCATGTGATTGCGTTGTGATTTTCATGTTTCAAAGGTTGTTTCTCCTCTGCAGTAACCGTCCCTCAAAATGGTTTGTGAAACCAAATGTTTAGATTATTGAATCTGACATGAGAGACGAGCTTGTCTACTGCACATGTGGAGTTGTTGTTCATATGTCCAATGCATGTAAATCTGGAGATTTAGAAGTGTTCTAAATGCTCAGATTTAGCCCTATTTTGTCAAAGTGTTGATAGACTGTTTTTGTGCACATCTGGGATGTATCTGGAATGTGAATGTTGTAATTTTATTTTCTGATTGTGCACTTTGATTAAATGTTAATCATGATTAAAATGTTAATCACTTGAAATAAAAATCACTTATCTAATATTAAGTATTCAGATGCCTTCTGATGGATGACACTCTTCCTGCCTCGATCGATGAAGTGTGGGCTTGCCAAAGCAAGGTGCATTAATCTATCTTGGTAAGGGTGCGAGCGGATAATTGTGATATCCCGCTGTCGACATCGGGTCTAACTTAACTAGGTGACCTCAAAGGTTGAGTGCCTAGAGGCATAGGGTTGGCATGCTCCATATGATGGATGCGAATAAAGAGTTATTCACCAACCATACAGGAGTTGCATAGTGATGCAATTGACAAGTGTTGTCTACCTAAATAACCGCATTATGAGAGGAACGCCAAAGCGGACTCGTGGTGTTGGTGAAATACGGATCTTGTCCACTAAGAGAGTAGCTCGCATAAACTCTCCGAATCGATATCAAGGGTTATTGATTTGATTAAAATAGTGGGAGCTCTTTAATAAAAGTCCTTATTAAAATATATATATAATGTATTTTGAAATATAGTACTAAAATTTTACTTTGCAAAATTCCTTGTAGAATATCCATGGCAAGTGGATCTCACTCTGCCTTGTCCCTGAGAGCGATCCTTGAGAAGGATAAGCTAAATGGGACAAATTTCCTTGACTGGTATAGAAACCTGAGAATTGTTCTCAGGCAAGAGCGCAAGCTCTATGTCTTCGAAGAAGATCCCCCCGAAGAGCCAGCCGCTAATGCACCACGTGCAGATAAAGATACTTATAAGAAGTATGGAGATGACTCCTTGGATGTTGAATGCCTTATGCTCTTGACCATGAACTCTGAGCTTCAGAAGCAACATGAGAACATGAGTTGTTATGAGATGGTTGAGCACCTGAAGAAAATGTTTCAAGGGCAAGCTCGCCAAGAGAGGTTCGATATATCCAGAACGTTGTTTCAGTGTAAGATGGGAGCTCGGGACCCAGTAGGAACTCACGTACTCAAGATGATTGGGTATATAGAGAACCTTGAAAGACTGGGGTTCCCGTTGGGCCAAGAGTTGGCCACTGATCTGATCCTGCAATCGTTGCCGGACAGTTATGAGCAATTTATCTTAAATTACAACATGAATGAAATTGACAAGACACTGCCCGAGCTCCTAGGCATGTTGAGAACTGCCGAGATCAATATGAAGAAGGCCAAGCCTGCCAGCCCCATACTGATGGTGCATAAGAGCAAGGGCAAGGCCAAGGGATTCAAGAAGACGAAGATTGGATCTAAGTCTCCTCTTGATCCCAAGTCTTCTACACTGAAAAAGAAAGGTCTGGCCAAGGAAGGGAAGTGCCACCATTGTGGTAAGGCAGGGCACTGGAGGCGAAACTGTCCCCTCTATATTGAGGATCTGCAAAAGAAGAAAGGAAGTATGACTTCCACTTCAGGTATATTCGTTATAGAAATAAACCTTTCTGCTCCTTCATCCTGGGTATTGGATACCGGATGTGGTTCTCACATTTGTATAAATGTGCAGGAACTGACAAGGAGAAGAATGTTGGGTAAAGGAGAGGTAGACCTGCGCGTTGGAAATGGAGCAAGAGTTGTTGTCGTTGCCGTAGGATTGTATCGTCTTTCTTTGCCCACAGGGCTTGTAATAGAACTAGATAATTGTTATTATGTTCCGGCCATAACTAGAAACATTATTTCTATTTCATGTTTGGACATGATTGGTTTTTCTTTCGTAATTAAGAACAATTGTTGTTCTATTTATAAGAATGATGTTTGTTATGGCGTTGCCCAAATGTTTAATGGTTTATATGTTTTGAACTTAGACCATCCGATCTATAACATAGAAAATACTAAAAGACTAAAAACAAATGATTCGAATCCTACGTACCTTTTGCATTGTCGTTTAGGCCATATAAACGAGAAACGCATATCCAAGCTCCATAAAGATGGACTACTGGACTCAGTTGATTATGAATCATTTGAGAGATGCGAGTCATGTTTGTTGGGCAAGATGACGAAAGCTCCTTTCACTAGTTGTAATGAGAGGGCTAATGATCTCTTGGGTATAATACATAGTGATGTATGCGGACCCATCAGTTCTATGGCTAGAGGTGGGTTCTACTACTTCGTTATATTTACTGATGATTTCAGTAGATTCGGATACGCGTTTCTTATGAAGAACAAATCCGAGACCTTTGAAAAGTTCAAAGTGTTTAAAAATGAAGTAGAGAACCAACTGGGAAAAGGGATAAAAGCACTCTGATCTGATTGAGGTGGCGAATATCTGAGTCATGAGTTTCGTGATCATCTGAAAGAGCGTGGTATTGTATCACAACTCACTCCACCCGGAATACCTCAACATAATGATGTTTCTAAGAGGAGGAATCGTACCTTGTTAGACATGGTGCGATCGATGATGAGTCATGCAGATTTGCCCGTTTCCTTTTGGGGTTTTGCTTTAGAGATTGCTGCTTTCACACTAAATCGAGTTCCAATGAAAACGGTTCTAAAGACACCATATGAGATATGGACTGGGAAGCGTCCCAGTATGTCGTTCATCAAGATTTGGGGCTGTGTGGCATACGTGCGACGTCAAATGCCTGACAAGTTGGAACCAAAATCGGATAAATGTTATCTAGTGGGGTATCCTAGGGAAACCAAAGGATACTACTTCTACTTACCGTCTGAGGGCAAAGTGTTTGTCGCAAGGACTGGTGTCTTTTTGGAGAAAGAGTTCTTATCCAGAAAGACTGCAAAGGTAGAACTTGAAGAAGTTCAAGAGCCACAAACAATGAAAGAACCAGAATTGAAACCTGAGCAAGGACTACAAGAAGTTGTAGCTGGAGAGCCTGCTCAAGAAACACAAGTCCTACGTAGATCTGGTAGACCAAGATTTAAGCCTGAGAGATATGGATTTCTCATGACTCAAATAGGTAATGTGTTGCTTATGGATCATGATGATGAGCCTGCAACCTACCAAGAGGCTATGAATGGACCAGACTCCAAGAAGTGGCTTGAGGCCATAAAATCTGAAATGGACTCCATGTACACAAACCAAGTTTGGACCTTGGTGGAACCACCTGAAGGGGTACGACCCATAGGGTGCAAGTGGGTCTTCAAGAAGAAGACCAACATGGATGGGAATGTACAGACATTCAAAGGCCGGCTGGTGGCTAAAGGTTTCAGGCAAATTCATGGTGTTGACTATGATGAAACCTTTTCTCCTGTAGCTATGGTCAAGTCCATCAGAATTCTACTTGCTATTGTTGTGTATTATGACTACGAGATCTGACAAATGGATGTCAAAACGGCTTTCCTTAATGGAAACCTCCCTGAGGAAGTGTATATGACACAACCCGAGGGTTTTGTATCTCCAGATGAAGCCACTAAAATATGCAAGTTAAATCGATCCATTTATGGATTGAAATAGGCTTCTCGAAGTTGGAATCTACATTTTGATGAGAAAATCAAAGAGTTTGGTTTCATCAAGAACGAAGATGAGCCTTGTGTTTACAAGAAGATTAGTGGGAGCATTATTGTCTTCCTGATATTGTATGTAGATGACATATTGTTAATCGGGAATGACATTCCGACCCTGCAAGTTGTTAAAAACAACCTAGGGAAGTGCTTTTCTATGAAAGACTTGGGCGAAGCGACTTATATACTTGGTATTAAGATCTATAGAGATAGATCGAAGAAGTTGCTGGGTTTGACCCAAAGTACATACATTGAGAAGGTGTTGAAATGGTTCAACATGCTTGAGTCAAAGAAGGGATACTTACCCATGTCTCATGGTGTGAGTCTCTCTAAGAACCAATGTCCAAAATCTTTGGAAGATAAGGACTACATGAAGTTGATTCCATATGCTTCGGCAATTGGATCAATCATGTATGTAATTTTATGTACTTGACCCAATGTCTCATATGCTTTAAGCATGACTAGCAGGTATCAGTATGATCCTGGTGATGGTCACTGAATAGCTGTCAAGAATATCCTAAAGTACTTGAGAATGACTAAGGATACATTCTTGGTGTTTGGTGGAGAGGAAGAGCTCATTGTAAAGGGTTACACGGATGCAAGCTTCCAGACTGACAGAGATGACTCAAAGTCACAGTCAGGTTTTGTGTTTTGCCTTAATGGAGGAGCTGTAAGCTGGAAGAGTTCCAAGCAAGAGACAGTTGCTGATTCTACGACTGAGGTCGAGTATATCGCTGCAGCGAATGCGACGAAGGAGGCTGTGTGGATTAGGAAATTCATCAGCGAGCTTGATGTAGTTCCTAGCATTGTTGATCCCGTAGTTCTCTACTGTGACAACAACGGTGCAATTGCACATGCTAAGGAACCTAGATCTCATCAGCGCTCCAAGCACATACTTCGGCGCTTCCATCTTATTCGAGAGATTGTCGATCGAGGAGATGTGAGCATATGCAGAATACCGACCAAAGAAAATATAGCGGATCCACTGACAAAGCCTCTTGCGCAAAAGAAGCATGATGGTCATGTTAGATCAATGGGTATTAGATACCTGAATGATTATCTTTAGTGGGAGCCTTGTGGATTGCATATTTGTTGGTTGTTCGTTCATTGGATGAATTGTAATATGTACTATGTATTTCATTTTATATTTAAGGCAAGTTCTTTTATTATGTCATTTATATCTGTCTGATAAGATTAATTAGCATAATAAATGCCCTTAGAGTGTTTGCTTCCATAGGAATTCAAGTACGTGACTTGAATATGAGAGCCTATGTTTATAAGAAGCTTCATTCCTAAATGGTCCCTGGTCGGAGTATCATCTTAGAAGCTAAGGGCGATGATGATACATTGAGACTAGCATGTGCGTTGACTGATGGCCGGTTCTCATAGGTCATGATATTGTGATATCAAGTCATCACATGGGTACTTGTTAGTGAACAAGTTGTACTAGACAGACCCACCATGAGACTACTTTGTGGATTGTTATTTGAACGTGTCACAAGTAGGTCTCATCTGACAATGGTGTTTGTAGTTCTTTGACCTGTGGTCACAGCATTCATCAAGTGAGGAAGAACGTACTTTGATGCCATCTAAAGTCTTCCTTGAGAAAGGTTGATGATAAGGGTGGTTATTGGGTATGTTACGATTCATTTGGGTGTTTGTGTGTGGATAGATATGAGATTTGTCCTCCTTTATGACAGGAGTTACATCCAAGGGCCCCTTGATGGAATGAGACTAAGAAATGCATGGCCATGCCTGGTAGAGTCAATATGTGATATTAAGCTCACCAATTTTCAGACAGTCTATTCTAGATCAGGAAATTGGGATTGAACAATTATGAGGGTGACACAGTCCATGCCTCTAGTTCTATCCGATGTAAAGGACAAAGGGACATGACAACACTGATACATTGGTTAAGACAGGCTTATTGAGTTATGAACTCTTATTGCTTGGGTAGCAATGATGTATTGCTAGATGTCGCTCATTGTTTGTGAGACTTTTGTTGATACTTTGTGATCAAGTGGGAGACTGTTGGAGTTTCTGAGGTGATCTCAAAGCAATCAACAGTTAGTCTTACTGCCAACACAATATGAGCCTATAGGGTCGCACATAAAAGCGTTTGGAGAAATTGGAGAAAGGATTGTGTTGGCCTTACTCATATTGGATATGAGTGGAGGACCAATCCTGTGACTGCTTGGAATTAAGTTGAGAATGTCTCAACGGGAAATCGTTTAAAGGGTTTAAACGAATGGGTATTTACTTGACAAATTCGGCTAAAGGGTTTAACCGAACTGCGTCAAATTTGGCTAAAGGGTTTAACCGAATTAGCTTGATTCGACTAATGAAATTCGGCTAATGTGATTATCCGACCTAGTTCTTGTACGACAAGAAGCTAGGGTTCTCCTTTTGCTTGTGTGGACTTCTGTAGAGGGATCGATCCATTTCGATTCTTGAAGAACTCAAAGGCAGATCTTGGATTTCTCTTTGGAGCACCTTGGTTGAGTGTTGACTCAATCTCGCAAAGGTACTTTGTATTTCAATTTGATTATTCTCTTGAATCATGAAAAACCGCAAGATCTGTTAGCTTCTTTTGGGTTGTTCTTGTTAATTTCCGCTGCGCATATTCGATATGTCATCCCGTTAGGGATATAGAAAACCCAACAATGTTCGCATAAGGGTAGTCACCAAGACTCACAACACTTATCAGAATACTATGGTGGTCAACACCTAAGCTATGGAAACACCCATATCGTAGCGGCGATTCTCCTGGCATTCGTATTCCTTTACAGGTAACTGTTCCTTCCATTTTCCAATAGCGCAATCCTTGGAGAAATGAAGGCCAAAAGCATGGTCATGCCTTATTGGGTGCTTGGGGTTGTGTAACTCGCCGAGAAACCATGGTCATGCTCTTCTTCGATCCCAAGCCGATCTTCCTCCTCTGAGCTCGAAATCTCCAATCGACTGAGGGGTTCTACTACTTGGGAGATCCTGAAGGTGGTAATGAGCTCGATTGGGGCTGGGGTGGCTTAATTCAAAGCTGCCATTAAGGCCACCTCTTGGCCGACCAATAGGCTCCAAATTGAGCTCCACCTGGAAGCTGGTTGGCCTTGGAATTGCTGGGAATTACTCCTTGGGTTCAGAGAGAGGCTTGGGAAGGGAAATTGAGTGCCATTTGGCACTCATGCCCCAAATCCCTCATTTTTATCTCTCTTGATTTGAGGCTTATCCCAAATTAGCCCCAATCATTTCTCTAAACTCCAAATTCTAGGTACTATCTGATATTAGGCATAATGGGCTTGCTCTTGGGTCCAAACATTGGGCTAAACCTAATGGATTTGAAGTTTGGGCTCACTTGACCCAAATAGGTCAAATTAGGATTTTTGAGTTTGGGCACCCAAGCTCACCCCAACCAATGTGGTTGACCAACATTGGTGCCTTAGACCCTATGTAACTATTCCAAGGGTAATTAAGTCATGGTGGGTTCATATGGGGCTTATTTGCACATAATTGCTTATAGGGGCAATTTAGGCATTTTGGTGATTTTGCCCGAATCCTCCAAAATTGAGTGTGCACTTTGGTTCATTTAGGCCTCATATACTCCCCTTAGGGTTTAGGAAGGGTTGTGCTAGGTCAATTTGGCCAATTGAGGGCCAATTGAACCATATAGGGCAAAATTGAATTTGGGGCAATTTGGTCATTTTGCTTAATTTCCCAAAATTGGTTTATCGCAAGGTTCCAATGTTGACCCATTAGACTCCCTAAGTGGTCTTGGAGTGTTAGGGGTGATCAATTTTGACCACTCATGGCCAATTGAATGTCCAATTGAGAGAAATAGTTCATTTAGGTCAAATTGGGGTTTTTTGGTAATTGGCCCAATTTCCCAAAATTGGTCAATTCCAATAGGTCCATTTTGTCTCATTAGTCTACTCTAGTGTTTAGGAAGGATGTGGGGTCGTCAATTTCATTTTGAAGTTTAAATATCAAGCTTAAGCCTTGTAGTCAAGTTTGGTTATTTGTACACCAAAGTGATCTTCATCTATTCACCTTGGTTTTATGGCCATTTTGGTCTCTTAGAGCAATGACATGACCTTGTCATGGCAAAATTCATCTTAGGGGTCTAGTTGTTCTAGGGATGTTACAACAGTAATCAACAACGACCCCCATATTTTCTACTCCCGCCAACGACTCAAGGAATTTTTGGACCCACGCCAAATTTCGCCAAAATTCAGGTTGTTTCTGCTCGACCTGGTAGTTTTGATATTCCATGTCCTAGATTTTATGAAGGAGATTTAATCGATTGTATGACCTCCAACAATATTTTGAATACAATAATACAAGAACTCACGATTATCTCCGTATTACTTCGTTGCAGTTAGATAAGCCAGCCTCCAAATGGTACCAAGCCACTCTTAAAAATCACCCGGCCTTGACATTTAGTTTGTTTTTGGACGTCATACAAAAAAGATTTGGACCCTCCCTATATATCAAACTCGCAGGAAAACTGACCAAACTTCAACAAACAACTACAATGCTAGCTTAGAAAACATAATTCGAAGAATTAATCACTAAAGTACCCGGATTAGCCACAAATTTTATCACATATATGTTTGTGTCGGGATTAAAAGATCATATCCAGGGACCAGTGCTATTAGCTAGGCCAGAAGAAATTCACGATGCCTACGCTATAGCTAGAATGGACGAGGACCAACGTTTGGAGGAAAATAAAAGAAGAAACCAAACTCAGAAAATAACATACGAGTCACATGTAGAAGTCAATAGAAATTATAATAACCCCGCCAGACCAAAATTGCCCCCAATAAAGCGATTAACTCCAACAAAATTACAAGCCAAACGAGAAAAAGGGCTGTGCTACAATTTTGATGAACGTTATCACGTTGGTCACAAATGTAAAGGACGTGGAGCACTGCTCTACTTAGGAGGAACTGAGGAGGAAGAAGACTTAAATTTTGACCCTAATGAAGCAATCCAAGAAGAAGAAGACCCAACTACTACTATTTGTTTACACGCCCTCACAGGAGCACTGCCTGATCATGGTATAAGATTTGCATGTCATATCAAAAATCAACCCCTAGAAATATTTGTAGACGGGGGAAGCACACATAATTTCATTACTTCTAGAATGACATTGTTCTTAAAATTGCCGATACATAAAATTACTGAATTTCCAGTATTTATCGGAAATTGGTTAACAGAGCAATGTACGGGGAAGTGTAAGGATGTCTCACTGCTCATTCAAACCAAACAATATGTAGTTCACTTATATGTCCACTATATCGAAGGGACTAATCTTATTTTGGGACAATGCTGGTTGAAAACACCAGGGCCAGTCACGACAGATTATGTCAATCTCACAATTTCCTACAAAGGCACAGAGGGACAAGTGACATTACTGAGATATAACAATATATCCCAAATTGGTAAGATATCATCATCGAAGTTAATGAGAATGGTAACCCTAAACCCACAACATGATGTTTGTTATTGACCAAGGAAAACCCATCTCCCAGAAATGATCAGACATTTGAGGAAATCAGGAACAAGTTGCCAATTCGAGTTAAAGAATTATTGGCGGAATACTCTAGGCTATTTCAGGAGCCTACAGAATTACCACCCATGAGGCTTATAGATCATAAAATAAATTTAATTAAGGGGGCAGATGCTCCAAACATAAGACCATATCGATATCCTTATAACGAAAAAATGAAATTGAAAGATTGGTAAGGAAAATGCTTAGTAATGGTCAGATTATTACCAACACCTCAAACTTTAGCTCCCCAATACTATTGGTTAAAAAAAGATGGATCATAACAATTTTGTGTCGATTACAGAGCCCTGAACAAAATCACCATTAAGGACAAATTTCCCATCCCAACCATAGAGGAATTGATGGACGAACTATATTCGGCCAGATATTTTTCAAATTTAGATTTAAGGTCCGGGTATCATCAGATACGTATGGTTAGGGAAGATACACAAAAAACAGCTTTTAGAACGCATCAAGGACATTATGAGTTCGTGGTTATGTCTTTTGGCTTAACCAATGCCCTTCAACATTTCAAGCACCGATGAACTCCATTTTTCAACCCCACCTTAGGAAATTCATTGTTGTATTTTTTGACGATATATTAATATTTAGTCCCACAGAGAAAGAATACTACGAACATTTAAAACTCACTTTAGAAATTTTAGAAAACAACCAGTTATTGATTAAGTTTTCTAAATGTAACTTTCTTTTAGAAGAAATTGAGTTCTTAAGTCATATCATAAGCAGATGAATGGTAACGCCAAATAAAAATAACATTTTATCCATTGAGCAATTGTCTATACCTAGAAATCAGAAAGATGTAAGGGCCTTCTTGGGGCAAAATGGATACTATAGAAAATTCATCAAAGATTTTGCTAAAATAGAATTTCCTTTAACAGAGTTACATAAACAAAATTCATTTCAATGGAATGCAAGGGCCCATGACGCATTTGAAAGTTTAAAATAAAAATTAATTACTTATCCAATTTTATCCATCCCTAATTTCGAAGAACCCTTCATAATCGAGACTGATGCGTCTAGCACAGGGATTGGAACTGTATTAATGCAACGAAAAAAACTATAACATATTTTAGTAAAAACTATCACTCCTGATGCAAAGAAAATCAACATACATAAGAGAAATGCATGCAGTTACTGTTGCGGTGTCCAAATGGAGGCAATATCTGATAGGACGTCAATTCATTATAATGATAGACCATCAAAGCCTGTTGAATTTTTTGAAGTGGAAGTAGAAGTAGGCTGGGCGGTCTGAGGAAGTCAGACCGCGGAGATCGCTGAGACCGCGTGGGCTCTCTCTAGCGATCTTATTGTCGTCATTGGCTAGGGCTCAAGCAGGTGTCATCTTGTGATCACGCGATCTCCCCTTGTGCGGTCTGGTTCGGGCGATTATTATACCTCTTTGGGGAGATGACGACATCCGTCTGTCTGCCTATAAATATAGGTGCAGGGCCCGTCATTAATAACGAGAACTGTCAGCGGCCAGCATTCAACAATCTTCTTCCTTTGTGATTCCAACTTTGAATAACCAGTTCACCAACGGTCTTCTTCTGTGTGGACTGTGTTGTAGTTCTTGGGCTGTTCAGAGCAAGCTCAGCGGTCTGGCGACCTTAGCGGTCAGGCGATCTAGAGTTGCGGTCAGGCGTCAGCTTCTGCAGTTTCTGTTCTCTGGTCGTGGGCAGCTTCTGTGGTTATGCGACCTTGCAGTTAGCCGATCAAGAAGTGCAGATAGGTTCTTTTCTCAGCAGTTTAATAAGTCAGCAGTTCGTGCGTTCTCAGTGGTTACCATGTGGTCAGACCGTTTCAGCGGTCTCTGGCGATCTCAGTTCTTGCTGTTCGCCAGTTGCTTGTTTGTCTTTGTTTTCTCTCCATCTTATATTTTGATAAATCATGTCTTGCTATGTATGTATCGAATTGTGAAGGAGATAGATTAATACAAGATTGTTTTGTCTTTCTATTGTTGCTGGTTACTTAACATGGAATGGTTGTAGTGTTCCTGCGCCCGACTCCCGCTTCTAAGAAATTTTACTTTAGTATCTGAGCTGAAATCTATCATTAGATATCAAAGCTAGAATTTTTCAACAAAGCCTGCATTATCTTCTCACACAGTACATTCAGACACCAGAACAACAAGCATTTCTCTCCAAATTATTGGGGTATAACTTCATCATAAAATATAAATCAGGAAAACTGAATCAGGCAGCAGATGCCCTATCAAGAATATCTGAAGAATCAGGGGATTCATCCCCTAAGAGCATCAATATGATATTCATTCCCTCCTCTCCCACATTGGAAGGACTGGAGCAAAATTATGAAAATGATGAACTAAGTACTAAAATAAGATTAGAACCACAAAACTATCCCGACTGGAAGCATAAAGGAAATTACATCATACACCATCACATAATTTACATTCCAGATAATTCACAAATAAAGAAAAGAGTTATCACTGAAGCTCACACTAGTTTTGCATGGGGCACTCAAGGATTAAGAGAATATTATATAGGATTAGAGCCCAGTTCTACTGACCAAATATGAAGCAAGAGATCACATAATTCATAAAAAAATGTGATGTTTGCCCGAAGACCAAGGCCTCAAATCATTTGCCTCATGACTTACTGCAAGCTCTGCCAACCCCAACTAAACTTTGGGCAGATCTAACTATGGACTTTATCACACTTCTACCATTATCCCTAGGATATACTATTATTATGGTAGTAGTGGATAGATTTTCTAAGGCCATACATTTAGCAGCACTTAAACATCCTATACAGGATCAATTGTAGCAACAACCTTCTGGGAGTGTGTAGGAAAACTACATGGCATCCCAGAATCGATCATATCTGATCGGGATACAATTTTTTTAAGTGATTTCTGGATTGAATTGTCTAGAATACAAGGAACCCACTTAAAGTACAGTTCCTCATACCACCCGCAGACTGACGAATTAACCGAAAGGGTTAATAGGTGTGTGGAACAGTACTTAAGAATATTCACACATGAAAATCCAAAGAAATGGTGTAATTACCTATGCCTAACAGAATTTCACTTTAATACAACATTTAATACTTCGACCAACATGACTCCATTTGAAGTCATGTTTGGTCGACCTCCCCCTGCTTTGCTGAATTATTGTGCATGGGAAACTACCAATGAAGCAGTAGAAACGACGTTGCAGACCAGAGATGAATTGATGCATGCATTAAAGGAAAACCTAGCCAAATCACAGCAGAAGATGAAGATGCAAGCAGACAAAAAGCGCAAGGAGCTGAAGTTAAACAAAGGTGATTGGGTGTTATTAAAACTACACCCATATCGTCAACTAACAATGACCAGACCAGCGGGAAGAAAGCTCAGCTTGAAGTACTATGACCCCTCCCAGGTGGCGGAGATCATCGGTGAGACATCTTACCATCTCCTCCTCCCTCCTGAATCACAAATACACCTGGTATTTCACATTTTGCTACTCAAACCATATATTGGTGATCCCTCACAACAAACAATAGAGTTACCAAAACTCAACTGGAAAAACAACCCATTACACTCTCCCTTGGCCATCATCAGCTTAAGTCGGATCATCAAATAGGGCAAGGAAATACAACAAGCGTTAATACAATGGCAGGGTCTGCCACCAACAGATAATACATGAGAAGATCTATCTACTCTCACAGATCACCCACATCTACAAGCAGATCTACCACTACATACTACAGAAAGAGCGAAAATGACTTGGGGCCAAAAAAAAGAAGAGAAATATTTGAAGAAAAAGAAGAGAAATATTCGGAGCCATAAACAAAGGAACTCAAGGAGTTCCAGATCTACAAAAATATTTGATACTTTCTTACTGGGGACGATTGGAAACACCAAATGTCGATGAGCGAGTTGCAACCCTCAGATCTAACAAGTATCCGTTAAAAAAAATATGTGGATCATCATCGCGACTGCCTTCTCCAACCTTTCAACCAAGCTCACCAGAGGCATACGCAAATCCTTCAAATCAACAAGTAAAGTAGCAGCAGAGACGAGAAAGAAAAAGCGTCGAGAAGCTCCCAAACCCTAACCCATTGCGCGAAGATGAAGAAGTAACAACAGAACGCTGAGGACATCGTTCTTAAAGAGGAAGGCAGTGTTAGGATCAATGCCTCATATCAAGCCAGCTGTCAACCCATCACTTACTCAGATTGGCAGGTGTCAGCATATCCAATGGCGAAGATCATCACAGGCATCCAACGACGCAGATAAAAGCTTCTTCAAAATAATTCAGCGGCGGAGAACATCACAGACATCCAACGGCGCAGATAAATGTCCGAATTACAATAAAGAATTCAAAGACTCAGATGAAGGCACATCAATCCAGAAGACCCCGATTTAGCCAAAATTAGATTGGGCTAAGAAATATTGATTTCTATTAGACGTTATAAATAGCCACTTATTGTAATAGATTGTTATGCATGGTTTTATTAATGAAGAACTTTTTTCTATCTCATATTCTGCCTCTCTCTCTCCTCCCTTTCGTCTCTAACCTCCAGCCCAACCTCCTGGGCATTCGTCTATCGACCACGACCACGACGGGTCCCTAACAGAGACGGCAACCGCGAAACTAGGGCTTACTGGGTAAAAGTGCGGTTAGAAGAAGAGAAAAGCCTTAAAATTAATTTGAAGTGCGGTGCGAATAGCTAATAAAACAGTGTGATTAACAACGCCCTTAATTTTAGTCTATACTCACTCAATTAATTTTAGTATGAGCATAACTGCATAAGTAAGAGTTATAAATTATGAGATTATTGGTGGCAATAATAATGCAGGTATTGAAATAAATTAAAATGTTTGAATACAAAATATTTTGTGGAATTATTGTAAATCTCAAATTAAATTATTAGAGGAGCCGAAAAATAGGCCTGTGCGTAAAAAACCGAAACCGCACGGACCGAGCCGAACCGATCCAACTGAACCGACTTTTGGACCGAACCGACCTGTTCGGTTCGGTTGCGGTTTGGGGTGGCTGAAAACCGGCTCGGTTTCGGTTCGGCCCGGTTTCCACCATGGGGAAACCGGTGGAACCGAACCGATCAAGTATAGTCTTATAAGTTTTGGAATTTTTGTTTAGGGTTCAGGTGTCGTTCCAGTTTACGGGTTTTTCGAAGGAGAGCTGGAGAGGGATTTCAGGCACATCGACGCCAGTCACGCGACTCACGCCACCGCCTCTTAAAGTCTCAAGGTTAAGGCATTCTGCATTCAGTCCGCCTCTCAAGGTCAAGGCATTCTGCATTCAGTCCGCCTCTCAAGGTCAAGGCATTCAACTGAACTCTGCTTGCCCTCGTCCCTCGGCCCTTTCGTCTCCGCCACCGGCCACCACCAGCCCGCCTCTTCCGGCTCTTCGATTCTTCGAATCATCGGTAAGCTCTCTCTCGCGCAACCTTGGACGACGTCGCCACGTCGCGTTTCTTCTCCCGACTCCTAATGTTCTCAATTTGTCTGATGTTTTCACAGTAACCCTCGGCGATTTTCGTCTCCATCTTAGCTTCGTGCACCTCACACGACACATTTCAGTGGAGTTGTGGAGGTATTTCTTAATTCTTATTCCTCTTACTATTTGTTCTAAACCCTATTTCAGTGGAGCTGTGGAGATATTGTACTCTAACATTGCTTTATCCATTACACAGCTTTATATATGATGTTTGCTTTCAGGTAAGTCAATCTTACTCCTCCATTTGTGAAATCCAGAGGCTTCTTTCTGCTTTAGATTGAGAAAATTTGGTTATTTTTTCTGCAATAGAGAATAGAGATGTCAAATATTGAGCCTGCGTCAGTGATGGATGAAATTAATATGCAAACAGTTGAAGGTATAGAAGTGCAGCGCAACACAAATACAAAGAATAATGACGATGTTTCAAATTCTAATCAAGTATCCAAAAAAGCAAAATTATCCGCTGGTGATTCCACTGAAAATCCAAAGGGAAAATCTTTAGTATGGGAGTGGTTTGCTAAGTTCAAGGACACTGAAGGAAGAGAAAAGGCAAAATGCAAACACTGTAATAAGATTTATGCCGCCGACCCTAAAAGAAATGGCACAACTGCATTAAGAACTCATATGATGAATTTGTGTCGTTTTCGAAAAATCGAAGCAACCCAAAAAGTGTTATCTTTTTCTGAGAAAAGGGAAGCAGGGGGTACAGTTGGATCTTTGAGAGCAAATAAATTTGATGATGTTGAGTGTAAGAGGGTTCTTGCAAAAATGATTGTTGTAGATGAGTTACCATTCAAGTTTGTAGAGAATGAAGGCTTCAGAGTTTTTGCAAATCACTTAGAGTCACGGTTCAAAATACCATCTCGCACAACGATTGCAAAATATTGCACCGAACTTTTTACAAGTGAAAGGAAGAAATTAAAGAAAGAGTTAACAAATGAGAGATTATGCCTAACTACTGATACATGGACATCTATCCAAAGGTTTGGATATATGTGTTTGACTGCACGTTGGATAGACAGTGAATGGAGGTTACAGAAAAGAATCCTTAACTTTGTAAGAGTGGTAGATCATACCGGAGAGGGTCTAGGTATGGAAATAATGAATTGCTTATCATCTTGGGGGATTAAGAAAATTTTCACAATCACAATGGATAATGCTTTTGTTAACGATGTAGTAGCAAGACATGTTAAAAGGAAAAGTAAGGAGTGGAAAGGTACTATATTGGGGCATGAGTTCCTACAAGTTCGATGCACTGCTCATATCATAAATTTAATTGTTAAAGATGGTTTGTTTGATTTTAATGAGTCAATTGAGAAAATACGTCTAGCAATCAAATATGTGAAATCATCTTCCCAACGTTTGGAGAAGTTTAAGAGGTGTGTTAGAAATGTCGAGATAGAAAGCAAAGCTCTTCTATGCTTAGATGTTGAGACAAGGTGGAATTCTACATATTTAATGTTAGAGACATCAACAAAATTTGAGAAAGCATTCGTTGAGATGGAGGATGAGAGTTCATACATAAGTTATTTTAAGAATGAAGATAAAGTTGATGGACCCCCTTCTACAAGAGATTGGCAAAAAGCAAGAATGTTTGTAAAACTTTTAAAAATGTTTTACAATGTAACTTTGGAGGTATCGGGCTCTAAATATCCAACGTCTCATTTATTTTTCCAAAATATTTCAATGATGGAGCATATGATAAAGACAATGTGTGCGAGTCAAGATGCTACTTTGAGTATGATTGCACAAAGGATGAAAGCAAAATTTGATAAATATTGGGGTACTTTAGAAAAAAGTAATGTACTCTTATATGTCGCTTTTGTTTTGGATCCCCAATGTAAGATAAAACGTCTAACAAAATGTTTTAATGCGGTGTGCGAGCCTACAAGGGCAAGAAAAATGGTAGAAATAACAGAAAGAACACTTGATCAGCTATATGAGCATTACAATGCTACCATGAATCCGTCTCAAACTCAAACATTTAGTTCTCAAGCTTCAAGTAGCTCAAGAATTTGTTTAGATGACAGAGATATGGAATATAATTTTGTGTCGTATCAAAAAAATATGTTTGAAGATGACGTTGATGAGGAAGAGACATCAATCTTTGCAACTGAATTGACACAATATCTACGAGAGGACACATTGAAAATGCAACTTAATTTTGATATCTTGAATTGGTGGAAAGCAAACTCCTCAAGGTTTCCAATTTTATCTGAGATTGCAAAAGACATTCTAGCAATTCCAATATCAACAGTTGCCTCAGAGTCGGCTTTTAGCACTGGTGGACGTGTACTCGATCCATTTAGAAGCTCATTTAGAATTTAGTGATAGAACTCATGAACACAAAAAAAACATAAACAACTTCAAAGGAGAGGTAGAAAACCGAACCGACGGGTACAAAACCGAACAAAACCGAACCGAACCGATTGTGTTCGGTTCGGTTTCGGTTGTGTAAAAACCGAGGCTATTCGGTTCGGTTTCGATTTTCATAAAATCGAACCGAACCGAACCGCTTGCAGACCTGCCGAAAAATAGCATCCCAAAATTTTTTATGCAGGAAGTCAGGAACTCAAAAACAAAAATGGGAAACAGCCCACCGGCACCGATAATCCCAAAACCTATCCCAAACCCTGGATTTTCCGCCCGCAGCCCTCGCGCCCGCAGCTCTCGCGGCCGCAGCCCTCGCGCCTCCATCGTTTTCCTGTTCGCCGGTGGTGAGGTGAGCTTCGTTTTCCTGTTCATCTTTTCCATTGCACTCGCAGTCTGCCATGTTTGATTCTTCCTTGGATTTTCCGCCCGCAGCCTTCGCGCCCGCAGCAGATCTTCCATCTCACGCCGCACTCTGCCATCATTTTCCTGTTCGCCGGTGGTGAGGTGAGCCTCCATTGATGGACTGTTCATCTTCATTTACGCAGTCTGCCATCATTCTTGTCCCGTCCCCATTGTTTCAGAATGACCACCATTGTTATACAGTTTTCATCATTTTTTAGGGACTGGTTTTAGACAGTTTTTATCATTTTTTGAGGGACTGTTTTCATCTTCATTTACGCAGTCTGCCATCATTTACACAGTTTTATCATTTTTTAGCCTCCATCGTTTTCCTATTCTCATGATACATAGCCATAGATTTCAAGAAGTTTAGAATTAAACAGTAGACCAGGAACTTTTTTTTTTAATTTATTTTGAAGTCAAAAGAAGTTTAGAATTAAAAATTAGATGCTTAAAAAAAGATGATACGAATTTTTTTTAGCAACTGCAGCATTGATGCACATAGTTTTATCATTGCAAATTCACCCACTTTCGTTTTAAAATTTGTGTTGTTGTTAAGCCTGTAGTTTTTGTGCACATAAATCAAAATGGATTCTTGGGTCTGCCCTCTCTGATGTCTTTGATTTGAGGGCATGATTCTGCAGCAAACGTGACGGTATAGGGGGCCACTATTTCAGTGGTAATCTGTGAGCAGCCACTTTGTGCATTTATTGTCAAAGGTTCCGTCTTTCTCCTCTGAGAGAAGCCACTTTGTGCATAGGGCCAAAGGTTAGGTCTGTTTCCAATCTTCCCCGCCCATACCCCCAATGATTGGGGACTATATGGGTTCTGCTGTTGTTGTTGTTGTTGTTAAGCCTGTAGTTTTTATATTTTTAAATAATTTTTTAAGTTTCATTCAATTCCTGTGGATGAATTCCATCCAGCATCCGAACAACATAATTGCCCAATTCCAATTCCTACAGCTCACAACCTTCCTGCAACCAAACAGCCTAATTGGAATTCAGGAAAACGAAAACCTGCTGGTTTTGGTTTTTACTGAATTCCAATTCTTCAAAACCAAATCCTACGATCCGAACGGACCTAATTATTCTCATTCCATTTCTTTTTTTTCCATGCCACAGGAGAAAGGGGGAGCCAGAACCATTGGCTATTGTTGAGGAGCTGACCACCCTTTGCATCGAACAAGTTCCAGTTCTTGTCTTGCCGCCGAGGTGTCAAATTAAAGGTAACAAATCCATCCGCCGAGGCCTCACGATAAGGATTCCTGGTGAAATTTGGAATAATCATAACTTTTATGGCTTTGATACTGAACCCCAGGTAGTGGTTCTTTTCTTAGAGATTAAAAGATCATGTCTGTCTTTGTCTCGAATCGTTTTGTTAGGCGATGATTGACAATGTTGCACTGACCATGTTGATTGCCCTATAATAATAGAGAGTTAAAATGATTGTTTATTGCTGCCTGATTAAATATGATAAATGATGCATTAATTTAATTGATAGCATATAAATATTATAATTAAATGTTTGTTTTAACATGTATAAAAAGAGATTTATAACAATTTTGATGATTGTAGCCTATATAAGTTGGTCTAATCATTGTATGTAACAAATATTTTTAAGAACTATAATCTCCTGTGTTCATATTTCATGAGTATGAGCTATACATTTTATTTTCTATTTATCTTGTTTTCCCAACAATTTTAATACTTACCTAATATTTTTATTTTTATTTAATACTTGACAGATAGCTCTGATTTTTCTATCCCCCAAACTGAGCGAACAAAACAACAATCCAAATAAAGTCCATACTCTTCCAAGAAACTGAATTAGTTTCAACTTCCAAGCATGAGCCGCAGCTTCCTTCTCCTCACCACCACAACCATCCTCTCCATGGTGCCTCCTTCTCACAATGCCATATTTTTTCCGCAAATCTCCACCTTAGAGCTTAACAGGCCCTATTGCAATGCGACGGACAACTCGGATGTGTTCTCTCATGATCTCATACCTCTTCAGTCAAGCGCCCCAATCGAGCTCCCGCCGGACACACTCTATTGCAAGGCTAGCACCATCTCGGACGACACTAGAAACATGTCTTTTGTGCGCGGCGCCGCCGCAGAATCATCTCTAGATATTGCGCATGGTATTTGTTTCTTCTTACATACTTCTTTTTTTATCTCAAGCATCTTCGTTTGTTGAGCTATCAATTTATTTCTTTTGATCCATTGCCTTTTAGCAATTTTATGGTTTCAAATCATTATATTTTTCGTCTTTAATATACATTTGTAGTCGTTTAATTATCATCATTATCCATTCATTTACATGAGGTGTTAATCTATATTTGACTAAAATATTTATTCTTTTCTTAGTATCTGAATATATCATTTTAATTTTGTACCCACATTGTTCATTTTCTTTTTAAGTCTTAATGTCATCTCTTACACTTAAAAAGTTTTTAATATATTAGGTTGTTTAAAATGATTTTTTGTAAAGCACCTCAAGAAAAGAAACCTTCACAATCAATTCTTTCTCTACTAAAAACACAATCGTAGCTGTATTCCCTAACAACGGCGCCAAAAAACATGATGCGCAAATCTAGCACGCCGCTATAGGCGGGAGAGAGACTGTGGCACGAAACGGCAAGTGCACCGATCGTTCATGTATTATAAAACAAGGAGTGATTCCCCGAGTATCGATCTCTCAAGGAATGCAGCGTCAGATGTATTTTTAGAGTTAAGAATTAATGGTAATGTTTTATAAAAACAAAGGGGGGGGGGGGGGGGTTGTTGTTTAACGGAGTGGAAATGCAAGAAAGGAAATTGTGGGTCGCCTTCTCCGCATCACCACGGACTTAACAAAGCTAAGCTCTACCTTGCGGGTCGCCTTCACCGCTTCTCTTAAGAAAGTGAGATTGAGAGTCGCAAACACCTCGTCGCTTCTCATCTCAAACTCCATCAGCGCTTTGCCAACTGAACAGAAATCAACAGATCTCTACTCTCTCCCTCTCTATCTCTCTCGACGAGCTTAATAGAGCACACCTCAAGCAACTAATAAACATTCAACAAGATTTCATAAACATGAAATAAAAGTTCAGCACATGAATGTTTATTGTGCAAACATCATCAATAATATGGAGAAAATACTAATACACATCTAATTAAGCAAAGAAAGAGGCATAAGATACAACCAAATCCAAATGCTTACTGTAGATTGAAGATAGAAGCCACCGTGTTGTCAATCCGCATCCAATCTTTAATCATCAACTACATCCGGGGTCCGAGAGGGCTGTCACCACCTCCTAATGTACCCGACTTCTCTGGTCATACCATCCGACCACGTCAAATGCGAGGATCTCCTTGCTTGGCGATGATCTTGAGCTATATTCTCATTCCTTGAAGCTTAGGATGATGGGAGGTGGCCTAGGGCAAAGCCCCAACTGCTGGAGAAGAAGAACTGGAGTTGGAGCTAAACCTCTTAGGGTTTCCTCGGATAAAAATCTGGATCTACTTAAAAAGTCTTAAAATGCAGCTTAAATAGAAAGTAAGGCAGAAATTTGGTCATGCACGGTCTGGCACACATTCGTGCGCTTCGATCTTGCGCGAAGGATAATATTAAAAGAAAAACGGTGCCAAAATTCGGCGCATCAGTCAATCCACAACAAGGCTGCCCTGCTCGTGTATTTTTGTTCACACACAGTCAAAACTGACCGTGCGAGAAGAAAGTGCACGGTCCTTGAGGAATCTCCTTATGTTGAAGATTGGAGTTTATAATCACAATCCTTGATCACTTCGGTGCTGAAGCCGACTCCGGGTGCGAAGCCCGAATTTACTCTCTCCTCCATACACTTGGCTGGCCATGCCTTGTTCTCCCTTCAGGAGTCTGGCCAATCCATCCCTCCACCCAACCCCACTTCATTGTAGCAACCATCTCCTTCCCCTATTCCCTGTTACAACCGCCCCCTCCTTCTCTGGACTGCAGCAGCCGACATCCCACCACCCTCCACCCCCCCCATTTGGTTGAAACTGTCTAGCTCTACAGCAAGTCGCAGCCACACATTCTTTCTCCCATTGCAACAAACAACCGGCCCTTCCCTGGACTACAACAGCCGACCTAAGGGGTGCTGCCCTTCCTTTACCAGAGGCCGGCCACACCATCTCCATCCTCCATTCCAATTTCTCGTCGTGGAGCCACCACCCCAAAGATCCCCACCACCAAAAAAAAGTCATCCCATAAAACATCTCCAACGATCACCGGAGTTCGTCTCCGTCCATCTCCGGTGGTCCTCCTACACCTCCCATACCCATTTTCATCATTTAGTGTTTTTCGGCGATCGCCAGAAAATGTCTCCGGCGACCTCTACCACCACCGACAACCACCTACGGCCACCACCAGCCACCACCCTCCACCACTACCCATAACCACCATAACTACCTCTAACCACCCCACTAACCCCACCTCCTAAATTAAAGGAGTTATTTCCTAATTTCAAGCCATAATGCCCTCCCACCATCCCCACGTTATAGAAGCCACTCCCTCTCCTCAAGCCTCTCTCAACCCCCACGTGAAACCTCAACCCACAACTCCAAATTAACCAAACCACTCCCCCATTCATTTACTGAACCGGGCCAACTCTCCCTGGCCCCTCCCACTCCCTCCCGCCCCCTCCTTCCTGCTATAGGCCCCTCTGTCTGCTGCTTTGCCGAGCCCCTCCCTGCCTTCTTCCATCACGTGGAGCCACAAACAATCCATCCCCCTCCCTGCCTTCTTCCCTCACATGGAGCCTCAAACAATCCTTCCCCACTCCCTGCCACCCGATTCCTGATGCAGGAATTCATCTCCTGTTGTCCAGGACAACAAAGCTAATCCAAGAATTCACCCCAGGACTTTCCCCAAATCCTCGGGTTGCTGTCCAGACTTCCAGAACAGTAACCCTGAGTTGCTTATCGCTGAAATCTGTTCCGGGCAGCCCTCTTAAAGTGCCTCCAACCCTCCTCTCTTTATAGTAGTGGTAATCAAGGTTTGTGTGTTGATTTCTTTACCGTTGAATCTCGTGATTGTTCTCTACTTGTAGAGATATTGGTTTGTAAGTTTTCCTTCAGTCGTTTCGTCTTTGTGATTTACTATTTAAATAGTATTTGCTTTCACGCACTCTCGCGCTCATACGCTTCTCTTTGTTACCTTAATATTAAATTGCTTTAATTCAATTGTGAAGAAAATCTAGTTATATGGTGTACAAATATTGTTTTGCAAGTTTGAATTCACCGGACTTTGCATTTGCACTTGCATCTAGCCTTAGTTTTCATCTAGAGCCTTACCCCACGTCAGTTTGGTATCAGAGCCCAGGTTGGACTACATTGCATGCTACGTAACGGTAAGGCATATAGGCGTTCAATGTCGAAGTCAACTCCGCAACACAGTTAGGCCACTACCAGTTCTAACACTGACATGTTAATGCCTAATCTCCAAAAAATTTTGGAGGATCGATTCGATCAAGTGTGCGCACAATTACACACGATATTCGAGAGCAGTTTCAAAACCTCACCACTAGAGTAGAGGATCTAGAGTCCAGTAAGTTTCCCAATCCGGTGAGGTCCATTAGGCCACAAGTTGTCTAACGTGAGGATTGTCGTGAAAGAGGTAGAACTCCTACTTTTGCATACACCCCAGATCGTATATTCCACAACCCAATTGCACAGGCTCCCCTGCCCGCCCAGGAGTCCCCTGGGGTAGCCAACGATCGTTATAGGAGCCCCAATGGGGTCCGGGCTCTTCCTCCCACATAAGAACAACCTCCGCCTCTGTACCCACCGCGTAGAGGTCATCACGGTCAGGACACTCGATACCATTATGATCGAGATGACTATATGGGTCACTATTGTTGTTGAAGCAGGTGTTGACCTAAGCCGCCATTCTACCTAGCAACGACACAACACAATGCGTCATCAGGAATCTGGAAGACGACACTTGACAAAGACAAAAGCAACATTATCTTTTGTATTGTAAAACAAATCTGTACTTATCTGTTTTTATCTCGTGTAAATGCTAAAGGCAGGCCACCGTTTGCCGGGCTCTTATAAAAGCCCATTTGTGTAATACTTAAACTCATGCTGAAATAAAACCAAAACCAGTAAAACAGTAAGCTTTGTGTATTGGATCTTCACAGCTTATTATTTCTTGTATCACATCACTGGTATCAGAGCTTAGATTCTGTACAAGCCATCATTAAAGATCATGACAACTTCCTCTACCTTTTCTCTCTCACAAACCTATATTCCAATTTTTAATGGACAGAAATATGATTTCTGGAGTATGCATATGCGAGCTGTCTTTCTTTCACAAGGTCTTTGGGATATTGCTCAAATGGACCAGCTGCGTCTACCACAGGTAAAATACTTGAAACTACAAAAGACCCTAAAATATCAGATGAAGAAACATAAAAAGACGCACGTGCCATATGCATGATCTTTCAAGGTGTCTCCAAAGCTATTTTCCCGCGTATTATGGGATATGCAACTGCTAAGAGGCATGGGATATTATTCGCGAAGAGCTTAAAGGAGATGAGAAAGTAGTAGCTCTAAAATTACAAAATGCTTGGCATGCCTTTGAAACTTTAGCCATGAAACCAGGTGAAAAAGTGGAGGATTTACTAGCAAGAACACTGCATATAATGAATCAAATTCGAAGCTGCGGCGATACGATTGAAGATAGTAAAGTAGTCCCAAAAGTACTGCCGCATTCCCAATCATTCTGCCAAGGAGGCAAAAGTAACTGAAGTAAACAATCAAAATATAGAGTTGTTTTTCACACCCTTTGCTGAGCAAGCAACAAAAGGAACGCATTGGTATCTTGATAGTGGCTGCACATCACATATGCCACCTAACAAAACACAATTTACACATTTAGATGAATCAGCTAAAGCTCAAGTTTTGTTAGGAAATGGTGCCATAATGCAAATTGAAGGTAAAGGATCTATTACGGTCCAAATACAATCTTGCGAAACTAAGGTCATCCAAGATGTATGTTATGTACCCTCCTTGCAACAGAACTTGTTAAGTGTAGGGCAGTTAGTCGACAAAGGCTATACCCTTACCTTCAATAAATTAGGCTGCTGCATACAACAAGAAGCTACAGGAAACATCTTAGCCTCAGCTAAGCTAACCGCAAATCGGCTCTTTATACTTCAAATGACTGATGTGGATTAGTATGCTTTCAAAATTGAGAGTCTTTCTCCTATCATGCTTTGGGATCATCGGCTAGGCCATTTACATTGGCATGCTATTAAAGGAATGAAAGAAAATGCTCTCGTCTCAGGATTACCTGTATTCACAAAACAAGCAAACGAATTATGTGAAGACTGCGCCTTCAGTAAAGCAGAACAATTACCTTTTTCTACTCATTGCTCAGTGAAGTCTCAAACAACTTTACAATTAATTCATGGGGACTTATGGGGTCCAGCTTCAACTCCATCCTATGGAGGTAAAAGGTACTTTTTTCCTTCTTGTAGATGACTATTCATGCTAAATGTGGCTTTATCATTTAACAACTAAGAGTGAAGCGTATGCAACCTTTGTAATCTTCAGGAATGAAGTGGAGGTCCAACTGGGACTATCTATTAAGACATTCCGAACGGACAGAGAGGGTGAATTTACCTCACAACAATTTTCTACCTTTTGTCAACAAGCTGGTATAAAACATGAACTAACAGCACGCAGAGCCCTTCAACAGAACAGTGTTGTAGAGAGGAGAAACCGAACCATTGTTGAAATGGCTCGAGCCTTGCTGTTAGCTAAACATATGCCTAAAGTGTTTTGGGCTGAAGCCACACAAACAGCCGTTTATATCTTAAATAGGGTACCACCAAAAGGCAAAAGCTATATCAGAAACTCTACACCCTATGAACAACTGAAGCAAAGAGAACTCTCTGTACAACACTTAAGAACATTTGGTTGTCTTGCTTATTCTCTAAAGCCAGCAGAAGGGAGAGACAAATTTGAACAAAAAAGTGAGAATATATTTTTGTAGGGTATAGTGAACAGTCTAAAGCTTATAGATTGTTCAATCCCTTAACTAAGAAGCTCATTATCTCTCGTAATTGACGGTTGAGCATGTAACATACCCCATCTAGATCAATTCAAATGAGCACAGGGAAGATAGCTCTCAAGACCAGCTGTCTAGAGAGCCCAGTTCTCCTTCCTCATTGCCACCTAAAACACGCAGCCTCTAGGATATCTATCAAGAGACAGAAATGTCCTTGATATGTTCGTCCCCTGTTGCTTATGAAGTAGCTTGCACAAATCCAATATGTAGCAAGCAACTATGCAAAAAGAGTGAGACACAATACAAAAAAAATGGGACATGGACACTAGTGGAGCTTCCCCCAAACAAAACGCCAATTCGGTTGAAGTGGATATTTAAGACCAAATATACAGACAAAGGAAAAATATCCAAACATAAAGCACGACTTGTGGTCAAGGGCTTTTCCCAAAGACATGGTATCGATTATACATACACCTTTGCACCAGTAGTGCGAATGGATACCATTCGACTCCTCTTAACTAATGGTGCGCAACAAAATTGGACTGTATATCATCTAGATGTTTAAGCTGCGTTTCTTAATGACATCTTGAAAGAAGAAATTTATGTAGAACAACCCAAGAGATTTGTACAACAAGGTCCAGAGGGGAACAAAGTATACCTGTTACATAAGACATTGTATGGGTTAAAGCAAGTCCCAAGGGCATGGAATGACAACATAGATCAATATCTCATTGCTCAAGGGTTTTATCGTTGTGCTAATGAGCCCTCCTTATATCTAAAATGCAATGGAGCTAAGCAACTTATGATTGGACTGTATGTTGATGATATACTTGTGACGGGTAGCTCACCAACCATGATACATGAGTTCAGACGATCAATGCAAGTGATATATGATATGACTGACTTGGGTCTTATGACATACTTTCTTGGTATCCAAGTGGCTCAGTCGCGTTCAGGTATCTTTCCATCTCAACATAAATTTGCTGCGGATTTGTTGAAAAAAAAACCAGTTTGATCTATGCAATGCCACATTAACACCATCATCAACAAATGAGGTGTTGAGAATAGATAATCATGAGGAACCTGTGAATGCTACTGACTATAGATCATGTGTTGGCTCACTAATGTATTTACAAACATCCGACCAGATATTGCTCACGCTGTAAATCAGATTGTGCATTTTATGGAGAAGCCTACAAAATGCCATCTTCTTTCTGTCCACCGCATCGTTCGATATCTTAAAGGCACACTTGATTATGGGCTCATTTATAAACTTGATCAAACTCCAGAACTACAACTATGATGCCTCCAGAGGTTATGAGGATGACATTACCCGCCGTATTCGGATCGATGCCCCATCCTTTGATGGGAAGTTAGATCCTAAGGCATTTAGCGATTGGTTGAATGGAAATGGACAACTACTTTGATTGGTTTGAGATGAGCAATGATAAGCGAGTAAGGTTTGCCAAAATGAAATTAATTGAGCGGGCCAAAGTTTACTGGACGAGTTTGGAGCGCTCTCTAGATAGAGAAGGCCTCGGCCCCATGACCGGATGGATCGATATGAAGCAGAGACTTAAAGAAAAATATCTCCCCGCTTCGTACCGTAGCCAGCTCCTAGAACATCTCCTAGCTCTACGACAAGGCACCCTTTCTGTCGCCGAGTACATGACCGTTTCGATGAGCTTGTCGTGCGGAGTGATGTTGAGGAGGAGCACATCATGACAGCCTCCCGCTTTAGGTCCGGGCTGCGGGCAGACATCCGTAGGGAGCTTATTCCCCATCCTCTCGAGACAGTCGAGCAGATCTACCAGCTCGCATTAGAGTACGAGCAGTACTTACACACTACAGGTCCGAGGCGACCCACTTCACAGTCTGATAGCTCTGCCCCTAGGAGGCCCCCACATCAGGGATCTACCTCTCACATGCCTCCCCGTGCTCCCACTGATACGAGGACCACCTTCACTGCCACCGGCCCCCGAAGCCCAGGATCCAGTGTTATCGATGTCAAGGTAGAGGCCATGTGGCGGCGCAGTGCCCCACACGGAATCTACTTATTGAGGAGGATCCTGACCTTGTATATGATCCTGTAGACCCCCCTGAGGAGTAGATCATCGTGGTCGTAGAAGAAGGATGGGAGGACGAGGCCGATCGAGCACTTGAGATGGGTGTTATCTGCCGCTTACTGCACCCCCATGCAGATGAGGATTGGAAGCAGACCACTATTTTTTACACTTATTTCCCGAGCGCAGGTGGGCCCTACAAGCTCGCTATCAATAATGATAGTTGTGTGAATATTATAGCCCAGAAGGGGCTTGAGCGCATGAAAATTAAGGCAGAGCCTCATCCACATCCGTATTGAGTCGTTTGGGTAGATAAGACAGCTATCTAGGTCACCCAGAGATGTCTGGTTCCTATTCAGCTCGCCTCCTTCGAGGATAACGTCTGGTGCGACGTCATTCCCATGGATGTTGCACATGTTTTACTAGGCAGAACCTGGCTTTATGACAGGGATGTGACTTGTTATGGACGGTTCAATACTTGTGTCTTCTTTGATAAGAGCCGCAAGATCACATTATCCCCGACCCAACCCAGAGATCCCTCGAAGGGGAGGGTCGAGCCTTCAGTTACTATGGGTGCCCCTAAACCTATTCATATCTTGCGCGGCTGCGCCATAGTGAGTTCACTCGGGAGAGTCTAGATATATGCCTCATTTATGTCGTTGCTGCTTCTCAGGATACAGAGAGCATTATGGACTTAGAGTCCATCCATCCTGATGTTCGACATCTCCTAGATGAGCACATTGACGTTCTGCCTGAGGAGCTTCCTGACGAGCTACCCCCTCTACGAGACATACAACACACGATCGATATCATTTCAGGTTCATCTCTACCGAATCTTCCACATTATCATATGAACCCCGATGAGCACGAAGAGCTCCGGACTCAGATCGTCGACTTACTGCGAAAGCAGTTTATTAGGGAGAGCTTGAGTCCATGTGTCGTACCTGCTCTTCTTACCCTTAAGAAGGATGATACCTGGTGTATGTGCGCAGATAGCCGTGCTATCAATAAGATCACGATTAAGTATCGATTCCCCATTCCACGACTCGATGACCTTCATGAGACCATGTCAGGTGCCCAGATCTTTTCAAAGCTTGATCTTCGGAGCGGGTACCACCAGATCAGGGTTAGAGAGCGTGATGAATGGAAGACAACATTTAAGACGAAGGACGGGTTGCAAGAGTGGTTGGTTATGCCTTTTGGGCTATCCAACGCCCATAGTAGTTTCATGCGCGTGATGACCAAGATCTTGCTCCTATACATGGGCATGTTCTTCGTGGTTTATTTTGATGATATCCTAGTTTACAGGCAGACTCATGTAGAGCACCTCACACACCTTCAATTGCTCTTCGACAACCTCCGAAAAGAGCACTTCTATATCCATCTGAAGAAGTGCACCTTCTTATCTGAGTCTGTACACTTTCTAGGGTTTATCATTTCTGCCTCAGGCGTGTCCGTAGATCCCAACAAAGTTAGGTCCATCAGAGATTGGCCAATCTCCACGAATATCCATGAGGCTCGAAGTTTCCACGGGTTGGCCACATTTTATAGACGCTTTCTCAGAGAATTCAGCACCATCATGAACCCCTATATGAGCTGCCTTCGTAAAGGAGAGTTTCAGTGGACACCTGTCGCCACTCAGGCATTTGAGGACATCAAGGAGAAATTGATCAAGGCTCCGGTACTCCGATTACCTGATTTTGGTCGAGCCTTCGAGGTTGCTTGCGACGCCTCCGCTCTAGGCATAGGAGTACTCAGTAAGGAGGGTCATCCAGTTTCTTACTTCAGTGAGAAGCTGAATGACGCCCGACAGATGTACTCCAACTACGACCGGGAGTTTTATGCGATAGTACAGTCATTGAGGCACTAGAGACACTACCTCCTCCCACGAGAGTTCGTGTTATATTCAGATCACCAGGCCTTACGTTATTTGAACTCCCAGAAAAAATTGAGTCACCGACACGCCAAGTGGATAGATTACATGTAGGACTTCCACTATGTTCTTAAATACCGAGCATGTGCTGAGAACAAACCCGCGGGCGCACTTAGCCGCCGAGTGGGCCTACTTCACACCCTTACCACTGAGGTCATGAGGTTCGAGCATTTGATCACTGAGGACCGTCCTGATTATTCGAATACGGACCAGTATTTATTTCACGGCACACTTTTGTGCATCCCCAGGACCGCCCTCCGAGATCATCTGGTTTGGGAGAAGCATGCCGGTGGTGCGGCGGGCCACTTTGGTAAGGATACGAACACCGCATTAGTGGAAGATCGTTTTTATTGGCCCTCCCTCAAGAGGGACGTTGCCCAAGTTGTTCGGCATTGCTATATCTACCAGACGGCTAAGGGATCGCGACAAAATACGGGACTGTATACACCACTGCCAGCACGATTCCATACTCATTGTAGTTGACCGGTTCTCCAAAATGGCTCACTTTATTGCATGCAACAAGACGACCGACGCGTCTCACGTTGCTTCACTATTCTTTCGGGACACCTTTCGAATCACGGTCTCCCCAAGTCCATCGTCTCTGATCGAGATGTCTGATTCATGAGCTGTTTTTGGAAGACCCTCTGGAAAAAGACTGGTGCGATACTGCTATTTTCATCTGCTTACCACCAACAGACGGATGGCCAAACGGAAGTCCTAAACAGGAGTTTAGGAAATCTTTTGCGATGCCTCGTTGATGACCACACCACCTCTCTGGATTTGGTGTTACCCATGACGGAATTTGCATTTAATAGTTCGGTGAATATGACCATAGGATTGAGTCCATTTCAGTAGTCTTAGGTTATGAGCCTAGGAAGCCAATAGATCTTATTCCTCAATGTATAAAGTCTTGTCCTAGTGAGTCGACTGAGTCCTTCATTAGGCATACATAGCATGCACGAGTCGGTCTAACGAAAGATTTCTTGCAATAATGATATTTATAAATTGTATGCTGTTAACCACATGAGAATGAAAAGCTTTAAAGAAGGAGAACAAGTGATGGTTCGTATACGCGCTGAGAGGTTCCTGAAAGGAACTGCTAAAAAATTGAATGCTAAGCGAATGGGTCCTTACACTGTGATGAAACGAATTGGATCAAATGCTTATGAACTGTATATCCCGCCAAGTATGGAGATTTCACCGGTATTCAATGTTGAAGATTTGACTTCATATTGAGCCGCATGACTATGTGCACCCTTCGCCCTCTACCACTACATCCTCTCAGCCTCCGTCTACATCCACCGCTCCCCTACACCCTCAGTCACCACTATTATCTCCTTCCACCTCACCGCTTCAGCCGCAGTCTACGCCTACCACCCAGCTTCCTTTCCCACCTGAGTCTTCGACACCGACAGATCATTCGGCTTCTCCCATCCCTGCACCTCGTTCGTTGACAGCAACTCCCCACCTTCAGCAGTGATATCGTCTTCTGCAGTTTCGCTGTCATCAGCAGTTCCATCTCGTCAGTAGTTCCATCGTCCGCAGCAGTCCCACCGTCATCAGCAGTTCCTTCTTCTTTGGTCGCCAGCCCGTTTGACATCATTACGGAGATCGTGGCCCATGAGCTTGTACTGGCACTCGACAGAGTTCACTATTTGGTCCATTGGCAAGGCCGCCACTTCACCGACGATATCTGAGTTTCTGCAGCAGAGCTTTAGAGACTCGCCCCCTCACTACGACGACATTATGACCATCTTCATTCTACGGAGATGAATGATTATGAGATGGGAGAACTTGATGGGGAGCAGCCCGCCCGACCGTTCGTGTCTACTCACGACGATCACGAGCGCAGTGACGATCGGGACCGCTCATTTCGAGCTGCTCGACAACCTTATTTTTGTCTCTTGTCATTTTTTATTTTGAGTTGTAATTTTTGTTTTATTTGAGTCTGAGTGTTCGATCAATAATAGCCGTTCATTGGTCTTTAGAAAACTATAAATAGAGGGTGAGGACTCTCATTTTAGGCATTGAAGATTGAAGTTTAGAATCCCAATCCTTGATCACTTCGGTGCTGAAAACTATAAATAGAAGGGTGAAGGCTCTCAATTTAGGCATTGAAGATTGAAGTTTAGAATCCCAATCCTTGATCACTTCGGTGCTGAAGCCGACTCCGGGTGCGAAGCCCGGATTTACTCTCCTCCCTACCCTCGGCCGGCCAAGCCTTATTCTCCCTTCAGGAGCCCGGCCAATCCGGCCAATCCATCCCACCACCCCACCCCACCCCACTTCATTGTAGTAGCCATCTCCTTCCCCTTATTCCCTGTTACAGCCGAACCCCTTCTTTCTCTGGACTGCAGCAACCGACAACCCACCACCCTCCCTCCCCCCCATCCATTTGGTAGAAACTGTCCACCTCTACAGCAAGCCGCAACCACACTTTCTCTCTCCCATTACAACAAACAGCCGACCCTTCCCTGGACTACAACAGCCAGTCTAAGGGGTGCTGCGCTTCCTTTACCAGAGGCCGGCCACCCCATCTCCATCCTCCATTCCAATTTCTCGTCGTGGAGCCACCACCTCGAAAATCCCCACAAAAAAAACAGCCCCAACATCCAATAAAACATCTCCGACGATCACCGGAGTTCGTCTCTAGCCATCTCCGGTGGTCCTCCTACACCTCTCGTACTCATTTTCATCATTTAGTGTTTTCCGGCGATCGCCGGAAAACGTCTTCGGCGACCTCTACCACCACCGGCAACCACCTCCGGCCACCACCAGCCACCACCAGCCACCACCAGCCACCACCCTCCTCCACCACTAGCCATAACCACCATAACTACCTCTAACCACCCCACTAACCCCACCTCCTAAATTAAAGGAGTTATTTCCTAATTTCAAGCCATAACTCCCTCCCACCATCCCCATGTTATAACTGCCACCCCCTCTCCTCAAGCCTCTCTGAACCCCCACGTGAAACTTCAACCCACAACTCCCAATTAACCAAACCACTCCCCCATTCATTTACTGAACCGGGCCAACTCTCCCTGGCCCCTCCCACTACTTGCGACCCCCCTCTCCTTCCCGCTACAGCCCCCTCTGTCTGCTGTATTGCCGAGCCCCTCCCTGCCTTCTTCCATCACGTGGAGCCACAAACAATCCATCCCCCTCCCTGCCTTCTTCCCTCACGTGGAGCCTCAAACAAAACCTCGGGTCAGCAAAACAGTCCAAGAATTCACCCTAGGACTTTCCCCAAATCCTCGGGTTGCTGTCCAGACTTCCAGAACAACAACTCTGAGTTGTTTATCGCTGAAATCTGTTCCAGGCAGCCCTCTTAAAGCGCCTCCAGCCCTCCCCTCTTTATAGTAGTGGTAATCAAGGTTTGTGTGTTGATTTCTTTACCGTTGGATCTCGTGATTATTCTCTACTTGTAGAGGTAGTGGTTTGTAAGTTTTCTTTCAGTCGTTTTGTCTTTGTGATTTCCTATTTAAATAGTATTTGTTTTCACGCACTCTCGCGCTCATACGCTTCTCTTTGTTACCTTGGATTTAAATTGCTTTAATTCAATTGTGAAAAAAATCTAGTTATATGATTTAAAATATTGTTTTGCAAGTTTGAATTTGCCGAACATTTGCACTTGCATCTACCCTTAGTTTTCATCTAGAGCCTCACCCTACGTCACAAAATGCCAAAATCCAAACAATATGCAAATATACAACTGAACAAAAACCAATGATGTCATGCTTGTATGTCGACATTGGTTACAACTCTGCGCGGCTTATAAAAAAGGCATTTGGTCAAGGCATGACCATGTGAACACACCAGTGCAATTGGGTAACCAAGAGCCATGGCCTCAACGCGAATGAATAAAAATTTAGTAGAATTGGGTCCTTGATGATTGGAATGCTGTGAGAGTGTTCTTAATAAGTGCGAAGAACTTTCAGTTGCTGCTCCGCTCACTCGCATTGTTCATCGAGTTATTACTTGTCATTATTGGCGACTTCTTCATTGACTTTCTTTGGTCTTATGTGATGCTCTACATGTCTGCCCATCCTCCACATATATCGATGATGGGCAATTTCGTCAGTCGCGATATCTTTGTCATTATTCAACTGCTTCATTGTCTATATACTATGTTCTTATAGGTGCGCCTCTGGCGCGCCTAAGGCTCAAGGCTCACCAAACTCACCAAGCTCAGATGTTTGTTCCTTCATGTGCCTTTTTTGCGCCATTGTGGCATAAATCCCGCGCCTAGGTGCGATTTTTGTTGCTTTCTTTTCAAAATAAAGAAAAAATAATGTAATAAATCATTAATTTTTGTATGATTTAGTGTTTGTGAAACATAATCGAGTATTGAGACATAAATATGATGCAAGCGACCATATTGATTTTATTTTTTAAGAGATAAATAATAATAATAAATGATTAATGAGTAGAATAGATGAAGAATCTGATCAAGAAAATGAACTGATGTTTGATGTTGATTATTTAAAATGAATGTGATTGCGCCTTACCTTCGTCATGCGCGCGCCTACGCCTTGCACCTTGGCTCCAAGTCCCTTTTGCGCCTTGGTGCGTCTTGCGCCTTTAATAACTAAGTCTATATACAACCTGAACTACTAAGAACAATGGATTCGAAACCCGCGTATGAAAAGCATTATATGAAAACAATGAGATTTTGGTATTTCAGGTGGGAGAGTGCTTTAACAAATCTCTCGAGTGTGTTGTGAGACCTCTGATAATCTTCGCCGTCTCCTCCGTTCTCAGTTGAAGAGTAAGGTCTGCTTCAATTCTTAGATAGTATATGATTTAACATCCTAAACGTGGACTCAGAGTTTGATATGAAAACGCCATCACATGCCCGACAACAACGATTGTCCTTCCTCTTCCTCAACCCTTGAATTCATCACCAATCAGGATTTTGTTGTTATGCAACAGTTCATCGCTTCTCTCTTTAATATGTTCCACACTTCCTCTTCTCCCAGAACCCTTCTCAACTCTATCACCCTTCTTTTACCCTTTCCTTCATCCCTGAATAACACCCCCATCATCCTAATTCGCCAGCTACGTACATCCCTAGCGCCACAATCTCTATTGCCTCACCTATTGATGATTGTATTGACACTGATGCTGAAGTGTCGATGGTGAGTCTTTATCGCCGTTCAGTGCCAGGATTCAATCGACCATTATTCCAACTGATTTCGGACAACCGGAGTTGCCAGTTTACAACGACAGTGAAGATCCTTGGACCCACACAATGCATTTTGAATCATCCCTAGCTACACATGCTTTATCAGGAAGCCTGTGATGCCAATTTTTCTTTTCCATCCTTGAAGGTCCAACGATCAATTGATTTTTTGAACTCCCTAAAGGCAACAAAACAAGCTACGACAATTTGATGTGCCTTCCGACTTCGAACTTTGCAAGTTTTTAGAGACTTAAGAGCGGCTCAAGTCATCTATCTGACTTGCGACAAGATATTCACGAATCTCTCTGCTATTATGTTACCTGCTTCTAGAAAGCAAAGATGAGAGTAAAGTATGCAGATGATAATATTTTGCGAGTCGCATTGGTTAGAGGTCTCTGAGATGATCTTCTTAAATATCAGCTGAATATGTACACACCGACAACATACACCCATGCTTTGGAGTTGACGAGCCAACATATGCATGCCAAAGACAGTATGCACGCTCACTTTTACTGAGTTGTTATACCCGAGTATCTCGTCCTGCTAATAGAGAAGAACAACTATGACCTCCTCACCCTCCTCACAAATTATTCTGTGATAACAAAGATCGATTTCGCTAGCCACATAGGTGACCTCCTATCCTTGTTGATCATCCTCCACCATTGATGAATCCCATAGGGGAGATTGCCTCCCCCCACTCCTGAATAAGCCGTTGACACAAATAGTTTGTGGCATTCAGCCAACAAATTTCTTCCGACCACCTCCACCTACAAATACGCTCTTGAATCATGGGACTATGTCTCTTTAATGCGAGCATCACTGGGATGTTTGCCATACTACAGATCAGTGTCGTCAGTTAAAAGTGTTTATATAGAACCTTTCCCCGAATAAATGTTGCGTGAGTTTCTCCTGCCCCCTCCTGCTGATAAGGGGAAATGAAAAATGATATAAGAAGGTGCTAGACCTTTGATGTGTTGTTGTAGGAGCCATAATGCGAAGTGGGAACGATCAATGATGGTGTTGGTTTGGAAGTTCAAAGCAATGCTTGTCTAAAGATTTACGATCAGAAGAGGTTTCATTAGCCTCCATGATTTCTCAGCCCGCTTACATAGGCACCATCACGTTCTCAGAAGCTGATATCATTATGATCTTTATAGTCAGAAGATGAATGGTGGATACTGGTAGTGCTGTAAATCTCTTATTTAAGATGGTGTCGAACTTAGAATCGCTCAAAATATTTGTGATGGTCCACACTCATCACTTTGTAGGTGAGCGGACTGAGGCGGAAGGAGCAATTGACCTACCGACTACATTGGCAGGTGTGATAAAGGTGGTCACCTTTATTGTGATCTATGGACCAGATATTTATAATGCTATCTTTAGTCACCCTCCATTGAGCACTTTTGGCACTGTCCTCTCGTGACAAATTTTTAGGCTAATAACAGGGAGAATATTGTACATGAGGTCTCTATTGTTTCTAGACGATGTTATATTCAGGCGATTCGCGTGAATGAAGAAGAAGCAAAAAAATAGATGACTGCCCCAATTACTTCAGCCCACACAATAAATCAAGTCCCTATTCCTAGTGGACAACAAAGTTGAAATTTCAATATCAATGTTGAACTCTCCCCCAAAGACCAGGGTCACCTGATGAAATGCTTATGTGAGAACTCTGACATTTTCGCTTGGTCTGTTGTAAATATGTCAGGAGTTGATCGTTATGTTGTCTGTCATCGCCTAGACATTAACCTTGCCATTCGACAGGTGAAGCAGAGAAAGAGGAAGCTGGCTTGCCTGACCACTAATCTTGCAGACCTAATTCATGAAGTCAATAAATTGTTGAAAGCAGAGTCTGTGGGGAGATTCAATATCCCGAGTGGATATCAAATGCTACGGTAACGAAGCCCAATGGACAATGACATATATGTATAATCTTTAGGAACATGAATGAAGGTTTCTCTTAAAGATTGCTACCCTTGCCTTCGATCTATTGTCTAGTTGATTATACCTATGGATTTACTTTTATTAGCTTTCTAGATGCATTTTTTGGCTATCATCAAATCCATTTACACCCACATGATTAGAGGAAGACAATGCTCATTCACCAACGATGACTGCTTTTGTTAAAAAGTGATTTCATTTGGATTGAAGAATGTTGGGGCCACATATTAGAAGACAATGGATTTGATGTTTAAGAATCAAAGGGGACAAAATATTGAAATTTATGTGGATGAATTGTTGATCAAGAGCAAATCTTTTTCATAACATCTTATAGATTTGCAAGAGACCTTCACTACCCTGCAAAAATATTATAGGTTTGCAAGAGACCTTTTGTGTCTGAGTGATCTGGTGAATGACTAAATGCTGCTCGGTGCGGACAATCCAACCCAAGGGGTCTATCCTGTTTAATGTTGAGATGTCGATGCAGAGGGAAGGTGGAGGGGTACAATCCTGCTAGAGCAGGTTCTTTCGGGGACAATTTACTTGGGGATCCTAAGGCATATGCGACATGAGTTCCGGATTGTTGGCTGGGTTGTATGTTTCGGAGTAGTGCCATAATCGACGTGAACTCCTTAGCTTAGGCCTTGAGGCGAGTGTTGATGATTGTGAGGGCATGTTCCTGGGCCTCCATATTGTTCTCCATTGTTTTCCACGTCTTGGGCATAAGTGGAAGTTGCATACACAATACACAGTAGGCCCGACAGTGTTGGGGAAGGAGAGACTAAAATTAGGGTTTGCGGCGGAGAGGTAGGCAACGTTGCATGTGGGGATAGAATTCTACTAGCGGGCTATCGACAATTGATTAGGGCAGCTGGAGAGATGACAAGGTCTATGCTGGAGAATGGGAGAAACTATTGGAGAATTAGTGCAAACTAGCGGGCCACAAAACTAGTGCCGACAAATGATTATGGCCGCGACTATTGCGACATGGAGATCGGAAGAACCTCGGGTTATGGCGTTGCTAGGTGTTGAAGGAGGTACACTGAGGCGGGATCGAATGATCCAAAGCAGGACCGCACGGAAGAGGCCGATCGAAACCCCAACGGATGCGGCCAGGGAGACATGGTGGAATTACACGAAGCGGCCCAAGGCAAGGGATTGCCAAGCGGAAGTGGGTACGTGAGCCTCACGTTGCAAGAACGAACTGAAGGAACGAGATCCGCAGCTAAGAGCGGGCGAAAACGACGAGGTCAAATCAATATCACAAAAATTTATTGCAATTGAACTTGGAAACAAAATACAAATCATGAGGATATTCGTGCATCATCTCAAGAGGTTGGTTCCTCCTTGAAGTCCCCTCTCCAAAGATGAGAGAACTCAAAACCTAATGATCAAAAGATCCCTAATACTCCTAAGTCTTCTCCTTATATTGAGAGAGGGACTCACTTACAAAATACCTTAATATCCCTACTAAATAAAAATACATAATGATCAAAACAAAATGCTTCATGTCATTGTCTACGTGTGTGCGTAACATGAGCTATCAACATTGTTATGTGCTTTGCAAACTACTCATACAATTGAGTAGGACATGCTCTGTATCGACTTCCACACAGTTCTAAATGCCAAATTTCCATTGAAATGGAAGTTAGGAGTCCTCAAGTTACTCTTGCTTAACAACCTGAAGAAGTCGCTGGGTGGTGGATGGAAACGAGTGAACCTGAACTAATGGTGGTCTTAGATGAAGTAGAAGAACTTTCTGATCAATGTTTTATTCGCCAACATGAAACCCATCGAAGGACATTCAACTATTTTAACAATAATGTCAACTCTCCCCCATTTTTGGAAGGTGATTTAGTTCTGGAAAAGGTGGATGCTGCCGCTTGACAGGCTTTTGAAGAAAAGTTGGGCACGAATTGGTAATTGCCCTAATATTATCCATGAGGCACTACAACTTGAAGTTTATCTACTATAAACATATGAAGGAGGTGTTCTCGCTAATACTTGTAGTGACGATGATCTAAACCTCATGATGACTTATCTTATTTGATGTCAATTCAATGGAGAGAGTCTTGCGGCATTTTAAAATTATCAATGAAACATTCATTCCATCAAGGAACAAGTCAGTAAATTCTCGTCAATGACTTGTATATTTCTCTTTCTCCCTCAAGCCCGTATGACTTGTTCTTAAGCATAGTCTTTCGCCCCTCTAGCTCACTCATAAGCAGTCACACCATATGATGTGATAGCTTCTTCATATAATTCTCTTTCACTTCCTTTAGCGCACTTACATGCAGGCATCCCATAAGCCCTGTGTGTACATGATTGTTTCTTCTTTACAGATTGATCATTGGTTGGCTCACATTAATGATTTCTCTTCATACACCCAAGATGTTGTCTCATTTTGGAAGAATTCCTTTTTTGTAGCAACAATATCGTTAATGTGTAACCATTGAAAACACTTCAAATGACTATACTCTCTCTTTGGATGAGCTAACGCTCACTTATAAAAAAATCAGTTGATGATTAACATATAGTATAACAAGTCGCGACAACAACAATACAGCAATCGCATCAGATTTGAGTACATTCATGCACGAGAAGTTTTGATTCGTTATTTATTTAATTATCTCCAATAGTAAGTGAAAAGGAAAACAAATGAAGGAGAATTCTTATTTCATTGATCAGGAAAGGGGATTAAATTTTGGAATTGCAAAATTACGGAACAATATTATCATTAATCCTTGTCTCTATCACTTGCTTTGGTTCTTGGGGAGTATTCTGCTTAGTTCCGCTAGCCGAGGAGACAACTTCGGAGCATACTTCTAAAGCAATTGGTTTTACTAAGACACCACATTCCATCATTAGTTGTACCATTAACCGCATCACCGTGATGCCTGCTTCTCAAGTTTTCTCAACTCTGTTATTGGCAATCTGTCCCGCTCTATCTATTTTGTTACGGGATTTGGGAGAAAAACTGAGTACCTCACATAGAGGTCTCATCCTTTATTTATACTAAGATGAGGGAATATGATGTGTTGGTACAAAGGCGTGGGACTAATATGTCTAATAACAATATGTCTCATAACACTCCCCCTCAAGTTGGATCATGGGAACTTCCCAGACCCAACTTGTTACATATATAGTTCATTCGAGTCCCCGTAACCCCTTTCGTAAGAATGTCTGCAACTTGATCCCCGATCTTCATATGCTTTAGCGAAACAAGACCTTCTTCATACTTTTCTCTAACAAAGTGGCAGTCGACCTCTATGTGCTTTGTGCGTTCATGAAACACGGGATTCGTGGCTATCTGGATTGCAGTTTGATTGTCACACCATAGAGGAGTGAGATCTTGAACGGGATACCCAATTTCACTGAGAATCTGCCTCACCCACATGATCTCAGCAACAGTGTGGGACAGCCCGATATTCTGCCTCAGCACTAGATCTGACAACTGTGGTTTGTTTCTTGCTCTTCCAGGAGATAAGATTGCCGCCCATAAAGACAGTGAATCCCGTGGTTGATTTTCGGGTGGCTAAGCATCCTGCCCAGTCAGAGTCACTGTATGCCTCTAGATCGGAATGGCCTCGACTCTTGTATGATATTCCCAAACCAGGATCCTTCTTCACGTATCTGATAATTCGGAGAACGGACTCCCACTGAGACATAGTTGGAGCCGCCATGAACTGACTGACCTTGCCAACCGCACAAGCAATGTCTGGGTGAGTCATGGTGAGGTAGTTTAATTTTCCAACAATTCTACGGTACTTTTCTGGTGAATCAAAAGGTTTGCTTTCGGCATGAAGACTCTTTTCCCCTGGTTCCAGCGGAGAATCCATATGGCCACAGTTAGCCATCCCAAGGTCAGATCGAAGATCCAGAGCATATTTTCGTTGGCAAATAAAGAGAGAGTTATCATCACGAATCAACTCAATCCCAAGGAAATACCGCAATGAGCCCAGATCTTTTGTTTGGAAATTAGAGTGTAAGAATGTTTTGATATTCCTGTTGAGTTGCTGCCTGTGATAACAATATCATCAATATATACCAGTAGCAGAATAGTACCAGCCGAGGAGTTCTGATAAAAAGAGACGAGTCTTTAGTACTCTTGGTAAGCCCGAACTGGGTAACAACAGCTCGGAACCGAGCAAACCAAGCCCGAGGGGATTGTTTCAATCCATATAAGGACGCTAGGAGGCGACACACCTTGTTACTCTCCCCCTCAGCAACGAACCCAGGAGGTTGTACCATATAAACTTCCTCATTCAGGAGCCCGTGGAGAAAATCATTCTTAATGTCCAACTGGTGTAAGGCCCACTGGCGGAAGGCAACAAGTGAAAGGAGTATTCGAAGTGAGGACATCTTCGCAACTGGAGCGAATGTTTCATCATAATCCACGCCATAAGTCTGAGCATAACCTTTGGCAACCAGACGGGCTTTTAGGCGGTCCAGAGAACCATCAGCATTCACTTTGACAGAATATATCCATTTGCATCCAATTGCCTTCTTGCCGGGAGGTAAGGGAGCCAGGTCCCATGTATTGTTTTGTTGGAGAGCAGTCAATTCGTCATGCATGGCTGCCGCCCAGCCAGGATGAGCTTTGGCCTCTGCCACAGTCGATGGTAGATGATATCGATCAAGAGTCGAGTTCAGCGCTCTATGAGAAGCAGACAAGCCCTGGTAAGAGTGAACATAGAGCGGTTGCTCCCGACAAGCCCGAACTCCTTTCCGGACTGCAATAGGAACCTCTGGGCTAGATGGCGGAATAGGAGTAGGTACAATAGCAGGTTCTTCCGGAGGAACAGTCGTCGCATCATCGGTAACAGAGGTAGGCTGAGGTGGTGGCACCACTGTACTATCAGAAGAGCGACGGGAGTAAACTTACCCCCACAGGGGGGGCAACAGATCAGTCGGTGAAATGATAACAAGTTCATGCCTAGGGACCAATAGAGCATCAAGAGAGGGATCAGGATGAGAGGATCCAGGAGAGGGATAAGGGTCGGACTCCCGAAAGATGACATCCGAAGAAAGGATGTATCGGTGGAGATCAGGAGAGTAACACCGATATCCTTTAGTGGTCCGAGAGTAGCCGAGGAAGATACATTTCAAGGCACGAGGATCAAGTTTGGAGACAGAGGGACGAGCATCCCGAACATAGCAGACACACCCAAAGACCTTCAAAGGGAGGAGGGGACCGTGATGGTCAGGATAGAGTGTGGTAGGGTGTCTCCCCCTGAAGGATGTGAATGGGAATATGATTAATAAGGTGTGCAGCAGTAAGTACGACATCCCCCCAGAAGTGTTTGGGTACGTGTTTGTGGTGGAGGATTGCCCGGGTGACTTCAAGGAGATGCCGATTTTTTGCGTTCGGCAACACCATTTTGTTGAGGGGTATCCGGGCAACTGGTTTGGTGGATTATGCCTTTGTCAGAAAGAAAGGTAGACATAGACTGAGATATGTATTCTCGGCCATTATCAGTACGAAGACACTTAACACGTACAGAAAATTGAGTAAATATTGCATTCCATAAGTTTTGAAATATAGAAGGTAGCTCAGAACGATTTTTCATTAAATAGACCCAAGTCATACGAGAAAAATCATCAATGAAAGTGACATAATACTTGTGCCCTAACAACGTAGGAACAGGACACGGTCCCCAAACATCTGAATGAAGTAAATCAAAAGGTGCAGAAGCACGATCATCAAGACGAGGACTATAGCTAACTCTGTGGAGTTTAGCAAACAGACAAGACTCACAACTAAGAGTGGAAACTTTCCCAAGCTTCGGATACAGACGACGCATGACCTGCATAGATGGATGACCATGACGATAATGAAGATCCAGGAATTTGGTGGAGGCCGCAGTACAGCCAAGGTGGGAAACTTCGTCCAGGACATAGACGCCACCATGCAGCTTCCCTCTACCAATAATACGGCCCGTCGATTGTTCCGGAAAAATGCAACCAGAAGAGGTGAATATATCAATACAATTCAAATCATTTGTAAGCTTACTAATAGACAATAGATTGTAAGCAGACTGAGGGACATGCGCCACTGAGGAGTGTCATGTCAGGTGTCACATTGCAGCTACCAAACCCAACAATAGGGACCGTGGAGCCATCATCCACAGTAATTGAAGCTCCGCTATGAGGTTTGTATGAGTGTAAGATACCTGAGGAACTAGTCAGGTGATCAGAAGCACCAGAATCAGCCAGCCACTGGACCGGCCTCTGGGAGGTACAAACAGGCTGAATGGTTTGAGCCACAACCGCACTATGAGGTGGTGAGTCAATCTGGAGAGCCTGCAGGCGCCGGTACTCATCCTCAGATATTTCAACAGTTCTCGATCCCGGAGGTACAGAAGTAGAGTCTGCCAGGTGTGCCGACAGAGGTGGAGGAGGTTTGGAAGCCCAGTTTGGCTTCCCATGAATCAACCAACATGTATCCTTTGTATGTCCCCGACGCCCGCAATGAGCACAATGCCTTGTGTCAGTGTCACAACCACGGCCAGAGCGTCCCCCCGACTACTGCCCCTTCCTCCTCCACGTGAAGCAAGAGCCATCGACTCGCCAGAGGATGTATGTAGAGCGGATGGCGAAGTACCGATGGAGCCAGCCTTAGTAAGCCGATGGTACACAGTAGCAGTCTGAAGGGTAGTAGGACTCGCTATCATTTCAGTCTTCGTTGTGGAGAAGTGTGGATCCAATCCATTCAAAAGCCAAAGGAGCACCAGGTGTTCACGTTGAGCCTGATGGCCTTCCCTAGTAGAGGGAATCTCCCAAAGGTCTAATATCTCATCAGCCAGAACCTTCCATTCGGCAAAGTACTCGGTAACAGGACGCGCTCCCTGTCTCAGGTCAGCTATCTTGGGGAAGAGTTCACCAAGTCGAGAGAGGTTGTTCGCCTGAGAGAACATCATGTGAAGAGTGCCCCATAGTTCTTTGGTGTTGTCGCAATTTTTGCACATTTGCTGGACAGATGGATCCATGGAACTCAGGAGAAGAGCAAAGATACGTCAATCATCACTATACCAGTCATCATATTCGGTACTCCCCACATCATGAGTTGGGAGACGAGTAAGGTAGTGAGTACGTCGAATGCCTGCAAGAGACATAGTAACCCCCTTCTTCCATAATTGAAAATTGGAGGAGGTAAGGATAGTAGTTGCAATCCTCGCGTTGGGAGGAAAGGTATTGGTAGAGTCCCCTGCGGGAGCAACGGTCGGAGGAGTAGTGGGGGTAACAGAGGAGCCCATCGTCGGTCGGTAGGAGGCGTCGAGGCAGAATGTAGGCGGACAACACGAGATCAAGATCGGTCGGAGCAGGACATTAGGTATCGCTGGAGCAGACGGCAGTCGATGGCGGCGGCTTTACGCGTCGTCGAGGCAGACGGCAAGTGGCATCGTCGAGGCGTAAAGCACCGCTAGGCAGACGGCAGGCGACATCGTCGATCGATCCCGCTAGGCAGACGACAGGGCGGCTTTACGTGTCGTCGATCCCGGCTTGACGCGTCGTCGATCCCGGCAGGCGGCTTTACTACTTTCCGCAACAGAGCGGGCGAGGAAGACGAAGCGGGGACGGAGCAGGCGAGAGAATCGAACATGAGAGAAAAAAAACCTAACCGTTCTCTGATACCATGTTACGGGATTTGTGAGAAAAACTGAGTACCTCACATAGAGGTCTCACCCTTTATTTATACTAAGATGAAGGAATATGATGTGTTGGTACAAGGTGTGAGACTAATATGTCTAATAACAATATGTCTCATAACATATTTCAACTATTAACTTAGGTTTTCAGCTTCTTTCACATCCAGTCACTGCTGGAAGTTATCTGGTTGGGGTGCAGCTTCAATCCTGACAATATTTAATTGTCGTTGCAGTTCGTTTCCTCGAGCAATTTCTTCCCTATAACGCTGCTGTCAGTTTTTGGCATTTGGCAATGATTTGGCTTATTTCACCTGTCTTTGCTCAAGCTCCCTGAGGTGTTTGCCATCAGACATATTGCATAAACTTTATGCGACATGGCCCGACTGAATAGCCTCAAATTTCTTCAAGTCTGCAACAGAAGCCGTCGCTATTCGAAGATCAAAGGTAATGCTGCTTCCTTTCGGCATCTTCACAGATCATATGTCCCCTCTCAGTATCACCAGGCTACTGTCCACTTTGCTTGTAAATGGGTTCCCCCTGCATGTCCGACTGCAAGCAGTTCTTGCTTGTTGAATCCCCTTTCCTCTTTCTCAACATGGTTGGCTTTGGTTGTGGCTTTGGCTACTCCTACACTGTTTGGCGAGAATGTTATTCTCTTCCTCACCCCCTCTTTTCTGCTAAATATAGCAAATGTTTATATACGTGGACATTAAATTACATAGGGTAATTATTCTTGGTGAAATTAAGTCATACCTTATTTTTATTCTACCCTGTAATCAACAACATTTAGAAATTTTGATGGAACCTTGTAGTTTTCATAACTACGACAGACGAAGGACAGTGAAGGAGAGGTTAGGGAAGGCCGAGAAGAACATGGAAGTAGGAGAAGAAACAAAGGTAAAACTCTTATTCAAAATTTTCATTCCACTTTCAGTCATTTACAGGTGTATATATAGCCTTTGGCTATTACATGGGTATTACTTGGTAACAACAATAAAAATAGAAGGTATTACATTCCCGTCGTTGGATCATTGATGCAGTTGTCCGTCTTCGGCCATTGGATGTGCATGTGCTTACCTTTGGCTATTACATATGTATACTCGTTACATTGCACTCGTCTTTAAAGATGACGTCCTTGTCGTTTACTCCTTTTCCATTTTGATGAAAAATGATTGGTCTGCTTCCTTAATATTGAGTTTCTGAAATGCCATTGCATTCATTACAATTTGAATGTTGCGGATGCCCAAGAAGTTCCATCCTCGGATTACAGTTGTTAGATGACGCCATTCTCCCCCAAAGCAATGGCTTGTTGTAGAAGAAATTGATGACCTTGATCACCTCATGCTGGTGAGATCCTTGTTTGTCATTGAAGCCACCAGAAATTGTTGTTCTTTGAGGTAGTATTTGCTGCTATGAACTCACACTATCTTGCAAGCATAATTTGATACGGGCTAGTCGTATCAAGATATAAAACGAAAAATGCGAACTTGTATTGCATGAAGTAAAGGATACAATCAAGAGACAGACTCTTGCCAAGCACCCGGAGACTGAGTCCTCCAAAGTACTCCCCTCTCGAAAGAGACTCAAGACTACACTCCAAAGATAACTCTCACTACCTAAGGAGCTCCTTATATAGATGGAGGCCCAAGTACAGGACAAAAATACTACATTACAATATACCTAAAGATATGTGCATATCAATATGCCCGCCCTGAAAAGCAACCTTATCCCCAAGGTCGAGCCGGAAAGGGTCCCATGGGTGTGTCAATGAGACTCGGGCGGCTCCTCTGGTGGGCGGATCAGGTGAAACATAAGAAGTGTAGAGACGTCATGGTGGACTGGTTGCGGTAGATCTGTGTGATAGGTGGCCAGAACAGGCGTAGAACTCTGCATGAGAATGCTCGAGAGTCATGCCCACAAAAGATCGTATCCTCAAGGTTGAGCGAGGTGCACGCCAGTTGGGTCAGGTCCTCAGTCAGAGCCCGAATGCTATGAAGGCTGATGGAGGAAACACGTCCGGATTCTGAACAAGGGTCGTGGGGCCGAAAATTAGGTTGATGATGAGTAGGTAGTGATGATTTGGATGGAAACCCGATGGGAAGTGTGGTCGAAGTGGGAGAGTGACAAGATGTGAAGGTAGGGTAACAATGGGCTCATCCTCACTGCCCTCCTGCCGCCCATCACCGTCTTTTGTCGTTTCGCGCTGCCCCTCCAGCGGCTCTTGCAACCTCACAGCAGCCTCCCGTATCTCTGTCAGCATCCAGTCGGCCGCCCGCACTTTCCTTTGTCTCCCAACGGCCCTCCTGCACCCCTTTCGCATTTCGTCGGCCCTCTGTCGGCCTTGCTACGCCTCCTGCAACATTCCGGCAGCCCTCCAGGGCCTCCTACCGCATTATGTCGGCCTGACACTCCCTTTTTTCCATGACCCTCTTCTCGGACTCAGTATATGCTCAATGCGATCGAATTGAAGCTGCCATGGATAACTTCCTTTCCATGACGCTTGCGCTTCGTTGTCAGCTTCTTCCAACGGTCTCCACTTACAACCCATGCCTGCATCTCTGCTTTTCGATGAGCCTTCGGCTTCTGAAAATTCCAACCTGCTTCTCCGCTTCTTCTCCAGCTGATTCTAGTGGCTGCTTCGAGCGACTTCACCTGAGTCCTTCGGTTCCGGAGGCAGTCGCCCCTCTACCGGCTTTAGACCACTCCAGTGCTTCCCGCGCCTTACTCCTGCACTTTTGCAGCCTTCCAACGGTCTCCCCTCATCCCCGCCGCCCTCCTGCCGCTCGTGCAGTATTCCGAAAGCCCTATAGAGCCTCCACCCTCACACTCCCTTTACTCCATGGCCCTTTTCCCAGACTCAGTGCATGCTCGATGCGATCGAATTAAACCTACCATGGATAACCTCCTTGCCATGACGCTTGCGCTTCGTCATCAGCTTCTTCCACTGCCCCCTTTGCATCCCCTACCCACATCTCTGCTTTCTGACGAGCATCCTCCTCCATCCATCCCACCGCCATCCCTCAGTGGGTCTTCGACCATTGGAACTGATGTCACTTCCTCCTTTCCCAACACCCCTTCGTTCTTCCACTGCCGATCGCGACGCGTGCTCTCCTAATACTCCCTCTTCTGATTTACACTGATTTCCATCCAATCCGCTAACCTTCTGACAAATCCGTGACAGAGGCTCCACCGGTGGCGCTCTAGCCTTTCACACGGTGCCATATGATTTTTCTGCTCCTCCGCCGTTTCTTGGAGACCCCCGCCTGCCTGCCAGTGTTCTTATCTCCCGAAACCTTTTTTTCCCCGCCGTTTCTTAGACCTTTCGGAAGTAAGAGCAACTTTGAAATTCTGGATAGCTTGCTCCTTGATACTACTCATTTCAGACATTTTAATCTCATTGACATTGATTGGATTTATAAGATTTTTGTTTCTTTTACTCATATCAATGTCAGGAAAATATTTACTGTTCCCATCACCTTGAGCAATCGTCTTGTCTCTAGCTTTTTTTTGCTTCAAAAATAACACTTTCTGAAGTATGACTTGTGCTAAGCATTGTGCCATGAAAGTCGATTTGGCGATTCTAGTCGGGATTAACATTCTTTGTTTGCCGTAAATCATTTTCATGAGAACGGTGTGCAAACTTCATTATAGGAATAATGTCGTGAGTATTACCTATCCAGAGCTTGTTGGGCTGGAATTTATTGCATGGGGACCGCCGGCTTGCGTAGGATGTTGTAGGAAAATTGGGAGCTTTGGGGGCAAAGCTTTACTGGAGACCAATTTGCTTAAATAAGTTAAGATTGGTGGTCTTGTTTCTATAGCTATGCTTTGGCCTTATGAGAGGACATTGGTTACAGATAGGCCAAGGTCACGACCAGACTTTAGCGTTGGCGAAAATTTCGTTGGGGTCCATGAACATACAAAGTCCATTGGTTGGTCGATGTCATTATAGAATTATGGCTTCGATGACAACCTTGTCATGTCCTGTGAAGGGAATACGATGGAAGACAGGTCTTATGGTGCGACACAGAGGAATTGGGTCCCCAAGATCCGTGACGGTGGTGCAGATACATAGAAGTTCAGCAGTCCTGCGTGCTTGGTGAATATGATATCATGAGAGTACTCATTATGACACTGTGTGGAACTTGCTTAGCGAACTAAGGGGTTATTGTTCTATTGCATGAAACAAGAATCTGTCATGTGTGAGTTATAGATTGCGAATTTAATTGTTCCCTCCTGGAGATAACAACTAGCAATTTATATCTTGTATTGATGCATGAGTCACGTGTGATAGTGGTAATCATTCTTTTACTTATCCCTTTAGTGTGTGTTTATGTATTTGTATATTTTATCCAAGGGTTGACCTTCTAGGCTGAGTGGTACACCGATGCCGATAGGGTGCTTGTGTGGAGAGAAGTTGTTACAAATGGTATGATAGACGAACCTCATGTAATAAAAGGTGTGGTTCGAGGATGAACCAAGCAGAAGTTGGCTGGCCTGTAACATCCCGAATCCAATGAGGTCAATTTGATGGGGGGGGGGGATGGGAGTGGGCAGTTTCTTTAGGGCAGTGAACTCGGACAAACACAGCTCTTGACATGATTCTAAAATGACAAACTTTTGTGTAAGGATGTGGTGGAATTAACCGAATCCAACATTAGAATTGAAGGAAAAGTTACTAGGCTTAAGTAATTATTTGGGCCCCTAAATATCATGCTTTTTTAGAGTAAATGATATTCTATTAGGAACTTCATAGTTAATTGAGCTTTGTATGAGTAATTCTGAATTGGTGGCCTTCTGGGAAGTTCTCTGTTACGGAACTGCACGACGACGAGCCATCTTGGAAAGTTTACACGCGCCGGGCGCGTATATCGGATGGACCTACCATTCTCGCGGAAGATAATTAATTATTTATTTGCTGCCTTGTTTGCTTCATGTGCTTTATTTGTTGCTTAATTCACACGCTTTATTTTAAGTATTTTCGTATTTCCCCTTTTTGAATGTTTCCTATTGTATTCGCTCCTCATCACTATAAGAGGAGGCGTAAGCCCTGTATTTTGATTATCCTGGAATGAAATTGTGTTTTCCCTCTCCTCCTCTCTAAATCTAATCTCCTTCCCCTTCCCCTCTCTCTCCCTCTTAACCCTAATCCCCCGACCCCCAATATTCTCACTTGCCACCTTTGGAAAAGAAAAAACTTTGAGGTTCAACTTAGTTTGGATTGTGCTGATTTGAGAGGGAGTGAACTTTGAGAGGGCCTTTTAGAATAAGTGATGATTTTTTGTTCATAGTTAAGTGAACTTTGAGAGGGAGTAATTTTAGGGTGCGTGAACTCAAATGTTTTTATAGGCCATCTCAGGAAAAGAAAAAAACTGTGAGATTCAACTTATTTGGGTTGGACCAAACCAAATAGACAATACTTTTGGTATTGTTGGTTAGGTCATTGCAACTTAGTTGTGGTTCTAGGTGATATGTTGAAGGTTTTCTTTGTTTTTCACCAAAGGATCACCTTCCCAGTTGTTTTCAGCTTCGTACGCTACTTTATTTGTCTTAGAGACAAGGTATTACCAAAAGTTCTATTGATCACTCCTAAAGTAATCTTTTAATATTCTTTAATCTTTATTGCAAGATAATAAGTGGGTTGTTATAGTCAACATTTAAATGCCAGTTCTTCTAAATGAGTTTTGTAGAAAAAGAGTGATGGGTTGGCCACATTATGAAATGTAAAAGAAAATGATAATTGTGTTATTGATGAAATTGCATAAGAGGATGAGTGAACAGAGTGATGTGCAGATTGATAACAATAGTGATTGGGATATCAGTATGCCACTGCTTATTAACATAGTCTATCCAAATTTTCATACTGTTCCAGCTTCCAAGTTGCATATTACTCGGGGTGAATGTTTTATCAACATTGTAAGCCTCCATAAGCTAAGTATTCGTGAGAATCCCTAAATTCTATCATAGAAAAAGAAGATTTGTTGGGTTCTTCTCTCTCTTTTTTCTCCCGACAAAGGATATGGTGAATTAAAAAAGTCATTGGGAAGATTACAATATTCATGTTGTGTGCTCGCCGGAGTCACCAAGGCGGAGGGGATACTGTGGAGTCGGAATTGTTGCTGCCTAGGCGGGGCTGCTCTGAAGGTGAGAGCTACCAAAAATCTCATACAAAGACAAGAGAAGAAGAACAATTTTTACATAACCTAAAAGGGGATAAACGTAATTAACCCCACAACACTTAGTTTACATCATAATGTTAAATAAGACACACCAAGAGATGTCATAATACAACCCTAAGATGAACAATTTAATATCCGGGAAGAAAGCTCATAAAAGTTCACTCGTTTGGCACAGGGTAGCGGTCCTAAACACGGTGGTTATGAACCATATTTCGTGAACGTCCGACCTCACCTAAGGAACTTCAACCACTTTTATGTTCAAAATTAGGTTTCTTTTTTTTGGTGGCGGTCATAACCAAGGTTGTAAATATCAGATGTCGACAACATGTCGGATTGAGTTTTTAATTATCGGATGTTTGAAGTCAGAGACATGCTGAGAATATTTTAAAATATCAGATTGTCATATCTTATAAAGGGCAGCCCAGTGCACAAAGCATCCCCGCGCAACGAGGGTCCGGGGAAGGGTCCCTCTACAAGGGGATTTTCATTGTAAGTAAACGAACAATGAGTCATGTATATCCCAAAATATATTCGAAATATATCAAAAGTAAAATATTATAACATGTACAAATAAGTACATTGTATATTTAATATTATATAAGAATTTTATTTTATTAGAACTGAATTTTATAGGGGGCCACTATTTCAGTGGTAATCTGTGAGCAGCCACTTTGTGCATCTATTGTCAAAGGTTCGGTCTTTCTCCTCTGAGAGAAGCCACTTTGGGCATAGGGCCAAAGGTTAGGTCTGTTTCCAATCTTCCCCCGCCCATACCCCCAATGATTGGGGACTATATGGGTTCTGTTGTTGTTGTTGTTGTTGTTGTAGTACTGAATTTTATAACAAATAAAGAAGATTTAAAAGCTAAGTCTTTCCATGCTTAATAAGTTTATATTAAAATCATATAAATAATAATTAATAAATGTGCTTAACTTTTTCACATTTTGATAATATGAAATAAGAATAATAGTGTAAAATAATTATACAAAATTGATTATAACAATAACAAATTAAAAAAATGAAATAATAAGTCTAATTGATTTAAACATGCATAATATTATATATATATATATGTGTGTGTGTGTGTGCACGCGCACGCGCGCGCTAAATGCTACTAACTGCTTTTTTTTGAGAGAATTTCAGTAGACTAATGTTTTATGTATGCGACCCTAGCTTAATTTTTTTCATTAAAACAATAATGACAAACTAAACACTTGTATATAGTGCTTATTGCTTGCTGCATTCTTCTACCAATCTCACATTTATTTTCAAAACTGTAGAGAAACACAAGTTTTGAGAGAAATTAAAAATAATTTTTTTATTAATTCTCATCAATATTAAATACAAGACAACTATTACATGTATACATAGAAGATGTGAGAGGTGATGAAATCATCATCCAAGATGTGGGACTAATGCCTATGTAGCAATGGACTTAATCACGGGACTTTGTATGGGACTTTTGTATAGATTGCTTTAACACTCCCCTGCAAGCTGGAGCATACAAATCATATGAACCAAACTTGGAGAAGAACTGGTGATAAAGTGAGCGTGGTAAGGCTTTTGTGAGAATATCATCAATCTGTCCAGCTGCAGAACATGTCTCAAGTCTAGTTCCTTCATCTGCACTTTCTCCTGAATAAAATGACAGTCGACCTCGATGTGCTTGGTACGTTCATGAAACACAGGATTATTCACAATGTGTATAACTGCCTGGCTATCACAAAAAAGAGTGGATGGAGAGGAGAGTGTCACACCCAAATCACTGAGATGACTCTCCAACCATGTAATTTTAGAAACGACCGAGGTCATTGAGCGATACTCCGCTTCTACAGATGATCGTGCAACCACAGTTTGCTTTTTGTTTTACCAGGTGACAAGATGTCCACCAAAGTACGTGGAGTAACCATTGGTGGATCGATGGTCGTTCGGAGTGCCATCATAGTCAACGTCCGAGTAGGCAATAAGAGATAAAGATGAAGAGGGCTTATACACAAGCCCTTAACCAGGAACACTCCTCAGATACCAGAGGATATGCTCAACTGCCTGAAGATGGAAAGTTCATGGAACATGCATGAAACGACTGACAACCGAACACCAAAGAATATATCGGGTCGTGTAACTGTAAGATAAATTAGCTTTCACATAAGACACCAGTAGAATTATGGATTTGGAAGTAGTAGGTCGAAGTCGGAGCTATGCGCAGAGAGCTTCTGATTGGCATCCATAGGTGTATTTGTAGGCTTGCATCCAGAGTAGGCATCATCATGAAGAGATCAAGACAATATTTTTAAGATTGCCCAAATTTTTGGTCTGAAAAGCAGATGCCAAGTGTTTCTTGATCATGTGTATGCCATTAAGATCATTGCCCATGATAAGAATATCATCGACATACACCAAAAGTATCAATGTATATGCCGAGCGGTGAGGAGTAAAAAGAGAGTAGTCGACTGAGTTTCGAGTAAATTCAACATCACGAACGACATGACTAAATTTGTCAAAACACGCTCGAGGAGATTTGTTGAGACAAATAGAAAAACTTATTGAGGTGACATAAGGTTCTCCCTCATGGTCTCAAACCCGGGAGTCCGCTTCATGTAAATAGTGTCAACAAGATCCCCATTCAAGAAGCATTTTTTTTGTCCAACTGATGCAATGGCCAGTGATGATGAACAACCAGAGATTAAAAAACAGACAGTATTTAGCTTCACAACAGGTGAGAATGTCTCCTCATAGTCGAGGCCCTGTTGCTGTGTGAAACCACGGGCAACAAGACGAGCATTCAGACGTTCTACAACCCATCCGGTCCATGTTTGACAGCGAAGACCCACTTACAAACCATACATGTTTGTCCAGGAGGAAGTGGGACCTTGGTTCCAGATTTGATTAGCCCAGAGAGTTGTCATTTCTTTATTCATTACTGCTCGCCGCTCGGGATGTTGAAGAGCTTCTTGCAAAGAAGTAGGGGTGAAAATAGTCGATAAAGATGTCACAAATTTGCAAAACGCCGAAGATAAGAGATGTAATGAAATATAATTGGAGAGAGGATGAGCGGTAGAGTCTGGTACCAGATCAGTAGGCCGTGGATCATCATCTGTAGAGGGTAACTGTCATTGGGCATCCGAACGAGGGGGACATCGTTTGTACACACGAATAATTGGCAGGTTGGAAGAGATTATAGTCGGTGTAGGTAGAGGGGGGGGGGGGAGAGTTAGAATGGACAGGAACGACAGGGCGTGGTAGTGTAGAAGTTGTTGGAGGTACCATTGGCGAGGAGTGAAACGTATGGTCTTCGAGGAAGATTACATCTGCAGTTCTAGCAATCTTGCGATTAGTGGGATTTTAGCAGACATAGTCTTTCTGAGTGCGGGAATATACGATGAACATATATTTGGTAGCTCGTGGATCAAACTTGTCTGCGGGAGGACCAAGACGGTGAATATAGCAAGCGTAGCCAAACACACGATGAGTCAAGGGAAAGGGAGGTGTGCATGGGGATAGGAGGATGATGGGCGTTGCACAGTTGAGAATGGAGGAGGGCTTGTGATTGATGAGATAACACACCATAGATATTGCGAAATGCCAGTAGACCGTTGACATCATCATCTCGAAACATAAGAGTGCGACCTCAAAGAGGTGACGGTTCTTCCTCTCAACAACCTCATTTTGCTGGGATGTGTAGGCACAGGAAGTTTGGTGGAGAATACCAAGCTTAGAACAAATATTTTGAAACACATTACTAGTATACTTGCACACATTATCAGTTCGAAGAATTTTAATAGAGCTAGAAAACTATGTACGCATCTCGACGATGAAGTCATGAAATACACCAAGTAATTCAGAACGGTCGCGAAGTAAATATAACCAGGTCATGCGAGAGTAATCATCAATAAATATGAGGAAATAACGAAAACCAGACACACTAGTTATTTTATTCGGTCTCCAAATATCAGAGTGCAGTAAATGTAAAGGAGCAGTGCTCCAAGTACAAGGAGGTGTAAAGGTAGAACGATGTTGTTTGCTATAGATGCAGGACTCGCAGGTGAAGTCGGGGAGTGAAAAATATGGAAGAGCTTTTCGTAGAATCGGGAGAGGCGCATTGATGTAGACTCAAATTAGGGTTTTGAAATAAAATAACTTTTAAGCAAAATATTTTATTTGCTGTAAAAAAATATGATGTTTTTAATTTTTTTTAAAAAGAGACCGAGCGGGCCAAATCGAACTTTCACGCAAATTACTCTCAAACGTTTGAGTTTCACAAGATCGTTAATCATTATTTGATAGAAACTCTCGCGAACGTCTAGCGAGTTGAACCGAGGCGAGAGTTGTAGATCCACAAGCAATTACACACAACACTTATGAAAATACGGTAATAAAGGTGGTTGAACGTTTAGGGAAGCTTAATTTAATTATTTAGGATGCATAAAATTAAGACCAACCAAAGAAGCAATGAGGTGATGAGATTACCCAGGGGATAAACCCAGTTCAAGCCCAATCGACGCAATGGAGTGATGTGTGCCCGGGACTGAGATCGGGTGACCGGTCGTGAGAAGGAGCGATCCCACCACGGATTGGCCGAACCCTTCCTAGATCCGGACGGGGCTATGGTTGGAGTATCGGAAGAGGAAGCTCGGCAGCGAGCTAGAGGGCGCGGAGGAGAGGAACTGCGGCGAGAGGGAGGAGCGGGGTTGGCGGAAGAGGAATCGCCGGGCGTTACCTGCGGGTCGCGCGGTTCTTCCGCTGCTAGGGCGCAGCTCGGGGGACAGACTCCCGATAGAGAGAGAGAGACAGGGAAGGTAGAGAGAGAGAGATAAAGAGGGTTTAATTTCTGCATGCATAAAACATCAAAGCCACAAGCATATATGCGGTTCCTAGTTGGGCCCTCCATTTGTGCTTAAACATATGGGTATCAAAATAAAAGTGCTGAAATAAAACGGACAGAAATATTTAATGGATAGCTTCATTCCGCGGCGGCGTGCTGCTGGCGTCGCTGATACGTGCGTCCCCAGAGGGGGTCCCGTGCGGCAAGTGACATAACATCACCTTCCCCGTCGGAAGACAGCTTGTCCTCAAGCTGGAGTGGAATTTCGACCAGGGGAGCTGTTGGCGGAGGGCCCACAAATGGCTTGAGTTGGGACACATGAAACACGTCGTGAATGCGGGCATCCGACGGTAGATCAAGGCGGTACGCCACAGTCCCGATGCGGGCGGTGATCGGAAAAGGCCCAAAAAACTTAGGGCCCAACTTGTTGGACGCGGGGCGGGAAGCGGTAAGTTGGCGAAAGGGACGGCGTTTCACCCAAACCCAATCCCCAATGTCAAAGATGAGTTCGCGGTGGCCCCGGTTGTATTCCACTTCCATGCGCTGTTGGGCCTGGAGTAAGCGCTGGCGGGCGGCCTGTAGGAAGACGTCACGATCCTCCAACTCGCGGTCCACGGTCGACAAGAGAGCGGAGCCCCCCGTATAGGAGAGGAGGCGTGGGGGTTCCTGGCCATAGATGAGCCGGAACGGTGTCGTATTCAAAGCTGTGTGGTATGCGGTGTTGTAACAGTATTCGACCCATGGAAGCCAACTCGTCCAATCGCGAGGTCGGTCGCCCGTGATGCACCGTAAATACATCTCTAGGGTGCGGTTCACCACCTCAGTTTGGCCGTCGGACTGAGGATGATAGGCCGAAGAGAAGGCGAGCTTGGTGCCACTAAGCTCGAATAGCTCCTTCCAAAAATTGCTAGTGAAAACCTTATCGCGGTCCGAGACAAGGGTCTCCGGCATGCCGTGCAGACGAAAGATTTCCTGGAAGAATATCCGGGCCACCTTGTCGGCGAGGAGCGGCCGAGACAAAGCGATGAAGTGTGCTCCCTTGGAAAAACGGTCGACCACCACCATCAATACGGATTTGCCACGCACGGTGGGCAGCCCTTCGACGAAGTCCATGGACAAATCCGCCCAAATTTGTGTCGGCACGGGTAATGGCTGCAGGAGACCGGCCGGTAGAAGGTGGTCCGTCTTGTTGCGTTGGCACACGGCACACTCCGCAATGAACTTGTGCACGGCCTTGCGCATGCCTTTCCAAAAAAATTCCAACCGCACCCGTTGAAGAGTACGGTGAACCCCTTCGTGGCTGCGGGCGTGGACGTCCTCCAATATCCTGGGAATGAGTGGGGAGGCCGTGTCCAAATAGACCCGGTCCCGATACAGGATGAGGCCGTGGCGGGCTGTCCACGGGTGCTCAACGATGCCGGATTCCGCCCGGCGGAGAAGTTCCGACAAGCTAGGCGAGGCGAGTATCTCCTGACGGATGGAGGCGAGGATGTCCGCAGTTGGGTAGGAGATGGCCATGAGGGAGGGCTCCGGCGTCGTGGCTCGGCGAGAGAGAGTGTCCGCGGCACGATTAAGCGTCCCCGCCCGGTATTCCACCTGGAAATCAAAGCCCAGTAACTTGCTTACCCATCTTTGTTGCGGGACGGTCGATAGTCGTTGCTCCAATAAGTATTTGAGACTAAAATGATCCGTCCGAATGACAAAGGGCCGGCCCCATAGATAAGGGCGCCAATGTTGGACCGCTTTCGCAAGCCCATCAGTTCTTGTTCGTAGGCCGGCAACTTCCGGTGATGGAGGGCGGTGGGGCGGCTGAAGTAGGCGACGGGGTGGCCGGCCTGCTGTAGCACGGCGCCGTTGCTGTGGCCCGAGGCGTCGCATTCAACTAGGAATGATAGTGAGAAATCCGACAAGCTGAGGACGGGCGCGGATAGCAGGGCCCCTTGCAAGGCATGGAAGGCGGCAGTGGCGGTGTCTGTCCAAAGGAAAGCGTCCTTCCGGAGGAGGTTCACCAAGGGGGCCGCAATAGTGCCGTAGTCCCGGATGAAGCGGCGGTAGTACCCCGTGAGGCCAAGAAAGCCCAACAATGCAGTAGGAGACTGCGACAATGGCCATGATGCCACTCCTTGGATTTTGTCTGGGTCCGCCGAGACGCCCTCTTTATGGATGACATGCCCCAAGTAAGTGACCGAAGTTTGCCCGAAGGAGCACTTCGACCTTTTAAGCACCAGTTGATGAGTCTGGACTAGATCGAGGACCGTGCGAAGGTGGTGCAGGTGCTCCCCCCAAGACTTGCTATACACGAGAATGTCGTCAAAGAAAACAAGAACGTACTTGCGGAGGAGGGGATGGAATACCTCATTCATGATTGCTTGAAAGGTGGAGGGGGCGTTCGTCAGCCCGAACGGCATGACCAAGAACTCGAAATGGCCGTGGTGGGTACGGAAGGCCGTCTTCTCGACATCGTCCGCTGCTATACGGACCTGATGTTACCCGGAGGACAAGTCCAGTTTGGAGAAGTAGCGTGCTCCATGCAGCTCGTCGAGGAGCTCCTCTACCACGGGAATGGGGAATTTATCCATGACCGTTTGTGCGTTCAAAGCCCGGTAATCCACGCACATGCGCCAGGAAGAGTCTTTCTTCTGCACGAGCAAGACCGGTGATGAGAATGGCGATACACTACGCCGGATGAGACCCTGCTGGAGGAGAAGATCGCACTGTCGTTCGATCTCATCCTTTTGGTGGAACGGGTAGCGGTACGGGCGGACAACGACCGGGGACGTGCCCGGAAGGAGACAAATCCGATGATCCTGGAGGCGGCGGGGGGGGGGGGGGGGAAGGCCCGCTCGGTGGGAGAAGATGCCTGGAAAGTGCTGGAGAAGCCCCCCAGATCCGGGGGATGAGTGTCCGCTGCCGTAGCGGGAAGGAGCGGCTCTGTATGTACCAAGAAGGAGGAGGGAGACTGTCGTGGGTCCTGGCCGTACCACTGTATCAAGCGGGAACCCTGGTGCCATGAGAGCGTGAGGCGATCAAAGTCCCACGTGAGGGGCCCCAAGGTGCACAACCATCGAACACCCAAGACCAGTTCAAAGCCACGGAGATCGATGACGAAAAGGTCTGTCTGAGAGGGATAGCCTTCCACCGAAAAGGCCACCTGCCGGCACACGCCCGGACAGGGCATCTGTTGGCCGTTAGCCACGGCCTCCTGAACATGACTGCGTGAGGCATAGGGGAGGCGCAAGGCCTGCGCCCGGTCTTGGCGTATGAAGCTGTGGGTGCTGCCCGTGTCCATCAAGGCGAGCAGTGGCGTGTCCCCCACGTAGACATATAGCTGAATAGTGCACCCTTCCTGGGGTCCTGCCATCGCGTGAAGGGACAGCTGCGGAGTGCCCAAGTCCCCATGTCCGTCATCGTCCTCATCAGAAGGATCATCCACTTCGAGCCAGAAAATCCGCTTACACCGATGGTTCGGGGTGTAGGGGTCGTCACAGTTGAAACATAATCCTTTCTCGCAGCGAGCTGCCATCTCCGGTCGGGATAGACGCCGACGAAAAGTTGGCCGTGGTGATGCTTCCCCGCCGGCGGCTCGGGGTTCAGGCAATCCGCGAGGCGGCCGAGGGCCCGTGATCGGGGCGGAAGGGAGGGGGCCGGTCTAGCAAAAGGCGGCGCTCGCATGCTCTAGCCAGGCACATGGCGGTAGTGAGGTCCTGCGGCTTTTGGAACTCCACGTCCCAGCGAAGGCGTTCCGGGAGGCCTGCCGTAAAAATTGGGACCTGTTGCGATGGCAAAACGGAAGTCGCGCGCGACAGCAACATCTGAAAGTTCTCCACGTAAGTGTCGATGGAGCCCGAATGTTTGAGAGCGACAAGATCGCCCAAGGGATTACCGGCCATTGCCGGTCCGAATCGTAATGTGCAAGCCGTCCGAAATTCCTCCCAAGAGCACATAGGGTGTTCCCGTCGAAACTGAGTGAACCATAGCTGTGCTGGACCCAACAAATGGAAGGACGCGATGCCCACGCGTTCATCATCGGCGGTCCTTTGGTTGTTGAAGAAGATGTCGCAGCGGATGAGCCATGGTAGGGGATCTTCGCGGCCTTCATAGATCGGGAAATCCATGCGGATGGAGCGGGGAAAATGTGGACTGTCCGGGTATGGTGGAGCCGAATCGACCCGGCTGGCGGATGGAGAGGCGGCGTGCGCCGTTGGCAAGGGGGCGGGTGTGCCCTGGAGGGTGTCCAAACGGGCGTTGAGTGCCTCCATTTTCTCGTTTTGAGTGGCGAGCATGGCTTGGAAGAGCTCCATAACTTGGGTAAGCGAGGGACCTCCGTCGCCCATCGTAGACGGCGAAAGGGGAACCGGAACCGGCAAAGGCAAGATACCGGCGTGCGATGTAGGCGGAGGCGGCAGCGGCGTTGAACGGCGAGGCGGCGCTAGGGCATCGCGGTACGAGCCGGAGAAGGAGACACCGGCGTTTGGCTCTGATACCAAGTTGATGTGTGCCCGGGACTGAGATCGGGTGACCGGTCGTGAGAAGGAGCGATCCCACCACGGATTGGCCGAACCCTTCCTAGATCCGGACAAGGCTATGGTTGGAGTATCGGAAGAGGTAGCTCGGCAGCGAGCTAGAGGGCGCGGAGGAGAGGAACTGCGGCGAGAGGGAGGAGCGGGGTTGGCGGAAGAGGAATCGCCGGGCGTTACCTGCGGGTCGCGCGGTTCTTCCGCTGCTAGGGCGCAGCTCGGGGGACAGACTCCCGGTAGAGAGAGAGAGACAGGGAAGGTAGAGAGAGAGATAAAGAGGGTTTAATTTCTGCATGCATAAAACATCAAAGCCACAAGCATATATGCGGTTCCTAGTTGGGCCCCCCATTTGGGCTTAAACATATGGGTTCATCAAAATAAAAGTGCTGAAATAAAACGGACAGAATTATTTAACGGATAACTTCATTCCGCGGCGGCGTGCTGCTGGCGTCGCTGATACGTGCGGCCCCAGAGGGGGTCCCGTGCGGCAAGTGACATAACATGGAGCTCCAACAGTAGGCTGAGGATGGTTTGCGGCGAGGTGGACGCCAGAAGCGGTGAATGGATCGGTACTTACGACCGACTGACGGAAGAGAGGAGTTGAAGTCGACGTCAATCGGGCAGAGTCGACAGTGAGGTCGACGATGCCTTAGCGGAGGGAGCGGTCGCTGGAAGCTTTCGGTGGCGGCGGCGACACCTGGAGGGAATCCCGTCGGTGAAGCCTGCGGCTGGACTTGCGCGCTGGAATAAAAGCTGGAGGGCTTCGCCGGCAATACAGGGAAATGAACAAAATGTTCGTTCCCTGCTTCTAGTCCGGTTCGTCCTTCTGTTCTTCTGCTCGGATGCTTAAGTAGAGGCAGCCAAATATTTCTTTCCAAAAAGTGTCCATATTAGCTTGGATCTTGTTTATTTTCAAAGATCTTTTCAATGTAATAGAGGCAACAAATTATTATTTTCCAAGAATTTTTCCACGGTAGTTTTGGGTTTGATTTTGCCAAAAGGTCTTTCCACTTTAGCAACCGTCAAATGTTTCCAAAAGAGATTATGTATTTATTTCTCCAAATATCTCTTTGGCAGCCATTGGAAACTTTCCAAATTATCAATTTCTCTCCAAACATAATATTTCCCATGAGTTTGAATTTTAAATTTATACATTTTAAATAATTTTTAAGCTTGCCCGTTACGTCCTAACTACTTAAATTACCGGACCTTTTTATTTAAGATCTCATCGGACGGTCAAACCGAAGAGCCGAACAATTTCAAATAAAAGCAGTTACGCGAAAAAAAAAAACAAGATAGAAAATAAATGCTGAAAAATTAAAATGTGTGACTTAAGATGCGACGAAGGATGCATCACGCATGCCCAAGGCGCCGATGCCAATCAACAGAGGTAACCGAGGTTAGAGCTGTGGTGGGAGCATCCATAGTGTAGAGCCCATTTGACAGTTATCCTCTACCAATGATATTCTGGGTCTGTCGATCCTGCACAATAAAGGAAGAAGATGAAAATGTTACATAGCTGTCAAGATTTTGTGTTAGATGACTAACAGATAGAAGATTAAAATGAGAGTCCGGAACATGAAGAACCGAGCGTAGAGAGATAAATAAAGTGCGGGGTACGTCCCCAGAACCACAAACAGTCGTGGTCTCCCCATTAGCCATCGTGATGAACTTAGGGCAGACAGAGCTCAAATATTGAGGCAGCTTTTGTGGAGTAATATGATTCGTGGCACCAGAGTCTATTGTCCAAGCTGGACTATTGGTAAAACAGGAAATACCTTCATTTAAAATAGACGCCACAGAGCCAGGAGAGCGACTGATCAACCCTTGAAGATGCTAAAGTTGGGTGCGCAAGCTGTCAATGTCAGCATGGGTGGTGGAGGGAGCATCGGTCGCAATTGAGACATGCTATTGTGGAGGCCACAGAGGTACACCTTGCTTATGAAAGCAAGTAGACTCCAAATGACAACACTGGCCACAATAGGTACTCACGCGAGTGTCGATATCCTTGGAGTGATTCCATCCGCCGCGACACCATCCATGAGAGCCTATGCGAACCCACGAGCCGGTGGAGGGGCGGGTGGTGTTCAGAAGAGTTTTGTAGAAGGGCCGGTGAGACTTGCTCTGGAGTATCGGGGGGGGGGGGGGTGGTGTCACCTTCAATAACATGGAACACACATCTGGGAGGGAAGCAACTGTGGAGGATGAGAGAATGTTTGCTCGGACACACATCTGAGAGGGAAGCAACTGTGGAGGACGAGAGAATGGTTGCACGGACACTGTGGAGATATGGGGTGGGGGGGGGGGCACGATCATCATCATGGCAATGCTGACTGCTGCCTTCTGAGCACGTTGAGCGGCGAGATCTAACGTTGGAGGCTGATGTTGAATCCAGTCCTCGACGAGAGTTTTGGATTTTGCAACAAAGGAGGTTAATTCTTCGTCTGCTCCCGGAGTAAGAGATTGAAGGTCCGTGAAAATATCAAAGGTGTTGGAGAGTGTCCTTGACAGAATACAAGGAGTGAAGTTCATCCCGCATTGCCTTTACCGTTTCATGATACATTACCATACGATATGGCTCAGCGTCCATCGAATTCAAAATCCAGGACTGAACGCGACCATCATCACAGAGCCATTGCTCGTTTGGCTCAGCAGGCGGTGCCTTGGAGAGATGATGAAGACTACAAGAAAATTGACATTTAGTGACGAAAATTTTGGGCACTAAATATTGCGGTTTGGTCACTAAATATTGCGGTTTGGTCACTAAATATTGCGGTTTGGTCACTAAATATTGCGGTTTGGTCACTAAATATTGCGGTTTGGTCACTAAAGACATTTAGTGACCAAATTTAATCTGTCACAAGGTGGTTGCAAAGGGGCGTCACAAAATGTCTTTAGTGACCAAATAAATTTCCGTCACTAAATATATATTTTTAGTTACAACTAATTTTCGTCCTAAATATACATTTATAGTGACAACTATTTTTCGTCACTAAATGTGCATTATTAGTGACAACTATTTTTCGTTACTAAATGTACATTATTAGCAATAATTTTTTTCGGTTCTAAATATATTTAGTGACCAGATTTATTTAATCACTAGTTGTACAATGCACTAATAATAATTTTTGGTTACTAAAATTATTTACTTTATCATTAAATACACCAATAAATAAAATATTCATTTGCTTAAAAAAATCTCATGAGCGAAAAGAGAATGTTTCTTTAAATTTATTAATAGAAAAAAGGTGGGAGATAGCCCAAACCCTTTAGTACAGACCAATAGAGCTTTTAACTCTATTAAACTCAATACATAAAAAAATTCTATAATAAACAAACATTGGACATAATAATTCTTTTTTTACATGTAGCACAAAATAAATAAATATACTGTGTTGAACAAATAGAAGCATCAAGGAACTTGCTATGCTCTTCCTCACTCCACCTCTCTCGCTGCCTCGTGATCGTATAAGGCTTCCGCTCGAAATCAATCTAGTAAAAGAAACCGAGAACTCTCCCGCCAACATTCTTCCTCCTGGCTTCCTCATGGTCCATGATACCAACAGAAGTAGTCAACACAATGTAACCAAACTGCAAAATTTTGAACATATAATATGGAATTTGATGAATACAGAGATAATAGAACACCAAATAATTTACCTGCCTGTCTGGAGGGCAGCAACCTGTTAGTCCAGTGTTCAATATCCTTGACACCAACATCGAACCAAGGACTGATGACACCACATTTGTTCAATCTGCAGTTCAATTCGACAACTATTTTCCTATCCCGGTGATCATCCACGTATTCAAACCCACGAATGTACCCTGGAGAAGGAATCTAAAGGAGTTTAGGCTGCCAATAGGCCAAACAAAGTTAAGTAGAAAGCCTAATTTTTTTTAGTTTTATGATCTGCCTATAACGAAAATGTGATCCAACAAAAAAAAAGAAAAAGAAAAAGAAAAACTGAAATCACGAGGCAAAGCAGGATAAACTGAAGAAATATTAGGACAGAATCTTTATAAAAGAACAAAAATAATGAAACCAAACTGAAAGCCCATGATGCACATGCAGCATAAAGACATTTCAAAGAGTAATACAAATCATATAAAAATGAAGAATGTCTTCCAACAGAATGAAGGTTCCACTGGTGATCTCGTTAGCTAGAAATGAGCAAGAAATTACCACTAAAGAGTCGAAAACCCCCAATACAAGTTTACCTTCAGAAGTAAGTTTTTTTTCAGCCTCCTCAGTGGTTGTAAAACTTGAACAAAAAAAAACTACATGCCTCCAATGCTCTAAACTCGAAAGAATAAAAATAAATAATAATGTATATTATATATAGATAGATGCCATACCAGATGAAGCTTTAACCTCAGGTGAAAATATTCATGGAGTCAGGTTATTTACTTGTCGGCCTCAGGCGGCAGGGTTGGGCTCTGAGAGCACATGCTGATATTATGCAGCTCCTTCATGTGATTCAAAGGGTTGCACAAACCTACAGGAATTTGAACTAAATATTCAGAAAAACTGCAGAGGTTGAAATCATTACTGTTGAATAGAATTCTACCATTTCTGAGCCATCCATGCATAAAATGATAACTTTTCGATGCAATTGATCTTATTCATTAATTATTCAAAAACAAAAATCACAGAGCGGCCCAATCTTTCACCCAAAACTACCTTCCTGCATATTCGGAAGGTAGATTATCCGATTCAGAACCTTGCCAGTCTTTATTACCCAACAAGAACAAATAGAAAATGAGGTTCATAAAATCAACCCCAACTGATCTGGATAATACTAATGATGCAACTAATATGACCTTGAAGTACTGAAAAACCTAAAGAAATTTATGAACAACCTCAACAAGCAAACTAAAGAAACTTAAACGTGCAGCATATTGTTTTATAATATACTTTCTAAGCAAATATATGAAAACAGTGCCGGAAAGCTACATGTACGCTCCTGATACTCAGTCTACACCCCACCCAGTCTCCCCATCTCTGCCGGAAAGCTGCAACCCCCACAAAACAGCCCAAATTCTCTGTCTACACCCCACCCAGCTTCCCTGCACTTGTTTTTCCTCCTAGCAGACTGTCACCTCTATTCATCACACCAGAACTATCCCGCCTTCAAAACACCTACCAGAAAACCTTCCCAAGCACATCTCAAGGCCTGCACTCCCCTCCCTCTGCCCTTGACCACCCCTACCAGTCCAGGAAAAAAGAGAGTAAAACGTATGAAGCCTCACATTGTTTGTTATGCAACCATAAAATTTATTTTCTCTCTTATAGAATATAAATTTAAGAAAATGACATCAAAAAAAGCTCTAAGCATTTCATATATAATTTCCTCTACTTCAAATTTGTTGTAGCGTAATTAGATTACCTCAAGAACATTGGCACACACAATGTTGGTAATAGACTTAGCAGAATGGAGGTTCTCCCCGACAATGATCGTAAGATTCGTGATAATAGGTTTTGAATTAAACGTCTGCTCAGCGAGGGCAGTCCTGTACAGGAGAGTGAAGCAGGGAGTTTGACAAGTTGGGCATACCAATATAATATAAAAATTCATCTAACCTATCACCATCATCCTGATTTTGCAAATGATCAAAACTCACAAGACTTGACTAAGAGTTTAACCTCCAAACAGTTCTTCTAGCTGTTGAGCTTCGAAACGGAGAAAGGGATGTTGCCATAGAGAGTGTTTCCAGATAAATCCCTGTAATAAGTCAAAAGTTAGCAGCATATACTATCCTTTGCAAGAAGCCAAGATGCCTTACAGGTCTATGTTTGAAACCCAAGAAGCCAAGATGCCTTACATCAAATTACCAATAATTTACTCACAGAACAACAATGAGAATGAAATGAGACCATTGGACTGCCATCTACCTTCAGCATTAAAAGGGGGAGAAAGAGAATAAGTACAGGATCAATGCACATAATTGAGAAGAAACTTTCACCACCATACACAATTTATTGATTCAGAGCATCATGTTTAAAAATTACTTGAAACGGGTTTAGCAGAGCTAGGAGTAGGATCTATCACCAGTTAGCATTGCATAACAGAAAAAAAAACATCACAATTTGAAGCTAGAAATTAAAACATGGAGCAAGGAAGGTACAAAAGAGGGTGCATCACAATTCAAAAGTCCCACAAAAACCAGGTGCCTAAAACCTACAACAAGAACTTGAAAATGCGCCAACAACAAAAAATAGATTAAAGAAACTCATGACCTTGGAAAGCAGTCCAGACAACTTTTAAGATTTGTTTCATCCAACAATCCTGATTATATAATCAGAATCGTTTTCCACCGTATTCCGAAATTTAGTTCAAATGGCTATCAACCCTGCAAAAAATACCATATATGTCACACAGAGCAGGCCATTTATATGTTGGAAACAAAATTGAAAATTCATAAAAAAAAAACATCCAACCACCCTACAATATGAGTATGAATTGAAATACATTGACCACTATGAGATGCTTATGCATGCTGCAAGTAAGGGTGAGGTAAAAGGCACATAAAAGACTACATGACATTGAGTAGCAAATAACAATGCAGCATTGAATACGTGCTCATCAGACATTAATTTATAAATAAAAAATTGATGTAAAACTTATTCCGGCTTATCCAAACAAAAAAAGACAACTAAACCTTTACCATCACAGTCAACAGAAGCACAAATACAACACTCAATTATAAGATCTTTTGGGATAACATCAACCTTACCTAGGTTGGGACTGCGACTCCTAGGCTTTCCCTGTCTTTGGCAGAACTTCAACAATTCTTCCTTCGGAGCTGTAATTACAAGGACAATGCATGCAGTAATCATAAGACTACAGTTAATAAAATACTAGTTTGAAAATAAAACCTAATCACACCCTCTACGGGTAAAAAAAGGAGGAAATCAACAACAAAATTTAATACTTCAATTCTATAAAAAATGTACTAAAGATGACGGTGAACATTAAAAAAGTCTAAGAACAATATCAACAAATTTTTAGAGAAAATGTTTGCTAAAGAATGAATAAAAAATGCAAAATGTTTGCACATATGAAATAACTAAGGAAACCACTTAATAGTTAGAAAAAACGATGATACTACAGCAAAATAACTAGCCTAGCTATGACTTCTTACTACAAGAAATCCGGCTTTAATCCAATTCAGACTCATAAAGTACAGTTCTTTAAGTGAGGAATAATGAGCATATTCAATTATAGTTATCAGGATCTTGGGAGCAGGGATTGGAACAATACTATCTGATATTGTATTGTAATTTTGAGAATAAACAATACAGTATATTGATATTGTAATGCTAACAATTCAATATATTTGTATTGCAATGCTAGCAATACAATATATTGTATTGTAAATGCTAAAAATGCAAATACAATATATTAACATTTCAAAAGTCCAACTCCTCATCCTCGTCATTTTGGTTTTCATCATCAATTGTTTCTTCATTCACGACAACAGACATCAAAGCCAAATTCCATAAATCTTGATTTTGTTTGGAAAACCAATGCTTCCAAAGTACGTGGCAGTAGCCTTCGGCGTATCTTCGAAAATATTTGATTGCTCATGGAGAACAACCGCTCTACATGATTCGATGTGGGCATCAGAAACCTAGTATCAATGTAAGTCGTTCTTTCATGTTGCTTTCGCTGTCTTTTGAGTGCACGTTCGGCAAATGACAAGCCAAAGTCATCATTATCATCAATACTCTTGACGTTGTTATGTTGCACCCTTTGCCGAATGTCATTTAATTTCAGCGGGATTTCATGAATCACAAATCTTTAGCAGGAATGAATGCGGGAAAAATTAAAAATATATATACTATACCTATATATTATATATATTATATATGTTTTTAATTTTTTTGGTGCTCACAAATCTTATTTTATATTTTTTTGTTATATATATTTTATATATTTTTAAAATTTTAAATGTACAATATTATTGCCAATAAATTGTTATTGTCAAAATAACAATACAGTATATTGTTATTGTCAAATAGACAATACAATATATTGCTTACAATATATTATAATATATTATCCCATAAATATATTATTTCCAATCCTTGCTTGGGAGCAATGTGCACGACCACATAGGCTAATCAATCTCCACCAAAAGTTTGGCCAAAGCTTTCGGTAGCAGCACAATTGGAAGAAGTGAAAATATTTATCACATAGGCTGAGAAAAGAAAAAAAGGATCAACACAAAACTTTAGTAAATTCAGAAAAAATGAGTAGAACTTTCATGAATATGATCGAACTTTAGCTGCCGCATGTTATGAAGAAAGGGAATGAGTAAAATTAGGGATTGAAAAAAAATCTAGAGGAGGAAGATGGTCTGTGCGGATGATTGCGATATCATGACGACAAAGATTGAATGAAAGAATACCTACGGATCTGGCGACCGAGCGCAACGGGTGGACGATTCCTCTGTGCGAGCACCCTCGTTGTCGAGGAAGAAGCAGTTCACTAAGGGAGGAACGGTTGTTGTCGAGGGCATGATCGTTGTCGAGGAAGAGGCGGTTCGCGAAGGAAGGCCCTGCCCTATCAGAGAAAGATGATCAGGCTGGCGAGCGGGAGAGATCTGCTGCGATGCCCTAGCAGCCGGAGGAAATGGCGAGCGGGAGAGATCGTGCGGGAGAGATGAGGAATGTCGCGCGATCAACAAATGCAGTCGGCGAATGAGATGCGAATTAAACCTGATATTTCGATGTCTCACATAGGTTCAAATACCGTGTCAAAAATCTAAATGGGAAGTCCTGCATGGGCTGGGCTGCAGTTTTTTGGAAAGGGAGCGGCGCTAACTTAAATCATAAATACAATTCAGAGTTTATGTTGGAGAGAAGTTACTGACTTGAAGGAATCATGGGAGGATCAACTCAAGTTGCTCTCGAGAAAGTTATGAAATTATTTCCTTTATTTAGGTGTGAATGGGGCGAGATAACCTAGCCGAAGTTAATTAGCGTGCATTTTATATTTAATGATATATTATTATAAAATGACTTTCATTTAAGAGAGAATAAATGAAAATTTTATGAAAAAACTTCGAAATTTTGATAATTAGTGACTAACCTTTTTGGTCACTAAATAGATATTTTAGTGACTAAATTATTTTTTGGTCACTAAATACTTTAGAAAATTTACTTTAGTGGTAGAACTTATATTCCGTCACTAAAGATATGTTTTTAGTGACCAAAAATTTATTTCGTCACTGAAGACGTATCTTTAGTGACGAACTATATTTTGTCACTAAAGAAGTGTCTTTAGTGACGAAATATATTTCGTCACTAAGTTTTCGTCACTAAATGTCAGTTTTCTTGTAGTGTACCATTTTATTTGTAGAACACAACACACCGAGCGATAAAAATTGTCCTGCCACTGAGAGAGATAGTAGTGATCCGCAGTTCATCCCATACATCAAGAACATGAGCCGAAGCAAGAGCCTGAAGGGAGGAATAGGAAGACCCAGTAGGTGTGCCCATGACTACTAAGGAAAGAGAAGATAGTCACAGAGGGAGCACAACACGCATCGGAAAAGTGTTGGGTTGTGGCCTTGGGTGTGATAGAGGGTTGCTGCGGCACGTGGGTGCAGCAGTGGGTGCGGCGGAAGATTGGTGCGGCTCACAGCAGGGTGCAAGTGCGGCGCGCGGGGGAGGACGTAGGCATATACAGTGCGCGCGGGATGAAGCAGGTGCGGCGCGCTCGGGATGAAGCAGGTGCGCCGCGTGCAGGAGAAAGAAGGCAGGTTCGGGAGAAAGCAGGCAGGTGCTTATGCAAAAACTAAGAGCAAATATCCTTCATTGTACTGTGATATTTTTCCCTTGTTTTTCAAAATGAGCTAATAATAATTATAAAAATAAAACCATAAATAATCTTACTATAATTTATAAAGATACAACAACAACACTCAAGCCTTTATCCCACCATAGTGGGGTCGGTTATATGGATCCTTTGTCGCCATTGTGCCCTATCTTTAATCATAGCCTCACTAATGCCTAAGTAAATCATATCTTTCCTTATAATTTAGAAAGATATGATTTTAAAATTGTATTTCCTGTGTTTTTGTGATTTATTAGTAAGTTGTTTAAAATGAGTGAATAATAGATTCTGCTCTTTGCAGTTACAAGTCCTGCGCAGAACGAAGTGCTAATACCCGACCTGAACACATTCTTGTGGCTTATAGTGATGCTATTACCATTCTTTGGACTTTCTGCTTTCTGGTGGGAGACTTCTTGTGCAGAACGCCGAATGCAGCAGTGGAGACGAGCGGTGAGAGCAAGTCTTCCCGCACCTTATTAATATGTGGAATAAATTCTCTTGGCTTTTATTTTAAACTTTGATTTCCCCATTAATTTTCAGGTGATGCATCTAAAGAGTTGAACGTATCAGCCCATGTCTGCTCTTTTCATGCAATTTAATAATATTTATTTTAGAATTTATATCCTTCAAGAATGTTTAGTGTTATTAAATAAGTCAAACAATAAGTTTAACGCCTCTGGTGACATGTATGTAGATCAATGCAACTAACAGATATATTTTCAACATTTTTTGGATTATTTTGAATTTCGTTCAGAGTGCGTTGCTCTTCGTTGTGTTCTATTTTTTTTATTCTTGGTTCAGAAGCCTCGCTAAAAAAGATATAAATATTTAGAATAATAGAAGATTTGGATATTATCTCCCTTCTTTAGATTACTACGATGCAAGGATGCCACAACTTATTTTGTTCTCTTTTAGTGCATGTCCAAAGAGGTTTTGATTACTTAGTAGTAGACAGAATATTATTTAGTTCTCTTTTTTTTCTCAAGTCTGTTGTATGCTTAGAAATTGGATATGATGATTTTCGAAAGTTTGTCGTTCATATATTTCAAGTGTTGATGATAGTTAAGCAGTTATTAGGGTTAATAGAGTAGAGTTGGAGAGAAAGATTTAATTGTATATTATTAGGGTCCATAACGGGGCTATATAAAGGAAAAAACAACGGTCCTCCATCTCTAACAGGCGAGGTGGGACAAATACATAAGTACGCATAGTAGATTATAATAACCCAATATAATAAACCCAATACTCCCCCTCAAGCTGGCGCGAAGATATCAAGCAAGCCCAGCTTGCCATAGGTAGAAGGAAGGCGGGAAAGCCCAACGGCCTTGGTAAAGGCATCAACAATCTGTTCTGCAGAAGGAACATAGGACGCTGCAAGAGTCCCCGAACGAATGTGCTCCCTGAGAAAGTGGATATCCACCTCAATATGCTTGGTCCTCTCGTGCAGGACAGAGTCAGATGCTAGCAAGAGAGCAGACTGGTTGTCACAAACCAGTGTCGAGGAACTAGAAGGAAGAAAGCCAAGCTCGGTCAAGAGAGTACGCATCCAGAGGAGCTCGGTGGCGCCATGGGCCATAACCCTATACTCAGCCTCTTGCTCTTCCAGGAAATAAGATTGCCACCATAGAAAGTGCACATCCCCGAAGTAGAACGTCGGTCAGTGATGGAGCCCAGCATAATCAGAATCCGTGTAGCAGGTAAGATCGGAGGATGGCGATGAATGGTAGAAGAGCCTGAGGCCAGGCGATCCCTTCAAGTAGTGAAGGATCCGAAAAGCAGCATCAAGGTGAGAAATTCGGGGAGCATGCATGAACTGACTGACCATACTCACAACAAAGCTAATGTCGGGGCGAGTATTGGTTAAGTAGATAAGTCTTCCAACAAGCCGTTGGTATCTGCCTGGATCAGGGAGAGGTTCGCCAGATTCGGCGTGTCAGCGGTGTTTCAGGTCCATAGGAGTAGACACTGGAGAGCACCCAAGAAGACCAGTATCACTCAAAAGGTCAGGAGTATACTTTCGCTGAGACAAAGAGATCCTCTGGTGAGATCTGGCAACCTTAATCCCAAGGAAGTACTTCAGAGGCCCCAAATCTTTGACCTCAAAAGCCTTTTGAAGTACCTCCTTGATCTGAATTATCCCTGAGCTGTCGTCACCAGTAAGAATGATGTCATCCACATAGACGAGGATAATCACCCTACGACCATCCACAACAGTCCGAACAAAGCACGTATGGTCGACATGATATCTGGTGAAACCACTCTGAAGCACAACAACACCGAACCGCTCAAACCACGCTCGAGGGGACTGCTTCAGTCCATACAATGACTTCTGCAAGAGGCAGACACGGCCCAAATACTCCCCCTGAAGCCTGTATCCGGGTGGCGGATCCATATAAATCTCTTCAACGAGGTCGCCATTGAGGAAGACATTTTTCACGTCCAGCTGATGAAGAGGCCACCTGTGGCAGGCAGTGAGGGAAATAAGGAGACAAACAGTGGAGAGCTTGGCCACAGGAGCAAAGGTCACCCCGTAATCTTCTGGAGTCTGGGTGAAACCTTTGGCAACAAGGCGAGCCTTGTAGCGATCCAATGACCCGTCTGCATTATACTTGACGGTGTAGACCCAACGACAACCAACAGTCTTCTTGCCGGTGGGAAGAGGAACTAACCGCCAGGTACTAGTCTTCTGTAAAGCGGACATCTCAGCCTCCATGGCTGCTACCCACTCGGCGTGCTGGAATGCCTCAGTCGTCGAACTCGGAATCCTGATCTGGTCAGTGGCGGTGATGAAAGCCCGGTAACCTTGTGAAAGGCGCTGGTAGGACACAAAACTTGCCACAGGATGGTCAGTAACACAAGAACGCTTACCCCTGCGAATTGCAATAGGTAAGTCAGAAGAGGAAGGAACATCACCTGCCTGAGGAAGTGGCACCGGGTCCGGTGAGCTGGGCTCGATCAGTGGATCCCGAAGGATAGGGTGGACATGTGAAGGCCCACGGGGGCCACGAGTATATGTATGTAGTGGAACGGAGTCGTGCAAGGAGGCAAGGGGAACCAGAGCTGGTAGGGGTGGAGGTGAGGAAGCAACAGGAGTAGGAGAGTTACAATAGAAAGGGACATCCTCAAAGAACGTAACATCCATGGTATGGAAGGTCCTGCGAGAAGAGGGATCAAAACACCGATATCCTTTGGAAGAGGAGGAATATCCCAAAAATAAGCAACGGATTGCTTTGTCATCCAGTTTAGTCCGAGTCGGACTACAATCCTGGACAAAGCACACACACCCGAATACTCGGAGAGGAACAAGAAACAACGGGCTGCTGGGAGATAGGAGACTCAGAGGAATACGACCCGCTAGAGGCTGGCAAGGCAGACGGTTGACCAAGAAGGTCCCCGTAAGAAGGGCAACACTCCAAAAAGACTTGGGGACATGAGACCCACGGAGAAGGCAACGGGTCACATTTAGGAGATGGCGGTTCTTGCGTTCCGCCACTCCATTCTGTTCCGGAGTATAGGGACAGGAGAATTGGTGAAGGGTTCCTTGGCTAGCAAGGAAAGCAGTAAACGAGGAAGAGGTCTATTCTCCCCCATTATCAGAGTGGAGAATTCGAATACGTGAAGAAAACCGAGTACTAACCATATGAGAAAACTGAGTATAGAGGTCAAACACTTCAGATTTAGCACGCATAAGATAAACCCAACAACAGCGAGTAAAATCATCTATAAAGGAAACAAAATAGCGAAACCATCATAAGATACAACCGGGGCAGGGCCCCAAACATCTGAGTGAACAATATCAAAAGGTGCAGAAGTACGGGAAAAAGATACATGATAAGAAGTGCGCGTGTGTTTGCTCAGTTGACACACATCACACTGAAAAGAGTGCTCAAATAAGCACTCGAAAAAAGAGGACACAATTTTAGGGCTAGCATGACCCAGCCGGGCATGCCAAAGACTAGGTGTGGTAGTAGCAGCAGCAGCACTGGACGGTGGGGAGATACATGGCGATGATGGTGAAGGAGGTGGAAGATCCATCTGATAAAGCCCGTCACGCTCACGGCCGTAACCAAAAGTCCTCCTCGTGGCCAGGTCCTGAAAAACACAGCCAAAAGGAAAGAAAGTCACCGAGCAGTGTAATGAGCGAGTCAATTGACTAACAGAAAGAAGATGTAAAGCTAGTTTGGGAACATGAAGAACTGAATCCAAGGAGAAAGAGGGGGATAACGAGACTGTGCCATGGTGAATAATGGGGGTCACAGAGCCATCAACAAGACGAACCTGCCGATGGACACTTGGAGACACAAGAGAGGAGAACAAGTGTGGCTCACCCGTCATATGATCAGTGGCCCCAGAGTCAATCACCCAGGGAGAGGAAGACCCGTCATGAGTGACGTGAAAGGCCGTCGGAGTACCTGACGCAGATGCTGAAGTCGACGAGAACGACGAGGAGCCAGGGGCAGAAAAAGTCTGCTGCTGAGGCGGGAGCGGGGCATGCTGCTGAAGCTGTGACTGAAGCTCCTGAACCTGAGCCATAAGCTGGCTCTAGTCGACAGAAGGGGCACTGTAACTAGGCTGGCTCCCAAAATTGGAAGTAGTAGCGGCAGCAGTATGTGTAGCAGAAGGCTGCTGGCGAAGGTGAGGAAAAAGTTGCCAGCATCAGGACATCTCATGACCAGTCCGGAGGCAGTGCTAACACTGAACATAAGCAAACGGGCTCCCGCGGCCACCTCCACGACCCCTATTGGTAGAAGAACGCCCCCCCCCCTGCAGAATAAGTACGACCTGAAGCTAGGGCCATCAGGTCTGGTGGAGAAGCAAGCGCCGAAATAGGAGGAGCGGTCAGGCGGGCACGACGCTCATGCTCCTCCACCAGAGAGTAAGCATCTAAAATATCCGGAAGAGGGTTCATGCTGACAATCTGAACCCGAATCTGCTCAAACTCAGGTCGTAACCCCATCAGAAACTGGTAGGTCTCACGTTTCTCCTGTCTCTGCCTGGTAACAAGCATATCCTCAGAATGAGTAAAAGCACTAAGCGGCTCGAGATCAGAAAGCTCCTGGAATCTCCCAGAGAGAAAAGTAAAGTAGTCATGCACAAAACGATCCCCCTGTCGAGCAGTCGAAATCTCCTGGGAGACAGAGTAAATCCGCGTATCAACACGTGTGTGGCCATAAGTACGAGTTAGGGCAGCCCAAAGAGACGGCACGGAATCGAAACGCATAAACTGCTCGTAAATACGGGGCTCCATGGAGCATTGGAGCCACCCAAGAATCTTGTAGTTTTTCGTTTTCCATTGACGGAGAGCTTTTTCCTCGGTAGGCTTGGGAATCCCATTAGGTTCAAGCTAATCAAGCTTGTCATGTCCGGCGAGATGAACACGCACGGAGTTGGACCAAGCAATAAAATTCTTCTCACTAAGAAGAGTGGTAGTGATACGCCTAGCAAAGCCATCAGTCGAGGAATCCATAGAAGGGGATCAGGGGAATACCCAAAGAGATAGGGGAAAAAAATGGCTCCAAAGGAGAGAAAGAAACGGGGAAACCCTCAAACAGAAGGAGGAGTTCCCATCCGAAGAACACGAAGGACCATAGATCAAAGATCTTGGTCATGAAAAAGAAAGAACAGAAGAAAGAAGGTGAAACACCAACCAAAATGGCGGTGGAGACCAGATCTGGTCGGCGATGGAGGGCGACTGACCAGGAGAAGCGGGCGGCCCTCACATCCGCCGAGGCTAGGGCGACACCAGGAGGGAGCGGGATCGGGTACCGCTGGGCTCGGCGGGATCGGGAGAGACCACCGCTGGGCAAGGCGGGATCGGGAAAGACTTCCGCTGGGCTAGGCGGGATCGGGAGAGAGATCCGCTGGGTTAGGCGGGATCGGGAGAGAGTTACGGGATCGGGCGACGCTCTGATACCAAGTAGAATTTGAGAGAGATTTAATTGTATATTATTAGGGCCCATAACGGGGCTATATAAAGGAAAAAAACAACGGTCCTCCATCTCTAACAGGCGAGGTGGGACAAATACATAAGTACGCATAATAGACTATAATAACCCAATATAATAAACCCAATAAATAGTGATGATGTTTAAAGAGATTTCAAAATGTCGCTCTTTGATATTAAAATTGTCTTGCATTCATATTTCTTGACACGGTCCTATCTCTAGCATGAATAAAGTATTACTTGTGTTAATTTAGGGCATTTTAGTTTGTGATTGCTTTACTTAGTATAATGATATCTCTTAGTTTTTTCAATGTTATGACTATATGTTTTCTAGTTACTCATTTTCATTTTTCTCAGGCGAGAGATGCTATTGAATCCGAAGCACGGACAAATACAAGGCTGAGAGCATATAGAAGGCAAATGGCGATGAGAGCAATCTGGGGAAAGATAGTATTTATGGGTAAAGGAAAGGGACCATATATAAAGAAAAGGGCGATGACATATATTGAAGAGTCAGAATGCATACTCTGTAAGAGCAATTCAGCTCACAAAATTCCTTCTATTTGCTACTTTCTGAATGAGGCTTTTGATGAGCTTGAAAAACTTCCAGAGATATACGAAGTTCCCAAGTTATATGACTTTGCAACCATATTTCTAATGATCCATGACAACAGGATTCTCTTTATGAATGTTCCCGCTGATAAAAAGGCTTCTTGGCTAAAAGAACGTTACATTAAACTCAGATGTTAAATCATTTTTTTCTTTCTTTATTATGTCATGAAAAACTATTGTGGGATAAAGGCTTGACTGTTGTTATTGTATGTCATGAAAAACTTTAATATTTCCCTTTGTGAGACAATTGATAAACCATGCTTGTGTTTACTTATCAACTTATCTCATTTCATTTAATTGTCTTTGTTTTTTTGCTTCTTTAAATGTTATTATAGTGCCGTAAATCATAAAGGATAATTTGAATTATACTATTGATGACAATGATGACAAGATATTTACTCAGTTAATTAGCAACATAATTATGCTCAATATTGCAATATAGTTGGAATAGTAGCACGTGTGCTACATTACCATTGTTCATTCATTCATTGTTCTATCTCTAGTTTGAATAAAGTATTACTTGTGTTAATTAGCAACATCATTATAAAACTATAATACTATCTATTTTGACATTTCTTATACATCTATATGTTGGCCTCAATTGTCTTCTCTAGTTTATTTTTTATATCATTTTATAATTATTTCTTGAAATACTTGCGACATGATTGTTCTACTAATTATATGTTCTAAACAACATTATATATAGAGTTCATCCAAATAGTTCAATTTTTTCATTCTACTATTACACAACAATTTTCATCACACTTTCACACAACTGGTTTTGCTAGTGATAGAGTCCAATCAGAGTTAAATCATCAATAATGAGAAATCACATTATACTTTTGATAATAATCACATTATGTATTAATGTTCTGATTTATCATTAATGGATTTATTATTATCAAAACGGGGAGTTTATTGGAACATGGTCTTCCGCATCTCCTAAGTTTGAGATTAACAAATCCTATGTGTATCTGATCATGTGTGTTTAAGTGTGCAGGAAACAAAGACATATGACTTAGGATAACATAAGAAGACTGCGCCCAAGTTTGAAGCCAAAACTGCGCCCAAGTTTGAAGCCAAAACTCCAACATGGCCACTAGCGCCAGCGGTAGCGTATAGCGCCGGCGGTAGCTTGATGCACAAGAGGAAGGACAGAGCTTGCCTTGAAATGAAAGATTCTCACACGCAGAATATTGCCTAATCCGAGATTGCGCAGGCGATAGGGATAGTGCAGGCGGTAGCTCGATGCACAAGAGGAATCTCGACCAGCTTTCCTTGGAATGAAGATTCTCACGCGCAGAATAAATCCTAATTCAACCTAACGCCGACGGTAGCGATAGTGCAAGCACTAGCTCGCTCTCCTATAAAAGGAGCCCTCTTCTCTCATTTTTCACACATATCCTTGAGAGAGTTCTAGTGCCTAAATTCCAGAGCCTTATTCTGTCGAGAGTTGATCTCCCACCAAAAGTTCTGATAGTTTCTGAAGCAGGACTTCTTCACACGACATCCGACCGATGATCGCTTCAACCACGCTTATTCTACAACGATCTTTCTGTAACACCCCACCTGTTACACAGTATATAACAATAAGCCAGGATGGGACCCCACGCCATATAAGGTGAAAAAGAAAGAGGGTTACATTTTCAGTACCCAACCAACAACATCTCATAGATTACATGATAACGGAAGCATGAATTAATTATCTCTTGAACCAGAATATACATGCCCACAATACAAAAGAGGAACGACTGATATATATATATATATATAAACGAGTTTGGCACTAAGGCCATACATCAAATGTGATTCTCTTATTACATGATTTCCAAACATCAGCACACAAGACGACAATACATGAAAGAAAACCACTCAAAACACTTTGGCCTTCGAGGGCCAGCAAAGTGCAGCAACTGGGGTTCCAACCCGCTATTTCCCGCTCATTTTGCCAGGACCTGTAAAGCACAATCCACCAAGTAGTGGGAAAACAAGTAACCGGTCAGCTTTAGCTGACCAAGATTATAACGACCCCATCCCATGCCCGGGGCGGCGGTACTCCTTTCCTGCAAACAAACAATAGCAGTAGATATTTCACAGGTGCGTCTAAGCACCGCATAGAAACATTCACCACATACGTCGACTCTGGGCCGCACATATCATGCTCTCAAGGCACATTTCCGGCGTACTCCATGAGTTACACCATGGATCAATTATGAGCGTTTACCGTCAAGGTCCCCGACCTTACGGTTCCTTTCCCAACATTCCCTCAGTGAAACGGAGGGGCGACCTCATCACTGACTGGCTAAGGGACGAGTTCGGTTCAGCTTTGTGCCCGTGCTCATATTGCAGAGTAAGTTAACTACCCGACATGGGTACAGCTTCCCCTTGTGCCCGCTAACGAGATAACCATACAGGGTCATCAGAACAGCCTCAGGGGCTATTTCCAAACACACCACATGATATCTGATATCACTGGCGCTATCGTCGACGCTAGCACTAACACTGGTGCTTTCTAACAGAACGCTATTCTGCCATCTCTTTCGGGTATTTCCTGAAGGTAACCTCCAGAGCTCCCTGCAGCACATTACAACACCCAGAACCCGAAAACAAGCATACATACTCGGAGTCTTCTTCGGAGTGCAATATAGCAATATCAACATCACCAATCCAGACCAACCTATCCAGACGGGCTTCACACAGTATGCTTATGTCCGTACAATGATCCGGACTCTATATACAATTTCTACGGGGATAATCCATATCGACCCGTCGGAAGAACCTATCCACAACTTAGTGGAAATCTTCCCGCTACTATGCGAATCAAAGGACTAGCATGCCCAGAGATTAAGGAGGAGAATCGTTACCCTTGATGCTCGCTTCGGTGCCATTTGACCAGGATTCCTTTCCACGGACTCGAAGACGGCACAAACACGCATGAGTTCTTCTTCTTCGAACTTGCGTAGCCAAACGAATTTCCCTTCTCTTCCTGTTACTGCCTTTGCCTTAGGAGAGATGTCCAGAGAAAACTAAGTAAAATGCTACCGCCGACGCTAGCCACTAACGCCCGATGCTAGCCCAGAGGCGGTACGACCGAACTTATCCATGACCGCTTAAGGAATTTGTCGAAATCGCTAGCGCTGGCATCAACGCTACCTCCTGCGCTATCTTTCGTCAACGAATTCACTTGTGTTCACCACGATTCGTCAGAAATATTCGACGAAACACAATTTCATCGTAACAGCTACCGCCGGCGCTATCACTACCGATTGCGCTGGCAATCGACTGATCGTCTTAATGTTTTCGCCGATACACATAAGTCTCTTCGTCGATATGCTACCAATTCGATGATAAGAGCTACCGCCGACGCTAGCCCTAGCGCCCGACGCTAGCTCCTTAGCTTAGAAAACGCGGCGAATTCTTTGCACCTGACACTGGGGGTCTTACAATCCTCCCCCCTTAAAAAGAATTTCGTCCCGAAATTCTAACGGTGCAAACTACTACAAAGATACAAAATTTGGCTCTGTACCTTAACGAAACAATTCATGGAACTCCTCAAGCATGGCCTGCTCTCGCTCCCACGCAAGCTCCTCACGCACGCAATTGTCCCAGCAAACTTTGACCATTCTGATCGATTTGTTCCGTAACTGCTTGATTTCCATGTCTTCAATCCGAATGGGCTTGACTCTTTTCGTTAGTCCACTATCGATCGACACTTAAACATCATCCACAAGCATTTGAGTAGGCTCTTGCACGGCCTTCCTCAGCACAGAGATGTGGAACACATCATGCAAACCACTCAGCTCTGTCGAAAGAGCGAGCCGATAGGCAGCTTCACCAACACGCTCTAGTATCTCAAACGGCCCAAGGTATCTGGGACTCAGCTTTTTCAAGCGTCGAATCCGTGACACACCCTTGAACGGTTTAATTTTGATATAAACCCAGTCGCCCACGGCGAACTCAACGTTTATGTGTCTGGCATTATAGTATTTTGCTTGCGTATCTTGTGCAATTAACAACCTCTCTCGGATTGTCTGAATAGTCGAAGTAGCATCTTCGACTTCCTTTTGCTTAAACAGCTTAGTCTCGCCTGTCTCCGCCCAAGCCAAATGTCTACGACACTTTTTACCATAAAGGGACTCAAAGGGTGCTGTTTTTATACTTGCTTGATAGCTGTTGTTATAAGCGAACTCGATCATGAAGAGATGATCCTCCCACCTCTTTCCGAAATCCAAGGCGCATATTCAGAGCATATCCTCCAAACTCCTGTTGGTCTGCTCGGTCTGCCCATCCGTTTGAGGGTGGAAGGCAGAGGTAAATTTCAGTTTGGTACCCAACAGTTGGAGGATTAGCCTCCAATCTTTCGACGTGAAGCGCCCATCTCGGTCACTTACGATGCTACGAAGCACACCGTGCAATCACACTATGCTATCAACATATAACTTCGCTAACCTTTCCACTGAATTGTCCCGCCGGTTCGGAATGAAATATGCAACTTTCATCAAACGGTCCACAATCACCCAAATGGCATCGTTCCAGGACTGCGATTTCTGCAAACCATGCACAAAATCCATAGAAATATCATCGAATTTCCATTCCGGAACAGGGAACGACTTAAGGAAACCTCCAGATTTTTGGCATTCAGCCTTCACGAGCGCGCAAGTGTGACACTTGGCTACGTATAAGGCGATGCCTTTCTTAAAACCCGGCCACCAGAATAGCTTCTTCATATTCTGGTACATTTTTGTGCTCCCCGGGTGGATTGAGTAATTTGTAAAGTGTGCCTCGTACATCAACTCCTCCCGTAATTTACCAACACTGGGGATGCATAGACGACTGTCTCTCCACAAAAGACCGTCTTCCAAGGAAAACTCGGTATTAGACCCATCCCTAGTCTCTGCCATATACCGCTTCATGCTTTCATCAAGTTCCAATGCCAATCGGACTCTGTCCGCAAGGTCACACTGTACCTCTGTCCAGTTCAAACATGTTGTGGCACTGGTTCTCTTGTCAACACAAACAATGTCTAAGGCCTCCAGGTCCCTGATTAGATGCTCATCGTGCATCTGTATCTAGTTTGCTTGTGCAGAAGCCCTCCGATTCAAAGCATCAGCGACAATATTCCCCTTCCCGGGAGTGTAGTGGATCTTGAAAGTGTAGTCCCCCAAGAACTCCATCCACCTTTGCTGTCGCATATTCAGCTCTTATTAATCTATTAGGTACTTCAGACTCTTATGGTACGTAAAGATGTCGATCTTCACGCCATATAAATAATGCCGCCGAAGCTTAAGAGTGAATATCATGGCCGCTAGCTCCAAGTCATGGACCAAATAATTCTTCTCATGCACCTTCAGTTGGCGAGATCCATAGACAATAACCTGACCATGCTGAAGAAGAACGCAGCCTAAGCCGCTCCCTGATGCATCGCTGTAGATTTCAAAGCCTTCTGTACCATATGGCGAACATAGGATTGGCACCGTGGTCAGACGACTCTTCAGCTCTTCAAAAGCTCGCGCGCACTCTGGCGACCAAACGAACTTCTGATCTTTCCTAGTCAATGTCATGAGAGGCAGAGCTAAGCGCCTGTAATTATCAGTAAGTCTTAGGAAACTCCAGACTTTTGCCACTGTAGTCAACACAGGATGCTCCCATATCACAACTATCTTTGCAGGATCCACTACAACGCCCTCTCCACTGACCACATGACCTAGGAATGCCATAGCGGATAGCCAAAACTCACACTTTGAGAACTTGGCATACAACTGACTTTGCCTCAGGGTATCCAATACAATGCGCAAATGAATCGCATGTTCTTCTTCCAACTGAGAGTATACCAGAATATCGTCTATGAAGACAATAACAAATCGGTCTAGACACTCTCGAAATGTTCGGTTCATGAGGTCCATGAATACCGATATCGCATTCATCAAGCCAAACGACATTAATGTGAACTCAAAGTGCCCATAACGGGTACTAAACGCCGTCTTGGGAATGTCACATTCCCGAATTCGCAACTGGTAGTAGCCAGATTTCAAATCCAGCTTTGAGTACAAAGTCGATCCAACCAGCTGATTGAACAAGTCATCGATTCGTGGAATCAGATACTTATTCTTTTCTGTCAGCTTATTCAATTCGCGGTAGTCTATGCACAGACGCAAGCTTCCGTCCTTCTTCAAAAAGAGGACCGGTGCACTCCAAGGGGATGAGCTTGGACGTATATAGCCTTGCTCTAGCAACTCCTGCCACTAAACTTTCAACTCCTCCATCTCTTTTGTCGCAGTTTGGTACAGTGAACGTGCCACAAGTTTGGCACCTGGCAACAGCTCAATAGCAAGTCAATCTCTCGCTGAGGTGGAGCCCCAAGAAGATCTTTTGGGAAAACATCCGCATACTCCGATACGATCGGGACATCACACAAACTGGGCTTTGGCTCAGTAGTCTCCAATAACGTGAATAACAACTCTGCGCCTTTCCGAACCGCCTTAACTACTTGAAGATCATACATGAACATCTTGCTCGATCCTCGCAAACCGGTAAATGTAGTCTCGCGTTCAGTATTCTGCCCTAGCGTGACCTCCTTCAAGTTGCAATCAATGCATGCACACTGCTTCGAAAGCTAGTCCATGCCAAATATTACATCGATCTCAGATATCGACAGCATCGACGGTTCCAAGTCAAACTCATGACTTCCTATCCGCACCTGAACACTACAAACTATGTCCGTATGCATTCGACACCCATTTGGCAGCAAATGAAGGCACTCCAATACGCAGTATGAAGTCCTCAGATAGAAAGGAGTGGGATGCTCCAGTGTCGAATAATGCTCTCGCCAGACAGTTTTGAATTAGGACAAAACCTAATACGTACAAACAGGGTATACAAGCAATCACACACAAGGTATAAAAGACAATAATTGTAACACCGCACCCGTTACACAGTATATAACAATAGGTCTGGTCGGGACCCCATGCCTTATAAGGTGAACAAGCAAGAGGGTTACATTTTCAATTAACCAACCAACAACATCTCAGAGATTGCACGATAACAGAAGCATGAATTAATTATCTCTTGAACCAGAATATACATGTCCACAATACAAAAGAGGAACGACTGATATATATATATATAAACGAGTTTGGCACTAAGACCATACATCAAATGTGATTCTCTTATTACATGATTTCCAAATATTGGCACGCAGGACAACAATACATGAAAGAAAACCACTCAAAACACTTTGGCCTTCGAGGGCCAGCAACGTGCAGCAGCTGGGGTTCCAACCCGCTATTTCCCGCTCATTTCGCTAGGACCTGTAAAGCACAATCCACCAAGTAGTGGAAAAATAAGTAACCGGTCAACTTTAGCTAACCAAGATTATAACGACCCCACCCCTTGCCCGGGGCGGCAGTACTCCTTCCCTGCAAACAAGCAATAACAGTAAATATTTCACAGGTGCGTGTAAGCACCACATAGAAACATTCACCACATACATCGACTCTGGGCCGCACATGTCGTGCTCTCGAGGCACATTTCCAGTGTACTATCCGAGTTACACCACTGATCTATTATGAGCGTTTACTGTCAAGGTCCCCGACATTACGGTTCCTTTCCCAACATTCCCTCAGTGAAATGGAGGGGCTACTTCATCACTGACTGGCTAAGGGACGGGTTTGGTTCATCTTTGTGCCCGTGCTCATATTGCCGATCAAGTTAACTACCCAACACGGGTGCAACTTCCCCTTGTGCCCGCTAACGAGACAACCACAAAGGGTCATCAGAACATCCTCAGGGGCTATTTCCAAATACACCACATGATATTCGATATCACCTGCGCTAGCGCCGACACTAGCACTAGCGCTGGCGCTATCTAACAGAACGCTATTTTGCCATCTCTTTTGGGTATTTCCTGAAGGTAACCTCCAGGACTCCCTGCAGCACTTCACAACACCCAGAACCCGAAAACTAGCATACATGCTCAGAGTCTTCTCCGGAGTGCAATATAGCAATATCAACATCACCAATATAGACCAACCTGTCCAGATGGGCTTCATACAGTATGCCTATGTCCGTACAGTGATCCAGATCTATATGAAATTTCTACAGGGATAATCCATATCGACCCGTCGGAAGAACCTATCCACTATTTAGTGGAAATCTTCCTGCTACTATGCGATTCAAAGGACTAACATGTACAGAGATTAAGGAGGAGAATCGTTACCCTTGATGCTCGCTTCAGTGCCATTTGACCAGGATTCCTTTCCACGGACTCGAAGACGATACAAACACGCAAGAGTTCTTCTTCCTCGAAATTTTCTAGCCAAACGGATTTCCCTTCTCTTCCTATTACTGCCTTTGCCTTAAGAGAGTTGTCCAGAGAAAACTAAGTAAAATGCACGGTTTTGAGGCTTTATATAGAAAAACACTACCACCAACACTAGCCATTAATGCCCGGTGCTAGCCCAGAGGCGGTACGTTCGAACTTATCCTTGACCGCTTAAGGAATTTGTCAAAACCGCTAGCGCTACCGCCTGCGCTATCTTTCGTCGACGAATTCACTTGTGTTCAATACGATTCATCAGAAATATTCGATGAAACACAATTTTGTTGTAACAGGTACCGCTAGCGCTATCGCTACTGCTGGCGCTAGAAATTGACAGATCATCTTGACGTTTTCACCGATACATACAAGTCCCTTCATCGATACGCTACCAATTCGATGATAAGAGCCACTACCGACGCTAGCCCTAGCGCCCGGTGCTAGCTCTTTAGCTTAGAACACCGCGAATTCTTTGCACCTGAACTCTGGGGTCTTACACTTTTGTCTTTTACTTCAGAGGTTTCTTAGAGTGAGTTTTTCATATTGTTGTTATTTATTTCAATTCATAACTCTTGTAATCGTGTAATGAATTCACCTCGTGTTGACGACTAGATCTGGGTAGGATTTAGGGAGGAATTCGTCTCGTGTTGGCGACTAGATCTAGAGTAGGTCTAGGGGGTGCTCGAGGCCATATCCAGAGGAGGATTGGCTAGAGCGGCTTGAGGTCGGATCCGAGGGAGGATAGGCTAAAGCCACCGGTTCGCGGGGATACGAGTCGGTATAGAAAACAAAAGGAGATTTTTATTTTTCGCCTTTGATTTCTTGCGTCATATGAAATTAAGTTTTGTAATCTACTATTTCAAGTTAATAAAATCATGCCTTTATTTTATTATACTTGAGTTGTGTGGTTTTTCACTATTTTGATCTCTTAGATTTTCAAGTCATATAAAATATATTAAAAGTTTTAAAACCCTTATTCACCCCCTCTAAAGGCGTCTACAGATCCAACACCTTCTGATATCATATGTGGATAATATACTATTGATTGGGAATGACATTCTAACCCTGCAAGCTGTTAAGAACAGGCTAGGGGACTACTTTTCTATGAAAGACTTGGGTGAAGCAACTTAAATACTAGGTATTAAGATCTATAGAGATAGATCAAAGAAGTTGCTGGGTATGACCTAAAGTATATACATTGAGAAGGTGTTGAAACAGTTCAATATGCTTGAGTCCAAGAAGGAATTCTTACCCATGTCACATGATGTGAGTCTCTCTAAGGATCAATGCCCTAAATCTTTGGAAGATAAGGACCACATAAAGTTGTTTCCATATATTTCTGCAATTGGATCAATCATGTATGCAATGTTATGTACTAGACCTATTGCCTCGTATGCTTTGAGCATGACTAGCAGGTATCAGTCTGATCTGGGTGATGGTCACTAGACAACTCTCAAGAATATCCTGAAATACTTGAGAAGGACTAAAGATGTATTCTTGGTATCTGGTGGAGAGGAAGAGCTCGTTGTAAAGGGTTACACATATTCTAGCTTCCAAACTTATATGGATGATTTGTAGTCTCAGTCAGGTTTTGTTTTTTCCTTAATTGAGGAGCTGTGAGTTGGAAGAGTTCTAAGCAAGAGATAATTGTCGATTCTACAGCAGAGGCCAAGTATATCATTGCTGCAAATACGACGAAGGAGGTTGTATGGATTAAGAAATTCACCAGCTAGCTTGATGTAGTTCCTAGCATTATTGATCTGGTAATTCTATACTGTTACAACAATGGTGTCATTGCATAGACCAAGGAACCTAGATCTCATTAGCGCTCTAAACACATACTTTGGCGGTTCCATCTTATTCGAGAGATTGTCAATCGAGGAGATGTGAGCATATGCAGAGTACCGACTTAAGAGAATATAATGGATCCACTAACAAAGCCTCTTGTGCAAAGGACGCATGATGGCCATGCTAGATCAATAGGTATGAGATACCTGAATGATCACCTCTAGTGGGAGGGTTGTGGATTTTGTATTTGTCGATTGTTTATTCATGTGATGAATAGTACTGTGTATTTTTTTACATTTATGGCAAGTATTTTGCTATGTCAAATTTGTTTCAATATTTAATATAATAATTAACATAATAAATATCCTTGACATATTTGCTTCCATAAGAATTCAGGTGCGTGACTTGAATGTGAGGGCCTAGGTTTATTAGAAGCGTCATTTTTTTAAAATGATCCCTGGTCGTGGTATCATCTTAGAAATTAGGACAAAGATGATACATTAAGACTGGTATACGGCTGAATGATGACTGGTTTTCACAGGTCATGATATTGAATATCAAGTTAACATATAGGTACTTGTTAAGAACAATTTGTACTGGACAGACCGTAAGACCCCCAATGTTCAGGTGCAAAGAATTCGCTGTGTGCTAAGCTAAGGAGCTAGCATTGGGCGCTAGGGTTAGCGCAGGTGGTAGCTCTTATTGTCGAATTGGTAGCGTATCGACGAAGGGGCTTGTGTATATCGTCTAAAGCATGAAGACGCATCGTCGAGTGCTAGTGTCAGCGGTAGCGCTAACGCTAGTGGTAGCTTTCTCGATGACTTTATGTCCCAACGAATATATTCCGATGAATCGTGTTGAACTCAAGTGAATTCATCGACGAAAGATAGTGCAGACGATAGCGCTAGCGCTAGCGGTAGCGTCTCGACGAATTCCTTAAGCGGTTATGGATAGGTACGACCGTACCGCCTCTGGGCTAGTGCCAGGCGCTAGTGCTAGCGCCAACGGTAGCGTTTTTCTATATAATGTCTCCAAATCCGTGATTTTCCAAAGTTTTCTCTCTGGTCCTCTCTTCTAAGGCAAAGTCTGATCAACAAGAGAAGGGAGATCCATTTGGCTAGGCAAGTTCGAGGAAGAAGAACTCTTACGTGTTTGTGCCGTCTTCGAGTCCGTGGAAAGGCATCCTGGTCAGATGGCACCGAAACGAGCATCAAGGGTAACGATTCTCCTCCTTAATCTCTGGACATGCTAGTCCTTTGATTTATGCATAGTGGCAGGAAGATTTCCACTAATTAGTGGATTGGTTTCTTCCGACGGGTCGATATGGATTATCCCCGTAGAAATTGCATATAGAGTCTAGATCGCTGTACGGACATAGACATACTGTGTGAAGTCCATCTAGACAGGTTGGTCTGGATTGGTTATGTTGATATTGCCTTATTGCACTCTAGATAAGACTCTGAGTATGTATGCAAGTTTTCAGATTCTGGGTGTTGTGATGTGCTGAAGCGAGTCTTGGAGGTTATCTTCAGGAAAATTCCCGAAAGAGCTAGCGGAATTGCATTCTGTTAACTAGCGCCAGCGCTAGTGCTAGCGTCGGCGCTTTTGTTAGTGGTCTTTGAGATCACTTGGTGTGATGGCAAATGGCCCTGGGGGCTGTGATGATGACTCAGAGGAGGTTGTCCGTGGAAATGTGCCGAGGTGAAAGCTTACCCGCATCGTGTATTTGCGATGATTGAGCCGGGCCTAGCTGATCTGAACTCGCCCATAGTCATGGTGAAGAGGTCGCCCCTCGTTGCACTGGGCTATGTATGATAAGCCAGAAAATGTTGAAGTGTGTACAACCTAGCTTAATTGACCATCCATGTTGAAAAAGGACTTGTGGATGTCGTGCCTTGAGAGCACAATACGTATGGCCTAGAGTCAACGTATGTGGTGAATGTGTCTATGCGGTGCTTAGACGCACCTGCGAAATATATGTTGTTATTGCTTGCTTGTAGGGAAGGGGTACCACCGCCCCGGGCATGGGGTGGGGTCAATATAATCTTGGTCAGCTAAAGCTGACCGGTTACTTGTTTTCCAACCGCTTGGTGTATTGTGACTTACAGGTCCTGGCGAGACGAGCGGGAAATAGCGGGTTGGAACCCCAGTTGCTGCACTTTGCTGGCTCTCGAAGGCCAAAGTGTTTTGAGTGTTTCCTTCATGTATTGTCGGCCTGCGTGCCGATGTTTTGAAATCATGTAATAAGAAAGGCACATTTTAATGTATGGCCTTAATGCCAAACCGTTTATATATATATATATCATTCATTCCTCTTATGCAGTCTGGACATGTGTATTCTGGTTCAAGATATAATGAATTCATGCTTCCGCTTATGTGCAGTCTCTGAGATGTTGTTGGTTGGCTAACTAAATACGTAACCCTCTTGCTTGTTCACCTTATATGGCATGGGGTCCCGGCTGGACCTACTGTTATATACCGTGTAACAGGTGGGGTGTTACAATTTGGTATCAGCTCCGGGTCTCGTTCCCTTCCGTGTGAATTCGTGGTCGACTTCCTTTAAGGGGTGGTGGGCACGTGTGTGCGTCACCGTTTAACTCATTTAAATAACCAGAATGTCCACTTAGGAATGCATTAAATATATGTTTTAGCATGGTTGTGGAACCTGCGTGTTCCTTACTTGCTATTTTGTTGCGCTAATAGTCATTAAATTGTGCCCAACATGATTATAGGTAACTAGAAGTTGTGCGGGGCAGCCCCAACCCCTACACACAAATGAGGATAGTGCACCAGCCGATGTGCTTACCCCTCCTTCTGTTGAATCAGTTTGAGTGGTCGTAGATGCGGTTATGGAAGTTTTAACTGCATAACCAGGAAGGCTACTACAGAACCAGTGTTTACACCTGGAACAGGGAGAATGCACAGTGGTTGAGTACGTGAATGAGTTCATCCGTCTGGGCTGTTATGCGTGGTCTATGTGTGGGAAGATGAGGAGACCAAGGTCAACAAGATCTACAACGGACTATGAGATGACTTACGACTTGCACTTGCGGGTCCGATGTTATGTGGCTTCCACGTCTTAGTGAAAGCGGTTAGATCTCTAGAAATGCGTAAGAAACCTGGGTTCAGAAAGTCCAAGAGGAAGTGTAGGTGGTTGGAGTCGGCTCCATCTAGGGTGTCGGGAGCTACGACCACACGAGTTCCTCTAAGGTGTTTCACTTGTGGCAAAGTGGGACACATTGCCCGAGACTGTCGAAGTGGTCCCTCGAAGGCAGAAATCTGAGAAGTGGACTATGCTCGTGTGGTGGGTCCAAATTTCATGGAAAAAGCTAACAAGGACCGAGCGGTGGCAATGACGGAGTTTAAAGTACCTATCTTATCAAAGTCTGGATCCCGACGATTCAAAAAGAAGTCCAGGTTTTTGGAACTGACTTCCTCTTCTGCTTCAGGAGTAACTACTGGACGAGGTCCAGTTACATGTTATAATTGTGACAAAGTGGGCCACATTGCTCGGGAGTGTCACGGCGGCAAAAAGGCAGCTGCGGCTTATGATGTAAAGAAAGAGAAGGCGGTGGAGTTGACTGTGTCTCATACTGCTCCAGCTGAGCCCGGGGTATATAATCGTGGCCGACAGGAGGCCATCGAGCAAACCAAGGCAATGACAAGTATTCGCTAGTATACAACTGTATGTCATGCCCTGTGTGTGATTGCTTGTATACCCTGTTTGTATTAGGCTTTGTCCTAATCTTTAACTGTCCGACGAGAGCATTATTTGACACTGGAGCATCCCACTCCTTTATGTTCCTTTCTATCTAAGGAATTCATACTGCGTATTGGAGTGCCTTCGTTATTGGCAAAGGACAGAGTGGATGGCGTGCTGCGAAATGGGTGTTGAATGCATGCGGGCGGAGTTTGTAGTGTTCAGGTGCGGATAGGAAGTCATGAGTTTGACTTGGAAGCGTCGATGCTGTTGATATCCGAGTTCGATGTGATCTTTGGCATGGACTGGCTTTCGAAGCAGCGTGCATGCATTGATTGCAACTTGAAGGAGGTCACGCTAGGGCAGAATACTAAATGCGAGACTACATTTACCGGTTTACGAGGATCGAGCAAGATGTTCATGTCTACTCTCCAAGTAGTCAAGGTGGTTCGGAAAGGTGCATAGTTGTTATTCACGTTATTGGAGACTTCTGAGCCAAAGCCCAATTTGTGTGATATCCCGATCGTATTGGAGTATGCAGATGTTTTCCCAAAAAATCTTCCTGGGGCTCCACCTCAGCGAGAGATTGACTTTGTTATTGAGTTGTTGCCAGGTGCCAAACCTGTGGCATGCTCAACGTACCAAATTACTCCAAAGGAGATGGCAGAATTGCAAGTTCAGTTGCAGGAGTTGCTAGAGCAAGGAAATATACGTCCAAGCTCTTTGTGAAGAAGAAGGACAGAAGCTTGCGTCTGTGCATAGACTACCTCGAACTGAACAAGCTGACAGAAAATAATAAGTATCTGATTCCGCGAATCAATGACTTGTTCGATCAGCTGGTTGGATCGAATGTGTACTCAAAGCTGGATTTGAAGTCTAGCTACTACCAGTTGCGGATTCTGGAATGTGACATTCCCAAGGCGGCGTTTAATACATCGGTATTCATGGATCTGATGAACCGAACGTTTCGAGTGTCTAGACTGATTTGTTATTGTCTTCATATGCAATATTCTAGTATACTCTCAGTCAGAAGGAGAACATACAATTCACTTGCGTATTGTATTGGATACCCTGAGGCGAAGTTAGCTGTATGCCAAGTTCTCAAAGTGTGAGTTCTAGCTGTCCTCTGTGGCATTCTTAGGTCTTGTGGTCAGTGGATCCTACAAAGATAGTTGTAATACGAGAGTGGCCTGTGTTGACTACAGTGGCGGAAGTCCAGAGTTTCCTTGGACTTGTCGGCTATTACAAGCGCTTCATAGAGAACTTCTCGAGGATAGCTCTGCCTCTCACGACACTGACTAAGAAAGATCAGAAGTTCGTTTGGTCGCCAGAGTGCGTGCAAGCTTTTGAAGAGCTGAAAAGTCGTCTGACCACGACGCCAATCCTATGTTTGCCATGTGGTATAGAAGGCTTTGAAATCTACACCGATGCGTCAAGGAGAGGCTTAGGCTGCGTTCTTCTTAAGCATGGTCAGGTTATTGCTTATGGCTCTCGCCAACTGAAAGTGCACGAGAGGAATTATCCGGTCCGTGACTTGGAGCTAGCGGCCGTGATATTCGCTCTGAAGCTTTGGCGGCACTATGTATATGGCGTGAAGATTGACATCTTTACGGACCATGAGAGCCTGAAATATCTAATAGATCAGAAAGAGTTGAATATGCGGCAACGAAGGTGGATGGAGTTTCTGGGGGACTACACTTTCAAGATTTATTATACTGCCGGGAAGGGAAATGTTTTCGCAGATGCTTTGAGTCGAAGGGCTTCTGCGCAAGCAAACTGGATTCAGATGCATGATCAGTGTCTGATCAGCGACTTGGAAGCCTTGGAGATTTCTTGTGTGGATAAATGAACCAGGGCCACAACATTTTTTGAACTGGACAGAGGTACAGTGTGACCTTGCGGACAGAGTCCGATTTGCATTGGAACTTGATGAAAGCATGAAGCGGTATGTGGAAGAGACCAGGGATGGGTCTAATTCTGAGTTTTCCTTGGAAGATGGTCTTTTGTGGAAAGACAGTCGTCTGTGCGTCCCTAATGTTGGTAAATTAGGGAGGAGTTGATGTACGAGGCACACTTTACTAAGTACTCAATCCACCCGGGGAGCACATAAATGTACCAGGATATGAAGAAGCTATTATGTTGGCCGGGTTAAAGAAAGACATCGCCTCATACACAGCCAAGTGTCACACTTGCGCGTTCGTGAAGGATGAATGCCAAAAACTTGGAGGTTTCCTGAAGTAGTTACCTATTCCGGGATGGAAATTTGATGATACTTTTATGGATTTCGTGCATGGTTTGCCGAGATTGCAGTCCGGGAATGATGCCATTTGGGTGATTGTGGACCATTTAACGAAAGTGGCACACTTCATTCCGAACCGGCGGGACGATTTAATGGAAAAGCTAGCGAAGTTATATGTTGATAACATAGTACGATTGCACGTTGTGCCCCGTAGCATTGTAAGTGATCGAGATGGACGCTTTACTTCAAATGATTGGAGGCTAATCCACCAATTGTTGGGTACCAAGCTGAAGTTTAGCACTGCCTTCCACCCTCAAATGGATGGACAGACTGAACGGAAAAATGGGACCTTGGAGGATATGCTCCGAATGTGCGCCCGGGATTTCGAAAAGAGGTGGGAGGATCACCTTTTTATGATCGAGTTCGCTTATAACAACAGCTATCATGCAAGCTTGCAATTGGCGGCTTTTGAAGCCCTTTATGGTAAGAAGTGTCGTACACCTTTGGCTTGGGTGGAGACGGGCGAGACTAAGCTGTTTAAGCGAAAGGAAGTCGAAGATGCTACTTCGATTATTCGGACAATCTGGGAGAAATTGCTGATTGCACAAGATATGCAAGCGAAGTACTATAATGCCGGACACAGAAATGTCGAGTTCGCCGTGGGCGACTGGGTTTATCTCAAAATTAAATCGTTCAAGGGTGTGTCAAGGATTCGACGCTTGAAAAGGCTGAGTCCCAGATACCTTGGGTCGTTTGAGATACTGGAGCGTGTTGGTGAAGTTGCCTATCGACTCGCTCTTTCGACAGAGCTGAGTAGTTTGCATGATGTGTTCCACATCTCCGTGCTGAGGGAGGCTATGCAAGAGCCTACTCAAATGCCTGTGGATGTTGTTCAAGTGCCGATCGAAAGTGGGCTAGCGACAAGGGTCATGCCCATTCGGATTGAAGACACTAAAATCAAGCAGTTACAGAACAAGTCGATCAGAATGGTCAACGTTTGCTGGGACAATTGCGGGCATGATGAGCTTTCGTGGGAGCGAGAGCAGACCATGCTTGAGGAGTTCCCTGAATTGTTCTGTTAAGGTACAAACTTAACTTTTGTATCTTTGTAGTTTTGCACCGTTAGAATTTCGAGACGAAATTCTTTTTAATGGGGGAGGATTGTAAGACCCCCAATGTTCAGGTGCAAAGCATTCGCGGTGTGCTAAGCTAAGGAGCTAGCGTCGGGCGCTAGGGCTAGCGCCGATGGTAGCTCTTATCGTCGAATTGGTAGTGTATCGACGAAGGGGCTTATTTGTATCATCGAAAGCATCAAAACGCATCATCGAGTGCTAGCGCCGGCAGTAGCGCTAGCAGTAGCTTTCTCAACTACTTTGTGTCCTGACGAATGTTTTTCGACGAATCGTGTTGAACTCAAGTGAATTCATCGACGAAAGATAGCGCATGCGCTAGCGGTAGCATCTCGATGAATTCCTTATGCGGATATGGATAGGTTCGGCCGTACCGCCTCTGGGCTAGCGCCAGGCGCAAGTGTTAGCGTTGGCGGTAGCATTTTTTTCTATATAATGTCTCCAAATTCATGATTTTCCTTAGTTTTCTCTATGGTCCTCTCTCCTAAGGCAAAGTCTGATCAGCAAGAGAAGGGAGATCCGTTTGGCTAGGCAAATTCGAGGAAGAAGAACTCTTGCAAGTTTGTTCCATCTTCGAGTCCGTGGAAAGGCATCCTGGTCAGATGGCACCGAAACGAGCATCAAGGGTAACGATTCTCCTCCGTAATCTCTAGACATGCTAGTCCTTTGATTTGTGCATAGTGGCAGGAAGATTTCCACTAATTAGTGGATAGGTTTCTTCCGACGGGTCGATATGGATTATCTCCATAGAAATTGCATATAGAGTCTGGATCGTTGTACAGACATATGCATACTGTGTGAAGCCCATCTGAACAGGTTGGTCTTGATTGGTGATGTTGATATTGCCTTATTGCACTCTGGAGAAGACTCTGAGTATGTATGCATGTTTTCAGGTTCTGGGTGCTGTGATGTGCTGCAGGGAGTCCTGGAGGTTATCTTCAGGAAAATACCCGAAAGAGCTACAACATTGCGTTCTATTAGCTAGCGCCAGCGATAGTGCTAGCGCGGGCGCTATTGCCAGTGGTCCTTGAGATTGCTTGGTGTGATGGCAAACTTCCCTGGGGGCTGTGATGATGACCCGGAGGAGGTTATCTGTGGAAACGGGCCGATGTGAAAGCTTACCCGCATCTTGTTTTCGCGATGATTGAGTCGGGCCTAGCTGATTCGTACCCGCCCATAGTCGTGGTGAATAGGTTGCCCCTCGGTGCACTGGGTTATGGATGACAAGCCGAAAAACGTTGAAGTGTGTAAGGCAGCCGGAAAACGTTGAAGTGTGTTCGTCCTTGCTCAATTGAACATCCAAGTTGAAAAAGGACTTGTAGATGTCGTGCCTTGAGAGCACAATACGTGTGTCCTAGAGTCAACGTATGTGGTGAATGTTTTTATGCGGTTCTTAGATGCACCTGTGAAATATATGTTGTTATTGCTTGCTTGCAGGGAAGGAGCACCACCTGTGAAATATATGTTGTTATTGGGTGCGTTACGAATCATTTGGGTGTTTGTGTGTGGACATAGATGAGATTTGTCCTCCTATATAACAAGTGTTACATCCATGGGCCCCTTGATGGAATGAGACTGAGAAATGCATGGTCATGATGGGTTGAGTCAATATGTGATATTGTGCTCACCAATCTCAGAACGTCTATTCTAGATCAAGAAATTAAGATTGAATTATTATGAGGGTGATACGGTCCATCCCTCGATTTCAATCTGAATATATGAGACAAAGGAACATGACATCACTGAAACATTGGTCACAATAGGTTCATTGAGTTATGAATACTTGGGCAACCGTGATGCTGTTGGGAAAAACACCCTCTTAATTTACCTTATAAATTATGTAAAAGTGATTTCATTCTCTAGGATTTATTACCCATGTTGTATAGAGAGGGTAATATGGTCCTTAGATGTCCTAGGATGACATATTCACCTTAAAGTGTCAAAGCCTAGTCAAAAGGAGATCAAAAACCAGTTGAGTTAAATCTGCGTCGAAAACAAGTCGGCGCAGCTTTGATTGAAAGTCAAAGTAACTTTGAATAGAAGTAAAGATAACTCAGACTAGCATTCGACGCTTCATTGGAAGTCGACACAACATCGAATGGTATTCGATGCAGAAGTTAGAATTTGAAGTCTACGTTCTTTATTTCGATGGATGCGTCGATAAGTAATCGACGCAATGTCTATAACCGAGTTCAATTCAAAGCTGAGATTTTCTGGAGCAGATCTAGATGTAGCTTCTAATGGAATTCGAAGGTGCGTCGATATGAAGTCAGAAAGCATTCGACACAACGTCGAATACAGTCCAAGAATGGATACTCTTTGGAATTGATTTAGAAGATTATAATAGACCATATATATATGGAAATTATTTGAATCCTAATCGGTCACAACAAAATATAAAGAAAGAAATGCATATGTGATGGTCGTTCGGCAAGTGCACCGGTCGCTGTCAAGTAATAAATTTGGGAATAGCTTCCCCGAATGTCGATCTCTTGAGGAATGCAGGTTCTGGTGAACGAAATGTGTGGTGAGTCGATTGTTGCATGAGCGAATAGAATAAAAAGCGTTGTGATTAGTGTCCTAAGCTATTGCGGAAATGAGAGAAATGCGGGTCGAAAAGCACCGCTTCGCAAGGTGTGGGTGAGTGCAGCGGCCGCGATGCCGCGCTTCGGCAAGTGGGTGGAATGACCACAGAACGAGGTTTTGTGAGGGTCGTATTCACCTCGTCGCCAACATCACCACTAGCTATTGCTAGATGGCTTCACACACAAACAACTTAGAACATCATAACAACAAGGAAAGCTATTCTCACCACCAAAGCATCATTGCACATGAACAACAAGCAAGGATCTATAACATTACTCTAACGAGCGTTCATTACAACAACACAAAGAGAAAGCACAAGCATCAAAGTTTAGAAAGGACCAAATAGAGGATGTCACCGCGTCTTGGGTTCTCGGCCGGAATGAGAGGTTGTCGGGCTCTCTCCGGGCTCGGCCCTCAGATGGTGTGCGGACTCGAAGGAGGCTGTCACCGCTCCAACGATCTACAACATTTCTATGGCCTCCAATGGTGAAGAATGCTTGAACTAGTGGCGGAGAATGCTTGCAAATGCTCCCGGATGGAAGAATGGTGAAGGAGATCGCTGGAAATGGTCTCCTCTCGTCTCCTCCGGTGGAAGGGGCGAAAATGGCGGGATTCCTGGCTTTTCCCGCGAGGGGAATCAGGCTCTCTCGGCTCTCCTGTTGACTGCAGCTTTTACTACTTTAAATACTAAACATGCAGAGTTTTGGTCACGCACGGGCGAACGCACGATCGTGCGCTGCCCGTGCGTTATTTAATGATAAAAACAAGCTTGAAGACGAAGCTGCGCCGCCCGTGCGATTTACTCACGCACGGGCAAACCCGCCCATGCGTCAAATGCACGGGTAAATTCAGAAATGCTACAACAACCAGAAGAAACAGGCAACCGTGCGTTTTACTCACGCACGAGCAAATTCGACCGTGCGTAGAAACGCATGACTAAATTCAGATCGCCTGTTTTCTGCCCAGATGAGGACGCACGACCACAACCGTCTGTGCGTCAAGGAAACGCACGACCGTGCGTTATACACAGTCATGAATTTTGGGAGGAAACTGGAAGATCCGACTGCCTGCACACAAGACCAAACAGCTGGGAAAACACCTCCAACACCAGATAAACACAGAAAAAGGAATGGGGAGCACCATGTGCTTACCCCCAATAACAAGGAGCGCAAATGCACACCGAAACGGGCCTATGAGTGCACCTAGCAAGGAATAACAAATATGATCGAAACATGCCTAAAGTGAAGTGCATTGACTAGAAATACGGCCCAGATGACTCATCACACCCCCAGACTTAACCATTTGCACGTCCCGGGCAAACTACTCAACTCTCCTGCCGGAACAATTGGATGTTAGAGTGTGATTGAGCGGTGGAGACTCATGCGAAGTCGCATGCTCACGTGCGTAAAAATACATTAGAATAGAATTAAACTCAAGATTGTATCTAACTATTTCTAGGACAGTAATTTGAAATCTACTTTACTTGGATGGTGAATCCCGGTGAATCTTTCGGTCACGCACAAGGGAAAATAGCGTGACTAATGAGTAGAGTATTACTCGAATCAAAGCTCGGGACAATCTCCTAAGAAATCCATCAATGTCGGTGTCCATAGGCTTGCACGTTCACACTCTCTCTACTGCATGAGACGACTCGTATCTAAAATCAATTGGACTTATTGGTTAAGATTTGGCTTAGGTTGAGTTTAGGCTAGATAAGTAGAAGGACGATGGGAATCGCACTCAACATAACCTGAGCTCTCAAGCGAATAAAAATCACCAAAATAACATTTTTAAGAACTACACAACACCCCCAGACTTCAACTGAACACTAGGTGCGTGCTAAGCCAATCATACCATGTTTTGTCGAGAGATTGCATTTGAAAGTTCTTTTTGTACCAATTTTTTTTCTTTTTCTTCCTTTTTTCTTTTTCTCTTCTCGACAAATAAATCTTTTATAAGTACTTTATAAACTTCTCTTTTAGCATTCTCAAAGCTACCATACACATCAAAGATAACACCAAACGTGATAGATATATAAATTTCATTCAAACACATATGTTGGTGCGAATATAGGTTTGGCTGTATGGCTTTGGTGAAATTTAAGTGGAGCTAAGCAAGAAGGATAGGTAGGCTCAAGTGGGGTTGCAAAGGTGATTACATTGGTTAGGATTTCAAAAGCACAAACGGATCAAGAGACGGCCTATATCACGCTTTAAAACGAGTACTTCAACACAATCGTTTCAAGAGTCGCCTAGTGCAAGTTCTAGCCACCGAGAAAGGTTGTCCTTCCTTCCGACCCTAGTGATAAGTTACTACTAGTCCAGCTACACTCGACCCTATGCTACCGTTGGATTCACCGGATTCACCACTAAAGTAAAATAAATTGCAACTACTATAATAGAAATAATTAAATTACAACATTGAATTTTATTCTACTCTAATTGAATTTCTAGGCGTGACGGGAGCACTCGACTAGGCACTACTTGAGTCGACATTTTTCTCTACTCCTCACTCCTACACTAACAATCCAATTCTTACGAGCGGGGGAACCTCGCAGCAATACCCAATAAGCGTGTGTGATCAAGTGCGCGTGAACTAGGTGCAAGTGTATACAATGTGCACAATAAAATTGAAAATTCCTAACTCAGCACATTCTAACATGCCATGCAAGTGTGTGCACGTGCACATCTCGCTCTCCCCCCCAGACTTGATCAAAACCAAATAAAATATAGAATTCATGAATAAGGAAAGAGGGGTAGAGTGGACCTATGCTCACAAATGAGCATGCTAGAAGTGCGGTAATTCCATCTTTAAATTTTCTCCTTCCTCATCCAGCACGCGAGAGCTTCAGCCTACGATGTTAGCAAAAAGGAAATAACAGAACATACAAGAAATTAAAAAGGCAAACGGAACCGGTTGGTTCCCATGGGTTGTCTCCCAAGAAGCCCTTTTGTTTAACGTCCTTAAAGGTGGACCAAATACCTGTATTAAAGTTTGATAACAGCAGTTATAAAGACTGTTTTAGACTGAATAAAAAAAAACACAACATAACAAGGCCGAGTAACGAGGTACACCAAAAAAATAGAATAGAAGATACAACCCTAATACCACAACATAACAAGGCCGAGTAACGTGGTCGTGCGCAATAGAACCAGTGATCGTGCGCAGTGTTCCTGTACAGGATTGTACCGGGAACACCTGCACGATACCTGTTCCAGCATACAACACTAATCAAACCACTGAAAGTGACACTTAACAATGCATGAAAACTAATAACGAAGATAAACAAGAAATAACACCAAAACGGGCCTAAAGGTGCACTTAGCATGGAGAATCAAATATAAGTGAAAACATGTCTAAAGTGAAGTGCAAAGACTAGAAAATCGGCCCAGATGAGTCCATAAATGTGTATATATTTGGGACTCATCACACCCCCAGACTTACCTGTTTGCGCGTCCCGAGCAAACAAATTCTAAGCGAACAGGGAAAGAGAAGTAAATGGCTTAAAATTACAATACAGAGTATCATGCGAAGTCGCATGCTCACGTGCATAAAAAAAATAGTAGAGAAGATTTCTGATTATATAAACAGTTTATATATTTCTAAAAGAGTAAAAGCATATTACAACTACTCAAAATGGTGAACACGGTGAATCATTCGGCCATGCATACGGAGAAAGTAAACTAAGCGCTGAGACGAGCATTGCTCAAGATCGGGATGCGGGACAAACTCCACTGAAATCCATCAGTGTCGGTGACCATAAGCTTGCCCGGTCACATTCCCCCCACGACACTAGATTGGTTCAGGGCGTGAGTCAGTAGGACTTTCAGGTTTTAATTGAGGCTTGGGTTACGGTGAGGTAAACAATGATAAACAAAATGGCTTATAACACATAACCCAATTGAGCTTTTAAAATAACTACCCGCGCACCAAAATCGAATGCAAGTGCACCACACCCCCAGACTTGGACTTTTGCAACATAGGTGTGTGCACCGCCTACTCCCAATACATAATTTTTTCTAAACGATTTTCAATAAAACTCATTTTTTTCTTCTTCTCTTTTTTTTTTCTCATTTTTCTTGCTGTCTTTCTTTTTCTTGTCTTTTTTTTTTCTTTCAGCAAAATTTGTCAAATGCATAACCACAGATTAACATAATAAACACCACAATCAACACCCCCCCATAATGTAAATAAAACTACAACTAAAGCTCAGATTTGGGTGTGCGACTAGGTTAGGTTTTTAGGCTTTGGTGAGATATATGTGGAGCTGAATCAAGAAAAGGGTAGGCACAAAGGGGCTAGCAAGGGTTGACGAAAGGCATGAAATAAAAAGTTCAACCGGGCCAAAATAATGGCCTACGTCATTCTCACGCACTAGAACTATCCTATGCCAATGCTTCAAGAATCGCTTGGGGCAAGTTCTAGCCACCGAGAAAGATTCTCCTTTCTCCCGACTCAAGCAATACGAGTCTAGCGATCGTTTACACACATCCCTATGCTACCGTTTGATTCCACCGGATTCACCATTTGAGTAGAGTAAACAACATTTACACTAATAGAAAAAATATCAAACCATAAGTATAAAGAGAAGTCTAATCTACACAAATTTCTATGCAACCGAGCACTCGACTAGGAGCACTACTGGAGTCAACATTTTACTCTGCTACATAGTCCTAAGCCATCACCTAGACTTTCCCAAATAACCAGAAGAATTAAATTCACAACAGAGCAAGCAAACAGATGAGTACGCGCTCAAGTGGGTGCTGTGGTGTGCAATGAAAATGAACAACAATTTCCAATAAGCTAAAATAAAAGTACTTATAGCATGCTATGCAAGAGTGCACATGAGTGGGCACAAAAACTGCTCTCCCCAGACTTAAACTAAACAATACACAAAATATATAGCTATGAAATTCAGAAAAGAGCTAGGGGAAGAGAGTATCCAATGCTCAGCAGGTGAGCATACCAGAAGACGCATGTAAACCATGAAAAAGCTACAGCATCCGCCATCCAGAAGAAGGACCTGCAGGGGTGAGCTCCGCAAAAACAAAAGAAAAAGACAAACTAAAATACTACATCTAACTAAACATGATTAGAAGAAATAAACATGCAGGAAAAGTAAGATAACTACTGGGGTTATTGTCATCCCAGCACGACTTATTCCAAAACTAAAGGTTCTAGCTAATGGGTCTATGAAAAAGGAAATGAACAGGTAACTGTTCTAATACGCGTGTCGGTAGCGGGTACCGATACAGCGACAGAACAGTTACTCCTCTACCCAAATAATAATACCTACATAACGCAGGTAGAGGAAATAGAAAGCAAGAAGAGGAGGAGAAGATATCCTCGCTCAACTCACCAAAAACATCCTTGCCCAGCAAGGTACCGTCTTCAGGGAGGCGGCAGGATGAGAAGGCAAGGAATGAGGCTTCCTCTATGGAGGAGGGATCAACCTCCTCACATGAAAGGATACACTCATCATTGACTTGAGCAGAGTGCTCCAAGTCCTCCTGGGGTACCTGTGAAGACTCAACCTGCACAAGCTCAGATGGAGAAAGGGGATCAGGAAATTAACAAGAAGAATGACTTAAATAAAAATCAAGCGGGGGAGTGGTCCCGGTCTCACTCCCATCAGAATGGGAAAGTAAAATAATGTTGGCATTGTCATCAATGCCGCAAGGTTCAGCGGGATCGACAGTGGTCATGCCCAAGATTTGGACTTCCTCCACCGGTGTTGAGGAAAGCTCCTCTTCACCTAGAAGGTTGGCCTCCTCCATAGGAGCAGGCATAACACATAGATCGCTAGCCTCATCCTGCGACACATCCTCAACAATGTCGTCAGAGACGAATGTAGTATGCACAACAGGGGGAAGAATAGTGCTCGGATAAAAGTCGAGCACCGATTCCTCACAAAGAATCGAATCCACTAGGGGTGGTGGATGCACCGGGAGAATAGGCTCAGCAATGTCGGTGCCCAGATCAGCCACACATCTGGTGACTGTGTCAACGCCATACCCTTCAAGATGTGAAGGTGTCAAAGACACAAAACCGGATGTTGAAGGTGTGCCGCCAGAGTCAGGATTCGGGACGATCCGGATATCCGGCTCGTCATCCTCATCCAATTGGCGAAGAAAAGCAGCACAATCCTTCAAGGCATGATCTGTGCTCCGACAAAACTGGCACTGCCTAGCGGGCTTCTTTGGCACAGCGGGTGCTGAAACCGAAAAGAAGTATGACGGTAAAGGCTCAGCAGAGTAGCCATAAGACTTACGCGCACCATATGGAGTACCAGACGAAGTCGGTGCTCCATATGCTGGGCTATAAGAATTATGCCTACTATTCTCCGTAGGGCATTCATCACTAGAGTGGGAGGTATCTCCACACCAACGGCAACGAATATTGAGATGTGCCCACATAGTGTGAAGATAAAACGATTCAAAAAGAAAAACACTATTGTGCGAAATACCACACCTAACAATAATTACTAAAGCAACCTAATTAAAACAGGAAAATGGAATAAAAAGAAATAAAACAAAGAAATGCAATTTACAAATGGAAGGGTTTCTCTCTTAGGTTCTCCCTCTCCAGAAAACTCACACGACTGTGTTCCCAGGCAACGGCGCCAAAAACTTGATGGCGCAAATCTTAGCACACCGCTATAGGCGGTAGTAAGACTGCGGCACGAAACGACAGTGTACCGATCGTTCAAGTAATATAAAATGAGGAGTAATCCCCGAGTATCGAATCTCGAAGGAACACAGTAAGGTGGAGTTAACTATCGAGGAAGGACTTGGGATTGAAGTCCTTTGTGTCAGATGGGATGTGGAAACGGGGTGATTTGGCTTTTGGAAAATAAAAGAAAACAACTACAACTACTCCTATGCAATGCCGCTATGCAATGCTTCGCTTGGCGGGATGGAAAACTGCGTAGGCCTTGAACGCACTACTTCGTTGGGCGGATGGGCGAGTAGGCTAGCGGAATCGAACTGTGCAGGCCTTGAGCGCACTGCTTCGTATGACGAATGGAATACGGGCCGCGATGCCACGCTTCGGTAGGCGGATGGACGAGTAGGCTAACGGAATGAGGGTCGCAAACACCTCGTCGACAAGCACGCCACTAGCAATTGCTAGTGCGGCACCGGACACGGTGGTGGAGTGGAAAATGGATGGCGGCGCACCTCATTAACACATATGAATAATATAATCTCAAATAAATGAAATTGACATTACATAACAAGATTCATTGTGCACATCATCAAAATATAGAAGAATCTAACCTAAACAATCATCAACATAAAGAAGGAAAAAGAGAGTAAAGGAGTCGACCACATCCGAAGCCTTGCCGAAGATTCACGGTTGGAATCGCCGGGTTGTCAATCCGCGTCCAAGCTCGGTCTTCAACTGCGTCCGAGGTAGAGGAGGGCTGTCACTTCCTCCCAATGGCTCGTCTTCTTCGTGTCACGATCCAATCTACTCCGATACACGATCTCCTGGCTCGATGTTGGCGATCTTTGGGCTAGAAACCTCTCCTTGGAGCTCAAGGATGATGGAGGAGGCCTAGGGGGGCGGAGAACCTGCGGAAGGGGCGAAAACGGCGGACTCGGGCGGAAGAAATGCGGAACTCCGACCTAAATCGTGAGCAGGAGTATTTATAGGCGCTGGAATAAACAGTGCGCACGGTCATTGGCGCACGACCAGTGGTCGTGCGCACTAGCATCCTGTGATCGTGCGCCTGCCTGGGCGGAGCCTGCAATGTAAGAAATTTATAAAATAAAATGTTCGCACGACCAATGGCGCACGACCAGTGGTCGTGCGAGCTATCGTAAGTGGTCGTGCGATAAGGAAGACAGAGCTCAGATTTCAGGGGGTAAGTGCACACGATCAGTGGCGCACGACCAATGGTCGTGCGCAATAGAACCAGTGATCGTGCGCAGTGTTCCTGTACAGGATTGTACCGGGAACACCTGCACGATACCTGTTCCAGCATACAACACTAATCAAACCACTGAAAGTGACACTTAACAATGCATGAAAACTAATAACGAAGATAAACAAGAAATAACACCAAAACGGGCCTAAAGGTGCACTTAGCATGGAGAATCAAATATAAGTGAAAACATGTCTAAAGTGAAGTGCAAAGACTAGAAAATCGGCCCAGATGAGTCCATAAATGTGTATATATTTGGGACTCATCACACCCCCAGACTTACCTGTTTGCGCGTCCCGAGCAAACAAATTCTAAGCGAACAGGGAAAGAGAAGTAGATGGCTTAAAATTACAATACAGAGTATCATGCGAAGTCGCATGCTCACGTGCATAAAAAAATAGTAGAGAAGATTTCTGATTATATAAACAGTTTATATATTTCTAAAAGAGTAAAAGCATATTACAACTACTCAAAATGGTGAACACGGTGAATCATTCGGCCATGCATACGGAGAAAGTAAACTAAGCGCTGAGACGAGCATTGCTCAAGATCGGGATGCGGGACAAACTCCACTGAAATCCATCAGTGTCGGTGACCATAAGCTTGCCCGGTCACATTCCCCCCACGACACTAGATTGGTTCAGGGCGTGAGTCAGTAGGACTTTCAGGTTTTAATTGAGGCTTGGGTTACGGTGAGGTAAACAATGATAAACAAAATGGCTTATAACACATAACCCAATTGAGCTTTTAAAATAACTACCCGCGCACCAAAATCGAATGCAAGTGCACCACACCCCCAGACTTGGACTTTTGCAACATAGGTGTGTGCACCGCCTACTCCCAATACATAATTTTTTCTAAACGATTTTCAATAAAACTCATTTTTTTCTTCTTCTCTTTTTTTTTCTCATTTTTCTTGCTGTCTTTCTTTTTCTTGTCTTTTTTTTTTCTTTCAGCAAAATTTGTCAGATGCATGAGATTACCAACTCATTTGGGTCACATGCTCCTACATCGGTGAGACTCTTCCCTTGGTTAATTGGATTCTTTTCAGTATTACTGGGAAGGGTCCCTTGCGAACGCTCGGTTAGCACTTGAGCCAATTGGCCCAATTGCGTCTCCAAGTTTCGCATGGATGCAGTTTGGTTGGCCATATTCGAGTTGGCGGCTTCCATAAACCTCTCCATCATTTCTTCCAAATTTCTTTTCTTAGGGGCCGGAGCACCTTGATTATAACCCGGATGAGGCGGCCTCAGCTGGCTTCCGGACGCTTGAGCATCGTATTGATGCTGGCCCGGTTGCCACCGTTGGCCTGCAGTGTTTTGATTCCAGGAAAAATTGGGGTGATTTCTTACACCCGGATTATAGGCATTACCGTAGGGTGCCCCCTTAGCTTGATTTCCAACAAAATTTACCGATTCATTTAAATTAAGTTGAGATAATTCACCTGAGAGCCCGCTACTTGGGCACTCGTATGCGTGGTGACCACCGCCTCCGCATCCTTCACAGGCAATGTTAGTCACGGGCGCAGCAGCGGGAGGTAATGAGTCCACCAAAAACAGTCCCCGAGCGCTTCTCGGCGCATTTCTCCCCGCAGTCCAGAAGGTGCTGTGAGAGGCAGTGTCCTGCAGAATTCTTAGAGCTTCCTCTGGCGTATGGTTCATCAAGGTCCCTCCTGCAGCAGCGTCAATCAGTGCCCGGTGGTTGGGCTCGATGGCGAAGTAGAAGGTTTCCACGATGTTCCACGGCTGAAGCTCATGATTTGGGCATTTGCGCAGGAGGTCACTAAGACGCTCCCAAGCTTCTGCGAGAGTTTCTTGCTCAGCTTGCCAGAAAGTGGCGATTTCACGCCGAAGGCTCACAATTTTGTCCACCGGGTGAAATTTAGCTAGAAATTTGGACGCGAGAGCATCCCAGACCTTGGCTTTGTCGCGCAACGAGAAAGGGAACAGTCTCAGCTTGACTGTTTCATCAGAGATTCCTGCGTAACGGAAGGTTCCGCAGATATCGGCAAACTCCGCCAAGTGAAGATGTGGGTCTTCACTAGGCATCCCAGAGAACTGAGCGTTGTTGCGGATGATGTTCAGGATGGCCGGTTTGATCTCGAACTGGTTATTTATGATGTTAGGCCCAAATCCTGGATACACACTCCCAGCTGTTGGAGTGGTATAATCTCTCATGGTCCGGGGACTTGGTCTAACCGCCTCCAGCTCATCCCTCAGATGTTTTTGCCCCACATGGGGTACTCCAGGATTCACTTCTTCCCGATCATTGGGTACTCTCGGCACACGTCCAAGTTCCATATTATCTCCCATAGCCTCTTGCACGGCTGCAACGCGCCTTAGTGTGCGCGCAGTACGTTCATTCTCAGGATCAAAGGGTACTAATTCCCTTCCGGCTTGTCTCTGCATACACAAAAAGAAGACACGAAGAAAAAAAACAACAACTGCTCATATAGCAATGATTCACAACACAGAATGTTACACGCCTGCATTCCCCGGCAATGGCGCCAAAAACTTGATGGTTGTTCGGCAAATGCACCGGTCGCTGTCAAGTAATAAATTTGGGAATAGCTTCCCCGAATGTCGATTTCTTGAGGAATGTAGGTTCTGGTGAACGAAATGTATGGTGAGTCAATTGTTACACGAGCGAATAGAATAAAACAGGGGCGTTGTGATTGGTGTCCTAAGCTATTGCGGAAATGAGAGAAATGCGGGTCGAAAAGCACCGCTTCGCAAGGTGTGGGTGAGTGCAGCGGCCGCGATGCCGCGCTTCGGCAAGTGGGTGGAATGGCCACAGAGCGAGGTTTTGTGAGGGTCGTATTCACCTCATCGCCAACATCACCACTAGCTATTGCTAGATGGCTTCACACACAAACAACTTAGAACATCATAACAACAAGGAAAGCTATTCTCACCACCAAAGCATCATTGCACATGAACAACAAGAAAGGATCTATAACATTACTCTAACGAGCGTTCATTACAACAACACAAAGAGAAAGCACAAGCATCAAAGTTTAGAAAGGACCAAATAGAGGATGTCACCGCGTCTTGGGTTCTCGGCCGGAATGAGAGGTTGTCGGGCTCTCTCCGGGCTCGGCCTTCAGATGGTGTGCGGACTCGAAGGAGGATGTCACCGCTCCAACGATCTACAACATTTCTATGGCATTCAATGGCGAAGAATGCTTGAACTAGTGGCGGAGAATGCTTGCAAATGCTCCCGGATGGAAGAATGGTGAAGGAGATCGCTGGAAATAGTCTCCTCTCGTCTCCTCCGGTGGAAGGGGCGAAAATGGCGGGATTCCTGGCTTTTCCCGCGAGGGGAATCGGGCTCTCCCGGCTCTCCCGTTGACTGCAGCTTTTCCTGCTTTAAATACTAAACAAGCGGAGTTTTGGTCACACACGGGCGAATGCACGATCGTGCGCTGCCCGTGCGTTATTTAATGATAAAAACAAGCTTGAAGACGAAGCTGCGCCGCCCGTGCGATTTACTCACGCACGGGCAAACCCGCCCGTGCGTCAAACGCACGGGTAAATTCAGAAACGCTAAAACAACCAGAAGAAACAGGAAGCCATGCGTTTTACTCACGCACGAGCAAATCCGACCGTGCGTAGAAACGCACGACTAAATTCAGATCGCCTGTTTTCTGCCCAGATGAGGACGCACGACCACAACCGTCCGTGCGTCAAGGAAATGCACGACCGTGCGTTATACACAGTCATGAATTCTGGGAGAAAACTGGAAGGTCAGACCGCCTGCACACAAGACCAAACAGCTGGGAAAACACCTCCAGCACCAGATAAACACAGAAAAAGGAGTGGGGAGCACCATGTGCTTACCCCCAATAACAAGGAGCACAAATGCACACCGAAATGGGCCTAAGAGTGCTCCTAGCAAGGAATAACAAATATGGTCGAAACATGCCTAAAGTGTAGTGCATTGACTAGAAATACGGCCCAGATGAGTCCATAAATGTGTATATAAATGGGACTCATCAATATGGACTCGGAGGTGATATAATTGGAAGATACATTAAAGATATTGACGGGCTGTCAACAAACATAGATAGAAAACTACAATTCTCATTTTATACGTTCCAATTGAAGAGTTGATCAAAAGAGAAAGTAATTCGATAGAAGATTATATACACAAAGAATTCAAATGGGATTGAAACGAGTCTGCTCTCTCTCTCTCTATCTCTGACTCTACCCGACATATCTCTGTACAACAGTTCGTATTCCACAAGTTGCAGAAAGTTTCTTCTTCCTCCATATCTGAAAGGAGCTAACAAAAGATACAGAGATCAATATGAAAGATAGGATCAGTTCTTATAATACTTGCATCTTCTTCTAAGCAAGGATTCATCATCTCATAAAGGATCCAGAACACTTTGTGCCTAGAATCCTCAGTGACTGCTGAAAAAGGATTCAAATCAGAAGATTACACTTCATCTTCTTCTTCTCCTTCTTACTTTAATTCTCATTTCTGTAAACTGAGTAAAGTGTTTTTGTTGGAGTTTCTGAGGTGATCTCAAAGCAATCAACAGTTAGTCTTACTGCCAACGCAATATGAGCCTATAGGGTCACACATAAAAGTGTTTGGAGAAGTTGGAGAAAGGATCGTGTTGGCCTCACTCATATTGGATATGAGTGGAGGAGCAATCCTATGACTGTTCGGAATTAAATTGAGAATGTCTCAATATGAAATCATTTAAAGTGTTCAAACGAATGGATTTATATTAGATAATTCGGTTAAAGGGTTTAGACGAATTCAGCTAAAGGTTTTTGACGAATTCGGCTAAAGGGCTTAGACGGATTCGGCTAAGTCAAATTCGGCTAAAGTGTTTAGTTGAATAAGTAACAAATTCGGCTAAAGGGTTTATACGAATTTATATAGTCGAATTCGTCGAAAGGGTTTCGCCGAATCTGAGTCGAATCGGCTAAAGCGTTTAGTCGATATATATTAAATTCGGCGAATGTGTAAATCCAGACAGAACTGTTCTGTTTTTCCTCTGGTCTGCGGATAGCCTGTTTTTATGACTTGCGTATAAAAAGCGACGTGATTAGGTCATAAACGAGATCGTTCCTTTTCGCGACTCGGAAGTGTTCCGTCGTCCCCGTCCGCAGACCTCGCCCCGTTCGTCGACCCCCTTGGAACCCATGTGATTGCGTTGCGATTTCATTGTTTCAGAGATTGTTTCTCCTTTGCAGTAACCGTCCCTCAAAATAGTTTGTGAAACCAAATGTCATGGATTTTGAATCTGACATTGAGAGACGAGCTTGTCTACTGCATAAGTGGAGTTAGTGTTCCTGTGTTCAATGCATGTAAATCTGAAGATTTAGAAATGTTCTAAATGTTTAGATTTAGCCCCTCTTATCAAAATGTTGATAATCTTATTTTTTGCACATTGTGGATGCATTTGGTTTGCGAATATTGTATTTCTATTTTGTGAACATGCACTGTGATTAAATGTTAATCATGATGAAATGTTCATCGATTGAATAATAAAATCCCTTATCCAATATTAAGCATACGGATGCCTTCCGATGGATGACACTCTTCCTGCCTCGATCGATGAAGTGTGGGCTTGCCAAAGCAAGGTGCATTAATCTATCTTAGTAAGGGTGCGAGCGGATAATTATGATATCCCACTGTCAACATCGGGTCCAACTTAACTAAGTGACCTCAAATGCTGAGTGCCTAGAGGCATAGGGTTGGCATGCTCCATATGATGGATACGGATAAAGAGTTATTCACCAACCATACAAGAGTTGCATAGTGATGCAATTGATAAGTGTTGTCTACCTAAATAACCGCATTATGAGAGAAACGCCAAAGTGGACTCATTGTGTTGGTGAAATATGGATCTTGTCCACTAAGAGAGTAGCTCACATAAACTCTCCGAATCGAAATTAAGGGTTGTCGATTTGATTAAAATAGTGAGAGCTTTTAATAAAAGTCCTTATTAATATAAAATGTATTTTGAAATACAGTACTAAAAGTTTTGCAAATTTATTGTAAAATTTCCATGGCAAGCGGATCTCACTCCACCTTGTCCCTGAGGGCTATCCTTGAGAAGGACAAGCTCAACGGGACGAACTTCCTTGACTGGTACAGAAACCTGAGAATTGTTCTCAGGTAAGAGCGCAAGCTCTATGTCTTGGAAGGTGAAGCCCCTACAGAGCCGACCGGGAATGCTCCGCGAGCATACAAAGATGCTTACAAGAAGTATCAGGATGATACCTTGGATGTGGGATGCCTCATGCTTGCTACCATGTCCTCTGAGCTTCAGAAGCAACACGAGAGCATGTGTGGTTATGAGATAATTGAGCACCTCAAGAAAATGTTCGAGGGGCAAGCTCGGCAAGAGAGGTTTGACATATCCAAGGCATTATTTCAGTGCAAAATGGGAGCTCGAGACTCAGTAGGGACTCACGTACTCAAGATGATTGGCTATATAGAGAACCTTGAAAGACTGGGTTTTCCCTTGGGCCAAGAGTTGGCCACAGATCTGATCCTGCAATCATTGTCGGACAGTTAGTAGCAGTTCGTCTTGAACTATAACATGAATGAAATAGACAAGACACTGCCTGAGCTCCTAGGCATGTTGAGAACTGCTGAAAATAACATGAAGAAGGTCAAGCCTGCTAGCCCCATACTGATGGTGCATAAAGGCAAGGGCAAGACTAAGGGATCCAAGAAGACGAAGATAGGATCTAAGTCTTATCTTGATCCCAAATTTTCTACACTGAAAAGGAAAGGTCTGGCGAAGGAAGGAAAGTGCCACCACTGCGTTAAGGCAGGGTATTGGAGGCGGAACTGTCCCCTCTATATCGAGGATCTGCAAAAGAAGAAGGGAAGTTTGACTTCTACTTCAGGTATTTACGTTATAGAGATAAACCTTTCTGCTCCTTCATCTTGGGTATTGGATACCAGATGCGGTTCTCACATTTGTACAAATGTGCAGGAATTGAGAAGGAGAAGAATGCTGGGCAAAGGGGAGGTAGACCTATGCGTCGGAAATGGAGCAAGAGTTGTTGTCGTTACCGTTGGTGTCTATTGTCTATCTTTGCCCACTGGGCTTGTAATAGAATTAGATAACTGTTATTTTGTTCCAGCCATAACTAGAAACATTACATCCATTTCATGTCTTGACATGAAAGGTTTTTCGTTTATAATTAAGAACAATTGTTGTTCGATTTTTATGAATGATGTTTGTTATGGTGTAGCCCAATTGTTTAATGATTTATATGTTTTGAACTTAGACCATCCGATCTATAATGTAGAAAATACTAAAAGACTAAAAACAAATGACTCGAATCCTACGTACCTTTGGCATTGTCGTTTAGGCCATATAAACGAGAAACGCATATCCAAGCTCCATAGAGATGGACTACTGGACTCATTTGATTATGAATCATTTGAGAGATGCGAGTCATGTTTATTAGGCAAGATGACGAAAGCTCCTTTCATTAGTTGTAGTGAGAGGGTTGATGATCTCTTGGGTATAATACATAGTGATGTATGCGGACCAATGAGTTCTATGGCTAGAGGTGGGTTCTACTACTTCGTTACATTTACTGATGATTTCAGTAGATACAGATACATGTTTCTTATGAAGAACAAATCTGAAACCTTTGAAAAGTTCAAAGTGTTTAAGAATAAAGTAGAGAACCAACTGGGAAAAAGAATAAAAGCACTCTGATCTGATCGAGGTGGCGAATATCTAAGTCATGAGTTTCATGATCATCTGAAAGAGTGTGGTATTGTATCACAGCGCACTCCGCCCGGAACACCTCAACATAATGGTGTTTCTGAGAGGAGGAATCATACTTTGTTAGACATGGTGTGATCGATGATGAGTCATGCAGATTTGCCCATTTCCTTTTGGGGTTTTGCTCTAGAGACTGCAGCTTTCACACTAAATCGAGTTCCAACCAAAATGGTTCAAAAGACACCATGTGAGATGGACTAGGAAGCGTCCTAGTATCTCGTTCATTAAGATTTGGGGCTGCGAGGCATACATACGACGTCAAATGCCTGACAAGATGGAACCCAAATCGGATAAATGCTATCTCGTGGGGTATCATAGGGAGACCAAAGGGTACTACTTCTACCTGCCGTCTGAGGGCAAAGTGTTTGTCGCAAGGACTGGTGTCTTTTTGGAGAAAGAGCTCTTATCCAGAAAGGCTGCAAAGGTAGAACTTGAATAAGTTCAAAAACCACAAACAATGAACGAACCGGAATTGGAACATGAGCAAGGACTACAAGAAGTTGTAGCTGGAGAGCCTGCTCAAGAAACACAAGTCCTACGTAGATCTGGTAGACCAAGATTTGAGCCTGAGAGATATGGATTTCTCGTGTCTCAAATAGGTAATGTGTTGCTTATGGATCATGATGACGAGCCTGCAACCTACCAAGAGGCTATGGATGCACCAGACTCCGAGAAGTGGCTTGAGGCCATGAAATCTGAAATGGACTCCATGTATGTAAACCAAGTTTGGACCTTGGTGGAACCACCTGAAGGGGTACGACCCATATGGTGCAAGTGGGTATTCAAGAAGAAGACCGACATGGATGGGAATGTACAGACATTCAAAGGTCGGCTAGTGGCTAAAGGTTTCAGGCAAATTCATGGTGTTGACTATGATGAGACCTTTTCCCTTGTGGCCATGGTCAAGTCCATCAGGATTCTACTTGCTACTGTTGCGTATTATGACTACGAGATCTGGCAAATGGATATCAAAATGACTTTCCTTAATGGAAACCTTCTTGAGGAAGTGTATATAACACAACTCGAGGGTTTTGTATCTCCAAGTGAAGCCACTAAAATATGTAAGTTGAATCGATCCATTTATGGATTGAAACAAGCTTCTCGAAGTTGGAATCTTCGTTTTGATGAGAAAATCAAAGATTTTGATTTCATCAAGAATGAGGACGAGCCTTGTGTTTACAAGAGGATTAGTGGGAGCATTGTTGTCTTCCTGATATTGTATGTAGATGACATACTGCTGATCAGGAATGACATTCCGACCCTGCAATTTGTTAAGAACAATCTAGGGAGCTGCTTTTCTATGAAAGACTTGGGTGAAGCGACTTACATACTTGGTATTAAGATCTATAGAGATAGATCGAAGAAGTTACTGGGTTTGACCCAAAGTACATACATTAAGAGAGTGCTGAAGCAGTTCAGCATGCTTGAGTCCAAAAGGGGATTCTTACCCATGTCTCATGATGTGAGTCTCTCCAAGGACCAGTGTCCTAAATCTTTGGAAGATAAGGACCGCATGAAGCTGATTCCATATGCTTCAGCAATTGGATCAATCATGTATGCAATGTTAGCATGACGAGCAGGTATCAGTATGATCCCGGTGATGGTCACTGGATTGCTGTCAAGAATATCCTAAAGTACTTGAGAAGGACTAAGGATATGTTCTTGGTGTATGGTGGAGAGGAAGAGCTCGTTGTAAATGGTTACACGGATGCAAGCTTCCAGACTGATAGGGATGATTCAAAGTCCCAATCAGGTTTTGTGTTTTGCCTTAATGGATGAGCTACAAGCTGGAAGAGTTCCAAGCAGGAGACAGTTGCCGATTCTATGACTGAGGCCGAGTATATCACTGCTGCAAATGCGGTGAAGGAGGCTGTGTGGATTAGGAAATTCATCAGCGAGCTTGGTGTAGTTCCTAGCATTGTTTGTCCCGTAGTTCTCTACTGTGACAACAATGGTGCAATAGCCCAAGCTAAGGAACCTATATCTCATCAGCGCTCCAAGCACATACTTCGGCGGTTCCATCTTATTCGAGAGATTGTTGATCGAGGAGATGTGAACATTGGCAGAGTACCGACTGAAGAAAACATAGCGGATCCACTGACAAAGCCTCTTGCGCAAAAGAAGCATGATGCTCATGTTAGATCAATGGGTATTAGATACCTGAATGATCATCTTTAGTGAGAGCCTTGTTGATTATATGTTTGTTGGTTGTTTATTCATTTGATGAATTGTGATATGTACTGTGTTTTTCATTTTACATTTATGGCAAGTTCTTATTGTTATGTCAATAGTTTCTATTTGATAGATTAATTAACATAATAAACGCCCTTAGAATGTTGGTATCCATAGGAATTCAAGTACGTGACTTGAATGTGAGGGCCTATGTATAGCAAGAAGCTTCATTCATAAATGGTCCCTAGTCAGAGTATCATCTTAGAAGTTGAATGGAAATGATGATACACTAAGACTAGCATGTGCGTTGACTGATGATCGGTTCTCACAGGTCATGATATTATGATATCAAGTCATCACATGGGTACTTGTTAGTGAACAAGTTTTACTGGACAGACCCACCTTGAGACTACTTTGTGTATTGTTATATGAACGTGTCACAAGTAGGTCTCAAGTAACAATGGTGTTTGTAGTTCTTTGACCTGAAGTCACAACATTCATCAAGTGAGGAAGAGCATGTTGGATCTTACGGCGCCCTTAGAGGGGGGGGGGGTGAATAAGGGTTTTATGGAATTTAAATCTTAATTAAATATATTAGAGTTTGCAACTGAAGTTTCAGAATATTTTATAAGAAAATATATTTAAATATTCCAGATAAGATTATATTGAAGATTCCTTTTTAAATAATTGAAACAAACTTTTTGTTTACTGTTGCTAACGCCTGGCGTTAAGTCTTAATGCTGGGCGTTAGCTCTCCAAAGAATATTCCTCAGAACAAAAAGATTGCCACAATGATTTTACTTATGAAATCTTAAATGAAATACAATTCTAGAACATCAGAGATAATGAAAATTATTATTGTATTTCAAAGATAATTATACAAATGTTAAATTTAATACTTTGATGTTAATAGAAATTAAAACATTCTCAAAGAGGAAATAAAATCAATTTAATAGAACATTAAGAGACATGATTTTATTTCATAATAAATTGAATACACAGATGTTTAATTTCTATAACGCTAGAAATCAAGGTGAAAATATGTAAAAACTCTTTTTGTTGTTTCACCAGTCCTTCTCCCAAGGACCGGTTGGCTATAGCATATCTATCCCCAGATAAGGTCTCTAGACACCTCCTATATCACCATCGACCTAGTCGCCACGCACAAGGCGGTGAATTACCGCCTAAGCCTCACAAGGACCTAGTCGCCAACACAAGGCGAATTTACCCACAGAAACCTTCCCGGAATCCGACGTTCTCACTGAACGATTTCTCCACAAAATACAAAAGGAAAAATAAAAGATTACAAGATAAGTAAAGAGAAACTCCCCAAGAAATTCTGAAGGTGAAGACGAAGTCGATGTAGATGCTGGCGTTCTTGAAACGATTGTCCTTCATATGGAATATGCGTTGTAGACCTTCTCCTTCAAAATATTCTTTAGATCTTCATGTTAGCCCAAGGGAGATCTCTTACTTTGCTGTACATGAACCTCTCTCCAAAGTATCAGAATTCTGGAATCATCTCTTTGTCATCTTTTGGAATGAGAGGGGTTGTACTTTAAATAGCCTCGGAAGCTAACGTGTGCGTTAAGGCTAACGCCCGACGTTAGGGAATCGTGTACGGCAGTTGCTGACATCGTGCATAAAGTCGGGAGCGTGACAGAACCAATTTCGTCGAACGGAACTGATTTTGTCGAACATGCCTTCGTCAAATGCATCCCGCGTCGAACGGAAAAAACCGCAACCGCCAGGATCGTGGTAGTTTGTGGATTCAACGCGGGCGTTAAGCGTCAACGCTGGCGTTGAGTTATTCTCCTTCAAATTCGTTGAACGCAATATTGTTGTGCAGGATCTCAGTTCGTCGAACTCCAATTTGTCGAGCGGCCTTCGCATTTCGTCGACCGAACTTTTCGTCGAACGGAATTTTTGTCGAACGCAGGCAAATTCGTCGAACGGAACTCCATGTTCGTCAAACGCAGATAAATTCGTCGAAAAAATCTCCAAGTTCATCGAACGAAGATTCGTCGACCTCAACTCGACGACATTCTCCTCTTGTTAACGTGGGGCGTTAACAACTAACGCGAGCGTGAGCTCTCTTTCATCGACCGCAGCTCAACGACTTTGTTCTCGACGGCATTCCTTCTCAGCGGTCTTCTTCTCAACGGAAGTTAACGCGGGGCGTTAACAACTAATGCGGGGCGTTAGCTATCTTTCCAGATAGTCATTTCCAATCAGCAAACTATTCATAGGGATGTGTATCTATAGTTCTTGTACAACCTGCACACTATAAACACACAAAATACAAGATCAAATACAACACGGTATTTGTTATTCTCAAACCAAGAGATGCGGAACATAGGCTCCAACAATCTCCCCCTTTTGATAATAACAAATACCTGTATGAGAAATTAGTGAACTTAAAACCATTTGTGTTTATAGATAAGTGCGGTAATAAGATATGCATGAATAACATGTTAAAAGCATGATAGATTTGATAGCTATACTGCATACTCTTTCTATATGAAGTCCTCCCCCTACATAAGTGTTCTCTTATAATTTACTCCCCCTAAATATCTATTTTACTAGATTTCTCAATTTCTTCTCCCCCTTTGTTATTAACAAAAGTGGGTAGGGATGAGTGTATATCTTTTAAAATAGATAAGGAACCACTTATTTAAGGATTTTCATGATCGAGCATATGATAGTGTATGCACCTCCTATATGATTACTCCCCCTACAAATATACCCCTTTTTTGTTTAATATTATTATAATGCACCCCCCCCCCTAAATATTAGATTTATGCAATTTAATCTCCCCTTTTGGTAGAATCAAAAGAGGGTTTAGGAGTGATATATTTTATGTCGAGAAGAAAAATAGGATGCAATCAAAAGCTTGTTCAATACTACTTGTTGAGAAAAATATAAGCACGATGTAACATAAAGTAGTAAGCAACATAGCTAACATGATAAAGTAAGCATTCTATATTAAGATACCACTTGCTGAAAGGAAAACACGGTGTTAAAAATAATAAGCACTCTTAAACATAAACATCATTTTAGAAGATAAAACCATATAAAGGATAATGAGTTTTAAATTTGAAAAGTTGATGTTTGAGTTAAAGATTGAAGAGATGCTATTCCATTAAGATAAAAAATTGCAAGCATGATTTCATAATATCAAGAAAAGATACACAAACTACAATATAATTAAATTTGTATTTCAAGTAAACATAAACATTGTAGCGGTCATGCGTTGCTATCTAGTGCATTTACTTAAGTTTGTAGAGAATAATATAGATGAGCATTAGGATCCAATTCTCATGAGTAGAAGTTTTATGAAAGATAATGATGTGTACAAAGTAGTGTTTTGATAAAATATACAAGTGAATCAATCAAAAACACATGACATATATAATAAAATAACACAACATTAAAATACACAAATAATATTACTTCCACACTATTTCAATGCACATGAATAAATAGTACAACTACCAAGGTGCTCTGCACACACAATGCTTATTAAGACTTATCAGGGTGCAAAGTAGTGCTTGGGGATCACATTTATACTTTTTAGCTTTATTTTCAATTTTTTATAATCTGCTGTACTAAGAGAAGTGGTGTATAAATTGTTTGCTACAAGACATTGTACAATTCTTTAGCCAAGGTGCTCAACCTCACAATGCTCATTAAGACTTATCAGGAGGGTGAGTAGTGCTTGGTGGAGTTTTTCTTGTCATTGATTATTTGCTTTTTAGTTTAGTGACTAAGGACTCCGAATTCACTTATTTTGCAAACATAACATTTATTTAAACCACATTTCTCTAAAGAATAAGTGCATGAAAGACAAAGAATTGTAATAACCAATTCAATGTTGTGTAGGTAATCTATTTAAGCATTTTAATTATTTATGTTATTACACTACACAATCATGTAATAATAAGATTGTAAACATATGTAGGTTATCAACAATAAGTGAGTGAATGAATCATTATCAAACATAATACATTACTCATACTTAGAGGCATGCTAAGCGTTTCTACACATGTTTATCTACAATCAATTTCATTGCACATAATAAGATAATATTCAAGGCATGATAAATACAAAAACAATGTCTTTTAACAAACTTGAAAGTTAAATTAAACATTGTATTTAATCTTTAATTGATATAATTAATCATCCTTGACAATGACAATGAATAACAATCCATTTTTTATAAAAAACAAATTTTTGAATTTTTTTTATATATGCACAAAACAATAAACACATAAAGAAAAACATATTTTTGTTCTTTGAAATTGTTTTGTAATTTTGTATTTGTTTTTATATGTATATTCTCTGGAAATCATAGAAGTCTTTAATAGCCCTTTCAGTAAATGATATTCTATGCCAGAGAAATAAACAAAAATAATGTATAAGAAAATACATATATATATTTTTTAAAAGAAATAAAATTTTGTTTTAAAGGGAATAAAAAGATAGAAAACTTTTTACAAACAGAGAAATAAAACACACACAAAATATTAAAATAATACCAGAAATAACTCAAAACAAAAAAAAAATATTTTGGAGCAAAGGAGCTAACGCCAGGCGTTAACTTCTTAACGCCAAAACAGAACACTAAATTTTGATGTTTTGAATTTTTTTTATGATTCATTTGTATTATAAAGAGACCTTCCTTCAGATGAAATTTCAGAGAATATTGATTAGATTTGAAGGCTCTTTTAGCATGTTTTTGGTGATTTTTCAAGTACCTGTGTTTGGTAAATCATTAAAGCTCAAAATAATAAAATATGCAAACACAAGATGCAATGTTAGAACAAAAACAAATATGCATGATTTATGTACAAAGAGTGAGATAATGATCATGCATTGAATATAATATAAGTATATCTAAGATCAAAATACCTCAACAACATGACTACACTCTAGCCCCGTACTAAGTGACGGATGGGCATGAGGAGCTGCACGCATGTCGTAGGTTGAGGTGTTAATCCCATATGCATACAAAAGACGACGCTCAACCTAGCACTCTTTCCCCCTAGTGCCTCGCAAGGACCCACTGGAACCCTCCCCGGTTAAGGACAAGACATGACTTAGAGGTTAGGTCTCTAATGCACACAATCCTACGCCTTCGTTATTGTGAGACACAAGTCATAGGTTTAATGATTATGGACATACTAAGCGTGTAAGCCTTAAATATATAAACTATGTTATAATTGCATGATTAGTTTTGGATTTACAATTTTATCGAAGATTGTTGATTTTAAATCCATTTAGAGAAGTTTTATTCATGCAAACAACTACAAAGGAAAAATATGATTTTCAGATTTTAATGATATAATTTACTTTAGCATTGCAAGATATAACTAGCATGGATATTGATTTCTTCTTATGGTAAGTGATAATGCTAGTGTGATGAGTTAGGACAACATGGTGCAAAGCTAGGTAAAGATGGACAATATAAGATTGAGTTGCATGTATTCAAACATAAAGTTTTAAGTTTTCATAGACCTAGAATGAAGTGACAATTCTATTTGATTTCATCTTGTTTATATTAAGTTAATTCTTAGGTCTAAAGATAATGAGATACATGCAAACAATAGAGATACAAATTACACACACAAAATAAGATATGAAACTATAATACCAATAGCCATCATATATTTCATAATTCCTAAGGTTGATTTATGATAATTCTTGATAGATCATGAATTATGATATATGATAATAGTGAATTTTAGCATATGATATTAATAGGTCATGGTGGTGTGTGTATAGTTCATATTCATCCTTTTAAAGAGACAAACAAAATTGTTTTGGTTATCTGAAAGTAGAAGACAATGATACTTAACACAATAAAATAATTTTTCAGAAAATAATAATAGAGAAATCAGAATTTTTAGAAAAATATGCTACCGCCAGCGTTAGTGATAACGCCTGGCGTTAGCAACAGAGTTACTATATTTGATTTAAAACACATTGTTTTTGATATTATTTGATTCTGATTTTTCTCGATTTATGATTTTCAATATAGGGGCTATTATATGCAGCAACAAAAAATAGACAAATATGCAATTAGTTGCGCATTTAATATTTTAGCCTAAGACCCTTAAAAATCCATTTAAATCCAATTTTGAAAGTAATTGTATTAGTCTTGATAATATCATTTAGAAAATTTAGCATTCAATTTATAATGATAATATAAGACATTTATATGCAATGAATTTAAAAAGGATGAAACATAGGAAAAAGGAAAGATAGATCACAAAAAATTTTATGTCTTTATGCTCAATTTAATTCAATTTTGATTTGATAAATATTAGGCCTAAAATATAAAAGTCATATTTCATAATATATCTAAGTGACCTTAGCGTGTTGGCTCAAAAATAAGAAAACAAACAAAAGAAAAAGCAATTAAGCATATCATGAAGTAGAGTAATGATATTTCATTTTTAATTTATTTATACTTCATGCAATACGATGATTCCTAGTGAATGAGAGATTTAGGTATCCAAAGGGGACCAAGTGTGATGGCCTTTGGGTACCCAAATACATCGTGTAGGCTTTTGGAGAGATAGTGATGAATGGGCCTTTACAAGTGGAGTTAGTGTTTCATTTTTAATTTTGGGCCTCCATTCATACTTTGGTTGTTTATCTTTTAATTTCATATTATGATTATTTGACATCTTTTTGGAATGATAGTTGTTTGAAAAATAATTCATTTGGGATTTATGTTTATTCAAATTATTTTTCAAAATACATTGATGTTGATAATCATAATGAATTTTATTATATGGATTCTTTGAAAGTTTATAAAAGTGATTGTCTTTCTTTAGAAGTGATTGTTGAAAGAGTGGGTTATAATAAATTTTAAATGATTGATTCTTATTTTGATGATTTTCATTTCCACTCTTTCTTATAGACATACTCTTATAATATGAAGTTAAGCTTTTAGACTTTTGATAATTTGATAAATTAGAAATAAAAGATTTTTTATTATATGAACAATTTTGAATAAACATTTTTAATGATTCTAGTTTATCCCTTAAATTATCATTTTCTTTTATCAATTTTTCATTATGCTCTTTTGAAGTTAAAAGTCCTTTTTCCAAAACCTTGAGTTTTTCTTTCAAAGTATTGTAATCAAAGCAAGGTTTAACATTTTTAATTAAAGAGCATGAATGAGAATTTGAAACATCAATATAAGATTCTACATTAGCGTTTGCTTTTAAAGTTTAATTTTCTAAACGTAATTTGGAATTAGCATGTTTCAACTTTGAAATTTTATGTTTAGCAAATTTAAGCACACGAAATATAGAAATAGAATTTGTTACAAAAAAGAGAAGATTTAGATTTTCTTACCTTGCTATAATTTCCGTCTTCTCTTTTGCTTGATGTTTGGTCATCAAATGAGTCCAATATTGTGATGTTGTCTTCTTCACTTGGATCCATAAGGAATTGCTCATATTCATTATCTGTGGAAGGAAGACTATAAGTATTCTCAAGAAATTTCCAAACTTCAAAAGCAGTAGGAAGCGTATAAATAAGTTTGAAAATATTTTGATCAAGCGCACAATATAAACTATTCATAGATTTGGCATTTAAAAACATTTCATTTTTATTAAGAATAATTGGGGGCATTTTAATTGTAATATTCCAAACTTCAATATCCAAAGTTTTAATAAATTTTTCTATAAGTGTTTTCCACCCATTATAATTTTCACCCATAAATAATGGTGGACATAAAGATTTTTCATTTTCATAGAAATTATCCCCTCTAGAAGATGCAAGATCATGAAGCGCCATTATTCCCGGTTGTAAAGCTGTATTGGAATAACCTAAGCTCTAATACCACGTGTTGGATCTTACGGCGCCCTTAGAGGGGGGGGGGGGGGGGGGGGAGGTGAATAAGGGTTTTATGGAATTTAAATCTTAATTAAATATATTAGAGTTTGCAACTGAAGTTTCAAAATATTTTATAAGAAAATATATTTAAATATTCCAGATAAGATTATATTGAAGATTCCTTTTTAAATAATTGAACAAACTATTTGTTTACTGTTGCTAACGCCTGGCGTTAAGTCTTAACGCTGGGCGTTAGCTCTCCAGAGAATATTCCTCAGAACAAAAAGATTGCCACAATGATTTTACTTATGAAATCTTAAATGAAATACAATTCCAGAACATCAGAGATAATGAAAATTATTATTGTATTTCAAAGATAATTATACAAATGTTAAATTTAATACTTTGATGTAAATAGAAATTAAAACATTCTCAAAGAGGAAATAAAATCAATTGAATAGAACATTAAGAGACATGATTTTATTTCATAATAAATTGAATACACAAATGTTTAATTTCTATAACGCTAGAAATCAAGGCGGAAATATGTAAAAACTCTTTTTGTTGTTTCACCGGTCCTTCTCCCAAGGACCGGTTGGCTATAGCCTATCTATCCCCAGATAAGGCCTCTAGCCACCCCCTAGATATACCCTCGACCTAGTCGCCACGCAAAAGGTGGAGAATTACCCCCTAAGCCTCACAAGGACCTAGTCGCCAACACAAGACGAATTTACCCATGGAATCCTTCCCGGAATCTGACGTTCTCACCGAACGATTTCTCCACACAAAATACAAAAGGAAAAATAAAAGATTACAAGATAAGTAAAGAGAAACTCCCCTAGAAATTCTGAAGGTGAAGACGAAGTCGATGTAGATGTTGGCGTTCTTGAAACGATCGTCCTTCGTATGGAATATGCGTTGTAGACCTTCTCCTTCAAAATCTTCTTTAGATCTTCATGTTAGCCCAAGAGAGATCTCTTACTTTGCTATACACGAACCTCTCTCCAAAGTATCAGAATTCTGGAATCATCTCTTTGTCATCTTTTGGAATGAGAGGGGCTGTACTTTAAATAGCCTCGGAAGCTAACGCGTGCGTTAAGGCTAACACCCGGCGTTAGGGAATCGTGTACGGCAGTTGCTGAGATCGTGCATAAAGTGGGGAGCGTGACATAACCAATTTCGTCGAACGGAACTGATTTTGTTGAACACGCCTTCGTCGAACGCATTCCGCGTCGAACGGAAAAAACCACAACCGTCAGGATCGTGGCAGTTTGTGGATTCAATGCGGGCGTTAAGCGTCAAAGCTGGCGTTGAGTTGTTCTCCTTCAAATTCGTCGAACGCAATATTATTGTGCAGGATCTCAGTTCGTCGAACTCCAATTTGTCGAGCGGCCTTCGCATTTCGTCGACCGGACTTTTCGTCGAACAGAATTTTCGTCGAACGCAGGCAAATTCATCGAACGGAACTCCAAGTTTGTCGAACGCAGATAAATTCGTCGAACGGAACTCCAAGTTCATCGAACGCAGATTCGTCGACCTCAACTCGACGACATTCCTCCTCTTATTAACGCGGGGCGTTAACAACTAACGCGAGCGTGAGCTCTCTTTCGTCGATCGCAGCTCAACGGCTTTGTTCTCGACGGCATTCCTTCTCAGCGGTCTTCTTCTCAACGGAAGTTAACGCGGGGCGTTAGCTATCTTTCCAGAGAGTCATTTCCAATCAGCAAACTATTCATAGGGATGTGTATCTATAGTTCCTGTACAACCTGCACACTATAAACACACAAAATACAAGATCAAATACAATACAGTATTTGTTAATATCAAACCAAGAGATGCGGAACATAGGCTCCAACAGAGCATACTTTGATGCCATCTAAAGTCTTCCTTGAGAAAGGTTGATGATAAGGGTGGTTATTGGGTATGTTACGATTCATTTGGGTGTTTGTGTGTGGAGAGATATGGGATTTGTCCTCCTTTATGACAGGAGTTACATCAATGGGCCCCTTGATGGAATGAGACCGAGAAATGCATGGCCATGCTGGGTTGAGCCAATATATGATATTGAGCATACCACTCTCTTAAGGTCTATTCTAGATCAGGAAACTAGGATTGAACAATTATGAGGGTGACACGGTCCATGCCTCTAGTTCTATCCGAATGTAAGGGACAAAGGAACAAGACAACACTGATACATTGGTTAAGATAGGCTTATTAAGTTATGAACACTTATTGCTTGGGTAGTAATGATGTATTGCTAGATGCCGCTCATTGTTTGTGAGACTTTTGTTGATACTTTGTGATCAAGTGGGAGACTGTTGGAGTTTCTGAGGTGATCTCAAAGCAATCAACAATTAGTCTTACTGCCAACGCAATATGAGCCTATAGGGTCGCACATAAAAGTGTTTGGAGAAGTTGGAGAAAGGATTGTGTTGGCCTCACTCATATTGGATATGAGTGGAGGACCAATCCTATGACTGTTCGGAATTAAATTGAGAATGTCTCAATAGGAAATCGTTTAAAGTGTTCAAACGAATGGATTTATACTAGATAATTTAACTAAAGGGTTTAGATGAATTCAGCTAAAGGGTTTTGACGAATTCGGCTAAAGGGTTTAGACGAATTCGGTTAAGTAAATTTGGCTAAAGTGTTTAGTTGAATAAGTAACAAATTCAGCTGAAGGGTTTGTACGAATTTATATAGTCGAATTCATCGAAAGGGTTTCATCAAATCTGAGTCGAATCGGCTAAAGTATTTAGTCGATATATATTAAATTCGGCGAATGTGTAAATCCAGACAAAACTGTTCTGTTTTTCCTCTGGTCTGCGAATAGCCTATTTTTATGACTTGCGTATAAAAGCGATGTGATTAGGTCATAAACGAGATCGATCCTTTTCGCGACTCGGAAGTGTTCCGTCGTCCCCGTCCGCAGACCTCGCCCCGTTTGTCGACCTTGTTCGCCGCCGGCAGTCGCCGCCTCCCCTTCAACGGATCTAGCAGTTCGTGGGGACGCAGAGGGTTGTTTTTCCCCGACCCATACCTTGTGCGTCAAGGCATTGGGGTTCTCCTTCCTTATGTGGATCTCTGTAGAGGGCCGATACATTTCGGTGTTTGGAACTCGAAGTTCGTCTACCAGATTTCTTCTTGGAGCATCTTGGTTGAGTATTGACTCAATCCCGGAAAGGTATATCGCGTTTTGCTTTCCTAATCTCTTGATTCATGAAATCTGCAAGATCCTTACTCTTTGGGTTGTTCTAGTTATTTCTTCCGCTGCGCATATTCGATATGCTCTTATCATTATGAATGGTATGTAGAAAACCCAACAGTTTTAAGAATCCCTCTTCAAAGGGTTCATTCTTGGTTCAAGATCTCCTTATCAAAAGATCTGGTTTAGTTCAAGATCTCCTTATCAAAAGATTTGGTTTGGTTCTAAGAGTCTCCTTATCAAAAGACTCAGTCTCTGGTTCTAAGAGTCTCCTTATCAAAAGACTAAGTGGTTCTAAGAATCTTCTTATCAAAAGACTCAGGCACCATGATATGTATTCCTACCAAGGTGGAAAAAGAGTGGACAACCCAGATTTTGGGAAACCAGTGTAGCTTTTGTGTCTTCTCTGTTGTGCATTTTCTATGATTTTTTTTGTCGATTTTTATAATTCTGCGATTGTGAAAATTTTGGTTGGGATCTTGGATGCTTAGGAATTAGACTTAATTTTATGTGCACTCCTAGTAAAAGATTTTAAATCTCTCCCCCCTCTAAAGAATTCCCAGGGGAGTTACTGTTTACTTTCAATTGGTATCAGAGCTAGTTTGATCAGAAAAAGGTTAGCACCTTGATCAAAAGATTCTCTCACTCATATTTTTATATTTCAAAAGTATTTTAAGAAAATGAATTCTAAGGATTATGCATCCACTAGACCACTAGTGTGTAATCTGAGCAATTTTACAGTCTGGAAGGTCAAAATAAAAGTATAAATGAATTTTATTGATGAATGCATTTTCAATTCTATTTTGACATGACCACCAATGCCTTATAAAAAGGATGCCATTGGGAACTCAACTCTAGAACTTGTTCACAGGGAAGAATGGACAAAAGGAGAAAATAAAATAAAAGACTGGCATACCAAGGCAATGAATATCTTGGTATACACTACGTCAGATGGCACATTTCAGAAAGTGACTTAATGTCAATCTGCAAAAGAAATATGAGATTCACTGTCCAGATTAGTTGAAGGAAGTTATGATGAAAGAAAGAACATGAAGTCCCTTCTCATATCCCAATATGAGAACTTTTAGAAGAAGTCTGAAGAAAATGTTGCTGAAATAATCAATGAGCTCAAAGGACTAGACAAGGAGATCTCATTGAGATAAATGACAAGCTGCTCATATGTTTCTGAATCACTTGGGACTCAAGGATCTGGGCCATCAGAGAGTCCAGATGTCACATGGAGATCTCCAAGATGCCCTACTAAGCAAGCCTAAGTCCTATGAGTTGTTGTTAAAAAGTAGAGCTGAGACAGAAGCAAAGGAGAAAGTCTCAACTCCTAAAGAAAGAACTATTGCATTAAAGGCAGCTGAAGGAGATACTGCAGAAAAGAGAACTAAAAAGATAAGCATTTATTAGCTTACAACAACCCGAGCCAGCTCAAACAAGTGCACTCGGTAAGAGAAATGCCTGCACCAAAAGTAATAGCCAAAATGATCCAAACCAACCACGTGTCCGTTATTGCGGCTCAGAGGTCAAACACCAGAATAATTCTCAACGGTTTATTATGAAACACTCGGTGAGTCTAAACTTGACTCCTAACCATTAGTTCGTAACAATACGAAGAAAGCTACAAAATGGCACCATAAATGATCATTTAACATTACGGAACATCTCAACGAATAAAACATAACTTCACCTAAAGTCGCAACGAATGGACTTAAAATGCTTGATAACATAGCTTGAGATACTAGGGATCTCCCAGCAAAAGAACATAAAAATATGCTGAAACAATTCAGAATATGCAATGAAATCGACAGAAGGACTTATCAAAAGTCGATGGGAAAAGACTTAAAATTGACGGGAAAGACTTTTATTAAGTCGACGGGAAAACTTATATCAAATCGACGGGAAAAGCTTCAAGAAAATCGACGGGAAAAGCTACCCAAAATCGACATGAAAAGCTACACAAAATCGACGGGAAAAGCTACCCAAAATTGACGAGAAAAGCTACCCAAAATCGATGAAAAAAGCTACCCAAAATTGATGGGAAAAGCTACCCAAAATCGATGGAAAAAAGCTACCCAAAATCGACGGGAAAAGCTCAATATAACAGCTGGCGGGAAGGCTTAATATAGCAGTCGACGGGAGGGCTTACAATAATCGACGGGAAAGACTTAACTAAAAGTCGACGGAAACTAATATTAATCGATGGGAAGGACTTACTAAAAGTCAACGGGAAAGCCTAGTCAAAATCGACGGGAAGGACTTACTCCAATCGAGGGAAAATGCTTAGGCAAAAGTTGACGGCAAGCTTTTAGCAAAAGTCAACGGAAAAGGCTTAAGACAAAAGCATTGGCTCGAAGAGGGCCCTCGATAGGACGGGAGCCCGATCGACGGGACGGGGTGCTGATCGACGGGAAGGCTTATATGAAAGCGACGAGAAAAGGTCTAACTCATAATCAACGGGAAGAGGACCCGATCGACGGGACAGGAGCCTGATGTTGGTGTTTCCATGGTGATCTGGAAGTGATCAAGCATCTAGTCTCACTGCCAACCCGATATGAGCATATGGGGTCACACACAAGAGTGTTTAGAGATGTTGGAGAAAGAATTGTGTTGGGCTTACTCATATTGGATATGAGTGAAGGACCAATCCAATGACTTCCTGGAGTTGGGTCGAGTCAACTGATTGCTCCATAGGTATTGTGAATATTATATGGAGCATGTTGACAAGTTTTCAAGTCGAGTTGTCGAGAGTGTCTCAATGACTCTTACTTCAGTTTGTCGAATGACGATTTTATGATTACTCGACAAAATCATAATGACTTGACGAATTCATCATTACTCGACGAACTCGACGAATTCATGACTCGACAAATTTATGATTACTCGACGAATCATTTGTTACTCGATGAATTTCTTGGTGAAAGGTTCACTCGACGAACTCTGTTTTGCTCGACGAATTCAGTTTGTTACTCGACGAATTTCTTCAGTCAAAGGTTCACTCGACGAATTCGGTTTACTCCAATATAAGACGTGGGTGTGCGAATAGCGTCTCTCTTTCTCCTGGGTATAAATAGAATATGATTCTATACCTAAATAGTGATCCCCTTTTGCGAATCAGAGAGCGTCGGAAGGGTTCCGCGATTGCTTCCGATGGAAGAGTTTCGACCAGTCGACCGCCGCCGCTGCCGCCGCTGCCGCCTCTCCCTGTCGTCGGACCTAGCAGTCCGTGGGAGATGTTGAGGGCTCTTCATCTCCGACCTAGTTCTTGTGCGACAAGAAGCTAAGGTTCTACATCGCTCGTGTGGACTTCTGTAGAGGCGCCGATCGGTTTCAACGCTTGGGACTCAGAGGTTGTCTTCGGGATTTCAGTTGTGGAGCACCTCGGTTGAGTATTGACTCAATCCCCTTCAGGTATTTCATTGTGTTGCTTTCCTTAGTTCTTGATTCATGAAATCGCAAGATCCGTAACTCTTTTGGGTTGTTCTTGTTTTGTTTCTTCCGCCGTGCACATTTGATGTGTTATTATCATTATGAATGGCATGTAGAAAACCCAACAGTGGTATCAGAGTGAGGTTGTGATCCCGTGCATGCAAATCTAGAAATTTTCGAAGCGTTCTAAGTGTGTAGATTTCTTCCTGGCCCTTGGACCTCGTTAGGGGATCTGCCCCTAAGACCACGCCAGAGGCGCGATCCCTTGAATCCCCGCCTGGAACGCATGTGATTGCATTGTGATTTCATTGTTTCAGAAATTGTTTCTCCTTTGCAGTAACCGTCTCTCAAAATGATTTGTGAAATCAAGTGTCTTAGATTTTGAATCTGACATTGAGAGACGAGCTTTTCCACTACATAAGTGGAGTTGTTTTGTCTGTGTTCAATGCATGTAAATCTGGAGATTTAGAAGTGTTCTAAGTGTTCAGATTTAGCCCCTTTTATCAAAAGTGTTGATAATTTTATTTTTGTGCACATTGGGGATGCATTTGGTTTTTGAATGTTGTATTTCTATTTTGTGAATGTGCATAGTGATTAAATGTTAATCACGATGAAATGTTTATCGATTACATCTTAAAATCACTTTTTCAATATTAAGTGTATGGACGCCTTCTAGTGGATGACACTCTTCCTACCTCGATCGATGAAGTGTTGGCTTGCCAAAGCAAGGTGCATTAATCTATCTTGGTAAGGGTGCGGGCAGATAATTATGATATCCCACTGTTAACCTCGGGTCCAACTTAACTAGGTGACCTCAAAGGTTGAGTGCCTAGAGGCATAGGGTTGGCATGCACCATATGATGGATGTGAATAAAGAGTTATTCACCAACCATACAAGAGTTGCATGATGATGCAATTGGCAAGTGTTGTCTACCTAAACAACCACATTATGAGAGAAACGCCAAAACAGACTCGTTATGTTGGTGAAATACGAATCTTGTCCACTAAGAGAGTAGCTCGCATAAACTCTCTGAATTGATATTAAGGGTTATCAATTTGATTAAAATAGTGGGAGCTCTTTTAATAAAAGTCCTTATTAAAATAAAAATGTATTTTCAAATATAGTACTAAAATTTCACTTTGCAAAATTCCTTGTACAATATCCATGGCAAGTGGATCTCACTCCACCTTGTCCCTAAGGGATATCCTTGAGAAGGACAAGCTCAATGGGACGAACATCCTTGACTGGTACAGAAACCTGAGAATTGTTCTTAGGCAAGAGCGCAAGCTCTATGCCTTAGAAGGGGAAGCCCCTACAGAGCCGACCAGGAATGCTCTGCGAGCAGACAAAGATGCTTAAAAGAAGTATCAGGATGATACCTTGGATGTGGAATGCCTCATGCTTGCTACCATGTCCTCTCAGCTTCAGAAGCAACATGAGAGCATATGTGGTTATGAGATAATCGAGCACCTCAAGAAAATGCTCGAGAGGCAAGTTTCGACAAGAGAGGTTTGACATATCCAAGGCATTATTTCAGTGCAAGATGGGAGCTTGAGACTCAGTAGTGACTCACGTACTCAAGATGATTGGGTATATAGAGAACCTTGAAAGACTGGGTTTTCCCTTGGGCCAAGAGTTGTCCACAGATCTGATCCTGCAATCGTTGTCGGACAGTTATGAGCAGTTCGTCTTGAACTATAACATGAATGAAATAGACAAGACACTGCCCCAGCTCCTAGGCATGTTGAGAACTGCCAAAAATAATATGAAAAGGGTCAAGCCTGCTAGCCCCATACTGATGGTGCATAAAGGCAAGGGCAAGACTAAGGGATCCAAGAAGACAAAGATAGGATCTAAGTCTCTTCTTGATCTCAAATCTTCTACACTGAAAAGGAAAGGTTTGGCAAAGGAAGGAAAGTGCCACCACTGTGATAAGGCGGGGCATTGGAGGCGCAACTGTCCCCTCTATATTGAGGATCTGCAAAAGAAAAGGGGAAGTGTGACTTCCACTTCAGGTATTTACGCTATAGAGATAAACCTTTCTGCTCCTTCATCTTGGGTATTGGATTCCGGATGCGGTTCTCACATTTGTACAAATTTGCAGGAACTGAAAAGGAGAAGAATGTTGGGTAAAGGGGAGGTAGACCTGCGCGTCGGAAATAGAGCAAGAGTTGCAGCCATTGCCGTTGGTGTCTATTGTCTTTTTTTGCCCACTGGGCTTGTAATAGAACTAGATAATTGTTATTTTGTTCCAGCCATAACTAGAAACATTATATCCATTTCATGTCTTAACATGAAAGGTTTTTCGTTTATAATTATGAACAATTGTTGTTCGATTTTTATGAATGATGTGTGTTATGGTGTAGCCCAATTGTTTAATGGTTTATATGTTTTGAACATAGACCATCTGATCTATAATGTAGAAAACACTAAAACAAATGAATCGAATCCTACGTACCTTTGGCATTATCGTTTAGGCCATATAAACGAGAAACGCATATCCAAGCTCTATAGAGATGGACTACTTGACTCATTTGATTATGAATTATTTGAGAGATGAGAGTCATGTTTATTAGGCAAGATGACGAAAGCTCCTTTCATTCGTTGTAGTGAGAGGGCTGATGATCTCTTGGGTATAATACATAGTGATGTATGCGGAACCATGAGTTCTATGGAGAGAGGTGGGTTCTACTACTTCGTTACATTTACTGGTGATTTCAGTAGATACGGATACGTGTTTCTTATGAAGAACAAATTCAAAACATTTGAAAAGTTTAAAGTGTTTAAGAATGAAGTGGAGAACCAACTGGGAAAAAGGATAAAAGCACCCAATCTGATCGAGGTGGCGAATATCTGAGTCATGAGTTTCGTGATCATCTGAAAGAGTGTGGTATTGTATCACAGCTCACTCCGCCTGGAACACCACAACATAATGGTGTTTCTTGTTGGAACATGGTCTTCCGCATCTCCTAGGTTTGAGAATAACAAATCCTATGTGTATTTGATCTTGTGTGCTTAAGTGTGCAGGAAACAAAGTCCATATGACTCAAGGATTACATAAGAAGGTTGCCCCCAAATTTGAGCCAACAAACCCAACATGCTCACTAGCTCCGGTGGTAGCACGTAGCGCCTGGCGCTAGCGATGATTAGCGCAATTCCGGAGCACATATAGAAGGATCTAGCGCCTGGCGGTAGTAGATAGTGCAGGCAGTAGTGCGGAGTACAGAAAGCAAGAGAGAAATGTTTCCTCGGATTGAAGATTCCCCCGCGCAGAATAATGCCTAATCCTGGATAGCGTCGGCGGTAGCGCTAGCGCAGAGGCTATAAAAAGGACCCCTTGGATCCGTCTTCTTCATCCTCTTAGACTCAAAAATTCCAAAGCTTCGTGCCACATCATATAGAGAAAGCACTTCTAAAAGGCACTTTCATTAGGTTCTCATTTCCACCCAAGGAAAGAAGAGCCAAGTCCCCCGGGCGAGGTCGAAGGAGAACTGCCCCCTTGACTTAAAGGAGACGCGTTTCTTATTTTGGGAATGGACTCACATCTTTTCTTATAATCGTTTAATGAACTCGCCTCGTGTTGGCGACTAGGTCTGGGTAGGACTTAGGGCAGAAATTCGCCTCTTGTTGGCGACTAGGTCTAGGGTGTAGATCTACGGGGTGCTCGAGGCCATATCCGGGGAAGGATTGGATAGAGCGGCTTGAGGCCGTATCCAGGGAAGGATCGACTAAAACCAACCGGTTCGTGGGGATACGAGTCGGCATAGAAAACAAAAAGAGTCTTTCTTATTTCGCTTTGATTTCTAGCGTCATTGAAATCGAATTTTGTAATCAATTTTGTTAATAATAATCATGTCTCTCTTTGTGTAATAAAATTGATTTGAACTTCTTTTCTCTAAATTGTTTATTATCCTCTCGTTCGTTATAAAACAATTTAGATCTTAATTCAAAATCACTATTTTGTGCTCTTATCATAAGCAAATATTTCAAAATATAACATAAGTTTTAAAATCCTTATTCACCCCCCTCCTCTAAGGGCGCCTACCGATCCAATAAGTGGTATCAGAGTGGTTTTATTCCAATCGGCTTAACAACCAGGAGTAATGGCGTCTCATGATCTCGCTTCGCTTAGTGGGGTAAAATTTTATGAAGAAGAAAAATCTCTTAAACCACCGTTATTCGAAGGGAGAAATTATAAAGGGTGGAAATTTTTTATGGAAAAGTTTATTAAAAATTTAGATATCAATGCATGAGATATAACATTAGTTAGACCGGTGGATGAATCAAATAAACAGGAACATCATCTAAATGCAAAAGCTTTAAATAGTATTTTTTGTGCTTTATCTCACTAAATTTCAAAATTAATATATTGTTTTTCTAGTGCATACAAAGTATGGAAATTTCTTGAAGAAATGTATGATTCTCCATCTACAGGTATGGAACAAATGCAAGAAGTGGAGAACATACAAGATTGCACAAATGGTCAAGGAAGCTCCTCTCATGATGGATCAATGGAGTGCACATCAAGTGGAAAAGAAGAAATCCCATCTTTGGAAGAGGAATGCCAAAAAGATGAAGATAACAAAGGAACTCTATGCTCAAATCTCATCGCGTCCAAAAGCGATGTAAGGAAATCAAATTCCATCTTTTGTAATTCTATTTCTGCATTACAATTGCTACAAACTTCTAAGCGTAAAATTAAGAAATTAAAAAATTCAAATTCAAAACAACGTTTAGAAAATAAAAACTTAAAAGCTAAAATTAATGTAGAAACAAAGATTGATGTGTTTGATTATTCTCCACCTTGCACTTTAATTGAAAATATAAACCCATGCTTTGATTGTAATAATATTAAAGAAAAATTCAAGGATTTTGAAAAAGAACTATTAATTGTAAAAGAACAAAATGAAGAATTATCTTTAGAAAATTCATCTTTGAAAAGTTATTGTGCTACATGCAAAAGTTATAAGATTGAAATCAAAGAGATGGACGAAACATTTGAGGAATTTAGAAATGACTATGAAAATCCTATTGACTCTATTGTTTCTACTCTTAAAAATAGCACAATAGCTTATAATAAAGCTAAGCATAATCTAAAGATCAAGAATGATGAATTAAAATAAAAAATCAACTTGCTCATGAAAATTGTAAATACAAATTCACAATATCAAACTATATCTAAAAACAAGTTGAATATGAATATGAACATCTTAACTAAGTTTAATAATGGGAGTAAGGAACATAAAGGATTTGTAAATCAAAATCAGAATCACCATTATTTACAAAATCAAGTTTCTCCCAACTTAAAAATAAAACTACACAAATTTCTTATGAACAACACTTTTAATAATCATTACAATCATAATCATCAATATAAAGATTATCACAATGGAAATTTCACATATAAGAATAACACTCAACCAAAGTTTGAATGGAGGCCCAAAATTAAATATGAAACATTAACTTCACATGAAAGGACCCATTCATCGCTAACTACCCACACGCATACACGATATATTTGGGTACCCAAAGGAACCACCACACTTGGTCCTCTTTGGATACCTAAATCTCTTATTTATTAGGTATCACCAAATGCATGAAGTAGAATATTTTCAAAATGATATATAATTTTCTACTTCATGATATGCTTTCATGTCTTTTAATTTTTCTTTTTGTTTTCTTATTTTTTAAGCTATCATGTAATGGTCATCTTATATGTTATTGGAAATATGATTTTATCTCTTAAAACATAATAAGTTTATAAATCAAATTAATCAAAATTCATAATTATATTTTTTATTTTTGATGACCTATCTCTCTTTCTTATATTCATTGCCTATATATATCATATAGTATTCATATAAATTGAACTATAAATTTTCTATAAGGTATGTTAATCAAGATTAGGCAATTAAGCTCTATAACCCGCATCAACCAAATTAGAGAAATAACATGATCTAAAAGAAAGATCAAGATCTAAAAGAAAGCTCAATTATCAATATGTTTTTGCTTGAATTATATGATTACATATCATGGTTGGTGTATTATGTATGTATTGTGATTTATGTCAAGTTTAGACCTTAGAATCATCTTGATATCAATAAGATCAAATCAAATAGAATATTCCCTTCATTCTAGGTCTATAAGTTAAAACACTATCAAACTTTGGCATAACATTAATCTCAAACTTATCATACTAACATTGTCACCTAAAGAATATTAATATCTATGTTAGGTTTTATATGTTATTATCTAGGGCATATCTATGTTACTCTTTGCAAAAACATCATCTTGTACTAATCATTCAAATCATGCTTATATGACATATTCAAACTGATATCTTGTGCTTATATTTCCAATCATTTTCAACATATATTATATTGATAAATATAAGCATTAGAAAAATCAAAATGAAGATATAAGAAAATATATATCATGGCATGGTCATCTAATATAATATTTGAAATTTGATTTTGTCCCCTAAAAGCCTAAATAAAGTTTGCAAATCAAATTAAATCAAAAGTAAAAGTCAGTTTTTCTTTTATAAATGACCAATCTATTATTAATAAAATCATGCATATCTATTTTGTTCAATCATGTCTTCTTTGTTTGCATATCCTATAATATTAAGCTTAAATGGTTGTGCAAAACTCAATAATTAAGGTTTAATGAATATGGAGCTTTAATGAATATGAAACCCATGTTCTAAAATTTTAACTTCCGCAACTTTTTGTGATTTCTTCTCGTCTCTTCACTTTATTAGATAGGCCTTACATTGCACAAACATAATTAAGAAAAATCGGAAGTGAAATCGAAGAAAATCTAGGCGATATGATTAAAATAAGCACTCTCTGTGAGCTAACGCAGGCGCTAGGACCTAACGCCAGCGCTAGCTCAAGTGTCCGATTTTCTGTAATTTTAATATTCTGAAAAATCACTAAAAATATATTATTTTATATATACTACTCAATTTTGCATCTATGCCTATAATTGATTTTTGAAAATTTAAAATATAAAATTACAAAAGCCAAATTACAAAAAATATCTTTCTTACTTTCTTTCTTTGGTTATTTTTTCTATATGCAAAAATCAAATACAAAAATATAAAATAAAAACAAGTATCAAAAATTATCTTTTGAACTTAGCTTTTCTATTTACATGTATCTTGCGAAAGGAAGATTTGGGCTATCATCCCATCACATCTCCTAGTACCGGGCAAACCCCTCACAGGGTAGACCTCGGGAAGTCCAAGATCAATTTTAAGAGTTCAAACCTTAAATCAATTTTTTTAAAAAAATATCAAAAATACTGTATGGACTTTATTGTGAAAATCAAGCATGATTTAATCTATTATTTAGAACTTCTATAATGTTGCAATTCATCGTTTCAAACTACTTTGAACATTGTTTTTATCATGCTTTGATATATCTACTCATATGTGCACCAATTATAATATAAATTAGTGTAGAACCTAGCTTAGCATGTCTCTAAGTATGAGTAAATGTCTTATGGTTGATAATGATATTTCTTCACTCACTTTTTGGCTAAGTCTACTTATGTTTTTTAATCTAAAAACGCTTGCTTATGTATTGTAATTGTACAATAAATTAAACTTGCACAAGTATCTTACCTACACTACATTTATTTGCACTATTAAATATAAAGAAAAGTGGTTGTACTTTCAAATTCTAATTGGTTTGCAACGCAAGTGTAATCAAAGAAATTTGTACAAAACAAAAAATTGAAATAAAGTGACAATGATAACTTCACCAAGCACTACTTGAACCTCTTGATAAATCTTAATAAGCGTTGTGAGGTTGAGCACCTTGGAAAGATTAGTAAAGTGTCTTGCACAAACCTTCATTTCCAATAAAAAATACCACTTATTCTTAAGTACACCAGATCAAAAACAAAACTGATTTTTTTTTTAAAATTGTGTGATCCCCAAGCACTACTTTGCACCCTGATAAGTCTTAATGAGCATTGTGTGTGCAAAGCACCTTGGTAGTTGTACATTTTCTTTGTGCATTGAAGTGTGTGGAAGTAAAATTATTTGTGTTTTATTATGCACTTTACTCTACATATGTCTTGTATTTTTGATTATAACATTTGTTTACTCTTTTCAAAATACACTTTGTGCACATCATTATCTTCCATAACACTTCTTCTCATGAGTATTGGATCTGAATGCTAAAATTCTACACTCTCTTTATATATGTAAATGCACTAGATAACCTAGCATGCTCTCTACAATGTGTTGTATGTTTTGAATTTGTGAATTAATATAACGTTGTAGTAATCTCTTTTTGAAAACATTATTTCATGCATGGTTACTTTATTGTCAAACTTAAAGATTTTAAATGCAAATTGATTTACAAAAACATCTTCATTTTTGGAACTTAACTCATATATCTTCTTATGAATCATCATGTTTATAAAAAGATGTTTTCTTTTATTTCTATAAGTCTTTCGCATCATAACCATATAATTGTTTTTACCTTGCACTTTCATGCTTAAAGTCTTTTTCTTGTGTGTGCATCATCACTTGAATCTTAAAATTCCCTTCTTTCAACAAGTGACAGACTTTCTTGGTAAACTTTATATTAGTTGCTCTAAACATGAAAAGATTGTAATGCTAAAACTCTGATTTATTAATGGATTTCAAATTAGCTATGTGACCTTTTCTTTAAAAATTCAAATAAAAATATAAACCCATAGGCTATGAACACATCATTAGATTCAAACACTAAATGTTTCCAATTATTATTATCCCATGATTACATATCTCACCATAGCAGGGTTATAGACATTAGATTACCTAACCTCTAAGTCATGTCTTGTCCTTAACCGGGGAAGGTTCCAGTGGGGCCTTGTGAGGCACTGGGGGGAAAGAGTGCTGGGTTGAGTTTTTCTAGTGTTTGCATATGGGACTAACACCCCAACCTATGACATGTATGCAGCTCCTCATGCCCATCCGTCACTTAGTAAGGGGCTAGAGTGTAGACATATTATCTGTGTAGATTGTTTACTTAGAAATCATTACTTTTTTTATGCTCAAAACTCTTATATAAAGGGGAAAACTAACATGATAATACTTATTACTTGACAAATGTTATATTGTTCATCTTTAAGCTAAAAACTCTGATCTATCTCTATAAAAATTATTCTAAAACTCCTTATCATTTCCTTCTCTCTCAAAGCTCGATCATGCCTTTATCTTATTATCAAAACAATTATGTGTTTGATTCCTTTACCCACTTTTGCTAATAACAAAATGGGGAGAACTAACATGATAAATATAATCCGCTATCAAAATGGAAAACTAACATGATTAATTAAGATGATAACTTACATATTAGGGGAGCATTCACTTAGGGGGAGCAATTCTAAAATTCTACAATCAATATTTATCCTAAGTCTTCACTCTCACACACACACAAGTAGGTTTCATCATGCTTATATATTAATGCTCTAATTTATCATTAATGGATTTGTTATTATCAAAAGGGGGAGTTTGTTGGAACATGGTCTTCCGCATCTCCTAGGTTTCAGAATAACAAATCCGCATCTCCGGAGCACATATAGAAGGAGCTAGCACCTGGCGGTAGCGGATAGCGCAGGCGGTAGCACGGAGCACAGAAGGCAAGAGAGAAATGTTTCCTCGGATTGAAGATTCCCCCGCGCAGAATAATGCCTAATCCGGGATAGCGTCGGCGGTAGCGCTAGCGCAGGCGCTAGCGCTGAGGCTATAAAATGGACCCCTTGGATCCGTCCTCTTCATCCTCTTAGACTCAAAAATTCCAGATCTTCGTGCCACAACATATAGAGGAAGGTTCAGAGAGATACTACCACAAATCCATGAAGGCTTGAGGAGATCATTGGAGAAGATTTCAACACGCTTCATCACCGTGATGAAAGACCGCATCGACTACGATCATACTCTGCGGGTCTTCGTTTACCTCTCCAAGAGATCCATATAGAGAGTTCTTATATTGTTGTTTATTTATTTCACATCTTTTCTTATAATCATTTAGTGAACTCGCCTCGTGTTGGCGACTAGGTATGAGTAGGATTTAGGGCAGAAATTTGCCTCGTGTTGGCGACTAGGTCTATGGTGTAGATTTAGGGGGTGCTCGAGGCCATATCCAGGGAAGGATTGGCTAGAGAGGCTTGAGGCCGTATCCAGGGAAGGATCGCCTAAAGCCAACCAGTTCGTGGGGATACGAGTCAGTATAGAAAACAAAAAGAGTCTTTCATATTTCGCTTTGATTTCTAGCGTCATTGAAATCGAATTTTGTAATCAATTTTATTAATAATAATCATGTCTCTCTTTGTGTAATAAAATTGATTTGATCTTCTTTTCTCTAAATTGTTTATTATCCTCTCGTTCATTATAAAACAATTTAGATTTTAATTCAAAATCACTATTTTGTGCTCTTATCATAAGCAAATATTTCAAAACATAACATAAGTTTTAAAACCCTTATTCACCCCTCCCCTCTAAGGGAGCCTACCGATCCAACATTTCTGAGAGGAGGAATTTTACCTTGTTAGACATGGTGCGATCGATGATGAGTCATGCTGATCTGCCCATTTCATTTTGGGGCTTTGCTCTAGAGACTGTTGCTTTCACACTAAATTGAGTTCCAACAAAAATGGTTCAAAAGACACCATATGAGATATGGACTAGAAATCATCCTAGTATGTTGTTCATTAAGATTTGGGGTTGTGAGTTATACGTACGACGTCAAATGCCTGACAAGATGGAACCCAAATCGGGTAAATGTTATCTAGTGGGGTATCCTAGGGAGACCAAAGGGTACTACTTCTACCTGCCGTCTGAGGGCAAATTGTTTGTCGCAAAGACTGATGTCTTTTTGGAGAAAGAGTTCTTATCCAGAAAGACTGCAAAGGTAGAACTTGAAGAAGTTCAAGAACCACAAACAATGAATGAACCAGAATTGGAACATGAGCAAGGACTACAAGAAGTTGTAGCTGAAGAGCCTGCTCAAGAAACACAAGTCCTACGTAGATCTGGTAGACCAAGATTTGAGCCTGAGAGATATGGATTTCTCGTGTCTCAAATAGGTAATGTGTTGCTTATGGATCATGATGATAAGCCTACAACCTACCAAGAGGCTATGAATGGACTTGACTCTGAGAAGTGGCTTGAGGCCATGAAATCTGAAATGGACTCCATGTATACAAACCAAGTTTGGACCTTGGTGGAACCACCTGAATGGGTAAGACCCATAGGGTGCAAGTGGTTCTTCAAGAAGAAGACCGACATGGATGGGAATGTACAGATATTCAAAGGTCGGCTGGTGGCTAAAGGTTTCAGGAAAATTCTTGGTGTTGACTATGATGAGACCTTTTCCCATGTTGCCAAGGTCAAGTCCATCAGAATTCTACTTGCTATTGCTGCGTATTATGACAGCGAGATCTGGAAAATGGATGTCAAAATGACTTTCCTTAATGAAAACCTCCTTGAGGAACTGTATATGACACAACCCGAGGGTTTTGAATCTCCAAGTGAAGCCACTAAAATATGCAAGTTGAATCGATCCATTTATGGATTAAACAAGCTTCTCGAAGTTGGAATCTTCATTTTGATGAGAAAATCAAAGAATTTGGTTTCATCAAGAACAAAGATGAGCCTTGTGTTTACAAGAGGATTAGTGTGAGCATTGTTATCTTCCTGATATTGTATATAGATGACATACTGTTGATCAGGAATGACATTACGACCCTGCAAATTGTTAAGAACAACCTAGGGAACTGCTTTTCTATGAAAGACTTGGGCAAAGCAACTTACATACTTGGTATTAAGATATATAGAGATAGATCGAAGAAGTTGCTGGGTTTGACCCAAAGTACATACATTGAGAAGGTGATGAAGCGGTTCAGCATGCTTGAGTCCAAGAAGGGATTCTTACCCATGTCACATGGTGTGAGTCTCTCCAAGGATCAGTGTCCTAAATCTTTGGAAGATAAGGACCGCATGAAGTTGACTCCATATGCTTCGGCAATTGGGTCAATCGTGTATGCAATGTTATGTACACGACCCAATGTCTCTTATGCTTTACGCATGACGAGCAGGTATCAGTCTGATCCCGGTGATGGTCACTGGATTGCTGTCAAGAATATCCTAAAGTACTTGAGAAGGACTAAGGATATGTTCTTGGTGTATGGTGGAGAGGAAGAGCTCGTTGTAAATGGTTACACGAATGCTAGCTTCCAGACTGATAGGGATGATTCAAAGTCCCAGTCAGGTTTTGTATTTTGCCTTAATGGAGGAGCTGTAAGCTGGAAGAGTTCCAAGCAAGAGACAGTTGCCGATTCTACGACTGTGGCCGAGTATATCGCAGTTGCAAATGCGGAGAAGGAGGTTGTGTGGATTAGGAAATTCATCAGCGAGGTTGGTGTAGTTCCTAGCATTGTTGGTCCCGTAGTTCTCTACTGTGACAATAATGGTGTAATAGCCCAAGCTAAGGAACCTAGGTCTCATCAGCGCTCCATGCACATACTTCGGCGGTTCCATCTTATTCGAGAGATTGTCGATCGAGGCGATGTGAGCATATGCAGAGTACCGACTGAAGATAATATTATGGATCCACTGACGAAGCCTCTTGTGCAGAGAAAGCATGATGGTCATACTAGATCAATGGGTATTAGATACCTAAATGATCATCTCTAGTGGGAGCCTTGTGGATTAATTTATATTTTTGTCGGTTGTTGTTTATTCATGTGATGAATAGAGTACTTTATATTTTATTTTACATTTATGGCAAGTTCTTATTATTATGTCATTTGTTTCTATTTGATAGATTAATTAGCTTAATAAATGCCCTTAGAATGTTTGCTTCCATAGGAATTCAAGTGCGTGATATAAATGTGAGGGCCAATATTGAATTAGAAGCTTCATTCTTAAAAGGTCCCTAGTCGAGATATCATCCTAGAATTTGAAGGGCGATGATGATACATTAAGACTAGCATGTGCGTTGACTGATGACCGGTTCTAATAGGTCATGATATTATGATATCAAGTCATCACATGGGTACTTGTTAGTGAACAAGTTGTACTGGACAGACCCACCTTGAGACTACTTTATGGATTGATATATGAACGTGTCACAAGTAGGTCTCAACTGACAATGGTGTTTGTAGTTCTTTGACCTGAAGTCGCAGCATTAATCAAGTGAGGAAGAGCGTACTTTGATGCCATCTAAAGTCTTCCTTGAGAATGGTAGATGATAAGGGTGGTTATTTGGTATGTTACGAATCATTTGGGTGTTTGTGTGTGGACAGAAATGGAATTTGTCCTCCTATATGACAGGAGTTACATCCATGGGCCCCTTGATGGAATGAGACCGAGAAATGGATGGCCATGCTGGGTTGAGCCAATATGTGATATTGAGCTTACCACTCTCTTAAGGTCTATTCTAGATCAGGAAACTAGGATTGAACAATTATGAGGGTGACACAGTCCATGCCTCTAGTTCTATCCGGATATAAGGGACAAAGGGACCTGACAGCACTGGTACATTGGTCAAGACAGGCTTGTTGATTTATGAACTCTTATCGCTTGGGTAGCAATGATGTATTGCTAGATGCCTCTCATTGTTTGAAATACTTTAGCTTGATACGTTAAAGATCAAGTGGGAGACAGTTGGTGTTTCCATGGTGATCTGGAAGTGATCAAGCATCTAGTCTCACTGCCAACGCGATATGAGCCTATGGGGTCACACACAAGAGTGTTTGGAGAAGTTGGAGAAAGAATTGTGTTGGGATTACTCATATTGGATATGAGTGAAGGACCAATCCTATGAATTATTGGAGTTGGGTCGAGTCAACTGATTGCTCCACAGGTATTGTGAATATTGTATGGAGCATGTTGACAAGTTTTCGAGTTGAGTCGTCGAGAGTGTCTCGACGACTCTTACTTCAGTTCGTCGAATGACGATTTTATGATTACTCGACGAAATCATAATGACTCGACGAATTCATGATTACTCGACGAATTCATGACTCGACGAATTTATGATTACTCGACGAATCATTTGTTACACGACGAATTTCTTGGTGAAAGGTTCACTCAACGAATTCTGTTTTACTCGATGAATTCAGTTTGTTACTCGACGAATTTCTTCAGTGAAAGGTTTACTCGACGAATTCAATTTACTCCAATATAAGACGTGGGCGTGCGGATAGCCTCTCTCTTTCGCCTGGGTATAAATGGAATATGATTCTATACCTAAATAATGATCCCCTTTTGCGAATCAGAGAGCGTCGTAAGGGTTCCGCGATAGCTTCCGACGGAAGAGTTCCGACCAGTCGACCATCGTCGCTGCCGCCTCTCCCTGTCGTCAGACCTAGCAGTCCATGGGAGATGTTGAGGGCTCTTTTTCTACGGCCTAGTTCTTGTGCGACAAGAAGCTAGGGTTCTACATTGCTCGTGTGGACTTCCGTAGAGGCGCTGATTGGTTTCAACGCTTGGGACTCAGAGGTGGTCTTCGGGATTTTAGTTGTGGAGCACCTCGGTTGAGTATTGACTCAATCACCTTCAGGTATTGCATTGTGTTGCTTTCCTCATTTCTTGATTCATGAAATCGTAAGATCTGTAACTCTTTTGGGTTGTTCTTGTTTTGTTTCTTCCGCTCCGCATATTTTATGTGCTATTATCATTATGAGTGGTATGTAGAAAACCAAACACCTGATCGGCGGGATGGGAGCCCGATCGATGGGAGGTCTCGTCGATTCTTACTTAGAGAAACAGAAAAAAAACTTTTTCCCCAGCTAAGGACAAAAATTGACGGGATGGTTTCGTTGATTTTGGCTTAGAGAAAACAGAGGAAAGACAAAAACCGGCTGAGACTAAGGATCGACGGGATGGTCTCGCCGGTCGACGGGAGGTCCCGTTGATTGACGGGATGTCCCGTCGATTCTTACTTAGACAAAAATTTCTATAAAAAAAAATTTCCTAAGCTAACCTATCCTTCTTCTAACAGAGCCCGATCTGGACTACCAGAACCGAGATGGAACTTTGTATACAACATTTATATACTAACATACAAAAGATAACAAACAGAGAAGGAAAAAATGGAGAAATAATCCAAGGGAAAAGAAAATAAACCACCACTTGCCTTTACTCGAATCACCGAAAAAATGGCCTCTCAAGCCCTCCACGCCAAGGATCGGCTCAAACACGGCCTAAGCACGAAGGATCTATGAAGATGGGACAAAAAGAGGGTTAGGGATGCTAACCCTAGCTCCAAAAATCTACAAAACTGACAGAACTTACCACGCACACGGCGAGCACGACGAGAGCATTCCAAAACTACGCTCCGGCGACGAATCCGAGCTCCCACGGCGGCCAACGGAAAGAAGAAAAACCCTCTCTCTCTCTCTCTCTCTCTCAACTTCTGGCTCGATAAACCAGGGAGGAAGAAGAAATGAAGAAGAGGAATAGTAATAATATATATATTTATATAGATAGATAGATAGATAGATAGTGGACGAATAAAATAATATATATATATATATATTTATACAGAGATGGAGGAAGACAGACATTATGTTGTAATAATAATAATAATAATAATAATAATAATAATAATAATATGAAGAATAAGAAGAAGAAAAGAATGGCCGAACCAACGATCGTCAGGATTCCAACAAAAATCGCATCGAAGACAAACGTCGACGCCACGAATCCAACGGAGAAGTCGAAATCAAATTCCGACGAACCAAACTCAAGATATAAATTTTTGAAGATTTAGGCGAAGATAATTAAATAAACCTTTGAGAAAATCACTGGGGCTCTAATAATGCTCGGATCGCAACGAAACTTCGACGAGCCTTTCTAAAATTAATTATTTTAATTTTCCAACGCAAAATTTCCCAATTCCGACACACTCCAAAATTTGGTCGACTGGACCGAAAGAATGCGGAAACACGCAAACGACGGCGCACCGTTAACTTCGCACTAGCGTAACGCCCTTACGTCAAAAATGACGTCAAAGAAGGATTGAAATAATTCCTGGAAAAAATCAGGGGCGTTACAGTAGGTTGTATTCAAAATAGCCTTACAGCTAAGGAACAAGATCTGCTAAGGATTGATCTATACTCACACCATGACTGAAGAGAATTACAAAGAACTCAGTTCTATGAAATTACCCATATGCACAAAGGAGAACTTTGCCATATGGAAGGAAAGGGTGAGACTCTACATGGAAGCATCTGATACAATGATCTTCATGACTATTAAAGATGGTCCATTCATTCCAATGAGCACTCCATCCTCCTGCACTGAAACTATTGTTCCCAAGAAATATGCTGACATGAGTAAGGATAAAATAGTACTTGCCACCAAGGACAAATAGGCCAAAAATATTTTGGTAAGTGTTATTGATGATTCTACATTCCAGAATCTAGTGCATTACAAAACTACCAAAGAAATCTGGGACTCTCTTGTAGTCTACGTGGACGGAACTGCTGAAGTCAGGGATGATAGAAAATCCCTCCTGAATCAAGATATGAGGTATTCAGATAGGATTAGAGGGATTCTATCTCCCAGTGCTATGCCAAAAATTCAGAATTGTGAATGGTATGATAACCTATGAAAGGGTGTTCTCTAATTATGAGCTTAATGACAAATTCTTGAGATCCCTTCACAAAGAATGGGACACTAAAATCTGTGTCATAAGAGAAGTAGGAAATCTGAGCAACATGGAACCACAAAACTTATTTGGGAAACTCCTCTCTTATGAGCTACAATTAAACACCAGGAAAGCTGAAGAAGATAATAGCAGGCCAAATCACAAAGAAAAAACAGTAGCCCTCAAAGCTGAAAATTCCAAAAAGAACAAAGAATCTAAAGTTGAAGAATCTGAAACAAGCTCCACCAGCACAGGGCTATCTGATGGGGAGCTCACTCTGTTCTCCAAGAACTTCATGAAGATTCTCAGAAAATGGAGGAAAGAAAAGGGAAAACATACATCATACTCAAACTCAAGAAGAAGCTACAATCCCCATTAGAAAAAAGGGGACAGGTATGATTCCAAACACAACAAACACTCTTCTAGTAAAACTATTTGTTATGGATGCAGGAAAGCTGGACACATGATAGCTGAATGTCCCTCCAAAAGAAGAAACAACAGAAAACATGATGATAAAATGGCTTTCAGGGAAAAGAACAGGGAAAAGAGCTTCTTAGCTAAGAAGTGCAAGACCCTGAGTGATGATGAGAGCATCTCCTCCTCCTCAATAGAAGAAGAAGAAGAATAAATGGCAGTTATGGACATAAGTGAAGAAGAAGGGCAGGAGAATTCTCTCTCTACACAGGTACCCATCAAAGCCTTGTTATCTGTTTCAGATACTGATTCTGAGACAAATCTTTTGTAAGATCCTCTTGTTTCTTACATTTCTGAGTCTTACAACCCAGAACTGCCACGTATCTTGCGGTGACACCTTCACTCAGTAAGGTTCCCACCATAATACGTCGATCCTGCCGGCTAATCATTCATCCAGACCAACCATACATCACAGTATAATAAGGAATCATGTCCACAACAATTACATAATTATTAAGATACATGTCCAAATGTGATACAAATATAGTTAAAAGTATTGAAATAGAAGTGCTAGAATAAAAAGGGCTTAAGCCCCAATTTAATTACTCCTCAATACATTTTCTCCAACTTAGATATTCTAAACACTGGTTAGAGAAGGGATGGAAGACCGCATTTGGAAGATGGTATCTCACCGGTGCCCTCCGTGCAGCTACTGAAAGTCCAAGTCTGGGTTTGGCCATCATGTCATGTTCCTCCCTCTGGTTGCGGGTCTACTCCTCCTGGTGCTCCTATTATTATGCCACATCTGGCCATTAGTCTATAAGACTAAGCAGATTCCTCATCCCCTCCACCCACGACTCTTAGGCACCGAGCGAGGAGGATGAAGAGAAAGGTAGCAAGGGGTAACAAAATCAAGTAGATGGCAGTGGCCCTATCTAGCACAAGTATAGACATGAAATAGTCTATTTCTAGCAATTCTACTAACAAGTCTATATGTAATAGAGCAATTGTTCAGAAAATTTCTAATAGTGGCAGCATAGTACAACAAGCAAACCATAACAATCAAAGCAGTAAAAGTAAGTAAAGCAGTGTATCTATATAAAAGAAACAGCTACAAAAGTAATCTTATCTTATAAGACTGCCCATACAAACTTATAAGATATGGAATTTGGCACTAAGATAAACTCATCGTATGAAAGAGCCCATACTAATTTATATGATGAGGTTTTGTTTATGCAATGATGTTATGCAATGATGTGCAATACAATGATGCAACTCACCCACTCGACTCTGTGCATACATACCTTTTAAGTTTCCTTTGTTTGAGTATGTCAACTCAGGTACCCCGTTGAGGCAAACAGGGGCAGCGGATCAGACATGTCCACTTCTAGGCTTCTATCAACACCTCTTGTCCTAGACCATATGTATGCCCATAAGAACACACAGGGTATACAGTTACTATGTAATAAGTAACCACCTCTTAATCTGTATTTCTCTGAGCCTCTAGCTCGCCGGACTATCCAGTCCCCTTAGAAAATGCTAAGCCTACCGCTTGCAGTGCCAGCAGGCCCTATACCAATCTGTCCCATATTTGAAATGAGGATTATTTACTAAGTTTCCCTTACTTATATACTCTTGTCTATCGTTTAGTTGTACTTAGAGATTTAAGATGAACCTTGGACTTCCCGAGGACTAACCGATGAAGGGCCCGCAACGGTACTAGGAAGTATGATGGGGTGACATCCCAAACTTCCCTTTCTCAAGTTATTTAATCTTATTGGTGACTACCCATTCTTATTTACCCACTATCTCTCTTATTATGCTACCTTCATAAGGAGATTTACAATTACCCGGACAGGGAAGCGACGATGTTCAATTCAATGTCAATCCTTGCCCCTTTCTTAGTGGTAGAATGCCTCTTCATGACATCACTCAATTTCTATCTAAAGGTTCCATAATCTAATATTAATCAGTACTTCTATTTACTGGTGAATCTCCTCTCATGACCATTAGTTTAGAGTATCAAAATCCCGTCTTGATAATTTTACCAATCGCACCCCAAACTCTACTTCTAGTATATGCCACTAATGGTTAATCCTTCAATCAATCTATGCATATACAAAAACCAGTGAGTTACTAACTCTAGGTGTGGTCACCAGAGGGGGTCTAAATCAAATATTTAAGTTTTACTATTCCTAGACCAACTTGCCCTTAAGTGAAATAACATGACTTAAAAGGGTGACTACATGATCTCCTAACTAATATGTGCTCAATCTCATTCCAGAAGTTGTATGGATATCAAAATTCAGATTTCTAATTTTTCATATAATAAAATAATATGTGGGCCTATTTAAATAATTCTTATAATTTTGGGAATGACTACATTTGAACATGATGTACCATTTGTCATAGGCCAATAAATCTAAATAAAATTCCAGAAGTTAGTTATGATCCAAAATGATGTTCAGAAGAATTTCATAATTTTTCTCCCTAATATAATTTCAGAAAATTAATTATATGTCCAAGGGTACAAAATTCAATTTATGAAGGAAGTATAATAATTAATCAATAATTAAATCTAACAAACTTTCCAGAGGTCAATAATGAGCTCACAAGTCTCACTACTAAATTCCATAATATTCCAGCCTAATTAATTCAACATATCCATTAATCAATTAAAACAATAAGGTTCCACTTTGTGAAGAAAGTATGATAATTAGTCAATAGTTAAATCTAATAAAATTTCCAGAGGTCAATAATGAGCTCACAAGTCTAACTACTAATTTCCATAATATTGCAGCATCATTAATTCAACATATCCATTAATCAATGAAAACAATAAAGTTCCACTTTGTGAAGGAAGTATGATAATTATTCAATAATTAAATCTAATAAAATTTCCAGAGGTCAATAATGAGATCACAAGTCTAACTACTAATTTCTATAATATTCCAGCATCATTAATTCAACATATCCATTAATCAATGAAAATAATAAAGTTCCACTTTGTGAAGGAAGTATGATAATTATTCAATAATTAAATCTAATAAAATTTCTAGAGGTCAATAATGAGTCACAAGTCTAACTACTAAATTCCATAATATTCCACCATCATTAACTTAACATATCCATTAATCAATGAAAACAATAAAGTTCCACTTTATGAAGGCAGTACCATAAATATTCAACAATAAATTTCATAAAAATTTCCAGAGAATTTATGTGGTCTCATAAGTCTAAATACCCAATTTTATACAACCCTAAGTATATTAGCTTAACTAAAGGTGGGGTGAAGTAGATTGGGGTAAATTGAATAATCAATAAATAATGGACTATAACTTTAATAAAAATTCCAACAAAAATTCACAGAGTGTAATCTCACTATTCTATGTGAATCCCAGAGTTTCATAACATTTCAGAAAATTTTGACCACCATAGTTCTCATTTAAGCTCGTTGTGACAAAATCACATAATTCCTAATTTCCTAGGTAAATCAACCCCAAAAATAAAAATTTTCTCTAAGATGTATTATCTCATAACACTAACTGCAAGTGTTGAATTTCATAGGTGTTTACCCAGAAGACTGCATCCGAGTTGCCTTTCTCACAGATCGGGCGGTCTGAGAATGCAAGTCGCCCAGTTCAGACACAACAGGGTCTATCAACACCAGCCAGCACAAACTGAGCAGTCTGATAATGTTCAGATCGCCTCCAAGGATTGAAGATTACCAAGGCTCGTCTAGAAGGCAAGCCGCGGTCTCAAGTCGGAGACCGCATGGGGTGCACCATAAAGACTTCCAAGGCTCGTGTCCAGAAGGAAAGTCGCGGTCTCAAGTCGGAGACCGCACGAGTTGCGCCATCACCTTGATCACGACATCTTCAATCTCCGGCCAGGGCATACCGGGAGCGCAAACCGCCAAGCTGCGCTGCTTCTTTCATTTCTTCTCTCTGTATCCCGTCACCGCCTGCCCGATTCTCCTGTACCGGGACAGGCGGTTATTTTATCCCTGCCCGTTTGGGCAGGCCCCCGAGCCTATAAATAGGGGGCAGCGATGCTCCCAAGACACGCACACTCGAATCTAGGAGCTTGCTTGTTTGAGCTGCGGTCTCGAGTTTCCCTTCTTGCGACCTGTCTGACCGCCCGGCTTCTTCTTTTCTGCTCTTGCAGCCCGCTGTAATCTCTTTATTTCAATCAAAGAAAAAGCCCGTCACAGGAGTGGCATTCGCCATGATGGGCAAAGTCTGGCCTTGACCGCTACCAGCGGTCTCGATTTCTCTAACTAAAAAGTAACCGACAGCCTACAGCCTCCGATTTCCTTCGGAGGTGCGATTTCGAATTCAACAGAAACACGCGACCTTCAGATCGCGGATTGTCGGTGAAATCCTTGCCACAATGTCAGACCGCCAGTTCCCTCTTGGATACCGCTCCGACCACAGTGAAGACTCCTTGTGGGAAGCTTTGGAACAGTCAAGAAGAGAAGCAGAACGGGCTCAGAAAGCGACTGATCAGCGTTTGGACGCAATCAGTCAGACCTTAGCACTATTAACCGAGTTGTTAGTCCCACAATAAACCGTGGTTAACCAGGCGGTGACTCCGATCCCTCCTCCACCTCCTCCTTACCCGCTTCCACAAGTCGCCAACTTCCATCCACTGCAAGAAGGTTTTGCGGCCAGGCAAAACTTCTACCGAGAGGCCGCGAACAACATGCCGCCCCGAGTTCTTGATTTCCAGGGGGCGGCTTCTCATGCAGCCCGCCTGTCCTATCTGCCAGAGGGAGCAGCTCGCCTTTCCTACCCACCTGAGGTTGCTGCTCATCATTCCTACCCGCCAGAAGCCGTTGTCCGTTCCTCCTACCAGATGGCTTGTCCGCGAGTAGCCGCAGCTCAGGCGGCGTACTATTCTGCTCCTCTATACGAAGATATTGAAGAAACTTCTCCCTTCGTTGACGAAGTCCGAGGGGAGCCAGCCCCGAATAATTTCAGAGAGCCACGTCTGCCGGCGTATAATGGGGAAACTGATCCAACCGTCCATCATCAGGCCTTCGAGGCGGCCATTGCTCTGAGGACCCTCTCGGATGCGACCAAGTGTAAACTCCTTGTAACATCCTTCGAAGGACAAGCGAGGGAGTGGTTCTATGGGTTGCACCCCAGGTCAATCAGTTGTTTTGCTGAGCTGCGTAGGGAATTCCTGCTCAGGTTTTCTACTTCAAGAAAAAGGAAAAGTGGCCCGGCGGCCCTATTTGATATAAGGCAGCGAGAAGACGAAACGTGGGCCCGTTTCGTGGACCGTTTCGTGGACCGTTTCCAGAAGGAGATTATGGAAGTTCATAATGTGGATCCAGAACTATACAGGGTGGCCCTTATTCATGGCTTGAGGGAAGGCCCCCCTGAAATTCGAGGCAAACATAAGGGAGCCAAGGACTTATCAGGAGATGATATGTTTGGCTAATATGTTCATCAGAGGAGAAAAAAGCAATCCTGGCTATGTCGCAAAATTGGTGAGCGACAAGGAGCAGTCTAATCCATCCTTCCATCATCCACCATCAAACCAACCCCTCTTTGATCCCCGTTCCCAGAGGGGAAGAAATTACATAAACAAGCAACCCTTCATCGGCCATCAACGGTTTCAGGATAGAAACCGTCGTTGGCCATTACATCCGCTCCATCCGTCCCTCTTCCACAAATAATGCCGGTATACCTACCGCAATATACCGCGCAGCCACCTCCAGTCATCCCATCCACCCAGTATGATAACTCGCAAGAGTAATTTACTCCTCTGAATGTTACTATGGAAGAAGTCGTCCAAATCCTCCAGAAAAGGCCGGACTTCAAGAGGCCTGCTCCTCTAAAATTGGATGTTCGTAATCGAAATCCAAATCTATACTGTGAATATCACAAGGAGGGAGGGCATCTGACCGAAGATTGTCGGGCCCTCCGCTTGTTGATAGAAAGGCTCTTGGGAGAGGGAAAACTCTGAGGCCTAATCCGGAAGGAAGCAACTGCTGATCCAGCCATCGAGAAGAAGAAAGAAACAACAGAGGTAACTTGGGAATGCGCCGACGTTGAAGACGTTGGCTGCTATGGAGATATTTACCCTTCGACTGAATGCATTGAGGTCAATGATGTGGGCCCCTTGGGGGACATTTATTGCATTCATGGAGGGGCTGGCGCTGAATCGTCTCGTAAATCCAGCATTGCGAGAGTTCTGAAACAAGAAGTGGCAGCAACCGCAACTTCTCCCCCTGAAAGAACCATCGTCACTTTTGGTCAAGATGACCTTCCTCCAAATGCCAATTCCTTTGACAATGTCGTGGTCATCAAAGTCGTCATTGAGAACTATACCGTTCATAAGATCCTCATCGACACAGGTAGTTCCGTTAACTTCCTCTTCCGTCCAACCTTTGAAGCCCTGAAGACTGGGAAGCCTTTGCTTTCCACCGATGGGCCCCTCTATGGCTTTTCTGGGGAGAAGAAATAAGTAGAAGGTTCTGTGAAGCTCCTAGTTTCTCTGGGGGGAGTGATAAAGCTGATCAATTTTGTGGTGGTGGACGCCCCAAGCAACTACTGCGCCATCTTCGGAAGGCCAATTCTTAATGCCTACAGGGCTGTAGTGTCCACCTTCCACCTTGCTCTTAAGTTTGCTGCCGAGGGAAGGCAGTATCAAATTAGAAGCAACCCAAAGGTGGCTCGGGAGTGTTACGTATGAACCGTCGATATGATCACCGATGTTCCACTTCCCGAGGCCACGACTGAAGTGCTGGAAATTGCTGAATCTTCGAAAGCTTCTGAGGAGAGTAAAGATCGAGAAGGAACTCACTTGGAACCTGCCCAAGTGACCCAAGAAGTCCCCATTTCTAAGGGGGAATGCAAGAAGCTGATCATCAACGCAGAGCTGCTGGAGGAGGAGAAAGTGGAGCTGATCTCCTGTCTTCTAGAGAACCTGGATATCTTCGGTTGGTCAGCGGAGGATATGCCGGGAGTAGATCCGGACGTGGCTTGGCATCATCTGAACATATCTCCTGAGTTCAAGCCAGTCCAACAAAAGAAGAGAGAAGTGGCAACCAAGCTGGCGGTGCTCATCAGAGAGGAGGTTGCCAAACTCCTGAAAGCAGGATTTATTTCTGAAATTCAATATCCCATGTGGATGTCGAATGTTGTAATGGTTAAAAAATCCGGTGGAAAATGGCGTATGTGTGTGGATTTTACTAAACTCAATAAAGTGTTCCCCAAAGATTGCTACCCTTTGCCTCGGATAGATGTTTTAGTAGATTCCGCGGTTGAGTATAATTTTATGAGCTTTCTTGACGCATTTTCGGGGTACCATCAAATCAAAATGCACAAAACCGATATCCCGCATATTTCTTTCATCATGAACGATGGGTGTTACTGTTATCTTGTAATGCCCTTCAGACTTAAAAATGCGGGTGCAACATACCAGAGAATGATGGATACAGTTTTTAAATATCAAAAAGGCAGGAATCTTGAAGTTTACGTTGACGATCTCCTCCTAAGAAGTAAAACATTCTCAATACATTTGAAAGACCTCGTAGAGACGTTCGCTACTCTATGGAGGTTCAAATTAAAACTGAACCCATTGAAATGTGTGTTCGGAGCAAACAAGGGGAAGTGTCTTGGGCATCTCCTCACTCCCGATGGCCTTGCACCAAACCCAGATAAGGTGAAGGTCATCCTCGATATGATTCCACCTCATAATACCAAGGAGGTCCAGCAACTGGGAGGAAGGTTGGCGGGCCTGAGCAGGTTTATCTCCAAATCAGGAGATAAAAGCGCTCCATTCTTTAAAATACTCCGGAGAGGATCAAAATTTGAATGGAACGAAGAATGCAGCAAAGCTTTTGAACAGTTAAAAGTACTGTTAACTTCAACCCCACTACTTCAAAGTCCTCGTGAGGGGGATATATTATTCTTATATTTGGGGGTCGGCCCAGATGCAGTGAGTTAGTCCTCGTCCGGGAGGAAAAGAAGAAGCAGTTCCCAATATATTACGTCATTCATATCCTCAAGGACGCAGAAACGAGATATTCAATCCTGGAAAAGCTAGCTTTGGCTTTGGTCATGTCATCGCGAAGGCTCCGCCCTTATTTTCAATCTCATCTGATCCAAGTAATTACAGATCATCCTTTGAGAAGAATTCTTGAAAAACCAGATCATTCAGGGAGATTGGCCAAGTGGGCTATTGAATTGAGCGAGTTCGAAATATCTTACACTCCCAGAACGGCAATTAAAGCGCATGTCTTGGCAGATTTCTTGGTTGATATAACAGAATCCAACCTAGAACAAGCAGAGAAATCACCTTTGTCTTGGGTTGTATATGTGGATGGGGCCTCTGGCAGGAACTCCGTGGGAGCCGGAGTAGTTTTAATTAGCCCGAATGGTATTAAACTGGAGCAGGCTATCAAGTTCTTCTTTCCAGTCACAAATAACCAGGCAGAATATGAGGCGCTCCTGGCTGGCTTAAGACTTGCAAAAGAGCTGGGCATCGAACATGTGCATATTAAAACCGATTCATTGGTAATGGCTTCTCAAGTTTTGGGGAATTACGAAACGAGAGAGCCAATGCTGAGGAAGTATCTACTGCTAGCAAAAGAGGAGATTGGGAGATTCAAATCATTTATCATCGAGCATATTCCTAGGACACAGAACGAGGAAGCAGATTGGTTGTCAAAGTTCGGTCTTCCATCAGGGGGAGTGACCTCTGAACTTTTTCATCCGACAACAGAGGGGGTGAACTCATGCAAATCGATCAACATCCTTCTTGGAAGGATCCCTATGAACTATATTTATCAAAAGGAGAGTTCCATCAATCTATCAAAGAAAAAAGAAAGTTCAAAAGAAAGGCGGCATATTATTACCTGATAGCGGGAATCTTATATCGGAAAACGTTGATTTCTCCCTCGGCGCGGTGTGTTTCGGAGGAAGAAGTTCCGACCATACTTCAGGAAGTTCATTCCGGGGAATGTGGCAGCCATTCAGGGGCGAAGACTTTAGAGAAAAGAATCTTGAGGCAGGGGTATTTCTGGCCAACCATGAGGAAATATGCCGATGCATTTTCCAAGCGATGTGTTCAATGTCAAAAGTTTGCTCCTCTTCAACATTTGCCCGCTCAGTCGCTTAGATCAATAACCGCACCTTGGCCATTCGCAGTTTGGGGAATGGATCTTATCGGAACCTTCCCAATGGCTAGTGGCCAGCGTCATTTTATCATTGTGATGATTGACTATTTCAGCAAGTGGATTGAAGCGAAGGCATTGGCAAAAACTACAACCCGAGTCATCAGGAACTTTATGTGGGGAGAGATAGTTTGTCGGCACGGAATCCCGCTGGCGATTGTCACTAACAATGGCCCGCAATTCAACAATTCAGAAATGATAAACTTCTGTGACCAGATTGGAATTGATCTTCGGTTTTCCTCAGTGCATCATCCCAGAAGCAATGGTCAAGTGGAAGCAGCCAACAAGCAAATTCAATATCTTCTGATGAAGAGGGTGCTAAATCAAAAGGGAAATTGGGCAGAGCAACTTCCTTCTATCCTTTGGACTCTTTGTACTACTCCATCCTCAGCTACAGGAGAAACACCTTTCAAGTTAACACATGGCTCAGAGGCGGTTATTCCTATAGAATTTGAAGTGTTTACCCCCAGGGTGGTGTATGCAAAAGAGGGAGAAGAAGCGTGGATAGAGCATAATGATGAAGCCATCAAATACAGCCTGGATCTGATCGAAGAACTTTAGGATAAGGCAACAATCAGACAGGAGGAAGTAAAAAGGAGAATGGCCAAGTACTTTGACAAGAATGTCAGGGTAAAACATTTTGTAGTCGGAGACATTGTGCTAAAGAAAGTTAATGCATCGACTAGAACAGGCAACGTCGGAAAGCTAAATCCCAACTGGGCTGGACCTTTCATCGTCAAGGAGGTGCTAAAAAGCGGGGCTTATCGCATCCAGACAAGCGAAGGAGAGGACATCTCACGCACCTGGAGCGGTGACGACCTTAAACGGTTCTATCCTTAAAATGTCTTCTTTATTTCTTGCATTTTTGGATATTCAATAAGAAGCCCCATACTGACACTTCTCCATGTCTGATGATTCTTTTTGCACTTTTTTATACATATATCATCCTCACTGGACCACGGAGACATCGCCAAGTTCTGCTCGAACCCCCTCGGATTGTAGTCATTAGCGTAAAACCACGAAGATCATGTGTAGCGGGGAATTTTCGCACACATGTAGTGGTAGATTGCCAATTCCCGTGCGGTGGTCTTCAGAATCTTGGATCCCGGCTGATATCTGACACACCCCTGCATCAAGGGAGGTCTAGGTGAATGTTAGCTCTATCATGCCCCGAGAGGGATATAGTTACAGCTTTGATGATCTTTCTGAGGAAAGCAATGTCGGTATAGCCCCCGCGACATAACCACACCTGCCCAACTGATCATCTTGGTCTGTGACCATCGAATACTCCAAGGTACTCTCAAGCGATGTCTAAGCGGGACCCACAACTGAGTTGATCTCTCTGAGGAAAGCAATGTTTGCCGCCTAGGCCCACCTGCCCAATTGATCAACTCGGCTTGTAGCCCTAGGCAAGAGAGTAGTTGAGTCGCTTACAGCCCTTATGACCACTTGAGGAAAGCAATGTTCGCCGCCTAGGCCCACCTGCCCACTTGGTCATCTGGGTCTGTACTTATCTTTTTCTACAGCTCTTATGACCACTTGAGGAAAGCAATGTTCGCCGCCTAGGCCCACCTGCCCACTTGGTCATCTGAGTCTGTAGTTGTTTCTTGTTACATTACAGGGAATTATCTCATATGGCCACTCTAGACCATTTGGGAGAAAACAGGACTTTTATTGGTACATCGCAGACCGGTCAGTTTGATGCTTAAACCGGGCGGTTTAAAATAAGAAGGTACCAAGTTATCGAGCGGTCTGGTTATTAAACCGGGCAGTTTGAAATAAGCAGGTACCAAAGTTATCGGGCGGCCTGGTTATTAAACCAGGCGATTTGAAAGCAGGATATCATAATGTCGTGGGGCCTATCAGGGTATTGAGCATAACCGTGACTAGTCAGTCTTATCATCCGGTTTATAATCTATCATCCTTATGAGTATTGGTTCTATCCGTTCGGGTAGAAACGTGCTTTTCGCAGGAAAGTAATTATGGTTCTTGCTAGATAGAAATTATTACAAGTATCAAGCCATTAACCGCCCGAGTTATATACAGATCGCACGGGTTTTATCTGTTAAAGCTTATACTCAATAATGGAATTCACAGAAATCTGAAATTACAAGTCGCTCGAATTAAATACTAACCGCGCGACCTGTTGATTGTTTTCTTTTGACTTGGTATTCTCTATCTTGCGAAGTAATTATACAAGGCTGGGAAGTAGTCGCACGGATTGAATTCACATATACAGAGACCTCTATTCACATGATATGCATTCAAGTCGCACAGTTGGCGATCAGGAAATAATCATCGCAGCGACTTAAAGCTGCATTCCGTTGACTCAGGGTATTCATATTAAGAACCTACAGAGTTCGAATTTCTATCCGCCCGACTATATATTATAACCGCGTCAAATTATTATCAAGGTATGAATGGTTAATATTCTTTCGGGTTATATGGCATTTGCTGAGTCGAGATCGAAGAAACAGGCCGTTCGAACAGGATTTGCAGCATTCGAATGGCTATCTAATTGGAATTCTGAAGGTTCAGTACCCGAACCGACTGGGTTATTGTAAGTCACATGACTTGATTAAAAGAAAGTTAATTATCCAAAACAGAAAGAGATCGCAAACACAAGTAAGTCACAGAAAGCGAACAACTAGACAGGTAAAAACTTTCCATTTCATTAACAAAATATCTTTACATTGTTTTATAACCGACCGGTTAACAAAACCAAGTCGTCGGCTATTCAAAATAGAAAACAAAATACAACTATTGCCCGTCCGGCATGAGCCTTTTTGATGCAGGAGTGCTCGAGTGTTCACTGCCATCAATCAAAACGTTGGGAGAATAGCTCTCGTTGCCCGACGAAGACGAGCTGCCCGGTTTGCCCGTCTTGCATTCGACTTCTTCTTCAGAATCACTGGACTCAGAGTCTGAGCCGCTCTCTCCCTCCTTAGCCGCAGCGGGCTCTTCAGCTTCATCATCTTCGTCATCACTCTCCTCCGAACTGGTCCCATCGACCTTATTCTTTCCTTTTGCTTTCCGCCTAAGCTTTTCTAGCTTCTTTTGTAAGGTCGGATAGGCGTCCGAGAAAGTGAAGTTCTCAAATCCGGGCGCCAACCCGCCAAGATCCCTCAGACGGTCGAACGCTCCATCAATCCCCTCAACTATGTGGGGGGGTGGGGGGGGGGGGGGGGGAAGAGTTCTTCCTGACAGACCGGGTCGGTCTCATCAAACTTTTTCTGCAAAAGGAAATAAAGGTAAGACCGCACGGTCTGGTAAATAAGAAAGTCGGCTAACAAGGTGATAACTTACCAACTCCGCCTCTTTTAGTCGTTTGACTTCCTTTTCCAATGCAGCGACCTTCTTTTCTAAATGATCATTTGCTCTGATTAACCTTTTGAAGGTCATGCCCATGAAGTGGTTGGTGAAAAAACTTTCAGCACCAACCCGCGCGGCCTGTCGGGCGAGCTCCTCTTCAGGAATCTTCCTTAACCGCCTAAAGTTACGCCGGCCATACATGGCAATATCGGCGGCCTCTGCGTGTCGGTCGGATTTGTCATTTATCCAGTGGGGGAGTGCAGTGGAGACCTGGACACCATCACCGTCCGGGTGCCAGGACAAGACCATGCGGCCTTTCAAATCCTTCACTTTGCTGAAGGATTGAAGAGAGGAGAAGTCGCCGGAGGAGGCCGAATCCTCGCCGTCAGACACCGGCGGCTTATTTCTCCTCTGCCTTTTTTCCCTCTGAGTCAGAACCAAGCCGGCCGGACTGACCGGCTTGTTCTTGGGAACTACAGCCCGGCTGGAAAAAAGAAGTGGAAATATTAGAACAAGAGACCGCGCGATCAAAATCAAAACAGGATGCGGTTTGAAGAAAACTTACTGTCCTCAGGCCGGATATTCTCCAGCACAACAAGCAGCGGAATATAGTGGCTTACATTAAGCCTCTCATTCTCAAGAAGTTTGCAGGTCTTCATCTCAACCTCGTTGACGGCGATCTGTTGAAAGGCCTCCTCCGGCCGAACCTGCGGGTTGGGGTCAGGCCAAGGCGGCCTTCAAATATCAAGTATCTTTCTGACCAGGCCATGACCTTGTTCGCAAGGTTAACCAATTTCAATCCCCTACAACCGAAGTACAAATGGCCTTTAAATACATTCGACTCGGAATCCGGGATAGCCCGCACTGAGAAGATCTTTCTAAAGAGGTTCATCGAGAAGCGGACTCTCTCAGACCGCAGATAAGCAATGAAGCTGCATATGCCGGCCATCGAATTGGGGGAAATTTGACCGGGAACAACCCCGTAATGGTCAAAGACCATGGCGAGTTCGAGGGATATTGGAATTTTGAAGCCGCAATCAAAATGATCGATTGGGATAGCGATCTGGTTTGGTGCGAAAGAATTTATTCGCTCATCAAGGAAGGGAAGCCGCGCGAGTAGCAGACTCCCTACCATGCGCTTCTTCACGAAGTCATCTAACTCTGCTTTGGTCAGCCGGCATTCCTCGTGGTCTGCCGAGTGGAATGCTAAAGCGGCTTCAGATCGGGTAGCGGACATCTTCGCAGGTCGCTTCGGCTGACGATTCACTCCCATCTTTAGATTCTGCTAAAAGGGTCTTCGGAAAGGCGCTACTTATAAGAATAGTGATCTGCATTTAGCAAAGGTCAAATCACGGCTAGCCTAATCAGCCCGCGCGGACAAATTTTTGTACAGAAAGCTAGTTCATTAGCAGCAAACCACAAGAAGTAAAATCCAATCAAGCGGATTAAAGAACAGCAGAAACAAGCTGCTCGGCTTGCAAAGCAATTCACAGGCATCAATCAATATACAAAGGAAGAAAATGAACGCATTCAAATAAACAGACCGCACGGTCTGCAAGACAAAACCGAATATCATAAAGTTAAACCCAAGCAGTTAAGTTGTCCGAAGGACCGAATAAAATATTACAAATGATTGTCTTAAAACCGCTCATTACTAGCGAGCATCGCTCGGCGCATCCTCTCTATGAAGTCGCGCGACATGGTCGCCGATTTGAAGAACAGTTCCTTGCATCTGATTAATACTATGATTAAGGTGGTTGATCATGCTATGAAGCCGCGCGACATCCCGCTCTACTCGCGCTACCGGGATCACGCGAGCAGGTAAGTCCGATGCGGCCTCATTTACATTAGCAACATGGTGGATCATCCCAACCGCTGGAAGAGTTGAGCTCGTCCCAACGGCCGGGTGGTGTGAACCATGCCGACCTTCATCAACTGTATTAATAGGACGCCGGCTTCCGCCGACCTCCCTTGTCAGATGAAGATACTTTTCTCTATAGTAAGCACAGTCCTCCTCGAGCTCGTAGATTTCCTTCTTTCCCCTATCAAGCCGGGCGGTCAGCGCAGCAACCTGTTTTTGCCGCGCCTTCTCCTTCTCCCGACGTTCTTTCCGCTCGGCCTCCAGCGCAGCTCGACTCTCTTTCCGCTCAGCTTCCATCTCAGCCCGCATGGCAGCCTTTTCATCCTGGGCAACTTTCTCCCGCTCCTCGAGGGCCTTCAACTGCTTCTTGAGGATTTCAAAATTCCCTTGGAGACCGGCCACCTCCTCCTCCATCTGGGTATCCGGGTTCACTGAGGAACTCGGGAAGGATGAATCCAGCGGAGGAAGATAAGTCACCAGTTCGCCCGGCTTCGGAATAGAATTATGATCGTCTGCAATAAAAAAAGACAGTCAGAAAGGTCGAGCGAATGTAATTTTATATAACAGGGGAACTGTCAAAAGAAGACTGCTCTTTCCAAACTCTCCTTGCTTACAAGCCGCAGCAGTTGGATAGGCCGTCTCGCTTGCTCGGAATCGATCTTTCGACGCTGCTCTCTCCACGACCTCTCATTTGCCTCCGCTTGGCCGCAGAAAATTGAGCAGTGGAGGGAAAGAAACTTGGTGACAGGTTCAGTACAAGTCGTGCGACTTGTTTCGAGACCGCGTTTTGAAAAAACGAACAGGGCGGTAACCCGCAACCCCTTTACCTTGCATAAGAAGATTAAGTGGCGGTGGTGGCGGCTTATTCAGTTGATCTCGCACTCTCTCCGCCTTCACCTTCATCAGCCGCAGCCCAGTCCTCACAGAATCCTCGGAAGCCGGTGTGGCCTTCTCAACTCTGACCGCATCCTCAGCCCGGGCGGCCTCCTTAGCTCTGGTTGCATCTTCTCCAGGGAAGTCAGCCGCATTCAGGTCGGCAGAAGTCCCAAGCAGTTCATCCTGCTTCTTAAGGGTTTCAAAATCCTTAATAATATCGCTCAGAGACGTGCTATGAGCAGGGGCAGGGACCTGGTCGTCCGGATTGGGGGAGGGGGTTGTTAGACGCTCAGAAACTTCCCTTTCACGTGCCTTGCCTTGAAGATTACTCGTTCCCGGCTATCTTGAAGCCGCTCTATTCCTCGCCTTCAAACTCTTGGCTTTCCTCAAAAGCCTCTCTGTGGTTGACTATGCTCTCTTCCGCTTCTTCGCCGACTCTTGTTCGGCTTGCTGCGAGTGGAAAGGGCTATCTTCAACATTCACCGGCGGCACCGGCCTTTGCTGTTCGTTCGGCCTGGGAGAATCAACCGCCTCTCCATCATCTCTAATCTTCAGATTAAAACCCCCGAAAGGGGTGATCTCCATATTAAAAGAATCGCCTCCGTCGGTTTTCGAGAGGGCAGCCTCGGATTTTATCCTGTCTGCAAGAACGGGCGGATTGTCCTCCTTATTAGGAGGGGGAAGCATACCAGCTGGGGGCGGCTTGGAGCCACCTGCTTCGTCTTTGGTCAAATCAATGGTTAACTCAGGGGGCAAGTCGGTTGGCTTGCCCTTGGAAGCGATGGTAACAGTCAGATCAACCTTTTCAGGCCGATGGGTCTTCTTCTTTTTACTCTTCTTTTCTTTCTCGCGGTCTCAACGGTCTTTGACGGCCTTCTGGCGGTTTTCGAGCTCGGCCATAACGTTCACCATTTTCATCGGGCTTGTTAGCCGGAGTGTTTTGACCGCAAGAGGCGAGTAGCGATCCGTGATAAAACTTCAATTATGCGGAAACAGAAGCTTCCAGAAAATTTATAACCCACGAGGCAAGATTGGCGCGGTCTCCGGCTAGAACTAATATTTTCGAAATCTCTTCGAGATTTGAAAATATGTGGGGATTATGTTTACCTAGAAGACCGCATCCGAGTTGCCTTTCTCACAGACGGGGCGGTCTGAGAATGCAAGTCGCCCGGTTCAGACTCAACAGGGTCTATCAACACCAGCCAGCACAAACTGAGCGGTCTGATAATGTTCAGATCGCCTCCAAGGATTGAAGATTACCAAGGCTCATCCAGAAGGCAAGCCGCGGTCTCAAGTCGGAGACCGCATGGGGTGCGCCATAAAGAATTCCAAGGCTCGTGTCCAAAAGGCAAGCCGCGGTCTCAAGTCGGAGACCGCACGAGTTGCGCCATCACCTTGATCGCGACATCTTCAATCTCCGGCCAGGGCAGACCGGGAGCGCAAGCTGCCAAGTCGCGCAACTTCTTTCTCTTCTTCTCTCTGTATCCCGTCACCGCCTGCCCGATTCTCCTGTACTCGGGCAGGCGGTTATTTTATCCCAGCCATTTGGGCAGTCCCCCGAGCCTATAAATAGGGGGCGGCGACACTCCCAAGACACACACACTCGAATCCAGGAGCTCGTTTGTTTGAAATGCGGTCTCGAGTTTCCCGTCTTGCGACCTGTCTGACCGGCCGGCTTCTTCTTTTCTGCTCTTGCAACCCGCTATAATCTCTTTATTTCAATCAAAGGAAAAGCCCATCACAGGAGTGGCATTTGCCGTGACGGGCGAAGTCTGGCCTTGACCGCTGCCAGCGGTCTCGATTTCTCTAACTAAAAAGTAACCGACAGCCCGCAGCGTCCGATTTCCTTCGGAGGTGCGATTTCGGATTCAACAATAGGAATTAACCAAAATAATACCCTTCAATTCACAAAACATCATTGAATATATACCTTTATGAACTTCCCTTAATACCTAGGCATTGTCATGTGAATTTCCCTCACATACATGAGTCCAAATGGACTCAAATTTTAACTAGTGTCTATTTATGGTCTTCTTATCATGCCACCCAAAATTTGGGTTAAGATGAGTTTATTTGACCATGAAGATTTAAACCTACATAATATTGTTATATGCACACCAAAACTTCCCTCTTAGCATGTATGTGAAAATTCATTCACATGCATGAAGCCAATTGGTCTCAAATTTTTACCATAGGCTTATATTGACCTATACTACCATCTACCAAAATTTGGGGTCACTTTGTGTTGTCTAGCCATGTGTACAACTAATATATGAATTTTCAAATTATTGTTATAACTATGGGAAGATCTTTCCCAAAAATTACCATTTTGTACAGAGGGTGTATGTAAATAGGCATGGCATGTCTATGCATAAAAATTCAGCCCTATTAACCTAAGGGTTTGAAAGATATTCACAAAATACTCTCTGAAATTGCAGGGTAATATTTCCAATGCTAGAATATGTTTGCATGTTGAAAATGTTCACATGCATGAACCCAAATGGCCTAAAATTTTGACCAGGGACTCCTATAGACTTAATTGTTCTTCCAAAGAAGATTTGGTGGATTTTGAGTTCATATAACTCAAAAATCAACACATGCATGAATATTTAAATGTTTTCCAAAACCATGAAAAAATGTTCTCCAAAAATTCCAATTTTTGGACAGGGTGTGTAATTGGTTATATTACAACTATGGTTTAAATTTCATTCATATTCATGGAGTATTTTCAGAAAAATTCACAAAATACATAAGAATGCACTTATAATACACCATGCACCAAAATAGGTGCCCAAAGAGTTATGGTGCACCAAATCATATGAAATCTATGCCCATGTGAAGTTAAGACCTAGGGCTACATTTTCTCAGGTAGGAACACCAAAACAAGAATGGTGGATCACCAATTCTCTTGTGAATTGAACATGAAGAAAGGGGGAAATCTAGCACTAATAGAGGAGAAGGATCCTACTTGATTGTTGGTGGTGGACCTGGTATTCCTTCTTGGGCCCATTGTTGAGGTTTCCATCGATGAGATAGTTCCCAAATGCAATTCTCCAGCTAAAGCACTACTCCAGGGGTCGGGCTCGATTTCTTGTGAGGTGGTGAAGGTGATGAAAAGGTCAATTTGGGCTGAGGGGAGGTGTATTTGTAGAAGCCAATAGTGGGGATCATCAAAGGTTTGAATGATCTCAACATTGATGCTTGTTGGCTGGCATTAATGGGAGATCAGTCCCAAGGCATGGGGAACTCCTTAGCTGCCTTTGGTAATGAAGAGGAGGTGCCAAGTGGCAAATATTCCATGAATTCCTCCTCATTATCTCCCAAATAGGTGAAATTTCTATTTTGCCCTCCATGGATTCCCTTTATTCAAATTCAGAGGGGCTTAGTGAAAGTATCTAGTTGCGGCCTAAATCACCTAGAGGGGGGTGAATAGGTGGATTCTATGGCTTTTTGCGGAATAAAAATATATAAGTAAAAGCACACAGAAAACCAAAGAGCACAACACAACACAAGGAATTTATAGTGGTTCCCCGATCTTGGGTAGTCCACTTGCACCTCACATATCTAGCATGACCGGCTAGACTAGGCTACTTCACTAACACGGATTATCAACAATCCTACAAAAACTTGGAGTCAGCACTCCTACAAAGAAACTCGGAGCAAACCACTCCTACAAAAACTCGGAGAACAAACTTCTCCTACACAAAAACTCAGAGCAAACCACTCCTACAAAAACTCGATCCTTCAACAAGGATCTACAAAAACTCGGAGGAAAACCTCCTACAAGAATATGTAAAAGATTTTTACAAAACTTTAGACTGAAAAACAATCTTCTTAAAATCTTCTGGAGACTTGACTTATTCAGATCTGAAAGAGATAGATCTTCTTCTTCCTAGTATAAAATAGAAATCTGGATCTTGAAGGAGGAAGAAGAAATCTTGCCTTGAAAGAACTTGATCTGAATACTTTGGAGAAAAACTAGATCTGAAAGAAGCTTTAGAGAATCAGAAACCTATTTTTCTCTTTTCTTTAAGAAGAATCACCGGCAAATTTGTCGGCGGCGGCAAAAGACTTTGCGAGAACGAACGGAGCGCAGACAGAAATCTTGTGTTCTTCTTCTCTTTATTTTCGAATCAGATAACAACCATTAGCCTTCAACGAATAAATCAAAGGGAGTTATATAGAGACCTCCTTTCCAACGGCTAAATAAAATAAATAAGGAAGAATATTTATTTCTTTTGCTGTAGCAAGAATTTAGGAATAAATATTCTCTCCAACGGCTATCTCCAAGAAATTAAAGCAAATAATCTTCTCCAACGACTGTCTGCATGATTTAAGGAAGATATTCTGTGAAGCATTAATTTGATTTGACAGTTGTTTGAATTTCAAAACAGCGCAAAACATATTCTGTCGTCTGTTAAAAATTCGTCGAACGGAACAACGCTCGACGAACGGCCAACGCTCTGCGTTCGACGAACAGCCAATGTTCTGCATTCGACGAATGGCCACTACTCTGCGTTCGACGAACGACTACTTCCCTGCGTTCGACGAACGGCTACTTCCCTGCGTTCGACGAACGGCCAGTTCACTGCGTTCGATGAACTCAATGCTGCGTTCGACGAACGGCTATCTCAGCGGTCGACGAAGAACAGCAATCTCAGCGGTCAACGATCCCGTCTCAGCGGTCGACGAAAATCTGCGTTCGACGAACTCAATCCTGCGTTCGACAAACTTCCAATTCACTGCGTTCAACGAAATCCTTTCCGTTCGTCGAACTGAGTTCGACTAATTGCGTTCGACGAAATCTTTTCTGTTCGTCGAATTACAGAAAACTTAGGAAAATTGTTTCTTCATTCCAGCAGCAACTTTCCTTGGCTCTCCTTGGCTCTTCCTTTGTGTTTGAATATAAAGTACACCCCAATAGAGAGATTCCACATGAATCAACACCTTGGTTTACACAATGAAGAATTACATTGCATATACCTGTGTTTTATGATTCATTGAAACCTGACATTGGTTTATACTTAGTCATTTATAATCTACAAAAACATAACTAGAAAACAACATCAAATACAACTCAATTCAACTTAATTCAAAGGGACACTTCTTCAAATCAAGGTAATTGTGCCTACAATTCCCAACAATCTCCCCATATTTGAAGAAGTCAGAACCTATGTACTGAGTTGAATTGCACTTAGATAAATATATAGAGAAATGCATAAAGAGATATGGAGAGTTATAAACTTAGCTCTTTCAACTTTCTCTCCCTTTCAACTTTCTCTTTCAATTTCAACTTTTCTCCCAATTTCAACTTCTCTCCCCCTTTCTGACTACTTCAGATAGGGAAGGAAAAACATGAGAGATCAACGCTCCCCCTCAGCAACTGCATAGGAGTCCACACTTGGGAGTATATTTTGAATATGTTGAATCAGCTCCCCCTCAATCTTTTCTCCCCTTTAGTCTTATCTCGCCCTTAGAATTTCAGTGTCTGGACTGATTTCCTAAGCTTTTCAGCAACCTTACTATATACTTCTTTGTTCTGGTCATGTACCATGAACATCCACTGTCCAAATGCCTTATTAGAGTTTTGGTTTGCATTTGGATATACCTGCAAACACAGATTAATTACCCTTAGGAACCCAAAAGGATTTGGGTCCTAGGTTCCTGGTTAGATCAACACCACTCAGAGTGTTAACATTGCAAGGGGTCATTCTTACACTGTTAACCCGTGGAGTCTTATAATTTCTGGGGTTAAACCAACAATCTATGGCAAAGTGACCAACCTTGCCACAACACCAACAATCAAATCGATTGTATCTTCTCTTGTTCTCCTGTTTTAACTTTTGAACGGGGTGTTTAACAGGTGCAACATTCTTAGAAGTATAAGCCTTGTGGTTGCAACATACACACGACTCCTTCTTCTCTTCAAGAGATTTAGCAACAATAGATTGGATCTTTGGTGCTTTCTTAGCAACTGGTCCATGTACAAATGAACCATGATCCTTGAGGATTACTTCTTCATAAGGTGCCTTGAAAGCAGTTGTTTCGAGGCTTCGGGGATGGCTCCATCCTTGGTTCCTCTTACTTGACTCAACATGAGTTGGTCTTGTAAAGTGACCATAGGATGAATCAAAGTCAAAAGGGTTTGAAGGAAAAACCACCTTCCTGAATGAAGGTTGACTTTGATCAGCCTTTCCTTTTCCTTTCACAGCTCTCTTATTAGCGGCCTTACTACTTTCAGCCTCATGACCAAGGCCACTACCCTTCGCAGGAGCACAAAATCTATCAATGAGTGGAAGAATAGTCTTTGGCTTCGAGAAGCTTTCTACGAGCTTCCTTTCCACCATTAACTTATCTTTTAGTTCATTTATAAACTTCTCCTTAAGATTTAATAACTCAGTAGAGCTTTGAAGTTCATCTTTCAAGATTTGGACTTCATCTTTGAGAGGAGTTAATTTTTCAATTTCCTCCCTCAAATCTGATTCCATCATCTTGAGAGATTCAATCTCTTTTGCTTGAGATTTGACTACCTTGCGGCATTTGTCAAATCCTTCCAAAACGGCTTTATACTGAGTTATTAGATCGAAGTCTTCCTCTGAAGAATAGCCTTCATTTTTATTGGAGTCAGTTTCAGATGCAGAAAGAGGAGTGTGCGAGTTTACCTTCCCTTTGCATGAGGAGTTGCTTACTTCCTTATCTGAATGTGCCATTAGCCCAAAATAGGCTTCATCATCTGAGCTTGACTTCCCTGAGTCACTGTCGCTAAGAGTCTTAGTCTTCTTTGCTAAGAAGCTCTTTTCTTCTTTCCTTTTTCCTTTGAAGGATTTCTTCTCTTTCTTCTTTTTGTAAGGACATTCCGTACTTATATGTCCTGGCTTATTACAACAATAACAAATGATATCAGTCAAAATTTGTTTATTCGGTTTAGTTTTATACCTGTCGTTGTTGTGTTCCTTCTTGTGATGTTCATCATCACGTCTTGATCTTCTATGATCGGATGAGGACTGACTTTTCCTTTGGCTCTCTTTTCTGAGCAATTTCTTGAATTTCTCAGAGAGTGAAGAGAACTCTCCATCGGACATGTCTGAGCTTGATGAGCAAGCCACAGACTCATCACCTTCATCTGATGACTGTGTCCTTTCAGATGATCTAGCTTTACCTCTTCTTGCCTCTTTGGCCTTCAGTGCCACGGACTTCTCCCTTCCAGAGGTCGAGCATCCTTCTTCTTCAGCTTTTCTAATACTCAGCTTTAGCTCATGTGATAGGAGCTTGCCAAACAATATTTGTGGCTCCATCATAGCCAACTTTCCGAATTCCCGGATAGCAATAGTCTTGGTATCCCATTCTTTCGTCAGGGATCTCAAGAACTTGTCATTCAATTCTCCAACGGTGAATTCACGATCATAATATCTAAGACCATTTACGATCTTAAAGAACTTCTCATAAGTATCATAAATGGAGTCTCTTGGATCTTGCTTGAATGCTTCATATTCTTGGTTTAGCAACGATCGTCGATCATCCCTCACTTCTTTTGTACCTTCCATAAGAACAACTATGGAATCCCACATTTCCTTGGCAGACTTACAGTGTATAAGATTTTGTAGCATTGAATCGTCTACTGCACCGGCAATGATGTTCTTTGCCTTCTTGTCCAAGGCGATGAGAGAAATCTCATCTTTGTCTAATTCCAACATCTTCTTGGGAATCATGATAGCAGAATTTATTGAAGATGGTTTCATGGGGACATGTGGACCTTCTTCAACAATTTGAAAAATTCTCGGGTCGGTGGCTTCCATATAGAACTGCATTCTTTCCTTACACATGGGGAAGTTCTCCTTAGAGCAGAAGGGCAACTTGACGGAATCCTTGGATCTATCCATTCCGGACATACTTGCTCTTGCAACTAGATTTTATAGATCTTGTTCAAGGTGTTAACCTTTTATGAACAACCTCGCTCTGATACCAATTGAAAGTATCTAGTTGCGGCCTAAATCACCTAGAGGGGAGTGAATAGGAGGATTCTATGGCTTTTTGTGGAATACAAATATATAAGTAAAAGCACACATAAAACCAAAGAGCACAGCACAACACAAGGAATTTATAGTGGTTCCTCGATCTTGGGTAGTCCACTTGCACCTCACCTATCTAGCACGACCGGCTAGACTAGGCTACTTCACTAACTCGGATTATCAACAAACCTACAAAAACTCGGAGTCATCACACCTACAAAGAAACTCGGAGCAAACCACTCCTACAAAAACTCGGAGAACAAACTTCTCCTACACAAAAACTCGGAGCAAACCACTTCTACAAAAACTCGATCCTTCAACAAGGATCTACAAAAACTCGGAGGAAAACCTCCTACAAGAAAATGTAAAAGATTTTTACAAAACTTTAGACTGAAAAACAATCTTCTTAAAATCTTCTAGAGACTTGACTTATTCAGATCTGAAAGAGATAGATCTTCTTCTTCATAGTATAAAATAGAAATCTGGATCTTGAAGGAGGAAGAAGAAATCTTGCCTTGAAAGAACTTGATCTGAATACTTTGGAGAAAAACTAGATCTGAAAGAAGCCTTAGAGAATCAGAAATCAAAGACCTATTTTTCTCTTTTCTTCAAGAAGAATCACCAGCAAATTTGTCGGCGGCGGCAAAAGACTTTGCGAGAATGAATGGAGCGCAGACAGAAATCTTGTGTTCTTCTTCTCTTTATTTTTGAATCAGATAACAACCATTAGCCTTCAACGAATAAATCAAAGGGAGTTATATAGAGACCTCCTTTCCAACGGCTAAAAAAAATAAATAAGGAAGAATATTTCTTTCTTTTGCTATAGCAAGAATTTAGGAATAAATATTCTCTCCAACGGCTATCTCCAAGAAATTAAAGCAAATAATCTTCTCCAATGGATGTCTGCATGATTTAAGGAAGATATTCCGTGAAGCAATAATTTGATTTGACAGATGTTTGAATTTCGAAATAGCGCAGAGCATATTCTGTCTTCTGTTAAAAATTTGTCGAACGGAACAACGCTCGACGAACGGCCAACGCTCTGCGTTTGACGAACGGCCAATGTTCTGCGTTCGACGAACGACCACTGCTCTGCGTTCGACGAACGACTACTTCCCTGCGTTCGACGAATGGCTACTTCCATGCGTTCGACGAACGGCCAGTTCACTATGTTCGACGAACTCGATGCTGCGTTCGACGAACGGCTATCTCAGCGGTCGACAAAGAACATCAATCTCAGCGGTCGACGATCCCGTCTCAGCGGTCGACGAAAATCTGTGTTCGACGAACTCAATCCCGCGTTCGACAAACTGTCAATTCACTGCGTTTGACGAAATCCTTTCCGTTCGTCGAACTGAGTTAGACTAATTGCGTTCGACGAAATCTTTTTAGTTCATCGAACAGTGTTCGACGAAATCTTTTCAGTTCGTCGAACGGAGTTCGACGAATTACAGAAAACATAGGAAAATTGTTTCTTCATTCCATCAACAACTTTCCTTGGCTCTCCTTGGCTCTTCCTTTGTGTTTGGATATAAAGTACACCCCAATAGAGAGATTCCACATGAATCAACACCTTGGTTTACACAATGAAGAATTACATTGCATATACCTATGTTTTATGATTCATTGAAACCTGACATTTGTTTATACTTAGTCATTTATAATCAGTAAACACATAACTAGAAAACAACATCAAATACAACTCAATTCAACTTAGTTCAAAGGGACACTTCTTCAAATCACGGTAATTGTGGCTACAATTCCCAACACTTAGGGTGTCATTTGGCTTGTTAGCTTGCTGGATGGGCTTGGGATTAGGGCATAACCCAATTGGATTTAGTTTAGGGCTTTTAATCTCATAATTAAGGCTTATTTTGATCGAGGTTGACTTTGGAGTTGACTTGGTCAATTTGATGGGTTGACTGGTCCAATGTGTTGGTCATGAGTCCCTCTATACCATCCAATGTTGATTGGGTCATGGTGATACCCTAATTGGGTCATAACCAATATGTGTGATTTTGACCAAAATTGGGGGAAAGTTGACTTTGGTCAAATTTGACCACTTGATGGGGCTTTTCGTTCCATTTGGATCACCTATGATGTTATAAGACATGGGGTGAGGTCAATTGCATGCTTTGGGGGTCAATTGGACCTATTGGTGGAGGATTGACCTATATTTGACCTAAAGGGTACCATGGTCAATTTGGGCTAATTGGTGACTCCATGATGGGGCTTTTGGGTTCATTGGGCCCCCTTGGAAGATTATCTTATTGTGGTATGTTCAATTTATCCATATGAAGTCAAATTGACTTCAATTAGGGAGGTTTGACCTAATTTGGGCTAAAGTTGACTTTGGCCAAATTGACCAATTTGGTTGACCCAAAAGGGTCTATAATGACCCGTTGACCTCCTTGAATGGTCATAAGGGTCAAGATGAGGTTACTTTGACATACTGAAGTCTCTTGGTCACCCCTAGGCTAGGTTACCAAAAGTTGATAAATGCACCCCAATGTGCAATTCACCTACTCTATTGGGTTTCTAGGACTCTTTGACAGGTCTCCCCTTTTGTCATGACATAATCATGACACAAATTCAACCTAAGGGTCTAGTGGTTTATGGGATGTTACATGTTTCCTCAGAAGATGAATCTAAAGGGGACTTATTAGATCAATATGGAGAATTGGTTGAAGCCTTTAAGAGAAGCAAGAAGCTTTGGAAAGAGCAAGATGAAGAGATTTCATCTCTCCAAGAAAGAAACTCTGACATCTCTGAGAAAGCTGAAAGGCTAACTCTGGAGAATACAGAATTCTGCCAACTTAAGAATGACTATAATGCAAGCTCCAATCTTGAGCTAATAAGCAAGTTTGGGAAAACTCTGAAGGCTTTACAACTCTGAAAGCTTGTAGCCAGTTTCTCCAAACCCAAGACTATTCTTCCCTTGATTGATGGCTTCTGCTCCATTCATAGAAGAGTCCTAGGATACCTTAAGAAAGATAAATCAGGCAAACCTATGGAGAAAAAGATCAACTTTAGGAAGGTAACATCACCCTCCAACAAGTATGAACATGAATCCATTTATGGACACCTCGAGAATGGGTGTTCCACAAGTGGAATCAAGGATGTGCCTAGTGCATCAATGGAACCTCGTAAAGAGATCATCATGAGGAAATATGAATCCCTTGTATCTAGGAAGGGGAATACATCTTTGAGGAAGACTGATTTCAGAAGCAAAGTTGTGGGTGGAAATAACCAATGCCACAATCACATGAAGTGCAATTCAGTCTCCCTTAAATATCCTTTTGCTCACAAACACAGGATTCATGTTCCTTCTAAAAGAAAGAAAAGAAGATATAACAAGTTTGAATGTTGGTGATGTGGCAAGATTGGCCACTTTGCAATTGATTGTTGGTTCAACCCAACAGTTCTAAGGGCAACCAATGCCAAGCTAACAAACAATCGTCTTAAGATTCAGTCTGCACATCTTGGAGCAAGTAGATCTAGTGTGTTCTTCATGACTAACAGAAATCTAGGACCCAACCAGTTTTGGGTACCTAAGAAGAAATATTTTATTTTTGCAGGTATGTCCAAAGACCAATCAAACTCCAATCTGGTATTTGAACATGGGATTTTCTAGGCACATGCCTGGAACAAGAATCCTTTTAAAAGATTTCACTCCTGTAGAAGATGGTCCTAAACTAATATTTGGGTGATCTGACAGAGGGAAAACAGAAGGTTATGGTAAAGTTACTAATAACATAGTTACCATCTCAAGGGTAGCTTATATGGAAGGATTGCAACATAATCTGATAAGCAAAAATAAACTTTGTGATCTTGATTATGTAGTTATTTTCCACAAGGATAAGTGACTCATCAAGAATACTGAAAACTCTGAAGTTATTCTTACTGGTACTAGGAGTGGAAATATGTACTGTCCTAATTTCCTTTTCTCTAACCTACATTTCCCTATCTATTTAATGGCAACTAGTAGGGCATCTCTTTGTATCCAATGGCACAAGAGACTAGCCCATATAAATTATAAATCTATCAATAAGATCCAATCAGAAAACTTGGTTAGAGATGGTCCCAAGTGAAATTTTGCACAAGAAGGCCCTTGTCATACTTGCCAAATGGAGAAGAAAACAAAGGCCTCCTTCAAGTCAATTGGATTGAAGGATTCCACTAGATGTCTATACATGTTACACATGGACTTTTTTGGCCAAATGTCAATTCAAAGTTTAGGGGGCAATTATTATACATTTGTGATTGTAGATGATTACTCTAGGTTTGCATGTGTGTTCTTTCTTAAACATAAGTCAGATACCCTAGAAGTCTTCACTACATTTGTCAAACAAATTTAGAATGAACTTAACTGTTCAATGGTCAAAATCAGAAGTGATCAAGAAATAGAATTTTAGTCTAGAGCAATGACAAAGTTTTGTGAGAGTCTAGATATCTCACAAGAGTTTTCCTCTCCAAAAACTCCACAACAAAATGGAGTTGCTGAGAGAAAGAATAGAACAATCATTGAGGCAAACAGATCCATGTTGAGTGACTCCTCACTACCAGAACATTTCTGGGCTAAGGCAGTCAATACAGCTTGCCATATGCAAAATAGAGCTCTAATCAACAGAACTCACGGCAAGACTCCCTATGAACTCTTGAAAGGCAAGAAGACAACCTTGTCCTACTTCAAAAATTTTGGAAGCAAGTGCTATGTATTAAACAATGGGAAACATCACTTAACAAACTTTGCTGAGAAATGCTTTGAAGGCATATTTGTTGGATATAGTCATCATAGTAAATATGGGATATATTTAATTCATTCCAAAACTATAGCAAAGAATCCAGTCTCTCACAACAGAACAAAACACATTGAAATCAAGTACCAATTCATTAGGGAGCATGTTGGAAAAGACGACATCTGTCTAGAATTTGTTTCAACTGATAGGAAAGTGGCAGACATCTTCACAAAGCCCCTAGATAAAATGAAATTTACTCAATTTAAAATTGAACTTGGCATGTTAAATTTAGATTAATCTCTAATATCATGTGAAGATCAAACTTTTGGCATTCACATAAGATGCTCTAATATTTTACTTAAGTGTGCAGGACCAAAATCTATCTTTAAAGAGAGAATCAATGAGAACAAGGTCTAATCGACCTGACTGGGTGCCTATTGAAATCAAAAAAATTCGAAAAATTTCATTCTCTAATTATTAATTAAATTGGCTCTTCAAATTAGGCAATAACATCAAATCAAGTTCGCGCCTCTTGAGCTACCTTATTTATATTAAATCTAGGGTTTAAAATAGGGCTTAAGAATAAATATATATGTACTTTAATCACAAGCCACATACCACACACCATCCCTCCCTCTCGTCGATAGTGGGCTCTTCATCTTCTCCAATGGCGCCAAAATCTAATCCCTCCAACAATGGTTCAGTGAACTTCAAAAATGACTTGGTACAGAATAACTTTGATTCTGCTAGTGAGGATATACATAATATCATATGGCTTATTGCGGCATCAGGTTTGGAATTAGTACTCTCAGAACCTTCTATCATCTTCAATAGAGAAGTGCTCATATTTTATCAGAATGCCAAGTTAAACAACAGTGGAACTAGAATAGCCAAATAGTTACAAGATGCAAACAAAAAAATGGATGATGTCATAAGAATTCAATATGCCACCTCTAAAAATCTGAAAAATGCTTTTCAATATTCTGAAAATCTCATCCTAGACAGCAGAAAAGTTCTTCTAGACACAATTGTTTAAGAGAATCAACAATTGGATGAACATCTCCTGGAAACTAAGAATCATAACTCAGATGGAGTAAACTATCTCCATAGAAAATTCTCTGACTGCACATCTGAAATATGCTCCCACCTATCTGAAGAAGTCAGAAAGGGGGAGGAAAACCTCAGGAAATCTGGAGCAGATCAAGCAATCTGGGTAGCAAATAAAGCAAGGGCTGCCTTGAATCTACTAGGACTAAACTATGAACCTCAGTATGATGATGACAGCTATGCTTCCCCTGAGTAATACTATAGCATTCCTCCTACAAGAATGGAAGGTAGCCCATCTCAGAAAAGAAAAGTTGTCAGCACTAAAGAGGACTGACAGGCTAGGCAAAGAAGGAGAGAGGAGATCAGGTAGATGCCAAGATGAAGAATGGAGCCCTGTCTCCAAGGAAATCATCCTCTCCACCTGGATAATTATAATCTATACTAATTTATAAATTTATAATATTTATTTCCTTATATAATTATAATCTATACTAATTTATAAATTTATGTATATAGATATTTAAAAAAAAATATAAGATTATATAAGAATTTAATATATTATTAAATATTTAGTTGACTATAAGAGATTAATACTAATTTATAAAAATATATAAACAACAATTATGTTTTACAAGAGGGGGAAAAAAATAAAATAAAATAAAATTTAGAAAGGGATGAAATTTTTTGAAAGGAAATAATTTTTTCATACATAAATATTTAGCAATAAAAAAATCCGTTGCTATTTTGCAACAAAATATTTCATTCTTATTTTAGCAACAAATATTTAGCAATAATTTTTTTTTGCTATTTTTGCAACAAAAAATTTCCAATTAGCAAGGAATTATGTGGTCTTCCTAATTTTCCTTGCTAAATATGAATTTTCTTGTAGTGATTCCAAATTGAGCCAAATTTGTATATTTCCTTTTATTGATCAAATTTGAAATTTCAAATTTAGTGATAGTTATCACATTCCCCAATCTTCTTCATTTCCTTTTCAATGTTTACAATATTATAAAATGAGAGAATGTCCTTCTGTTGAAACTAATGATCTGGAGAATACAAATTCGACAGCCAAGAACTCTAAGTTATTTTTGCCATTAAGAGCAAGAGCAATCTCAATTCTCAAGAGTGCTTACCTGATTCAGATTCTGAAGAAGCTTTCAATTGTTCATCCACTTATAAAGAATTACTGTTGCTGCTCATTCCCTTGATCCAGATATATTTTTCCAAGTTATACTCTACCATATATCAAGGAAGAAGAAGCCTACTGATGGACTTCTACTAAAGACTCAAGATCTGAATCTCAACCTTTACTGAGTCAATAATTGTAAGACTGTAATTCTATAAATAGTGGTGTATGATCCTTGTGATCTGAGTGTAGGATTCCTATAAGAATCTGAGGTAGAATCTTTGTGATCTTAGCGTAGGTGGGCTACCTCTTGATACATTGTCTTGAGGGAACCACTATAAATCTCTGTGTGCTTTGTTGTGATTGTTTGCTCTGTATTTTTATTTTTCAAAAGATATCATAAATCCCCCATCACACTATTCACCCCCTCTATGTGTGCTCTTAGTCATTCCCCTAGAATAACAGAGATGTTTAATCTCTTGGTTAAAAGGTTCAGAAGGTGGATCAAGACTAAAGACTCCAGAAGAAGGGACATGAGCTCAAGTAAGCCTGGGTTTAATAAGACTCCCAAATAAGTAGTCATCTGCTTTGCCTGCAGAAAGCCAAGGAACATTGCTCCTGAATGTCCTGAAGAGTAGAAAGACAAAACCAGTAAGAAGTAGTACAAGAAGCAGTCCTTCAGAAAGAAGGACAAGAAGGAAGGAAGAGGTTTCACAACTGAAACCTGGAGTGGCTAAAAATTTGAGTCAAGTTCCTCATCTGAAAGTGAGGAAGAAGCAAGCCCGATGGCTTTGGAAGATTCCTCTGAGGAAGATCATGTATCATATTTTGACAATTTTGATTTTTCATCGGATGATTTTAAAAATTGTTTTAAAGAATTCTGTAACGATCATCTAGAAGCTCAGAAAGAAATTAAATTTCTTAGAAAAGAATTAGAAGATCTTAAGGAAGAAGATAGATATTCTGATAACTCTGAATTATGAACTAAAATATCTTAGATGAAAAAAGAAATAGATAAATTAACTGCTGAAAATTTAACATTAAAGGAAGAGCTTACCAAGGCAAAGGCCTTTGATGATTTACTCAATGGGATGAGTCAAAATGTAATACCCCTTTGTTGCAATCATTCCCAGGTCTTACCACCCAGAACCGCCATCTTGTGGTGGAACCAACTCACAGGATGGTCACCACCACAATAGGCCAATTCTGCCAGCTAATCAACATCATCCAGGCCAACCACATATCACAGTAATAGAAGCGTTAAATGAAACAAGTCCACAAAATCACATTATATATAAATATCATAATACAAAAGTCCTCGATGAGAAAGTAATAAAATGAATAAGGGCTTATTGCTGGAACATGTTCTTCCGCATCTCCTAGGTTTGAGAATAACAAATCCTATGTGTATTTGATCTTGTGTGTTTAAGTGTGCAGGAAATCAAAGTCCACATGACTCAAGGATGGTTGTCCCCAAAATTGAGGCCAGAATTCAAACATGGCCACTAGCGCCGGCGGTAGCGATAGCGCCCGGCGCTAGCGATGATTAGCGCGATTCCGGTAGTATTTTTAGAAGGAGCTAGCGCCCGACGGTAGCTACTAGCGCTGGCAGTAGCATGGCGCACAAGAGGCATAGAGCAAAATGTTGCCGCGGATTGAAGATCCTTCCGCGCAAAATGTTACTTAATCAGGGATAGCGCCGGCGGTAGCGCTAGCGCCGGCGGTAGAGCTGAGGCTATAAAATGGACACTTTGGCTCCGTCTTCATCATCCCCTTGAGATCCAGAATTCCAGAGCTTCGTGCCACAACATAGAGAGGAAGGTTCAGAGAGATACTCCCACAAATCCATGAAGGCTTAAGGAGATTCGTGGAGAAGATTTCAACACGCGCCATCATCGTGACGAAAGACCGCATCGACTACGATCATACTCTGCGTCTTCGTCTACTTCTCCAAGAGATCCACATAGAGGGAGTTTTTATATTATTGCTATTTATTTCACATCTTTTCTTATTATCGTTTAGTGAACTCGCCTCGTGTTGGCGACTAGGTCTGGGTAGGACTTAGGGCTGAAATTCGCCTCGTGTTGGCGACCAGATCTACACTAGGTCTAGGGGGTGCTCGAGGCCACATCCGAGGAAGGATTGGCTAGAGCGGCTTGAGGCCGAATCCGGGAAGGAGAAGGCTAGGGCCACCGGTTCGTGGGGAAGCGAGCCGGGATAGAAAACGAAAAGAGCTTTTATTATTCGCCTCCGATCTCTAGCGCCATTGAGATCAAGTTTTGTAAAACTTATTTAATATCAATAAAGCTTGTCTCTCATTTTGTTTTACTTGACTTCTTATTTTAATATTGCAATATACCAAAGTTTTTCAAAATAAAATCTAAAGTTTTTGAAAACCCTTATTCACCCCCCCCCCCCCCCCTCTAAGGGCGCCTACCGATCCAACAAGTGGTATCAGAGCGGTTTTATTCCAATCGGCTTAACAACCGGGAATAATGACGTCTCATGATCTCGCTTCTACTAGTGGGGGAAATTTTTGTGAAGAAGAAAAATCACCTACACCACCTTTATTTGAAGGGACAAATTATAAAGGATGGAAAATCTTAATTGAAAAATTTATTAAAACTTTAGACATCGAAGTTTGGAATTTAACAATAGCAAGACCTGCAAATGAATCAAATAAAAAGGAACTTCAATTAAATGCAAAAGCTAAACATTATTTATTTTGTGGTCTATCTAATGAAGTCTTCAAATTAATATATTGTTTTTCAAGTGCATATAAAGTATGACAATTTCTTGAAGAAATGTATGATTCTCCTTCTACAGTTATGGAACAATCACAAGAACTGGAGAATATGCAAGCTTGCACAAGTCTTCAAGAATGCTCCTCTCATGACGGAGCAATGGAGCTCACATCAAATGGAAAAGAAGAAGAAGTAATGTCTTCGGAAGAGGAGTGCCAAAAAGATGTAAAAGAAACTATATGTTCAATTCATGCCTCTCCCGAAAGCAATGTAAGGAAATCAAATTCCATCTTTTGTACTTCTATTTCTTCATTACAATTGCTTCAAACTACAAAGCGCAAAATTAAGAAATTAAAAAATGCAAATTGCAAATTGCGCTTAGAAAATAAAAATTTAAAAGCAAAAGTTAAAGTAGTATCAAAATCTGATTTATCTAGCTTTACTCATGTCACTTCAATTGAAAATACAAAATCTTGTCTTGATTGTAATGATATTAAAGAAAAATTTAAGGAACTTGAAAAATAAATTATTTTTATAAAAGAACAAAATTAAAAATTATGCTTAAAAAATTCATCTTTGATAAATGATTGTGCTAAGTGTAAAGAATATAAAATTGAAATTAAAGAGATGGATGAAACATTTGACGAATATAGAAACAACTATCAAGATCATATTGATTCAATTGTTTCCACTCTTAAAAATAGCACAATCGCTTATAATAAAGATAGACATAATTTAAAGATCAAGAATGATGAATTAAAATCAAAAATCAACTTGCTTATGAAAATTGTAAATACAAATTCACAATATCAAACTATATCTAAAAACAAGTTGAATATGAATATGAACATCTTAACTAAGTTTAATAATGGGAGTAAGGAACATAAAGGATTTGTTAATCTAAATCAAAATCACCATTATTTACAAAATTATGTATCTCCTAAAGTAAAATCAAATATGCAAAAAATTCCTATGAAAAATGATTTCAAATGTCATCATTATTTTAATTATAAGGTTAATGAATATGGAAATTTAATGCAAAATTATAATATTAAACCTAAGTATGAGTGGAGACCCAAAATTAAAGATGAAACATTAACTCCACTTGAAAGGGTCCATTCGTACTTGTCTCCCCAAAAGCCATCTCGCTATATTTGGGTACCCAAAGGAACCATCCCACATGGTCCCCTTTGGATACCTAAAACTCTTATTCATTAGGTATCATCAATTGCATGAAGTAGAATCCTTTCAAAATGAAATATACAAAGTTCTACTTCATGATATGCTTTCATGTCTTTTAATTTTTCTTGTTTTCCTATTTCTTTTGAACTATCATGTCATGGTCATCCTATATATTATTGGAAATTTGATTTTATCTCTTAAAAGCTTAATAAGTTTACAAAATCAAATTGATCAAAATTCAAAAGTCATATTTTATTTTGATGACTTATCTTTTATTCTTATATTCTTTGCTTCTAAATATCTTATATTATCCATATGAATCAAACTCTAAATTTTCTATAATATATTTCAAATTAAATCCGGTTATTTGGCTATTAAGATTCTTAGCCTTCACCAACAAGTGGTTTAGTGAAATAACTTGATCTAAAAGAAAATTCAAGATCTAAATCAAAATTCTTAATTAAAGGAAAATCACTAAAATGTATTGAAAGAATTTATCTTCATAATGAATATAGAATTCACAAACACCACTATGATCTATTGATGTCCTTTGCTAAAATTCTCTAACATCATAAGTCATATCAAAAGTCTTCTAAAAATAATTATTTCTATCACATTTATGTGAATTATAATTGATATATTAACTGATGAAAATTGATATTATAATGGTTGGTGTGTATTGCGATTTATTTCTAGTTTAGACCTTTGAATCATCTTGATATCAAATCAAATAAAATCGTCACTCCATTCTAGGTCTATAAGTTGAAACATTGTATCAACAAACCTTGGTATAACATTAATCTCAAACTTATCATACTAACATTGTCGCCTAAAGAATATTTGTGTCTATGTTAGGCTTTATTTGTTTACCAAGATATGCAGGGTGGGTATTCTTATCTAGGGCTTATCCATGGTATGATTATGCATGAACATTATTATTAATCTCTAAAATCATGCATATTTGACTAGTTCATTCATGTCCAATCATGCTTACATTTCCTAACTACATTGGTAAATATAAGCCTTAAAAATATTAAAATGGAGATATAATGAAATATATCACTTACAAAGCTTATTTGATAAAGTCATATACAAAATCGCTAACGTTCATGCAATTTGCACTATCTAAACATCTCCTAAAATTCTGATATTTCAGCATGAAACTACTATTGGGATACTTAATCAAGAACAATAATTAAAATTCTCAAAATCACAAAAAATCATTTATTGTCTCCCGCGCTAGCGCTACCGCAGGCGCTAGCGTCCATATTCAGTTTTCTACATTTTTAAAAAATTTAAAATTTCTTAAAAATATACTAATCTATATGTACTATTTAGTTTTGCACTTCTGATTTTATTTTATTTTTGAAAAATCAAATACAAAAATATAAAATCCAAATTACAAAAAAAAATATGTTTTGTCTTTTGGTTTTTTGTCATTCTTTTAAAGTCTATTTCTTTTCAAAAATCAAATACAAAATTATAAAACCTTAAAAACTATAAAAAAAATTGTATGGATTTTTCTGTGAAAAATCAAGCATGATTTAATCTATTATTTAGAACTTCTACAATGTTGCAATTTATCTTTTCAAACTACGTTGAACATTTTTTCATCATGCTTTGATATATCTATTAATATGTGCATCAATTATACTTTAAAGGTTGTGTAGAACTAAGCTTAGCATGCCTCTAAGTATGAGTAAATGTTTTATGTTTGATAATGATATTTATTCACTCACCCTTTTTGCCATTGTCTACATATGTGTTAATCTAAGAATACTTGTGTATATTTTGTATTAGTACAATGGATTAAAATTGCACAAGTATCTTACCTACACTTCTTATTTTGCACTCTTAAAAATTAAGAAAAGTGGTTATGTTTTTCATAAATTCTATTGATTTGCAAAACAAGTGTATTCGGAGAACTTTGTACAAAACAAAATTATAAAATAAATGGCAAAGATAACTCCACCAAGCACTACTTAAACCTCCTGATAAGTCTTAATAAGCATTGTGAGGTTGAGCACCTTGGAAAGAATAGTAAAGTGTCTTGTGCAAATCAAATACTTCTTTCAAAATAAAAACCACTTATTCTTAAGTACACCAGATCACAATAAAAAAATCAATATTGAAGAATAAAATTATGTGATCCCCCAAGCACTACATTGCACCCTGATAAGTCTTAATGAGCATTGTGTGTGCAAAGCACCTTGGCAGTTGTATATTTTTGTTTGTGCATTGAAGTGCGTGGAAGTAAAATTATTTGTGTTTTATTATGCTCTTTACTTTCAATATCCCTTGTATTTTTGATTAAAACATTTGTGTACTTTATTCAAAATACACTTATGTGCACATCATTATCTTCCATAACACTTCTTCTCATGAGTATTGGATCCTAATGCAAATTCTATACTACTCTTTACTTATGAAATGCACTTGATAACCTAGCATGTTTTCTACAATGTTTGGTATGACTTGAAATTGTGAATTGAAATAACATTGTAGTAATCTCTTTGCGATAATATTATTTCATGCTTGGTTATTTTTTGTCAACCATAAAAGATTTTCATTAAAACATGATTTACATAAACATCTTCTTTTTGAAATTAAACTAATATATCTGTTTATGGATTATTCCAGATTACAATAAGATGTTTCATGTATTTCTACAAGTCTTCCGCATCATCACCATATAATTTTTATCTTGCACTTTCATGCTTATATCAAGTCCTAAATCTCAATTTTTTTTAAAAATAAGTGGTAGACTTGCTTGGTAGAATTTATATTGGTTGTTCTAACACACATATCATTTTTTATAGTAACAAACTCTGATTTATTTCAATATAAACGTGTATGCTAAAACGCTCTTCCAACAAGTGAAAGATTGCAAAAAGGATGTTGTTTCTTTCTTCTAAAATACTTCAACTCTTTATAAAGTTAGTTTTGAAACTCAAAAACATCTCCTTTTTAAACTTAAACTCTTATTTAGTATTATGGTGTTTCTTTTTCGAAATCTTCCGCAATGCGCAAACTCTGATACATTCATGAATTTCAATATAGCTAAGTAAGTTTTATTTCAAAAAATTCAATTATGATTCTTCCCATTAGATTTAAAAGCTTCATGTTTCAAAAAACTATTATCCGTGACTTCATATCTCACCATAGAGGGGGCGTAGGGTTGTAGACATTAGATAAACTTATCTTTAGTCATGTCTTGTCCTTAACCGGGGAGGGTTCCAGTGGGGCCTTGCGAGGAACTGGGGGGAAAGAGTGCTAGGTTGAGTTTTGTCTAGTGTTTGCATATGGGACTAACACCCCAACCTACGGCATGTTTGCAGCTCCTCATGCCCATCCGTCACTTAGTACGGGGCTAGGGTGTAGACATATTGTCTGGGTAGATTGGTTATTTGGAAATCCTTATTTTTATGCTTAAAACTTTTATATAAAGGGAAAATTATTACTTTTTTTATGCTAAAAACTCTGATTTCCTTCTATGAATTTTTTTTAATGCTTATAACTCTAATCTATTTAAATGAAAAACAATTCTAAAACTCCTTATCATTTACTTCAAAAGATCGATCATGCCTTCTCTTCTGTTTACAAATTCTTTGGTGCTTTGTTTCCCTACCCACTTTTGCTAATAACAAAGGGGGAGAACTAACATAATAAATATAACCCGCGATCATAAACCCAACATAACAAATTCAGATGATAGCTTACATATTAGGGGAGCATTCAATTAGGGGGAGCATGTATTTAGGGGGAGCAATTCTAAGTGCTAAAATCAATAATTATCCTATGTCATCACTCTCACACACACACAAGTATAGTTTCATCATGCTTATTTATTAATGCTTTGATTTATCATTAATGGATTTGTTATTATCAAAAGGGGGAGTTTGTTGGAACATGGTCTTCCTCATCTCCTAGGTTTGAGAATAACAAATCCTATGTGTATTTGATCCTGTGTGTTTAAGTGTGTAGGAAATCAAAGTCCACATGACTCAAGGATGGTTGTCCCCAAAATTGAGGCCAGAATTGCAACATGGCCACTAGCGCCGGCGGTAGCGATAGCGCCCGGCGCTAGCGATGATTAGCGCGATTCCGGTAGTATTTTTAGAAGGAGCTAGCTCCCGGCGGTAGCTACTAGCGCTGGCGGTAGCATGGCGCACAAGAGGCATAGAGCAAAATGTTGCCGCGGATTGAAGATCCTGCCGCGCAAAATGTTACTTAATCAGGGATAGCGCCGGCGGTAGCGCTAGCGCCGGCGGTAGAGCTGAGGCTATAAAATGGACACTTTGGCTCCGTCTTCATCATGCTCTTGAGATCCAGAATTCCAGAGCTTCGTGCCACAACATAGAGAGGAAGGTTCAGAGAGATACTCCCACAAATCCATGAAGGCTTAAGGAGATCCGTGGAGAAGATTTCAACACGCGCCATCATCGTGACGAAAGACCGCATCGACTATGATCATACTCTGCGTCTTCGTCTACTTCTCCAAGAGATCCACATAGAGGGAGTTTTTATATTATTGTTATTTATTTCACATCTTTTCTTATTATCGTTTAGTGAACTCGCCACGTGTTGGCGACTAGGTCTGGGTAGGACTTAGGGCTGAAATTTGCCTCGTGTTGGCGACTAGATCTAGACTAGGTCTAGGGGGTGCTCGAGGCCACATACGGGGAAGGATTGGCTAGAGCGGCTTGAGGCCGAATCCTGGAAGGAGAAGGCTAGGGCCACCGGTTCGTGGGGAAGCGAGTCGGGATAGAAAACGAAAAGAGCTTTTATTATTCGCCTCCGATCTCTAGCGCCATTGAGATCAAGTTTTGTAAAACTTATTTAATATCAATAAAGCTTGTCTCTCTTTTTGTTTTACTTGACTTCTTGTTTTAATATTGCAATATACCAAAGTTTTTCAAAATAAAATCTAAAGTTTTTGAAAACCCTTATTCACCCCCCTCTAAGGGCGCCTACCGATCCAACACTTATGCCCAGTACATCAACATCCTCACTACAAAAGTCACTCGTCTCTGTAGATGTTGCTGCAACAATGGGTATTGGCTGCAATGCTTCATCCTGCCCTCCTGTTCTGGTCTTTTGAATGGGGTCCTGCTGCTCCGGCATAACGGCTCCTAAAATGATATGGTCCACCGACCGTTAGTCAAAATACTAAGCGGTTTCCTCGTCCCCTCCACCCGCGACTCCTAGGCACTGGGCGGGAGGAAGAAGCGGAGGACAATAGGGGTAAAACAAGCATGTGACATGGAACTAACTAACAAGTACATACATGTGTAAACCACTCTAGAAAGAGAGCTTTACTAGCAATTTAATAAATATGGCAAGCAGTGTAAGAGAAAAAGGTAAGAGCAGATACAAAAGTAACCTTAACTTATATGGATGCTCATACAAACATATAAGTTAAGGGATCTGGCACTAAGGTAAACTCATCGTATAAAAGAGCCCATAATTGTTTATACGATGAGGGCTTATTTATGCAATGATGTTATGTTATGTTGTGCAATGCAATGATGCAACTCACCCACTTGAATCTGTACATACAGACCTTTTGTTAGTTCCCTCTATTAGAGTATGTCCACTCAGGTACCTCGTTGAGGCAAATAGGGGAAGTGGATCGGGCATGTCCACTTTTAGGCTTATGTCACACATTTCCCAGCCTATACCTTACTTACGCCCCTAAGAACAGACATGGTATCCGCATACTATCCGGTAAGCATTGCCTCTATGTTATATTTCCCCCGAGCCTCCAGCTCGCCAGACTATCCAGTCCTCCTTATATAATACCAAGCCTACGCTCGCTGAACTATCCAGTCCTTTCTTATATAATATTGAGCCTACCGCTTGCAGGAATTAACCCGTCCTTTCTTATACCAATCCATCCCAACTTTGGGATGGGAATTATCTTATCAAGTTTTCCTACTTAAACTACTTTTGTCCATTGTTTAGTTGAACTTAGAAGTTTAGGGTTAACCTTGGACTTCCCGAGGGCTACTCGGTGAAGGGCGCGCAGTGATACTAGGAGGTTTGATGGGGTGACATCCCAAACCTCCCTTTCTCAAGATATTTAATCTCGTTGGTGGCTACCCATTCTTACATACCCACTACCTCTCTGGTTACTCTAACTTCATAAGGTGGTTTATAAATACCGGGGCAGGGAAGAGACGATATTCAATTTAACATCAATCTTTGTCGTTTCTTAGTGACTAGCTACACATTCACGTGAGCTCTCAATCTTTTTTCAAAGGTTCCATCCTGATATCAATCATGACCTCTAGTTTCTGGTGGATCTCTTCACATCTCCTATCATATCGATGCCAAATCCCGAATTAATAGTTTTGTTAAACGCACCCCAAACCTTATGTTGGGAAAACTCCTTTGGATTTAACTTAACAAACTATCTATAGGTGATTTTACTCCTTAAGAGTATTACCCTCATTGTATAGAAAGGGTAAAATGGTCATTATATGTCTTAGGTTGTCACACTCATCTTGGAGTGTCAAGGCCAGTCAAGATAATCAGAAAGTCAGTTAAGTTAAGACTTGCGTCAAATGAATGTCGACGCAACTTTGACTTGATGTCGATGTAACTCTGACTAGAAGTCGAAGCAACTTAATCTGCCTGTCGAAGTGTAAGTCAAGTCGACACAACGTTGAAATGTACTCGACGCAGATGGTCAATCCAGTCGAAGGCATCTCAGTAGTCGACGCAACTTCTATAACAACTAAATGCAGAAGATGAAGTCCAAGTTTAAGCTTCCAACTCGATGGATACATCGAGAAGTATTCGACGTAACATTGACATCTGAGTTCATTCAGAGCTGAGAATTATTTCGAACACACTTCAATAAAGAACTTAGAGGTGCATCGATAAGAAGGAAGTCAATTCGACACTACGTCGACATCTGAGTTCAGCCAGAGCTAAGAAGGATTTTGAAGTTACTCTTATAAGAAGCTCTCCGACTCAAAGCATCAGCGACAACATTTAAATTGCTGAGAAAAAGAAGAAGAGGGAAATGTTTCTATATTACTGATTATATTGCAGCATTCTCCCCCTTTCCTTCCCCCTGGTGCCTAAGAGTCGTCGGGAGAGAGGATGTGAAGCCACTTAGTCTTTATGACTAACAGTTGCTACGTCACTATTTTTAGGACGACATCCAGAGGCAAGTGGAACAGCAGCGTACGTTGCAGGAGGACAGCCAGGTCAGGGTAACAGGGCCTGAGACTACGTTACCTTTGTTACCGTTAGAGACATATGTGAGTGAGAGCATTGAGATGCAGCCTTAGGGCAATTTTATACTCTGATATTTTGCAAGAGCTTTGATAGCTACCTGTCCTTTTGTATATTTTGTTTGGATACTTTTACTTATTGTGATTTTATGGTTTCCGTTGTTCTCTGTTATTGATGGGTTGGCATGATGATATTGGTTTAGCCGGCAGGATAGACGTCTTGGGGTACAGGTTAGCTCATGTGTTGACGCTACCGCAAGGCGACTGTTTTGGGCATAGGACTCCCCTCAGTCGTGTCTTGTGTTCCGGGAAGGGGGTCTTGCAGCATGTTACTTACCAGACACTTGGGGTGAGAATTAGGGTTCACCAGGGTGCTCGCGTTGCCTTGATCTACATCCACCCGAGTCCTCACATCTTCCTCAGTGGCAAGGTTAGGCTGCAAGATCTTTGGTTTTGAAATGGTAGTACATTATAAGGAAGTTGTGAGTGAGCAGAAGGAGCTGAACACGTGTTATTGTAGCCCGGGCGGAGTCGTCTCTTCTCCCAAAGACTCACGTGTCACCTTCTTGGTGACTCTTTTTTCTACGTGCCTCTGAGGTGTGCGTGAGGAGTGTTAATCGACGATGGCCATGATCCTAGAAGAGACCACCTTATTCTTCTTCTTTAAGGCGGCGAGGTGAGCTAGAATATCTTTAGAGGGCGGCATGATGGCGAGGAAGTGAACGACCGAGGGGAAGCGGTGAGAGGAAGTGGAGGGGTGAGGGACCTTAGAGTCCCCCCCTTGATATATATATAACCCCCGGTGGGTCCCACTAAATGATTCCCTCTAAAATTTTCCACTTGACAAATACTTGGAGTTGAACTATCTTTCTGATCTTGAGGCAAACTCGCAAAGAGCAGGGATTGTGTACAATCCCGTATTCACCGAGTGGACTCAGAAGACCAGCAGGTTGAAGGGGGGATACCTTGTGAATGAGGGGTGAGTGCGGCCAAGGGGACAAGTGCACTCGCCAACCATGGCGAGTGAACCCCCAACAAATTGCACCCGCCCCCAGCCCTGGGCAAGTGCGAGTACCCAGCCTCACCGAGTACCTGCCACCCCGGGCGAGCATGCCTCAAGTGGAGTGGAGTCGCCCTTAGGGAGGTGTTCCTTTTTTTCCAGGAAATACAATTTTGGCCTGCCATTAGCCACTCCAAACAGCGGGATTCTGCAGTCGGTAGACCAATTTGGGATGCTTTTAGGAAAATCATAAGGTGGAATTCTGTTATTCGCAGACCATTTTCAGACAAATATAAATTGACACCTAAGGGAACCTTATGAGGGACTTTTGGCTTCTTCTCTCCTTTTGCTGGTTTTTGTTGGCGAGAGCTCCAACACTTTGTTCACCCAAGTTTCTGGGTTAGTAGTCTGGTGCTCTCAAGTGCCCTCCAGGGTGCCCAACTTAGCATTGACTTGGGAGGGGAAGCTCTCTTTGATCTTTTGGATTTGTGGCGGGACCTCCTCGCTGCAGCTCGCGGGGTTTGTTTTTATTTACTTTGTGAGTGAGTTTCATTGCTCCAATCGTCCAATCTACCGTTCCAACTCAGGAGAATTAAGCACAAGCTACACCCAATCGGTCTGAACTCCTCTTGAACTGTGGTTTTAGGGTTCAACAATATTGTTTGTACAGGAAGGGTGTTACACATAGTAAGATTAATTATGATTGTTTTGGTGACGTTATCATATTTGATACAATATATAGATTAATGATGAGTAGTTTTTATACCTATCTCTTAGTATAGTTTTGATGCAATATTAATATGAATTTAAAAAATTTATATGCATTCCCCTAAGTAAATTGTTCTTTTTATATTTATGTACTGACTTAAGCTTATTTTCTATTTTTTCAGGATTTCTGGACATTTTGAGCATAAATTAACAGCACACGCCCTAGGTCATGGGCGCGACCAAGAGTGTGTCAACCTAAAAAGTTATTCCAGACCTACTACCACCATCCTGGTCTCAAGCCAAGAAAAATCTCTAATACACGCCCTAGGCCACTAGCATGACCGAGGGAGTGTCAACTTAATCCACAGTTCCAGCTTAGTCGGTCGTGTCCTGAAGCCATGATGAGACTTTCGCCAAGTACATGCCCGTGACCTAGGTCACGCCTGTGTCTAGCCGTGCTGCACACACCTAGCCTAGATCACGCCTACTATCACATCCCAAATATTTGTCGCACTTGTCATGCCTGTGTAAATCCAAAGTCACGGGCATGTACCTCCCTACTAGCTGATCGTCCGCCATCCCGCCAAAAGTTTCCCACCAAGTGCAGATTTAAATTTTACATGCCCTAGGTCATGGGAGAGACCAGGGGCATGACGCGCAATGTAACACCTGCTATTAATCCAGACCGAGCCCCCGCCGCGGCCGTTTCACATCCGGCCCAGACACGCCCTAGGTCATGGGCGTGTAACTTTAAACTTTTGGCTATTTAAAGTTAGCTCCTCCAGAACTCAAGGGACAAATTTTGGGAGTTCTTTTCTGCATTTCTTCTATCATTTTACTATTTCTAGTATTCTTGTACTTTACTTTCTTCTAGTGACTTGTAAGTTTTAAATCATTAGCTTGTACTTTTTTTTGAGAAATTAATAAAATTAGTTCTTTCTTCTCTTTATCCTCTTCTTAATTCATTATGAATTCTTTTACTTTTGATGATTCCTCTATCTCAATGAGTAGCTAAATTCTTATTAGTACTCGATCGAGATGATCCAAGGAGTGATATAAGTCATGATTTAATTTAGATCTTATTCTTTCTCTTTTTAGAATGCTTAAGATTTATCCTTGATTTTAATGAAATGAGATTATATCATTGATATATAATTCTCATTCTTGTTTACGTACTTTAGTTAGCCGAGAGGCTCATAATGCAAATCGATCATTCAATGGTAAAGAGAGTTGAATGCAACCCTCATAAATCTCTTGGATTAGAGTTAAATCCAATAAAAGGGTTCACCATGATAAAGCAAGTTGTAGGGGTTTCGATTATAGAACGAGAGTTCAGTTGATCAACCTAAACTCAGTTGGACGTACTCTTGAAAGAGGTGCGCTCAGGATTTGGGAAACTCCACGGTCGAGGCATTTTCTTCAAGAGAATTAAAATCTTATTTGTTCTTGTTATTTTCATTCTGAGGTGATTCAATGATCGAGTGCTAGTCTTCTAAATATAGTTTCAATCATCATTTTAGTTTGCCTTGCTTTTCCTACAACTCACCCAAAGTTTTATTTGATAAAATAATAGAAATTTTCTTGAAGTAAAAGTATTTAACTCGCCCGGAAAAATATGACCTTGATATTTTAATATCCTAAACTATATTCTATAAAGTACGCTTGCCTTTGTCAATATAGGATTGGAGAACATCTCTTTCTCTTGATTTTCATCATCTCTCTCTCTCTCAATCAAGTACATTTTACCTATAAATTAAACAAGTACAATTTGTCTTATGTAGCCATTTATTGCAGTTAACCATCATTGGTATAATATTTTTGTAAGTGGAGCTTTTATAGCACAAGAAACTATTGAATCATTTTGTTGGGTGTTTGAGACTTTTCTTAGGTTTGTTGGTGGCAACCAACTAACCACTATATTCACGGATCAAGATCAGGCGATGGTTGTCACCATTGAGAGAATTTTGACTACAACTCGTCATCGTTTGTGTTAATGACATATCTCCAAGAAAGCACCTTCAAAAGTACAAACCTTCAACCATGATAAAACTGTAAGTCTTTATTCTACCAATGCATGAGTAAATATGATAGTGAGGAGTTTAATATGTGTTGGAGTGATATGATAACAAGAGGAAAATTGGATGATAACTGATAGTTACGTGATTTATTTATAATAAGAATGAAATGGTCAACTGCTTTCAACAAAGATAGTTTAGACATTGAAATATTGTTCACACAAAGAAGTGAATCAACAAATAAGGTCATACATTGATGCTCTAAAGCAACACGTTCACTTATTGAACGTTTTACGGGATTGGAAAAAATGACCTCAACTTGGTATTGTTGCGAGCATGATGAAGACTTTAAATACAAACAAGGTTGTATAACCTTGAAATTCAAAAATTGTCTTGTACTGAAACAAATGTCAAAAGTATATAATAGACAAATTTATTCAATTTTTGAGAATTCATACATGGATGGTGTTGTTAGTGTTAGTGTTGGAGAGGAAATAAGATGCGGTGACAATCATAACTTATTTGTAACACAACACTATGATGGAGATGAAAATGATAAGAAATGGTGTTGATTCATTTTGTTTTCTAGGTGTTGAATTCTATAATTGCTACTAGAAATATGGAATTATGATGGGAATTGTTGAAATTACTACCGAAAATTATGTAAATTAATATTGGAATTCATTATATTTCCACTATAGATGGGAATTATGAAAATTACTACTGGAATTCATTATACATCCATAAATATAATCTACCATGTCAATCATAATTCATTATTTTTTACTAATAACATGCCAAAATGCTTCAAAAATCATTGCAACTATGAAAAACTTCCTATATGCCAGAATGCTTCAAAAATCATTATAATTCCACAAATAAAATCTACCACAGCAGTCACTACTCGTTGTTTTTACTGAATTACACACAAAATAATTCACCATAGTAATCCGTATTCATTGTCTTTACTGATAACATGCCAAAGTGCTTTAGTCTTTGGCATTTCGGCTTGCCATCCCTTGCACTCCTGCCAATTAATCTCTGAGTTTTTTTTGAACAAACTCAATATACCTACTAACAAACACCACGCAATCATCCCCATTATCTTGAGTTGGTACACCTAATATATATGGGCCACCCAACATTTTTTTGTTGGAAAAGCTTCTTCAGCATCTTCATACATGTGGTGCGGCTGCACAAACAAGAAGCAGTGATAACTACAATTAATATTATAGATGTAAGGAAATTATGTACATTAGCAAGGGAATCTACCAATTCAGGAAGTGTGGCTCGATGTGCGGGGTTTGGCAAAAAATCATACAAATTCCATTTTGCAAGCTTCAGATTGCCCACCAATAATACCTAATTACCATTATTAATGAGGTGTGACATTAATATTAATTTGGTGGCAGGAACAGAATAGGGGGTAACATGTTCAATCAGGAATTTACTATTATTCACAGAATGTCTTTTCCAATACTGCACGATAGGAACATATAGAAAAGACAGACATAAGAAAATAATAATAATATAATGTATAAATGTACATAAATATAGAAAAATTATACAACATGGTTTGGTGTAACATATAAGAAGTTTTTCAGACTTTTTGGAGACTTGATTTTTCTGGCATTAAGGTCATATGCAAAGGTATCCAAATGAGTATCATGCAAATATCCTTTACCCGGGTGCTCAGTAATTAAATCTCATAAGAATGCATTGTTTCCACTTTAAATCAATATATCATCACTACAAGAAGTTAAACAAATAAGATTAGAGTTTTGTAATGATGCAATGACACTAAAAAACCAAGACAAATATAATAACAAACTTTCAGAGTAATAACTCAACATATAATCTATCATTTATCTCTGCCTAGAATATCATTTATTTAGGGACATGTGTGATCTGACACAACTGCTCATCGTGTGCCTTTGACTATCACCCACTTCCTCATGTTGCGCCTTACCTTTACATTTTTTATTAAACTTCGCTTCTTACTACCAATTTTAACTACTTATACGACCATCCAAACATATACTACTTCACTTTCAACTATTGTTGCTCTATATGGATATATTGCAGATGAAAATTGGGTGTTAACAACAAGTATTATATGGAATGATGGGGATGATAATGCATGATAAGATGGCGGGGTGGGTGCATGATAAGATGACAGGGTGGGTGCATGATCATATGGTGGGGGTGGGTGCATGATCATATGGTGGGGTTGGTGCATGATCAAATGGCGGGGTGGGTGCATGATCAAATGGCGGGCTGGGTGATGATCAGATGGAGGGGCGGGTGCTTGCATATTTCTGATTAGTGCAATGATAACATCAAATCTTTCTTCAAATTATCATCACTCTTTTTTAATTTTTCAACCTTAGTGGAGATAGCATCTATCCTGCTCCTCCTCTCCGCCTTCTCTTCCACCCTACTACTCCTCCACCTCTCCTTCTCTTCCCCCTCCCACTCCTCCTCTACCTCCCCTCCAAATTCTCAGTCCTTCTTTAATTCCCCCTCATGCTCCTCCTCCCCTCCTTCTTCTCCTCTTCCTTCTCCTTCCCAACATCCCTCCACTTTTCCCCTATCACTTTATTCTCTTCACTGCCTATAATTGTACATTTATCTTTTCTTTCCTTTCTTCAAAATCTGAATCTTCCTCCTCACCATCTATTCCAAACAAAACCTTCTCCTCATTAAGAATATCAACAAACATCTTTTGTAACATATGCTAGGAATTAAGACATCAAATTTTACATTATTAAGAGGTTTCATATAATAATAACACTTACTATGAAGCTTTGATTTTCTATAATGTAACTACGAACAAAATTTTGCACTATAACTGTTCTCAGGAGTTTTGAGAGTTTAGTCAACATACATGTTAAGCGGGGGAGGGGTAGAACAAAAAAGACTTGGAATGAAACTATAAGGAAAGATATGATGTACTTAGGCATTAGTGAGACTATGATTAAAGATAGGGCGCAATGGCGACAAACGATCCATATAGCTGACACCACTATGGTGGGATAAAGGCTTGAGTGTTGTTGTTGTAACTATTCTTAGAAGACCACCGGTGTAGTTGGGGTCTGGGTAACTCATCCATCGACAATAGCCTAGGGGTGATTCTCAAAGAATCACACCTACAACAAAAAATATTATTAAGAGGAAAAACAGAACTAAGGAGACTGGGTGATTCTTACCACCAATACAACGGAGCATCCTTCAAAATAACCCAAGTTTGATCCTTCATAATTGGCAGTAGTGCTACTCAAATTGTCAAACTATGAATGGAGAAACTTGTGGATGACATTGAGCCAATTACAGTCTCTAAACTCTGCCAACCCCTTAACATTCTTCAAACAAGTAGGGATTTTCAAACCCTTTAATGAGAAAAAAATTCACACAATGTATATTTAATCAATGCATTAACTTTGCAGTGGTCCAGGGTAGGAGAACATTCTTCATTAGCAAGACCAATTAATTCCTTCATCAAGTCTCTGTGTTTGATGTCTGCTATGGGGCTTTTGTGAAAATAAAACTTTCGGCCAATGTTTGGAAGTCCAAGAATTAGAACAACTTTATTTACACTAAATTTATTGTAGAATCTACCTAACAAAAATATCATCTTTTGAATAGAATAAGACTTGAATAGAAAATTTAACAGCGGAATGTTCCTTGGGTATGTTAGGAGTGTAACATAGAGGAAGTAATCTGGTATTTTAATTTTATCTTTTGATTCTTTCGATAAAACATCAACCAGTGGAAGTGCATGCTCTTTAAATGCAGATGTCACATCGATTGTATAGATAACTACTCCATGATATATGTATAATTGAAGTCCAAGTGAAATGTAACACCCCAATTTTCCCAACTGAAGAAAGCAAAGCAATCTGGTAACAGGACCTACCGCCAGGCATTAGTGTTATCGATAGCGGTAGGGATGTCAACGTAATGACGTTACATTATCGACGTGAAGGTCCTGTTGTCATTGAGAGGTCTCGATGATTGTCAAGCTAATGCCAGGCGGTAGTGTTACCGCTAACGGTAGCTGTGTCGACGTGATGAGTCCTGTGTCGTCGAGATGATCTTTATATCGATGTGATAAGCTTTGTGTCGACGTTATGCTAATGCCATGCGTTAGAGCTAACGCTGACGTTAGCTATATCGATGGGATGAGCCCCGTATCGTCGAGATGAATTAAGTGGTGAGCAGAAAAGCTCCGTCGACTAAGGCATTACCACGGGGCAGTAACGCTACTGTCGGGCGGTAGAAGTTAAGATCAGATTTGTAACTTTAAATCATGGCCATCCATGACATTTGGATTTTAGATACTGTGGCTGAGAATAGGCCCGAATCTTATAAGGGCTGAGAGGCTTTTTGTGTGAAGTCAATTCTCATTCTCTCGTTTTAAAATTAAGGAAAGGTTAAGAGACAGAAGAAGGAGAAAGGAAGGAAGAGAAAGGAGAAGGCTAAGTTGAAATCATCCTTTGGACTTGTGAGAGCTCTTGAAGGCTTGTGCCAAGATTGGATCCATGAAGAGGAAGGTGCTTCGAACGCTTCCATCTTGTTTAACTGCAATATATGACACCAAAATGAGCTTCACGGGTAACGACTCACCTCCTGAATATCTGGACATGCTAGTCCTTTGATTGACATCATAGTAGGAAGATTTCCACTAATTAGTGGATAGGATTCTTCTAATGGGTCGATATGGAATATCCCCTATAGAAATTGCCTATATAGTCTGGATCGTTGTACGGACATAAACATGCTGTGTGAAACCCACCCGGACCAGATGGTCTGGATTGGTGATGCTTATATTGTTTATTGCGTTTCGGAGAAGACTCAGTGTATATATATTGTGTTTTTGGGTTCTGGGTACTGTGGTGTATTGTATGGAGTTGTGAAGGCAAACTCTAGAAAATACCCGAAAAAGGGGACAGAATCATGGCTCTGTCTTCTACCGCCCAGCGGTAGGTCTACCGCTGGCGGTAACTCCTCGTCGAAACTAATGAGCCATTTATGGTGGGTGTGAAGCCTAGGTCGTAGGGACTAGATATGTAACGCTAGAAAGTTATAGGCCTGCAATTGCAGAGCATAACTGAGGGCAGATGTGTGTTCTGTCGATAATGCTAGGCGGTAATATTACCACTGGCGGTAGCTCCAGTGAGTAGATTATAAAGCAGAAGGGCCTGATGTGCCCAGCTTTGATGTCCTTGTGTGCCAACATCAGGAACATGTGGAAGTCGTACCCGCGTCGGGCAGAGTTGATCCAGACGATAAGAGCATGGGCAAAGCTGAACCGAACCCATCCCATAGATGGTCAGTGAAGAGGTCGCCCCTCGATGCACTGAAAGAATTTTGGGAAAGGAACCGTAAGGTATGATGACCTTGACGTTAAAACTCATAGCCATCTACTTTAAGCAAGGCTTAGTATGGTAGTTTATCTCGGGGAGTACACCGAAAGAGTGTCATGAGTGCACAAAATGTGTGGTCATGAGTGACTACGTTGATGTTGATTGCATATATATGTAGTGCTTGGACGCACTTTTGAGATATATGATGTGGATGCTTACTTGCAGGGAAGGAGTACAGCCGCCCAGAGAATGGAGCGGGGTCGTTATAAATCTTGGTCAACTAATGCTGACCGGTTACTTGTTTGCTATGATTTGGTGGAATGTGCTTCTATAGGCGCTGGCGAGCCGAGCGTCACATAGCGGGTTGGAGCCCCAGTTGCTATGCTATACTGGCCCTCGAAGGCCCAAGTGTGTGTTTGTCATAACCCGCATTTTCCCAATATATAAATATATTATCAGAGTGGGGAAAATATGCGTTGTAATGCCACGTCGTGAAGGAGACAACTACAGACACTCAGGCAACTCCAATTCTATATTTGCTTTCATAAAAGACAATCCTTTGTATAAAAGTTATGTTAAAAGACATAATTTACAATTTTATGATTTAGATTGTGTCCCTCGGTCCAATGGATCATCTAGTCAATGCGTAGAAACTATAATTATGCAGTGGAACAGAAATTATGAAATTTGATTTGATTTATCCTATATGAGCATGAAGACCAAATCATCTAGCTAATGATATGCAAAACTCTACATTTATTATAAGTAGGAAAAGAACTTTTTTACGATCTTCAAAGTAGGGCGACATTTGAATTAAATCATGCCATGAATAAGAATATGCAAGTTGTATACTTAAAATATCTAATCTGCATCCTAGCATAAAACCTTCCCAAAGAGCAATGCATCAATAGCAAAAAGGCAGTATTAGCAGACACACCAAGTAAATAATCTACACAAAGAAACAACAATGGGCGTCAACAATCTGACATGAACCCATAGAAATGTCAAAGTACATCAAAACTATAGATCAAAAGTCAAAGATAGTCACGGCTGACTAATCCTCACCAAGGAGGAGAAAAGAAAAACACCATCCAAGATCTAGAAGAACAACACGATCAACCTGCACAGCTACCGGTCCGAATCAGAGGCATTTAACAGAAAAGAATGCCTCAGCAACAAGGCGCAAAAAAGGCGGCTCAAAAAAAATAAGATCACCAAGATCAAAATGTAAGGAGCTACCAACTCCAAAAATGAAATTGTATATCAACAGCATGTAAGACCATAATAACCATAATGGCCAAAAAGGTTAGCAAATTTGGCTAAATAATCAGTAAAAGTCTCGCACCAAGTGCGGTAATAATTTATAAGAAATGGTCATAGAAATAGGAATTGTGTGGGCCAAGTGAATCCATGAGCTAAACAATGAATCAGTAACACCGGACAAAAATAAGCACTGAGGTGGAGGCCATAATCTTCCACTCACCAATAGTCCAAAACACCGTCGGGTACCATGATTACACCGAAACAGAAACTTTGGAGGAGGCCTCAATAATCTCCCTCACCAACAGTCCAAAACCAGCTCATCACCCCATCACTTAACACCACACGCATCATAACTTCATTACACCATGATAAAAGGAGGAAAAATACCACAATTTTCATGAACAAATAGCTACTCGACGAATTTTAAAGGTCACTCGACGAATTTTAAAGGTCACTCGATGATATAGTATAAGGTAACGACGATGTAGTCTAAGGTCTCGACGATATAGTCTAAGGTCTCGACGATATACTCTCAGCGGTTAAGTCTCGACGGATTCGTCGAATTCACTCGACGAATTTCTGACCTCGACAAATTTTTCAGAACTACTCGACAAATTCCAATAACTGACTCGACGAACTACACTAGAATACTAGACGAATTCTGCTATATTGACCGAAATTTTCAGAGTAAAATTTATCTATAAATAATAGGAAGGGGAAATAAATTGAAGGGAAAACATGGCAAAGGGGAAATAGTCAACCACTTGCCTCAAACCTTCCGATCCCCTCCCTCCACGCACACCACTCCAAGGATCGGCCGATGGAAAACCACAAGGAAGGATTTCTGAAACTTTTTGGACAAAAACAAAGGTTATGGCTACACACTCCAACTCCAAAAATCAACAAAAATCAAAATACTCACCGCGCACATGAAGAGCTCAGCAAGAGCTTTCCAAATCTACGCTCCGACAAAGATTTGATGCTCAAACGCTCCCACAATAGCCGACGACCGAACTCGTCTCTTTCGCGAAAACAGAACTGATCGGAGAAAAAGATGGGAAAACCTAATTTCTACCCTTTTTATAGGAGAGAGAGGATTATTTAAGAATTATTTAATATAGATATTTTCAATAATTTACTGGGCTCTCACGTTTACTTGGATCGTGACGAAACTCCACGGATATGCTTATATTTAATAACTTTAATTCTCTAAAGTTTAAGATTTAAATTTCGGCAAGATTTAAAATGCGATGAATTATAACGCATCGGGAAACTTGACACAAACGTAACGCCCGCATGACGATATTACGTCATTAGAGACTTAAAATAATTATCTGAAATTCTGGGGCGTTACAGTCACTCCCCCTAAAAGAAAGGTTCGACCCGAAACTTTGAAAAACAACTTGAATCCAATGGACATAAAGGAATGACTAGAATTGGATAGATAGATACGCACTAAAGACCAGGAGAACATATGAGGGTGAGATTCTTTCATAACAGATTCCAACTCCCAAAAAGCACTATTGACGTCCTGGTTTCGCTAAAGAACCTTAGCCATAGGAATCGTCTTCCTCCGCAACACTCGGCTTTGCGTCTCTAGAATACTGACGGGTTCCTCAACATATGAAAGATTGGGCTGCAACTGGGGCACAGAGTCAATGACATGACGATTGTAACGCCCTTATTTTTCCAGCATTTATTTAATCCTCTTGGCGACGTCATAATGATGTAAGGGCGTTTGTTAGTGTGGAGTTGGCGGCGCATCGCCGTTAGTGCGTTTTCACGTGCGTTCGATCGAGTCGGACAAGTTCTGGAATTCTTGTCGAAATTGGAAAATCTCTCATTAGGAAATTTGACTAAATAATTTTAGACGTGTCCGTCAAATTTCGTTGCTATCCTAGCAATATTTGAGTCTCGGTGTTTTTTTCGAAGATTTGTGGATTTATTGTTCGCCGTATGCCTTGGAACATTTTAACTCGAGAATGGCTATTCGGATTTTGGTTTTGACTTCGCCATTGAGTTCGTAGCGCCGACTTTCGCCTTTGGCGCATTTTTCGTTCGAATCGGCGTGATTTTAGCCGTTCGTAATAGTTGTTATTATAATAAATATGCATATATATATATATATATATATAATGTATATAGTTCTAATCCTATTCCCTTAAGAAAAAAAAAACTGACTCAGCCAATAATTTTTATAAAATAATATTTCTCTTCTTGGTAGTCTAACCCACTACCTTAAATTAAGACTTAAATGGTTATTTTTTTCTTTCATTTTCTCCAAGATGCTATATCCCTTCTTCCAAGAATCCCCAAACCAGAGAGTTGAGAGAGGAGGAGAGCTTTTCTCCATGATCCTTCCGGCCGCCATCTTGAGAGCCCCGGTGCTCTTGTTCTTCATCAGAGCTTAGCTTTGGAAAGCTCTCGACGAGCTCTTCTTGTTCGTGTGCTTCGTGTCGCACCTCCATTTGGAATTGAGAGGAATTAAGGCAAGTGATGGTTTGTTTCCCCCTTAGTCTCTCTTGATCCTCTTAAATTTATGTTTCCCTTTGTTTTCTTCATTTTTGTTAGCCAATTAACCCCCCCCCCCCCCCCCCCCCCCCACCCCCAAATTTAGCTATATATAAACTTTGGTGCCTAAAAACCTAAGTTTGAAGTAACTTTCTTAATTCATTTTTGCTGACCTGTAGTCAAAGACCTATGTTTTTGTCCTATAGCTAAAAGCCCTTGTTTAAATTCTATCAAATTTCTTGTTTTATACTTGTGTCCACATTCCCAGCCTTAGTATGGAGTTTATTTCTCCTGAAATGGTCTAGATCTTTGTTCTGGAATTTAAATTTGAGTTCTGGAAGAGTTACGTTCAGGTAGTTTTGGTTTGAGTTCTGGTTGAGCTACCGCTCGACGCTAGCGCTACTTCCGGTGCTAACGTCCCTTTGATATCGTCTCATCAATATCGCCTCGTATATATCGTCTCAACGATAAAATCTTCCTTTTCGACGATATTGTCTTCCTTTTCGATGACATAAACTCCAAGCCAATAAAGCTATCATCGGCGCTAGCGTCTCATCGATATTGCCACGTTGATATCGTCTCGTTAACATTGTTGTCTTTGTCTCGATGACTTTGTCTATGTCTCGGCGACATTGTTGTCTCCGTCTCGACGATAGTGTCTCTTTCTCGATGATATAATCCTCAAGCCGATAAAGCTACCGCCCGGCGCTAGCGCTATAGCTGGTGCTAGCTTCCTGTATCCTTTTTTTCTCTGTCTTTTGAAGACTGGGGTGTTTCACCTAATTTCAAGTCTGGCATGATGCCAGTAGGCTATTTAATTATTTTTTTATAAGACTAATAATTATTTATGATGTGTGGGGCTGTGAGCGTTAGTGGAATGTATCACCGTCGCAGTGCCTTGTATTTGTGGATCATACACCCAGGATCTGTGTGCTTTGGTCTGATGGTTCGTGTTGGACTATGTGCCTCCGCCTCAGTACCTTGTTTTTGCCCGGCGTTATTGATGACCTTTTTGAGTTGACCAGTCTCATCTATTTATTAATATTGTTATTATAATAACTATTATCTCTCTTTGCCAAATTTATGGATATGAGGTAGATTTTTATTGTGCCCGGTGTAAGGTTCTCTTTGTTATCTTTCTTGATCAAATATACATGTTATGTATTTGTTTCTTTTGTTTTAGATTTCTCTTGCGCATCCTCTTGCTGAGACGTTCTTTTCTCTTGAATGCCTTAGGCTCGGAGCAGTAGTAGTTAGAGAGCTTGGGCTGGTTACTCCAGGTTGTGGTCGCTGCAGCAGGTGAGGTAGCTGATGTGTTGTCTCGGTTATACTTGTGCCTTTTTTCTATGGGTTCATGTCAGATTGTTGACGCTCATAGTTTGTGTTAGACTACTTGTTGGCCTTTCTGCTGATATTTGCTAGTCATTTATATGTTTGCTCTCTAGGAATATTTTATGATAAAATGCATGTTAGATATTTTAAATATAAAAGTTGCATTCTATAGTCTTTTATCATCTCTTTCAATTGAATGTCATTCTATTTTAAGGTTTATAAAACCCCTTTCTTTACTTACATTAAATTTAGAAACTCGCATATCATTAGCATGCACTATTGGGTCCTCATGCTCATGTAGGATGAAAAAAAAATTAAGTATTTTTCTACTGCAGATATATATATTTTCTTACTTGCGGACTAGATGATCCACTGAAATCGAGGGACACGATTTCTTAAGCTCTAAAATTAAATAAAGTTTTCAAGCATAAAATATATGTTTTTCTACCATCAATAAGAGGAGAGTTGGTTCTGCTTGAACGCCTGCAGTTGTCCCCTGCACGGCGTGGCAACACGGCACGTATTTTCTCTTACTCTGATATTATGAAAATATTGAGGAAATGCAGGTTGTGATAGTTGGTATCAGAGCTCGGTTCATTCATTTGGCTGTTGGACGGGTTAGTCGAACAGCCATCTGTTTTGAAATTTTGTTTCATTGCATACACACACCGATATGTCATCAGTATGTCTTGATGGAAGCATGAACACTACACTCATAAGCATGACAAAAAGTATACGGGGTATAATATGTAGTATGGGATGCATAATATGTGGTTGTATATGGATCATCATAGGAAGCAACATGTGACTGTTATGCAGTATGGGATGCATAACAATCATCACATGAATGTCCATTAGATTTTTATTAATTTGTTACATGCAATATTATGTAGTATGTGATGCATAATATTTCATGCGTACGCCGCTCATAACATGCACTAAGGCTTTTATTAGAATGCATAGCACAACATATACATCATAGCATAACATCAACACATGTGCCAAGTTAAAGACCTACGTGATGACATATGTACACGCATGATTTAAAAGGAAGATGTAAAGCATTCATGCATTCATATATTACGCACAAGAGTCAAGGGATGATGGTATATCATCCTAAGTTAAGTATAACATCATTTCATGAATTCCCAAAGCAAGTCGAAGCAAGAGCAAGTATCTACACATTTCTAATTGGTTCGAGTTAAATATTTCTAGTTGTCTAACGGAGGTATGTCAAGCTAGGTGTTGATGTATTAGGGTTTAGGGTCTAGCATAACATCAACACATGTCCTGGTAAAGAATCAGGTGTCGGTCGATGATTAGCTGAAGACGTTGGTCTCGCTATTTGCATCGAAGACACTGATGTTAGGCAGTTGCGAAATAAAATGATCCGAATGGTCAAAGTTCGCTGGAACAACTGCGGTCGTGAGGAGCTTTCATGGGAACGTGAGCAAACCATGCGGGATGAGTTCCCCGAATTGTTTTGTTGAGGTACAAGTTATGTTTTGTATTTTTGTTTCTTTGCACTGTTAAAATTTCGGGACGAAATTTCTTAAAGCAGGGGAGATTTGTAACACCTCAGTTTCCAGTGCACTGAAATCAGCAAGTTGTTAAGTCTTAAAGCTAACGCCAGGAGTTAGCCTAGGACTTAGTGTCGGCAAGTTCTCGAGAAATCAAAACAAGAGAATTACATTTCTCGAGAAATCAAAGCAAGAGAATTACATTTCTCGAGAAATCAAAGCAAGAGAATTGCGTTCTCGAGAAATCAAAAGGCTGAAGACTAATGCCAGCGTTAAGACTAACGCCCGGCGTTAACCCAAGACGTTCGTCGAACGCAGTTTTCTAGCCGTTCGTCAAACGCAGCCAGCCGTTCGTCGAACGCAGCTTTCTAGCCGTTCGTCAAACGCAGCCAACCGTTCGTCGAACGCAGGCTATAGAGAGTTTGTCGAACGCAGGCTGTAGATAGTTTGTCGAACGCAGCTTCAAAGAGTTCGTCGAACGCCGATCGTCGAACGTCGTCGATCCTTAAGCAGCTGTGGATAACTTCATCCACCGCCTTAAGGGCTAACGCCCGGCGTTAAGTGCTAACGCCGGCATTAGATAAGAAAATATAAAAGGCAGCCAAATTCAGTTTCCCTTCTCATTTCTGATTCCAAGCTCGTTCCAAAGGCAGAGAACTTGGGATTTCTGAAGGAAGGAGGTCTTTTTGGGCTAGCCTTTTGCTTGTGTTGAGAGAAAATTCGTGGGGGAGATTGCTTGTGTGTTTTCCATCGCCGATCCAGTGGAGAGGAAGCTGTTTCAAAAGTGTCCACCCGAGTTCCTCTCAGATCAATGGCACCAAAACGAGCGTCGAGGGTAACGATTCTCCTCCTTCATCTCTGGACACGTTCTTCCTTTGATTTGCATAGTAGTAGGCAGATTTCCACTAATGAGTGGATAGATTTCTGCTGACGGGTCGATGTTATCCCAGTAGAAATTGCATATAGAGTCTGGAATGATAGTACGGACGTAGGCATATTGTGTGAAGCCCATCTGGACTGGTTGGTCTGGATTGGTGATTTTGATATGCTATATTGCATTCCGGAGAAGACTCCGCGTATGTTTTCGGGTTCTGTGTGATGTGGTGTGCTGCAGGGAGTCCTGGATGTTACCCTCAGGAAATACCTGAAAAGGGCTAACAGAAATGTGTTCTGTTGGCTAGCGCCCAGCGCTAGCGCTAGCGCCGGCGCTAGTGTCAGTGATCCGTGAGATTGCTTAGGGCACTTGAAAATGGCCCCTGAGGCCGAAGAGATGACCCTGTGTGGTTAAAGTTTGACGGGCCCAAGGGGAAGCCAAACTGGTCAGGCTTAGTTGAATCCTGGCGTTTATGAGCGTGGGCACAAGCTGAACCGAACCCAGGGTAGGGATAGTTAAATCCTGCCATCTAGCTCATAATGTACATCCAAGTTGAAAAAGGACTTGTGGATGTCGTGCCGTGAGTGCACAAGGCGTGTGACTTGACGTCATCGTGTGCTAAATGTCTCTATGCGGTGCTTAGACGCACCTGTGAAATATATATACTGCTATTGCTTGCTTGCAGGGAAGGAGCACCGCTGCCCCGAGCATGGAGCAGGGTCATTATATTCTGGGTCAGCTAAAGCTGTCTGGTTACTTCTTTTCCCACCATTTGGTGGATTTGTTTCTACAGGTCCTGGCGAGACTAGCGGGAAATAATGGGCTGAAGTCCCTGCTATTGTGCTGAGCTGGCCCTCGAAGGCCAAGTTATTTTGTTTACTGTTTTCATGTGTGCCCGGCCTGCGTGCCGATGTTTGTAAGCCACCTAGTAGATGTAAACATTGTAAGAAACAAACTATGTTGTAATGCCATTCCTAGTCGCAAATGTGGACATGTGTTGAACTGGTTTTACTTGAATAAAATAAATGCTTCCGTTGTACGACTCTATTTGCTGAGATCGTTATGTTCTTAACTGTTTAAAACTAATTACGTAACGCGCTCGTCTGTTCGTTTAATATGGCATGGGGTCCCAGCCGGACCTACTGTTATATTCTATGTAACACGGAGGGTGTTACACCAGTCTTGTACGACACAATGTGAGCACACTTGGTCAATCTATCCACAATCACCCACACCGCATCATGACCACGAGGAGATCTCGTTAACCAGTACAGAAATCCATAGAGATACTTTCTCATTTCCACATCAAAATATCCAACGATGTCAACTTGCCTCCGGGTCTCTTATGATCTGCCTTGACGCGCTGACAAGTATAACACTTCGACAGAAACCTCGCAATATCATTCTTCATGCCTGACCACCAGACGATCTGCTTCAAATCGTGGTACATCTTGATAAAACCAGGATGATATGCAAGACTGGAATCATGAGCTTCCTCGCAAATCTTCGCTTGAATCTCTTCCACAGTGGGAATACAAAACCTGCCACAGTACTTCAAGGTATCTTCTTCATCGATCGAGAAATCTGGCAACTCACCTATCTCGGCTCAACCACGGAGGTGCTGCAAATCAGGATCATCCTTCTGATGCAACCTCGTCAGCGTAATCCAGGAGGGTTCTTCAACTTCCATACTAGACGGCTCATCCTTGGACTTCACCGCTATGCTCATCAAATAAAACTCATCCACTAGCGACTGCATAGAGAGGCTGAAAACAGAAGCAAGCTTTCTATTTAGGGCATCAACCACTACATTCGCCTTGCCAGTGTGATATAAGATATCCACATTATAGTCTGCAACGTTCTCCATCCATCGACGCTGGCGCAAATTCAATTCTTTCTAAGAAAACACATAAATCAAACTCTTATGATCTGAGTAGATCTTGCATGACACCCCGTACAACAGATGCCTCCAAAGATTTAAGGCATAAATCACCGCAGCGAACTCCAAATCATGTGTAGGGTAGTTCCTTTCATGAACCTTTAGCTGCCTCGACCCGTACGCGATCACTTTCCCATCCTACATAAGAACACATCCAAGACCAATCCACGAAACATCAACATAGACTTGAAATTCTACCCCCTCAATAGGAAGAGCCAAAACTGGGCCAGAACATAATCTTCTCTTTAGCTCTTGAAAAGCCTGCTCACACTTTTCGCTCCAATTAAAAATTGCTCCTTTCTGCGTCAACTTGGTTAGAGGCACGGAAATTCCTGAGAATGCCTCCACAAACCTTCGATAATAACCTGACAACCCTAAGAAACTCCTGATTTCTTTAGGAGTTGTCGGTCTCTTCCAATCCAAAATAGCTGCAACTTTTGTTGGGTCCACAAAAATACCATCCTTGCCCACTACATGACCCAAGAAGAAAACCTGAGAAATCCAAAACTCACATTTGCTCAACTTGGCATATAACTTGTGTGCTCTCACGGTCGACATCACCAAACGTAAATGCTGAGCATGCTCCTCCTCATTTGCGAATAAACCAACACGTCATCTATAAAGACCACCATGAACTGATCCAGATAATCTCTAAATACTCTTTTCATTAAATCCATAAAGGCAAAGGTGCATTCGTCAGCCCAAATGACATCACCAAGAATTCAAAATGCCCGTAATGCGTACGGAAAGCAGTCCGCAGAACATCGGACTCTCGGATCCTCAAATGATGATAATCGGACCGAAGATCAATCTTGGAAAATACGCAGCTACCCTATAACTGATCGAATAGGTCATCAATCTGTAGCAACGGATATCTGTTCTTGGTTGTCACCTTGTTCAATTCTCGGTAATCAATACATAACCGCATCGAACCGTCCTTCTTCTTCACAAATAGAATTGGCGCACACCAAGGCGACATACTCGGCCTAACGAAACCAAACTGCAACAACTCGTCCAACTGAGCACGCAACTCCTCCAACTCACGCGATCCCATATGATAAGGTGTCTTTGCAATAGGAAGAGTTCCGGGCTCCAGATCTATCACGAACTCTATCTCCTGCTCAAGAGGAAGACCAGGAAGGCTGTCGGGAAACACATCTTGGGATTCTCGCACCACTGGTATGTCCTCGACAAAAGGTGATGATGCACAAGCCGCATACGAAACAAAACAAGCACGACCACCAAACTTCGCAAAAGCCTGAGCACAGACGACAGACATAACCGAGGAAGTTTGATGCGGAAAGCCGAACACACACATGGGCTGGCCATCATCCCTCTGAAAATCCAAACGCTTATCCCTACACTGGATAACAATGTCATAGCGGGCCAGCCAATCCATACCCAGAATCATGTCAAAATCCTCCAAATCTATCACCTTCAAATTTGCATAGGCCAAGAATCCTTCCAAAAGAATCAGACACTGCTCAATGCACTGGTCTGATACCACTGAATCACCGGACGGAAACTTAATGCAAAGCGGATCATTGATAAGTAGTATTTATATAAGTTTTTAATAGAAATTTTTGTGATTATTTAAAATGAATTTTTCCTTTTCATGTCAATTTTAGGTTATAAGTAGTTCTTTTCGTAATTTTGAATCTAACTAAGCTTAATTCCAATATTTGCAGAATTTTGGGAGAAATTGGTGAAATTTACAAGTCACGCCCAAAGTCACGCTCGTGACCAAGGGGCGTGTAACCTGAAGATCAAACCAGAGTCGATGTCGCGCTGATTGAGCTAGCCCACAACAAGTCACGCCCTAGGTCACGCTCGTGACACAAAGTCACGCACGTGACCAAGGGGCGTGTAATTTTAGAATCTTCCCAGTGTGCGACCGTCGAGACGTGGAGAAGACGTCAAGAAGTCAACATGAGTCACGCCCGTGACCCATATGTCACGCCCGTGACTTTCCCGCGTGATCCTTGCACACCGCCGCGTCGTCACGCAAGACCCATGTCGCGTCGTCACGCAAGACCCACGCCGCATTTAATGAAGTCGTCCAAGTACACGACCGTGACCCAAGTTACACGGGCGTGTAATGTCCGAATTCCTCCTGCCGTCACGCAAAGCCCACGCCACTGCCAGATCCAATGTTAACAGTGTTTACACGCCCCTAGGTCGCGCCCGTGACCAAGGGGGCGTGTAACTTGAATTTTTTCCTATAAATTCTAGGGCTCTCCTTGAGTCCAGGGTTCAAAAATTTGGAGAGGGGAGGTGCTGCTAGAGCTGTTAGTGAGTTTTTCATGTTCATTTTCATGTCTTTCCATTTCATGTTCTCTTTCTCTTCATGTTAAGTAATGCTTTAATATTCCTTCTTGCAATAGCCTAGTTTAAGCTTGTAACCTTATTTTTCCAAGCTTGTAATCTCTTTTCTTTAAGGCTTGTAATAGTTTTCATCTAAATAAAAATTAAGTTGGCTCTTTTGTTGATTTGTCTCTTTCCACCTTAGTAATTTTCCTTCATGCAATTTTATTTTTCCTTCTCTCCCCCTCCACTATGATTAACTAATTCTCATTAGTGCTCGATCGAAATGATCCGAGGATGAGATAATCAAGTTATGATTTCATAAAGCTCTCTTTTTCTATTTTTATAAAACACTTGAATTACCCTTGAATTTTAACTAGTGAGGTCATATTATTGATGTATGGTTTTCGCTTATGTTTTCATACTTAGTTAGCCGAGAGGCTCAAAGTATGAATCGATCACTCAAGGGTAAAGAGAGTTGCACGCACCTCTCGAGAGAGGATGACGTAAATCTCCCTGATTGGAGTCAAATCCAATAGTAGGGTTCACTTCGTAAAACAAGTTTTAGGTAATCAATTATAGGACGAGAGTCTAGTTGATTTTTCCTAAACTTAGCTGGGCATTAACCTCGAGAGAGGCATGTTCGAGCTTCGGGAACCTACACGGTCAAGTAGTTTAATTAAATGTAATTAGATTTATTTTGCCTTTCGCTTGATTATTCTTAATCCAAGGTAACTTTTGATTGAGCACTAATCTCTTTTACCATCGTTTAATCCCTTCTTTTAGCTTGCAATTTGTCTCTATTTAGCTAGTAAAGCAAAACTCAAAAATTGTTTAGATAAGATAATAGTGATTTTCCTCGAAGTAGAAGTAATCAACGCACCCCGTAGAATACGACCTTGGTATTTCTATACTATAGACAATAAGGTACACTTGCCTTTATCGGATATTGTTTTGGAGAAAATCTTTAACCATTTCACTTTGCAAAACCATAAATTTTTATATCAAGTTTTTTGGCGCCGTTGCCGGGGAATTTTCGTAGATATTTTGAAAAGAGGATAGCTATTAATTTTATCATGCTTCTTTTTATTTTATTTTGCTTTTTCTACATTTCAAAAAAAAATTATCTAGTTTTTCCTCTTCCTTTCTTTTCTTTTTCTATTTAGTTTAATCTCTTTTCTATTTTAGTTTATTTTTTTCTCTCTCCCCTTCTTTTCTTTTTAGTGTATGACCCGAGGTAGCGCTTTGAATATTCCTTTTGATCCAGAGATCGAGCGAACCATTTTGAGGCGCCGCCATTTTCGTGATCAGGAAAATTAAGTAGAATTCGAAGAGTCGATCGGGGACACTAACACAGCAAAATATGGATCCTAATCTTAATCCTCCTAATCCTAACGCGCCAAATACTAATGAGGCCGCGCAACGGACCATGTCCTATTATACGCGGCCGAATTTGGAAGGCACACAGTCGAGTATTGTTCGCCCCATAGTGGAGAACAATAATTTTGAGATCAAGTCCAGCATCATACAAATGGTGCAACAATCGGTGACCTTCGATGGTCAACCGGACGAAGATCCAAATTCATATATTTCTTACTTCCTTGAAATTTGCGATACTTTTAAAATCAATGGCGTCACTGATGACTCCATTCGATTGCGTCTTTTTCCTTATTCTTTGCGGTCTAAGGCCAAGCAGTGGCTGGGCTCCCTACCTAGGGGATCCATCACTACATGGGCCGAAATGGCGGAAAAATTTCTAAATAAATATTTCCCGCCTTCAAAGACAGCTAAATTGCGCACGGATATTGCGTCATTTATGCAAATTGACTCAGAGACTCTCTATGACACATGGGAGTGCTTCAAGGAGCTTTTGCATTGATGCCCTCACCACGCACTTGCCACTTGGCAACAAGTGCAAATATTTTATAATGGCTTAAATCTCCAAACGAGGCAAATGATTGATGCGGCCACCGGGGGGACGTTAAATGACAAAACCTCGGATGTCGCTCAAGAGCTTTTCGAAGAGATGGCCACGATTGCGTACCAATGGAACATGCCCCGAGCGCGACCTAACAAGCCAGCTGGAATTTTTGAAATAGACGCAAACGCAAATTTGGCTTTACAAATTGAGCGCTTAACAAATCAAGTGGCGGAGATGTCTGCTTCCTCCGCCACTCCTCCTTGGGCTAATAACATTTTAACTGAAGAGCAGGTTGACTACATGGGAAATCCGCCTCGGCCTTCCTATAACCCGAACTCCGCTCCGTATAACAACACATACAATGCGGGTTATAGGAATCATCCAAATTTCTCGTGGAGCAACCAAGGAAATGCTCAGCGTCCTATGAATCTAAATCAACCTCCCCCCTAATCAACTTCTTAACTTAACTCCGCCTCTAAATTTGATTTCTCAAAATTTTAATCCTCCCGGTTTTCCACTGCAACAGCACAAGCCCTCTTCGCTTGAAGAGGTCTTTGCAAAATATGTTGCTACAAATGAATCAAACATCCAGAACCTCACTGGATCGATCAAAAATTTAGAGAACCAAGTGGGCCAGCTAGCAAAGATGATCCCCGAGCGTCAACAAGGAGCACTATCGGGGAATACGGAGCAAAATCCAAAGGAGCGCGCGAATGCGATAACACTCTGAAGCGGGAAGGAGGTGGTTTCAAAATAGGACGAACCCAAGGTAACTTCCTCTCCTCCTCCTCCTACTCTTAATTTATCTTCGAATTTGCCCGCTACGTTAGCTCCGCGCACTTCTACTTCTAATATTCTGTATCCGTCTAAATTTAAAAGCGAGTGCGCCGAAAAAAATTATAAAAAGTTTTTAGATATTTTAAAGCAAATTCATATTAATGTACCCTTCTACGAGGTTATCTCTCAAATGCCTAAATATGCGAAATATCTTAAGGAGTTGCTCTCCAATAAGAAAAAATTAGAAGATATTTCGTGTAACACCTGCCCTGTTACATAGCATATAACAGTAGGTCCGGCCGGGACCCCACGCCATATGAAATGAACAGAAGAGCGCGTTACTAAAATTAGCATTTAAACAGTTAAAACTATAACTATCTCAGCATCAGAGTCACAATGGAAGCATAATTAGAATTTCATTTAAAACCAGTTTATAACAAGTCCACATTACTTCTAGGAATGAAATACAATAAGAGTTATTTACATGAGTTTGTTAACATCATCTACGTGGCTTCCAAACATCGGCACGCAGGCCGGCCACACATGAACAAAAGTAAACAAAAGCTTTGGCCTTCAAGTGCCAGCACAGCACAGCAGCAGGGGCTTCAGCCTGCTATCTCCCGCTAGTCTCACTGGGACCTGTATAAGCAAATCCACCATTTGGTGGGAAAACAAGCAACCGGTCAGCTTTTGCTGACCAAGATTTATAACGACCCCGCCCCACACTCGGGGCGGCGGTGCTCCTTCCCTGCAAGTAAGAGTCAGCAGCATATATATATATATATATATATACGCAAACAACACCAACGGAGGCAAACCAAGCCACCCGCTTCATGCTCTCAAGGCACACTTTGGCATACTCTCTGAGTTACGCCCTTACGCTAAGTCCTATTTCAACTTAGACCAGCAAATTGAGCTAGGCCGTACACACGAAGTTCCGGCACTCTTCTATAGTCCGGTGCACCGAGGGGCGACCTCTTCACCACTACTATGGGCGGGTTCAGATTAGCTAGGCCCGTACTCAACTATCGCGATTCAACTCTGCACGATACGGGTAAGCGTCACCTTGTGCCCGACACTTAAATCTGGGCTTTGCAAATTCCACAGCTTTATCTGCTATATATCCAGTCCCCAGGACACTGGGTAACACTGAATCACACAAGTTGCATGCTGGGCGCTACCGCCGGCGCTAGCACTAGCGCCCGACGCTAGCAACAGAACCCATTTCTGCCCGGCTCTGGTAACAGAAGTCAACCCTGCTACCTCTGGGAATACACCTCCAGACATCAACACTGGTAGCTCACCTGGAGCTACCGCCGGCGCTAGTGACAGAACTCAGTTCTGCCACCAAATTTGGGTATTGCCTGGGAAACGCCTCCAGGACCCTTTTGCTGTACAAAACAGTACTCATGACCCGCATCACAGCACGTACACGGAATTATTTCCGGCACTTTACATGCACTAATCATCACCAATCCGGCTCGACCTGTCCAGATTGGCTTCACACAGCATGCCTATGTCCGTAATACCGTTCCAGACTCTATATGCAATTTGTGGGGAAATCACTTCAACCCACCGGAATAGCCGATCTACTAATTAGTAGAAGTATTCCAAAACAACATGTAAATCAAAGGACATACATGTCCAAAGACTAGGGAGGAGATTCATTACCCTTGTAGGCCGTTTCGGTGCCATAGGATTGAGAGGGGAATGGCTGGAATCCGCGATGGCACACGCACGCAGCCGATGCTTCACAAATCCCTCCTGGCACGACAAAAACTCAACGCCTATGGATCTCCCTCCTTGCTCCCAGCCCTCTGCCCTCAGCTCTTCAAAGGATTTCAGAGAAAAATGAGCTGAAACGACGGATTTGAGGGTATTTAAGATTTATCGCTATCGCCGGCGCTAGTGGCTAGTGCCTGGCGCTAGTCCTAAGTCGGTACCACTGAGAGGCACTACCGCCGACGCTAGAACTAGCGCCTGGCGCTAGCTCCCTGATTTCAACTCTTTTTCATTTTTGGTATTTGCATGCACATGTATTTTGGGGTCTTACAGAATACGGAGCCGAACCCTTGCGAAAATGCCCACGCTATAACCCTTCATAGCGACAAGGAGGTCATCTCCCCATCGCGGGTTGAGCCTACGATACACATTTTGACTCCGACCCCTCCACCCTCTTCTTCGATTTTATCAGCTCCAAATTTTCCAATTGCGCCGAGCGTTTTGAGCCCGCAAATTCCTTATCCCTCAAAAATTTATATAGAGAAGGAGGACGAACATTATCAAAAAAAATTTTAAACATACTAAAACAAATCAAATTAACGTCCCCTTTTGCGAGGCACTCTCTCAGATGCCGAAAAACACGAAATACCTAAAAGAGCTCCTTTTTAATAAAAAGAAGCTTGAGGGTATTTCACGTGTTTCACTAAATGCGAAATGCTTATCGGTCCTACTTAACAAATTGCCGCCCAAATTAAACGACCCGGGAAGGTTCTCCATCCCGTGTCTTTTCAACAACTTGTTAATAAAATACGCCCTAGCGGACCTAGGAGCGAGTATAAATTTAATGCCCTTCTCCCTTTTAAAAAAAATTAGATTTGGGCACTCCAAGCCAACCTAAAATGAGCATCCAACTCGCGGATCGCTCGATAAAGTATCCTATCGGGATTGTGGAGGACGTTCTGGTCAAGGTTGACAAGTTTATCATCCCGGTAGACTTCGTCATCCTTGACATCGAGGAGGACGCCGAGGTACCAATTTTCCTCGGTTGCCCTTTCCTCGCGACCCCCGAGCATAAATTGATGCAGGTAAAGGTCGCCTCCACCTTCAGGTCAGAGATGATGAAGTTACACTTCACATTAATCCCTCGATGCGGAACACTTTATCGAATGATGATTCTTGTTTTAATTTGGAATCCGCGTTCGAGGATGAGTGTTCTTCATTTTTTGAATTACTTTCCTTAATGCTAGACGATTTGGATTTGGCGAATCTCCCTCCTTTAGACGAATTGCCGCCAGATTCACCCTTCAAACCTTTTTATTCAAAAGATTTAAAATCACCACATCTTTTGAAGATTCCCCGGTCTTTGAGCTTAAATAACTCCCTGACCATTTAAAATACGCTTTTCTAGCCAACAATTCAAAACATCCCATTATTATTTCATCCACTTTAATCGATTCGAAAACCTCCGAATTGGTGGTGGTTTTGTCTAAGTATCGTCGTGCAATTGCATGGCAAATTTCGGATATTAGAGGATAAACACCTCTTTTTGTACGCACAAAATATTTTTAGAAGATAATTCCCGCAAAACCATCCAGCCTCAGCGACGACTTAACCCGAATATGCGGGATGTCGTAAAGGCTGAAGTCATAAAACTCTTGGATTCGGGGATTATCTACCCTATTTCAGACAGTACGTGGGTTAGCCCCATACATGTCGTGCCAAAGAAGGGCGGTTTAACGGTAGTGGCCAATCAAAATAATGAATTAATCCCAACCTGTACTGTTACGGGTTGGCGGGTGTGCATCGACTACCGAAAGTTAAACGATGCCACCCGGAAGGACCACTTTCTGTTACCGTTTATCGATCAGATTTTGGAGCGACTTTCAGGTCACCCATATTATTGTTTTCTTGATGGTCTATCGGGGTTTTTCCAAATTCCTATCTCCCTCGAAGACTAGGAGAAAACAACTTTTACGTGTCCCTTCGGCACCTTCGCATATCGAAGGATGTCGTTTGGCCTCTGCAATGCGTCGGCTACATTCCAACGATGTATGCTAGCGATGTTTGGGGAGCTCATAGAAGACATAATGGAAGTCCTTATGGATGACTTCTCTGTATTCGGGAGCTCCTTTTCTAACAGCTTGCAAAATCTAGATCGAGTCCTCCAAAGATGCGAAGACACGAACCTAGTTTTAAACTGGGAAAAGTGTAATTTTATGGTCCGGGAAGGTTTAGTTCTCGGCCACAAAATTTTCGCCAGATGGATGGAGGTCGATAAGGCCATGGTCGAAATCATTGAAAAACTCCCAACACCTTCAAATATAAAATCAATTAGGAGTTTTCTTGGCCACGTAGGTTTTTACAGGCGGTTTATTCAAAAAATTTCCAAAATAACGAAACCGCCAACCCACCTCCTGGAGAAGGAATCTCTATTTATTTTTGATAATGCGTGCGTAGAGGCGTTTAATATTATTAAAGAAAACTTATCAATTCTCCCATTCTGGTGGCGCCAGATTGGTCCCTTCTGTTTGAAATTATGTGCGATGCGAGCGATATCGCGGTGGGAGCCGTACAAGGCCAACGTGTTAGGAATTATTTTCATCCCATCTACTACGCTTATCGAATGCTCACAACCGCACAGGCTAATTACACGACGACGGAAAAGGAACTTCTCACCGTTGTATTTTCAATCGATAAGTTTAGGCCCTACGTTACGCTTTCTAAAATTATCATTTTTACCAACTACTCCACCCTCAAATTTTTATTATCAAAAGTAGACGCCAAGCCCCGCTTGCTTCGATGGATCCTTCTTTTATAGGAATTTGACTTAGAGATCCGGGAGAAGAAGGGGGCTGAAAATTTAGCGGCCGACCACCTCTCTCATTTAGACCGCCCTTCGCGGAAGTGCTCGTCGAACCCGACATAGACGATAGATTTCCCGAGAAGCACCTCGTAATTATTAATAATTTAAACAAAACTTCTCCCCCTCCTTGGTTCGCGGATTTTGCCAACTATTTAGTTGTGTGGGTCCTTCCAAAACACTTTTCAAAAAAGCAAAAGAAAAAATTCTTTTCTGATTCGAAAAATTACTTTTGGCAAGACCCCTTTCTCTTTCGCGTCTGCGCGGACCAGGTAGTACGCAGATACGTTTTATGCGAGGAGGGTGCTCAAATATTGCGACACTGCCACGAGGGGCCGGCCAGGGGCATTATCAAGCCAACCGGACCATGCAGAAAGCGCTAGAGGCGTGCTTTTATTGGCCCACTCTCTTTAAAGATGCTCATAATTTTGTTAGTAAGTGCGATAGCTTTCAGCGGTCGGGTACGCACTTTTGCAATGCCCAGTTTGCAAAAACATTATCTAAATACGGCATTACGTACAATCTCACCACCGCCTATCACCCCCAAACAAGCGGCCAAGTAGAGGTAGTTAATCGAGAGATTAAGCGAATATTAGAAAAAAATCGTTTTGACCAATAGGAAAGATTGGTCTTTAAAACTCGACAACGCGCTATGGTCATATCGTGCGGCATACAAGGCCGCCATCGGTTGTACGCCCTATCGATTAGTCTACGGCAAGGCGTGCCATTTACCCATAGAGTTAGAGCACCGCTCTTTTTGGGCTTTAAAATTTTTAAACCTCGATCTAGACTTAGCCTCCGATAGTAGAAAATTCCAATTAAACGAACTCGATGAATGGCGTGCAAACGCTTATGGTGCCAAGATTGAAAAATCTAATTAAACGAACTCGATGAATGGTGTGCAAACTATTGAATTTTAAGTATGGGGGTGTATTTCTCTTTCTTTTAAATTATAAAATCGTAGAGAATTTCCAAATTTTTTTTTTAAATCCTAATATTCCAAAAATATTTTGTTTGTACATAGTTATTTCCTTTCTTTTGTACATAGTTTATTTCCTTTTTATTGTCTTTTACAAAAGAAAAATTAGCTTCTTCAAAAAAATTTAGAAAACCCAAAAATTTCAAAAAAAAAATAGAAAATAGAAAATTAATTTCTTGGAAAGGGACGTTTGGGACCTCACCCCATCACACCTCCTAGTACCGTTGACAACCCTTCACGGGGTATACCTCGGGAAGTCCAAGAATTAACAAAAAAATTTAGGCTTTTTAGTATATGTTTTTATTGTTTATTTTTTATCAAAAATCCAAAAAAAGATAATATCAAAAAAAAAGATAATATCAAAATTCAAAAAAAATTCAAAATTCAATATATATATATATATATGTATGAAAAACTTAAAATCTAAAAATCTTATACCTCTCCTATTTGTTGTTTTTGTGAGTTCTTAGAAATCTAGTTGAGAATGGTTATAAGCATGTTTAGGTTTTTAATTAGCTAAAATTTTGCTTATCATAGCTTGTTAATTTTAAATTTGAGGTAATCTTGCTTTAAGAATCATCTTATGATTTTAAATTGATTAGAGAATTTATTTAGCATGACTTCTCTTTTTATTTTTAAATGGCTTCATTTTGTAGTGAATTTGCTAAACCTCTTTAGATTTCAATTATATTTTCTTCTAACTTTTTAGATCTTAGGAAATTTAAATATACTAGAATTTGCTCTCAATATAATTTAAAGCTAGCTAGATTTATTTTCTTTCCCTACCCCCTTTGTTGGCATAAAAAAATGAATTCTAAAAGATCATATGTCAAGGGAATAAGAGGATAAAATTCATTATTCCCTAAACAAATGCACCCAAAATCATTTAAAAGATTATATGGCATGGAGTAAGAGGATAAAATTCATTACTCCTAAACATATACATTTTGGGTTTTTATTAGAAGAGAATTTAAAAAAATATTCATGATGAGAGGATAATATCCATCACCTCCATTCAAAAATAAAAAATATTCTCTTCTTTTGCCAAATTTTATGAAATCCCCCTTAGCCAATTATCATTGTTCTAGATTTAGTTTAAGATTATGGAGAGAGCAATATTTAGTAAGTTATTTTTCCTTAAGTTTCTTTTAAGATAGAGTTCTTATAATTTTAATTTAATCTAGTTTTATAATTTCTACAATTTTGTTAAACTAATTAATTTTCTTGAGAAGTCCTTGCCTAAATATTTTTCCCTCTTTTCAAATCATCATCATAATTTAGGACTTAACTCTTCCTTGAATTTACTCTTAACTTAACTTTTGGTTTAAATGAAATTTTAGTTTAAAAATAAAAATTTTAAGGATGTCTTATAAATTATGTCTCACACTTTTGCTCTGGAATAGCAAAACCTCAAGTATGGGGGTATTTGATAAGTAGTTTTTATATAACTTTTTAATAGAAAATTTTGTAAATATTTAATATGTATTTTTCTTTTTCATGTCAATTTTAGGTCATAAGTAGTTATTTTGTAATTTTGTTTCTAACTTAGCTTAATTTCAATTTTTGCAGAATTTTGGTAAAAATTGGAGAAAATCACAAGTCACGCCCTCAGTCACGCCCATGACCAATGGCGTGTGACCTAAAGATCTGTGTTTGATGATAACTCGAGCTGCGTTCAACGAACGCTCTCTACCCAGGCATTTGATGAAAACTGAGCTGCGTTCGATGAAACTCGAGCTGCGTTCGACGAAACTCGAGCTTGTTTGACGAACGCTCTCTGCCCAGGCGTTCGACAAAAACCGAGCTGCGTTTGATGAAACTTGAGCTGCATTCGACGAACGCTCTCTGCCCAGGCGTTCGATGAAACTCGAGCTGCGTTCGACGAACGCTCTCTGCCCAGGCGTTCGACAAAAATCGAGCTGCGTTCGACGAAACCCGAGCTGCGTTCGACGAAATCTCTCTACCCAGGCATTCGACAAAACCCGAGCTGCGTTCGATGAAATCTCTCTACCTTCGACCAAACTCGAGCTGCTTTCGACGAACTCTCTTTCCAGGCGGGCGTGTAATCTTAGAATCTTCCTAGCGGGCGGCCATCGAGATGTGGAGAAGCTGTCGAGAAGTCAACATGAGTCACGCCCGTGACTTTCGTGCGTGATCCCTGCTTTCTGCCGCGCCAAATTTAAGTAGCCCACACTGCATTGATTGAAGCCGCCCAAGTACATGCCTGTGACCAAAGTTACACGGGCGTGTAAAGTCCTTTTTTGCCGCAGCGCTGAATTCAAGCCCATGCTGCATTGATTGAAGCCGCCCAGGTACACGCCCGTGACCAAAGTTACACGGGCGTGTAAAGTCCTTTTTCGCCGCACCGTCACGCAAGACCCACGCCGATGTCACAGCCGTGCAGAACAAGTATTACACGCCCTAGGTCACGCCCGTGACTGAGGGCGTGTAACCTGGAAAATTTTCCTATAAATTCAGAGGCTCCACTCCAGCATTCATCTCCCTTTCCGCTGCCCATTTGGGTTGTTCTTGTATAGTTTTATTATTCATGTTTTAGTTAGTTTTTAATTTTTTGTAATTTTTTTCCATGCAAGCTAGTTTAGATTTATTTTCATTCCATGCAAGTAGCTTAAATTTACTTTCATGCAATGTAATATCTTTTTATTATGAAATGTAAGTTTTGTTTTCCTTATTTTTTTTGTTCTCTTTTTAGTTAGTTTTAATAACCTCTCTCTAATTTATTTTCCGATAAAATAATAGTTAGCTTTCTCGAAGTAGAAGTACTCGACAGACCCGAGTTTAATACGACCTTGATATTTTCTATAAAATATCCTATATTATACGCAATAAGGTATACTTGCTTTTTCGAATGAGTAGTTTGGATATATAATTACAAAAACTTGCAAAACTTTCTCCTTTTCTATTTAAAAATTTATAAAAGAATTCGGCGCCGCGGCGGCGGCGGCGTAATTTTCGTCGATATTCCGAAAGAAGGAAAGACCATTACTTCTATTCATCGAAGTAGGATAATGATTAGTTTCTCGAAGTAGGAGTACTCGCGAGACGCCTCGAACGTGCCCGTCGAATTCTAATCGCATCGCAAAAAGGTTTTTGCAAAATTAAATTTTATAATTCATCAGCTAGCATCTCGACGGCGTAACGCTCGCCGGTTTGGCAACCGCCGCCAGTGCTAGCGCTAGCGCCTTGCGCTTACGCTAGTGTCTCGATGGTGTACAGTTCGTCTCAGTGGTTCTGAGCTCGTCTCGACGGTCCGGCTAAACCACTACTAATGCCAGCGCTAGTCGCTAGCTCCTGATTCAAAACACCCCCTCCTTTCTACGATTGGGCAATTGGTGTGTTACAAAGGACCTCTTAATGGGTTAGGCAAGTTATGGTGGGGTCATGGTGATCCCCTAAAGCCAACCCTAGGCCTGGTAACTGGAAATTACTATCCGCATACCATGGCGATTTTTGCCTCGAGCCTAAGCTCTTATGATCTCTCCGCGCATCCTAGGGTTTTGTCATGACTTAGTCATGACAAAACCATCCTAGGGGTCTAGTTGTTTGGGGGACGTTACAAATCCTAATACATAAAAATAAAATTTCATACCCAAAATTCAGGTTAAGCTTGCGGGTTTTCTAACGGAAGTGCTTGAATGTAACATCCCTAGAGAAATAAAATTATACCTGGCGCGAAGAGCTCCGGATACTTATGCTGCATCAGGTCCAGTGGCTCCCAGGTGTGCTCCTCCTATCCATGATTCCTGCAGAAGACCTTGACAAATGGGACCTTCTTGCGCTGTAGGACTTGCATCTCGGTGTCGTCTATCCAGACTGGCTCCAGGTGAACCAATAGATCAGTAGCTACTGGTCCATCCGCTATAAATATCTGCTGCTCCGGTCATAGTAGAGCTCTCCTAAGGGAAGACACATGGAAGATGTCGTGCAATCCCGCTAGCTCTGGCGGCAGCTCCAGTTTGTACGCCAGGAGGCCGATCTGCTCTAGTATCATGTAAGGCCCCATATACCTAGGACTGAGCTTCTTCCACCCACGTAGCTGCGAGACTCCGTGCATCGGACTTATCTTCAGAAACACCCGGTCTCCAACCTGGAACTCCACTGCATGATGTCGCACATCGTAATACTTGGCATGCCTGCTCTAGGATTCCAGCATCTTGTCTCGGATCAGTCTCACCTGAGCATCCCTATCCTCCATGAAATCCGAGCCGAGTGCCTTAGGATCCTCATCCTGGATCCAAGACAGTGGAGTCCTACACCTCCATCCATATAATGCCTTATAAGGGTCCATGCCTAAGCTGGACTGATGACTGTTGTTGTAGGAAAACTCTATAAGCGGCAATATTCTCTCACATGGCTCTCTGCGGTCCAAAATGCATAGGCGTAATAGATCCTCTAGTGTACGGTTGGTACGCTCCATTTTCCCATCTGTCTGTGGGTTGAATGTTGTGCTGAATGTCAACCATGTACCCAAATAAGCCTGGACTGATCTCCACTCTCGGGACGTAAACTGTCCATCCCGATCCGACACGATCATCCTATGCACGCCATGATATTGGACAAACTGCTCTACAAATCTCCGTACCAAATCTCTGACCGAAGCATCCTTCCTGGCCGGAATGAATCTGGCCACCTTCGTCAACCTGTCGACGATCACCCATATCGAATCATTCCTCGCATGTGATCGGGGAAGTCCATGTATAAAGTCCATTGCGATGTCGTTGAACTTCCACTCTGGCACAGAGAGTGGCTGAAACAATCCGGTCGGCCTCTTCTATTCCACCTTCACAAGCTGGCAAGACTCGCAGTGGGTTATAAAGTAAGTGGTGTCCCTCTTCATGCCCGGCCAGTACATGGTCCTCTTCATGTCCGTCGTCATCTTGGTGATACCCGGGTGCACTGAGTACTTGCTGTAGTGAGCCTCGGTCATAATGTCATCCTGAATTCTTCCCCGTGCCGGTATGTAAACTCGACTTCTGAAACACAGCAGCCCGTCCTTCAATGAATAATCCCCTGCCGTGCCTGCCTCCAAATCCCTAAATATCAGCTCCAACTTTTCATCCTGCCTCAGTCTATCCCTGATGCGGTCTCGAATGTCATCTGTGGTACTCATCTCCGCCAAGTACTCCTCATAGAGCTCAGGGTCATCCGAGGATACCAAGGTGATATGCATGTCCACTAGCATCTCACCAGCTCCAAAGCCTCAGCTGGGGCTCCTCTCCCGATGTGGTAGCTCTCCGGCTCAGCGCGTCCGCCACCACATTCACCTTCCCTGGGTGGTAGTGCATCGTATACTGGTAGTCTTATAAGAACTCCACCCATCATCTATGTTGGATGTTCATCTCCTTCTGCGTGTCCACGTACTTCAGGTTCTTGTGTTCATAGAATATATCATAGTGTACACCGTAGAGGTAGCACCGCCAGATCTTCAGAGCGAATATAACCGCTCCCATCTCCAAATCATGCACTGGGTAGTTCCGCTCATGAATCTTCAACTGACGAGAAGCGTACACTATCACATGCTCGTTCTGCATCAGAATGACACCCATCCTCTAAAATGACGCATCAGTACACACCTAGAATCCTTTCTTCACCGACAGAAGGGCAAGGATGGCGGCCGACTTAAGCCGACCCTTAATCTCCTGGAAGGCCGCTTTGCATTGCGGCGTCCAAATGAATATGGTATCCTTCTTGTTGGGAAAATGACCCTCAATGTTTCCCGGATTTGAAGAGGCTTCACACTCAATGCTAAGTACAAGTTGTATTTGATAAACCCTATTTCTATCTCATGACAATGCAGGACTAGGATGTACCAAGGTGTGATGTATGATCAGTTGGTTTACTGTCAAAACAGCTGAGACAAGATCTCAGTTTCAGCTGAACTGCTGAGACAAGGCCAGGAGCAGCTGAGAAGGTGTCTGGGCCAGATGAGCTGCAGATAGAATAAAACCACTGAGAAAATTGTCTGTCTCAATGGGTCCGCTGGGACGGAATAGATGCAATCGCTGAGACGGCTGGCCATGTCAGCCCAACCGCTGAGATAGATTCAAAAGTGATCTAGTGGGCTCTGCTTTTGCCAAGCTGCAGAAAGGCTTCTTGGGGTCCACCAATCACTCCCATACCTGTCAGAAGGACAGCTAAGAGCCGTTGAACATCAGTGGTGTATAAAAGGAATAAGTTAGGGTTGAGCAAAGTGCTTTTTGCTTTTGATCTTACTAAAGAAGATTCAATGTTTCATTGTCGGCAGCCAAGAACTGATTACACAAGGCTGCAAGGAGAGAAGAGATTGCTTATCTTGATTCATCTCAAGAAAGAGCAAGTTGATCCAGTCCATCATCTGAAGGGCTGATCAAGAAGAATCAAGTTGGAGCAGCACTTCTCCTCCCTGGTTCAAGTCTGCAACAACAGCTGTTAAGAAGAAGAAGACCAAGGCTTGACCTCTTCTTCCTTCTATTTGTAATCCTTTATTATATCATCTGTAGGAACTTGTGAGTTCTGAGACTGTAGGGCTTTATTTCCTGAGTGTGTAAGGCTAATTGGCCTGAGCTGTAGAGCTGAGAGGTCAGCTTGAGTGTAAGATCATTGTGTGATCTGAGGTAGGGCTGTTGTGCCTGAGGTAGGGGTTGGGAAAACCTGAGAGATCCTGTGGGATCTGTGTTGTAGGCTCTTGGAGCTAAGTTTGGAGAAGTTTGCCTTATCTAACTCATTGTTAGAAAGGTGAAAGGGGGAAAGAGGACTACTCAAGGCACCCTGTCTTGAGGAACCTCTATAAATGTCTTTGTGTTTTCTGTGCTTGATATTTTACTAACCTAAATTCAGAAAACACTAAGCCTAAAACAAAAGAAACCTATTCACCCCCCCCCCCCCCCCTCTAGGTGACATAGACTATATCCTATATAAACTATCAAGTGGTATCAGAGGGAGGTTGGTCAAGAAGGACATAACTGTCTGACCAGATCCTATAAAGGAATAGTCTTATCAATCCAATGGCTTCCTCTGGATTGCAGAAGGAGATGGGATCCATGAAGTTGCTTATATGCAACAAAGAAAACTTTGGCATATGGAAGCAAAGGGTTAAATTGTTTATGGAAGCATCTGATCCAAGGATCTACATAACTGTAAAGCAAGGGCCTTTCACCTTTCAAACTGCCTCCACCATAGATCCAACAAGAAGAGTTCCTAAGACATTCAATGACTTAACCAAGGATGAACTTGCATTGTTCACTATGGATAAAAGGGAACAAAACATATTTGTTAATGCTATTGATGACTCTACATTTCAGAACTTGGTACACTGCACAACTGCCAAGGAAATGTGGGACACATTAGTAGTATATATGGAAGGAACATCTGAGGTAGGGGATGATAGAAAGTCACTCCTCAATCAAGAATATGAAGCCTTCAGGCAGCTGAGCCAGGAGAGAATTTCCATGTGCTATGAAAGGTTCTTTATGATAGTAAATGAGCTAAGAACCTATGAGAGAGTGTTCACTGATTATGAGGTGAATGATATGTTCCTTAGATCTCTAACAAGGGATTGGGACACAAAAAACTGTGCTATCAGGGAAGTGGCTAGGCTTGGTGAGACCCCTACTCATGCTTTGATTGGAAAGCTGCTCTCTTATGAGATGTAGTCATCTGCAAGAAAGGAAGAGGACACCTGAACAAGAGCTCTTGCAAGGGAGAAATCTGTGGCTCTCAAGGCAGACAGCTCCAAGAAAAGCAAAGGCAGGATGGTGTCTCCTCCAATTAGCAGTGCTGAATCGGAAAAATCTAAAATCAGCACCTCAGAAAGCTCTTCTTCTGATGAAGAGTTTGCTGCCTTTTCAAGGCAGTTCAAGAAGATGATGAGGAGGAAGCAATGGAAGAACAAGCCCTCCTCCTCATCACACTCCAAGAAAGACCACAGGAAATCTGAAAGACAGCACCCAAAGGGTGACAAATATGATTCTAAATCTAGTAAACATGTTTCAAATAACATTATTTGTTATTGATGCAGCAAGCCTGAACATGTCATTGCTGATTTCCCAGTCAAAAGGAAAGTAAGAGGTGAGAGGAAGCCTCATCACCAGAAGGATAGGAAGGTGGAAAAATTCTTCCTAGCAAAGAAAGGAAGAAGCTGGAGTGAATCTGAATCCTCAACTTCAGATTCAGAGAATGAAGAAGAAGCCTACATAGGGCTGTTTGCAGCAGAAGAAGATGAAGATTATCCTGCTGCCAAGGTTGGAGTCAGGGCCCCTCTATCACATTCAGATAGTGACATAGAGGAGGATGAAGACTACAAAGATCAGTTAGGTCATATGGCCTTCACTGATGATGAAGACAGTCAGAATAATTTTGATAATGAGAAGGTATTAACTCATCCCACTTCATGTTCTGATCATGATGCATGCCCAGAATCTGAGGCACTTTCATCACATGATAAAAGTGACTCAGAATCTAAGGAAGATGTCAATCAACTGATTGACAGATATGGTGATCTCTTGGTAGATCTGAAAAAGAGCAAAAAGCTAGCCAAGAGGCAAGCCAAGGAAATTGCTTCCCTTAAGATGGCTGAAAATGAGTGCACTGAGTTAAACACCTTGGTGGCTCAGATGAGTAGACAGATAAGCCACTTAAAGTGAATAACAATTGTGCATTTAAGCACCATATCCATGAAGAACAAGGTCATCAAGGACCTTGAGGAGAAGCTTGTAAAAGAAAGAAGCCTAGTGGCTCAATTCTCCAAGTCAAAATCTGTGCTCCCTATTATTGATTCCTTTTCTTCTCAATCCAATAGGAGAGGACTAGGATTCAATAAAATAGAAGTAGGAAAAGGGAGTGGAGATAAGAGCAGGGGTAAGGCTAAGCCTCAAACCACCTTTCAAAAGGTGTTACTCCCTTCTAACAGGTATGACCATGAAAGTATGTATGGTCACTGGAAGAATGGAAGTACCTATGGGAAGGAAAACACTCCTTCCTATAGTGGAATAAAGGGCATGGGATTGAGTGCTAGGAAGGATCCCCATGAGGAAATTCAAATGGACCAACCTGGGCCTTTTGTATTTGGTACTTCAGCCCCTCCATTCAAGAATAAGGAAGCAAGCTCTCCTAAATTTAATTCAGCTAAGAACATGACTGTTGTTAATTCAGTAGACAAGTCTTGTTGCTCGCCTTGCTCAAAAGCCAAAGCAAGCTGATGTCATTAAAACAAAGACCACCAAGACTGTCCATAGATTGACTTTCAGCCAAATCCTTGCTGAAAGAAATAAGAGAAATGTTGTTGTCTCTCCTCCTGAGCACAGGCATAGTGCTGCACTCCCTTTAAGAAATGGTCAGAAGAGGAGATACAACATTCATGAATGTTGGTGCTGTGGTAAAGTGGGACACTTTTCCATTGACTATTTGCACAATCCTAATGTGCCATGTGCAAAGATGAGCCTTCCTGTAAAGGGTGTGGATAGTGTGAAGTCAATTCATCATGCTAACAAGGACCTAGGACCCAAAGTTGTTTGGTGTCCTAAGGGTAAATAAACTCCTTCTTGCAGGATAGTTCAAGTACCAGCCTCAACCAAATTTGGTACTTGGACAGTGGGTGCTCAAGGCACATGACAGGAACAAGAAACCTTCTACAGGACTACAAGACTATGCAGAATGGACCCAAAGTTATCTGGGGGGGGCTGAAAAAGGAATCACCAAATGATATGGTTTAATCTCCAATGGCATTGTTACAATCTCAAGGGTAGCTTATGTTGAAGGGTTGCAACACAACCTAGTAAGCATAAGTCAACTACGTGACTTAGGCTTTGTCATTGAATTCCACAATGACAAGTGCTTGATCAAAAAGTCTAATGACTTGGAGACCATTCTCTCGGGCACTAGGAGTGGGAATGTTTATTGCTTAGATTTTATTTGCAGTAATTCTGTTTCATCAGTGTGTCTTATGGCTAATGAGAATGAGTCTCTTTGTGTTCAATGGCACAAGAGAATTGCGCACATTAACTACAAGACAATGTATAGATTATTCTCTAAAAATCTTGTTAGGAATAGTCCCAATTTTAAATGTATTAAAAGTGGTCCCTGCCATGCTTGCCAAATGGGTAAGCAAACTAGGACCACCTTTAAAAGTATTGGCTCCAAAGACACTGAAAGATGTCTTTATCTCTTGCATATGGACTTGTTTGGTCCTTTGGCAATTCAGAGCCTAGGTGGGAAGTTGCATACTTTGGTGATTGTTGATGATCACTCAAAATATACATGGGTATTCTTCCTTAAGAAGAAGCCTGATACTTTGAATGTCTTTATAACTCATGTCAAAGCTATTTAGAATGACTTGCAATGTGCTGTGGTCAGGACTAGGACTGACCATGACACAGAGTTTCAATCTGAAGCTATGACAAAGTTTTGTCAAGAATATGGTATCACCAAAGAGTTCTCCTCCCCAAGGACTCCACAACAAAATTGTGTGGCTGAGAGGAGGAATATGACCTTGATAGAAGCTGGGAGAACACTGCTTGGTGACTCCTCACTCCCAGAATACTTCTGGGTTGAGGAAGTCAATATTGCATGTTATGTTCTCAATAGAGCTTACATCAATAAGGTTCATGGAATAACCCCTTATGAGATTCTGAAAGGCAAACAACCTAAAACTTCATACTTTAGAATCTTTGGCTCCAAATGCTACATTTTAAACAATGGAAAATATCAATTAACAAAGTTTGCAGAGACATGCAATGTGGGGGTTCTTTTGGGCTATAGCTCACATAGTAGAGCATATAGAGTGTATAACAAGAAAACTCATGTTGTAGAGGAGTCTATGCATGTAGTATTTGATGAGACCAGCCTAATATATAAGAGCTGGTCTAGTTCTTTTGTCTTGACAGGAAATGATAAGGACTTGGAAAGGATGTCTATACAAGACACACCCAGCAGTAGCAAAGCTTATTTTGATGCTGCCATCCCTGAAGAGGAAGAAGTCCATGCTGATGAAGACACTGCTGAACCAGCAGAAGCAGCACAGCAAGCTGAGGACAGACTGCCTACAGCTGTAAGACATCTAAAGGATCATCTAAGAAAATAGATAAGTGGAGATCAGAATCAAGGTGTATTAACCAGAAGCATGGCTCATAATGAGGCCCTATTCTTGAGCTTCCTATCACAAATGGAGCCCAAGAAGTTTGAAGAAGCTAACCAAGACACCTTTTGGATTCAAGCTATGCAAGAACTCGTACAATTCAAGAGATGCAAGGTATGGAAGTTGGTGCCAAAACCTCAAGGACACAATATCATTGGCACCAAATCGATTTACAGGAACAAGTTAGATGGGCACAATCATAAAGAATAAGGCAAGGTTAGTTGCCAAGGGATATAGACAGGAAGAAGGGATAGACTTTGATCAAACCTTTGCCCCAAATGCAGGGTTAGAAGCAATTAGGCTATTTCTTGCATATGCTGCCCACAAGGGGTCCAAAGTGTATCAAATGGATGTCAAGTCAGACTTCCTTAATGGTGACTTGAAGAAAGAGGTATATGTTGAACAACCATCAGGTTTTGTGCATCCAACCCTCACAAATCATATATATTTACTTAGGAAAGCTATTTATGGTTTAAACCAAGCCCCCAGGGCTTGGTATGAAACACCACTACAACAAACTGCATTTATAGTAAGGACCTAAATCGTTACAGTAGGTGCCAAAAATCGTTACAAAAACTCTTTGGTAACGAAAAAAACTTTAAGTAACGGTCCTCCTCTAAAGCTCGACGCTAAAAGTTCTTGTAACGATTGTATGCATGTCGTTACAAATAAAATAATTGTAATAAATGATACTTTCTCACCAAAAAGAGATTCTTCCTCACAATAAATTGGTCACAATAAATATTATTTCATTACGAATGTTTTTTTCCTCACAAAAAAATAGTTACGATTAAAACTATTTCGTTACAAATGTTTTATTTTTTCCTCACTAAAAATAAACTAACTTCGTTACAATAAAGTATAATAAACATTATTTCGTTACAATAGATTAAACAATAGTAACGAACAAATCGTTACATTTGTTTTCCATTCTTCTTACTACAGCCAATTCATTTATATATCAAAAATATTCCATTTCTATTTTTTGTGTACCTGAGATTTTATTACAAATAATAATCTTGAAAACACACATATATTTAATATTTCGTAACAAGATCAACATGTATTTATTCACACCAAAAAGTATTACATAGAGTACAAGTTATTATCATCTCTTCTAAAATAATACAATATTACATTACAAGATCAACATGTTTCTAATAAATCTTCCGGCTTTTTTCGAAAAATGAATCGTCCATCACTTTCTGACTAATGAATCTTTCGTCACTTGCCGGTCAACGCTCGAGCACCCTACAAATAAAAGAGAGCAATTATGATCACCCTATAAATAAATGAGAGCAGAAACATCCATACATACATAATCCATACACACCCCATTAAACAAGCGTACAATAAAACACACACTTGCCGCCCGTTGTTTAGTTTACACTGAAATTAAGGTCATGAGGGAGTTCACTGTTTAGTTGTAATGTTCTGAAATTATGATCACCTGTTAATGACACTTCACTGCACTTAAAATCACACACTTCACTACACAAATCTTTAAAATGTATAGCACGCACACAGTTTACTGCACTTAACATTGATCGCACACACTTCATTGCACAACTCTTAAAACATCAAACACATGCACACATTTCACTGCACTTAACATCACACGCGCACATATAAAACTCATAAAAACAGCACACACACTGTACTTAACAACACACACACATACACAACTCTTAAAAATAGCACACGCATACACCAGACATTTCAATTCACTTAACATCACACACACTTCACTGCACTTAACATTTCACTCCTTTTACTACACAGCTCTTAAAAACAACACACACACACGCACTCACACACTGACAGATACACTTAGTTGCAATTTTCCCAAACTGCACATGCAGTTTGCCCAAACTGCACATGCAGTTTGCCCATACCTGTACATGCAGTTTGCCCATACCTGCAGTTTGGGCAAACTACACATTACGGTTTGCCCAAACTGCAAATATTCATCAACTATAGTATTATCTTGGGAAAACTGCAATATAATCTTTACAAAATAATCTCAGAAAAACCAAAAGGATCATCAAGTTCTTCTGGTGTATAAATTGATGAAAGGCGCCCTGCACATGTATATAATTGTTTAATTAAATAAGCACGTGTCTTCTACTAGAACACATATAAGTGCAGAAGAAAATATACAAGAAAAACCAAAACCTATAAAATGTATGAATAGATAAAGATAGAAACCTGGAATGGACATAGAACTGTGCAAATCTGATCCACTGTTTCATAGCCTTCTTAATCACTCTGAGAAAAATAAAAGAACGAAGAAAACATGAAAAGTTTTGCACAAATTTGACATACAAAATAATTTAGCATAATCAAAAACTATTTAACTGTGTATTTTTAGGCAATTGACCAGCATGTGAATATGAAAAACTGTTTAACTTTTGAATTTGGTATTTTTAGCATAATCATAAGAAAATATACCTAGAGTGAATGAAATATCGGTTGTGTACTGATGCTATGTTCGGCAAGTGCACCGGTCGCTGTCAAGTAATAAATTTTGGGAATAGAATCCCCGAGTGTCGGTCTCTTGAGGAATGCAGGTTGGGTGAACGAATCGCGTTGTGTGACAATTATTACACAAGCGGGAACAAACACAACAAGAGGGGTTTTGATTTGGTTTCCTATTGTTAACAACAATAAAAGAAGTGCGGGTCGAAATCACCGCTTCGCAAGGCGAGATGGGTGCAACGGCCGCGATGCCGAGCTTCGTGAGGCGGATGGACGGTGCGCAAGCGAGTGAAGTGATCACTAGTGCGGAGAGTGAGGGTCGCAGACACCTCTTCACAAATCGCCGCCAGCTCTTGCTAACGCGAATCGAACACAATGAGTGCGTGAGCGAGTGAGTGGAGGTGAAACGAATCACAAGCAAATGTTGATGAACAGAGAAGAAACAAACATTGCATTTAAACTAAACATCATGATATTCAAGTTCAAATGATTCAAAGAAATACAACAAAGGGAAGAAGAAGAAGATAACCAATGGACGAAGACTAGCGGCCGTTCACGGACGGAATGGTAGTTTGTCAAGCTACCTCCGGACTCGGGCGGACTGTGCTTCCGGCGTCGAGAGACTGTCACGATCTCTCCACGTGTTTCCGTCGTCTTCTACCTCAGGATTGCTGTTCTTCTCACCGGACAAAAATGGAGACAGCTTGCTTGAGTGCTTGCGGATGGCGGAGAATGCTTCTGGACGATGGAGAAATGCTTAGGATGGCCCGAGACGACTTCCCCTTCCAGAGAAGATGAGGTGGAGCTGGCTGGAAGTGGAAAACGGCGGTGTACGGACTGAAAATCGCGCTCCCGAGGCCCGCGTATCCCTAATTTGTGGAACAGGTCATTATATAGGCGCTGGTGAAAATACTGCGCACGGTCATTGGCGCACGACCATTGGTCGTGCGTGCTGGAGTTCTGTGATCGTGTGCCTGCCTGGTCGGAGCCTGCAATGTAAGAAATTTATAAAATAACATGTTCGAACGACCAGTGGCGCACGACCAGTGGTCGTGCGCACTATCGTAAATGGTCGTGCGTTCGGTCAAAACATAACTCAAATTTTGGGGGTTGAGTGCGCACGATCAGTGGCGCACGACCAGTGGTCGTGCGCAATAGAACCAGTGATCGTGCGCAGTGTTCCTATACAGAATTGTACCGGGAACACCTGCACGACTCCTGTTCCTACAGAAATGCTAATCAGGCCACTAAAAGTGGCACTCAACAATACGATAAGGCTAACAAGAGAGAATAAACATAAAACACACCAAAATAGGCCAAGAAGTGCACCTAGCATATAATGACAAATATGAGCTAAAACAAGGCTAAAGTGCAATGGAATGAGTAGAAAAACGGCCCAGATGAGTCCATATATATGTATATAATTGGGACTCATCACACCCCCAGACTTAACTGTTTGCGCGTCCCGAGCAAACAAAACCGGCGGAGTAGGGAAAATGGTGGTTGGCGTAGAGAATTGCAAATAAAGAGTCAGATGTGAAGTATCATACTCATGCAAATAGAAATTCTGTAAAAGAAGATTCTAACTATACAAATTAATTTACAAAAGTATACATGCGTAAATAGAGATTTATTTGTACTCAGATGGTGAATCATGAAGAATTTGAGCGGTCGTGCCCGATGTGAAAGTAAACAAGCCACTCAGGAGGGTGTTGCTAAAGACCGGAATTCGGGAATAACTCCGCTGAAATCCATCAACGACGAGAACCATAAGCTTTCCTGGTTACACTCTCTCCACGACACTAGCAAACTCAGAAGTTAAATCAATAGGACTTCGGGTTGTAATTGGGCTTAGGTTACGGTATGATATTCAATGATAAACGAAACGGCTACGCAACCCAAATGAGCAACATCGAAATGCTTACCCTGAACAAGCCCAAAATAGCGCTAGTGTACCACACCCCCAGACTTAGCTTGAAAAACGGGTGTGTACACAGCCTACTCCAAACAAATACCAACTAAATTTTTCTATTACGCCCAAGGGGATTTCTTGTCATTTTTATTCTTTACAGATTTTTTTCTTTTAACTTCATTTTTTTTTTCATTTATCCCCCGGTTGGTTTACAACAATATGTTCAGCACACAATACACTTTCTCTTCACATCACAAAAATTTCCATACATCACATCCAAATATGACAGGTAATTCCAGTTAACTCACTACTTGGCTGCGATAATTGGATAAGCTTCAGGCTTTGGTGATTTGAAAGAAGAGCTGAAACAAAAGAAGGGTAGGCACAAACTTGGCTTGCAAAGGTGAACGCATTGGTCATGGAAAACAAGGCTCAAACTAGCCAAAAATGGCCTACATCACATTTAACAAAATGAGTTGCTCTCGCCCATGCTTCAAGAGTCGCTTGGGGCAAGTTCTTAGCCCACGAGAAAGGTAAACCTTCCTTTCGACTCGAGCAACACACAACTAGCGCTTGCTTACACACAACACCGTGCTACCGCAAATTTCGGTTACATTCACTAAATGAGTAAAATAAATCAAAAACTACGCAAGAACACTAATTGTAAATTACAAGTATAGAGACAATCTAATTCTACTCAAATTTCTATGCAAGCAAGGAATATGCGACTAGAGCACTACAGGAGTCAACATCGCACTCCGATTTGCAATTCCTAAGCTAACATCCTATTTCACATTCCAAACCAACATAAGTGTGAACGGAAGCACACAAACAAGTGAGTGCGCGCTAAAGTGGGTGCAGTGGTGTGCGGAGAAAGTAAATAAATCAAAAAACTAAAAATAAAATACTTCTAGCATGCTAAGCACTAGTGCACGTGCAGTGAACACTCGGTGCACTCCCCCCAGACTTGAATTGGACAATCACATGAATTATGACAATGAGAATAAAGAAATGTTGAGGAAGAGGGTACCTATGCTCAGATATGAGCATACCAGAAGATTGACGTTAATACTGCGAAGGGAATCCAAGTCCGCCACCAAAAGAAATTGCCGCACACCGGTAGGCAAAAAGGCTCCAAGCAAAAATACATAAAACTAAACTATTAACAGGTTAGCAACAAAAACTTGGTTTGTCTCCCAGCAGCGCTTTTGTTTTATGTCCTTAAGCTGGACCAAATACCTGTATTAAAATTGTTTAAAGAGTGCAAAAAATAAAAGTGCATAAAAAGAGAGTTTCACAAACTAAGAACTAAAAATCAGCTGTAGGAGCTTTTATGGTGCACGTCTCTCGTAGCTTGTAAGTGGGAGGTGAAGGCTTTAGGGCTAACACTGGTGTCTCCCATTGTTCCCCTATCCTCCGCCCTCTTGCCACGCAGAGCGGCAGAGCGCGCATCGCGCAGACGCTTCTCTTGTTTAAGTTTAGCAACAGTCGGAGACTGCCAACGTTGAACGTTTTCAGATTCTCCCATCTTAGTAGTGGGTGGCGTCACTTCCGTCGCCGCAAGTGACGACCGGATCAGCCCAAGAGATGGAACGCTTAAATTGTTTATTACATGATTCAATGCAAGAAAATAATGGGATGTCGTCCCGAATCAAGTTCAGCTCAATATGTTTAGGACTGCTGTCCTCCTCCCTCTTGGAATCATAGTCTCTCCGAAAATCCACTCTTTCCTCTCCGCTTGACTGGTACTCTTCCTTTTCTCCTTCAGATGATCCATTATCTTTCATATCCCCTGCACAACTCAGTGATTCATCAAAAATAAAAGGAGGGGGGAAAATAAATGTTTCAGTTATAGCCTTGGGGCAAGTGGGCAACGGTACCTTATTAGGTAGGAGGACACATCCCGCAGTAAAGTCAAGGGTGGCACCGCTCTCTTTCAAGAACGGTACACCCAATATAAGGATGGAGTGATTCTCCCGTGGTCCCAACACTTGAAAATCAGCAACCACCAATGTCCCCTCAACTGTAACTTCTACATTTTTAACTTCCCCTTCCGATTGTATGACAGTACCGTTTGCGAGCACAAGAGATTTCTGGTCCTCCGTGTTGATTTCAAGTTGCAATTTATCAATGTCTTGCAAAGCAATGACGTTGCGGGAGGATCCAGAATCACATAAGGCCTTAGTTTCAATTTTATTAATGGAACAGGAGATTACTAACTCACGCGGATGACCCACTTCCGCATCGCCGAGACTCTTTCCTTGGTCTATTGGGTTTTTTCGGTATTACTAGGGAGAGTCCCATGCGACCACTCAGTTAGCGCTTGGGCCAATTGGCCCAGCTGCGTTTCCAAGTTCCGCATGGATGCGGTTTGGTTAACCATGTTTGATTTAGCCACTTGCATAAATTTTTCCATCATCTCCTCCAAGTTACTCTTTTTGGGAGCTGGGGGGCCTTGGTTATATTCCGGGTGAGGTGGCCTTGGTTGGCTCCCGGAGGCGTATGCATCGTTTTGATGCTGCCCCGGTGCCCATCGTTGGCCAGGTGCGTTGGGGTTCCATGAGAAGTTTGGGTGACTTCTCACTCCCGGATGATATGTGTTATTAAACGGCGCCCCCTTAGGTTGATTACCAACAAAATTAACAGATTCGTTTAAAGAAACGTGCGAGAAGTCACCTGATAGATCATTGCCCAAACATACATACGCGTGGTGTCCGCTGCCTCCACATCCTTCACACGTAATAACAGCAGCCGGTGCGGATGTAGGCGGGAGTGAATCGACCACGAAGAGACCACGGGCGCTTCTTGGTGCATTTCTCCCGGCAGTCCAAAATGTGCTGTGGGAGGCGGTGTCTCGCAAAATTCGAAGAGCCTCCTCTGGAGTATGGTTCATTAGAGTACCCCCCGCAGCAGCATCGATCATCGCCCGGTAGTTGGGCTCGATTGCGAAGTAGAATTTCTCTACCAGGTTCCAAGTTTGGAGCTCGTGGTTCGGGCAGCGGCGAAGAAGATCATTAAGGCGCTCCCACGCCTCGGCAAGGGTCTCTTGGTCAGCTTGGCGAAAGGTGGCGATCTCCCGCCACAGGCTCACAATTTTATCAACGGGGTGGAATTTGGCCAGGAACTTGGATGCGAGAGCATCCCAAGTCGCAGCGGTCCCAGGAGGAATAGAATGGAGCCACACCTTGGCCTTGTCGCAAAGTGAGAATGGGAATAGTCGCAGCTTGACTGTATCGTCAGGAGTCCCAGCGTAGCGGAAGGTCCCGCAGATATCGGAAAACTCTGCCAGGTGCAGGTGCGGATCTTCACTGGCCATCCCTGAGAACTGAGCATTGTTCCGGATGATGTTCAAGATCGCAGGTTTGATCTCGAACTGATTGTTCATAATGTTGGGACCGAACCCAGGATACACACTCCCAGCTGTCGGAGTGGTATAATCTCTCATCGTTCGGGGTCGAGGCCTAACTACCTCTTGCTCATCTCCAAGATGGTGCTGCTCCACGTTGGGCACTCTTGGTTCAACATCATCTGGGTTTATGTTGTCACCCATTGCCGCCTGTACGGCTGCTGCGCGCCTTCGTGCGCGAGTGGTCCGTTCGATCTCGGGATCAAAGGGTACAAGTTCTTGTCTCTGCATGCACAATCACAACAAAGAGAAAACAAAACAAAGAAAATCAAAAACAACTGCTCTTGTAACAAAAGTTCACAACTCACGATGTTACACGCCTGAACATTCCCCGGCAACAGCGCCAAAAACTTGATGATATGTTCGGCAAGTGCACCGGTCGCTGTCAAGTAATAAATGTTGGGAATAAAATCCCCGAGTGTCGGTCTCTTGAGGAATGCAGGTTGGGTGAACGAATCGCGTTGTGTGACAATTATTACACAAGCGGGAACAAACACAACAAGAGGGGTTTTGATTTGGTTTCCTATTGTTAACAACAATAAAAGAAGTGCGGGTCGAAATCACCGCTTCGCAAGGCGAGATGGGTGTAACGGCCGCGATGCCGAGCTTCGTGAGGCGGATGGATGGTGCGCAAGCGAGTGAAGTGATCACTAGTGCGGAGAGTGAGGGTCGCAGACACCTCTTCACAAATCACCGCTAGCTCTTGCTAATGCGAATCGAACACAATGAGTGCGTGAGTGAGTGAGTGGAGGTGAAATGAATCACAAGCAAATGTTGATGAACAGAGAAGAAACAAACATTGCATTTAAACTAAACATAATGATATTCAAGTTCAAATGATTCAAAGAAATACAACAAAGGGAAGAAGAAGAAGATAACCAATTGACGAAGACTAGCGATTGTTCACGGCCGGAATGGTAGTTTGTCAAGCTACCTCCGGACTCGGGCGGACTGTGCTTCCGGCGTCGAGAGACTGTCACGATCTCTCCACGTGCTTCCGTCGTCTTCTACCTCAGGATTGCTGTTCTTCTCACCGGACAAAAATGGAGACAGCTTGCTTGAGTGCTTGCGGATGGAGGAGAATGCTTCTGGACGATGGAGAAATGCTTAGGATGGTCGGAGACGACTTCCCCTTCCAGAGAAGATGAGGTGGAGGTGGCTGGAAGTGGAAAACGGCGGCGTACGGACTGAAAATCGCGCTCCCGGAGGCCGGCGTATCCCTAATTTGCGGAACAGGTCATTATATAGGCGCTGGCGAAAATACTGCGCACGGTCATTGGCGCACGACCATTGGTCGTGCGCGCTGGAGTTCTGTGATCGTTCACCTCTGGGCGGAGCCTGCAATGTAAGAAATTTATAAAATAACATGTTCGCACGACCAGTGGTCGTGCGCACTATCGTAAATGGTCGTGCGTTCGGTCAAAACAGAACTCAAATTTTGGGGGTTGAGTGCGCACGATCAGTGGCGCACGACCAGTGGTCGTGCACAATAGAACCAGTGATCGTGCGCAGTGTTCCTGTACAGAATTGTACCGGGAACACCTGCACGACTCCTGTTCCTACAGAAATGCTAATCAGGCCACTGAAAGTGGCACTCAAGAATACGATAAGGCTAACAAGAGTGAATAAACATAAAACACACCAAAATAGGCCAAGAAGTGCACCTAGCATAGAATGACAAATATGAGCTAAAACAAGGCTAAAGTGCAATGGAATGAGTAGAAAAATGGCCCAGATGAGTCCATATATGTGTATATAATTGGGACTCATCATGTACAGTCCATTGCGATAATAAGCATCAATAAAGTTGACTCCAATAGCCTTATTCTTAACTCTAATTCTGCAACTCAAAAAATGATTAATAGAGCCAGGCACAAAAATATTGATACAGTTGAATATATAAATATGCTCTAAAATGGTTAGAGAATTTGTAGATGTAAATTAAGAAAAAAGATATGTAGCAGAATTTCAAAAAAAAATGATATGCAATAGTAATCCTTTCTACAAAATCAGCAAGAGATTTGGATTTGCAAGATCATAAATCATCATTCTTATTCAAAGGAAGTTGTATATCAAAATACTTAATATACAAAACTGCAATATAACTATAGGTGAAGAAGTGAGTTTAGGTTGCTAGAGAAAGAAGTGAACTTCCTGCAGTTTGTGCTAACCAATAGGTGAAGAACTGTTGAGGATTTAAATTAGAATAAAAACACCATTACAGGAAGCAGCCAGAAATTTTTATGCTACATTCACAAAATATCTCATGCATTTCTATGTAAAAATAAAATAATTTAGAACATTTTTAATACATAAGCTCAAACATATTTACATAAAGGTTTAGGGAAGGACTATAACGATCATGTATAGACCCTTACTTGAAAAAAAATTAGTACAACATAATAGCCAGAGGAATACACAAACTGCAGGAAGTTCTCTTCTTCCTCCGGCTAGAATATGAAATAAATGGTACCTCCACAAATTTTGTTTGCAACTTTAGAACTAACGATGAGTTTCTCATCCATCTCCACCATCACAGAATATTAAAGTTTTGTCCGTGCTTGTAAATGTATCAACAATATGCCCAAGTAGAGCTATCGAACAAATTTTATTAAGAAAGAGATGTGGATTGCGAGAGTGGAGAACATGGAGGTTACCGTTTGGAGATCTTCGGTGGTGTCGTGGATCCGGTGAGGCCAAGCAGAAATGGGGACAACTTTGGCATCGACGTGGGGTTATTTTTCCGGCAAGGCCAAGCACAAATGGGGCGATCTTCATCGTTGTTGAGACGATGCCCTAGATGCGATCCTGAATGGCTTCGGCTTAGGCGAGATCGAGAGCAGGTTAGGAAAATGTAATCTATAGGGCATTTCGAGGCTTACCCGATAAAAGAGGAGGGAGTTATAGAGTCAAACGTGAAGCAAGTGTAGAAGATGAAAGAAGCATTTTGGGGCTTACCCGGTAGAAAAGCAGGGGCGTCGTGGTTGTTGCGAGATGTCACTGGATGTTGGAGATCGGTGGTTGCGAGATATTAACCGGAGAGGAGGCGTGCAGCTGCGGCGTGGAGAGAAGGTTGGGGAATCGGGGAGGCAGGGTGAGCGAGGGCTTGTAGAAAAACGAAAAAAAGCAGCAAGAGATCGAGAAGGACAGCCACCAGAGAGAAATAATTACTATTACCAGCGGTGGCGAGCGCATTTACGGGGGATTTGCCATGGTGATGACAGCGGTGGCGAGCGCCTTGAGCGGAATGTGAATGATGGATGAATTGGTGACCTAATTGGAAGATAATTAGGATAAGTGGAGGGAAACAGGAAAAGTGGAGGGAAAATGAAATATTAGATAGGGTGGGAGAAATGTTGGAGGAGAAATGTAGGCAATATTATATTTTTAAGTATAAATAATTAAATATAATTAAAATGAAAGACCAATTTTTTTTATTTTTGGTCACTAAAGCTGGAGTGATGCACCTAGAACGTCATTGCATTCTTCGTTGGCTCATCGCTGGAGTGGATCAGCTGTGACCTAAATCGCGACGTCAAAGATTTTCGCTTGCGTAAATGAAAGTCAATTTTTTTGCTGGAGTGCACGAACGTACTCAAATATTTTTAATTATAGACATGTTATCGCCATGCTAAACAGAGCCTTCATCTCACCATTATTTTTTAATTAATAATAAATATTCATTTATAAAGAATTAATTAATGTATACATTAACGCGCGAAGCTTGCTTGGATGTCGTCAAAGCCCGCTTAGATACTGACAAAGCACTCTGAATGATATCTCTAACTTGGATGTAAGCGAAGCCCACCGAAGAAGGCAAAGCTCGCTTGGATGAGGGTGAAGCCCACAGATTGACTGATGTCGTCCATCGAATAATACCGTCCGCCGATTGATTGATTCCACCCGCCGAATGAGTCCACCTGCCAAATAATGTCGCACGTCGAACATTTTCACCCGCAAAAAATTGTTGTCATCTAAATGTTGCCGTCCGTCGAATGCTTTTGTGCGCCAAATGTTCGGTGTATGGGGAGCCCCACGCACTATCAATTGTGTGTGTGTGTGTGTGTGTGTGTGTGTGTGTGTGTGTGTGTGTGTGTGTGTGTGTGTGTGTGTGTGTGTGTGTGTGTGTGTGTGTGTGTGTGTGTGTGTGTGTGTGTGTGTGTGTGTGTGTGTGTGTGTGTGTGTTTATGTGTGTGTGCGTGTGTTTATGTGTGTGTGTATGTGTATGTGTGTATTCGTGTGTATGTTCGTGTGTGTGTGTGTATATTCGTGTGTCTGTGCGTGTCTGTGTGGTCATGTGTGTGTGTGTATGCGTGTGTGTGTGTGTTCGTGTGTGTGTGTATTCTTGTGTCTGTGTGTATGTGAGTGTATGTTAGTGTGTGTTTGTCTGTGCCTGTGTCTGTGTCTGTCTATGCTTGTATTTGTCTATGTCTATGTTTGTGTCTGTGTCTGTGTGTCTATATTTGTGTGTCTGTGTGTTTATGTCTGTCTGTGTCTTTATCTGTCTCTGTATGAGAGTGTGTCTTTGTCTATGTGATCTCTAGCTATGTGTGTGTGTGTGTGTGTGTGCGTTTGTGTCTATGTTTGTGTCTATGTCTGTGTCTATGTTTGTGTTTGTGCCTGTGTTTGTGTGATCTCTAGCTATGTGTGTGTGTGTATGTCTGTGTTTGTGTCTGTGTCTATGTTTGTGTCTATGTCTGTGTATCTATGTCTATGTTTGTGTGCATGTGCCTGTCTGTATCTGTGTCTGCGTTTGTGTGTGCGTGTGTGTGATTATGTGTGTATATGTGCGACATTACCCCCGTCTCGATAGTGTCATGCATTTATGGTTTTCATTACATCTATTTTCATTAAAATACGTATCTTCTAGCAATTGATATGACATGTGTTTACTTACTTTAAATTTAGGAAATTGTTATTAGTACACCAGTTTTGGCTATTCGCACACCAATTTTTATGAGTTATTACGCGGCTTTTGAAAATACGCCTTGTACATGTATTTTTAGGAAAAGTGTTTAACACAAAATTTGTAGATCTCATCAAGATCTACAACTTTCGTGTTGAATACTTTTTCTAAAAAAGCACGCACAAGGCGTATTGACGCCCTGATCGTAACTATAGCGAATTTTTGACGAATATATGAAAATATGCCTTGTACATGCATTTTTAGGAAAAGTGTTCAACACGAAAGTTGTAGATCTCGATGAGATCTACAATTTTTCTGTTGAACACTTTTCCTAAAAATGCATGTCCAAGATGTATTTTCAAATGGCGCGTAATAACTATAAGAAATTGGTGTGCGAATAGCCAAAACTAGTGTGCTGATAACAATTGCCTTAATTTATATGTTTTTAAATTTAATTTTTTTGCGACGGTACACAGGGGTCATCTCTCGCGCGCCCGTAAGAAAAATGTGTGTTTCTCCCAAAAAAGTTATAAAAGTTAAAATCTTTAGTCTTATTTTCTTAAACGACGCTACAAAAAAACGTCATCGTAGACGCCTCTTTTGTAGTGATAATAAATAAATAAAATTTTGTTTTTTATTTGATAATATTTCTATTTATACAAAAATTAAAAGGTACATTTGATATTTTCATGTTACAATATTTAATAGTCATCTCGCGTGCATCGGTCAAAAATGCATGCTAGTGCAAAACGCGCGACTGGGCAGAAAATATGTGCTCGGGCAAACAACGTGCGCCCGAGTGAAAAACACATGCCCGAGCGAGAAATGCTCTCCCGGGCCAAAATGATCTCTTGAGCCCGTGACGTGTGTGCGCTTGTGCTCGACGGTGGTCACGGGCGTGCGGGGAGTGCCTTTGCGTGCGTGCGGGGCCCATGCATGATCATTATTTTTATTCTAAAATTACGTTAATAAATTAATTTCATATTTGCATTCTTTTTTAAATTTAATATGTTTTTAATTTTTAGATTTGTTTTTTGCAAAATTTTATGGAAGGAAATTTCCCACCATATATTTCATTCATGTGAGAGAGACAGAGAGAGAGGAAGATAAACTTTTATAAAAACGTTGTTAAAGTTTTATAAAAACTTTATATAACTTTATATATCTTAAACTAATATATATAAAGAAACTTTAAAAGGACTTTTTGTTAAAATATAAATGTTTTGAAAAAAATAATTATAAAATTTTGATGTATATTTTTTTACGGTCATTTTGAGTACTAATATGTATATGTTGCGGGCGAAGCCCGCCGTCGCCGGTCGAGTATTGTAGAATGTGGGCGCAGCCCGCTCGAATGCGGGCGCAGCCCACTAAGAGCCAGCGAGCACGGGCGAAACCCATGCGGAGCTGCTTGTAAAGTTGTATATAAAAACTTTATATGAAATTTTTATAAAAACGTTTTATAAACTTTTATATAAAATTTTATACACGTTTATATATAATTAAATATAAAATTATAATTTATTATATATATAATCGGTTATATATATATATATAAATTATAGAGGTATGCCCGTGCTCGATACTCTCCGCTGTGGTAGTACCCCGACAACGATAGTACCTCCGCCAAAACTGTACTCTCCCACTCTCAGACGCTCGATCGATCAACTAACAGTGCATAGGAAAAGCACACGTGCCCCACACGACATTAATTACCCCCGCCTCGATAGTGTCCTAGTGCGACGACGCTCATGCAACACGCAAACCCTGAGCGCGAAAATACCCAAAATTTAAAATCTTTAGTCTTGTTTTTTAAGACGCTACAAAAAAACGTCGTCGTAGACGTTTCTTTATAAGTGGTGATAATAAATAAATAAAATTATTTTTTAGTAATAATATATTTCTATTTATACAAAAATTTAAAAAATACATTAGATATTTTTCATGTTACGATATTTAATTAATAGTCATCTGCACCCGTAAGAAAAATGCATGCTTGGGCTAACAGCTTGCACCCAGTTGAAAAATGCGCGCCCGCAAAAAAATGCGTAACTAGCTAGGCTAAAACGTGCCCGGGTGGGAAAAGCATCAGGACGAAAAAAGCGCGCCCGAAAAAAATGTGTTTTTTGAAGAAAACGCTCATGAGCGAATAACTTGTGCGCAAACAAAATTGTGCTCCCGAGCCAAAAAGTGTGCGCAGTCAAAAACACGTGCCCTGACAAAAATGAACTCGGGAGAGAAAGAGTAATGATTCGAAAATGCGTTCTCGGGCGTAAACATGATCCCGGGCAAAAATGCGCGCCTGGGAGACAATGCGTCTGGGCAAAAATGCATGCTAGTGCAAAAATGCGCCACCGGACAAAAAATGCATGCATAAGTGAAAAACACATGCTCGGGCAAAAAAATACGCTCTAGGGCCTAAAATGCGCGGTCATGTTTTAAAATTTAATATATTTATTGTAACAAAACTTTGGTTACAAAACAATACTGATTGTAAGGAAATTCTAGTTGTTACAAATACTTTCAAAGTGTTGTTACAATTGCTATTTATTGTGAGGATATTTTACTTTTGTAACATAAAACTAGTTTTGTTACAAATTCCTGCACTTATTGTAACAAACATTTAGTTATTGTAAAAAAATATAAAATACTTGTTACAAAATACTAATCTTTTGTAACGATAGAAAAAGTTCGTTACCAAATGTAGTTATTAGTAACAAATTTCTTGTTCGTTACAATTTAGTCCTTACTAAAGGTGCTGTTTGTTGTAGTGCACTGTCTAGCTTTCTCATCAAGAACAAGTTCTTGAGCGGAAAGATAGATAGTACATTGTTTCTTAGGGAAACAAGGGTAAAGTGTCTTCTAGTCCAAATATATGTTGATGACATAACATTTGGGTCTACTGATGATAACCTCTGCAAAAGGTTTGCCAACCTGATGCAGTGGGAGTGTGAGATGAGCAGTATGGGAGAGCTCAAGTACTTTTTAGGCCTCAAAGTGAAACAATCTGATGAAGGTGTATTTTCATTTTTCAGACAAAGTACACTAGGGAGCTTATCAAGAAGTTTGGGATGGAATCAACTTCCACCATGAAAACTCCCATGGGGTCCAACACTTCCCTGGACAAGGATGAAAAGGGCAAGGCCTTTGATGAATCCATGTACAGGTGCATCATTGGATCCTTATTATATTTAACTGCTAGTAGACCAGATATTATGTATGCTACATTTGTGTGTGTTAGGTACCAGGCATGTCCTAAGGAATCTCACTATTCAGCTGCAAAGAGAATTTTGAGATACCTTAAAGGCAGCCTACATCTTGGCCTTTGGTACCCCAAGAACAATGATTTTGAACTAATAGGATTTTCATATGCAGATTTTGCAGGTTGCAAAAAAGATAGGAAAATCACAAGTGACACTTGTCAATTCCTAGGAAGAAGGTTGATATCATGGAGCAGCAAAAAGCAGACAAGTGTGGCTATTTCCCCTGCTGAGTCTGAATACATTGCTGCAGGGAGTTGCTGTACACAACTTTTGTGGATTCAACATCAATTAGAGGACAACTACCTCAAGGTAAGTAACTCTCCTCTTTATTGTGACTCATCCAGCGCTATCTCTATTGCTAAGAATCCTGTCTCTCACAGCAGGACTAAGCATATAGAGATAAGATATCATTTTATAAGAGAACATGTAGAATGTCAAGATATCTGTCTTGAATTTGTCCCCACTGACAATCAAGTGGCTGATATCTTCACTAAGCCTTTGGATGAGGCCAAGTTTAATGCTTTCAAAATTGAACTAGGAATGTTGAATGTTGAATAGTGTAAATACTTTTCTCTTTCAATCATGAATGAGATTATGCATGTTTTGTTGTAACTTCATGTATTATCACAACAACTCTAATAGTGACATGGTTAGGCCTTCAAATAATCATATTTCAAATGATTTTAAAGTAGTAAGATCAGCTTAAACAGAACAGTTTGTTTCAGCTGAGCCACTGAGACAGCTAGGAAAAGTCTCAACTGAACCGCTGAGACCGCCAAATCTGTCCCAGCAGCTGATATCATTTTGTCCCAGCGGATAGGTCACCGTCCCAGCGGTTCCGCTGAAATGGGTTGGATTCATTATAAATTGTCTAAGTGCAACCTCAGTTGACCCATTTACACTTACAATTATAGTAATTAAATCTAATTACTAGGTTTAATTTTACCTAGTTCTTAAGCCATATAAATAGCCAATCTTCTTAGTGAAAGGTACACGACCCTTCTCTTCCAGCCACCGAGATGAATCACCTTCTCTTCTGTCCCAGCGCATTCGTCTACAATAGCAATGGCTCCCAAAAGCTCTAAAGATCTTCTTGAAGGATATGAGATTGTAAGGAATGGCTTTGCCCATGCTACTGAAGAAATCAAGGGAGTGATACAACTCCTTGAAGACCAAGGATTAGAATTCCTTCTCTCTGAACCAAGCCCCATTCTCAGAACTGAAGTTCTGGAATGGTTCAACAATGCCAGATTATCCTCCTCCAAGTCATCCATCAAATCCAAGATAGGAGAAGAGAGGATAAAAGTAATCCCAGCCAAGATAGAGACATCATTTCATCTACCCTTCTGCAGTTCTAGTGAAGAGGAAGAAATTTCTGAGAAGGACAAGAAGACAACATTGAAATGGACTGAATATAATAATGCCAAGATTCGATCATTAAAAAGGAAATTCTTAAATCAAAAGGGGAAGCTGTTATCAGACATTGTGGTAAAAGCACTAATCTGCAAACCTAGATCCCATGACACCATCTCACAATATATGTTTGACATCATGGCCAAGATTATACTCAAAAGAAAAATAGCTTGGGGAGTAGTGATCTTCCAAAGGATCAAGGAATGCTTGCAAGCTCCCAATTTGGGGAGAATCATGTCCCTGTATCTCATCCACTCTTACCCTGACAAGTTCAACAACTCCAAAGGAGTAAACCTTCATTATCTCAAGAGAATGAACATCAAAACATTAGACAGGTTTACTGTTGAAATTATTGAAGTGGAGTGGAAGGTGGCCGGCGGTCTGTTTTTTTTTGAGACCGCAGAGACTGCGCGGTCTCTGTGTTGGTGCACTGGCGGTCTGGCTCTGGCGGTCTACTGTGTTGGCCGGTTTGTTCTAGCATGTTCCGGTCTCTTCTCGGTCTGCTCTGCTTGGTTGGTCTATCTTCTTTATAGAAGACCGGGCAGTCTGTTCTTGGGTAACCGCTGTGACCGGGCGGCCTTTGCAGGTTGATCTGGCCACTTGGCTGAAGTCGCCAGATGTTCTTCGTTTTCTCTAGGCGGTCTAAGGAAGGAGTGATCTTAGTCTGCGCAGCTTGTGCGCGGTCTGTTGCTGACTTGCGGTCTTGGACAGGATGTTGTCCAAGTGGTGTGATCGCGCGGTCTGTTCTGTGAGAAATCTCGGGATCTGATGGGTGGTGATTGTACCTCTCTTGCGGCGGTGACGACATCCATCTACTCGCCTATAAATAGGGGTACAAGGTCCGTCATTAATAACGAGAACTGTAAGAACTAGAGCTCAGGTTGTTTTGTGCGGTCTCAACTTTGAGGCCAGGCGGTCTCAGAAGCGAGTTGACTGTTTGTTGTGTTCGCAGGTTTGCGGTCAGCAGGTTGCGGTCTCCTTCCTTGGTGATTTCCCAGTGGCTTGAATAAACAGTTCGGCAGTGGCTTGTCTGCGAACTGGTTTATGTTGTTCTTGTGATGTGCGCAGCAAGCTCGACGATCAGGCGACCTTCTGTGGTTAGGTAGTCTGAGTTGCGGTCTGGCGACAGCTTCTGTTCTCTATTCAATTCAATAAGCTCCAGTTCGTGCGGTCTGAGGTGGCGGTCTTGCAGTGCAGGTCATCTTGCCTGTATTCTGTTTGTGCGGTCTCAGGTCAAGCCGGGCGATCTCTGGAGTGCAGTGGTCTGTGCGGTCTCTACTTGTCAGGTCGTCAGATTTGTATTTTAGGTGTATTTTGTTCTTCTCTCCTTCGTGATTCTTATGAATCATGTCTCGCCATGTATATCTCGCACTGTAATCATGTTTTGTGATTCAATAAAGACTATTGTGTTGCTGTGTGGCATTGTGGTTATTTGGCTATAACTCAGTTGATGCAACTCCTGCTTACTCCTAAACGATTCAAATCAAATATTTTAACATGGTATCAGAGGAAGGTTGTTGGAGTGGATAAGCAGTGTTCAACTTAAGTTGCCATCGTCTTTGTGAAGAAGAAACCACATAGTTTGCCATGGAAGCTGGATACGCAAGAGGACTTGGTATTGAACTCCTCACATCGACTAACTTCAAAAAGTGGAAGTCGTGTATGGAGAATTACTTGCTTGGCGAGGATATATGGGATATAGTTGGAGGAGAAGACACACAAGAAGTTTATCTAGCAGGAGATAATATGGCGGATGTGAGACTTTGGAGGAGGACTAATGCAAAGGCAGAGTTCACACTCAAGAGGGCTATCTCACCAGAGCTATTCGATCACATCATTGGATGTAATTCTGCTGCTGAGATTTGGACATCTTTGGACGGGCTGTTCAATAAGAAGAATGTAGCTCGGCTACAGTTTCTTGAAAATGAGTTGGCGAAGGCCTCTCATGGTGATCTCTCCATTTCTACTTTCTTTCTCAAGATGAAGAACCTCACAACAGAGATGATGAGCCCATCTCGGAGGCAAAACTAAAGAGGCATATCATCCGAGGGTTGCGGAAGGAGTATCTTGCCTTTGTGACGTCAGTTCAGGATTGGGCAAATCAGCCATCTCTGTTGGAGCTGAAAAATTTACTTGCTTCGCAGGAAAGTTTGGCAAGACAGATGGCGGGGACTTCTATCTTTGGGGGAGATAGCGATGTGTTGTTCTCTGGGAAGAAGAAGAAGAAGAAGAAGTGGGAGAAGAAGAGGCCAGTTCATGATGGACCCTCTACTTCAGGTCAGCTGGATAGGGGTTATGCTCCTAATTCTAATGGGAAGAAGAAGGGAGAGGGACCAAGGTGCTTCAGGTGCAATAAGACCGGCCACTTTAAGAAGGGATTCCGGGTTAATCTTCAGCCGGGACATGCAGTGGAGAAGGAGAAGCTAAAGTCTGATGAAGCTGGATGGGGAGGAGCCTTTGCGGCCAATATGACGACGATGCCCGTTAAGGCCTTGGCTGCCATCAACTTCGAAGAGGATTGGATCGTGGATTCAGGGTGTGGGCTCACTGGAGATGAATCAAATTTCTCTTCTTTGGCGCCTTACTCAGGTAACGATGCAATCATTACGGCTGATAATTCTATTCATACAGTAGAACAAGAAGGTGTTGTCTCTCTGAGCAGTGATAAGGGTCCACTCACATTAAGGAGTGTTTATCACGTGCCGGGTATGAAGAAGAATCTCTTCTCTGTGACCAATGCGGTCGATTCCGGTTATCACGTTCTGTTTGGCACAAGATAACTGAAGTTTCTTAAAACTCAATCGGAGATAAAGGGAGATGTTATTCATGTTGGAAAGCGGGTAAAGGACTTGTTCGTTTTATCAACAAGTACCTATGTTGACAAGATGAGGACCAATGATAGTGCGACTATCTGGCATGAAAGGTTGGGGCGTGTAGGCATGGACAAATTGAAGGCTATGGCGGTAAGGGGCCTTGTAAAGGGCTTGCCTAGCTTGTCCTCCAATGGAGACGGTCATGTTTGTGCGAGATGTCAGTTTGGTAAGTCTCATCGACTTCCATTTGATAAATCACAAACAAGATGCAAAGCGTCATTGGAGTGCATTCACGGTGATTTGATGGGACCGACTGCCACCCCAAGTCTTGGAGGCAACAAATATATGTTGGTGTTGATCGACGATTACACCAGATATGTCTAGGTGTATTTTCTGAAAGAGAAGTAAGAAGCTTTTGTGAAGTTCGTGGAGTTCAAGGAGCTGGTGGAAGGTCGGTTAGGCCTGCGGGTGAAAACATTGAGAACTGACAATTGTGGGGAGTTCACCTCTGGTGAGTTCTCAAGTTTTTGCAGGAAGCACGGCGTTCGGAGAGAGCTCACTTGTGCCCATACCCCACAGCAAAACAGTGTTGCAGAGCGGAAGATCTGTCATCTGACGGAAACCTGCAAATGTTGGCTTCATGCCAAGAGTATCCCAAAGTCCTTCTGGGCGGAGGGAATGTCTTGTGCTGCTTACGTCATCAATAGAATCCCTCTAAATCCTATCAACATAAAGATCCCACATGAACTGATGTTCAAGGAGAAGCCAAGTGTGGCACACCTTCGGGTGTTCGGGTCAACCTGTTATGTGCATATCCCTGATGATCTTCGGACAAAGCTAGATGCGAAAACAAGGAAGCTAGTCTTCGTTGGATATGATGAGCGGAAGAAGGGATGGAGATGCATGGATCCTGAGACAAGGAGATCAGTGGTATCTCGAGATGTGGTGTTCGATGAGGTGACTTCCTACAAGGGGAGTTCAGGAGTTGAACTACCGGAGAGCAGGGTTGATGAAAAAGGGAAGGCTGCGGAAAATCTTCAAGTGGAGTTGCCTATTTCACCAGGAGCTCCAGCTGTGTCTAGCTCAGAGATGGAGGCTTCAAGTTCTGGAAGCAGGGGGAGCAATGCTCCAAGTTTGCCTGGAAGAAGATCTAGCATAGAAGAAGTAGCTGAGGAGGTGGTTAGTCAGGTGCAACCTCTTAGGAGGTCGAAGAGGACTATCAAGCCACCAGATCGATACACAGGAGGAAACATGGTGAGCTTTGTCTCATGTTTCTTTGCTGGTCCGTTGGATGAGAGGGAGCCGTCGAGCTTTGAGAAGGCCAAAGGCGTGAAGCAGTGGGACATTGCTATGCAGGAGGAGATGGATGCTCTCAAGAAGAATGAGACTTGGTCTCTAGTGCCCAGGCCCAAGGGCATTACCCATGTGACATGCAGGTGGGTTTATAAGCTCAAGAAGAAAGCTGACGGCACGATTGAGTGATACAAGGCTCGCCTTGTGGCTCGCGGGTTCTCACAACATTACGGAGAAGATTATGATGAGACGTTCAGTCCAGTGGCAAAGATGACTTCGGTTCGATTTGTTATTGCTTTGGCGGCTTCTAGTGGATGGGAGATTTGGCAGCTCGACGTGAAGAATGCTTTCTTATACGGAGAGATTGACAAGGATATCTTCATGTTCCAACCGCCGGGATTCACCTCAGGGGATTGTTCGGACTACGTCTGCAAACTGAAGAAAGCCCTGTATGGGTTGAAGCAAGTGCCTCGGGCGTGGTATGGGAAGATCGCGGAGTATCTTCTATTCTGCGGGTTCTTTGCTTCAGACTCTGATTCTAGCTTGTTCGTCAAGAAGGAGGGGGTGCTTCGGGTTATTGTTCTGCTGTATGTGGATGACATGATCGTCACCGGGAACTCAAAGGAGGCAGTAGCAAGGCTGAGAGCCGAGCTTGCTATCAGATTTGAGATGATGGATCTAGGTGAGCTTCACCATTTCCTTGGACTCGAGGTTCAGAGGCGTGAGAGTGGAGTGCTCATTTATCAGGCTGGATATGTGGAGAGGATCGTTCAATGATTCGGCATGGATGAAGGGAAGAGCAGCTCTATACCTCTGGAACAACATCATAAACTTCGAAAGGATGAGGGGAGAGTTCTATCTGAACCATTGGTATTCCAAGCTCTGGTTGGGAGCTTGATCTACTTGACCATCACGAGGCCTGATATTGCTTATGCAGTTGGCAAAGTGAGTCGGTACATGGCAGAACCACGGAAGCCTCATCTTCTAGCGGCAAAAGGAATTTTGAAGTATGTGAAGTCGACCTCTGATCTGGGTCTCCTATATAGGAGAGGCTCAAGCTTGGAGTTGCATGGGTACATGGATGCTGATTACGGGGGAGAAGTGGATGATCAGAGATAAACGTCTGGTTATGTCTTTATGGCAGGCCCCACAGCTATCTCTTGGTGCAGCAAAAAGCAGGACTCGGTGTCTGTATCTACCACAGAAGCAGAATACAAGGCTTCGTCCTTGGCAGCTCAGGAAGCCGTTTGGCTCAGGAGGTTGGTGGAGGACGTTCATGAGGAGGTTCGAGGTCTCACTATGCTACGCAGGGACAATGAGAGTGCTCTCAAACTGGTTAATGATCCAGTCTGTCACGCGAGGACCAAGCACATTGAGATTGAGCACCATTTCATTCGTGAGAAGGTGTTGCGAGGATCTCTTATGGTCGAGCATGTTTAGAGTGTGGACAATGTCGCAGACATCTTCACAAAGCTGCTGGAGAAGGGACCGTTTACTCGGTTGCGAAGTTTACTTGGGCTAGTTTCCACTTCCCACTTCAAGGGGGAGTGTTGAAATTATTGAAGTTGAGTGGAAGGTGGCCGGCGGTCTGTTTTTTTTTGGTGACCGCAGAGACCGCGCGGTCTCTGTGTTGGTGCTCTGCCGGTCTGGCTCTGGCGGTCTGCTTTGTTTGCCGGTTTGTTCTAGCATGTTCCAGTCTCTTCTCGGTCTGCTCTGCTTGGTTGGTCTATCTTCTTTATAGAAGACCGGGAGGTCTGTTCTTGGGTAACCGCTGTGACCGGGCGGCCCTTGCAGGTTGATCTTGCAACTTGTCTGAAGTCGGACAGATGTTCTTGGTTTGCTCTAGGCTGTCTAAGGAAGGAGTGATCTGTGTCTGCGCGGCTTGTGCGCGGTCTGCTGCTGACTTGCGGTCTTGGATAGGATGTTGTCCAAGTGGTGTGATCGTGCGGTCTGTTTTGTGAGACCGCTAGAGATCTGATGGGTGGTTATTGTACCTCTCTTGCGGCGGTGACGACATCCGTCTACTCGCCTATAAATAGGAGTGCAGGGCCCGTCATTAATAACGAGAACTGTAAGAACTAGAGCCCGTGTTATTTTGTGCGGTCTCAACTTTGAGGTCGGGCGGTCTCGGAAGCGAGTTGACTGTTTGTTGTATTCGCAGGTTGGCGGTCAGCAGGTTGCGGTCTCCTTCCTTGGTGATTTCCCAGTGGCTTGAATAAACAGTTTGGCAGCGGCTTATCTGCGAACTGGTTTATGTTGTTCTTGTGTTGTTCGCTGCAAGCTCGATGATCAGGCGACCTTCTGTGGTTAGGCGGTCTGAGTTACGGCCTGGCGATAGCTTCTATTCTCTGTTCAATTCAATAAGCTCCAGTTCGTGCGGTCTGAGGTGGCGGTCTTGCAGTGCAGGTCATCTTGCCTGTATTCTATTCGTGTGGTCTCAGGTCAAGCCGGGCGGTCTCTGGAGTGCAGCGGTCTGTGCGGTCTCTGCTTGTCAGGTCGCCAGATTTGTGTTTTTGGTGTGTTTTGTTCTTCTCTCCTTCGTGATTCTTATGAATCATGTCTCGCCATGTATACCTCGCACTGTAATCAAGTTTTGTGATTCAATAAACACTATTGATAAAGATTTTTCGGTTTTGAAATTAAGCGAAGGTTAAAGATTTTTCTCCAAAACTATATTCGATTAAGGCAAGTGTACCTTATCGTCTATAATATAGGATATTTAGGAATATCAAGGTCGTATTCCACGGGGCGCATTGATTACTTCTACTTCGAGGAAAATCACCATTATCTTATCGACGAAAATTTGAGGTTTTGATTACTTAGCTAAAAAAAACTAATTGCAAGCTAAATGAAAAGATTAAACATTGCATGAAAGGAAAGAGAAATTGGCATTGCAAAAAAAGACATTACTAAGGAGAGAAAGATTGACATTGCATGAAATGGAAGAAATTACTTAAGGAGAAAGAGAACATGAAAGAGGAAACTATTTTTTATTCAAAATCAAAAACTATTACAAGCCTTAATTAAAGAGTGCAAAGCTAAGGAAAATGAAGGGTACAAGCTTAAGAAAACTAGTACATGAAAGTTACATTAAAACATTGCATGAATTGAAGGGGAAGAGAACATGAAAGCCTTAAGAAACATGAACATTAACTTGAAAAACTCACTCTCAGCTCTAACAGCACCTCCCCATCTCCAAAATTCTGAACTCTGGACTCAAGGAGAGCCTCTGAATTTATAGGCGAAAATTTCAAGTTACACGCCCTCGGTCACGGGCGTGACCTAGGGCGTGACTGCACTATTCACATCGAATCCGACATCGTCGTGGGCTTTCTGGACGGCGCGGCGAAAAGTGGACATTACACACCCGTGTAATTTTGGTCACGGGCGTTACTTTGGACGGCTTCATTAAATGCAGCGTGGGCTGGAATTCGGCGCGGCGGAGAAGCAGAGATCACGCGGGCAAGTCATGGCCGTGACATGTGGGTCACGGGCGTGACTTAGGTTGACTTCTCGACAGCATCTCCACGTCTCGTCAGCAGCCAACTGGGAAGATTCTAATATTACATGCCCCTAGTCACGGGCGTGACACTGGGTCACGGGCGTGACCGAGGATGTGACTCGCTGTGGACTAGCTCAATTGGTGCGGCATCGACTCTGGACTGATCTTTAGGTTACACGCCCTTGGTCACGGGCGTGACTGAGGGCGTGTACTTGTCAATTTCTCCAATTTGTCCCAAAATTCTGCAAAAATTGAAATTAAGCTAAATTAGAAACAGAATTTCAAAATAAACACTTATGACCTAGAAATGACATAAAAAAGGAAAATACAAATTAAATATTTACAAAATTTTCTATTAAAAAGTTATAAAAATACTACTTATCAAATACCCCCATACTTGAGGTTTTGCTATTCCAGAGCAAAAGTATGAGACATAATTTATAAGACATCCTTAGAAAATTTTTAATTTAAAACTAAAATTTCATTTAACCAAAAGTTAAGTTAAGAGTAAATTCAAGAGGGAGTTAAGTCCTAAATTATGATGATGATTTGAAAAGAGGGAAAAATGTTTAGGCAAGAACTTCTCAAGAAAATTAATTAGTTTGACAAAATTGTAGAAATTATAAAACTAAATTAAATTAAAATTATAAGAACTCTACCTTAAAAGAAACTTAAGGAAAAGTAAATTACTAAATATTGCTCTCTCCTTAATTTTCAACTAAAACTAGAACAATGATAATTGGCTAAGGGGGATTTCATAAAATTTGGCATGAGAAGAGATCTTTGATTTGAGGTGATGAATTTTATCCTCTCACCTTTATATTTTTTTTTTCTCTTTTTTTCTTCTTCTAATAACAACCCAAAATGTATATGGTTTAGGAGTAATGAATTTTATCCACTTACTCCATGCCATATAATCTTTTCAAATATTTTGGGTGCATATGTTTTAGGGAATAATGAATTTTATCCTCTTATTCCCATGACATATGATCTTTTAAACTTCATTTTTTTTGCCACAAAGGGGGTAAGGAAGGGAAATAAATCTAGCTAGCTTTAAATTATATTGAGAGCAAATTCTAGTAACATTAAATTTCCTAAGATCTAAAAAGTTAGAAGAAAATATAATTGAAATCTAAAGAGGTTTAGGAAATTCACTACAAAATGAAGCCATTTAAAAATTAAAAGAGAAGTCATGCTGAATAAATTCTCTAATCAATTTAAAATCATAAGATGATTCTTAAATCAAGGTTACCTCAAATTTAAAATTAACAAACTATGATAAGCAAAATTTTAGCCAATTAAAAACTTAAACATGCTTATAAACATTCTCAACTAGAATTCTAAGAAATCACAAAAACAACAAATAGGAGAGGTATAAGATTTAAATTTTTTGTATTTTAAGTTTTTTCATAAATTTTTTTGAATTTTGATATTATCTTTTTTTTTTGGATTTTTGATAAGAAATATACAAAAACATATACTAAAAAACTAACAATTTTTTTTGTTAATTCTTGGACTTCCCAAGGTATACCCCGTGAAGGGTTCTCACGGTACTAGGAGGTGAGATGGGGTGAGGTCCCAAACGTCCCTTTCCAAGATTTAAATTTTTCTATTTTCTAATTTTTTTTGAGTTTTTGGGTTTTACAAGTGCTAAAATAGAAGAAAACATAAGAAAATATATTTTTTTTGTTTTGAAAATTTTCTAATTTAACAACTATTTACAAAGAACTATTTACACCCCCATACTTAAAGTTAAACATTGTCCCCAATGTTTAAAACTAAGTATGAAGTAAAAGAAAATAAAGTGCAAGACAAAACAAAAAGGAAATGCATGATAAAAGAGAAGGAAGAAAGAGAAAGGGCTTCCCTGATTTTTTGAAGTTTGCGCGGGGAAGCGACGATTACCTACAAAATATGTTAAAGAACAAGAGAGAACAATTAAAAGATAACTTTGGGGTGTCTCCCAAAAGCTCTTTGTTTAAGGTCGCGTAGCTTGACCCACTTGCCGATCATATTATAGGTTGAAATACAATCAAATCACTCTTTTCATTAGTTAACTCTCACGGAAGATATAATTTAAGGCGGTGCCCGTTAACTTTGAAGGTACCTTTTTTCGGGTGGGAAATTAAAATTGTCCCATAGGACCAAACCTCTTTAACAATAAAGGGTCCGGACCATCGGGATTTTAGTTTTCCTGGAAAAAGGCGAAGGCGGGAATTATAAAGGAGGCGAGATCGCCCGACGAAAAGTTTTTGGAAATTTTATATGCTTATCGTGATAAAACTTTGTTCGCTCCTTATATAATTTATTGCTCTCATACGCATTCGCTCGCCACTCATCTAATTCGTTCATTTGGAATTTTCTTTGTTCTCCCGCTAGAGTGGAATCGAGGTTTAAAAATTTAAGCGCCCAAAATGCGCGGTGTTCTAATTCGACCGTAAGGTGCCAAGCCTTGCCATAAACCATTCGATACGGTGTACAACCGATAGCGGTCTTGTACGCCGTTCGATAGGCCCATAGCGCGTCATCGAGCTTTATTGCCCAATCCTTCCGATTAATAGAAACTGTTTTTTCTAAAATCCGTTTTAATTCTCGATTAACAACTTCGACTTGGCCGCTCTTTTGTGGGTGATATGCGGTGGATAATTTGTGCGTGACACCATATTTTGCTAAATTTTTTGAAAATTGACTTGCAAAAATGGGTGCCCCGATCACTCACAATAGCGCACGGCGTGCCAAATCGAGAAAATAATTTTTTTAAGAAATTAACGATGACTCGCGCATCGTTGGTGGGGAGAGCTTGCGCTTCCACCCACCTCGATACGTAGTCGACCGCCACTAGATGATATTTATTTGAAAAAGAGGGAGGGAGAGGACCAACAAAATCGATACCCCAAAGGTCGAAAATTTTGCATTCTAAGAAAATGTTTTGGGGCATCTCATCCCAGCGAGAGATGTTCCCCGACCGCTGGCAGCTGTCACAAGTACTCACAAGGGTGTAAGCATCTTTGAAGAGCGTGGGCCAATAAAAGCCCGCCTCCAGCGCCTCCCTCGCGGTTCGGTTTAAATGATAATGACCACCGGTGGGTCCCTCATGACAATGACGTAAAATTTTAAGGCCTTCCTCACTTGAAACACATCTTCTCACAACCTGGTCTGCGCATACACGGAATAAAAAGGGGTCCTCCCAAAAGTAATTCTTTAAATCAGAAAAGAATTTCTTCTTTTGCTGACTCGAGAATTCTTTTGGCAAGACCCGGGCTACTAAATAGTTAGCCAAATCCGCAAACCAGGGGGTAAAAGTTGAATTAATATTTTCGATAGCTAAGAGGCGCTCTTCGGGAAATTTATCATTAATGTCGGCCTCTATTAATGCTTCCGAGGAGGGATTTTCTAAACGAGAAAGGTGATCGGCCGCCAAGTTTTCGGCTCCTCTTTTATCCCGGATCTCTAAGTCAAACTCCTGCAAGAGGAGGATCCATCGCAAAAGATGAGGCTTGGCGTCCGATTTACTCTAGAGATACCTAAGCGCGGAGTGATCTGTGAAGACGATAACTTTTGAGAGAGTGATATACGACCTAAACTTATCGAAGGAAAAAATGATTGCTAGAAGTTCCTTCTTAGTCGTGGTGTAGTTTGCTCGTGCCGGCGTGAGTGTTTTGTTCGCATAATAGATCGGGTGAAAATACTTACTCACCCGTTGGCCTAAAACGGCACCAACCGTAATATCACTCGCGTCGCACATGATTTCAAAAGGGAGCGACCAATCTGGGGCGACTAGAATCGGGGAGTTTATAAGTTTTTCTTTGATAAGTTGAAAGGCTAAATGACATTCATCGTTAAAAAGAAAAGATGATTCTTTCTCGAGAAGATGGGTTAACGACTTTGTGATTTTGGAAAAATTTTGTATAAAGCGCCGATATAATCCCGCGTGGCCTAGGAAACTCCTAATAGCTTTTACGTTTGTTGGAGGGTGGAGCTTTTCAATTACTTCGATCTTGGCCCTATCGACCTCGATCCCCTTGCCCGAAATTTTATGGCCAAGGACTAGTCCTTCCTTGACCATAAAATGGCATTTTTCCCAATTAAGCGCTAAATTCGTTTCCTCACATCGCTGCAACACGCGCTCGAGATTTTTTAAACAGTTTTCAAATGAACTTTCGTATACGGAGAAGTCGTCCATAAATACTTCCATCACCTCCTCTACTAACTCGTCAAATATTGCCAGCATACATCTTTGGAATGTAGCTGGCGCGTTACAAAGACCGAATGACATCCTTCGATAAGCGAAGGTGCCAAAGGGACAAGTGAAAGTGGTTTTCTCTTGGTCGTCGGGCGAAATCGGGATTTGGAAGTATCCCGACAAACCATCGAGAAAATAGTAGTAGGAGTGACCCGAGAGGCGCTCTAAAATTTGGTCGATAAATGGTAGAGGGAAGTGATCCTTACGGGTTGCATCATTTAGTTTCCGATAGTCGCTGCACATCCGCCAACCCGTAACAGTACGGGTTGGGATCAATTCGTTATTTTCATTCGCAACTACCGTGACACCACCTTTCTTTGGCACGACTTGTACTGGGCTAACCCAAGTTCTGATATCGGGTAGATGATTCCCGCATCCAGAAGTTTTATAACTTCGGCCTTAACGACTTCTTTCATGTTCGGGTTTAGTCGTCGTTGAGGCTGGACTGAGTTGCGGGAATTTTCTTCAAGAAAGATTTTATGAGTGCAGAAAGATGGCTTTATACCCTTAATATCTGATAATTGCCACGCAATTGCGTGGCGGTGCTTTCTTAAGACTATAGTCAACTCAGAAATTTCTGAGTAGCTAAGATCGGATGAAATGATGACGGGTAGCTTAGACTCTTTTTCCAAAAACAAATATTTAAGGTGAGGGGGGAGTTGTTTCAACTCTAATACCGGTGGTTCTTCATAAGAAGTCTTGATTTATAATTTTTCTAAAAGTAATGGTTCGGGTGGTGTGGGGTGAGAAACTTCTTCTTCATCATAAAAGAGCTCTACGGGTTCGGAATCACTACTTGCCAATGGAACTAACTTGAGGGATGAATCGAACTCACAACACTCTTCCAAGTAAAAACACGAATCGTCATTTTCTAGTGTGTTCCGTATCGAGGAATTTATGCCGAAAGTAACTTCATCGTCTCCAACCCGTAGGAGGAGCTTTCCATTACATATGTCTATAATAGCGCGGGAGGTGGCAAGGAAGGGGCGGCCGAGTATGAGGGGTACTTCGGCATCCTCTTCGATGTCAAGAATGACAAAATCCACCGGGAAGATGAATTTGTCAACCTTGACGAGCACGTCCTCCACTATTCCTATCGGATATTTTAAAGAACGATCTGCTAATTGAATACTCATTCGAGTGGGCCTTGGATTTCCTTGACCTAGCTTTTTGAGCAAAGAAAACGGCATAAGGTTGATGCTTGCTCCAAGATCCGCTATGGCGTGTTTTACTAACGAATTGCCAAATAGACATGGGATGGAGAACCGTCCCGGGTCATTTGCTTTTTTAGGCAATTTGTTGAGTACAACCGCGGAGCATTATGCGTTTAAAGAAATATGCGAAATATCTTCTAACTTTTTCTTATTGGAGAGCAACTCCTTAAGATATTTCACATATTTAGGCATTTGTGAGATAGCCTCGCAGAAAGGTACATTAATATGGATTTGTTTTAAAACATCTAAAATTTTTTATAATTTTTTTCGGCGCACTCATTTTTAAATTTAGATGGATACGGAATATTAAAAGTAAGAGTGCGCGGATTTAGAATAGAAGCGTGCGGAGCTATCGTAGCGGGCAAATTCGAAGATGAATTAAAAATAGGAGGAGGAGGAGAGGAAATTACCTTGGGTTCGTCCTTTTTTTGAACCACCTCCTTCCCGCTTCAGAGTGTAATCGCATGCGCGCTCTCCTTTGGATTTTGCTCGGTATTCCCCGGTAGTGCTCCTTGCTGACGCTCAGAAATCATCTTTGCGAGTTGGCCCACTTGATTCTCTAAATTTTTGATCGATCCGGTAAGGTTCCGGATGTTCGTTTCATTTGTAGCAACATATTTTGCAAAAACCTCTTCAAGCGGAGAGAGTTTTTCCTGTTGCGGTGGAAAACCGGGTGGATTAAAATTTTGAGAAATCAAAATTGGAGGCGGAGTTAAGTTAAGAAGTTGATTAGGGGGAGGTTGATTTAAATTCATAGGACGCTGAGCATTTCCTTGGTTGCTCCATGAGAAATTCGGATGATTCCTATAACCCGCATTGTATGTGTTGTTATACGGAGGGGTGTTGGGGTTATAGGAAGGCCGAGGCGGATTTCCCATGTAGTCAACATGTTCTTCAATTAAAACATTATTAGCCCAAGGAGGAGTGGCGGAGGAAGCAGACATCTCCGCCACTTGCTTTGTTAAGCGCTCAACTTGTAAAGACAAATTTGCGTTTGCGTCTATTTCAAAAATTCCGGACGGCTTATTAGGCCGCGCTCGGGGCATGTTCCATTGGTACGCATTTGTTGCCATCTCTTCGAAAAACTCTTGAGCGGCGACCGGGGTTTTGTTATTTAATGTTCCCCCGGCGGCCGCATCAATCATTTGCCACGTTTGGAGATTTAAGCCATTATAAAATATTTGCACTTGTTGCCAAGTGGCAAGTGCGTGGTGAGGGCATCGGCGCAAAAGCTCCTTGTAGCGCTCCCATGTGTCATAGAGAGTCTCCGAGTTGATTTACATGAACGACGCAATATCCGTGCGCAATTTAGCGGTCTTTGAAGGCGAGAAATATTTATTGAGAAATTTTTCCGCCATTTCGGCCCATGTAGTGATGGATCCCCTAGGTAGGGAGCCCATCCACTGATTGGCCTTAGACCGCAACGAAAAAGGAAAAAGACGTAATCGAATGGCGTCATCGGTGACGCCATTGATCTTAAAAGTGTCGCAAATTTCAAGAAAGTAAGAAATATGTGAATTTGGATCTTCGTCCGGTTGACCATCAAAGGTCACCGATTGTTGCACCATTTGTATGATGCTGGACTTGATCTCAAAATTATTGTTCGCCACCGTGGGGCGAACAATACTCTTTTGTGTGCCTTCCAAATTCGGTCGCGCATAATAGGACATGGTCCGTTGCACGTCCTCATCAGGATTTGGCTCGTTAAGATTAGGAGTATTAAGATTATGATCCATATTCGTTGTGTTAGTGTCCCCGATCGACTCTTCGGATTCTACTTGATTTCCCTGATCACGAGAACGGAGGTGCCTCAAAAGTGTTCGCTCGATCTCCGGATCAAAAGGAAGAATCGAAGGGCCACCTCGGGTCATACACTAAAAAGGAGAAGAAAGGAAGTGGAAAAAACTAAATTTTTTTTTCTTTTTGAGATTTAGAAAAAGCAAAATAAAATAAAAAGAAACATGATAAAATTAATAGCTATCCTCTTTTCAAAATATCTACGCAAGTTGTGAAATTAAGCGAAGGTTAAAGATTTTTCTCCAAAACTATATTCAATTAAGGCAAGTGTACCTTATCGTCTATAGTATAGGATATTTAGGAATATCAAGGTCGTATTCCACGGGGCGCGTTGATTACTTCTACTTCGAGGAAAATCACCATTATCTTATCGACGAAAATTTGAGGTTTCGATTACTTAGCTAAAAAAACTAATTGCAAGCTAAATGAAAAGATTAAACATTGCATGGAAGGAAAGAGAAATTGACATTGCAAAAAAAAAGACATTACTAAGGAGAGAAAGATTGACATTGCATGAAAATGAAGAAATTACTTAAGGAGAAAGAGAACATGAAAGAGGAAACTATTTTTTATTGAAAATCAAAAACTATTACAAGCCTTAATTAAAGAGTGCAAAGCTAAGGAAAATGAAGGGTACAAGCTTAAGAAAACTAGTACATGAAAGTTACATTAAAACATTGCATGAATTGAAAGGGAAGAGAACATGAAAGCCTTAAGAAACATGAACATTAACTTGAAAAACTCACTCTCAGCTCTAACAGCACCTCCCCATCTCCAAAATTCTGAACTCTGGACTCAAGGAGAGCCTCTGAATTTATAGGCAAAAATTTCAAGTTACATGCCCTCGGTCACGGGCGTGACCTAGGGCGTGACTGCACTATTCACATCGGATCCGACAGAGGCGTGGGATTTCTGGACGGCGTGGCGAAAAGTGGACATTACACGTCCGTGTAATTTTGGTCACGGGCGTGACTTTGGACGGCTTCATTAAATGCAGCGTGGGCTGGAATTCGGCGCGGCGGCGAAGCAGAGATCACGCAGGCAAGTCACGGCCGTGACATGGGGGTCACGGGCATGACTTAGGTTGAATTCTCGACAGCATCTCCACATCTTGTCACGGGCGTGACACTAGTCACGGGCGTGGGCTGGGAAGATTCTAATATTACACGCCCCTAGTCACGGGCGTGACACTGGGTCACGGGCGTGACCGAGGGCGTGACTCGCTGTGGACTAGCTCAATTGGCGCGGCATCAACTCTGGACTGATCTTTAGGTAACATGCCCTTGGTCACGGGCGTGACTGAGGGCGTGTACTTGTCAATTTCTCCAATTTATCCCAAAATTCTGCAAAAAATGAAATTAAGCTAAATTAGAAACAGAATTTCAAAATAAACACTTATGACCTAGAAATGACATAAAAAAGGAAAATACAAATTAAATTTTTACAAAAATTTTTATTAAAAAGTTATAAAAATACTACTTATCAACTATTGTGTTGTTGTGTGGCATTGTGGTTGTTTGGCTATAACTCAGTTGATGCAACTCCTGCTTACTCCTAAACGATTCAAATCAAATATTTTAACATTTACAAGGATGCTACCCATGAGTCAGCCCTCTGAGGTTAAAGGAAAAGAGAAATCAACGACCAAATCCTCTAAGAAAACTAGGCTGATACTGTCAAGTTCTGAGTCTAACACCTCAGATAAAGGTGATGATGGTGGTGATAACTCCCAAAGCCCCTTTTCCAATAATGCTCCACAGGAAGACATTCTCCATCCACAGCAGCTGGACACAAACATTCCACCTGGTAACTACTCCTTGAAAACTCAAACCTCTCATTAAATTAATAGATAATAACCAACCAATTAGGTTGTCAATTCTGACATTTGAATAATGTGGACCATAGTTCCTCAAGGACAAATGAGTGACCCAAATGAGGGGGAGAATCAACAAGAACCATCCCCAATTGATATTACAAAAATCAATGATGCTGATGTGGACACGAGACCATCACCTCAGAATTTACAAGGTAAGATTGACACATTTATCTTCAATCTTGAAGAAAGAATAAGAAACAATCATGACAATGAACTAGCCCTGTGGTCATTACCTTCACAAGGAACATCCAGTGCTCCATCTGAGGGGGAACCACAAGAGTCATCTACAATAAAAGATCATGTTATTGGTAAGTCCTAAAAACCCAGCCTAAACATTACAAACTTATAAAATCTAACTCCATAATTCTTGTTCTAGAATTCCTGGACTCATCCATTCAAGTTGATCTATCTGAGGGGGAGGTGCAGAAAGAGCCACCTACAGAGAAAGATGAAGTTACAGGTAAATCTAACACTCTTATCATTAGAATCTCTAGGTAGTTCAATCTAACTCCAACAAATTGCCCCAGCATTCCTGGACTCAACGGAAAAGGATGCTCTCTCTGAGGGGGAGGAGCATGATATTGATGATGATGACAATCTGGGTGATCATCAATATGTTGATACTGAAGATGAGATGGATGATGCACCAACTACTATCTTACCAGAACCCCCAGTTATCCCAGTGCTCAACCTCATCAACCCTCCAAGCTCACTAGGTCCCCAGCCTCCATGATCAACATTCAACAAGCCTCTTCTTCCATCTCTTCCAATGAGAATCTTCTCAGTGCCATCAACCTGCTGCTTCAGTCCCATCTCTCTTCCATGCAGTCACATATAGATCAATCAGTTACATTAGTCAGGGAATAGGTTGATCAGTCCATCATGGATGTGAAGGCTGAAGTGATGTCTGAGGTCAAGGAAATAAAGGAGAACACTGAGATACTCAACAAACAAATGACCAAATGGTTTGACCTTGCTAAAAAATTAGTTATTTCTCAGAATACCATTCTAAGATCTATGAACAAACACCTCCAGCTGTCTGAACAGTACATGAGATATGTCAAGAATTATGTATGTCGAACAGATGAGGTGATAGAGAAGTTAGCCAATCATCTTCAAGAGTATGTCTATTCAACTGCTATGCAGTAAAATGAAGAAGCTAACAGGTACAAGGAAGAGCTGAGAGCAGAAATTGCAACTGTCTCCCAAAGAATTGTTGAAAGAGCCACCTCTTCCCACTTGAATGAAGAAGTTGGAAAGTTAACAGGTGTGCTTCAAGCTGATCTAGAGAATGTGTTCCAAACCCTCTCTGGCACAATAACAACAGCCAAGCAAGACCTCCATCAAAAGATATATGAAGAAGCTAGAAAGGGGGAGGACACAAATGCTATCATAAATTCTGAGCTTACTCTGAAAGTTCTCCATGGTATAAGGATAAATCTGAATCTTCCTTTATTATATGTCAATAGGGCAGAAGACTGGGATTTCCCTCATCAAGAGGCAATTGCCCAAGATAAGAGTCTGAAAAAGAGGAGGGAAAGTGATGTAAGCCACCAGATTGAGGCGGTCATGCGCGATTACGAACAAAGAACTCTCGCCGCTCTGCTCTTCCCAAACACGAATTAAACGCAGCCCTCGAATATGCTTATTATTAATTTTAACGCAACGTACGGGTAGCAACGCCGTTAAAGATCGACTAAGGGCTATGGGCCAATATTCGATCAAGCTAAATGGACCAATATTGGATCCGATCGAGCGGTGTAGTACCAAAGAAAATCCACCAAAACAAATCGATTCGGAAAGGGTGGATGTTTCCCCAACAAGCACAAAGCAAGGACCGCCAATCCTTTTCGTACGTTTCAAAAATATCAAAGATAACACAAATCCACAAGAAAATAACCATGAAAATCCGTTGCTTCCAAAGCCACGCCAAAACTCTGCCACCACAAGAAAAATCTAAGAAAAGAAAACTCTTTGGTAGGAAGTTTCGTTACCCACTCAAAGTTTGTAGATCCGAGATATTGGATCCACAACAATCGATCGTTCCCTCCACTAGCCCACCGGAGATGATCCGAAGAAGATGTACACGTCCGTCTTTGTCGAACCACGCCCGAGTGAGTTTTCCCAATCCTATGTTGCACCTTGGATCTTCCTCTATATTGCTGGTCGAAACTCCTTGAGGAGGTGGGAGGGTTCGTGTGACACGTACAGAGTAAGAATGATATAGGAGAGGGAAAAGGTGGAGGAAGTGTAGTGGGGAAAGGAGAAAAGAGGGAAGGGGGGAGGAGAGGTGGTGGTCGGCGGACTAGAAGAGGAGAGATGGCCCGTGGCCAAACCCGAGAGAAGGAGAATGAGAGGGGGTGGCGATTTAGAGGAGAGGAGATTCTTAGGGTTTCAAGTTTTCAATAATAATCTGCCTATTAATCTCAAAGTCATGGCCTTATATAGCCTTACACACCAAAGGCTATATGCAGCCCAAATAAATTAAAAGCAGCAATGGCCGGCTAAACGCAAACCAACATAAATAAATGCAGCAATGTTGGCTAAACGCAAGCCAGATTAAATGTCTAAAATTAACATAATGAAATGAAATAGTAATTTAAATAAGGTTCTTCATGTGCCGAGGGCGAAGGTTGTAACATTGCCCGTCAAGGTCGTCGTGGCGTCGTAAATCCTTGGATGGTGGCGGTTGATCATCATCAACTTCATCTTCATCAAGCTGTGGGCCATCGTCCCCATCAACCCTCCCCCGCTCAAAAGTACTCATCACCGATGAGGGATCATGTAGGTACCGATGTAGGAGAGCTTTGTCCAGAAGGGCCACTTCCGAGGCAGAGAGCCAAGAATCATCAGAGTCGGGGCAGTCAAGCCATCAGATCAAGAACCGCCGCGTGTCACCCTGCTGAGAGGGAAGCACCTCATCCTGTATAATCCTGTCAGGCACAAAAACAGTCTTGGGGAAACTTGGAAATGCGTTAGTCGAAGAAGAAGAAAATGTAGCAAATTCATTAGGCGACATACCCCCAGTAGCAGCTGATGGAGAGAACGATCCAAATAAAACCTCACCCCCAAACCCATTAGAATTGGTAGTGGATAGAAACGGGGAGACAGATAATTCAGGTGGTGGTGAGATATATGGCGTTAAATCAGAAACATTGAAAATATGGGATATATCCCATTCAGTGGGTAATTCCAAGAGATAAGCATTCTCTCCTAATTTCTTTAAAATATGAAAAGGACCGGCTCTCCTATTTGCCAGTTTCTTTATGGTTCCTGTTGGAAATCGTTCATGGGAGAGATGCACCTTAACAAAATCGCCAATATTAAAATGGATTTCCCTTCTATGTACGTTTGCGTTAGCTTGATAAGAGGCATATTGTTTTGCTAACGTTTGATTTATGTGTTTAGGTAGGGCGTGAACATGCGAGGCGAAATCCTGTGCAAATTGAATAGATTTATAAGATGGCGGTAACGGGACTAAGTCAAGTGGCACGGGTGCCTTGTAGCCGTGTACGATTTCATTGGGTGAGAATCCGGTGGACCAATTTTTGGAATTATTGTAGGCCAATTGTGCATGTGGGAGGATGAGATCCCAAGTTCCCTTGTGATCCCCCACAAGACAACGAAGTAAGCTACCCAAACTCTTATTAACTACCTCCGTTTGGCCATCCGTCTGCGGATGGTAAGCCGAGGAAAATAAGAGCTTGGTGCCCATGATCTTCCATAAAGTTTTCCAAAAATAACTCATGAATTTCACGTCCTTTTCAATGACAATAGTTTTAGGGACGCCCCTATGCCCAACGACCTCTTTAAAGAATAACTTAGCGATGTGAGACGCATCATCGGTTTTGTGACATGCAATGAAATAAGCCATCTTCAAGAACCGGTCAACGACCACCATAACGGAGTCGTGACGTCTAAACGTGACGGGAAGGCCTAGGACAAAGTCCATGTTAACATCTTCCCATGGAACGGAAGGAATCAGGAGGGCGGTATATAGACCCGCATTCGTCTTATTCCCTTTTCCTAATTGACACGCTCTACAACTTCCAACCACCTTGTGTACCCTAGACTTGAGACCCGACCAATAAAAATTTTCCTCCACTAAGGTAATGGTTTTATCACGCCCAAAGTGGCCGCCGAGACCGCCACTATGTAATTCCCACACTTTGAAGTGGCGAAGGGAAGAACGAGGGATGCATAGCTTAACTTGCTTAAATAAATATCCATCACGGAGATAATACGCTGAAATGGTCGTGGGTAACTCGCCTTGGGTGGACAAATAGATTTGCTTAAAATCCAGACAATGAACATACTCGTCCTTAATACGCTCAAAACCTACAACCTTAACCTCAAGTGTGGTCAATAGCAGAGAGACGCGGCTAAGATCATCCCTACCCGGTTAAGATTGCCCTTCAGATGTTTAATGTTAAAGGAGTACTCCTGCAGATATGAGACCCATTTTGCGTGGCGGGGGCTGATTTTACCTTGTGAGTTGACGAACCGTAATGCCTCGTGATCGGAAAGGATTACAAACTCCTTAGGAAGGAGGTAGTGTCGCCAATGTTGGAGGCACCGAATAATGGCATAAAATTCACGATCGTAATTGGAGTAGTTGAGCTTAGGCCCCGCAAGCTTCTCACTAAAATAACCTACCGGATGCCCCTCTTGACTTAAAACGCCTCCAATACCAATCCCGGATGCGTCACAAGACAGATCTAAGACCATATTAAAATACGGTAACCGCAAGAGGGGTGCTTCCGACATAGGGGCCTTAATCGTGTGTAACGCTTTGGTGGCAGACTTGGACCACACAAAATCGCCTTTCTTCATGCACTCCGTGATGGGAGCCATGATGCTACTAAAATCGCATATGAACCGACGGTAGAAGGTGGTTAAGCCGTGGAAACTTCTAACTTCCCTAATATTGGTGGGTTCCGACCAATCCACTATGGCTTGGACCTTCATAGGATCAACGTGTATGCCCTCCGAACTAACAATGTAACCTAGGAACTCCACCGACGATACATTGAACGTGCACTTCTTAATATTGACAAATAATTTCTCCATTTGGAGCGTCTCCAAAATAATCTTCAAATGCCCCTCATGATCGGAAGTAGAGGTGCTAAAAATGAGTATATCATCAAAATACACCACGATAAACTTCCCCATATACGGTTGAAAGACATGGGTCATCATCCGAGAGAACGTGCATGGGGCATTGGAGAGCCCGAACGACATTACTAGCCACTCATAAAGTCCTTCCTTCGACTTAAACACTGTTTTCCACTCATCCCCTTCTCTAATCCGTATCTGGTGGTAGCCACTCCTAAGATCCAATTTCGAAAAGATTGCGGCCCCGGCTAACATGTCCAATAGGTCGTCCAAATGCGGGATGGGAAAACGGTACTTAATAGTGATTTTATTAATGGCCCTACTATCCACACACATTCTCCTTGAACTATCTTTCTTGGGTGCTAGCAAGGCGGGAACGGTGCATGGGCTTTTACTATGCCGAATAAATCCTTTTTGCAATAATTCAGCAATTTGGGTTTGCAACTCCGCGTGGGCGGACGGATTCAATCGATAGTGTGGTATGTTGGGTAGGGAGGAACCCGGAAGGAGATCTATGGCATGTTGGATATCCCGCAACGGGGGTAATGTTGCGGGCAACTCCTCCGGATACACATCCTTATACTCTTCTAAAAGATCCCGCAACGCCGGCGGTAGGCTCTCGAACGAGGCCTCGTCGCCCTTGACTTGTAGACAAACTAGCTCATAAAGGATACCCTCAACGAAGGAGTGACGCTCGAGCTCTTTCCTACCTATTAACGTTAATGTCTTCTTCTCCACGGGCACAATTGTGTCCAAAGAGGCGATCGAGGGGTCCTTAGGGGGAGTGGGCTTCAAGGCAACGGTCTTGCCGTTAAACTTGAACTCATAGGTATTTGCACGGCCAAAGTGAGTCACGTCATAATCAAAGAGCCACGGACGTCCTAATAACACGTGACAAATGTCCATAGGGATAACGTTGCACCAAACCTTATCCACGTATCCCTTAATAGTCAATGGCACTAGACATCACTTAGACACCCCGATTGATGTTTTGTTGACCCAAGCAATTTTATATGGTTGGGGGTGTGGTTCCGTGCTTAATTTCATCCGAGTGACCGCATTTTCAGAGATTACATTCATGCAACTCCCGCTATCAATAATTAGCTTACACCATTTATCACCGATTTTAAAGTGCAGAGAAAATATGCTCATCCTATTGTACTCGTCCAATACTCGCGGGGTAGCTAAGATACAACGCATCACCATCATGTAAGAATCATCATCCATATCACTACGCTCGCCTTCAGATTCATCCGCGGCCTCGTAAACAATTTCGGCGGGTTCGGAGGGAGAGCCTGTCACAACCCGCATTTTCTCCGAATTTAAGAATATCAGAGTAAGAGAAAATACACGTCATGATGCCACGTCATACAGGAGACAACTGTAGACGCTCAGGCGGGAACCTATTACTTAACTAAACAAACTTGATTATATGATAAGTCATCATTTGAAATCATTTATCAGGGGTTTTGAGATAAGAACTGTGTCTCTCAGTTCGTGGATCAACTAGTCCACCGAGAAAGTATATATAGTTGCAGCGGAAAGTACTTAATTTAGTTTACTTAAAGTCCTACATGTATGCAAACGACGGAACACGAAATAAATGATATGCACATAACTAGGCGTACTGTAAGGGTAGAAAATACCTTTAGGCGACTTTAAAGTTAAGGGTTTCAGTTAGAAAGAATGCAATGAGAATGAAGAAAAATCATTTTTTTTAACTATAGTGCACCTAGCATAAATCATTCCCAGAGGGTAAGATACACAAGATCTAAAAGTAGTGGCATAATCTGGCAAATAATCTATAAAGTAATAAAAAGGGCACAATGGGCGTCAACAACATGACACTAACCCATTGGCACCAACTAGTATGTCTGAGCACAAGAAGTAACTAAAAACAACTACCTCGCAGCAGCGGGGTGAACAGCTACTAAAACTCTGAACTTCAGGCTACACCACTAGCCGTTACGGCTCTGAACCTGAGGCATTCAATAAAACAAAGAACGCCTCAGCAAGGAATTACAAGTGGCAGAAAGCTAGCAGAAAAACAAGCAAGGCATAAGGGGTACCAACCCAAGCCAAATTTACCGAAAAAGAGAGCTCTGAACAAAGAACCAACAAGCATCAGGTGCACTAAATATCAAAAGAGGAACAACACGTTCATTTATTTAGTTTCGTCAATTAAAGAGACTGATCAGCTCAAATTATACGGGAGCGGTTAACTACCTCCGCTACCCAAAGCCCAAAACCAGGTGGGGGTACCACTAGACCCTACCACCCAAACACGACTACCGTGCAAGGCTATAACATTTTCCCCCACTGTCTCCCAAACACAACTACTGTGTAAGGCTAAAGACAGTAGTTCTTATTACTTAAATTTTTAATTAAACACGGGACGCTGCCCGAAAGAATAATCACTGGAAGGACATAAGAATTAGGGTCAAGGCAAAGTACACATCGATCAATATGAATCATAAGAGTAACTCAAATGTCGACAGACCACAACGAGTAGAAAGAAGTTCAAACGGGAGGAATTCAAAATCAGGAGCACCAGAAGGTCACTGGCCATCATCCCAAACACAACTACTGTTTCGCGGAGAAGATCGAAGATTGACTGTGTTGGTAAAGGTTACCAATCACCACATAGAATGGGGGAGGTCCAGAAATTGTTGCTGTTTGAATTCGTCGGAATTCGTCGGGATTACACGGAATGTCCCGTGAAATCTCGACGAATTGACACAGAAAAATCTCTAACTCGATTCGTCGGAATTCCACGGGATTCGTCGGAATTCGTCGGGATTACACGGAATGTCCCGTGAAATCTCGACGAATTGACACAGAAAATCTTTAACTGGATTCGTCGGAATTCGTCGGGATTACACGGAATGTCCCGTGAAATCTCGACGAATTGACACAGAAAATCTTTAACTGGATTCGTCGGAATTCGTCGGGATTACACGGAATGTCCCGTGAAATCTCGACGAATTGACACAGAAAATCTTTAACTGGATTCGTCGGAATTCGTCGGGATTACACGGAATGTCCCGTGAAATCTCGACGAATTGACACAGAAAATCTTTAACTGGATTCGTCGGAATTCGTCGGGATTACACGGAATGTCCCGTGAAATCTCGACGAATTGCAACAGAATCCCCTATTCTGCTGTGTGGCCTGCGGATAGCGATTCTCCTAGAAGCTATTTATCCTTTGGGTATAGATAGGACGGTTTTCTCCAGGGAACAACTACCCGATTCATAGCAAAGGAAGAATAATCAAGGAAGCTTACATTAACACTCCAAAACTTAAGTTAAACCGAGCGACATGAAATCGACACGAGCGAAACAATACTTCAAGAACAGAAAGAGAAGGAGGAGGAAGCCACTTGCCTTAACCTTGCAAACTCGAAGATCTTCGCTCCGGAAGCTATGGTTCGGCTAGGAAAACACACGAGCACAGATTCCTGAAACTTTTCGGGTCGAAAGAAGGGGTTAGGTCACTACCCTAACTCCAAAAATTCCACAGAACGGGAAAAGCTTACCGCTAGAACGAAGATCTCGCCGAGAGCTTTCCAAATCTTCAAACCAAACTCGATTCCGACCACTACAGCCCTAGGAATCGCCGGTTGAAGGCTCACAAAACCTCCGCTCTCGCCTCTCTCGCTCGGCGGCTGGTTTGATCGAGGAGGAAGATAATGAATAGGAAAGAAGAGACTTAGGCTTATATACTAACCTAAGTTTATTATTTAAATTAATTAAATAATTCTCACATCTTACTTAACCCTCGAGGGCGACCAAAACACTTCGGATTTCTACGAAATTCGCACCTTAACTAAAACACGGCGCTACGAATCCAACGGCGAAGTCAGAATTCAATTCCGACGGGCCGAAATCGGGCTAAAGCCTCCCGAAGCTAAAAATCTGGAAATCCACTCAAAATCTTCACTTTAACTCGAAACGACGCGAAATCTCGCATGCTTGACCTAAATCACAAGATTTAACTAAGCTAAAACTCGAAACACTACCAGACGAGCTGACATAATGCCCTTACGCCAAAATTACGTCACAGAGGGTACGTAAAATAATTAACGAAAATCGGGGGCGTTACAGTCACTCCCCCTAAAAGGAAGTTTCGTCCCGAAACTTGAAATCCAAGGATCAAGGAAGATACAGAAACAATTCTAAGGATACAGAAAAGAAGACTTACCCGAAGTCTAAGAGAAGAGGCTAGGATGAGTCTCTCTCATAGCAGACTCCAATTCCCAAGTTGCGCTTTCGACACCCTGATTCTTCCAAAGAACCTTAACCATTGGGATCGTCTTCCTTCGCAACACACGCTCCTGAGTCTCCAAGATTCGGACAGGCTCTTCGACATACGAAAGATTGGGCTGCAAAACTGGCACCGAATCAAGAACAAGCCGATCGCTACGCAAATACTTCCTCAGCTGGCTCACGTGGAACACATCGTGAACATCAGGAAGGGAAGCAGCCAAATTCAATCTATACGCTGACACTCCGATGCGCTCAACAATCTGAAAAGGTCCCACATACCGGGGATCCAACTTGTGGTTCCTTCCAAACCTCTTAACACCAGGCATCGGAGAAACTTTCAAAAACACACTGTCTCCAACGGCAAACTCTAAATCCACCCTTCTTCGATTCGCATACTTCTCATACCGCTCCTGAGCAATACGGAGCTTCTCGCGGATATGAGTCACAGCGACATTCATCTCTTCCAAAGCCTATGGGCCTAGCAAGGGACTCTCACCAACCTCGGCCCAAAACAACGGAGTCCGACAACGCCTCCCATACAGAGCCTCAAACGGGGCCATTTGCAGGCTTTCCTGATAACTGTTGTTATACGCAAACTCCATCAGTCCAAGCCGCTTATCCCAAGCTCCACCATGATCTAAGATATAGCACCTTATCATATCTTCCAAGATCTGATTAACTCTTTCTGTCTGACCATTGGTCTGGGGATGATAAGCGGTAGAGTACCTAAGGTCCGTACCCAAGGCTCCCTGCAAACTCTGCCAGAAACGAGACGTGTACCTCGAGTCTCGGTCTGACACAATGCTCACAGGCACACCATGCAATCTGATAACTTCATCCAAATACAGTTCTGCTATTTTCTCCATCGAGTATCCAATCTTAAAGGGCACAAAGTGAGCACACTTTGTCAAGCGATCTACTATAACCCACACCGAGTCATGACCACTAGGAGATCTCGGCAAACCGGTAATGAAGTCCATCGAAATACTCTCCCACTTCCAGCTTGGAATATCTAACGGGTTCAACTTACCTCCAGGCCTCTTATGATCTGCTTTCACGCGCTGACAAGTTAAACATTCAGACACATACTTCGCTATATCATTCTTCATACCCGACCACCAAACGATCTGCTTCAGATCTTTATACATTTTCGTGGAACCAGGATGATAGGAAACACTAGAATCATGCGCCTCGCTACAGATCTTTGTCCGAATTTCTTCCAACGCGGGGACGCAATATCTACCTCGGTACCTCAAAGTATCCTTATCATCGATTGAAAAATCTGGCAATTCTCCTTTTTCAGTTCTATTTCGAAGATGCTGCAAGTCAGGATCTTCCTTCTGATGCAGCCTAGTAAGGGCAATCCAAGAAGGCTCTTCAACCTCTAAGCTCGAAGGTGCGGAACAACTACCGACTGAGATATCCATCAACATAAACTCCTCCACTAAGGACTGCACTGAGAGATTGAAGATATGCGCGGTCTTCCGGCTCAGGGCATCGGCCACCACATTAGCCTTACCCGGATGGTACAGAATATCTACTTCATAATCCGCCACATACTCCAACCACCTCCGCTGGCGCAGATTCAGCTCCTTCTGGGTGAAGACATACTTCAGACTTTTATGATCCGTGAAAATCTTGCATGACACTCCATATAACAGGTGTCTCCAAAGCTTCAAAGCATAGATCACTGCGGCGAATTCTAAGTCATGCGTAGGGTAATTCTTTTCATGAACTTTCAATTGTCTAGACCCATACGCAATCACCTTCCCTTCCTGCATCAACACACATCCCAGTCCAATGTGAGATGCGTCTACGTAAACTGCATACTCGACTCCTTCGATCGGCAAGGCCAACACTGGAGCACTACACAAACGCCTCTTCAATTCCTGAAAGGCCTCTTCGCACTTATCGCTCCACACAAAAGCAGTATTCTTCTGGGTAAGCTTAGTCAAGGGTGCGGACAGCACTGAAAATCCTTGGACAAATCTCCTGTAGTACCCGGCCAACCCTAAGAAACTCCTTATCTCCTTAGGCGTCGAAGGCGTCTTCCAATCCAATACGGCAGAAATTTTAGCGGGGTCTACCGTAATTCCATCTTTGTTCACCACATGACCCAGGAAGGACACCTGAGAAAGCCAGAACTCACACTTGCTCAGCTTCGCATACAACTTGTGCTCTCTAAGAGTAGACAATACTAAGCGCAAATGCGTAGCATGCTCCTCCGCACTTCTAGAATAAACCAGCACATCATCTATGAATACCACCACAAAATGGTCCAGAAAATCCTTGAACACGCGGTTCATCATGTCCATAAATGCAGAGGGTGCATTTGTCAAACCAAATGACATGACTAGAAACTCAAAATGACCATACCGGGAACGAAAGGCAGTCCGGGGAACGTCCGACTCACGGATCCTCAACTGATGGTAACCCGACCGAAGGTCAATCTTCGAAAATACAGTGCTACCACGCAACTGATCGAACAGATCATCAATCCTTGGCAACGGGTACCTGTTCTTGATGGTCACTTTGTTTAATTCTCTATAGTCTATGCACAATCTCATGGAACCGTCCTTCTTTTTCACGAATAAAACTGGAGCACCCCAGGGAGAAGAACTTGGCCTAATGAAACCACACTGCAACAACTCATCTAACTGAGTTCGCAACTCTTCTAACTCGCGCGGGGCCATATGGTACGGTGCCTTAGCAATAGGACGAGTACCAGGCTCAAGATCAATAACGAACTCCACATCTCTAACGGGCGGGAGACCAGGGAGATTAGCAGGGAAGACATCGGGAAACTCTCGCACCACCAGAATATCCTCGATACACGGCGAACCACCAACAGCTTCTACTACAGAAACAAGGTAAGCCAAACAACCGGAAATTAACAGTTTCCGAGCACATACCGCAGAAATTATCGAAGAACTCTGGTACGGAGAACCAAGAACGCTCATGGGTTGACCGTTGTCCATTACGAAGTCCAGACGCTTTTCCTTGCATCGGATGACCGCATCATAACTGGACAACCAGTCCATACCCAATATTACGTCAAAGTCTTCTAAGTCCAACACTTTGAGATCAGCAACAGCCAAGAAATCTCCTAAGAGAACGGGGCAACTTCGGACGCACTGGTTCGAGGACACCAGATCACCAGAAGGGAACTTAACGAGGAACGAATCGTTGCCCAGCTCAGGGGTCAAACGGTGACGCTCAACGAAATCCCTTGCTACGAACGAATGGGTAGCACCCGAATCGAACAGAACACGCGCCCAACGATTCTTTACCTTAAATCTTCCTATAAGCGCGAAGAGAAACTAGTCTAATACAGCGAACTAAAATGAAAACAAGACTAAACAGTTGTCTTAAGGTCTAACCTGCGATCACTTGGGTCGAAGACTGCGCTTGCTCCTGGGTTAACACGTTCAGCTTTCCTCTTCCTTTATCCTGATGCTGCGGCGGCGGCAAGGTTCGAAGTGGTACAGGCTGCAACGGAGGTTGAATCAGCGGGCATTGGAACTTCATGTGCCCCTTCTGCTTGCACTGGAAGCAGACTTTATCTTTGGTCCAACACTGGGCCACATCATGCCCTTTCTGCTTGCACAACTGGCAGAGCACCTCACCCTTCGGAGCACCCTGGATTGCTAGCACTCTCTGCTGCTTCTGAGCTCCCTTCCTCTTGAAACATTTCTCCACTGGATGGCCGGGGCGGCCACAGAAGCTACACACCTCTCCACTCCTTTTCTTTGGAGCCGAGCTAGATACATTGGGGGTCTCTCCCTCTTCGACTTTCCTCTTGTCCTTTTTCATTAGAGCACCCCGATTCTTGGCATTGTCGATAGCCTCGACTTTCAGTGCTGCTTCTACCACTTCGGCATAACTTTCAGATTTATAAGCACTCGCCAACTGCTGTATATCGCTACGAAGACCTCCAAGAAATCGCTTCATTCTTCCTGCCTCAGAAGTCACTAAATCTGGAGCAAATCTGCTCAACTTACTGAACTCGATCTCATACTCACTAACCGTGAGTTGTCTTTGCTTCAGGTGCAGAAAATTATTCATTAAACGATCTTGCTCGACCGACGGCAGGAATTTCTTTAACACCATCGCCTTGAACGACTCCCACGAACATCCACCCACGAGATTTTCCCTCTCCCTAATCCACCAGCTCTTAGCAAGTCCTTTCAGCTGGTAAGCGGCGACCATCACCTTTTGGTCTGTAGAGATTCCTGAGTACGAAAACATCTCCTCAATGGCAACAAACCAGTCGTCTAATGCCATGAAGTCTGCTCTTCCGTCAAACGTAGGAGGTCCCAACCTTTGAAAATGCGAAATGAAATTCATTTCCGGTGGTATCGCTACCGGGGGTACCAAGGGGGCAGGAGGAGTAGGTACAGTCTGTCCTACTACTGGGGCCTGCACTACGGGTTGCTGCCTAGCACCGGCAGCCAACAACGCCTCGACCTGCGACTGCATCGCAACCATCTGCCTAGTCAGAGTCTCATTGCTCTGGCGCAGACTCTCGATCAAGGCTTCACTCTGCGCACCCGAAGACTCGCCCTCAGACTGGGGAGTCGACCTAGTCGCGACTCGCTTGCGCGCCATTTCTGCTAATACGCATAAACCTCTAATTAAAACTTAACCTTACACTAGAACTACACTGCTTGTTTCAGAACATACATGTACAGTTACTTGCCATTTCCACTACCTTTCTCTGGGATATTTTCATGATGATATGCTAAATTCAGGAACGATACTACATCGTCCCACTTGACTCATGTGCAAGGGGCATGAATGCATGAATTTTCTATTCGTTTTGAAATCATGTGTGTACGAATGTCATCATGTAAATCTTTAGCTTGGCACGTGTGCTTTATGCGATGTTATGATATGTATGTTGTGCTATGCATTCTAAGAAAAGCCTTAATGCATGTTATGAGCGGCGTACACATGAAATATTATGCATCCCATACTACATAATATCGCATGTAACGAAAAAGAAAACGTGCTAATGGGCATCCATGTGATGATGGTTATGCATCCCATACTACATAACCGTCACATGTTGCCACCTATGGTGGATCCATATACAAACACATATTATGCATCCCATACTACATAATATGCCCCGTATACTTCTTATCATGCTATGAGTGTAGTGTTCATGCTTCAGCCAAGACGTACTGATGACACATCGGTGTGTGTATGCAATGAAACTAAATAACTAAACTATATCAGAATTAGTCGCTCGACCAACTTGTCGAACTAACCTACCTCTGATACCAACTGTCACAACCCGCATTTTCTCCGAATTTAAGAATATCAGAGTAAGAGAAAATACACGTCATGATGCCACGTCATACAGGAGACAACTGTAGACGCTCAGGCGGGAACCTATTACTTAACTAAACAAACTTGATTATATGATAAGTCATCATTTGAAATCATTTATCAGGGGTTTTGAGATAAGAACTGTGTCTCTCAGTTCGTGGATCAACTAGTCCACCGAGAAAGTATATATAGTTGCAGCGGAAAGTACTTAATTTAGTTTACTTAAAGTCCTACATGTATGCAAACGACGGAACACGAAATAAATGATATGCACATAACTAGGCGTACTGTAAGGGTAGAAAATACCTTTAGGCGACTTTAAAGTTAAGGGTTTCAGTTAGAAAGAATACAATGAGAATGAAGAAAAATCATTTTTTTTAACTATAGTGCACCTAGCATAAATCATTCCCAGAGGGTAAGATACACAAGATCTAAAAGTAGTGGCATAATCTGGCAAATAATCTATAAAGTAATAAAAAGGGCACAATGGGCGTCAACAACATGACACTAACCCATTGGCACCAACTAGTATGTCTGAGCACAAGAAGTAACTAAAAACAACTACCTCGCAGCAGCGGGGTGAACAGCTACTAAAACTCTGAACTTCAGGCTACACCACTAGCCGTTACGGCTCTGAACCTGAGGCATTCAATAAAACAAAGAACGCCTCAGCAAGGAATTACAAGTGGCAGAAAGCTAGCAGAAAAACAAGCAAGGCATAAGGGGTACCAACCCAAGCCAAATTTACCGAAAAAGAGAGCTCTGAACAAAGAACCAACAAGCATCAGGTGCACTAAATATCAAAAGAGGAACAACACGTTCATTTATTTAGTTTCGTCAATTAAAGAGACTGATCAGCTCAAATTATACGGGAGCGGTTAACTACCTCCGCTACCCAAAGCCCAAAACCAGGTGGGGGTACCACTAGACCCTACCACCCAAACACGACTACCGTGCAAGGCTATAACATTTTCCCCCACTGTCTCCCAAACACAACTACTGTGTAAGGCTAAAGACAGTAGTTCTTATTACTTAAATTTTTAATTAAACACGGGACGCTGCCCGAAAGAATAATCACTGGAAGGACATAAGAATTAGGGTCAAGGCAAAGTACACATCGATCAATATGAATCATAAGAGTAACTCAAATGTCGACAGACCACAACGAGTAGAAAGAAGTTCAAACGGGAGGAATTCAAAATCAGGAGCACCAGAAGGTCACTGGCCATCATCCCAAACACAACTACTGTTTCGCAGAGAAGATGGAAGATTGACTGTGTTGGTAAAGGTTACCAATCACCACATAGAATGGGGGAGGTCCAGAAATTGTTGCTGTTTGAATTCGTCGGAATTCGTCGGGATTACACGGAATGTCCCGTGAAATCTCGACGAATTGACACAGAAAAATCTCTAACTCGATTCGTCGGAATTCCACGGGATTCGTCGGAATTCGTCGGGATTACACGGAATGTCCCGTGAAATCTCGACGAATTGACACAGAAAATCTTTAACTGGATTCGTCGGAATTCGTCGGGATTACACGGAATGTCCCGTGAAATCTCGACGAATTGACACAGAAAATCTTTAACTGGATTCGTCGGAATTCGTCGGGATTACACGGAATGTCCCGTGAAATCTCGACGAATTGACACAGAAAATCTTTAACTGGATTCGTCGGAATTCGTCGGGATTACACGGAATGTCCCGTGAAATCTCGACGAATTGACACAGAAAATCTTTAACTGGATTCGTCGGAATTCGTCGGGATTACACGGAATGTCCCGTGAAATCTCGACGAATTGCAACAGAATCCCCTATTCTGCTGTGTGGCCTGCGGATAGCGATTCTCCTAGAAGCTATTTATCCTTTGGGTATAGATAGGACGGTTTTCTCCAGGGAACAACTACCCGATTCATAGCAAAGGAAGAATAATCAAGGAAGCTTACATTAACACTCCAAAACTTAAGTTAAACCGAGCGACATGAAATCGACACGAGCGAAACAATACTTCAAGAACAGAAAGAGAAGGAGGAGGAAGCCACTTGCCTTAACCTTGCAAACTCGAAGATCTTCGCTCCGGAAGCTATGGTTCGGCTAGGAAAACACACGAGCACAGATTCCTGAAACTTTTCGGGTCGAAAGAAGGGGTTAGGTCACTACCCTAACTCCAAAAATTCCACAGAACGGGAAAAGCTTACCGCTAGAACGAAGATCTCGCCGAGAGCTTTCCAAATCTTCAAACCAAACTCGATTCCGACCACTACAGCCCTAGGAATCGTCGGTTGAAGGCTCACAAAACCTCCGCTCTCGCCTCTCTCGCTCGGCGGCTGGTTTGATCGAGGAGGAAGATAATGAATAGGAAAGAAGAGACTTAGGCTTATATACTAACCTAAGTTTATTATTTAAATTAATTAAATAATTCTCACATCTTACTTAACCCTCGAGGGCGACCAAAACACTTCGGATTTCTACGAAATTCGCACCTTAACTAAAACACGGCGCTACGAATCCAACGGCGAAGTCAGAATTCAATTCCGACGGGCCGAAATCGGGCTAAAGCCTCCCGAAGCTAAAAATCTGGAAATCCACTCAAAATCTTCACTTTAACTCGAAACGACGCGAAATCTCGCATGCTTGACCTAAATCACAAGATTTAACTAAGCTAAAACTCGAAACACTACCAGACGAGCTGACATAACGCCCTTACGCCAAAATTACGTCACAGAGGGTACGTAAAATAATTAACGAAAATCGGGGGCGTTACAGAGCCCATAAGTGTTAGGGGCTTCGTTTTAGTGGGGCACTCACTAGCGTAGTGCCCTTGGATCCCGCAAGTGAAACATGTGGCGTTAGTCTTACTAATCCGCCCTATCGGAACTCTCCCACCGGTAAGACTCCTGATGTTCCTAGCGGTAATGACTACGGAATTCGAATCAGTCGACCGTAACTTTCCCTTGTCCCGCATGGAGGACGAAGGTGGGGGGTCCTAAAATGGACCTTCCCTTCTGGAATGCTCGTCTCTTGGACTTGTGGGCATTGTTATTTTCTATATCCAAGGCTGCATTGAATGTCGTGTTAAGGTCCGTATGACAATAACACAGGAGCTTGCCTTGGATGTCCGGGTTTAGTCCCTTGCGAAAATGGGATAGCATAACTTCAGGAATTTCTCGGACGTCACACTGTACCATCAAATCTTTAAGGAGTCCCATATACTCCGCTACCATTTTTCTCCCCTGACGAAGGGTGGCTAATTCATCGAACATTTGAGTTCGGTGATACGCCGGGACATATTGGTCAGTCAGGAGTGCTTTCATGGCAGCCCACCCAATTGGGGGTACTCGATTTACGGTACCTAGGCGCCTCTCTTCGTTCAACCAAAATGTTTTGGCCCTACCCAGAAGCTTCATCCGGGCATCCCGTACCTTCTCAACGTCCGTCAGGTTGTGCCACTCAAAATAGCACTCGATCTCCATGATCTAGTCTAAAAATACTTGTGGCTCACCCATACCATCGTATGATGGTGAATCTATCTTCACGGCCCTAGTGACATCAAACTCAAATGGAGCTCGAGGCGCTTGCTCATCGTCATGATTGCGGGGATGGTTTTGTATCTCATTTCGCTGGTTGGCAGCGGGATTTCGAGGCACCGCTTGATTTAAGGCCAGCCCTTGTATTAATTGAGTGAGGGCATCGAACCTCTCATTAAACTCTTCCCGAAGCTCCGCGATCATGGCCGGAGCGTGCTCAACCTCATGGTCATCTGCCATGTGTGAAGTGGATGGGGAATACTCCGTGCCACGCCTAGTGCGCATAAACAGTAGGATTTTCTTTTGTAAAAATGGTTTTGACCAGAATAATTTTATAAAGTTGAATTTTTAAGCGCTTATCTACTAGGCGAATGAAAATACTTTTTCGGACTTTTGTTCTTAAAAAAAAATACGGAGAATTTTAAGGAATCTTTTTTTTTTGTAATTTTCTGCAGATTTTGACTACGATTCGTGCACAACCAAGTGAGGGTCGATTTCCTACGACAGAAAAGAGAAAGGATGGTGTCGATTGAGAAATCAACATAACCTGGCTCTGATACCAAATTTGATGTAAGCCACCGGATTGAGGTGGTCGTGCGCGATTACGAACAAAGAACTCTCGCCGCTCTTCTCTTCCCAAACAAGAATTAAATGCAGCCCTCGAATATGCTTATTATTAATTTTAACGCAGCCTACGGGTAGCAACGCCGTTAGAGACCGACTAAGGGCTATGGGCCAATATTCGATCAAGCTAAATGGACCAATATTGGATCCGATCGAGCGGTGTTGTACCAAAGAAAATCCACCAAAATAAATCGATTCTGAAAGGGTGGATGTTTCCCCAACAAGAACAAAGCAAGGATCGCCAATCCTTTTCGTACGTTTCGAAAATATCAAAGATAACACAAATCCACAAGAAAGTAACCACAAAAATCCGTTGCTTCCAAAGCCACGTCAAAACTCTACCACCACAAGAAAAATCTAAGAAAAGAAAACTCTTTGGTAGGAAGTTTCGTTACCCACTCAGAGTTTGTAGATCCGAGATATTGGATCCACAACAATCGATCGTTCACTCCACTAGCCCACCGGAGATGAGCCGAAGAAGATGTACACGTCCGTCTTTTTCGAACCACGCCCGAGTGAGTTTTCCCAACCCTATGTTGAACCTTGGATCTTCCTCTATATTGCTGGCCGAAACTCCTTGAGGAGGTGGGAGGGTTCATGTGACACGTACGGATTAAGAAGGATATAGGAGAGGGGAAAGGTGGCGGAAGTGTAGTGGGGAAAGGAGAAAAGAGGGAAGGTGGGAGGAGAGGTGGTGGCCGGCGGACTAGAAGAGGCGAGATGGCCCGTGGCCGAACCTACGAGAAGGAGAACGGGAGGGGGCAGCAGTTTAGAGGAGAGGAGATTCTTAGGGTTTCAAGTTTTCAATAATAATCTGCCTATTAATCTCAAAGTCATGGCCTTATATAGCCTTACACACCAAAGGCTATATGCAACCCAAATAAATTAAAAGCAGCAATGGCCGGCTAAACGCAGACCAACATAAATAAATACAGCAAGGTTGGCTAAACGCAGGCCAGATTAAATGTCTAAAATTAACTTAATGAAATGAAATAGTAATTTAAATAAGGTTCTTCATGTGCCGAGGGAGAAGGTAGTAACGTTGCCCGTCAAGGTCATCGTGGCGTCGCAAATCCTTGGATGGTGGCGGTTGATCATCATCAACTGCATCTTCATCAAGCTGTGGGTCATCGTCCCCATCAGAAAGGGAGAGAGCACTGCTGGCTGAAGAATTCATGGCCAAGCAAAGGGAGGTGCAGGATAGAGACCCTGACTATGGGCTTTGGAGTGATGACTCCAAGAACATAATTCTGAATACCTGGATAAGCCATGGTCAGGTCTGCAAGGATATTGACAAGCTCTATCGAACTGAAGAATGGATAAAGCACCTTGAGAGAAATTCAAAAAGAGATAAAGTGTTCAAAGCCAATCTGGTAAGGAAAGAAAATCCTAAGAGAATGCCTCCAAGATATATTCCTAAGCCATTTATGTATTTCAAAAGAAAAGAGAACAAGAAAAGAATTGCTGATATCAAGGCTGCCAATACTGAAAAGAAGAAGCTTCCAGGTCAAGATAACATTGTTGCTGATGACATGGATGATGCTTCAATCAAAGGGAAAGAAGCAAATGTTGTTTCTCCTGAAGGTTCTTCTTATATGAAAAGAAAGCTTTCAATGAATGTAGAAATAGTTTATGTATATAAATGATATTGAACTATATTGACTTATGACTGTGTTGATGCAAACTTAATCATACTTTGTCTAAAATAGTTTATGAATATATGAATGCAATCTGAACTTTGATTTATTGTTCTATCTGGATTTCAATTGATGGGCTGTTAATGTAATCAGCTTGTATCATAGCTAAATCTGAGTTATAACTAAACCTTACCCTGTTTTGATTGGATAATTCAATCTATGTTGCATTGTTATGTTTACCAAATCTTACTGATGGATTGATTAAACTTTGTGGTACAAATACAGTTATAACAACTATCTGTTTTAAAATGACTGATGCACTAAGCATGATATGTTGAACTCATTATAGCAATGACACATATCAAGAATTTATGAGTAATGTACTCTAGCATTTGAGGGTGTTCTGCCTTCTTCAAATAGGGGGAGATTGTTGGGAAAATGACCCTCAATGTTTCCCTGATTTGAAGAGGCTTCACACTCAATGCTAAGTACAAGTTGTATTTGATAAACCCTATTTCTATCTCATGACAATGCAGGACTAGGACATACCAAGGAGTGATGTATGATCAGTTGTTTTACTGTCAAAATCGCTGAGACAAGCTCTCAGTCTCAGCTGAACCGTTGAGATAAGGCCAGGAGCCGCTGAGAAGGTGTTTGGGCCAGATGAGCTACAGATAGAAGAAAACTGCTGAGACAACTGTCTGTCTCAGCGGATCCGCTGGGACGGGACTGATGCAACCGCTGAGACGGCTGGCCATCTCAGCCCAACCGCTGAGACAAATTCAAAAGTGATCTGGCAGGTTCTACTTTTGCGCAAGCTGCATAAAGGCTTCTTGGGGTCCACCAATCACTCTCATACCTGTCAGAAGGATAGCTAAGAGCTGTTGAAGATCAGTGGTGTATAAAAAGAATAAGTTAGGGTTGAGCAAAGTGCTTTTTTCTTTTGATCTTACTCTCCAGTACACAAGAAAGAAGATTCACTATTTCATTGTCGGCAGCCAAGAACTGATTACACAAGGCTGCAAGGAGAGAAGAGATTGCTTATCTTGATTCATCTCAAGAAAGAGCAAGTTGATCCAGTCCATCATCTGAAGGGCTGGTCAAGAAGAATCAAGTTGGAGCAGCACTTCTCCTCCCTGGTTTAAGTCTGCAACAACAGCTGTTAAGAAGAAGAAGAAGACCAAGGCTTGACCTCTTCTTCCTTCTATTTGTAATCCTTTATTATATCATCTGTAGGAACTTGTGAGTTCTGAGACTGTAGGGATTTATTGCCTGAGTGTGTAAGGCTGATTGGCCTGAGCTGTAGAGCTGAGAGGTCAGCTTGAGTGTAGGATCATTGTGTTATCTGAGGTAGGGCTGTTGTGCCTAAGGTATGGTTTGGGAAAACCTGAGAGATCCTATGGGATCTGTGTTGTAGTCTCTTGGAGCTGAGTTTGGAGAAGTTGGCCTTATCTAACTCATTGTTAGAAAGGTGAAGGGGAAAAGAGGACTACTCAAGGCACCGTGTCTTAAGGAACCTCTATAAATCTCTTTGTGTTTTCTGTGCTTTATATTTTACTAATCTAAATTCAGAAAACACTAAGCCTAATACAAAAGAAACCTATTCACCCCCCCCCCCCCCCCCTCTAGGTGACTTAGACTATATCCTATATAAACCATCACTTCTTCATCAAGGATGTGAGTGGGAGGGAAACTTGAGAAAATCCCTGTACGAACATTCGGTAATAACCGACAAGTCCCAAGAAACTCCGCACGTCGGTGGCCGTCTTCAGCGGTGGCCAATCCCATACTACCAGGATCTTCGCTAGATCCACTGATAATGTGACCCAGGAAGGCCACCTCCTTCAGCCAAAACTGACACTTGCTAAACTTTGCGTATATACTGTGCTCCCGAAGTTTCTCCAATGTTAGTGCCAGATGTCGTGCATGCTCCTCTTCCGTCCTCGAGTAGATGAGAATGCCATCGATGAACACGGTGGCAAAGATGTCAAGATATGGCTTGAACACCTGGTTCATAAGACTCATAAATGCCGACGGTGCATTCGTGAGCCCGAAGGGCATCACGGTGAACTCATACAGTCCATATCGGCTGCTGAAAGCTGACTTCGGGATGTCTTCCTCCTGAATCCGCAGCTTATAATACCCCGACCTCAAATCCAGCTTCAAGAAGTAGTGGGCTCCCTCTAGCTGGTCAAACAGCTCATCGATCCTAAGTAGTGGATACGTATTCCAAACCGTCAGCCTGTTCAGTTCTCTGTATTCGATGCACAGTCTAAGCATCCCGTCCTTCTTCATAAATAGCACTGGAGCTCCCCAAGGTGAGGAACTCGGTCTAACGAATCCAGCTTCCACCAACTCCTGCAACTAGCTCTGAAACTCCACTAACTCTTTCGGGGCCATCCGATAAGGGGCTCTAGATACCGGCTTAGCCCCCGACACTAGCTGGATCTGAAAATCATTCTCTCGGTGTAGTGGAAGCCCTGACAACTTCTCCAGAAACACATCAGTATAATCCCGCACGACCGGAAAGCTTGACACAGAATCCTTGACCTCGGTCATTTTGAACAGCACCTGATACACTTCGTCTCCCTGTAGGTGGGCCTTGGCGGCCTAAATAGACGATGATAAAAGGCGGAAGGAGGGTCTAATACCATCGACTACTACTTCTGAGTCTTCATGCCTTAGAGCAATCCTCCTTTGTCGGGCAGTCAATCCTTGCATGGTTCCCATGCATCCAATTCATGCCCAAGATTAGGTCAAAGTCTTTCTTCTTCAAGAGTGTCGTCGGCGCTTCGAACAGTTTTCCTCCAATCTCCACGTTCATATTGCACTTGGCACTCGTTACTAACTCTGATCTGTCCTGGAGTCTCACCTTGCTGTGGATGCCGGCGAAGTGCTGAACTTGATCCAGATCGTCCACAAACTCTTCTGATATGAATGAGTGGGAGGAACTCGTATCGAATAGGGTATATGCGGGCTTGCCACAGACAAGTACTATACCTGGGTGATTTTTTTTCATTTGGTTCAATGCTAAGTGTACAACCCTGTATTCGCTGAATGGGTCCCGGGGGTCCAGGGTGTCGCAAGCCCAATATTTTTAAGAGGCACTGGACAAGGAATGAGGGGCGGGTGGGGATCAAGGTTTCTCCCAGAAGGAGGGGGGCGAGCCGGGGAGGCAGGCGGCCTCCGGCTCGCCCGGCCCTATAGGGGGGCGAGCCGGCGAGGCAGGCAACATCCGGCTTGCTCGGCCCCTGTAAGGGGGCGAGATGGTGGGCGGCAACCCCTTCTCGCCCGGCCCTGTTAGGGGGGCGATCCGGGGAGGCAGGCAGCCTCCGGCTTGCCCGGCCCCTATAAGGGGGTGAGAGGGGTGGGCGGCCATCCCCCTCTCGCCCGGCCCTGTTAGGGGGGCGAGCCGGGGAGGCAAGCAGACTCTGACTCGCCCGTCCCCTATAAGGGGGTGAGAGGGGTGGGCGGCCAGCCCCTCTCGCCCGGCCCTATTAGGGGGGCGAGCCAGGGAGGCAGGCAGCCTCCGGCTCGCCCGACCTCTATAAGGGGGCGAGAGGGGTGGGCGGTCAACCTCCTCTCTCCCGGCCCTATTAGGGGGGCGAGCCAGAGAGGCAGGCAGCCTCCGGCTCGCCCGGCCCCTATAAGGGGGCGAGAGGGGTGGGCGGCCAGCCCCCTCTCGCCCGGTTCCTGTAGGGGGGCGAGCTGGGGAGGCAGGCATCCTCCGACTCGCCCGGCCCCTGTAAGGGGGCGAGAGGGGTGGGCAGCCAGCCCCCTCTCGCCCGACTCCTTTAAGGGGGCGAGAGAGGTGGGCGGTCAGCCCACTCTCGCCCATCTACTGTAAGGGGGGAGAGGGGTGGGCGGCCAGCCCCCCTCTCGCCCGGCTCTGGTAGGGAGGCGAGAGGGGTGGGAGGCTAGCCCCCTCTCGCCCAACCTCAGTAAGGGGGCGAGCAAGGGAGGCGGCCTGCCCCCTGCTCGCCCGACCCCATAGGGGGTGTCTGCGTTTAGCGTCTTGGAATGGCGGGATTTGGTTGTTGGCAGGCCAAACTTGGGAGCATTTTTGTAATCTCGTAGACCAGATTCTTGCTATTGGAATACCAAGTTCTGAAATCTATAAAAAGGACCAAGGGGCACCATTTGGAGGGACTTCTCTCTTTTGGCTTCTCTCTCCCCTTAGGCTTCTTTGGTGTGAAAAGAGTGTCTCCAAAGGTGCTCCAAGCTCAACATTGGCTTGAGAGGGGAAGCGCTCTAAGATCTTCCGGGTGTGTGGTGGGACCTCCTCGCCGAGCCCTTGGTCTTGTTCCTAGTTTCCTAAGTCTTCGGCCTAGTGCTCTCCCTTGAGAGAAGTATGTTTGAGGTCACCCCCTCTTTTGGGGACCCCGAACTCTACAGAGACCAAGTACTGGTTTCAACAGTATGGTGCGGTGAGCGTGGAGAGTGACCAGCATAGAAAATCTCAAGCTGAGCTCTATGAATGGAGGTGGAGGAGATGGATCCGACCCGGGACACTCGCAGTTGCTGGTGGCTGTGGTGACGATGGAGATGTTTGAAGATTTCAATCGGAAGGTCCTGCAGACCTTGCAACTAGCTTTTGCCGTGAGAGGCGAAGGCGAGAGAAGAGGCGGTCTGGAGGTCCCGACCTAGCGGATGGGCGAGAACACTCCCGACCAGCAATCCGGGAAGAAGGTGTCAGGGGAGGCGAGTGGGGAGGCATCCGTCCCCCACTTGCCCGACCTCAGGAGAGGGGGTGAGTGGGGAGGCGGCTTTCCCCCACTCGCCCCGCCCCAGGGGGGCGAGTTGGGAGGCTGCTTCCCCCCATTTGCCCAGCCCCAAGGGGGAGAGTGGGGAGGCATCCGTCCCCCACTTGCCCAGCCCCTAAGGGGGGCGAGTGGGGAGGCATCCGACCCCCAGTCTCCCAGCCCTAAAGGGGGTCGAGCAGATGCTGGTGGATGAGCCAGGGGAGAAAGCACATTTTGTGAGTTGATCCTCTCGGTCCCGATTCTATAGGGGTTCAGGGGGCCGGAGATGTCCTACTACTCTGGCAAGCATGACCTGGTCCTGCACCTGCAGTGGTTCGAGGACATGGTCTCTATCACACCAATGTCAGATGCTTTTCAGTGCCGACCCTTTGCAACCACTCTAAAGGAGAGGGCAAGGGACTGGTTCCATCATCTCCCCGTGGGGTCTATCTGGGCCTTCGAAGATCTGTGCCGAGGTTTGTTACTGCGCTTCTCAACGTCGAAGAAGAGGACGAAGGATGTTGAGGCACTCTTCAAAATTAGGCAAGAGCCAAGGGAGTCGCTGGCTCGGTTCGTCAACAGGTTCCAGGAAGAGGTCCTGCAAGTCTAGGAGGTGCCCATGTTCACCCTCCAACTCGCCTTCATAGTGGGGCTGCGAGAGGGGTTCTTCAAAATGAGCTTGAAGCAGAAGACCCCCTATCTTTCAAATAATTGATGGAAAGAGCGGCGGAGGAAATTGAGGGAGAGAAGGCCAACCCGGAGTTCGCAAAAAGGTTGGCCAAGCTGAGTGAGCCGGAGGAAAGTCAGCATGGAGGGAGTATGGAGGATCCCGAAAGGAAGTTTGACCAAGGAGAGGGCAACATCCAAGGGGAGAGGTCTGACCCCCTAGGGTGGGGGCAGGGACCGAAGGCACCCTCTCCACCACCTCAGCAAATCATGGCAATTGGCTGGGGAAGAAGGAAGAGAGCCAGGAAAGCAGAAAGAAGAGGAAAAGGAGGGGATAGGGTGGCGTTACCCTACTATGACTTCCACGAGGAGGAAGGTCATGCAACGTCCACCTGTCCTGAGTTTCTGGAAGCAAGGGGAACAAGGGGTCCGATGCAGCAGCAACAACAACCATAGAGGATCGAGGAAGACCATGTCTGGGAGTAGGAGACCAAGTTCGAGTCTCCATACTTAGTTTTTTTAGTCCATGTAGCACGATGGTTTGCTTCCATACTTAGTTTTTTTTACTTGTAATATAATGATTAGTGTGATTACACGTTTTTCATGCTGGAATGCCCCGGACGATCCCATTGTCGGGCTCTCACTAGCCGGTGGGTGAGGTTGATCTCGCGGAGAGGATGGCAAGGTGACAAGTAATTTTTGCGCTGGATTGCCCCGATGTTGGCCCGCTGACCAGACTCCCACCAAGCTGGCAGGGCCGAGGATCGCTCGGTGGCCAGAAGTTTTCAAAAGTACTTAACCCCGATGCTGGCCCACTAACCAGGCTCCCACCAAGCTGGCAGGGCCGATATGGCTGGATGTTTTCAAAAGTACTTAGCCCCGATGTTGGCCCGCTCACAAGGCTCCTACCAAGCTGGCAGTGCTGAGGATCACTCGGTGGCCGGAAGTTTTCAAAAGTACTTTGCCCCGATGGTAGCCCGCTGACTAGGCTCCCACCAAGTTGGCAGGGCCGAGGATTGCTCGGTGGCCGGAAGATTTCAAAAGTACTTAGCCCCGATGCTGGCCCGCTGACCAGCCTCCCACCAAGCTGGCTGTGCCAAGGATCGCTCGGTGGCCGGAAGTTTTCAAAAGTACTTAGCCCCGATGCTGACCCATTGACCAGGCTCCCACTAAGCTGGTAGGGTCGAGGATCGCTCGGTGGCCGGAAGTTCTCGAAGTACTTAGCCCCGATGCTGGCTCGCTGACTAGGCTCCCACCAAGATGACAGGGCCGAGGATCGCTGGGTGGCCAGAAGTTTTCAAACTACTTATCCCCGATGTTGGCCCGCAGACCAGGCTCTCACCAAGCCGGCAGGGCCGAGGATCGCTCGGTGGCCGGAAGTTCTCAAAGTACTTAGCCCCGATGCTGGCTCGCTGACCAGGCTCCCACCAAGCTGGCAGGGCCGAGGATCGCTCGGTGGCCAGAAGGTTTCAAAAGTACTTAGCCCCGATGCTGGCCCGCTGACCAAGCTCCCACCAAGTTGGCATGGCCGAGGATCGCTCGGTGGGCGGAAGTTATAAAAAGTACATTCCCCGATGCTGGCCCGCTGACCAGGCATCCACAAAGCTGGCAGGGCCGAGTATCGCTCGGTGGCCGGAAGTTCTCAAAATACTTAGCCCCGATGCTGTCCCACTGACCAGTCTCCCACCAAGCTGGCAGGGCAGAGGATCGCTCGGTGGCCGGAAGTTCTTTAAGTACTTAGCCCCGATGCTGGCCCGCAGACTAGGCTCCCACCAAGCTAGCAGGGTTGAGGATCGCTCGGTGGCCGGAAGTTCTCAAAGTACTTAGCCCCGATGATGGCCCACTGACCAGGCTCCCACCAAGCTGGCAGGGCCGAGGATCGCTCGGTAGCTGGAAGTTCTCAATGTACTTAGCCCCGATACTGGCCCGCTGACCAGCCTCCCACCTAGCTGGCAGAGCCGAGGATTGCTTAGTGGCCGAAAGTTCTCAAAGTAATCTGCCCCGGGATGGCTTCGCTAGCCGGGCTCTCACTAGCCGGCAGGGCAGGATGGCCTCTCGGGGAGGCTAAGTGGGTTTTCCCCCGAGATGGCTCCACTAGTCGGGCTCTCGCTAGCCGGCAGGGCAGGATGGCCTCTCGGGGAGGCTAAGGGTTTTTTCCCCCGAGATGGCTCTGCTAGCCGGGCTCTCGCTAGCCGGCAGGGCAGGATGGCCTCTCTGGGAGGCTTATGTAAATTTTTTCCCGGGGATATCTGGAGTCTTCTGAATTCCACTAAGGGCCACTCGCCGAATATGCAGGGTTGGACTTTTCTTTCTGAGCGTGTAACCCGCTCAAAAAGAGCGGTGATTGTGTACAACCCTGTATTCGCCGAGTGGGTCCCAGGGGTCCAGGGTGTCGCTATCCTAATATTTTTAAGAGGCACTGCCCCAGGAAAGAGGGGCGGGTGGGGCTCAAGGTTTCTCCCAGAAGGAGGGGGGTGAGCTGGTGAGGCAGGCAGCCTCCGGCTCGCCCGGCCCTGTTAGGGGGGCGAGCCGAGGAGGCAGGCAGCTTACGGCTTGCCCGACCCCTATAAGGGGGCAAGAGGGGTGGGCTGCCAGCCCCTACTGCCCGGCCCTGTTAGGGGGCTAGACGGGGAGGAAGCGTCCGATTCGTCCGGCCCCTGTAATGAGGCGAGAGGGGTGGGCGGCCAGCCCACTCTCGCCCGGCCCTGTTAGGGGGGCGAGCTGGGAAGGGAGGCAGCCTCCGGTTCGCCCGGCACCTGTAAGGGGGCGAGAGGGGTGGGCGGCCAGCCCCGTCTTGCCCGACCCTGTTAGGGGGCGAGAGGGGTGGGCGGCCAGCCCCGTCTTGCCCGACCCTGTTAGGGGGCGAGCTGGGGAGGCAAGCAGCGTCAGGCTTGCCCGGCCCCTGTAAGGGGGCGAGAGGGGTGGGTGGCCAACCCCCTCTCGCCCGGCTCCTGTAGGGGGCGAGCCGGGGAGGCGGGTAGCCTCCGGCTCACCCGGTGCGAGAGGGGTGGGCGGCCAGCCGCCTCTCGCCTGGCTCCTATAAGGGGGTGAGAGGTGTGGGCGGCCAGCCCCCCCTCGCCCGACTCCGGTAGGGAGGCGAGAGGGGTGGGTGGCTAGCCCCCTCTCTCCTAGCCTCAGTAAGGGGGCGAGTGAGGGAGGCGGCCTGCCCCCTGCTCGCCCGACCCTATTGGGTGGTCTGCGTTTAACGTCTCTGAATGGCGGGATTTGGTTGTTGGCAGGCCAAACTCGGGGGGCATTTTTGTAATCTCGTAGGCCAGATTCTGGCTATTGGCAGACTAAGTTCAGAAATCTATAAATAGGACCAAAGGGACACCATTTGGAGGGACTTCTCTCTCCCCCTAGGCTTCTTTGGTGGGAAAAGAGTGCCTCCAAATGTGCCCCAAGCTCAGCATTGGCTTGAGAGGGGAAGCGCTCTAAGATCTTCCGGGTGTGTGGTGGGACCTCCTCGTTGATCCCTTGGTCTTGTTCCTAGTTACCTAAGTCTTCGGCCTAGTTCTCTCCCTTGAGAGAAGTATGTGTGAGGTCATCCCCTCTTTTGGGGACCCCGAACTCCACAGAGACCAAGTATTGGTTTCAACACTATGGTAAAGCTAAGATTTGCAAGGTACTAGTAATTATAAGAAAAACATTAAAGTACATATGATGACCCTTGCCGGGTTCTGGGCCTGAGCCAGGTCCAAGGCATACATCTGGTCCCTGGCTGAAAGGAGGTTCAGTTCTTAAATATTAAAGCTCTTGTTTAAGTTTTATTTCAAAATAATGATATATATAAATATATGTGCTGAGTGAGTAATAAAAACAAACACTAAGAGTGCATAATAATCACAGCAAGAAATAAGAAATAAAACAAAGCACACATCCAGATGACACAAGATATATAGTAGTTCCCCTCAACCTGGGTACATCTACTCTTCTACCCACTAGTTGGAATCCACTAGGAGGTTGTTGATCAGGTGCCCTCACACCAAAGGGTTTTTGATCAAGTGTCCACACACCACAGAGCTTTTGATCAGGTGCTCAAAACCAAGATGCAGGTTTTTGCTAAGGTGCCCTGTCATCGGGAGTTAACTTTTGAAGGGAGTTATAACCCTTTATATAGGAGGGGAAATAAAGAAAACAAAAAGATTATAGTGTTCTTCTCTTTCTAAGAAGACTCTTGAAGATCCTGATGGGTTGTTGAGTTTGGATCTTGATGATGATGTTGAAGAAAGCTCCCCCTGTCTGATTTAGATTAGATGACAGCTTGTGGATGGAGCTTCTTCACTTGATTGCAAATACTCTTATTCTTCTTCTTGCAGTTTAGATCCCTGAGCAAATAATATTTGATTGGTGTCTCAGGATGTAGATGATCTGCAAGAAAAGGTTTATCAAAAAGAAGATATAATATATTTAGTCTGCTTCTTCTTTTTGCCCTCTGTTTTTCTCTTCCAGTTTCTTCCTGTTTCCTTTTTCTCTTTTTCTTTCTATCTCTTAATTTCTTCTCTATTCTTCTCTCTGAATATATAATCTGGAGATCTTGTGGCTGATTTGAATTCTTGCCGACAAGAGAGGAAAGAGATAATATCTCTTTTATTTCCTGGATCCTCGAGCAGACAAATTGCCGTCTTTGGCTTTGCTGTAACGACTATATTATTTAATGCTGCAACGACTATTTCAAACAAAGGAAAGACAGCAATATATATAGCAATATATAAATAGAATTAATAAAATATTGCTTTAATAAATCTGACAGCATATATATAATTTTAGTCGAGCTGAATGATATTAAATTAATGCTGCAGATATTTCGTCGAGCTCAGCTTCAAGTTCGTCGACCTTATCATTTGATTCATCATTCTGATCATCTGCTGAATATTCGTCGAACGCAGACTGAAGATCATCAAACGCAGAGACGAGCTGGATCGTCGACCGCTGAATATTGAGCTGTTCGTCGAACGCAGACTTGAGTTCGTTGAACGCAGCTTTTCGTCGACCGCTGAGACGGGGTCTGTTCGTCGACCGCTGAACCAATCTGTTCGTCGACCGCTGAACCGCTGAGACGGGATCGTCGACCGCTGAGATAGCTGGATTTCGTCGAGCGCAAAATGAATACCATTCGTCGAGCGCAGGGCGCCGTTCGTCGAACGCAGATAGTCGTTCGTCGAACGCAGAGAACATATGTAAATTTTATCTTTCTCTTATTTTCTCAGCTTATTAAATATATCTATTTTCAGCCTTCTTTCTTAATAGGATTTGATCTAAGTTATAAGATATATTATGATAGAAACTTAGACATTAAAGGTGGATCCGAACTCAAATCAAAACTAAGGTTCCAACACTGGCCTTCCTATGTTCACGTCCCTGGAATCCATGACCTTTTCCCCTCCCTCAGCGCCTGAAAGGCTGGGTCAGTGGGGCAGCCTATAGTGCTGGTGGTGCATTCCTCTGAGGGCAGTTCCTCCGGATGTGGCCCATCTGGTGGCACAGGTAGCACTCTGGTGGGGGAGGCGGCCCACCTTCTAGCCTCGGCACCTCTCGCTTTTGTAGAGACTGAGGATCCAACACTACCGGCCCCCTCTGCTCCTGCCTCTCCTCCTAGCGGGGTCGACCTACAATTCTTCTTTCTTCAACATCATGACCCCTATGTTGGTCTCTCTTGCCTCCCCGACCCTGGTCGTCTGTCGGTCTCTTCCTTCCACGGACAGTGTGTTTGTCTGACTCTAGATTCTTAGCCATCTCCAAAATCCTAGCCATACTACCGTCGGAAACAAAGAGGAGGGCCTGCCTCAACTCATCACGGAGGCCCTTATAGAACCTCTTTGTATACCCTGTGTCGTCCAGCTAATAGTAGTCTGCAAACTGGGACAGGTGGGTAAACTCCCGGTGATACTCCAGAACGGTCCTGCTCCCTTGCCTCAACTGCTGGGATCTATCCTCCAACTCATCTCTCGCAGTCTGCGGCATGAAATGCTTCAGCAGTGCTGCCTTGAAATCATCCCAAGAAATGTCCGCAGCCTCCAATCCTGCATAGGTGGTGTCCAGCAACGACTTCCACCATCTCTTCACATGGGACTCCAAACATGAGACCACTAGCGGTACTTCCATCTCTGTCGGGCACTGTATCCCTGCCAGCGTCTCATACATGATATCCACCCACTCCTCAGTTTAGACTGCTGACTCTGTCCTAAGGTAAGATGGGGGCAAAAGACCATGGAAAACGCTCGGCCAGTTGGCCCCGGGATTTGGCTGAAGAGTCGGAGCCTGTTGTGCCCTGAATGCGTCCAGTATACCAGTCAGCATTTGTCCCATCTCCGTCTACTAGAACGGAGTAGGAGTCGGTGGTGGTGGTGTGACGTTTAGAGTTGGAGGCACACCATGCTGTGGGGTGGGTTTCGTCGCGAGCTACAAAAGAAAATTGACACTCGTAAGGGGGGTTGTCTAAAGAGATTCAGTTAAAAGTGGACATTTCCATGTGATTCCCAATATGGGCACACCATTGCTTCCGCTGCTAGTTTGTCCTCAAACTAAGTTCGCACGGGGTGGCCTAGGGTTTGTGGACTTCTTTTCTTCGGATTGAGGTTTTCTTTGATACCAGCATGTAAGATTGTACTTATCTTTGCTGAACTCCCTGAGTGCATCAAGCCAGTAGCTCCCCCTTGCTTTGATGCCTCTTCTTTGCTCCCCCTACCTTTAAGGTCTTCTTGAGCACCATTTCTCCCCCTTTCTGACTTCTTGCCTTCTGCTTTTCTAACCAAGGAGTAGCACAAGCTCCCCCTTGATTTGATGTCTCTTCTTTACGGCTCCCTTTCTAACATCTTTCCTGTCTTCCTTGCACCTGCATAATCTGTATCTGAATGTCTGGCGTATACCTATGTATTTTACTTTGCTAGCTAAGCACACAAGGTGCAGGGCACGCTATCAGCAGGCAATAGCAGTAATTGCATTTTATGAATACCAAGCTGCAATAATATCACAGGTATATGCCTTATAAGCATTCATATATAATGTTCTCATATTAGAATTGCTCATATATGAGATTAGTCATATAACTGGACCAATTGTTCTTAACATAAAATGAACTTAAGAGAAATAAATGTCTTTCAGTCGTTGATAAGCAGGGCGTCTTTGCTGGATCTGGCGTTCCTTGCTTCCTTCTTCATCTTTCGCCTATAGAAGTTCAGTGGATTTGGAATCTTCTTTGGAGGAGGAGGGGGACCGTGGGGAAAAACCGTCTTATGTCTTGCTCTTTCTTCCAGATTTTTTATGTGACGATTCCATTCGATGGAGGAGTACACTCTTTCATGGTCCTTCTGACCATGTCCAAACGCTATCCACGATTCTGTGATGATCTCTCTTTAACAAGGACTCCATCTACCAGCTTCTGGGTCCTGCTCAACCTCACTTAGACTCTTCTTTCGGTACTCCGCGCTGGATGTTCTCCTTCTCTTCCTAGTTGTTGCGGATTCACCCGATTCGGTTTCAGAGTCGGAGCTGGAGGAGGGTTCAGTGGGTATGTATTCGGAGAGGGGAACTTGAAGCGCTTGTTGTACTTGATTACTTACCCACTTCGCTTGATGCGAGCAAGCAGCTATGCTTCCCTTGATCTCTTCCCAGATTTCTTCTTCAATTCTCCTTTCCCCGCCTTGGAGTACTTCTTTCACAGATTCCTTTATTTCAAATATCTGTTCAAGAGTTTCTTGATCTCCGACATCAATAAAGTTTCTTAGTTCCATAAGACGAGCGTCTAGGGTTTGCTCGTGGTTGGTGAGTCTGTTCATGATGAGGTTCGTGGACTCCGCATGTTGAGTTTGTAGTTGAGTGATTTCCTCCTTTCTTGACTTTATTTCCTCCTTCATCTCATCCCTAATTTTGTTTACTGCTTTTTCTATAAGGGCTTCTATCCGCTCCCACAGAATCTCGCCGGTTCCTTTTACGGCTGACATTATTCTCGGGAAGACGACAGATCGGAGATGAAGAGGTGGTTTGTCGAGGAATGTATTAGTGCAAATGAGCTCCAACCTTGGCATTCACTCTACTTATAGAGGGAGTAGGTGAAGGGGTGCGCACTCATTTTTGAGTTTATCGAGGCATCAATGTATGCTGCATCGAGCGGCTCTGATTTATCTAATTTAATAATATTTATGTTATTTAGACGCAGTTCCGACGGTACTATTTTGTCATTAAAATACGTCTAGCATACCCATTCTTCCTAACGCCTCTGCCTAAGGCATTCTCACGCCCTGCTTGGGTGTTGTCTTTTGGTACCAAACCTGCACTGAGATTGTTAGTGTGCTAATTTTGCTATTCTGCCGAAGGGTCAGAACATCCACCTTGTCCAAGCCCCAGATGTGCTTCTGGTGGGCACTTGGGCTACCTGCCAGACAAGATTACAATCCCTTAGGAACCCAATTGAATTTGGATCCTTGGAATTTGTTAGCATTAATAGGCATACTGGATTCAATTACTCCAGGGTATATATAGTTGTAATGAAGTTTTGCAGGCTAAGCATTCGTTACCTTTGGAGCAGTTGGATTGTACCAACAATCGATTGCAAAGTGGTCTGTTTTTCCACAGTACCAGCATTCAAACTTGTTGAATCGCATTTTCTGACTGACTTTGTTAACCGGGGTTCTTTGTGTGTGAACAAATGAATGAGGCAAAGAAAGTGAGTTATGCTGATGGTAGATGTGATTGTCATCATTCATAGTTTCCCTTCTAGATTCACTCTTCATTATTGATCTCTTCTCTATTCTGAACTCAGTCAGTTCACTTGAGGAGCTCCATTTTTTGAGATTCCCAAGATCGGGTTGCCCAGCCTTCCAGATGGAGGGTGAGTTTACCTTCCTCAAGCTAGCCTGCATCCCGCAGGGTCTATCTGATCTATCTTTCTTAAATCATTCCAGCTCCCTACTTTGAGTGGAGCACCAACCATCAACCAGTGGAGGAGAGGTCTCTGGTTTGAAGGAGCTTGCTACTGGATTTCCTTTAATGAAGGATTTGTTCTCCATTCTTCTGACTTTAATAGCCCTCATCTTCAGGAAACCAGTCTGATTTCTATCCTTCTTTAGGAGCATGATCTCTTTGCTGAGAGAGTAGCATGCTTCCCTGCTATCTACCAGCGCCTTCATGGTTTTTCCAAACTTGCACATCAGGTCAAGGTTTGAGTTTGCATTGTAGTCTCCCTTGAGCTGGCAGAAATCTGCGTTCTCTCAAGTCAGCCTTTCAGCCTTTTCCGAGAGATCAGAGTTTCTGGCCTGGAGATTTAAGATTTCATCAGCTTGCTTCCTGCATATCTCCTTGCTCCTTCTGAGCTCTTCTAGAAGATCCTCATAAGTTTCAGAGGGACTCATTTCAGAATATGAATCAGTGTTCGACAGGGGAGCCCTTATTCCACCTTATTCAGAGATGACTTCATTCTGAACTTCTTCCTCTGATTCAGATAGGGCAGTAAGTCCAAAGTGAGGCTCTTCCTCTATATCTGTATTGCTTGACTTACTATCACTCAAGATCTTGATCTTCCCCTTCTCTGTGACAGTGTCTTTTACTCCTGGTGATCCTTCTATGAGGATTGCCAGTGACTCCCACATTTCCTTGGCTGTAGTGCAGTGAGTAATTTGATGGAAAGTGTGAGTATCAACTACATCAGCTATGATGTCTCTAGCTTTCTTGTCTAGAATGATCACATCCTCTGTCATTGTCTTGGATGTGGTCTTGGGAGCATGTGGCCCTTCTTGAGTGACTTGAAACATCCTGGGATCCATAGCTTCCCTGAATATTCTGGTTCTAACTTTCCACAGGGGAAATTTTTCTCTACAACACATAGCTATTCTTGATTCCATAGTTATGATCCTTAGATACCCTCTGGCAGATCTGTTCAAGCTGTTAAGCTTTTCTTTGAACAACCTCTCTCTGATACCACTTGTTTTTTATTGGGTGTCGACTTATCACCTAGAGGGGGGGGGGGGTGAATAGGATTTTCAAATTATTTTAACCCCTTTTTGGTGTTCTTGTTTTCTGATTAGAGATCTATAGATTATAACGCATAACACAGAAAAGCACACAAAGATTTATAGAGGTTCCTCAAGACTGGATGTCTTGAGTAGTCCTCTGTCCCTCTGCACCTACCTAGCAGTGTGCTAGGCTCGGCAAATGCCGCCAAATGCTTCAGGCCCTCAAGCCTTACACCATGGACCCGCAAGTCCCAATAGCCTAGGCCCTCAAGCCCCTACTGCCCCCGAGCCCGCAAGCTCGACACTCAGGCCCTCAAGCCCTACAAATTGGACCCGCAAGTCTCAACAGCCTAGGCCCGCAAGCCCTTACTGCCCCCGAGCCCGCAAACTCAACAGATCGCACCCTCAAGTGCACTGCCCTGGCCCTCAAGCCTCACAACTCTCCAGCCCTCAAGCTAGACGGTGTCGGACCCACAAGTCTACTGCCCTGGCCCTCAAGCCTCATAGCTCTCCAGCCCTCAAGCTAGACAGTTTGGCCCGCAAGCCTTACAAGAAAATACAGTAATAAAATAAAGTGTTTCTTCGGCCAGATGAAATCTAGCAACTTAGCCTTGATGAAAATCGGCTTCTTAAGGATGAAGAAGATGCTTATTGATTTCGAGTTTCAGCTCTGGATCTTCTTCAGCCTCTTCTTCTTTTTCCTGATGTTGAACGGTGACTTATCAGTCAATGGAGATGTCTGATTCTTATGAGAACTCTTGAATCTTGTTCTCTTTCTTCTCCATTGAAAAATACTATTCTATTGAAGAGCGACGGGATTCTTTTTCTCATTGTTTTTCTTGCATAGCAAGCCTCTCCTTTTCTAGGACAACACTGTTCCCTTTTATAGGACGGACAAGCCGTATAACGGTCACAAACAATTTCCATTACTGTCAGTAGCCCATCCATCATAACAGGCCCTAATTGGACAATCAGGCGGCGACAATAATTGCTGACATCACGTCCGCAAGATTTGAATTCTGTCTTGAAGATATTTGCATCATTACGACGACAAGTTGTCTCTGACTTTGTCATCGCGATCTTCCTTCTGCCCCTGATGGTGGTATCTCGACGATACAAGATATCCTGGAGATTCTGTATATACGACGATCTTCTTTCTCTGACAGTGTCGTCGTGAGCTTCCTTCTTGCATCATGTCATCGTAATCATATGTTCTCTCGATGTTGTCCTGTGGCATCTCTGCGTTCGACGAATAACATTCTTCGATCGACGAACTTGCCATCCTTCGTTCGACGATCACCATTCTTCGTTCGACGATCTCGCCACTTCTCAGCATTTTGATGATCGGCATTCTTCGTTTGACGATCTCGCCATGTCTTAGCGGTCGACGAATACTTTACTTCTCAGCGGCTGCTGCTCTGCCAGTCATTACGACGACAAGCATGCTTTGTCGACGATGTCGCCTGTTCTTCTTGACGACATTTCTTTAACTTCCTCAGATTATAGGCTAGAGAGGTAATCAGATACTGTTGGGTTTTTCTAGAACCATACATCAAATGTAGGCGCAGCGGAAATAAACAGAAACAACCCAAAAATGCTTGGATCGGCCATGAATGTTGAATCAAGAAGTTAATAAAATACTAGGCAAAAATTACCTCAATGGGGTTGGATCAAATCCAACCTTGATGCTCCAAGAAGAAGATTCCTGTTGGCGGCAAGGAGAGTTCTCACGTAGAATTATGTCTACGTCTCTACAGAAGTCCACACGAGCCGGGAGAATGCCAAGTCACGTCGCACGCAACTCGGAAGGAAGAACGGCTGCACCTTGCACTTCCACGGATTGCTAGATCCGCTTCAGGAAGAACAATGCCGGCGACAATCGACGGAGAGGAGGTCAGCGAAGGCGATTCAGACGGAACCCCTTCCGTCTAGGGTTCGAGATCTTCAGTCGAGGGCGAGCGGAACACTTCCGTCGGCTTCTATTGTCGTGTCTATGAGAACCCTAAAACGAAGTCCTATTTATACCCAAAGGATAAACAGCTTCTAGAAGAATCGCTATCCGCAGACCACACATCAGAATTGGGGTTTCTGTTACGATTCGTCGGGATTCCACGGAACAGCATTCGTCGAGATTTCACGGGACAATCCGACGAATTCCGACGAATCACAACAGACGGCAACAATTGCCTAGTCAAGGCTCTCTGTGATAATTCGTCGAGATTCCATGGAACAATCCGACGAATCCCGATGAATTCCGACGAATCCAGACAGACGACAACATTTTGCCGAGTGAAGGATCTCTGTCACAGTTCGTCGAGTTTCCACGGAACGACCCGATGAATCCCGACGAATCCTATCCGTGTAAACCCGACGAATTCCGAAGAATCATATCCGACGAATTCAGACAGCAACATTTGCTGGACTTCCCCATTCTATATGGTGATTGGTAACATTTACCAACACAGTCAATCTTCCAACTTCTCCACATGCTCTTATGTGCGACCCTGCAGGCTCATATCGCGTTGGCAGTGACATTACATGTTTGACCACTTCTAGATCACAATGGTAACTCCAACAGATACAAGGTGAAGTTTTCTTGACTGGGTGACTTCTTCAAATCAGGAATCATGTGGGCAAGATTCCCAACAATAAATATCTTGAGAAAAGGAGGTTTGGATGTCACCCCATCGTACCTCCTAGTACCGATGCGAGCCCTTCATCTGGTAGACCTCTGGAATTCCAAGATGCACCCTAAACATCTAAGGTCAACAAAAGAGTAGAGAAGACTAGATGATTTAGATTATGAATGAATCATACATATACATATTAGGTGACTAGTGCCTTATAGATTGGAATGGACAAGTCTGCCCATGGAGTCGTAGGCTCAGTAGTTATAAAAGACGGGTTAGTCCTGCGAGCAGTAGGATCGGTATTAATGATGGACGGTTTGGTCATACAAGCAGTAGACTTGGTGAATATGTAATAAAGGGCTGGTTAGTCCTGTGAGCCGGAGGATCAGATGATAGAGGTGATATATAAATGCATGTGCATAAAATGTAGTGGGTCTTCAGTACTAGCCTAGTCGACCCACCGACGGAAGTATGATGACTCGGCGAGTGGTAGGAGTCTAAGAGGGGCCAGAATAATTTTACCGTGCATTCAAAAGATCCTACACTTAGCCATTTAAGGTCTGGCTCCTTCGGGTCTAGCAAGAGTACTCATGGGTTTATGAGTACCAAGTCTGGTTCCATAATGTACGTTAGGTTTTAGGTCTTGTAGTGTGTTATACCCACCTAGGTGAGGAGACTCCCTCTCCTCTGCCACCATTTGACCACGACGGGAGGTGCCCGAGAGGTTAGCTACCTCTGAAACGTGGGAACTAAAGGTCTGTGCGTACAAAGTTGTGTGAGTGAGTTGAATGTGCGTGAACCTTCGGCCTAGACATTGCATTGCATTTCATACACATCATACATATAAATCATGACCCGCATCATATAATTTAGTATGGGCTTCCTTATACGATGGGCTTTGCAAAACGACCCCTTAACTTATAAGACTGTATGGGCTTTCCTTATGAGTTAAGGTTACCTTTTTAATTGTTAGCTAGTTCTTACCTCCTTTTGCTCACTTGGTTATTCTTTTGCCGTACTAAATTATATAACCTTTTAGTTGAATTGTAAGAATTGTATATTGCTGGTAATTCTATTCTTGTTCTGATACATTATTATGTGAGGGAGAGCAATGTCACATGCTTAATCTTACCATTTATTGTCCTCCGCTTCTTCCTCCCGTCCGGTGCCTAGGAGTCGCCGGGGGAGGGGATGGGGAAAACCGCTTAGTATTTTGACTAATGGTCCTGCTTGTGGCATAACAAACATGAGCACTAGGAGGAGCACAACCGCATCCAAAGGGAGGGACCTGAACCAGTACCTGACCCAGTGTTGGACTCTCAACAGCTGCAGGGGGGGGGCACCGGTGAGAGACCGTCTTCTGAATGATGTCCTTCATATCTACCATAGTCAGAGTAGAGGGTTAATTATTCGTGAAGGCACCATCGAATGTCAGTGATTACAATGCTTTATTTTTGCCAAGAGAGAGGCCAAGAAAATATGATGTATCAGGCTTAAGCCCTTTCTATTCCTAGCACACCTATTCAGTACTTCATTTTATTTTTATCTCATTTGGACAAGCATTTAAATATTTTGTGATTGTTGTGGACATATAATCTCTCATTTATTCAATGATGTGTGGTTGGCCTAGATAAATGATTAGCAGGCAAAATCGGCGTCTTATGGTGGAGTTCCCCCGTATGGTGGTATCACTGCAAGGCAGCGGTTTTGGGCGGTAAGACCCAGAAACAAAAAAATAGGGTGTTACACTACATACAACAACAACAACAACAGAACCCAAATAGTCCCCAATTATTGGTGGTATGGGCGGGGGAAGATTGGAAACAGACCTAACCTTTGGCACTATGCACAAAGTGGCTTCTCTCAGAGGATAAAGACCTAACCTTTGACAATAAATGCACATATGATGAGAAAATGCCCAAAGCTTGGTTCACTCACAACATTACAAGAGAAGGATGCAAGTGAATCCAAAAATGAAGAAGGTACAAATCAAATGTGTTCTTTGCAACTTCTAAATGCTTTGAATGTTAAACCAACGAAGAAAGTAGCAAGCAAAGGGCTAATGTACATTGAATCCATGAGCAACAACAAGCCTACAAAAGCATTAGTGGACACGGGTGCGACACATAACTTTATGACAGAGGAAGAAGCTTGAAAGTTTGGGATTCAAGTGACAAAGTATGATGGATGCCTCAAGACCGTGAACAGGAAGGTGAGACCATTATCAGGAGTGGCTCGCAGCGTGGACCTTCACTTGGGGACATTGAAAGGATAAGCGAACTTCTCGGTCGCAACGATGGACGATCACAAGGTGGTGTTAGGCATAAAATTCTTTGATACGGTGTGTGCAATTGTTATGCCAACTTGCCGCATGGTATGCATCATGGAGAAAGGTACAACATGTATGGTCCCCATGGTAGAAGTACCTCTATTTGTTGCAGAAGTCCTTGAGGAGAACAAGGATATGATGCTTATAGAGCTACTGAAGAAGTTGCCTCCACGCAGGGAGGCAGATCACAAGATCGAGCTAGAGATTAGAGCAAAACCACCAATGAAGGAACCATATCCGATGGCTCTGCCTGAGCATGAGGAATTGAGGAAGCAGTTATAAGAGCTTCTTGATGCGGGGATGATCACACTATCGAAGGCACCATTTGGCGCACCGGTACTCTTTCAAAAGCAGAAGGATGTATACTTGCGGTCGTGCACAGATTATCAGGCGTTGAACAAGGTACCAATCAAGAACAAGCATCATGCACCATTGATTGCTGACTTATTTAATTGGCTTGGAAGTGCGAAGATATATACGATGATGGATTTGCAAAAAAGGCTACCAACAAGTATGGATTGCCAAAGGAGATGAGCCAAAAACTACATGTGTGACAAGGTATGGATCATTCGAGTGGTTGGTGATGCCATTCGGCTTAACCAATGCACCTGCAACTTTCTGCACACTAATGAACCAAATATTTCATCCCTACATGGACAAATTTGTGGTGGTGTACTTGGACGACATCAACATCTATAGGGACACAATGGAGGATTATGCACAACATCTTCGCATAGTGTTACAAGTGCTATGGGAGAACGAGTTATACTTCAAAAGATCAATGTGCTCCTTTGGCCAAGAGGAGGTTTATTTCCTTGGGCATGTCATTGAGTATGGACAACTAAAGATGGACATGGAGAAGGTGCGAACGATTATCAAATGGGAGCCACCAACGAGGGTGACAAAGTTGCGATCATTCCTTGGCTTGGTGAACTATTATAGGAGGTTCATCATGGGATACACTAAGGGGATGGTGCCACTTACGGACCTGCTCAAGAAGGAGAAAGCATGGGGGTGGACGGAGGAATGCCAACATGCTTTTGAAGATTTGAAGAAGGCGGCGAACACAGAGCCAGTGCTTGCACTCCTTGATTTTTCCAAGAAGTTTGAGCTGCATACAGATTCTTTGGATTTTGCTATCATAGGAGTGTTAATGCAAGAAGGACACCCGATTTCCTTTGAGAGATGCAAGTTAAATGAGGCAGAGCAGCACTACACTGTGCAAGAGAAGTAGACGACAACCATCATACATTGCTTGCAAATATGGAGGAATTACTTGCTTGGAGCACAATTCATGATCAAGAACGACAATGTGGCGACTACAAACTTTCAAACTCAGAATAAATTGTCGCGAAAAAAGCAAGGTTGCAGGACTTCATGGTGGAATTTGACATTGTCAAGGAACACAAACCGAGCAAAGCCAATATTGTGGCAGATGCACTTTGTCGCAAGGCGGAGCTAGCGACAATCTCGACAGTGAAGAGCGACCTTTTGGAGCAAGTGAAGAGTGGGTTGGAGGAAGACCAACTGGCTAAGGAACTCATGCAACTAGCGAAAGAAGGTCGAGGAAAGAAATTTTGGATAGAGGGCAGATTTCTCTACACAAGAGGGAGTGGTTGTACATCCCAAAGTGGGGAAACCTGCGGAGGGATTTGATCAAGGAGCGCCATGATACCAAGTGGGCTGGACATCCAGGCAAAAGCCTTATACTTTGGAGCGAATTTGATTAAGGAAAGCATTGAGATAGAATCTTCTGTATTTTGGACTTCTCCTGCAAGATTTGAGCAAGGAAACCATTGAGCTTGATTTGAGCAAGAAGGACAAATTCCCTCTGATAGAAAAATCCATGGCCACCGATGAGCGGAAGCATTGAGCTGTACGTAAAGACATATCTTGTTTGTCATCAAGACAAGGTGGAGAACAAGCAACCAACGAGACTCTTGGAGCCATTACCCGTGCCAGAGTATCCTTGGGAGATGGTGACGCTTGACTACATCAACGCATTACCCAAGCCTGAAGGTTGTGAATCTATCTTGGTGGTGGTAGATCATTTTTCTAAGTATGGGACCTTCATACCAAGTGTGAAGGATAAAATCGTTGAGGAGATGGCCCAACTATTCTTCAAACATGTGGCGAAGTGAAAGTATCTAGTTGCAACCTAAATCACCTAGAGGGGGGTGAATAGGTGGTTTCTATAGCTTTTTGCGGAATTAAAAATATAAGAAGTAGAGCACACAGAAACCAAAGTGCACAGTACACACAAGGATTTATAGTGGTTCCCCGTTCTTGGGTAGTCCACTTTGCACCTCACCTATCTAGCATGACCGGCTAGACTAGGCTACTTCACTATCTCGGATTATCAATAATCCTACAACTCGGAGTCAAACTCCTACAATCTCGGAGAACAAACTCTCCTACAAAAACTCAGAGCAAAATAACTCCTACAAAAACTCGGAGCAAAACAACTCCTACAAATATATAAAAGGGGTATTACAAAATTCTTGGATTAACAAATCCAATATCTAAGAATTTCCAAGAAATTCTTTTTCTTCTTCAGATCTGATAAAATAGATCTTCTTCTTCTTCTTCTTTGAGTATAGAAATCCTGAATGAAAGTGAGGAAGAAGAAAACTCTTTTCTCTTGAAACCCTTGATCTGAGAACTTATCTACTCAACAAGATCGGGAGTAGAGATGATGCAATCCAAGAGCATTGATCTTGTGAAATAGAGACTTGATGAAGAATCGAGCACAAAAACTTGTCGGCAACCAGAGATCTGATTTTTGAGTGAGAGAAGATGATGGCAGAAATCCCGAAAATTCTTCTTTCTGATTTACGATTCACAATTTGTTGTGTTCAGAAAAATAGAACAGAATATATATATCTCCAACATTCTCCAACGGCTATATGCAAGTTCTTTTAAGGACAACTTTTATCTCGAACGGCTATAATATTGAGTAAAGGAATGAAATAATCTCCAACGGCTCTCTGCAATAAATACGGAAGATATTCCAAATATACTGTACGCGGAGGAATCAGCAATTTGAAATTTGAAACATCGCAATTTCAGAGTCTGTTAAAATTCCGTCGAACGGAATAACGTTTGACAAATTTCCATCCTTTCGTCAACGAAGATCGACGAGCACGGTCGACGAAATCATTTCACCCTTCAGCAGACAGCGGTCGACGAAATATAAGCAAACAAAGGTCGACGAATTAAATTTATACTACGTTCGATGAACTGCCTGTACTCTGCGTTCGATGAAAAGCCAATAAGCTGCGTTCAACGAACTGCCAAATCCCTGTGTTTGACGAACTGCCATTTCCCTGCGTTCGACGAACTCTTGACTGCGTTCGACGAATGCCTTCCTGCGTTCGACAAATTCCAAAAAACTTAATAAAAATGTTTCTTCCTTCTCTTCTCTGCAACAACTTCTCTTGTCTCTTCCTTTGTGTTTGAATATGAAGTACATCCCAATAGAGAGATTCCACATGAGTCAACACTTTGGTCCATACAATGAGGAATTACATTGCATAGGCTAGTGTTTAATGACTCATTGAAACCTGACAATGGTTTATACTTAGCCACTTATAACCTAAAAACACACACTAAAAATAACATCAAATACAAACTCAATTCATCTTAGTTTAAGGGATACTTCTTCAAATCAAGGTTATTGTGGTTACAATACCCAACAATCTCCCCCTATTTGAAGAAGTCAGAACCCCATCTACTAAGATGAATTGCACACATAAAACTAATAATCACAAGCAATGATAACTATCAAAAAGAAAGGAATAGCAAAATTTTATTCAGAAATAATATAAAAAGATTTTAAAAGTTAACAAGAAGTCACAACACTTTTCTTAAGGCATCTTGTCCTTCTCTAATTTGGCCTTCTCTAACTTGCTCTTCTTCAACTGCCTGACAAAATAAGCCCGAGGCTTTGGGTAATACTTTGGAGGAGGAGGAGGAGCATCTGGGTTGTTGTAGCCATGCTCATTAAAATGAATTTTTTCTTTTCATCTTTGATGTTTTCAGCTTGTTGATTTCTTTTTTATCATAATAATTCTGAGGCTCTTCTTTTGAAATCTCTATCAAATTATATGTGTCCAGAATTATATTCTTGGAAGTTGGACTACAGTTTTCATTAATATTTCTCCTTTCATACCTTGGCTCTCTGATAGCTATGCCAGCTTCCTTTCTTTTCCTTCCAGCCTTAATAGGTCTACTTTCTGAGCTAGCCTTTGACTTTATATTTGTTGCAACCTTTGGCTTTATATCTGGAATATTTGAAGATTTTGCACTTTCCTCCTGGACAGGCTTCACATCTGAATGCTTTGAGGATTTTGCACTTTACTCCTGATCAGACTTTATAGGAGGAACAAAAGGTGGCTGATTTTCAAAGACTTGCTCAGGATAATCTTCTTGAGTTTGAGCATATTGCTTTCCTGTGAAGACATCATGAAGCCATCCAGCATTTTGAGATTGATACATGTTGCTTTCCTGAAATCTGGTCTCTACTGTACTGTTTAATTCAACTAGCTTGGCTGCCAAAATTTCCTCCCCCTTTCTGACTTCTTCAAGAAGGGTTTGGATAACTTTTTCAGAGAAACTTTTAATAGTAGAGTGGAGTATTTGATTATATGCCTCTTGTGATCTCAGCAACATATCTTGACCTCTATCTACCTTATTAGCTTGTTCATACAGAGAGATCATTCCTTATGCAGAGAGATTCATAGCCTCAGCAACTTTGTCAAATTTTTCATCAAGTTCTCTTCTTAGAAAACCCATATTATGATTGACAGTTGCCAGACCATTATTGACATCCTTTTCAACTTCTGAAATTTTGTTGTAAACAAGCTTGAGAGAAAACTTTATGCGATCTGCTTGAGTCCTGAGCAGATCCTCAATAGAGTGCAGCAAATCACTTGGAGAAAGTGCTGTAGGAATAGGTCTCGAAGAAGTGATATCCTTGAAGGATTCATGTCGAGAAGAATTAAGATCATGCTTAGTATGCATATCCTTGAGGGATTCAGTCGATTTAATCTGATCTTGAGCAACATCTCTTGTTCTGCTATGCTCCCCCTCAGAGCTTGCAATAACTTCAGTAAAAAAAGATTCAGAGAAAGGAGGTTCATTATTACCACCAACATCTGGAGCAGAGCCGAAACCTGCACACTTGATCTCTCCCCCTACGTCAAGAAACTCGTGACTGTTCTGCTTTGCCATGTCGAGATTGATGGAAGGAAGCAGCAAGAGCTTGCGGCGAGAATGGAGATTTGGTATAAAATTGGCAGAACTTATTAAGATTCGGCGATGGAGCAGGTGTTGTGATGCAGCTAACCCATAAAACCTTTTTTATATAAAAAAATGATAGAGAGACGCGTACCTGATTTATTAGGAATTTAATCTTCAGATCCAATATATTTGGAATAAGTGGAAATCTTTGCCCGACTATATTAGAATTCTAATTTATTAGGTAATAAATCTTCTGATTCAATTGATGAGAACATATATAGGAATCTTTGCCATGAGAAAATTAGAGATCTTGACGCCAAATATATGCATGCTTGTCGACGGGAAAATAGAAGAGACCGACGAAATTTGTTTGGAAAGATCTTTGAGGTCGACGAAATTGATGTAAATCTGCATGAGAACCCGAGAATATTGTCATTGCCTTCATGAATTCTGATTTCATGATATCTTTGCCTTTAGCAGGCAGTCCTCCCCCTCAATCTTTTCTTTGTCTAAAAATTTCAGTTCCTGAACTGATTGGCTAAGCATTTCTTGATTTTCTTCCTAACTTGAAGATTACTCAATGTTGAGCATTCCAAGTTCCATTTTGAAGTAATTAAACTGTCTCGTCAAAAGGCTTCGTGAAAATATCTGCAACTTGCTTATCTGTCGGAACATAACTGAGGTTGATGTCCTTGTTCTCCACATGTTCTCGGATAAAGTGATAGCGAATCTCGATGTGCTTTGTCCGGCTGTGAGATACTGGATTGTGAGCAATTGCAATAGCACTTGATGAACCACAGAAAATTGGAATGTCCTTTAACTTCAAGTTGTAGTCTTCCAATTGATTCCTTATCCACAGTAATTGTGCACATCAACTGCCTGCGGAGATGTACTCCGATTCAGCGGTTGATATTGCTACACAATTCCATTTCTTGCTACTCCAAGAAATTAGTCTTCTTCCTAGAAACTGACAGGTTCCATAGGTGCTTTTCCTATCGTCCTTGCTACCTGCAAAATCTGCGTCTGGGGGTTGTTCTACGTATACTTCTTCCTTTAGATCACCATTAAGGAAGGCTGACTTCACGTCCATTTGATATACCCTAAAACCTTTGTGAGCAGCATAAGCTAGAAATAACCTGATTGCTTTGAGCCTTGTTGATCGAAGTCAATCCCTTCTTCTTGTCTGTAGCCTTGAGCAATAAGTCTGGCCTTGTTCTTGATGATTACTCCTTCTTCATCCAGCTTGTTTCTGAAGACCCATTTTGTTCCAATGAAGTTTTGTCCTTTGGGTCTGGGTACTAGCTTCCATACTTTGCATCTTTTGAACTGATTGAGTTCCTCTTGCATAGCAATGATCCATGAGGCATCGTTCTTTGCTTCATCGAACTTCTTTGGCTCAATCTGAGAAAGAAAGCTCAAGTGCAAGACTTGATTAGCAGTACCTCCTCTGGTTCTAACCCCGGCATTAGGTTCTCCAATGATTTGATCAATAGGATGATCCCTCTGATGTCTGATCACCCAGTTTCTTCCAGGTACATTGTCAACTGGTACATCTTCTTGAGGCACTTCTTCCACTTCTTGGAGCTCTTCCTCTTGAGATTCTTCCTCATGTGGAATTTGAATTTCTACTTTTGTAGACCTTGAAGTATCTTCCTTGGGTGCTTCTTCCAAATTGAGTTCTTTGAATTTTGAACCCGCATCTTCAACAAATACACTAGAGGAGCTGCTATGAAGCATACTCATCTCATCAAAAATAACATTGCAAGTTTCTTCTACAAGCAGGGTTTTCTTGTTGAAAATCCTATATGCCTTACTATGGCTACTATAGCCTACAAAAATATCTTCAAAACATTTTTCACTAAATTTAGTTTTGTAATGTTTCCCATTGTTAAGTACGAAGCACTTACTGCCAAAAATTCTAAAATAAGACAAGGTTGGTTTCTTGCCCTTCAGAAGTTCATAAGGTGTCTTATGATGGTTCTTGTTGATTAGTGCTCTGTTTTGCACGTGGCAAGCAGTGTTGATACCTTCAGCCCAGAAGTATTCCAGTAATGAAGAATCACTCAACATTGTCCCGCAGGCCTCTATGAGTGTTCTATTCTTTCTCTCGGCAACTCCGTTTTGTTGTGGAGTACGAGGAGAGGAAAACTCATGAAGGATACCTAGGCTTTCACAAAATTCGGTCATGGCCCCAGACTTGAATTCTGTACCATGGTCACTTCTGATTTTGACCACAGAACATTCCAGTTCATTCTGAATTTGCCTGATGAATGTTGTGAAAGAATCGAAGGTGTATGATTTGTGTTTCAGAAAGAATACCCAATCAAAACGTGAGTAGTCATCAACTATAAACAAAGTATAAGCTTTGCCTCCTAAGCTTCTGATTGGCATGGGACCAATCAAGTCCATATGGAGCAGATATAAACATCTGGTAGAATCTTTGCCAATGATGCTCTTAAAGGTAGCCCGAGTCTGCTTACCCATTTGGCATGCATGACAAGGCCTCTCTTTAATGCACATAACATCAGGAGCATCACGAACTAAATTGTGAGAAAATAACATACTAATAGTTTTGAAATTAATATGTGTTAGTCTCTTGTGTCATTGGTCACAAATAGATGCACTATCTTTTGCTAAAAAGCACACTGGTGTAGAAGAGTCTAAACATAGAAAATTCAAGCAGAAAATATTTCTACTCCGAGTACCCGTTAAAATAGTTTCTGACGAATCAGACGACTTTATCAAACACTTGTCCTTGTAGAATTCTACCATATAGCCTTTGTCACATAGTTGACTTATGCTAATGAGATTATGTTGTAATCCTTTAACATAAGCCACGTCTGTGAAAGAGACTATACCGTTAGAAATCATACCGTAGCCTTTAGTAACTCCCCGATCCGATCCGCCAAAGATAACCTTTGGACCATCTTCTACTGGAGTATAATATTGTAATAAGCTTCTCGTTCCGGTCATGTGCCGTGAACATCGACTGTCCAAGTACCATATAGGATTTGAATTGGCCTTTGGACATACCTGCAATCAACAATCAATTGCCCTTAGAAACCCAAAACAATTTGGGTCCTTGGCTTCCAGTTAGATGACCGCCACTAGGAATGTTAACATTGCGAGGGGTCACTCTTGCATTGTTAACTCGTGGAGTCTTGGCATTCCTTGGATTAAACCAGCAATCTATGGCAAAGTGACCAACCTTGCCACATCACCAATAATCGAATCGATTGTACCTTCTCTTTGTCTCTTGTTTTACTTTTTGGACGGGGGGTACAACAGGAGCATCTTTCTTGTAAGTAGCTTTCTTAGAAGTAGGGGCCTCATGGTTACAACACACACATGACTGCAACTTCTTCTCAACAGATTTAGGCGCAGTCGATTTGATTTTTGTGCTTTCTTTGCAGCTGATCCATGAACAAATGGACCATGATCCTTGAGGATTACTTCTTCATGAGGAGCTTTGAATGGAGACATGTCAAAGTTCCGGGGTCTGGTCCATCCTTGATATCTGTTGCTAGATTCAACATGTGTTGGTCAAGCAAAGTGACCATAGGATGCTTCAAAGTCAAATGGGTTTGTCGGAAAAACTACCTTCCTGAATGAAGGTTGACTTTGATCAGCCTTTCCCTTTCCTTTCACGGCTCTTTTCTCAGCAGCCTTACTACTTTCAGCCTCATGAACAAGGCCACTACCCTTCGCAGGAGCAGAAAATCTATCAATGAGTGGAAGAATAGTCTTTGGCTTCGAGAAGCTTTCTACGAGCTTCCTTTCCACCATTAACTTATCTTCCAGTTCATTTAACATTTTCTCCTTCAGAGTTAATAATTCATTGGAGCCATTTAGTTCATCTTTCAAGTTTTGAACTTCTTCTCTGAAGGGAGTCAATCTTTCGATTTCCTCCTTCAGTTCCGATTCCAAAGTCTTAAGAGATGCAATCTCTTTTGATTGGGATCTGACGTCCTTGCGGCACTTATCGAATCCCTTCAAAAGGGCTTTGTACTGAGTCATTAAATCTGATTCCTCCTCTGATGAATAGCCTTCATTTTCTATGGATGCGGTCTCATTATCAGAAGCGGAAAGAGGGATGTGAGAGTTTACCTTCCCCTTGTATGAGGAGACGCTTCCTTCCTCATCTGATTGTGCCATTAGCCCAAAATAGGCTTCTTCATCTGAGCTTTACTGATCTGAGTCGCTGTCGCTCAGAGTTTTAGACTTCTTAGCGAGGAAGCTCTTTTCTTTCTTCTTTCCTTTGAGAGGTCTCTTTTCTTCCTTCTTTGATAAATCCTTCTTTTTGTATGGACACTCGGCTATCACGTGTCCTGTCTTATTGCAACAGTAACAAATAATGTCAGTAGAAACCTGTTTGTTCGGTTTAAATTTATACATGTCATTATTGTAATCTTTCTTGTGATGTTCACCATCACGTCTTTATCTTCTGTGATCAGAAGTGGAGGATTGGCCTCTCTTCTGCCTTCTCTTATTTAGAATCCTCTTGAATTGCTTTGAGAGAAGAGAGAGCTCTCCATCGGATATTTCTGAGTTTGATGAGCTAGTTACAGATTCATTATCCTCTTCCGATGACGGAGTTCTTAATGGTGTTATGACCTTGCTTTTCTTAGATCCTTCTGCCTTCAGAGCCACGGATCTTTCCTTCCCGGATGTCCTGTTTCCCTCTTCCTCAGCTTTCCTGATGCTGAGCTTAAGCTCATGTGATAAAAGCTTTCCAAGTAATATCTATGGCTCCATAGTAGCCAACTTTCCGAATTCCCGGATAGCAATTGCCTTGGTATCCCATTCTTTCGTCAGGGATCTCAAGAACTTGTCATTCAATTCTCCGACGGTGAATTCCCGATCATAATTCCTAAGACCGTTCACGATCTTAAAGAATTTTTCATAAGTGTCTGAGATGGAGTCTCTCGGATCTTGCTTAAATGCTTCATACTCTTGATTCAGCAAAGATCGTCGATCATCTCGCACTTCTTCTGTACCTTCCATGAGAACCACAAGGGAATCCCACATCTCTTTTGCAGATTTATAATGTATCAGATTTTGCAGCATAGAATCATCCACTGCACCGACAATGATGTTCTTGGCCTTTTTATCCAAAGCGACGAGAGCAATCTCATCCTTGGTCAATTCCAGCATTTTCTTGGCTATTTGAATATTAGAATTTATTGAAGAAGGTTTCATGGGGACATGAGGGCCTTCTTCCACAATCTGAAAGATTCTTGGATCTGCAGCTTCCATGAAGAATTTTACTCTTTTTTCCACATCGGAAAATTCTCTTTAGTGCAGACTGGCAACTTGACGGAATCCTTGGATTTATCCATTCCGGACAAACAGTCTCTTGCAATCTAGATTTAGAGATCTTGTTCAAGGTGTTAGCCTTTTAATGAACAAACTGGCTTTGATACCAATTGAAAGTATCTAGTTGCAACCTAAATCACCTAGAGGGGTGTGAATAGGTGGTTTCTATAGCTTTTTGCGGAATTAAAAATATAAGAAGTAGAGCACCTAGAAAACCAAAGAGCACAGTACACACAAGGATTTATAGTGGTTCCCCGTTCTTGGGTAGTCCACTTTGCACCTCACCTATCTAGCACGACCGACTAGACTAGGCTTCTTCACTATCTCGGATTATCAATAATCCTACAACTCGGAGTCAAACACCTACAATCTCGGAGAACAAACTCTCCTACAAAAACTTGGAGCAAAACAACTCCTACAAAAACTCGGAGCAAAACAACTCCTACAAAAACTCGGAGCAAAACAACTCTTACAAAAATATAAAAGGGGTATTACAAAATTCTTGGATTAACAAATCCAATATCTAAGAATTTCAAAGAAATCCTTTTTCTTCTTCAGATCTGATAAAATAGATCTTCTTCTTCTTCTTTGAGTATAGAAATCCTGAATGAAAGTGAGGAAGAAGAAAACTCTTTTCTCTTGAAACCCTTGATCTGAGAACTTATCTACTCAACAAGATCGGTAGTAGAGATGATGCAATCCAAGAGCAGTGATCTTGTGAAATAGAGACTTGATGAAGAACCAAGTACAAAAACTTGTCGGCAACCAGAGATCTGATTTTTGAGTGAGAGAAGATGATGGCAGAAATTCCAAAAATTCTGCTTTCTGATTTACGATTCACGATTAGTTGTGTTCAGAAAAATAGAACAGAATATATATCTCCAACATTCTCCAATGGCTGTACGCAAGTTCTCTTAAGGAAAACTTTTATCTCGAACGGCTATAATATTGAGTAAAGGAATAAAATAATCTCCAACGGCTCTCTGCAATAAATACGGAAGATATACCAAATATTCTGTACGTGGAGGAATCAGCAATTTGAAATTTGAAACAGCGCAATTTCAGAGTCTGTTAAAATTTCGTCGAACGGAATAGAGTTCGACGAATTTCCATCCTTTCGTCGAATGGAGATTGACGAGCACGGTCGACGAAATCACTTCACCCTTTAGCAGACAGCGGTCGACGAAATATAAGCAAACAGAGGTCGAAGAATTAAATTTATACTACGTTCGATGAACTACCTGTACTCTGCGTTCGACGAAAAGCCAATAAGCTACGTTCGATGAACTGCCAAATCCCTGTGTTCGATGAACTGCCATTTCCCTGCGTTCGACGAACTCTTGACTGCGTTCGACGAACGCCTTCCTGCGTTCGACGAATTCCAGAAAACTTAATAAAAATGTTTCTTCCTTCTCTTCTCTGCAGCAACTTCTCTTGTCTCTTCCTTTGTGTTTGAATATGAAGTACATCCCACTAGAGAGATTCCACATGAGTCAACACTTTGGTCCATACAATGAGGAATTACATTGCATAGGCCGGTGTTTAATGACTCATTGAAACCTGACATTGGTTTATACTTAGCCACTTATAACCTGCAAACACACACTAAAAATAACATCAAATACAAACTCAATTCAACTTAGTTTAAGGGATACTTCTTCAAATCAAGGTTATTGTGGTTACAATACCCAACATGAAGTATTGGGGATTGCCAAAGAACATCGTGAGCGGTCGAGATCCTCGCTTCACAGGGAAGATGTGGACAGAGCTTTTCAAGTTGCTTGGATTAAAGTTAAACTTCTCCACCAACTTTCACCCTCAGATGGATGGGCAGACCGAGAGGGTAAATGCACTATTGGAGTGCTACTTACTGCACTTTGTGAGTGCAAATCAAAAGGATTGGGTGAAGCTTTTGCACGTGGCACAGTTTTCCTACAACATGCAGTGGAGTAAGGATATGGGTCAAATTCCATTCGAGCATGCTATCGGGAGGCAGCCCCTTACACTGCACACACTGGTTACCACGATAGAAGATGGAAGGAGCCCAGGTGCTTGGAAGATGGCTAAGTCATGGGAGGAACATGCTGACTTAGCTAGATCATGCTTAGAGAAGGTCAGCAAGAGGATGAAGAAGTGGGCTGAAGCAAAACGATGACCGATGGAATACTCAGTTGGAGACAAGGTAATGGTGAAGTTCTTACCCTAGTAGTTCAAGGCAATGCGTAGTGTACACAAAGGCTTAGTTGAAAGATATGAAGGACCATTTCTGGTTGTGGGTAAGGTGGGTAAGGTTTCTTATCGCCTTGACTTACCAAGCTCTTTGAAGATACATCCAGTGTTTCATGTGAGTATGCTCAAGCCTTACTTTGGGGATAATAAAGATCCTCAAAGAGTAGAATATCAAAGGGCACCTCCCATGGTGACGAAGTCTTTTGACAAAGCTATAGATGAGGTGCTCATAAAAAGAGTGGTTCGAAGGAGAGGCGTGCCACCATGCACACAATACTTGATCAAATGGAAGGGATTGTTAGAGTCTGAGACTACATGGGAGACATTGAAAGACTTGTGGAAGTTCAAGGTCACCATTCAGTAGTACAAGGCGACGAGGATGTCACGAGTCTAGGTGGGGTAGGATGTCACAGATCAACATTTTTGGGGTTAAGGCCCATGAAGATTCCAGAGAAATCTAGGGTCTTGTACATAAGGCGATGGAGGAGAGTTATAGAGTATTCATGTATCTTGTACGTACTAGAAATGTATAGAATAATCTAGAATAGTAGGAGTCTAGAATCTTTTGTACATTGGAGGGAAACCTCTTTGAGGCTTATAAAAGTGGAAGGCCTCCTCAATTGTAGATCATCCAAGTTTTGAAAAAGTAATAGAGTTCTTTGAGTTCTTCCACTAGTGATCATTCTCTTGAGTTGTTTCTCCACTCTTCTCTTCATCACCACCCAGTTCTTGCAGGGAGAGGCTGAACTAGCTTGGCTACATGGAGTGGCAATGAGGATCTAAGGTTGCAAGGATCTCGTAAGGAGACAAGTCCATGACATCACGCTTGTGCAGGAAGAAACGTGCACACACATAAATTCTTCTATAGGAGAAAGTCTAGAAAGTGAGATAACTGAACAGTGCGCGCATGCACGTGCGCATAGGGGCGTACTGGAGGCATGAAGGAATTTGAACATAACTTCCACCAAACAAAGAAAATCATCCACACCAGCAATAAGCATCAATAATGTGTAGAATCCATGCAACTAAGATTTGGATGAATCATGCACATAACCACATAAGAAACATGATAAATGTAATGTAACAACTTTGATAAGGGGACTAGTCGGTTCAATTGAACCCATGGAGAAGCTTAGTCAGTGTCACAGTGAACCATGACCCGACCTTCGTCTTATATTAATATCAATTTTGATCTACAATGCCTTGATATAAATATTTGAGTAAATCAACTCAGAATCAATCTTGTTCAGTGGAAGTGCACTTGTAAGATCAACTAAAACTTACTGATAGCAATTACGCCTCTTTTCAATATGTAATAGCAAAGTTAGCTAAATCAGGTTGAATCGAGTTATATGATGACCCCGACGTGATTTTTCGAGTAGAAGAACTCCAAATCAACATCAATCGCTTGTATTGAACTCGTATGACCGATACAAGCTCTATACCTTTTGTTTTGTTCAATTTCTATGTAAATCAGGAAAATTGACCATTTAGGTCGCATTCGAACTACGAGTCGGCCAAAATAGGAAAATATGAGCAAACAGAATCAGAATTGACCACAAGCAGTTACATCAGACTCAAATGATCAATACGAGCGCGATGCAATTCATTTCATTCAAAATCGACAAGAATTGAGAGAGTTGATAGAAATGAGTCATTTTGAGTTACTCAATGACTCAAAAGAATAATTATGAGTAAACAAACTCAAAATCATCTTATGTTGTTTTCATAGACTCGTGTGTCTGACACAAGTGCAACGACGCACTCCAAGTATTTTTTCTGTGCCTATTTTTCAAGTTAGTAAATAATTATATATATATGATCATATATTAATAAAAAGAAAAAGAAAAATATAATCGTTTTATTTTCCCAAAACCTAAGTCAGCATTGGCGGAAACAAGCGCAAGAGGGGAGGGTGAATCGTGATTGGGTCTCGACTCACCCTCCTGGACAAATTTTGAGGTAGGTACATCGACAAGGAAGTAGGCCAATGGGGGAGTGCCACGACACCCTAGATATTTTGTGCTCTTGAGCTCGTTATGGGCCTTGGATTGGTGGGTGGCGGCTATAAAGAGGGGACTCACCTTCTTGTTTTCCTTCCATGATAAAGCCTCACCCTCCTCTCTACCTTCTTCTTCCTCTTCTAAGTTGAGCTCTCTGGTGTGGATAGTGATACCTCCAGCGATTTGGTTGCATCTCTCTGTCTCACCATCTCTCACTATCCCTCTACTTCATCTCTTAACTAAGTTTTTGCACTACCACATCTGTTTCTGGGGTTATGAAGAGATTGAGCTGGGCAGGGTCTCTGTGCATAGTGGATATCTCGAGTCCAAGCAACCCGTGCATTGTGCCCCCTTCTCAATTTTTTTGTACCTTTATATTATATACTGATATATTGATAAGCACAGATCATGTCATGAATTTAATATATAGATAAAGTGCATATTTTAGGCAACTGCGCCTATCAATTGTAGTAGTTGATTCTCTATATTAATATCGTATTCCACATGGCCTTCGTAAATATCATACTTCATTTCTCTTCCTATTATCATATCGATTTTAAAATGGATAAAGTCTTAATGTCTTATATGATTGTCCTAAATCAAGATTCTTTTGTATGCAATGATAGATCTGAAATGGAGAATCCTTTAGAATTAACTAACAGTGGTTTTGTTATGTGAAAAGTAAGTGCTTTCATGATATAATAAAATATAAATTTCTTTGTTTCAAAATAATGATTTATCCCTCTTCTTCGTACGCTATAGTCCGTTGAGCTTTGATTTTAGATTGGCCTACATGACATTTGAACTATGTGTATGGGATCTGAAGATCGCTTTATCATACTGTGAACCACATCACTAGGTTTTGCAACATCCTAGACGGAAGAGCAAGATTACCCATTCTTTCAGGAAATCAACCTACCCTTTTATCATTAATGCGTTAACACATAGTAACAATACCCAAAATCATATGGCTTGAGTTACTGGTAACTAATATGAATTTGATATTCTAAAACTACTGATTCATTATGTTATTAACTTTGGATAAAACTCAAAGGAACAAGAAAATCGAGAAGATTAAAGGTTTAAATAAACAAAGTAATATATATATATATATATCTATACTATATTAAAAAGAAATATGATGATCTGCGATTAGCGTGAGATCAAAAATCAAACAAAAAATATAAGCCGTCAGATATATGGCTTCAAAATATAGGAGCCCTTCACAACATGCAATTTATTCATTACGCCAGTCGCTCGACATTCCGACTTACTCGCCTTGCCCTAAAATCTGTGCCGCGACCGCTTCGGCTGAAGACATCCTCTGCCTCTACCGCTCGACAGACCTTTGCCTCTCGACATTCCGCTACCCAGTTCTCTGCCGCTAGACATTCCTCCACGTCTACCGCTCGACATTTTGGTCGACATTTCTCATCCTTCGCACGGTCATCCCCTTCCTACTCCGACCAGCGATGCAGTATAGAACAGGTTCGCATTACAAAAGCCAACTCCCATTTATGATTCCATAATCACTGTGTACTTATACCCTCTCTCGATTTCTTATTAGTTCTACTTTATATCTAGGTTTAAAAAAACCCTCACTGTCATCTAACAAGCACGCAAGTTTCTCGGAGCCCGCTCACGCCGCATCCACAAACTAGGTCGGCCCTCTCCTCTCCTCTACAGCCAAACGCCATGAGATTAAAAAGCTGAAGAGGTCATATGATTCTAGATTCTTATTCCAGTTTATTTGATTTTCATAATTTTGAATTCCTCTGTTAAACCACAACACTTTCTAAGAACACTACAACTCTTCATTCATGCATGCAAGGTATATGATTGAATGTCTCATAGACGAATATAACCGATTATAATTTCATTTACGTTTTTTTATTCCCGTCTTAGATTTCTTTTATTAATTTCATTCAGGGATTCCCAATCTCCATTGTGTATCTTCTTATCTTTTCTTTAATTTCTGCCAAACATGCCAACCACCGGGAACTTCGGCATTCTGCACTGATTCATTCTGCACTAATTCATTCTGCATTCTAGGGCAATGACGTTTTTGCCCAATCTCACAGGAGCAATTTATTGGTACTGTCCAAATTTTGTTCTTCTCAGTTTGTACAGAATGTTGTTATATACCGTTGACTTCAAATATAAAGCTTCAATGCTTACATTATGCATGCCTATTTTTTTAACTTCAAACAGGTCATGAGTTCGCTAATTGTTTCTACTTCAGTTTCTTCTATGGCTTAGCACTAGCAGTTTACACGTGATTATGAATTTCTATTGTTTACAATTCCCTGTTAGTGAGAGTGATATTAATCTATTGTTCACAATTCCCTGTTAGTGTACTCCACTCTTACAAATGGTTTCTTTATCGAGCACACACCACTCATGTATTGATTACCCCGTCGTTATGCAGATTACTACATCATAATAGATTTCTACCTTTTCATTTTTATTACTATTTCCTCACCTATTTCATACTACCTCATGGCAGGTACAAATCCTATTCTTCAAAGAATTTCTCGGTCTATTTGTCAGGTATGAATCCTTTGTTCTTTGTCCTTTGACATTTAATTATAACCATGGGTTATAATTAACATATTGCATTTTCTTATAACCACAAGGCATAATATAAGCAAAATTTGCTACCATCTAACCTGTACCATTTTGTTCAATGATTTTATTTGGATTACACATTTACTGTACATTTTCAAGAGAATGAAATCATGTATATTTTTCCTGTACATTTTTATGTTTACGAGACAAAAAAAATCAAACAAATATGAAAACATACAGATTAAATATACATATTACTGAAGGTTATATTATGATACAGATTAAATATACATATACATATTACTGATTTTAAGATATGTAGATTATTTTTCATTTCAGATTTTAAGCTATTAAGATCTGTAGCTTGAGAGTTTGTTATTTCTATCACTAATAAAATAACAAACTCATATCACTAATAAGATTTGAATATTTTAAGCGCATAGCATGAGTTCAACATTACTTTTATTGAATTTATGCATGCTAGAAACACCTGATCCATCTCTGATCTGTGCAAGAGTCCTGTTTATGCCTCAATATTCAGCGTGCTCTTATACTTTATATGATTGCTGTTATTTAAGGTGATTCACCAGACCAGAGCGCAAACAAATAGTAGAAGCAATTTCAGTCAAAAGAAGAAGTTCTGCTCTCAAACGACGGTAGGGATAATCAGGTAATGAAGCATTTTTTAACATGAGGCTGAGTTTTATGTAATATAATTTACATGAGGCTGATTACTGATTTTAAGATATGTAGAATTCATCCTAATGGTTATTTGCTCATGGAATTTTTTGCCCATTGAATTTTTTCTTACCTCTGTTTCTGAAATCATAGGTAGAGAGGATACACAATGATCAAAAGGAGGAGGTCTCCTATTAAATTAGAGTGCATTGTCAATCTATAGTGGTATTTCCTTCCTCAACTCATCCATATCTGCGAGTTACCTGAGCTATTATGCACTATTTGCACTAGGTATTTTGCTTCGCAACACTCATAGAGCATGAAGATAGTTGCATATTCTTTATCAATTCAATTTTTATGTCCATATCTAAGATTACTTATACATCTATTTATTTTTTATTCTTTATTTCAATTATATATAAAAGTTTGAATCTATGCGAGCTGTTTTGTGAGCTGAGTTTTATGTGAGCTGTTTTGTGGACAAGATGTATATTTTCAAGTATAAAATCATGTTCATATATTTGTAGAATATTGTAGAGTAGCTAGAGTCAACTCTTGAGCAAAACTATTAAATGCAAAAAATATCCAAAGCATTTAGACCTCAATATTTTGGCCCATGTTAATTTTTGCCCAGTTATTAGGCTTCTAAGCTCTAAGCATAAGCATAAGAACGAACTCTTATTTTTCACAGGTTAAATTTTTGCACATGTAATAAGAATTCATCCTAATTGTTATTTGCTCATGGAATTTTTTGCCCATGGAATTTTTTGCCGTTTTCAAAAACAGCAGTCTGCAGTTCATCAAGACTGCATGCTACAGTTCTTCAATACTGCAGGCTGCAGTTCTTCAAAACTACAGGCGCCTTCGAGGTAATATTGATGTTGAACTTGGTGTTTCACTTTGTATCCTTTTCAAAAACCATTGAATTGGATGAATTGAATGTGCTTAGATCTATTCTAAAAACAAAATTTTCCACTTATAATATAGTTGTAATTCATAAGTGAAGGAGTATAATTTTTTTTGGGGCCTTCAGAGAAGATGATAACAAATTTTTTCAGTTATAATATAGTTTTTGGCTTTGTAAATGGAGAAACTGTTTGAAAAATGTTTGGTATCTATGACCGGATGTACGAAGGATCAGCAATATCATTTTACAACAATTGATAGCAGTCGAACGTCTGTTTTTGGGTTTGAATCCTCACAGACAGTTAGAATTCGGCAGATTTGGTCTTTGGTTTTGTGATTTTCATGATGTTTTTCAACATACTTTTTAAAAATCTGCTCATCTTCTACATATTTTTTTGGCCTTATTTCCATTTTATGTGAATTCTGATTTCTGATTCCAGTGTTTAGGAGTGCTCACTTCTCACCGTGCTGAAATGCTTCTTACGGGCCAATCGAGATTAATATCCCTGGAACTCCTTTATTTTTGCTACATACATTGAATCTACACATATTTTCTGATTGTTCTTCTTATGAGTAGTTTTCCAAAAATATGGATTTAAACTAAAAGGTTTTGGTTTATGCTCCGTAATTGAAATTAAAATTGTCGAATCATATGGGTTCTCCAAGTAAATACCTCTTCATTGCAGAAATTTACACAGGTAGGTAAAATTACAGGAGGCCTTTTGCTTGACTAAAAAGATGGGAAATTTCCTATAATAAAATTCAATTTGCTGAAATGAATTTCAGAAAGTCATTTTATTACTGAGCAAGGGTTATAAAATATGAAATCCATTTCATCTATTGGTGGTCATGAATTCATTTCAGCTGATTGTTTTATATACTTAATATTTTCATACAAGATTTTTGAATCAGTTTTGATTTCATTTCAGCTAATTTTCAGTTTTGTTTTCATTTCAATTCCTGTTTCCATCTCTTACCTCCAAGAAACAACTTCCTCTTTAGTGGCAAATAAAGTCGTTTTCAAGGTTATAGTGTTCTTCAAGTTATCGTATTACTGCAAACACCCATACAGATTATTCCAAACCATCTAAAAATAAACTACAATTTAAGATCAATCAAAACCAACAATTCTGACCTTTTGATTTAATCCAGCGACACTAACACAAATAAACACGAATATCACATTTCAAACCTGCAGTTTTTTAAAACTGCAACTTGCATCATTTGGATAATATTCATCAAAGAATTTCTCAGTCTATTTTTCAGGTATGAATCTTTCACTCTTTGTTTTATTTGGATTTTTCATTTGATGTTTCATTAGTTCGTAATTGCTGTTTAATATTTTGCTTTCATTTTCATGTTTCCTAGGGGTGCTTTGTGGGTATTAGTCAATTAGTGGCTAAGCAAAGCACGATAGTCTCTGTGATGATTGCTACTAGGGTTGCTTCGTAGTATCGGCCGGTAGAGGGTCGAGCGGAGCAGATAGTTTCTTTTTAATATATTCGTGTGTTCATGTACATTATATAACTATTTCTGTGTATATAATCTGCTTTTTTAAAATGAATTGTAGTAGGTTAATATCATCTTTTTGTGTGTGATAGTATAACCAAAACGCAAGAGCACTATTGCCTGAGACCATTTCTAAATACTAAACATTTACTACGGTTTGCCGACTGACCCTCGATGAATGATGCTATTACGAAAAATGATGCTCTGCCGGCGAATGTTGAACCCAAGGCGAATGTTGAACACAAGGCGAATGTTGAACCCATGGCGAATGTCGCCCCCACAGCGAATGTCGCCCCCACGATGAATGTCGCCCCCACGACGAATGTCTCCCTCACGACGAATGTCGCCCCCATGACGAATGTCTCCCCTACGACGAATGTCGCCTTGCATAGGGCGGAAGGCCTGTGCCTGACACTCGTATATATATATATATATATCTTTTGAACACTTACAAGAATATGATTACATGAACAAACACACACAAGATACATATGAAGAGGCCTCCTTTCTCCATGGCTTATTCTCTTTACCCCTTCTCTTCATAGTGTTCCTCTTTAATTTGTATTTTCTCTCATTTCTGAATTTGATCAGACTTGCATTCTTTAGGTCAAAATCTTCTACTTAAAGAGAACTTCTTTCACAGCGGTTTAACATGCACATGGTCAGCAACACACGGTCATGTGTCATGACCGTGTGTCTCAATCATTGCGCCAATCCACTCCAATACGTGTGTGGATGCCAGAACTTCAATAAAACTAACACACGGGCATGACACACGGTCGTGTACACAAGACCATGTGCCTCAAAAATGCGTCGTTTGCTCCAAACCGCTGACCATATGTTAGGACAGGATTCAAAATGGTCGAATTGGTGCTTATCCCTTCATTCTTCATATCCAAATATGCATTGCTTGACATATCATGATTAAATCAAGTATTCTTGCCTGCACAAACAAACAAACATTAAAAATACCAAATATCATATAAGACACTTATATAATTCATTTTAAAGGAAATAAATAATGACGAAGCATAGAATTATCATATATAATTTGGCTTTATCATATATAAGTAACTGTTTTATTTTCAGATCGAATTATTTCTTCAGATTCTTGATTCGAAACTCATGGGTGTCTTTGCCTCTGGCTCCTCACAATCTCTCTTCTTCTTCTTCTTCATTTCATTCCTTCTTCTTATCTCACCTCCAATTAATAAGTTAGGGATCAACATTTTGGTTCTTTGAATTTATTAGAGGATGCAATCAAATTGAATTTAGTTGGGCATGTTCAGTCTACAACTCAAAACTACTTCTGCAATCAAATTGAACTGACGAGAATTGAGAAAGTTGGCCAAAATGAGTCATTTTGAGCTACTCGGCGACTCGAGAGAATAATTATGAGTAAACGGACCCAGAATCGACTTTTGCTGTGTTTCTTATACTCTTGTCTCTGACACAAGAGCAACGACACCCTCTACATATTTTTCCCAAGCATATTTTCAAGTTAGTAATTATATATATATATATGTATATATACTTGTATATATATGCATATATATAAACTATAGGTACATATATATATGATTATATCTATACTATTCTAAAAAGAAATATAGTGGTCTGCGAATAGCATGAGATCAAAAATCCCCAAAAATTTGGATCGTCCAGATATGGCTTCATAATTCTGGAACCGCTCGATTTAGGAGAAAACCTAATACTACTCTCTTCTTTTCTATTCCCCTTACTCTGCCCTCCCGATGCCCACCTGATGCCCACCTGATGCCCACCCGATGCTCCTCATATCCAACTCCCGCGATTGCCTCTTCGAGTTCCCATCTAGATCACGACGGGGCCGCGCCGATCCTTCCTCCAAATCCGCTGCGATCTTCCCTAATCTGCACTTCAGACATCGCCGTCCAGATCCTTCCTACAACTCCAGACATCGACGAACTCTCCCTTAAAGCCCTACACATTGCACCTTGCAGCTCCTTCCTCTATCGCGCAACTCGACGCCTACCACAACTTCCAACAGCTCCTTCGACAAGGTACGAGGCTTCAATCCTCAAGTGAAGCTTTAACATCTCCTCCAGATTTTCAATCCGTCTCTTCCATTCTAGCCTCCATTAACTTGCGACTGGACTTAACAAGATCTCAACATAATCAAGTTTCATTTATAGATTGCAGTGAGCTCTCAAACCTAACTTGCGTCCATGTACATTTCTCCAAATTCCAGGTTTCATTTCTAGATTGCAGTGAGGTCTACAATTGATCCTCATTTCTCACCTACGTAAGCTCTCCCTCCACATTTGCCCAATTTGTTTTCTACATTGCAGTGAGGTCTACATTTAATCTTGCATATCCAAGTTAATGTTGGGTTTTTGTTTCAAGTGAAAAAACATAGCTTCTTCACTTAAGGTATACAAACAAAGCCTTCCTCATTGAAGGTATGTCAGCAAATATGTGTGAAGTATATTTTTTTCAACAATTTCTATTTTTATTTCATTTTATCTGGAGGTTCATTTACAACATTAGCTATGTTTTTGTTTGAGGTGAGAATTAAAAACAGAGCTTCTTCATTGAAGGTATACAAATAGAACAGAGCTTCTTCATTGAAGGTATAAAAACAGAGCCTTCCTCATTCAATGTATGCCAGCAAACATGTGTGAAGAATATATTATTTCAGAAATTTTTGTTTTTATTTTATTCCATCCGGAGGTTCATTTACAACATTAGCAATGAATAAATAACAAAAAGAGCTGATTTCCTGCAGTCTAGGTGTTTGCAAAAATGCCCAGTTTCTCTCATTGACAAGGGTTAAACTTGATCATACAAATTATTTTTATTATATAACCTTTAGTTTTGCCTGCAAAATGTTGGATCGGTGGGCGCCCTTAGAGGGGGGGGGGGGTGAATAAGGGTTTTTAAAATTTATATTATATTTTGAAAAGCTTTGACATAATGAGAGATTAAGACAACAAGAAATCAAGTAAAACTATTGAAATAAAGTAGAGACATGTTTTATTAATATGAAATATGGTTTTACAAAAGTTGATTTCTATAACGCTAGAAATCGGTGGCGAATAATAGTAGACTCTTTTTTTCTATCCCGACTCGCATCCCCACGAACCGGTGGCCCTAGCCTATCCTACCCGGATTCGGCCTCACGCCGCTCTAGCCAACTCTTCCCCGGATATGGCCTCGAGCACCCCCAAGACCTAACCTAGATCTAGTCGCCAACACGAGGCGAATTTCCGCCCTAAGTCCTACCCAGACCTATTCGCCAACACGAGGCGATTTTTCTAACCGTTTACAATAAATATGAAATGAAAATAATTAAAAACTCCCACTTGAAGAACTTCTGAAGTTGTAGACAAAGATCCGCTGTTGAATAAGCGTTGTAGAAACGGACTTTGTTTGGATCCGGCGTGAAGAGATTCTCCTTCAGAAATTCACAGAACTTTGGTAGAACGTCAACTTTCAGCCAAGGAAGCCTCTGGAATTCTAGCACTCAATCTTTCTCTCTGATGTCTGTATGAAACGAGAGACGAGGGGTCCTATTTATAGCCTCAGCGCTAGCGCCTATGCTAGTGGTACCGCCGACGTTATCCCATTTTAGGACATATTCTGTGCGGCAGAATCTTCAATCCGAGGAAACAATTCTCTCTTGCCTTCTGTGCTCCGCGCTACCGCCTACACTATCGGATACCGCCAGGCGCTAACTCCTTCTATATATGTTAACGCCAGCTTGCATCTCAGCGGTTTCCCTTCCAGTGGTTTTTTCTCAGCGTCTCAACGATTTCGTCTCAGCAGTTCCATCTCAGCGGTTTCGTCTCAGCGGTTCCTTAGCGCTAGCGCCAGGCGCTAGGTGATACCGCCGACGCTAGAGGAAGTGTTGCATTTGATGGCTCAAATTTGGGGCAACCTTCTTATGTAATCCTTGAGTCATATGGACTTTGTTTTCCTGCACACTTAAACACACAAGATCAAATACACATAGGATTTGTTATTCTCAAACGTAGGAGTTACGGAAGACCATGTTCCAACAAACTCCCCCTTTTGATAATAACAAATCCATTAATGATAAATCAGAGCATTAATATATAAGCATGATGAAACTTACTTGTGTGTGTGTGAGAGTGATGACTTATGATAATTATCGATTTTAGCATTTAGAATTGCTCCCCCCCTAAATACATGCTCCCCCTAAGTGAATGCTCCCCTAATATGTAAGCTATCATCTTAATTAATCATGTTGGTTTTTTTATTTTGATAGCGGATTATATTTATCATGTTAGTTCTCCCCCTTTTGTTATTAGCAAAAGTGGGTAAGGAAGCACCACCTAAAAGTTTGATAATAAGATAATGGCATGATCGAGCTTTTTAGTGAGAAGGAAATGATAAGGAGTTTTAGAAAACTTTTCATGCAAATAGATCAGAGTTTTAGTATCACAACATTTTCATAAATCAGAGTTTGTAGCATATAATGAATACAAGGTAAATGTAAAGTTGCGGAAGACTTAGAAAAATACAATCAAACATCTTTTGTAAGACATGATGATTCATAAAAAGATATATGAGTTAATTTTCATACAGAAGATGTTGTTGTAAATCATTGTTCAATTAAATTGTTAAGTTCAACAATAAAGTAACCAAGCATGAAATTATGTTATCAAAAAGAAATTACTACAATATTATTTTAATTCACAATTTCAAAAACATACCAAACATTGTAGAAAACATGCTAGGTTATCTAGTGCATTTCATAAATAAAGAGTAGTATAGATTCAGCATTTGGATCCAATACTCATGAGAAAAAGTGTTATGGAAGATAATGATGTGCACATAAGTGTATTTTTAAGTAGAGTGAACAAATGTTTTAATCAAAAATACAAGAAATATGTAAAGTAAGAGCACAATAAAACACAAATAATTTTCCTTCCACAAACTTCAATGCACAAAAAAATGTACAACTACCAAGGTGCTTTGCACACACAATGCTCATTAAGACTTATCAGGGTGCAAAGTAGTGCTTGGGGGATCACATATTTTATTTTAATGTTGAGACTAGTGATCCGGTGTACTTAAGAGTAAGTGGTTTTTATTTTGAAAGAAAGAATTGATTTGCACAAGATACTTTACTATTCTTTCCAAGGTGCTCAACCTCACAACGCTTATTAAGAGTTATCAGGAGGTTCAAGTAGTGCTTCGTGGAGTTATCTTTGTCACTTTATTTTATGATTTTTGTTTTGTACAAAGTTCTCCGAATACACTTGTTTTGCAAACCAATATAATTTATGAAAACACAACCATTTTTCTTAACTTTTAAAAGTGCAAATAAAGGAGTGTAGGTAAGATACTTGTGCAATTTTAATTCATTGTACTAATACACAACATACACAAGCATTCTTAGATTAAACGCATATGTAGACAATGCCGAAATAAGTGAGTGAATAAAGATCATTATCAAACATAAAACATTTACTCATACTTAGAGGCACGCTAAGCTTAGTTCTACACAACTTTTACAAGATAATTGATGCACATATTAATAATATATCAAAGCATGATGAAAACAATGTTCAAAGTAGTTTGAAAAAGATAAATTGCAACATTATAGAAGTTCTAAATAATAGATTAAATCATGCTTGATTTTCACAGGAAAAATCCATACAGTTTTTTTGATAGTTTTTATGTTTTATATTTTTGTATTTGATTTTTGCATAAAAAATAGACTTTAAACAAATGACAAAAAGGCAAAACATATTTTTTTGTAATTTGGCTTTTGTATTTTTGTATTTGATTTTTGCATAAAAATAGATTTTAAACAAAAAAGGCAAAAAATAATAATTTGGCTTTTGTATTTTTTTATTTGATTTTTCAAAAATGAAATATAATCAGAAGTGCAAAAATAAATAGTACATATAGATTAATATATTTTTAAGAATTTTTCAAGATTTTAAAATTACAGAAAAACGAATAAGTGCGCTAGCGCCGGCGTTAGCGCTAGCGCGGGAAACAGTACATGATTTTTTATGATTTTGAATTTTTTAATTGTTGATCTTGATTAAGTGTCCCAATTGTAGTTTCATGCTAAAATTTCAGAAATTTAGGAGATGTTTTAAATGGTTAAACATTACAAAATTGCGTTTATGAATGTGTTTTAACTTGAAAGATCTAAGACACCTAACTCAAGTCATAATAATCGAAATCTTGCATCGGGAAGAGGTTTAGTAAATATGTCAGCGAGTTGAGAGTCCGTGCCAATGAAACTTACTTTTACATTCTCTTTCTTAATGTGATCCCTAATGAAATGATGACGAACATCGATGTGTTTGGATCTAGAGTGGTGTACGGGATTATATGTGAGGTCTATTGCACTTTTGTTGTCACATTTAAGATCAATGTTTTTGAGATGAAATCCAAAATCCTCTAGAGTTTGACTCATCCATAACGCTTGTGCACAACAACTACCAAGTGCGATATATCTGGCCTCAGTGGTGGAGAGTGCAACCGAAGATTGTTTCCTACTAGACCAAGCAACTAAAGAGGGTCCTAAGAAGTGACAAGTACCGTTAATGCTTTTTCGATCTAGTGAACAACCGGTGTAGTCCGAATCATAATAGCCGTGGAGTGTGAAAGAATCATTCTGTGGGTACCATAAACCTAAATTAGATGACCCTAATAGATAACGGAAAATAGGTTTTACCGCTTTTAAATGAGATTCTTTTGGATTGGCTTGAAAGCGAGCACATAAACATACGGAAAACATTATATCTGGTCTAGATTCACTTAAGTAAAGAAGAGATCCTATCATTCCTCTATATAACGTTTGATCAATGGAAATTCCAGATTCATCTTTTCCTAGTTTTAACAAAGCACTTATAGGAGTAGAGGCTTGTTTAAGATTTTCAAATCCAAATCGTTTAAGCATATCGTGAACATATTTTGTTTGGAAAATAAAGATACCATCAGTTCGTTGTGAGATTTGAAAACCAAGAAAATATGATAGTTCTCCTACAAGACTCATTTCAAATTCATTTTTCATTACTAAGACTACTTCATTACACAACTCTTCATTAGTGGCTCCAAAAATGATATCATCATCATATATTTATAAAATAATTAGATCGTTATTATTATGCTTAATGAAGTGTGTGTTGTCAGCTCTTCCTATAACATAACCGTGCTTTAACAACAACAATGTAAGTCTATCATACCATGCACGGGGCGCTCTTTTTAAACCATACAGAGCTTTTTCTAGTGTGTAAACATGATTAGGAAATTTTTCATTTATAAAACTGGGGGGTTGTTCTACATAAACATCTTCTTTTATAAACCCGTTTAAAAAGGCACTTTTAACATCCATTTGATATAATTTTATTCTTTTAAAACTCGCAAATGCCAAAAGTGTTCGTATAGATTCTAAGCGAGCAACGGGTGCAAAAGTTTCTTCAAAATCTACCCCCTCGATTTGAGAATAACCTTGAGCAACTAAGCGTGCTTTATTTCTTATAATCCTAGATTCACCATCTAATTTATTTTTAAAGATCCATTTTACGCCGATAATTGGATGATTAGATGGTCTATCTACTAGATTCCAAACTTTATTTCTTTCAAATTGACATAACTCTTCATTCATAGCCAAAAACCAAAATTCATCATTTAAAGCGGTGGAAACATTTTTAGGTTCGATTTCGGAAACAAAGCAAATATTTGAAAACGTTTCATGAAGAGAGGATCGAGTTCTTACCCCAGTAGAAGGTTCCCCAATGTCTAGCTCTTTTGGATGATTTTTTGAGAAGTTCAAAATGCTTGGAGGTACATATTTATCTACCTTGGACTTCTCCTCCTCTTTTTTGGAAGGTTCCTCTTCGTCGTGCTCCAAAGATGGCAAAGGTTCATCATTTGTACCTGTAGGAAGCTTTTCTGCACACGGAATTCATCAAATTTAACATTAATAGACTCTTCAACCTTACTCGATCTTTTGTTAAATATTCTATAGGCTTTTCTGGTTGAAGAATATCCAAGAAATATTCCTTCATCACATTTTTCATCAAATTTTCCTAAAGAATCTTTTGTATTAAGAATAAAACATTTACATCCAAATACTTTAAAATATGATACGTTAGGTTTCTTTTGATAATATAGTTTATACGGTGTGAGATTTAGTGATGGGTGAAGCATGACTCTATTCATTATATAACATGATGTGCTTACGGCTTCGGCCCAAAAGGACTTAGGTAATTTATATTAAGATAACATGGTGCGTGCTAGTTCTTGGATTGTCCTATTTTTCCTTTCTACAACTCCGTTTTGTTGTGGTGTGCATGGAGCGGAGAACTCATGCTTAATACCTAACATTTCACAATAAGATTTAAAGTTTTCATTTTCAAATTCACCTCCATGATCTGAGCGAATGCATTTTATTTTTAAATCTAGTTCATTTTGAATACGAGTACATAATTTTGAGAATTCGCAAAATGCATCAGATTTGGAAGAGAGAAATAAAGTCCAACAATATCTTGAGAAATCATCTATTAGAATGAAAGTGTATGTTCTACCACCAAGACTTGCGGTGTTAACGGGACCAAAGAGATCCATATGAATTAATTGCAATGGTTTTGAAGTAGAAATTTTGTTTTTGCTTTTAAAAGATGATTTTGTAAATTTTCCATTTTGGCATGGAGAACATAGTGAAGATAAATTTCCTTTCAACTTAGGAAATCCTCTAATCAATTTCCTTTTTGCAAGTTTTAAAATGAGCTTTGTACTAGCGTGACCTAAACGTCTATGCCATAGTTCAAATTCATCATTTTTGGTTATGAAACATTTTATAGATGATTTGGAAAGATCATGAAACGAAACTATGTAAACATTGTGAATTCTAGGTGCAGTTAGTAACACATCTTTTGTTTTAGGATTAACTATTTTGCAAAGATTAGTGGATGATTCAAATAATACATCTAATCCTTTATCACACAGTTGACTTATAGATATTAAGTTACGTTTTAATCCGTTTACATAAAGAACATTTGAGATAAGAAAGGATTTGTTACCCACTGTACCTACTCCCATGATCCTTCCTTTACCGTTATCACCAAACGTTACGATCCCTCCTTTCTTCTTTTCTAGGCTAAGGAATTTTGCTTTGTTGCCCGTCATGTGCTTGGAGCAGCCTGAGTCCAAGTACCACACGTCCTCCATTTCCTTAGCCTTCCTGCAAATCTAGAGAGAAGATGAGAGTAAAGATCCAGATACCCAAGATGTACCACCCATAGAGTAAGTGGATTTCTTAGGTACCCAGATGTTTGAACATTAGAAAAAACAGAAGATTTTTTAACTGTTGAGCTACCGCCGGCGTTAGTGGCTAGCGTCGGGCGGTAGGGTTCACTTTTATATCCGACCCCAAATTTTCCAGAACCATAACATTGGTTTCCCAAAATCATATCCAAGGATTTTTGACCAATCCCGAATTTTTTTATGGCTATATTGAGGTCATGATTTTGTTTTTTAAGAAATGTATTTTCATGTACAATCATAACACATTTATTTTCAAATCCCTTTTTGTTATTTTTAATTTGTAAAAGAGAGGTTTTTAGTTTTCTCTTTAAGTCTCCCTTTTCTGTTGCAATAGTTTTGTTTTGTGAGAGGGCCTTAGAAAGAGAAACTTCAAGTTCTTTTGTCTTAAATAAAGAGTGCTCACACTCTTGACATGAAACCTTTCTCTTTTCAAGGGAAATCAATTTTTTTGTGAGTTTATGATTTTCTTTGATAGTAGATTCATTTTCACGATTTAATATAATATTATCTTTTATACTTTGATCATAGGATTTGCAAGTTAGAACAAATTCATCATAGAGTTCTTCGAAAGTAGGAGGAGTTACCTCAGTGTCGCTAGGAACACTGGTGTCGTCATCGTTGCTTTTTGCCATTAAGCATAAGTTTGCTTCCTCCTCGCTACTTGACTCAGACTCGTTTGACTCTTCAGAGGAAGAATCATCCCAAGTTGCGGCTTTCAGTACTTTCTTTTTCTCTTTTGCTTTGTATTATTCTTTTTGCTCCTTTTTATACTTTGGGCACTGGCTCCGAATGTGCCCGGTCTTTCTGCAGTGGTAGCACTCAGGTGGTGGTCTTTCTTCTTCATCTTCCCTTCCTTTTTCTTTCCTTGATGAAGAGGAAGATCCCTTTCGCCGAGCATCCTTTTGGAAGTATTTTCGGAATGTGTTCCTTCTTTCCAGATTCCTGATGAACTTCCTGAAGTTCTTCACCAGGAGACCCTCTTCATCTTCATCATCATCTTCAATGCTCTCCTTCTTTGATTTTAGTGCTAGCGCCTTTTTCTTTGGCTCTTTGTTGTATTCATCGTGTTGGATCTGGAGTTCTACCTCATGGGTTTTGAGATTCCAAATAAGGTTCTCGATCTGGAGCGTTCTTAAGTTGTGCGACTCCGAGATGGCTGTCACCTTTGGATTGAACCTTGGAGGTAAGCAACGAAGAATTTTTCTCACCAAGTACCCGACTGAGTAGATCTTTCCAAGTGCCTTTGAAGCGTTGACGATCTTGGTGAAGCGAGTGTACATCGAGTTGATGCCCTCTTCGGTATCCATCCTGAATTTTTCATATTCAGATTCCAGTTGGAATAGCTTTGCATCTTTCACCTGCGATGTACCTTCATGAGTAACTTCCAATTGATTCCAAATATCATAAGCAGTTATGCATGCAGAAATTCTATTAAACTCAGTCCTATTTAAGGCTCAATATAAAGCGTTCATTGCTTTAGCATTATTCACCTTAGTTTATCGTTATCATCCCATTTATCTTTAGGCTTTAGTAATGTTGCCTCTCCCACTATAGTTGTAGGAGGAGAGTACCGAACTTCTACCATGTTTCATACTTCTACATCCATGGTCATAAGAAAACACATCATTCGATTTTTCCAGTAGTTAAAATCTGACCCAGTAAAGAGAGGTGGTCGACTAACCCCTTGACCCTCCGGAAAAGCGAGATCATGAGACGCCATTATTCCCAGTTGTTAAGCCGATTGGAATAAAACCTACCTCTGATACCACTTGTTGGATCGGTAGGCGCCCTTAGAGGGGGGGGGGGTGAATAAGGGTTTTTAAAATTTATATTATATTTTGAAAAGCTTTGACATAATGCGAGATTAAGACAACAAGAAATCAAGTAAATTATTGAAATAAAGTAGAGACATATTTTATTAATATGAAATAAGGTTTTACAAAAGTTGATTTCTATAACGCTAGAAATCGGCGGCGAATAATAGTAGACTCTTTTTGTTTTTTATCCCGACTCGCATCCTCACGAACTGGTGGCCCTAGCCTATCCTCCATGGATTCAGCCTCAAGCTGCTCTAGCCAACCCTTCCCGGATATGGCCTCGAGCACCCCTAGACCTAAACTAGATGTAGTCGCCAACATGAGGCGAATTTCCGCCCTAAGTCCTACTCAGACCTAGTCGCCAACACGAGGCGATTTCTCTAACCATTTACAAGAAATATGAAATGAAAATATATGAAAACTCCCTCTTGAAGAACTTCTGAAGTTGGAGACAAAGATCCGATGTTGAATAAGCGTTGTAGAAGCGGACTTCATTTGGCTCCGGCCTGAAGAGATTCTCCTTCAGAAATTCACAGAACTTTGGTAGGACATCAACTTTCGGCCAAGGCAGCCTTTGGAATTCTAGCACTCAATCTCTCTCTCTGATGTCTGTATGAAATGAGAGACGAGGGGTCCTATTTATAGCCTCGGTGCTAGCGCCTGCGCTAGTGGTACCACCGGCGCTATACCATTTTAGGACATATTCTGCGCGGCAGAATCTTCAATCCGAGGAAACAATTCTCTCTTGCCTTCTGTGCTCCGCGCTACCGCCTGCGCTATCGGATACCGCCAGGCGCTATCTCCTTCTATATATGTTAACGCCAGCTTGCATCTCAGCGGTTTCCCTTCCAGCAGTTTCTTCTCAGCGTCTCAGCGGTTTTGTCTCAGCGGTTCCGTCTCAGCGTTTCCTTAGCGCTAGCGCCAGGCGCTAGGTGATACCGCCGTCGCTAGAGGAAGTGTTGGATTTGATGGCTCAAATTTGGGGGCAACCTTCTTATGTAATCCTTGAGTCATATGGACTTTGTTTTCCTGCACACTTAAACACACAAGATCAAATACACATAGTATTTGTTATTCTCAAACCTAGGAGATGCGGAAGACCATGTTCCAACACAAAATACATTAGGAGCTCCTGATATAATGTTTTTCGAAAACATTTCTAGGCAAATTGAAAGATTCAAACGGACCAAATAATTTAATGGAATGCACCACAAATTTGTAGTATAGTGAAGAAAGGCAAGGGTTATGATCCTTATATGAATATCAAATTTCCATTCTTATATTTAAACTGCACCAGCTACCACCTGCACTTATTTTTGTTTGTTTGTTTGTTATGAAGATTAGCATAGTTTATTTTCAAAGAAAATTGATATTTATGAGTCTTAAGCTATATTTGTTTGGACATTTTAACTACATTTTGGTGGGGCAAAACTACATTTGGCGTGGAAAAAAGGGCATTTTAGCAGAGCAAAATCACCACAGGAGATCGAACTTCCATGGGCATTTCGTTTTTGTGCATGGAGACGAGGTTTCAAACTCAAGGCGGTAGATATGGTGCAATTATGGAAAGTTTACGATCTACTTCAGGCATTTCTTTACTTTAAATTAACTTTACGATCTACTTCAATATTATTGGTGTTTGCAAAAACAAGTGTTTTCAGAGATCTTTGTCCCAAAATTAAAAATATGAAATAAAATGATAAAGATAACTCCACCAAGCACTACTCACCCTCATGATAAGTCTTAATGAGTATTGTGAGGTTGAGCACCTTGGAAAGGATTGTAAAGTGTCTTGTGCAAACACATTTTCTTTATCACTTCTATTTTGTACATCGGATCACCCAAAATAATAATTGCTTATGTGATCCCCAAGCAATACTTCGCACCCTGATAAGTCTTAATGAGTATTGTGTGGGCGAAGCACTTTGGAAGTCGTACTATTTTATTGTGCATTGAAATTTTATTCTAGAATTGATGTGTGAAAGTAATTATAATACTACATATTTTACTTTAAGGTGTCCCACACGAGCATGAGAACTTAACCAACATTCTAATGATATGCATCTTCTAAATTTAGTATAAGTAAAAGAGACTTTTTGAACTTCAAAATAGAGTGATAATAGTTAAAAGAGATGTCAAGAGCATAAGGAAATATGCAAATTTTAGTATATAAAATATCTACTATGTATCCTAACATAAATCTTCCCCAGAGAGCATTTGCATTAATAGCAAGACAACGGTAGTAGCATAACGAACAAAACACAGTCTAAAACAAAATGAAAACATATTATGGGCGCCAAAAAACTGACATGAACTAACAACATTAAAACAAAGCCAGAAAGGTTCAACAATCTACCTATCAAAAATGAGTAAAGGAAATAGCTACTGAAGGTCTGGAAGAACTGGACTCAGTTAACTCAACTGCTACTTATCCAAACCTAAGGCATTCAAAAGAAAAGAATGCCTCAGCACAAAGGCACAAGAGGTGGCTCAACATAAAGCAAAAATAACTTAACAAGCTCAAGAGGGTTACCAACCCAACAAGAAAACAACTGTAAAACAACAACAATCAAAGTAAAGAAATCTTAGTATCCAAACAGAGAAAAACTTGGATAAAATGCAGTCAAAGTTATATAATATCATCCAAGGAGAAAAAGTGACGAATTGGATCAAGAAGTGAATCATTACCCTAGCCATAAAGAAGTGCTGAGGCAATGGTTATCTTTCCAAAACAAACCATCAGACCAAAAATCTAGAGAACAAAAGCACTATGGCAGTGGTTATGGTCCACACAACCAACATTCTACACGACCAAGGAAGAAAAAATAGGCACTGTAGTGGTGGTTACTTGCCCAACTCAACCAACAGTCCAAAAAGAACCAAATGGGTGTAGTGATTCATAAACATCTTGACAAAATCTTCTACCACATAAAAGCCAGAAAATTCCAAGTACTACAAACCTCTTGACAAGGTTCGTCGAAACCACCGAAAAATTTGGCAAAATCACTCGTTGAATCACTATCACTCGACGACATATCAAAAGTACTCAATGAACTAACTGAAAGCACACGACAAATTTCACTTAGCTGACTCGACAAATTTATGAATCACTCGGCGAATTAACTCAGACTACTCGATGAATTTACCTAGAATATTTGGCGAATCCTAACTAATAATCGACAAATTTACATGACGTAGTTGACTTAACTTCTCATGAACACTCGACAAATCAATCGAGAACACTCGACAAAACTAAAACCACTCGACGAATTTGTCGAAACTACTTGACGAATGTCGAGGCCCTTTCGACAAATTTTACTTTGGTAAGGAATTATGTTGGTAGGAAACGAACACTTCATCTACCTGCCTAAACAGAAGAAAAGAGTAGATAAAGGTGTTGAAAGTAGACATGGCAAGGGGGAAAAGTCCACCACTTGCCTCAAACCTTTCAATCATCGGTCTCTCGAGCACTCCACACCCAGGATCGGCCAAAAGAAGTCGCACACATGAAAATCTCGGCGAGAGCTTTCCAAAACTATGCTCTGGAAAGGATTTCGCACACTAGAACTCTCGGGGCGGTCGACGAAAGCTTCACAAAAACAACGACATCTTCTCTCTCTAGTTCGGCAGAAATGGGAATGAGGGGAAAGATCGGGAAAACCTAAACTCTAATTAAACTCTTTTATATGATGGTTAAGAAATTCTTTTATTTAATATAAATTTACAAAGATTTTAGTCTTTAATTTACGATTTGGACAGACTAACTCAGATTCCCATGAAATTCGCACCAAAGGCGAATATCGGTCCTACAAAACCAATGACAAAGTCGAAATCAGAGCTCGACGAGCTGATAATGAGTTACAACTTATTTTACGCAATCTACGACAACAAAATAGTCAATTGCATTTAAAATTAATTACCTAAATTTTCTAAACTCAGAAAAACTCTACACTCGAGCCAGCACCGTTAACTACGCATTAACGTAATGCCTTTACATTATCAGTACGCCAAAAAAACATTTAATTAAATTATTTGAAATTTAGGGGTGTTACAGTCACCCCCCCCCCCCCCCCTAAAAGGAAGTGATGCGCTAAGATCTACTTCTTCCTTAGAGATTTGGAAATATGAAAAAGCGAAGAGATTGATGATATTTTCCAAACTATATCCGATGAAGGCAAGTGTACCTTATCATCTATAATATAGGATATTTTGAAAATACCAAGGTCGTATTCCTCGGGGTGCGTTGACTAATTCTACTTCGAGGAGATCACTATTTTCATATCTAATGATTTTTAGGGTTTGTTTTACTTAACTAAAAGAGACAATTTGCAAACTAGATTAAGGTTTATAGGATGGTAAAAAGGATATGTGCTCAATCTATAATGACCTTGGAGTGAGAATAATCAATAGAAGGAAAAAATAACTCTAATTCCGTTTAAATAAACTACTTGACCGTGGAGGTTCCCGAAGCTTGAACATGCCTCTCTCAAGGGAAAAGCCCAACAAAGTTTAGGAAAACCCAACCGAACTCTTGTTCTATAATCAATTACCTAAAACATGATTTACGTTGTGAACCCCTCTATTGGATTTGACTCAAATCCGGGAGATTTACGTCATCCTTTCTCGAGGTGTGCATGCAACTCTTTTTACTCTTGAGTGATCAATTCATACTTTGAGCCTCTCGGCTAGCTAAGTATGAAAACTAAAACAAAAACCATATATCGAAAATATGATCTCACTAATTAAAAATCAAGAGTAAATCAAGTATTTACAAAAACGGAAAAAGAGAGATTTAGAACATCATAACTTGATTATCTCATCCTCGGATCATTTTGATCGAGCACTAATGAGAATTAGTTAATCATGGTGGAGGGGAAAAAGAGAGAAAAATAAAAGTGCATTAAGGAGAAATTAACTAATATAGAAAGAGAGAATGAAAGAGAGCAAAACTAAATTTTATTGAAATAAAAACTATTACAAGCCTTAAAGAGGATCACAATACTAGAAATGAAGAGATTGCAAGCTTAAGCTAGGCTATTGCAAGAAAGAAAATAATAACATTGCTTGACATTAAGAGAGAAAGAACATTACAAGGAAAGACATGAACAAGCATGAAAATGATCACTAACAGCTCTAGCAGCACCTCCGCCTCTCCAAAATTCTGAACCCTGGACTCAAGGAGACCTCTGGAATTTATAGAAAAAATTTCCAAGTTACACGCCCTTGGTCACGGGCGTGACCGAGGGAGTCTAACCATTGTTCATCTCGGCTGGGACAGTGGCGTGGGTCTTGCATGATGGCGTGGCAAAAAAGGACTTTACACGACCGTGACATTTGGGTCATGGGCGTGTACTTGGACGGCTTCATTTAATGCAATGTGGGCTTGATTGCGGTGCAGCGGTGAGCAAGGATCACGCTGGAATGTCACGGCTGTGACATATGTGTCACGAGCATGACTTGAGTTGACTTCTCGACAACATCTCCACTTCTCGATGGCAGCTCCGCTGGGAAGACTATATGTTTACACGCCCTTGGTCACGGGAGTGACCATTGGGTCACGGGCGTGACTTGCTTTGGACAAGCTCAAACTGAGCGGCATCATTTCTGGACTGATCTTATGATTACACACCCTTGGTCATGGGCGTGACCTAGGGCGTGTAATGCAAATTTTCCAAACTTGTCCCAAAATTCTGCAAAAATACAAATAAACTAAATTAGAAACAAATTTTATAAAAAAACTATTTATAAGATAAAATTGACATGAAAAAGAAAATTTCATATTATATAATTTCTAATATTTATACTAAAAAGGTTATACAAGAACTACTTATAAAATACCCACATACTTGAGGTTTTGCTATTCCAGAGCAAAAGTATAAGACATAATTCATAAGACATTCATATAATTTTTTAATTATAAACTTAAATTTCATTTAGATCAAAAGTTAAGTTAAGAATAAAGTCTAGGAGGAGTTAAGTCCTAAATTATGATGGTGATTTGAAAAGAGAGGAAGTGTTTAGGCAAGGACTTCTCAAAATAACTAATTAGCAAACAAAATTGTAGAAATTATAAAACTAAATTAGATTAAAATTCTAAAAACTGTATCTTAAAAGAAACTTTAAGGAAAAATAACCTACTAAATATTGCTCTCTTCATAATTTAAACAAAATCTAGATCAATGATAACTGGCTAAGGGAGGGGGGGGGGTCACAAATTTTGGCATAAGAAGAGATCTTTGAAACACAAAATTGATTTTCTAATTTGTATATGTTTATGAGTAATGAATTTTATCCTTTTACTCCATGCTATATAATCGTTTAAAATTCTCTTCTAATAAAAAACCAAAATGTATATGTTTAGGGGTAATAAATTTTATCCTCTTACTCCATGCCATATAATCTTTTAAATGATTTTGGGTGCATATCTTTAGGGAATAATGAATTTTATCCTCTTATTCCCATGCCATATGATCTTTTAAAACACTTTTTAATGCCATCAAAAGGGGTGGGTTGGAAAATCATCTAGCTTATAAATTAAATTTCGTTGAGAGAAAATTCTAGTAAATTAAAATTTCCTAAGATCTAAAAAGCTAGAAGAAAATATAATAGAAATCTAAAGAGGTTTAGCAAATTTACTACAAAACAAAGCCATTTAAAATAAAAAGGGAAGTCATGCTAAAAAAAATTCTCTAATCAAGCTCAAATCATAAAATAATTCTTAAAACAAGTTTACCTAAAATTTTGATTTATCAAACTATGATATACAAAATTTTTGCCGATTAAAAACATAAAAATTCTTATAAATATTCTCAACTAAATTTCTAAGAAATCACAAAAACAACAAGTAGGGGCTTTATAAAATTTTTGGTTTTTGATTTAAGTTTTTCCTATTTTTTTTTTGAAATTTTTTATATTATCTTTTTTGGATTTTTGATAATAAAAGAAAGCAAACTAGTTTTAAACCTAACAATAACTTTTTTGTTAACTCTTGGACTTCCCGAGGTACACCCCATGAAGGGTTCTCAACGGTACTAGGAGGTGTGATGGGATGATAGCCCAAACGTCCCTTTCTAAGATTTAAATTTTCGATTTTCGATTTTTTTTTTTGAAAAGTACTTGAATAAAAGAAGACATAAGAAAATATATTTTTTGAAAAGTTTTCAAAATTATAAACTACACATTTTTTTAGGAACTATTTACACCCCCATACTTAGAGTTAAACATTGTTCCTAATGTTTAAAACTAAGTATGAAGAAAAAGAAGACGAAAACCAAAAAGAAATGCAAGCTAAAACAAGAAGAAAGGAGAAGAGAGAAAAAAGGGCTTCCCTGGCTATGAAGATGCGGGGGAAGTGGCGGTACCTACAAAAACAAGAGAAAATAATAGAAAGATAACTTTGGGGTGCCTCCCAAAAGTGCTTTATTTAAGGTCGCGTAGCTTGACCCAATGGACATTCACGTTATTGGTGAAAGGAATATTGATTCACTCTTCTCGTTAGATAGATCCCCTGGAAGATACAACTTAAGACGGTCACCATTTACTTTGAATGAGCCTTTTTCCGGGTGGGAAATAAGAATTGTCCCATAGGACCAAACCTCTTTAACGATAAAGGGTCCAGACCATCGAGATTTTAGATTTCCCGGAAAAAAGGCGAAAATGAGAATTATAAAGGAGGACGAGATCGCCCGGCGAAAAAGTTTTTGGAATTTTTATATGTTAATCGTGATAAAACTTTGTTCGCTCCTTATAGAAATTATTGCCCTCATACGCATTCGCTCTACACTCATCTAGCTCATTCATTTGAAACATTCTTTGCTCGCCCTCTAACGTAGAATCGAAGTTTAAAAATTTAAGCGCCCAAAATGCGCGGTGCTCTGATTTGACCGGAAGGTGGCAAGCCTTGCCATAAACCAATTGATATGGTGTACAACCAATAGCGGTCTTGTACACCTTTCGATAGGCCCATAGCGCGTCATCGAGCTTAAGCGCCCAATCCTTTCGATTAATAGAAATAGTTTTTTTAATATCCGCTTTAATTCTCGATTCACAACTTCGACTTGGCCGCTCGTTTGTGGGTGATAAGTAGTGGATAGTTTGTACGTGACACCATATTTTGCTAAAACTTTTGTGAATTGACTATTGCAAAAAGGGGTACCCTGATCACTAACTATAACGTGCGGCGTGCCAAATCGAGAGAATAATTTTCGTATGAAATTTACAATGACTCTCATATTGATCGTGGGGAGAGCTTGTGCTTCAGCCCACCTTGACACGTAGTCGACCGCAAGTAGAATATACTTGTTTGAATAAGAGGGAGGGAGAGGACTAACGAAATCGATACCCCAAAGGTTAAAAATTTCGCATTATAAGAAAATATTTTGGGGCATCTCATCCCGTCGAGAGATCTTCCCCAACCGCTGGCAGCTATCGCAAGTACTCAAAAGAGTGTGAGCATCTTTGAAGAGCATAGGCCGATAAAAGCCCACTTCCAGTGCCTTCCTCGCAGTTCGGTTCGCTTGATAATGACCATCGGTTTGTCCCTCGTGACAATGCCATAAAAATTTTAGACCCTCCTCACTTGAGAAACATCTTCTCACTACCTGATTCGCGCAGACACAGAATAGAAAGGGGTCCCCCCAAAAATAATTCTTTAAATCAGAAATGAATTTCTTCTTTTGCTGACTCGAGAATTCTTTTGGCAGGACCCGGGCTAATAGATAGTTAGCCAAATCTGCAAACCAGGGGGTAGAAGATGTATTTATATTTTCGAGAGCAAGGAGGCGCTCTTCAGGGACTTTATCATTAATATCGGCTTCTACGAACGCTTTCGTAGCGGGATTTTCTAAACGGGAAAAATGGTTGGCCGCCAAGTTATCAGCTCCCCTTTTGTCCAGGACCTCTAAGTCAAACTCCTGCAAGAGGAGGATCCATCGCAAAAGACGGGGCTTGGTTTCCGATTTACTTAAGAGATATCTAAGGGCAGAGTGATCTGTGAAAAAGATGACTTTGGAGAGAGTGATGTACGAACTAAACTTATCAAAAGCAAAAATGATCGCTAGAAGCTCCTTCTCGGTAAGGGTGTAATTTGCTTGTGCCGACGTGAATGTTTTGCTCGCATAATAAATTGGGTGGAAATAATTACTTACTCATTGGCCTAATACAGCGCCTACCGCAATATCACTCGCATCGCGCATAATTTCAAAGGGGAGAGACCAATCCAGTGCGACTAGAATCGAAGAGTTTATAAGCTTATCTTTTACAAGTTTAAAGGCCAACTGGCATGCGTCATTAAAAAGGAAAGAAGATTCTTTTTTGAGAAGATGGGTAAACGAATTCGTTATTTTTGAAAAGTTCTGAATGAAATGCCGATAAAACCCTGCGTGGCCTATGAAACTTCTAATTGCTTTTATTTTCGTTGGAGGAGGGAATTTTTCGATCACTTTGATTTTGGCCCTATCGACCTCGATCCCTTTGTCTGAAATTTTATGGCCAAGGACTAATCCTTCTTTGACCATAAAATGACATTTCTCCAATTAAGAGCTAGATTTGTTTCCTCACAACGTTGCAGCACACACTCGAGATTTTTTAAACAATTTTTAAAAGTGTTTCCGAAGACGGAGAAGTCATCCATGAAAACTTCCATCACTTTCTCTACCAACTCGTCGAATATCTCCAGCATACATCTATGGAATGTAGCAGGCGCGTTACAAAGACCAAATGACATCCTTCGATAAGACTATAAGAGAAGGTGACAAAGGGACAAGTGAATGTTGTTTTCTCTTGGTCGTCAGGCGAAATAGGGATTTGAAAATATCTGGACAAACCATCGAGAAAACAGAAGTAGGAGTGAACTGAATGGTGTTCTAAGATTTGATCGATAAAAGGTAATGGGAAGTGATCCTAATGGGTGGCTTCATTTAGTTTTCGATAATCAATGCACATTTGTCAACCCGTAATTGTACGGGTTGGGATCATTTCATTATTTTCATTTTCTACAACCGTTACGCCGCCTTTCTTTGGCACGACTTGTACTGGGCTAACGCAAGTACTATCCGAGAACGGGTAGATGATTCCTGCATCTAGAAGTTTGATAACTTCAGCCTTAATGACTTTTTTCATATTCGGGTTTAGCCGTCATTGTGGCTGGACTATGTTGCGAGAATTATCTTCGAGGAAGATTTTGTGAGCGCAAAAGGAAGGGTTAATACCCTTGATATCCGAAATTTGCCACGCAATTGTGTGACGGTGATTGCTTAAGACTTGAGTCAATTCAAAAATTTCTGAATCGCTTAGTTCAGATGATACAATAACGGGTAGCTTATAATCTTTTTCTAAAAAATAGATACTTGAGGTGAGGAGGGAGTTGTTTTAACTCTAAAACGGGTGGCTCTTCATATGAAGTTTTAATTTTTAATCTTTCTAGCAGCTCAGGTGGTGTGGAGCGAGAGACTTCTTCTAGACAAAAGAGCTTGGCGCGCTCGGAATCGTTACTCGATGTGGAGACTAACTCGTTAAGTGGATAAAACTCATTTTCAAAACATTCTTCTAGGTAAAAACACGAATAGTCATTCTCTAAAGTGTTTCATATCGAGGGATTTATACTAAAAGTAACATCATCGTCTCCAACCCGTAGGAGGAGCTTTTCGTTACTTACGTAGATAATTGCGCGAGAGGTGGCAAGGAAGGGGCGGCCGAGTATGAGGGGTACTTCGGCATCCTATTCAATATTAAGAATGACAAAGCCCACCGGGAAGATGAACTTGTCTACCTTAATGAGCACATCCTCCACTATCCCTACCAGATATTTTAATGAATGATCTGCAAGTTGAATACTCATTCGGGTGGGGCAAGGATTTCCTAGACCTAACTTTTTGAATAATAAAAAAATGCATGAGATTTATACTTGCTCCAAGATCAGCTAAAGCGTGTTTTACTAACAAATTGCCAAATAGGCACGACATGGAGAACCATCCCAGGTCATTTCCTTTTTGGTGCAATTTGTTAAGTATAGACACAGAACATTCTGCATTTAAGGAAATATGTGAAATATCTTCTAATTTCTTCTTATTGGAGAGCAACTCCTTAAGATATTTCACATACTTCGGCATATGAGTGATAGCCTCGTAGAAGGGTACATTAATATGAATTTGTTTTAAAATTTCTATAAACATTTTTGTAATTTTTCTCGGCGCACTCGCTCTTAAACTTAGATGGATACAAAATATTTGAACTAGAAGCATGCTGAGCTAACGTAGCGGGCAAATTGGAAGATAAAATAGGAGTAGGAGGATAAGAAGTTACCTTGGGTTCGTCCTGTTTTAAAACCACCTCCTTTCCGCTGCGAAGAGTAATCACGTTGGCGCTCTCCCTTGGATCTGGCTCCGTATTTCTCGGTAGTGCTCCTTGCTGACGCTCGGAGAACATTTTTGCTAGTTGGCCCACTTGATTCTCTAAATTTTTGATCGATCTAGTGAGGTTCTGGATGTTTGATTCATTTGTAGCAACATATTTTGCAAAGACCTCTTCAAGTGGAGAGGGCTTTTGCTGTTGCAGTGGAAACCTGGTGGATTAAAGTTTAGAGGGGGAGTTAAGTTAAGAAGTTGATTAGGGGGAGTTGATTGAGATTCATAGGATGCTGAGCATTTCCTTGGTTGCTCCATGAGAAATTCGGATGGTTCCTATAACCCGCATTGTAGGTGTTGTTGTACGGACCGAAGTTTGGGTTATAGGAAGGCCAAAGTGGATTTCCCATGTAGTCAACCTGCTCTTCGATTAAAACATTATTAGCCCAAGGAGGAGTGACGGAGGAAGCAAACATCTCCGCCACTTGCTTTGTTAAGCGCTCAATTTCTAAAGCTAAATTAAAAGTAGCATCTATTTCAAAAATACCGGATGGCTTATTAGGCCGCGCTTGGGGCAGATTCCATTGATAAGCATTCATGGCCATTTCCTCAAAAAGCTCTTGAGCTACCTGCGGGGTTTTCCTATTTAATGTATCCCCGGCGGCCGCATAAATCATTTGCCTAGTTTGGAAATTCAAGCCATTATAAAAAAATTGCACATGTTGCCAAGTCGGAAGTGTGTGGTGAGGGCATCTACGCAAAAGTTCCTTGAAGCGCTCCCATGTATCATAGAGAGTCTCTGAGTCGATTTGCATAAATGACGCAATATCTGTTCGCATTTTGGCGGTCTTAGCAGGGGAAATATTTAGAGAGAAATTTTCCCGCCATATCGGCCCATGTTGTGATGGACTCCATAGGAAGTGAGCTCAACCACTGCTTGGCCTTAGACCGCAAAGAAAAAGGAAAAATATGTAATCAAATGGCGTCATCGGTGACGCCATTGATTTTAAACTTGTTGCAAATTTCGAGAAAATTAGAAATATGACAATTTGGATCTTCGTCCGACTGACCATCGAAGGTCACTGATTGTTGCACCATTTGTATGATGCTGAACTTGATCTTAAAGTTATTATTCGCCGCCGCGTGGCGAATAATACTTGAATGTGTGCCTTCCAAATTTGTCCGCGCATAATAGGACATGGTCCATTGCGCGACCTCATTAGGATTGGGCGCGTTAGGATTCAGAGGATTAATATTATGATATATATTTGATGTGTTAGTGTCCCCGATCGACTCTTCGAATAATAAGTGTATTTGCTGATCATGAGAACGGCGGCGCCGTGAAAGGGTTCGCTCGATCTTTGGATCAAAAGGAATATTTGAAGCGCTACCGAGGTCTACCGAGGAATATTCGAAGGGGAAAGAAGAAAGAACAAAAAGAGAAAAGAGAGAATAATAAAAAAAAGTGGTAAACTTGATTATTATATTTTTTAGGAGGATTAAGTTAGTCTTGGACTTCCCGAGGTCTACCCTATGAGGGGATCTCAACGGTACTAGGTGTGATGGGATGATAACTCAAACGTCCCTTTCCAAGATTTAGATTACACCTTTAAGATTTTTGAAACTAGAGAAAGTAAAATAAAATAAAAAGAAACATGATAAAATTAATAGCTATCCTCTTTTCAAAATATCTACGCAAAAGTCCCCGGCAACGGCGCCAAAAACTTGGTACGCTAAGTTCTACTGCTTATTTAGAGATTTGGAAATATGAAAAAGCGAAGAGATTGATAATGTTTTCCAAACTATATCCGATGAAGGCAAGTGTACCTTATCGTCTATAATATAGGATATTTTGAAAATACCAAGGTCGTATTCCTCGGGGCGCGTTGATTACTTCTACTTTGAGGAGATCACTATTATCTGTTAGAGCTTGTGTTCCACATCTCTTAGTTTGAGAATAACAAATCACACTATGTATTTGATCTTGCTTGTGTTTATAAGTGTGCAGGTACTATTTTAAATAACCCTATGTACAGGATGCTGTTTGCTGAGGATTCCCTGGAAAGAGAGCTAACGCCCTGCGTTAGCTGTTAACGCCCTGCGTTAACTTCCATTGAGAAGAAAACTGCTGAGAAGGAAGCGTCGTTCGACGAATGGAACCTGCATTCGACGAACGAGGGGCTCCGTTCGACAAAATTTCTTGTGCTCGACAAATTTGCACTCGACAAGCTGCGTTCGACGAACGAGTATCTCCGTTCGACGAACTAAGTCTGTGTTCGACAAAATTCCCCGCGCTCGACGAATTCCTGCGCTCGACGAACTGAACTGCGCTCGACGCTTTGAAGATAAAAGCGCTCGGCTTATTGCGTTCGACGAACTGAACTGCGGTCGACGATTCGGAGCGTTCGACGAATGGAACTGAGATCGACGAATTGAAGTTAATTCCGTTCAACGAAGGCGCGTTTGACGAATTTTGTTTCATTCGAAGAAATTTCGATCTGCCACGATCCCGACATTTTGCACGATCTCAGCAACTGCCACACACGATGCTTAACGCTGGCGTTAACCGTAACGCCAGGCGTTGGCTCCCGTGTCTAGATAAAAGACCTGAGTTCGGTGCTCAAGTTAGTTTTTCTGAAGCCTTCACTCCAATCTTTTGAGAGAGCATTTCATCCCCGAATTTAGAGAGAACTCCCAACACCACCATTGAGAAACAAGAGTGAGAAGGAGATTTGCAACGGTCAATTTCAAGAAGGACGCTCGCTTCAACTCCGATGACGATCAAAGCGTGTCTTCAACATCTTCTTCAGCACTCTTCAATATAGGGAGTCTTTTATTCTGATTTGTATCTTTATCTTTTCATTTACTTGTAACGGTAGTGAAATCTCTGCCTTGCGTGTGGCGACTAGGTCCTTGTGCGGCTTAGGGGGTAATTCGCCGCATTATCGTGGCGACTAGGCCAAGGCTAGATCTAGGGGGTGGCTAGAGGCCTTATCTGGGGATAGATAGGCTATATCCAACCGGTCCTTGGGAGAAGGACCGATGAAGGAACAAAAAATAGATCTTCAACTTGTCGCCTCAATTTCAAGCGTTATTGAAATATTATCCTTGTAATCATTTTGTGATAAATAAAATTCTTTTTCAGTATATCTATTTTTCTGGATTTGTATTTCATTTGAAATTGTGCAAGTAAAATCTCTTTGTTTATTTCTGCCAAAATATTTTCTGGAGGGATAACGCCAGGCATTAACTAGCCAACGCCAGGCGTTAGCATCTGTGCTAAAAAGATTTCTGTTTCTTTAAAATCTGTCAGTTTATCTTAAAAACAGTAAACCCCTTATTCACCCCCCTCTAAGGGCGCCATTAGATCCAACACTTGGTATCAGAGCTGGTTATTCCAAAACGGTCTCACAACCAGAAATAATGGCGTATCATGATCATGCCTTTTTGGAGGGTCAAGGGATAAGTAGACCTCCACAATTTACTGGAACTGATTATAATTATTGGAAAACTAGAATGCGTTGTTTTTTATCTGCTTTAGATAATGACGTTTGGGGTATGGTTGAACAAAGTTATTCTCCACCAACATTTGTTGTTCGAGAAGTCACTATGGAAAAACCTAGAGATAGATGGGATGACAATGATAAGTTGAGATGTAAGAATAACGCTAAAGCAATGAATGCGTTATTTTGTGCTTTGGATAGAACGGAATTTAATAGAACTTGTGCTTGCAAAATAGCTTATGATATTTGGAATCTTTTAGAAATTTCTCATGAAGGCACTTCGCAGGTGAAGGATTCAAAGCTCTTCCAACTTGAATCTGAGTATGAGAAATTCCGGATGGATACAAATGAAGACGTGGATTCTATGTACACAAGTTTCACCAAAATCGTCAACGACTCAAAAGTGCTTGGAAAGGTGTTCTCCAACGGCGACTTGGTGAGAAAGATTCTAAGGTCTCTCCCTCCGAAGTTCAATCCAAAGGTGACGGCTATCTCAGAGTCGCACGACTTGAAAAAGCTCCAAATTGAGAGCCTTATTGGGAATCTCAAGACCCATGAGGTTGAACTCAAAATTCAACAAGAAGAGTACAACTAGGAGCCAAAGAAGAAGAGCTTGGTCTTAAAGTCAAAGAAGGAGGCAAATGAAGATGATGATGAAGAGGATGAGGAGAGCCTTTTTGTGAAGAAATTCAAAAGGTTCATGAAGAATCCGGAAAAGAGAAACACCTTTCAGATATATTTCATCAAAAATGGATCTTCATCAATGAAAGAGAGAGGTTGTGACGAGGACGATGATGAACGTCCACCACCGGAGTGCTACCATTGTAGAAAGACCGGACATATTTGGAGCAAGTGCCCAAAATATCTGAAAGAGCGTAAAGAAAAAGGGCACAAGGGAAATGAGAAGAAGAAGGTCCTAAAAGCGGCTACATGGGATGACTCCTCCTCCGAGGTTTCAAGCGGCTCATCCACTAGTGATGAAGAAGAGGCAAACATGTAACTAATGGGAAAGAGTAACAAGATATCCGAAGATGAATGCAGTGTCCAAAGCGACACTGAGGTAACTTTCCCTACTTCTTATGATGATTTATATATTGAATATTTACAAACATGCAATTTTTTTTATAAAAGTTTAAAAGATATTGATCTTCTAAATTCTGAAAATAAACTTTTGTTAAACGAAAATAAAAAATTATCTAAACAATTGGGGAAAGAAAAGGTATCTTGCCAAGAGTGCAATCACTCATTGGGAAGAGTGAAAGAACTTGAAGAAGCTCTTTCTAAATCCCACTCCACTATTGAACTTTTTACTAAGGAGAAGGGGGATTTGGAACGAACTTTAAAAACCTCTCTTTCTCAAATAGAGGATGGGAAGAAGAGTTTTCCGAATCGGTGTGTTATGTTGGTAACGTAAAACACCGCTCTCAAAGCCTGTATTCTTGATTTAAATTTGGCTATTAAAAAATTCGGAGTTGGACAAAGATCTCTGGACATGATCTTGGCTAACCAATTCCATGGGAATGACAAATCAGGCCTTGGATATAGTTCTGGAAGCTATCGCCATGCGTTAACCCCTAACGCCGGCGTTAGCCATAATTCCAGAAAAATTAATTCTGGTAATAATGATTTTAAAAACTTAATTGTTACCTCATATTCTAGCAATTAAAAACTTAAATGATATTAAATGCATACGTTCAGATCATGGAGGAGAATTTGAAAATGATTGATTTTCTTCTTTTTGTGATGATTTAGGAATTAAACATGAATTTTCCGCTCCTCGCACCCCACAACAAAATGGTGTAGTGGAGAGGAAAAATGGAACCCTTCAAGAGCTAGCACGCACTATGCTTTGTGAATATGGGTGGCCTAAATCATTTTGGGCCAAAGCGGTTAATACTTCATGTTATATCTTAATCGTGTCATGCTTCGTCCTGTTTTAAAATTGACACCTTATGAGCTTTACTTTAAAAGAAAACCTAATGTATCTTATTTTCAAGTGTTTGGTTGTAAATGTTTCATTTTAAACACTAAAGATACACTAGGAAAATTTGATGAAAATTGCGATGAGGGAATTTTTATTGGCTACTCTTCAACTAGTAAGGCTTATAGAATATATAATAAAAAAACTAAAGTAGTTGAAGAGTCTATACATGTCAGATTTGATGAGTTTGTTCCTTGTGTAGATTCTAATCATACAGGAAATGAAGACGAACCTATTTCCCCTTTGGAGCATGAGGATGATGAATCACTTGGAGAAAAAGAAGAAGAAAAAGAAGAAGAACAAGAGGAGAAAGAAAATGAGATAATAGAATATGTTCCTCCAAGCGTGTGGCAGTTCACTAAGGATCATCCAAAGGAGCTTGTGATAGGAGAACCACCAAAAGGGGTAAGTACTCGTTCTTCTTTACATGAGTCTTTTTCAAACCTTTGTTTTATATCCGAAATAGAACCAAAAAATGTTTCAACCGCTTTAAATGATGAATTTTGGTTTATAGCTATGAATGATGAATTAAATCAATTTGAACGTAACAAGGTTTGGAATTTAGTAGAGAGGCCATCTAATCATCCGGTTATAGGAGTCAAATGGATTTTCAAAAATAAATTAGATGGTGACTCTAGGATAACAAGGAATAAAGCAAGACTTGTTGCACAAGGTTATTCACAAATCGAAGGGGTAGATTTTGTTGAAACTTTTACACCCGTTGCTCGCCTAGAATCAATTAGAATATTTCTTGCATTTGCGAGTTTTAAAAGATTTAAATTATTTCAAATGGAAGTTAAAAGTGCCTTTCTAAACGGGATTATAAAAGAAGAAGTTTATGTAGAACAACCCCCCGGTTTTGTGAATGAAAAATTTCCTAATCATGTGTATAAGTTAGAAAAAACGCTTTATGGATTAAAGCAAGCGCCACATGCTTGGTATGATAAATTTGACATTATTTTTGATAAAGCACGATTATAAAATGGGAAGTGCGGATAATACACTCTTCATTAAGCATGTAGATATTGATTTGATTATATTGCAAATTTATGTTGATCATATCATTTTTGGAGCCACTAATGAAGAGTTATGTAATGAAGTTATTTTAGTGATGAAAAATGAATTTGAAATGAGCTTGGTAGGAGAACTCACTTATTTTCTAGGATTTCAAATCTCACAAAAACAAGATGAAATATTTAATTGTCAAACTAAATATGTTCATGATATTCTTAAGAGATTTGGATTTGAAAACCTAAAGCAAGCCAATACTCCTATGAGTGCATCACTAAAGTTAGGAAAAGATGAAGCCAGTATTTCAATAGATCAAACATTATATAGAGGAATGATAGGCTCATTGCTTTATTTAAGCGCATCTAGACCCGATATTATGTTTTCCGTTTGCTTATGTGCTAGATTTCAAGCTAACCCAAAAGAATCACATTTAAAAGCGGTTAAACGTATTTTTAGATATCTAATCAGAACATCTAGATTAGGCTTATGGCATCCTCATAATAATAGTTTTATTCTACACGGTTTTTCTGATTCGGACTATGCGGGATGTTCATTAGATCGCAAAAGCACTAGTGGTACGTGTCATTTTATTGGCCCTTCACTTATATCATGGTCGAGTAGGAAACAGAATTCTGTTGCCCTCTCCACCACCGAGGCTGAATATATCGCACTAGGTAGTTGTTGTGCACAAGCATTATGGATGACCCAAACGTTAGAAGACTTTGGTGTTTATCTAAATAACATTGAATTAAAGTGTGACAGCAAGAGCGCTATAAATCTCCCAAACAATCTCGTACATCATTCTAGATCTAAACATATTGATGCCCGACTTCATTTTATTATAGATCATATTAAGAAAGAACATGTTAAAATTAGCTTTATAGGGACGGAATCACAACTTGCCGACATTTTTACCAAACTTCTACCCGATGCACGTTTTCACATGCTTAGGTTAGAATTAGGTGTCTTAGAAATGTCACTTTGAGCCTTATAAAAAGCTATCAAATTATTTTATGTACTTTAATATTTTTTTCTTAAAAAAAATTATTAATTAAAAAATCTATAAAAATTTAAAAACTATTGGAAAACCAGCAAAAATACGCTAAAAGGCCATCATATCAACTCCATAATGTCTGAAATTTCAACTGTATAAAGGCTTATTTATATTACAAATGTATCATAAAAAATATTTTTCAAAAATTAAAAAATTGGTGTTCTGTCTCGGCGTTAAGAAGTTAACGCCTGGCGTTAGCTTCTATGCTCAGAAATTGTTTTTGTGTGTTTTTACAACTGTGTTGGCATTTTGGTGTGTTTTCTTTCAAAACATAAAAACAAAAAAATTTACTATAAGCTTAAATGTTGATTTCAAGGATGATTATATAGATATTGGTTCAAGATTATTTACAATGTTTAATTTAAACCTTCAAGTTTCATTAAAAACATTGTTTTGATTTAATCATGCCTTCAAAATTAATTATGTTCAAATGTGCAAAGAGTTTGAGAATAGATAGCATATGTCGAAATGCTTTTACATGCCTCTAAGTATGAGTAAAGTTTTTATCTTTGATAATGATTTTCTCACTTACACTTTTTGATTAATATACATGTGTTTTTAAATCTTATTTTACATGGTGGTGTAGCATAAGAACTTATTTTGAATTTCATAAACAGTTTACCTACACAACATTGAATTCTTTCTTGAATTCTTTATTTTTCATGCACTTGTATTTAGAGAAATGTGGTAAATAAAATTCAAAACAAAATATAAACTATGTTTGCTAAACAAGTGAATTCGGAGTCCTTTGTCACTAAGTCTAAAAAGCAACAAATGAATGACAATGATAACTCCCCCAAGCACTGCTTGAACCTCCTGATAAGTCTTAATGAGCATTGTGAGGTTGAGCACCTTGGAAAGAATTGTAAAGTGTCTTGTGCAAACAAAATTTGTCACCACCTCTCATTAAAAAAAATATCTATAGTGCATTGAAATTTGTGAAAGTAAAGTTGTTTTTGTTTAATTAAATTTATGCTCTTACATTACATAGTTTCATGTGGTTTGATTTCTACACTTGTATGCTTTATCAAAACACATTTATTGTACACATCATTATCAATTATAATACTTCCACTCATGAGAATTGGACTTAAAGCTTACCTACATTGTTTTATACAATCATGAGTAAATGCACTAGATGGCAAAGCATGATCTTTACAATGTTCATGATTACTTGAAATGCAAATTATTTTACATTGTAAACGTATCTTCCATTGATATTATATATTCTTGCTTGCTAACTTTAAATATTCAAAATTTCAAATGTCTTTGCAACTTATGTATTTCAATTCAAAACATCTACTTATTTGATTTACAACACTTATTATGTTTTGTTCTTACAAATTCTTAACGATGTTCAAATATTGCTTTCGCTGTGTTCACTTTCAAAGAGTTGCAATTATCTCTACAGAGTGCACAAAAGAACAAATTCCTACTACTCATCCCTATCTCCTTTTGATTATAACAAAAGGGGGAGAAGAGACTAACTTCAAGAAATAACTTAGAAAAATCTATTATTTAGGGGGAGTACATTATGACATGCATTCATGTAGGGGGAGTATTCACATAGGGGCAGTATGCATGATTATCACGCTTATCATATACTAGAAACACTACTCTATTTTTATTTCTTATTAGTGGATTTGTTATTATCAAAAGGGGGAGATTGTTGGAGCTTGTGTTCCACATCTCTTAGTTTGAGAATAACAAATCACACTATGTATTTGATCTTTCTTGTGTTTATAAGTGTGCAGATACTATTTTTAAATAACCCTATGTACAAGATGCTGTTTGCTGAGGATTCTCTGGAACGCCCCGCGTTAGCTGTTAACGCCCTGCGTTAACTTCCATTGAGAAGAAAACCGCTGAGAAGGAAGCTGTGTTTGACGAATGGAACCTACGTTCGACGAACGAGGGGCTCCGTTCGACGAAATTTCTTGCGCTCGACGAATTTACGCTCGACGAATGAGTATCTCCGTTCGACGAACTGAGTTTGCATTTGACGAAATTCCCCGCGCTCGACAAATTCCTGCGCTCGACGAACTGAACTGCGCTCGACGCTTTGAAGATAACTGCACTCGTCTTATTGCATTCAACGAACTGAACTGCGGTCGACGATTTGGAGCGTTCGACGAATGGAACTGAGATCGACGAATTGAAGTTAATTCCGTTCGAGAAGGCGCGTTCGATGAATTTTTGTTTCGTTCGAGGAAATTTTGATCTGCCACAATCCCGACATTTTGCACGGTCTCAGCAACTGCAAGACACGATGCTTAACGCTGGCATTAACCGTAACGCCAGGCGTTAGCTCCCGTGTCTAGATAAAAGACCTGAGTTCGGTGTTCAAGTTAGTTTTTCTGAAGCCTTCACTCCAATCTTTTGAGAGAGCATTTCATCCCCGAATTCAGAGAGAACTCCCAACACCACCATTGAGAAACATGAGTGAGAAGGAGATTTGCAATGGTCAATTTGAAGAAGGACGCTCGCTTCAACTACGATGACGATCAAAGCGTGTCTTCAACATCTTCTTCAGCACTCTTCAATATAGGGAGTCTTTTATTCTGATTTGTATCTTTATCTTTTCATTAACTTGTAACTGTAGTGAAATCGCCGCCTTGCGTGTGGCGACTAGGTCCTTGTGCGGCTTAGGGGGTAATTCGCCGCCTTGTGCGTGGCGACTAGGTCAAGGGTAGATCTAGGGGGTGGCTAGATGCCTTATCTGGGGATAGATAGGTTATAGCCAACCGGTCCTTGGGAGAAGGACCGGTGAAGGAACAAAAAAGAGATCTTCAACTTGTCGCCTCAATTTCAAGCGTTATTGAAATATTATCCTTGTAATCATTTTGTGATATATAAAATTCTTTTTCAGTATATTTATTTTTTTGGATTTGTATTTCATTTGAAATTGTGCAAGTAAAATCTCTTTGTTTATTTCTGCCAAAATATTTTTCTGGAGGGATAACGCCAGGCGTTAACTAGTCAACGCCAGGCGTTAGCATCAGTGCTAAAAAGTTTTCTGTTTCTTTAAAATCTGTCAGTTTATCTTAAAAATAGTAAACCCCTTATTCACCCCCCCCTCTAAGGGCGCCATCAGATCCAACATTATCTTATCTAATGATTTTTTTAGGGTTTGTTTTACTTAACTAATAGAGACAATTTGCAACTAGATTAAGGTTTAAAGGATGGTAAAAAGGATTAGTGCTTAATATAAAATCACCTTGGAGTGAGAATAATCAAGAGAAGGAAAAAAATCTAATTCTGTTTAAATAAACTACTTGACCGTGGAGGTTCCCAAAACATGAACATGCCTCTTTCGAGGGAAATGCCCAACTAAGTTTAGGAAAAATCAGCCGAACTCTCATTCTATAATCGATTACCTACAACTTGCTTTACATTGTGAACCCATCAATTGGATTTGACTCCAATCCAGGAGATTTACGTCATCCTCTCTCGAGAGGTGCGTGCAACTCTCTTTACTCTTGAGTGATCGATTCATTTAATGCAGCGTGGGCTTGATTGCGGCGTGGTGGTGACCAAGGATCACATGGGAATGTCACGGTCGTGACATATGGTTCACGGGCATGACTTGAGTTGACTTCTTGATAGCCTCTCCACTTCTCGACGGTAACTTCGCTTGGAAAATTATATGTTTACACGCCCTTGGTCACGGGCGTGACCGAGGGCGTGACTTGTTGTGGACAAGCTCAAACTGTGCGGCATCAATTATGGACTGATCTTATGATTACACGCCCTTGGTCACGGGCATGACCTAGGGCGTGTAATGCAAAATTTTCCAAACTTGTCCCAAAATTTGGCAAAAATACAAATAAACTAAATTAGAAACAAATTTTATAAAAGATCTATTTATAAGCTAAAATTGATATGAAAAAGAAAATTTCATATTAAATATTTACTAAAGTTTATACTAAAAAGGTTATACAAAAACTACTTATCAGGAAGTTTCGTCCCGAAACTTGAAACGCATTCCGAATTTAAGAGATAAAGGAACAAAACTATACTCTCATCGGATAGTAAGAACTTACCGAAGAAAACTAGGAGAAAATATGCGGATGAGATTCCTTCATGGCAGACTATAACTCCCAAGTCGCACTTCCGACGTCCTGATTTCTCCAATGCACTTTAACCATAGGAATCCTCTTTCTTCGCAACACTCGATCCTGCATCTCCAAAATATGAACTGGTTCTTCAACATATGAAAGATTGGGCTGCAACATGGGCATAGAGTCTAGAACATGACGATCACAAAGCACATACTTTCGCAACTGGCTTACATGTAACACATCATGAACACCGGGGAAAGAGGCATATAATTCCAGCTTATAAGCTGACACTTTGATGCACTCAACAATGTTGAAAGGTCTCACATACCTGGGATCCAACTTGTGGTTCTTCACAAATCTCTTAACACCTGGCATCGGTGAAACTTTCAAGAAAACCATGACCCCAACTGCGAACTCGAGATCAACCCTTCTCCGAATAACATACTTCTCATAATGCTCCTGAGCCATGTGAAGCTTCTCGGGAATCTGCGACACGACAATACTTATTTATTCCAAAGCTTCAGGACCTAACAACAGTCTCTTACCCACTTCAACCCAAAATAGAGGAGTTCGACAATGCCTCCCATAAATGCTTCAAAAGGGGCCATTTGTAGACTTTCCTGATAACTGTTGTTATAAGAAAACTCCATAAGTCCAAGACTTTTGTCCTAAGCTCCACCATGGTCCAAAATATAATATCTAATCATATCTTCTAAAATCTATTTCACTCTTTCTGTTAGACCATTGGTCTGTGGATGATAAGCGGTAGAATACTTGTGGTTAGTGCCCAAAGCTCCCTGAAAGTTCCACCTGAAATGAGACATATATCTGGAATCCTGATGTGACATGATACTCATTGGCACACCATGCAAACTAATGACCTCATCCAAATAAAGCTCTGCTATTTTTTCCATGGAATAGCAAATCTTAAAAGGCACAAAGTGAGCACACTTTGTCAATCTGTCGACAATGACAAACACAGCGTCATGCCCTCTGGGAGACCTTGGCAAACTTGTAATGAAATCCATAGAAATACTCTCCCACTTCCATCTTGAAATATCTAAAGGGGTCAACTTACCTGCATGCCTCTTATGATCTGCCATAACACGCTGACAGGTATAACATTTCGATACGAACTTTGCTATATCATTCTTCATACCTGACCACCAAACAATCTACTTTAGTTCTCTATACTTCTTTGTGGAACCAGGATGATAGGAAACAGTAGAACCACGAGCTTCACTACAAATCTTTGCTCAAATATTTCCAACAGCGAGAATACAATACCTATCTTGATACTTCAAGGTATCCTTATCATCAAATGAAAAATCTGGTAATTCCCATTTTTCAGTTCTATTCCGGAGGTGCTGCAAATCAGGATCTTCTTTCTAATGTTGTCTTGTCAGAGAAATCCAAGAAGGCTCTTCCGCTTTCAAACTAGACGGCAAGGCACCACCTCCAATGGATATATCCATCAACAAAAACTCCTCCACTATGGACTGCACAGAAAGGTTAAAGACATGCGCGGTCTTTCTGCTCAAGGCGTCAACCACCATATTAGACTTGCTTGGATGATAAAGGATTTCAACTTTTTAATCCGCGACATACTCTAACCATCTGCGCTGGCGTAGATTTAGATCTTTCTGGGTGAAGACATACTTCAAACTCTTCTGATCCGTGAAGATCTTGCATGGCACCCCATTTAGCAGATGTCTCCACAGCTTCAAGGCATAAATAACTGCCGCAAACTATAAGTCATGCGTAGGGTAATTCCTTTCATGAACTTTCAGTTTCTGTGATCCATAAGCGATCACTTTTCCTTCTTGCATCAGAACACAACCGAGTCCAACATGAGATGTGTCCACATAAATGAAATACTCTACTCCCTCGGTCGGTAAAGTCAGAACAGGAGCAGTGCACAAAAGCTTCTTTAATTCCTAGAAGGCTTCCCCACAAGAATTGCTCCAAACAAAAGCTGCATTCTTCTGGGTAATCTTAGTCAGAGGTTATTGTTGGATCTGATGGCGCCCTCAGAGGGGGGGGGGGGGTGAATAAGGGGTTTACTATTTTTAAGATAAACTGACAGATTTTAAAGAAACAAAAAACTTTTTAGCACTGATGCTAACGCCTGACGTTGACTAGTTAACGCCTAACGTTATCCCTCTAGAAAATATTTTGGCAGAAATAAACAAAGAGATTTTACTTGCACAATTTCAAATTAAATACAAATCCAGAAAAATAGATATACTGAAAAATAATTTTATATATCACAAAATGATTACAAGGATTATATTTCAATAACGCTTGAAATTGAGGCGACAAGTTGAAGATCTCTTTTTTGTTCCTTCACCGGTCCTTCTCCCAAGGACCGGTTGGCTATAGCATATCTATCCCTAGATAAGGCCTCTAGCCACCCCCTAGATCTACCCTTGACCTAGTCGCCACGCACAAGGCAGCGAATTACCCCCTAAGCCGCACAAGGACCTAGTCGCCACACGCAAGACGGCGATTTCACTACGGTTACAAGTAAATGAAAAGATAACGATACAAATCAGAATAAAAGACTCCCTATATTGAAGAGTGCTGAAGAAGATGTTGAAGACACGCTTTGATCGTCATCGGAGTTGAAGCGAGCGTCCTTCTTCAAATTGACCATTGAAAATCTCCTTCTCATTCTTGTTTCTCAATGATGGTGTTGGGAGTTCTCTCTGAATTCGGGGATGAAATGCTCTCTCAAAAGATTGGAGTGAAGGCTTCAGAAAAACTAACTTGAACACCGAACTCAGGTCTTTTATCTAGACACGGGAGCTAACGCCTAGCGTTACGGTTAACGCCAGCGTTAAGCATCGTGTCTTGCAGTTGTTGAGACCGTGCAAAATGTCGGGATCGTGGCAGATCGAAATTTCATCGAACGAAACAAAATTCGTCGAACGCGCCTTTGTCGAACAGAATTAACTTCAATTCGTCGAACTCAGTTCCGTTCGTCGAACGCTCCAAATCGTCGACCGCAGTTCAGTACGTCGAACGCAATAAGCCGAGCACAGTTATCTTCAAATCGTCAAGCGCAGTTCAGTTCGTCGAGTGCAGGAATTCATTGAGCGCGGGGAATTTCGTCGAACACAGACTCAGTTCTTCGAACGGAGATACTCATTCGTCGAACGCAGCTTATCGAGCGCAAATTCGTCAAGCGCAGGAAATTTCGTTGAACGGAGCCCCTTGTTCATCGAACGTAGGTTCCATTCGTCGAACGCAACATCCTTCTCAGCGGTTTTCTTCTCAATGGAAGTTAACGCAGGGCGTTAACAGCTAACGCGGGGCGTTAGCTCTCTTTCCAGAGAATCCTCAGCAAACAGCATCCTGTACATAGGGTTATTTAAAAATAGTATCTGCACACTTATAAACACAAGCAAGATCAAATATATAGTGTGATTTGTTATTCTCAAACTAAGAGATGTGGAACACAAGCTCCAACAATCTCCCCCTTTTGATAATAACAAATCCACAAATAAGAAATAAAAATAAAGTAGTGTTTATAGTATATGATAAGCGTGATAATCATGCATACTCCCCCTATGTGAATACTCCCCCTACATGAATGCATGTCATAATATACTCCCCTAAATAATAGATTTTTCTAAGTTATTTCTTGAAGTTAGTCTCTTCTCCCCCTTTTGTTATAATCAAAAGGAGATAGGGATGAGTAGTAGGAATTTGTTCTTTTGTGCACTCTGTAGAGATAATTGCAACTCTTTGAAAGTGAACACAACGAAAGCATTATTTGAACATCGTTAAGAATTTGTAAGAACAAAACATAATAAGCATTGTAAATCAAATAAGTAGATGTTTTGAATTGAAATACACAAGTTGCAAAGACATTTGAAATTTTGAATATTTAAAGTTAGCAAGCAAGAATATATAATATTAATGGAAGATACTTTTAGAATGTAAAATAATTTGCATTTCAAGTAATCGTGAACATTATAAAGATCATGCTTTGCCATCTAGTGCATTTACTCATGATTGTAGAGAACAATGTAGGTAAGCTTTAAGTCCAATTCTCATGAGTGGAAGTATTATAATTGATAATACTGTGTACAATAAATGTGTTTTGATAAAGCATACAAGTGTAGAAATCAAACCACATGAAGTTATGCAATGTAAGAGCATAAATTGAATTAAACAAAATCAACTTTACTTTCACAAATTTCAATGCACTATAGATATTTTTTTTAATGAGAGGTGGTGAAAATTTTTGTTTGCACAAGACAATTTACAATTCTTTCCAAGGTGCTCAACCTCACAATACTCATTAAGACTTATCAAGAGGTTCAAGTAGTGCTTGGTGGAGTTATCCTTGTCATTCATTTGTTGTTTTTTAGATTTAGTGACAAAGGACTCCGAATTCACTTGTTTAGCAAACATAGTTTATATTTTGTTTTGAATTTTATTTACCACATTTCTCTAAATACAAGTGCATAAAAAATAAAGAATTCAAGAAAGAATTCAATGTTGTGTAGGTAAACTATTTATGAAATTCAAAATAAATTCTTATGCTACACAACCATATAAAATAAGATTTAGAAACACATGTATATTAATCAAAAAGTGTATTTGAGAAAATCATTATCAAAGATAAAAACTTTACTCATACTTAGAGGCATGTAAAAGCATTTCGACATATGTTATCTATTCTCAAACTCTTTGCACATTTGAACATAATTAAATTTGAAGGCATGATTAAATCAAAACAATGCTTTTATTGAAACTTGAAGGTTTAAATTAAACATTGTAAATAATCTTGAACCAATATCTATATAATCATCCTTGAAATCAACATTTAAGCTTATAGTAATTTTTTTTGTTTTTAAGTTTTGAAAGAAAACACACCAAAATGCCAACACAGTTGTAAAAACGCAAAAAAAAAATTTCTGAGCATAGAAGCTATTGCTAGGCGTTAACTTCTTAACGCCAAGACAGAACACCAATTTTTGATTTTTTGAAAAATATTTTTTATGATACATTTGTAATATAAATAGGCCTTCATACAGTTGAAATTTTAGACACTATGGAGTTGATATGATGGCCTTTTAGCGTGTTTTTGGTGGTTTTCTGATAGTTTTTAAATTTTTATAGATTTTTAATTAATATTTTTTTTTAAGAAAAAAAATATTAAAGTACATAAACGTGCATCGGGTAGAGGTTTGGTAAAAATGTCGGCAAGTTGTGATTCCATCCCTATAAAGCTAATTTTAACATGCTCTTTCTTAATATGATCTCTAATGAAATGATGTCGGACATCAATATGTTTAGATCTAGAATGATGTACGGGATTGTTTGTGAGATCTATAGCGCTCTTGTTGTCACACTTTAATTCAATGTTATTTAGATAAACACCAAAGTCTTCTAACGTTTGGGTCATCCATAATGCTTGTGCACAACAACTACCTAGTGCGATTATTTCGGCCTCGGTGTTGGAGAGGGCAACCGAATTTCATTTCCTACTCGACCATGATATAAGTGAAGGGCCTATAAAATGACACGTGCCACTAGTGCTTTTGCGATCTAATGAACATCCCGCATAGTCCGAATCAGAAAAACCGTGTAGAATAAAACTATTATTATGAGGATACCATAAGCCTAATCTAGATGTTCCGATTAGATATCTAAAAATACGATTAACCGCTTTTAAATGTGATTCTTTTGGGTTAGCTTGAAATCTAGCACATAAGCAAACGAAAAACATAATATCGGGTCTAGATGCGCTTAAATAAAGCAATGAGCCTATCATTCCTCTATATAATGTTTGATCTATTGAAATAAAGGCTTCATCTTTTCCTAACTTTAGTGATGCACTCAAAGGAGTATTGGCTTGCTTTAGGTTTTCAAATCCAAATCTCTTAAGGATATCATGAACATGTTTAGTTTGACAAATAAATATACCATCTTGTTTTTGTGAGATTTGAAATCCTAGAAAATAAGTGAGTTCTCCTACCAAGCTCATTTCAAATTCATTTTTCATCACTAAAATAACTTCATTACATAACTCTTCATTAGTGGCTCCGAAAATGATATCATCAACATAAATTTGCAATATAATCAAATCATTATCTACATGCTTAATGAAGAGTGTATTATCCGCACTTCCCATTTTATAACCGTGCTTTATCAAAAATAATGTCAATCTATCATACCATGCATGTGGCGCTTGCTTTAATCCATAAAACGCTTTTTCTAACTTATACACATGATTAGGAAATTTTTCATTCACAAAACCGGGGGGTTGTTCTACATAAATTTCTTCTTTTATAATCCCGTTTAGAAAGTCACTTTTAACATACATTTGAAATAATTTAAATCTTTTAAAACTCGCAAATGCAAGAAATATTCTAATCTATTCTAGGCGAGCAACGGGTGAAAAAGTTTCATCAAAATCTACCCCTTCGATTTGTGAATAACCTTGTGCAATAAGTCTTGCTTTATTTTTTGTTATCCTAGAGTCACCATCTAATTTATTTTTGAAAATCCATTTGACTCCTATAACCGGATGATTAGATGGCCTCTCTACTAAATTCCAAACCTTGTTACGTTCAAATTGATTTAATTCATCATTCATAGCTATAACCAAAATACATCATTTAAAGCGGTTGAAACATTTTTTGGTTCTATTTCAGATATAAAACAAAGGTTTGAAAAAGACTCATGTAAAGAAGAACGAGTACTTACCCCTTTTGATGGTTCTCCTATCACAAGCTCCTTTGGATGATCCTTAGTGAACTGCAATACACTTGGAGGAACATATTCAATTATCTCATTTTCTTTCTCCTCTTGTTCTTCTTCATTTTCTCCAAGTGATTCATCATCCTCATGCTCCAAAGGGGAAATAGGTTTGTCTTCATTTCCTGTATGATTAGAATATACACAAGGAACAAAATCATCAAATCTTACATGTATAGACTCTTCAACTACTTTAGTTTTTTTATTATATATTCTATAAGCCTTACTAGTTGAAGAGTAACCAATAAAAATTCCCTCATCGCATTTTTCATCAATTTTTCCTAGTGTATCTTTAGTGTTTAAAATGAAACATTTACAACCAAACACATGAAAATATGATACATTAGGTTTTCTTTTAAAGTAAAGCTCATAAGGTGTCAATTTTAAAACAGGAGGAAGCATGACACGATTAATGATATAACATGAAGTATTAACCGCTTCGGCCCAAAATGATTTAGGCAACCCATATTCACAAAGCATAGTGCGTGCTAGCTCTTGAAGGGTTCTATTTTTCCTCTCCACTACACCATTTTGTTGTGGGGTGCGAGGAGCAGAAAATTCATGTTTAATTCCTAAATCATCACAAAAAGAAGAAAATCAATCATTTTCAAATTCTCCTCCATGATCTGAACGTATGCATTTAATCTTTAAATCAAGTTCATTTTGAATACGAATGCATAGTTGAGAAAATTCAAGGAATGCATCGGATTTGGAAGATAGAAATAATGTCCAACAAAATCTAGAGAAATCATCAATTATTACGAATGTATATTTTCTACCTCCTAGACTAGAAGTGCTAACCGGTCCAAATAAAGCCATATGAATTAATTGAAGAGATCTAGTCGTAGAAATTATATTTTTGCTTTTAAAATAATTTTTTTTTTGAAAATTTTCCTTTTTGGCAAGGGGTACAAAGAGAAGATAAATTTCCATTAAGCATAGGTAATCCCTTAATTAATTTATCTTTTGATAATTTCAAAATAAGCTTGGTGCGAGAGTGACCAAGGCGCCTATGCCAAAGTTCTAATTCTTCATTTTTAGAAATAAAACATTTTAAAGAAGAATTTGAAAGATCATTAAAAGTAATCATATAAACATTATGCATCCTAGGTGCGGTGAGTACGACATCATTTGTTTTAGAATTTATAATTTTACAAAGATTTGTAAATGATTCAAATAATACATTTAAACCCTTATCACATAATTGACTAATTGAAATTAGATTATGTTTTAAACCATCTACATATAAAACATTTGAGATTGAGAAGGAATCATTACCCACTGTACCGATGCCCATGATCCTTCCTTTACCGTTGTCACCAAATGTCACCATCCCTCCTTTCTTCATCTCAAGGCTAAGGAATTTGCTTTGTTTCCCGTCATGTGTTTGGAGCATCCTGAATCTAAATACCACACGTCTTGTTTGTCCTTAGCCTGCCAACATACCTAAAAAGGAGATGAGAGTAAAGATCCGGATACCCAAGAGGTTCCTCCCATAGAATAGTTGGAAACCTTAGGCACCCAGATTTGCTTTATAGCATTGCGACCCTTTTTCTTACAAGAGTTTGAGGTGTGTCCAAATAAATTACATTTGGCACACGCTATAAAAGGGGATGAGACCCTTTTTGAAGATTTGGGTAAACTCTTTCTAGAATATGAGGTAACATTTAAGTTCTTAAAATCATTATTACCAGAATTAATTTATCTGGAATTATGGCTAACGCCGGCATTAGGGGTTAATGCCTGGCGATAGCTTCCAGAACTATATCCAAGGCCTGATTTGTCATTCCCATGGCATTGGGTTGCCAAGATCATGTTCAGAGATCTTTGTCCAACTCCGAATTTTTTAATAGTCAAATTTAAATCAAGAATACGGGCTTTGAGAGCGATGTTTTCCGTTACCAACATAACACACCGATTCGCAAAACTCTTCTTCCCATCCTCTATTTGAGAAAGAGAGGTTTTTAAAGTTCTTTCCAAATCCCCCTTCTCCTTAGTAAGAAGTTCAATAGTGGAGTGGGATTTAGAAAGAGCTTCTTCAAGTTCTTTCACTCTTCCCAATGAGTGATTGCACTCTTGGCAAGATACCTTTTCTTTCCCCAATTATTTAGATAATTTTTTATTTTCTTTTAACAAAAGTTTATTTTCAGAATTTAGAAGATCAATATCTTTTAAACTTTTATCAAAAAATTTGCATGTTTGTAAATATTCAATATATAAATCATCATAAGAAGTAGGGAAAGTTAACTCAGTGTCGCTTTGGACACTGCATTCATCTTCAGATATCTTGTTACTCTTTCCCATTAGGCACATGTTTGCCTCTTCTTCATCACTAGTGGATGAGCCGCTTGAAACCTCGGAGGAGGAGTCATCCCATGTAGCCGCTTTTAGGACCTTCTTCTTCTCATTTCCCTTATGCCCTTTTTCTTTACGCTCTTTCAGACATTTTGGGCACTTGCTCCGAATATGTCCGGACTTTCTACAATGGTAGCACTCCGGTGGTGGACGTTCATCATCGTCCTCGTCGCTACCTCTCTCTTTCTTTGATGAAGATCCCTTTTTGATGAAATATTTCCGAAAGGTGTTTCTCCTTTCCGGATTCTTCATGAACCTTTTGAATTTCTTCACAAAAAGGCTCTCCTCGTCCTCTTCATCATCATCTTCATTTGCCTCCTTCTTTGACTTTAAGTCCAAGCTCTTCTTCTTTGGCTCCAAGTTGTACTCTTCTTGTTGAATTTTGAGTTCAACCTCATGAGTCTTGAGATTCCCAATAAGGCTCTCAATTTGGAGCTTTTTCAAGTCATGCGACTCCGAGATAGCCGTCACCTTTGGATTGAACTTCGGAGGGAGAGACCTTAGAATTTTTCTCACCAACTCGCCGTTGGAGAACACCTTTCCAAGCACTTTTGAGTCGTTGACGATTTTGGTGAACCTTGTGTACATAGAATCCACGTCTTCATTTGTCTCCATCCGGAATTTCTCATAATCAGATTCAAGTTGGAAGAGCTTTGAATCCTTCACCTGCGAAGTGCCTTCATGAGTAATTTCTAAAAGATTCCAAATATCATAAGCTGTTTCGCAAGCACAAATTCTATGAAATTCCGTTCTATCCAAAGCACAAAATAACGCATTCATTGCTTTAGCGCTATTCTTACATCTCAACTTATCATTGTCATCCCATCTATCTCTAGGTTTTTCCATAGTGACTTCTCCAACAACAAATGTTGGTGGAGAATAACTTTGTTCAACCATACCCCAAACATCATTATCTAAAGCAGTTAAAAAACAACGCATTCTAGTTCCAATAATTATAATCAGTTCCAGTAAATAGTGGAGGTCTACTTATCCCTAGACCCTCCAAAAAGGCATGATCATTATGTGCCATTATTCCCAGTTGTGCGACCATTTTGGAATAACCTGCTCTGATACCAAGTGTTGGATCTGATGGCGCCCTTAGAGTATTCCAAAGTCATCTGACGGAGACCTGCAAATGTTGGCTTCATGCCAAGAGTATCCCAAAGTCCATCTGGGTAGAGGTAATGCCTTGTGCAACTTATGTCATCAATCGGATGCCTCTAAGTCCCATCAACATGAAGACCCCTCATGAGTAGATGTTCAAGATTAAGCCTACGGTGGAACTCCTTCAAGTGTTCGGATCTACCTGCTACATGCATGTTCCCGATGCTCTTAGAACGAAACTAGATGCAAAAGCAAGGAAGCTAGTGTTCGTCAGTTATGATGACCGGAAGAATGGCTGGAGATGCATGGATCCAGAGACATGGAGAGTTGTTGTCTCAAGAGATGTGGTATTTGATGAATTGACATCATACCAGGGTAGCTCTTCTATTGAGCTACAAGAAAGAAGGTTAGATAGTGGACCAGTAGAAGCTGCAAGGGAAGTTCTGGTGGAGTTGCATGTTTCTCCATGTGCTCCAACGCTTCTAGATTTGGGTCAGGTGCTTTAGGTTCTGGAAGCAGGGGGAGCGATGCTCCAAGTGTGCCTGAGAGAAGAGCTAGTCCAGAAATTGCAGTGGAAGAGGTGGATCAGGGTAAAGCCTTGAGGAGGTCCAAGAAGACTATTATTCCACCAGCTCGGTATACAGGGGGAAATCAGGTGAGCTTCGTCCCATGTTTCTTTGTTTCCCCTTAGATGAGAGAGAGTCGTCATGCTTTGAAGACCCCACTGGAGTCAAGGAGTGGGAAGATGCCATGAATGAGGAGATGACTGCCCTCAATAAGAATAAGACTTGGGATCTTTTGCCCAAGGTTGATGGCATTACTCCTACGACATGCAAGTGGGTCTACAAGCTGAAGAAGAAAGCTGACGGGAGTATCGAGCGGTACAAGGCTCACCTTGTAGATCGAGGGTTCTCTAAATAGTACGAAGAAGACTATGAAGAGACATTCAGTCTGGTACCCAAGATGACTTCGGTACGAGTGGTGATTGCATTGGCAGCTAGCCAAGGGTGGAAGATTTGGTAACTCGACGTAAAGAATGATTTCTTGTATGGCGAGATTAACAAGGATATCTTCATGGTTCAGCCACCTGGATATGTATCGGAAGTTCATCCAGGACACGTCTGCAAGCTCAAGAAGGCTCTTTGCGGGTTGAAGCAAGTGCCTCGGGCGTGGTATGGGAAGATCACGGAATACCTCCAGTTCTGCGGATATTTTGCTTTAGATTCAGACTCGAGTCTATTCATAAAGAAGATTGGGGAGTTGCAAGTCTTGGTGTTGTTGTACGTTGATGACATGATCATCACTGAGAACTCAGAGGCTGAGGTAACTAAGCTTCAGGCTGAATTAGCTATCAGGTTCGAGATGAAGGATCTGGGGGAGCATCACCATTTCCTTGGACTTGAGGTGGAGAGGAAAGAGAGAGGTGTGCTCATTTCCCAAAAAGGTTATGCGGAGCGGATCGTTAAGCGATTCGGCATGCAGGATGGGAAGAGCAACACTACTCCACTGGAGGTTGGTCTAAAACTTCAAAAGGATGAGGGGAGGATTCTTCTTGATCTGTTGGTGTTCCGGGCTCTTGTTGGGAGTCTGATATACTTGACGATTACTAGGCCGGATATTTCTTATGTAGTTGGCAGGGTAAGTCGGTATATGGCGGAACCACAGAAACCTCATCTGGTAGCGGCAAAGAGTATTCTGAAGTAGGTGAAGTCGACCTCAAACATGGGTCTCCTTTATGGGAGAGACATGGGCTTTTGTTTGCATGGATACATAGATGCCGATTATGGCGGAGACTCAGACGATCAGAAGTCGACGTCTGGTTATGTTTTCTTATGCGGATTGACGGCTATTTCATGGTGCAACAAGAAGCAGGGTTCAGTATCCATCTCTACCACTAAAGCAGAGTACAAGGCTTCTGCCTTGGCAGCTCAGGAAGCCATTTGTCTTAGGAGATTGGTGGAGTACGTCCATAAGTAGGTACGAGGTCCTACTCTGTTATGTGTTGACAACGAGAGTGCTCTCAAACTGGTTAATAATCCAATCTGTCACGCATGGACCAAGCACATCGAGATCGAGCATCATTTCATTCGAGAGAAGGTGCTGGAGGGATCTCTGATGGTTGAGCATGTGCAGAGTGAGGACAATGTCGCTGACATCTTCACAAAGCCACTGGCGAAGGGACCATTTACTCAGTTATGAGGATTGCTTGGGCTGACTTCCACTTCCCACTTCAAGGGGGAGTGTTGAATTTCTAAAGAGTAAGTGGAGGTCGGGCGGTCTGAGCATCAGACCGGGCGGTCTGGTAAATTATGGAGGTCGGTCAGTCGGGTAGGAAGACTGTGTGGGTTGTCTTCCCACAGTGGACTGGCGGTTAGCCAGTTGCATATGGCCTTGATCTTTCGGCTATCTGGGATTTGCTTTCTAGTTGTAACTGGGCGGATAGTATCCAGGGTTACCACTAGGTGTTGGAGCTCTGACCAGTTCTTTGCTCGCGGGCTGGCAGGTTTCTGCTGGTATTGCTGGAGTTTTGCGAGTTGTTCACGCGGCTTGTTTGCTACCCGTTGTTGCTGATGTGGGCGGTTATCCTATCGTGTAGGCGATGACCGCACTCCTCACCACTACTATAAATAGGACCCCCGGATCAAAGAAAGTAGACATGTACTGTAAGTGAGAGATCGTGAGTTTGTGGTACGGATAGAACTTTCTGTTCGTGCGATTTGAGACTTGTTTTTGTTGTGATTCGCAGGTTGTGCGGCTTGCTAGTGGTTCTGATTTGATTAGAGGAAACCGAAATGGATAAGTCGGTAGTAGTCAGCGGCGGGTAGCAGCAGGAGGTCGCGGTTAGCGACAAGGCAATTTTATCTGGCCCATTTTAGCTTTCAATAGGGATCAGTCCGCGATGGGTTGGCGGTTTGCCTTTGACGGACTATTCTGTGTTCAGTTCTTCAGCAGCTTGTTCATGGTTAGAAGCGGCTAGGTGACTATGGTCAGGCGGTCTTGCTTGTGCGAACAGAGTGAGCATTGGAATAATGAATAGTCTGCGTGTTGAGTTGCAGCTTGGCAACTTGGCGGTTTGAGCGGACAACTTTGTTAGCTGGGCAGTATGGCGGGTTCTAGTTGTAACCGCCAGCTTCTTATAAATCATCATTGTGTGTACTGATAAATCTTGTCTCGCAATGTTTGTCTCAAAAAGTACAGAAGATAGTTAATACAAGATTTTTCTTGTTCCTTAATTGTTTCTGGTTTCTGGTGCTTGGTATGGTTGAAGTGTTCATGTGACCTAGTTCCCATTTTTCCGCTTATTAGAAATTTTCAACAGGGTCTTACTGCCCAAAATTGTCGTCTTGCGGTGGCACCAACTCACGAATTGGTCGCCAGCACAATATGCTGATTCTGCCGGTTAATCAACATCATCCAAGCCAACCACAATTCATAGTAATAGAAGAGTTAAAAGAAACAAGTCCACAAATCACACTATATATATTTATATAATAATACAATAATCCACGATGAGAAAGTACTAAAATAGATAAGGGCTTATGCACCATAATATGCAAAAACCTATAATATGCGCCATACATGATTTATTTAATTTCTACAAAAACTTTAGAAAAATATGCCCCAAAAATTCCCAAACTTGGGCAAGGGATGAGTTGGGGCATGGCTCATGTATGTCAAAAATTTCATCCTATTTGGAGTTGTAGTACTCCAAAATTCAGTAAAATAAACTTGAGTGCTATATGCACCCCATTTCCCATACACTACACCAACATGCATATGGTAAATCCCAAACATGCACATGTCAATTTGGTCTAAAAATTTTACCAGACCCTCATCATGATAAGGCTATGCCCTCAGCCCAAATTTGAGGTAATTAGGAGTCATTAGCCCCATAATTATCACATGCAAGCTTAATTGAATTCTCAAATAAACTGTAGAAAATTAGTTCTAAAATTTCTCAAATTTTTACCAGAGGTGTAATATGGCATGACTCATGCATGCCCAAAATTTCAAACTATTTGGAGTTACAAAACTCCATAAAAAAATTTCCAAAGCTTTACAGCACCTTATGTACATGCTACACTAAAATGGATGCCGAGGGTGCTACAGAGCTCTAAATCTAGTGAAGTCAATTTATTAAAATAGTAGACTCCCTAATCTTCATTTTTCATGTTGGGCAATTTTCCTGAGTCATGACCATTATTTTTCTATAATTAATTCTAAGTTCAGACAGATCTAGAGCACTTAAATAAATTTTATGAATTAAAATAGTTGGTCTGTGGCTATCCGATGCGCGCGATCGGACGGCAGAGACCGATGTCGCGCGGCCTATCATTGCCTTATCCATCTTGGCTTCTTGGGCAGCAGATAGATTCTTCAGACCAGCAGATAACGCAGTCTTCTCTTTCTTGACCTGTCGAACCCCTTCTTCTTTCTCCCCTTCCTTTTTATCCTCCTCAGCGAGCTTCTTCTTTTTCTTCTTGTCCTTCTTCTTCTCTCCCTCTGCAGCGATTAGTGATTTATTTTCCTCTTTCTCCTTCCTTTCTTTTCAGCAGCGTTCTACGCTGCCCTCTCTTCCTTTTCTTTCTTCTCTTTTTCTGCAGCGATCTACGCTGCCCTCTCTTCATCATCCTTCTGTTTCTTCCCGGCGATGATTAGAGCTGCCTTCTCTTCCTTCTCTTTTCCCTCCTTCTCTGTAGCGGTCTGCGCCGCCTTCTCCTCCCTTTCTTTCTTCTCATCCTTCTCTTTCTCCTCCGCCTCTGCTTTTCTCCTGGTCGCTTCTTCTGCGGTCTTCTTCCTCTTAGCAACCTCCCGCTCTTCGGCGACCTCCCAAGGACTCTCAGGCTCAAAAGGATAGAGCACCTGCGAGATCGAACATACAAGGTCGTTAGAAGAATCATCGTCAAGATTAGCAATCAACTCTGAGTCTGCTCCTCTTGAAGAACGTGAGACCACAGGAGGAAGTGGAAGAACGATTTGCTCACATACCTTCCCAGAGACACCCCTGGGAAGATGTCCTAGACCGTCATCTTGAGGGAGTGTGACCGCCTTCTTGGCGATCACTTATTTATTTTCATCACCTTTCTTTTTCTTAGCGGTCTGTGCAGAAGAATTTGTACCTTTTCTCTTTGTCCCTTTTACAGTTTCCTGCTTATCTGCGATCTACTGCATGAATTTTTCTGTTGTAGACTTCTTCTCTTGCATCTGAGCTTTGACAGCTACAGTGGAAGCGGTCTCACCGGTCTAGACAGCGACCTGGCTTAGAATTTCCTCTGATTTGTGGTAGTCCAAGGTGATAGAGACACCTAGGAGATTCAGCACAGAGGCCCTGAGGAGTTGGTCGATAAGTTGACAATGATTGAGGCCGCCAAGACTGCTTCTTCCTTCAGCAATTCTGGTTGCGGTTCTCCAGGAGGGGAGCTGAAGGTCTCCTTCGCCGCATTTGCTTTTGTCGAGGCCTTAGAGGCCTTGACCAGCAGTATCTTCTTGGAGCTAGTGTTTTCCTTCCCTTTGCCCTTTCCCTTCGGAGAAGTTACCTTGGGCGACCCCCTGGTCTGTGTTCTCTTGGTCAGAAGAGACAACATGCCTGACACTTAGAGATTGCTTTGGTCTGAAAAAGAGTAATCGCTGATAGTACAAGCTCGCATTTCCTTCCAAACAATTCTGTATTCTGAAGCCTTGAAGCCGTATTTATAAATTCTGCCGCATTTATGGCGGTCGCGGCCTCTGCGGTCAAAGCAAACATTTCTGAAGTTCCAGCGAAACTTGAAAATGTGTGGGGATCATGTTTGCCCAGAAGCCCCGCGACCTCTCTTTTTTCGGTCAGAATTGTCAGTTCCAGCGGTCTCAATTTGGGGAGACCGCCCAGACCGCCTCTCTCCTCTCCAACAATTTTCCTAAGTCATAGGCGGCCAGGCTCCAAAGATATCGCCAGACCATGCGGACTGAGGTTTTTTCTTCTTTTTTGTTATTTGCACCCTCTATCTCTTCCCCGTTTCTCCTGTACCCTGAGCAGTTCGTAATTTTTGGATCTGGCCGTTTAGGCAGCCTCCGCATCTATAAATAGAGGGTTAGAGGTACCAGAAAAGGGACATTTGCTTCGAGCCTCAAGCTTGCAACTTGTACAAGCGGTCTTGATTTTTTTCACCTTTTCTACCTCTCACCCTTACCTATTTTAGACCCCCTCATGTAACCTTCTTTGAGATCAATCGAAGTAGCTTTTCTCTCAGAGATCTCTTGTCTGACATCCTTCATCCCAAGTAACCTACACTCCACAGTCCTCCCCCATCTCTTCTGAGTGTGAGTTTTGGAGGTACACTTTTTGTGCCAACAATGAGAATGTTTGTGTTACAAGTAACCACCATGCGACTGGGTAAGCCTTATCAAGGAAAAGTGTATGGAATTTTCATAATATGATTGAGAGGGAATGACATGGATAACCTAGGAGCACTTAGGAAGCACACATGTATCTTAAATTTCAATATGACTGGATGTGATGGTATTCCTCCCAGGAGAAATATATTTAATCATACTTTCATAAGCATGTGTATAGTTACTATTGTGGCAGGTTGGTCAGCTCCCCGGAGGTGCGTTAAGGGTGGAGTATGTATGACAGACTACGTTTTGGTTGTAGTGATGATGACCGGTGGCTAGCTACCTCTTTTTTCTTATGGGTCAATCACACACATGTTTTGTCTATGCATTGAGAGGATCTATGCACAAGGTGAGGATATGATTCCCATCAAGAGTACCCAGTATTCATAGAGGTATGTAAGGCCTACGGGTGTATCCATACTTTAGAAGTGGGAGTGATTGACCCGCTGTCACTGTTTGGCAACGACGATGAGTCTTGGGAATATGCTCCTTTCCTTAACTAGTTAATATGTCGACACAGAGTTTAACATGATAATAACATATTAATTAACATCATTTCACCATGAATTTTTAATTGAATCATTCATATGAATGACATAATCATAGGTGGGATGGGTGCGTGGTTGATGAGCAGGCGGGTTTTCCAGCTTCCACAGAAATGCACTATGAGAGAGGTTGGACGACGACCTCTATGTTGGAAGTAGTAATGATGACAGGATTAGCTACCCCTTTGTCAATCTCACACCTATTTTGGTTATGTGTTGAGAGGATCTTCACATGAGGTGAGGATGTGTTCCCACCGAGAGTGCATATGGTTAATAGAGGTACTGAGGCCTAGGAAGATGGTGAGTGCACCCACTACCTAGAAGAGGGAATGACTGGCAAGTTGTCATTGTCTTCCACAACAATGAGGCCTAAGAAGATGGCTCCTTCTCTTAACTAGTCAATATGTCGACATATGGGAAAACATCATTTGCATCATAACATATATATTTACCTGTTCCACTAACATATAACCTTTGTATGAGAGTTGGTTATATGTTAGTGGGTTTACACGACTTACTTACATGCAACTTATACCTGTTCCACTAACCTTCATATGAGAGTTGGTTATATGTTAGTGAGTTGTCACAGTTTACTTACTTTCAAGATATACTTTACTTGCGCCACTAACTTATAACCTTCATATGGGAGTTGGTTATACGTTAGCGGGGTTCACTTATATTAGATTTAAATCTTGAATTACTTAATATGTTCGAATAAGCTTTTGATTTATCATGTATACCACTCATTTATATCATTGTGTTAGAGCTGAAATGTTCATATGGCTTAACCCTGAATCATCCATCCCTTAAGTTTCAAAATCATTTGGCATGAATCGCTCATAATTGTCTGCACCACACCTCGCTTTGAGAATCCCATGACCCACTCGCATTTTTGGGGACGAAAAATGTTCTTTATTTTATTAGAATTGTAAAATCCCAACTTTGATAAGGGGCCTAGCCGGTTCAATTAAACCCTTAGTGAAGCTTATTCAGGGTCATAGTGAATCGTGACATGACCTTTGTCTTATATTAATATAAATTTTGATCGATGATGCCTTGATATAAATATTTGAGTAAATCAACTCAAAATTGATCTCTGTCAGTGACAGTGCACTCGTGAGATCAAAACAAACTAAACGACACCAATTATGCCTCATTTCAATATGTAACGACAAAGATGGCTAAATGAAGTTGAATCGAGCTATATGATGACCCCGACGTGATTTTCTGAGTAAACAAACTCCAAATTAACTACAATCAGTTGCATTGAACTTGTATGGAGGATATGAACTCAATGTCTTTCATTTTGTTCAAGTTCTATGTAAATCAAGAAAATTGACCATTTAGGTCGCATTCAAACTTCGAATCGACACAAATAGGTACATAAGTAAACAAACTCTGAATTGACCCCAACATGTTGCATCATACTCGTATGACCAATGTGGGCGCAATGCAATTTGTTTCATTCAAAACCGACGAGAATTGAGAAAGTTGACCGAAATGAGTCATTTTGAGTTGCTCGACGACTCGAGAGAATAATTATGAGTAAACAAACTCGGAATCGACTTCTATTCTGTTTCTTATACTCGTGTGGCTGACACAAGTGAAACGGCGCCCTCTGCATATTTTTCCCATCAATATTTTTCAAGTTAGTAATAATATAATTATGCATATATACTTGTATATATATATGTACATATATAAACTATAAGTATATATATGATTATATATTAATAAAAAAATGTAATCGTTTTATTTTCCCAAAACCTAAGTCAGCATTGGCGGAAACGAGCGCAAGGGTGGAGGGGGAAATCGTGATTTGGTGCTCGACTCAACCTCCTGGATGAATTTTGAGGGAGGTACAACGACAAGGAGGCAGGCAAACAAAGAAGTGCCACACATAAATTTTTTAGGTACGGGACACGTACCGTAATTTACAGTACATGAATAATACTTCTCGCTTAGATGGGCACCACCTTCTTGTAAAAAAAATAGTTCGCCCTCGTCGATTTCAAAAAATCTGTTGAAACCCTCCCGTCCCCTTCGCCGACCCCTACGCCCTAACTCTGTGGTTTCTAGCAGGAAGGTAGTTGTTTTTCTGAAATCCCTCACCAACCCTGTAGCCGACGAACCTATTGTTCGCATTATTGGTAGAAGGAGGTGCAGATGAGGTGATTATTCATCCACCAGTGTAGATGTGAGGTAATGTAATCCCAGCTTTAGACCATCCATCTGCACCATTACGTCAAGTTCACTTATGCGATGGTTCATGTTTCTTGTATGCACATTCTTAACCAAAAACTACAAAGCAGTTCCTCATTTACAACTTGACTTTCTTCGATAATGATAGTTTAATGTTGTAGACGATTAGGTTTCTACAGCACTAGTGCCACTTTGTCATTTTTCTGCTCCGTTTATAGTTTTTCCTGCTTCTGCCATATTGAAATTTTTTGTTTGTCCATTTGCTTTTGCAAGGTATCCAATTCTGCTATTTTGTCCACTTATCCAGTAATTTTTGGTGTCTTGGATGTTGCAAATCAGGTCGGGTTAGTGTAAAACCAGATGGATTGCTTTATATTGTAGGGTAACAGAATAATTTTGTCGGGATCATAAGTTGTTAACAGAACTATTTTGTCCCTAAATTGCACATGGACGGTAACTCGGCATGCACATATATAAACTGTAGATGCGCCATTTCTACCTTTAAGAAGCATGCAAAACCATTACTTCATGTCCTATCCGAGCACACAAAGGCCTTGTTAAGGGAAGCTCATGTGCTGCAATTCTTTTCGATACTTGATCTACCACAAAATATTCCCCTACTGTATAAACAGATTAGATTATACAGCCCAGAGAAAAATTCATTTCTACTTGGTAGATATTACGTCAAATTCACTTGTAATGAGGTGGCACAAATTCTAGGCCTGCCTAACAGGGGAAAGGATTTCATTTTTAATAGAGCCTCTTATTCTGAAATTAGGAAAAAACTTATAATTGAAGAGCTCAATCAACTAATTCTTGAAGCACCCTCTCCTAAAACAGAAATGCAGAGAGTTAATGTTCTGTCTATGTACGTGTTGTGCAAGTTCTTCTTTCCCCTAAAAACCTTAGCAATTCCTATTTGTTTACGGGACTTTGAAGGTCTGGATGACTTCAAAAGGTACAACTGGCATAAGGCAATCCATCATTTTCTTGAAGACCAGTTTGAGCAATTGCATACCCTAAGCAGTTTACGGGAAGAGCCTTCTAGCATGGGATATCTAGAGGGGTGTTTGATCACTCTTGTGGTAATAATTAGTTTTGCATGTTTATTTTTTGTAGTTATATTTTAAAAGCTTATAAAAACCATTATTTTAGATGTGGTTCTTTGAACATACCAATCTGCAGAAGCCAACTAATGAAGTCGATACACCAAGATTACTTCGGTGGTCTTCGAAGACAGGTTATACAATCAATTTTTGTGCAGGCTTGACCACAAAATTGATTGTGAAAGATGAGATAACGTAGTTAAGAGTTTATTTAACTTACTACTTGTAATTTAGTAGCTGATGTTAATGTAGTAAAGTTTATTTAACTTGCAACATGTAGGTGAGGATGACATTTGTCTATATTTTCCATGAAGAGCAGTAGCTGCTTGGTATGGAGGAAGATGAAATCTTCCTTTGAGGAGAAGGTACTAAAGAAGGATGTGAAAAAAAAGCAGAAGAGGAGAAAGAGCAAGTTTGATGAGAAAGAAGAGAAGAGAAAGAAGAAGTTGAGTGAGGAGAACAAAAAAAGGATGGAGGTGAAGATGGAATCAATCATTTGTCGGGAGATTAATAATTTGCGGGATGTTATTTCTGAATAAATTAGATATTTGCATAGTTTTTGGAAGAAAAGATTGATTCTGCTGTTTCCATCATTCCCATGGAAAGTGTTAAAGATCATTAAAACCCACAATTCTCTCCAGCTGATCATGGTCACTCCAGGTATGGTGCATCATCTGCTTCTTCATCCCATCAAACTATAATCCCAAAGACCCAACTTCCCACATCCAACGAGCACCAAGCTATATCGTCCAATGAATCTGCTTTCGAGCACAAAAATAGTAAGACAAACATTGATGGACCACCCGTCTCTCCAGCTGATCATGGTCACTCTAGGTATGTTGCATCATCGGCTTCTTCATCCCATCAAACTATAGTCCCGAAGACCCAACTTCCAACATCCAACGAGCACCGAACTATATCTCCAATGAATCCGCTTCTGAGCACAAAAGTAGTAAGACAAACCTTGATGGGTTGAAAAAATAAGAAATCCCTCATGTTGTGTTTCAATTTCTGGGTAGAAGATATATTTCAACACAAGATAGGGAGGTGATAGATTGAGGGTTGAGCCGCTTTCTTGATAGGTAGCGTTAATTTTTTTTAACTATTTAACCACTACAATTTGATTCAAAAGCAACTAACTATGATTACAGAGATTCTGTGATGTTTAAGAGTGGAAATATAAATATGACATGATTTGATATCAAGATCTACTACGTGATGGTTGGTTAAATGATACACATTTGTATGTGAATGTCGTTTTGTTGAGCCATCGTAGAAATACCAACTCAAAAGTTTGGACCACTTTTATTTATGTTTCTTCAAATTATGCAGTAATGTTCCTTGGTTAATTTTTAACATGATATTGTTTTGTTACAGTATATATTGTTAGTGGTAGATTGTTCAAATAATGAGGAAATTAACTTGAGAAAGTTCCAACTACAGCAATGTAAGAAAAGTGGTTTCCAAGGTAGTGAGACCATGGTGTCCCACATTACACCCGCAAGCGTCCTAGTTGTTGAAATCCTTGTGATGTATGTATTCATTGATGCCCACTGGACATTATTGGATCTGCATTGAAGGAACAACAGTGGTATTTCTATGACTCTCTACCTAATCCACAACATCGGGAATCACTGCATGAAAGCGTAAAATAATTTTATTACTATAAGATTCATATTAAATTGTTGTGTAGAAATGTTGTACACATTTGAATGTTTTACCATATTTCTGTTGCAGAATGCTACCGGTATCTCTTCTGATATATTGTTTCATATTAATGATACTTAAGGCTTTTTCATATATTTGTTGTGGTGCTGAATTCCAGATTGCTTTTTCAAGCATAATTCTGTTTAGATTTTGGCATTGATTTGAATGTTTTATTGTTGATTGTTGAATTCATATGAATTCCAGATTGCTTAATTATGTTGTTGTTTAGACATGTATTATGTTGTTGTTTAGATTTTGGCATTGCTTTGGATCTCTTGGATGTTGATTGGTGTTTTGAGCTGAATTATGTTGTTGTGTAATGATTGTTATAAAACTGTATAATGATTGCTTTGGATGTTTTATTGTTAATCAATGATTGTTATAGAAACTGCATGTTACTATTAATTTTTATATATACCCACTAATTTTTATAGTTATTGATTTGATGAAATCCTGGTGCACGATTGTTATATTTGAAAAGCATCATGATTGTTGTATAATGATTGATGTATCATTTCCAGTTTCAAAAAATGGCATTTATAATGATTGTTGTTAATGAAATGAATTCCTGCAATCATATAACCACATGTCGAACTACAAAAATTGGCGTAATCACTAAAAAAACTATATTTATGAGTAATGTTTGATTCACCACTTCAGTACATCAGCTACACTATAGAAATTGACCTGAAAGGAAGACGATAAATCCACAGTTAGTGTTGGGAACAATGCCCAGCAATATTCCTGATTTGAAGAAGTGCTCAGGTCAATGATAAAAGCATTATGTATTTGATGGTATGATTAGTTTATACTTGCATAGATTAAATCATATGTCCACTACTTCTCCAATCTCACTAAGTCTAAAATCGTCGAGAAGGACTGGACATATTGTTGAATAAGCTCGCATCTATAATCAAGATATCTGTTAGAGATAAGCAGAAGGTTCATGTCAGTTATCGTCAAGATAATGTGGACAATTCGACGATATCGTTGGGACATCAAAGTTCACACGATGATATCGTTGTAAGAACTAGAAGAATCGATCAAGTCAAGTATCATCGTGTCAACCAGAATCACACGACGATATAGCTAAAAGGTCTAAGAAGACTTAAGTCAAAGTATCCGGCAATGTCGACGACATCATCATAAAGAAGGCTAGTCGTCAAGAAGGCTAAGGGAGAACTCGTGAAGACAGCTTACAGAAGAAGAATCGCTTGTTGTCAAGATGATCAAAACGATATCGACGAGAAGTCAAAGTGATCAAGACAATATCATTGATAAGACGGTATGGTTTCACCGACATCATCGAGAAGACCGTAAGTCGACAACAAGTTTACAATGACATCTTTAAGATGACTTCATATCATCGTGAGTGCAAGTGCGGCTGAGATATCTTGTATCGTCGAGATATCGTTCTCTAAAGAAGATTAAAGAAGACTTGAAGATTTGCGCAAGTCCAAGATGGATCGGCGTAATAACAAGTTCTGTCGTCGAGACGTTGCAAATGTCATCGAGATAGATCAAGACATTTCAAATCGCGCTGTCTGCATTTAATGCTGTCGCCTGATGGTCCAATCAGCGTGTGTCGTTAAGGAATGTGCCTCTAACACTTAAAGGACATCATAGGAGACTGTTAGTCGGCTCCTCAGTCTTATAAAATAGATAAGTGTCTGCCTTAATTCAGTATACAAGCGATACATAGAATATACACACGAATCAATAGAACAGTAACAAGGCTGCGTGAAGGAGGAACAAGAACCAGAGAACAAAATGATCTTCATCAAGTGTTCTCCAAGTTTCAGTCCAGCAACATCTGCTGATAAGAATTGTTCCAGATTGAAGAAAGGATTGAAGAGGAATCTGTGCTATCCAAGAAAACATCAAAAGCATTCTCTTCAATTCCAAGAAGTCAATCTTCATCCAGCTAGAGAAGTTTTCTTATTCCTTCTCTGTAGGGTTCTATAAGCCTGAGTTTGTAGGATCTGTTTCATTTCTGAGTTATAAGGCTTGAGGGCCTGAGTTATAGGGCTTGATGGCCTGAGTTGTAGGGCTTGAGGGCCTAAGTATTGTAGGGCTTGAGGGCCTGATATTGTAGGGTTTGCGAGCCTGATTTTTGGCAGAGTTTACCAACCCTGGAACACTGCTAGAAATGCGCAGAGGGGCAGTGGACTACTCAAGACATTATGTCTTGAGGAACTACTATATATCTGGTGTTCTTGTGTGCTTTGTTTCTGTGGTTTGTTGTCGGGATGTGATAAAGTTATTTAGTTCTTGTGCTTAGAAATAAAAAACAACCATATCACCAATCCCCCCCTCCCACCTATAGGTGATAGTTACATAACTAACAAGTGGTATCAAAGCTAGGTTGATCAAAGAGTGACTTAACAGTCAGATATAGATCTTGGAACTACTCATTATGGCTGGAGGTGATCAACATAGAGAAATGAGATCCATGAAGCTCTCAACCTACACCAAAGAGAACATTCTTATTTGGAAAGAAAGGGTATGACTTTTCATGGAAGTTGCTGATCCTAGGGTGTATGTAGCTGTTCAAGAGGGTCCCTTCACCCCCATGACAACATCTACCATTGATCCTACTCAAAGAGTGCCAAAGAAATATGTTGATATGAGCAAGGATGAGCTTGCACTGGTAAACCTGGATAAGAGAGCACAGAACATCATTATGAGTGCAATTGATGACTCGACCCTCCAAAACCTTATTCACTACAAAACTGCCAAGGAGATGTGGGACTCCCTGGTTGTTTATATGGAGGGGACTGAAGAAGTAAGGGATGATAGGAAATCCCTTCTAAATCAGGAGTATGATGCCTTCAATCAAGGCAAGAATGAAAATATCTCCAACTGCTTGAGAGATTTTTCAAGATACTAAATGGGTTGAAGAACTATGGAAGAGAGTTCACAAATTCAGATCTAAATGATAAGTTCATTAGATCCTTCACGAAGGAATGGGACATCAAAATTTGTGCAATTAGAGAAATGGGTCAACTGGGCAACATGGAGCCAAAGAATCTATATGGGAAACTACTCTCCCATGAGCTTCAACTTGACACCAGAAAAGTTGAAGAAGAAAGCTCAAGGGGGAGCACCCGAGAAAGATCAGTATCTCTTAAGGTTGAGAGCATGAGGAGATCCAAGGATAAGACTCCTGCATATCAGGACAGATCTGAAAACAGTGAAGCTTCTGATGCCAGCACATCATAATCTGACAACACACACAAAGAAATGGCCCTCCTATCTAAGAAGTTCAAAAAACTGATCTCTAGAAGGAGAAGAGACAACTATAGACCATCTTCTTCAAGCTCTAGAAGATCTGGTCAATATGACAGATCTAAATCCTCAAGGGAGGACAGGTACAAATCAAAACCTAGTAAATTTGATTTAACTAACATTGTTTGATATTTCTGCAATAAAGCAGGTCACATGATTGTTAATTGCCCTTCCAAGAAGTGGGAATCAAAGAACTATGAAGACGAAAGAAGGTGATAAGTAGTATTGATATAACTTTTTAATTGAATTTTTTGTAATTATTTAATATGAATTTTTCTTTTTATGTCAATTTTAGGTTATAAGTAGTTCATTTGTAATTTTGATTCTAACTTAGCTTAATTTCAATATTTGCAGAATTTTGGGAGAAATTGGTGAATTTCACAAGTCACGCCATCGGTCACGCCCGTGACCAAGGGCGTGTAACTTGAAAAGTTTTCCTATAAATTCCAGATCTCCCCTTGAGTCCAGGGTTGAGAAATTTGGAGAAGGGGAGGTGCTGCTAGAGCTGTTAGTGAGTTTTTCATGTTGTGTTCATATTTTTCACGCTTTCATGTTCTCTCTGCCCTTCATGCAATGTTCTAGTTTTATTTCCATGTAATAGTTTAGTGAGCTTGTAATCTTAATGTTTCCTGGCTTTATACTCTTCCTTAAAGTTTGTAATAGTTTTTATAATCAATAAAATTTAGTTTGGCTTTATTTGTCTCCTACCTTAGATAATTTTCCCGTTTTGCAATTTTATTTTTCTTTCTCTTTCCCACCACCATGATTAACTAATTCTCATTAGTGCTCGATCGAAATGATCCGAGGATGAGATAATCAAGTTATGATTTCCTAAAGCTCTTTTTTTCGTTTTATAAACACTTGAATTACCCTTGATTTTTAACTAGTGAGGCCATATTTTTGATGTATGGTTTTCGCTTAAGTTTTCATACTTAGTAAGCTGAGAGTCTCAAAGTATGAATCGATCACTCAAGGGTAAAGAGAGTTGCATGCACCCCTCGAGTGAGGATGACGTAAATCTCCCGGATTGGAGTCAAATCCAATAGTGGGGTTCACAGCCTAAAGCAAGTTTTAGGTAATCAATTATAGGACGAGAGTCTTGTTGATCTTTCATAAAATTAGTTGGGCATTAACCTCGAGAGAGGCATGTCTGAGCTTTAGGAACCTCCACGGTCAAGTAGTCTAAATTAAACGAAATTAGATGTATTTCTCTTTTACTTGATTATTCTCACTCCAAGGTGACTTTTGATTGAGCACTAAGCTTTTCACCATCGTTTAAACCTTTCGTTTAGCTTGCAAATTGTCTCTTTTTAGCTAAGTAAAACAAAACCTCAAAAATCATTAGATAAGATAATAGTGATTTTCCTCGAAGTAGAAGTAATCAACGCACCCCGTGGAATACGACCTTGGTATTTCTTAATATCCTATATTATAGACGATAAGGTACACTTGTCTTCATCGCATATAGTTTTGGAAAACATCTTTAACCTTTTCGCTTTGCAAAACCTAAATTTAAATATCAAGTTTTTGGCGCAAATGCCGGGGACTTGCGTAGATATTTTGAAAAGAGGATAGCTATTAATTTTATCATGTTTCTTTTTATCTTATTTTACTTTTTCTAAATAAATAAAAAATCTTAAAGGTGTAATTTAAATCTTGGAAAGGGACGTTTGGGCCCTCATCCTATCTCACCTCCTAGTACCGTTGAGAACCCTTCACCGGGTATACCTCGGGAACTCCAAGACTAACTTAACCCGCCTAAAATATATATATATATATTTAATAGTCTAGTTTTCCTCTTTCTATCTTTTCTTTTAATTTTCCGCTCTTTTCTTCATTCCCCTTCTTCCTTTTTAGTGTATGACCCAAGGCAGCGCTTCGAATATTCCTTTTGATCCAGAGATCGAGCGAACCCGTTGTTCTCATAATCAGGATATAAACTTAGAATTCAAAGAATCGATCAGGGACACTAACACAGCGAATATGGATCTTAATCCTCCTAACCTAACGCGCCAAATCCTAATGAGGCCGCGCAATGGACCATGTCCTATTATGCATGGCTGAATATGGAAGGCACACAGTCAAGTATTGTTCGCCCTGTGGTGGCGAACAATATTTTTGAGATCAAGTCCAGCATCATACAAATGGTGCAGCAATCACTGGCCTTCAATGGTCAGCCGTACGAAGATCTAAACTGTCATATTTCAAATTTTCTCAAAATTTGCGACACGTTTAAAACCAATGGCGTCACCGATGATGCCATTCGATTATGTCTTTTTCCTTTTTCTTTGCGGTCTAAGGCCAAGCAGTGGCTGGGCTCCCTTCCTAAGGAGTCCATCACTACATGGGCCGATATGGCGGAAAAATTTCTCACTAAATATTAACCGCCTTCAAAGACCGCCAAAATGTGAACAGATATTGCGTCATTTATGCAAATCAACTCGGAGACTCTCTATGACACATGGTAGCACTTCAAGGAGCTTTTGCGTAGATGCCCTTACCACGCACTCCCCACTTGGCAACAAGTGCAAATTTTTTATAATGGCTTGAATTTCCAAACTAGGCAAATGATTGATGCGGCCGCCGGGGGTAAAATAAATAGGAAGTCCCTGGAGGCCGCTCAAGAGATTTTTGAGGAAATGGCCATGAATGCATACCAATGGAAGTTGCTCCGAGCGCGGCATAACAAGCCAGCCAGAATTTTTGAAATAAATGCAAATGCAAATTTAGCTTTACAAGTTGAGCGCTTAACAAAGCAAGTGGCAGAGATGTCTGCTTCCTCCGCCACTCCTCCTTGGGCTAATAATATTTTAATTGAAGAGCAGGTTGACTACATGGGAAATTCGCCTCGGCCTTCCTATAATCCGAACACTGCTCCGTACAACAACACTTACAATGCGGGTTATAGGAACCATCCGAATTTCTCATGGAGCAACCAAGGAAATGCACAGCGTCCTATGAATCTAAATCACCCCCCCCAATCAAGTTCTTAACTTAACTCCACCACTAAATTGTAATCCACCCGGTTTTCCACCGCAACAGCAAAAGCTCTCTCCGCTTGAAGAGGTTTTTGCAAACTATGTTGCTACAAATGAAACGAACATCCAGAACCTTACCAGATCAATCAAAAATTTAGATAATCAAGTGGGCCAGCTCGCAAAGATGATCTCCGAGCATCAACAAGGAGCACTATCGGGGAATACAGAGCAAAATCCAAGGGAGAGCGCAAACGTGATTACACTCCGAAGCAGGAAGGAGGTGGTTTCAAAACAGGACGAACCCAAGGTAACCTCTTCCCCTCCTCCTAATCCTATTTTATCGTCAAATTTGCCTGCTACGCTTGCTCCGCACAATTCTAGTTCTAATATTCCTTATCCGTCTAAATTTAGGAGTGAGTGCGCCGAGAAAAATTATAAAAAGTTTATAGAAATTTTAAAACAAATTCATATTAATGTACAATTCTGCGAGGCTATCTCTCAAATGCCGAAGTATGCAAAATATCTTAAGGAGTTGCTCTCCAATAAGAAGAAATTAGAAGATATTTCGCATATTTCCTTAAATGCAGAATGCTTCGCGGTTATACTAAACAAATTGCCTCAAAAAGCAAATGACCCGGGATGGTTCTCCATCCCATGTTTATTTGGCAATTCATTAGTGAAACACGCCTTAGCGGATCTTGGAGCAAGCATCAATCTCATGCCTTTTTCGTTATTCAAAAAGTTAGGTCTAGGAAATTCGAGCCCCACTCGAATTTGTATTCAACTCGCCGATTGTTCATTAAATATCTGATAGGGATAGTGGAGGATGTGCTCGTTAAGGTTGACAAGTTCATCTTCCCGGTGGACTTTGTCATTCTTGACATCAAAGAGGATGCCGAAGTACCTCTCATACTCGGCCGCCCCTTCCTTTCCACCTCCCGCGCAATTATAGACGTAAGTAACAGAAAGCTCCTCCTACGGGAAGGAGATGATGAAGTTACTTTTAGTATAAATCCCTTGATATGAAACACCTTAGAGAATGACGATTCATGCTTCTATTTAGAAGAATGTTTTGAGAACGAATTTTATTCACCTCCCAAGTTAGTCTTCACATCGAGTCACGAATCCGAGCTCGCCGAGCTCTTTTGCTTAGAAGAAGAAGTGTCTCGCTCCACACCACCCGAACCACTATTTCTGGAAAAATTAAAAATCAAAACTTCCTATGAAGAGCCACCCATTTTAGAACTAAAACAACTCCCTCCTCACCTAAGATATCTATTTTTAGAAAAAGAGTCTAAGCTACCCATTATCGATTCATCCGAACTTAGCGATTCAGAAATTTCTGAATTGACTATAGTCTTAAGCAAGCACCGCCACACAATTGCGTGGCAAATATCGGATATCAAGGGTATTAACCCTTCCTTCAACACTCACAAAATCTTCCTCGAAGATAATTCTCGCAACACGGTCCAACCTCAATGACGGCTAAACCCAAATATGAAAGAAGTCGTTAAGGCTGAAGTTATCAAACTTTTAGACGCGAGAATCATCTACCCAATATCGGATTGTACTTGGGTGAGCCCAGTACAAGTTGTGCCTAAGAAAGGCAGCGTAACAGTAGCAGCAAATGAAAATAACAAATTGATCCCAACCCGTACCGTTACAGGTTGGCGGATGTGCATTGATTATCGAAAACTCAATGATTCCACCCGTAAGGATCACTTTCCGTTACCATTCATCGATCAAACCTTAGAGAGCCTTTCAGGTCATTCATACTATATTTTTCTAGATGGTTTGTCTGGATATTTATAAATCCCTATTTCGCCCGACGACCAAGAGAAAACAACATTCACTTGTCCCTTTGGCACCTTTGCTTATCGAAAGATGCCATTTGGTCTTTGTAACTCGCCGGCTATATTCCAAAGATGTATGCTGGCAATATTCGACGAGTTAGTAGAGGAAGTGATGGAGGTTTTCATGGATGACTTTTCCAGTTTCGGAAATTCTTTTCAAAATTGTTTAAAAAAAACTCGAGCGCGTGCTACAACGTTGTGAGGAAACAAATTTAGCTCACAATTGGGAGAAATGTCATTTTATGGTCAAAGAAGGATTAGTCCTTGGCCATAAAATATCGGGCAAGGGGATCGAGGTTGATAGGGCTAAAATCGAAGTAATCGAAAAACTCCCCCCTCCAACGAATGTAATAGCTATTAGAAGTTTGCTAGGACACGCAGGGTTCTATCGGCGTTTCATTCAAAACTTTTCAAAAATCACGAAGTCGTTAACCCATCTTCTCGAGAAAGAATCTTCTTTCATTTTTGATGATGAATGCAATTTGGCCTTTAAACTTATAAAAGATAAGCTTATAAACTCTCTGATTCTAGTCGCACCGGATTGGTCGCTACCCTTTGAAATTATGTGCGACACAAGTGATATTGTGGTAGGCGCCATATTAGGTCAATGGGTGAGTAAGTATTTCCATCCAATCTATTATGCGAGCAAAACACTCACGTCGGCACAAGAAAATTACACCACGACCGAGAAGGAACTTCTATCTATCGTTTTTGCTTTTGATAAGTTTAGGTCGTACATCACCCTCTCGAAAGTCATCATTTTCATGGATCACTCCGCTCTTCGATATCTTTTAAGTAAATTGGACGCCAAGCCCCAACTTTTGCGATGGATCCTCCTCTTGCAGGAGTTTGATCTAGAGATCCGGGACAAAAGGGGAGCCAAAAACTTGGAGGCCGATCATCTTTCCCGTCTAGAAAACCCCGCCATAGAAGAGTTAATAGAAGCCAACATTAATGATAAATTCACTGAAGAGCGCCTCCTGGCTCGCGAAAATTTAAATATATCTTCCACCCCCTGGTTTGCGGATTTGGCTAATTATCTAGTAGCCCGGGTCCTATCAAAAGAATTCTCGAGTCAGCAAAAGAAGAAATTCTTTTCTGATTTAAAGAATAATTTTTGGGAGGACCACTTTTTATTCCATGTTTGTGCAGACCAAGTGGTGAGAAGATGCGTTTCGAGTGAGGAAGGGCTAAAAATCTTATGGCATTGTCACAAGGGACCAACCGGTGGTCATTATCAATCGAACTGAACCGCGAGGAAGGCGCTGGAGGCCGACTTTTATTGGCCCACACTCTTCAAAGATGCTCAAACCCTTGTGAGTACTTGCGACAGCTGCCAACGGTCGGGGAACATCTCGCACTGGGATGAGATGCCCCAAAATATTTTCTTAGAATGCCAAATTTTTGATCTTTGGGGTATTGATTTCGTTGGTCCTCTCCCACCCTCTTATTCAAATAAGTATATTCTAGTTGTGGTCGGCTACGTGTTGAGGTGGGCGGAAGCGCAAGCTCTCCCCACTAACGATGTGAGAGTCATCGTAAATTTCTTAAAAAAAATTCTATCGATTTGGCACGCCGCACGCTATAGTTAGTGATCGAGACACCCATTTTTGCAATACCCAATTCACAAAAATCATAGCAAAATATGGTGTCATGCACAAACTATCCACTGCTTATCACCTGCAAACAAGCGGCCAAGTCGAAGTCGTTAATCGAGAATTAAAATGGACTTTAGAAAAAAACTGTTTCTATTAATTGGAAGAATTGGGCGCTTAAGCTCGATGACGCGCTATGGGTCTATCGAACAACGTACAAGACCGCTATCGGTTGTACACCGTATCGAATGGTTTATGGCAAGTCTTGCCACCTTTTGGTCGAATTAGAACACAACGCATTTTGGGCGCTTAAATTTTTAAATCTCAATTCGAAGTTAGCGGCCGAGCAAAGAAAAATTCAAATGAACGATTTAGACGAGTGGCCAGCAAATGCGTACGAGAGCAACAAATTATATACGGAGCGAACAAAGTTTTACCACGATTAAAACATAAAATTTCCAAATACTTTTTCGCTGGGCAATCTCGTCCTCCTTTATAATTCTCTTCTTCGCCTTTTTCCGGGAAAGCTAAATCTCGATGGTCCTGACCCTTTATTGTTAAAGAGGTTTGGTCCTATGGGACAATTCTAATTTCCCACCCGGAAAAAGGTTCCTTCAAAGTTAACGGGCACCGCCTTAAGTTGTATCTTCCGGGAGAGTTAGCGAATGAGAAGAGTGAATTGATATTAATTCCACCTATAATATGATCGACAATTGGGTCAAGCTACGCGACCTTAAACAAAGTGCTTTTGGGAGGCACCCCAAAGCTATCTTTTTATTGTTTCCTCTTGTCTTGTTTCTTCTTTAACATGTTTTATAGGTCACCGCCGCTTCCCCCCGCATCTTCAAAAATCAGGGAAGCCTTTTCTCCTTCTTTTTCCTTCTCTTTTATCTTGCATTTCTTTTTATTTTGTCTTGTACATTATTCACTTTTCCTTTTCTTTTACTTCATACTTAGTTTTAAACATTAGGGACAATATTTAACTTTAAGTATGGGGGTGTAAATAGTTCTTAAAAATGTAATTCTTAATTTAGAAAGTCTTCAAAAAAAGTTTTTATTTTCTTATATTTTTCTTTTATTTAAGCACTTGTAAAATCCAAAATTCAAAATTCAAAAAAATTAGAAAATCGAAAATTTAAATCTTGGAAAGGGACGTTTGGGCCATCACCCCATCTCACCTCCTAGTACGGTTGAGAACCCTTTATGGGGTATACCTTGGGAAGTCCAAGAGTTAACAAAATTGTTAGGTTTAAAATTAGTTTCCTTTCTTTTATTATCAAAATAAAAAAAAAAGATAATATCAATAATTCAAAAAAAATATGAAAAACTTAGAACAAAAAAATTTATACCCCTCATACTTGTTGTTTTGTGATTTCTTAGAAATCTAGTTGAGAATGTTTATAAGTATTTTTTAGGTTTTTAATTGGCTAAAATTTTTTTATCATAGTTTGTTAATTTTAAATTTTAGGTAATCTTGTTTTAAGAACCATCTTATGATTTGAGTTGATTAGAGAATTTTTGTTAGCATGACTTCTCTTTTAATTTTTAAATGGCTTCATTTTGTAGTAAATTTGTTAAACCTCTTTAGATTTCAATTATATTTTCTTCTAGCTTTTTAGATCTTAGGAAATTTAAATTTACTAGAATTTGCTCTCAATATAACTTAATTTATAAACTAGAATTTTTTTCCTACCCTACCCCTTGATGGCATAAAAAAGAGTATTTTAAAATATCATATGCATGGGAATAAGAGGATATAATTCATTATTCCCTAAACATATGCACCCAAAATAATTTAAAAGATTATATGGCATGGAGTAAGAGGATAAAATTCATTACTCCTAAACATATACATTTTGGGTTTATTAGAAGAGAATTTAAAAGATTATTTGGCATGGAGTAAGAGGATAAAATTCATTACTCCTAAACATATACAAAAAAAATAAAAAATAGAGGTGAGAGGATAAAATTCATCACCTCCATTCAAAAATCTCTTCTTATGCCAAGCTTTGTAACCCCCCTATCCAATATCTTTGATCTAGGTTTAACTTGAGTTATGGAGAGAGCAATATTTAGTAGGTTACTTTTCCTTAAGTTTCTTTTAAGTTAGAGTTCTTATAATTTTAATTTAATCTAGTTTTATAATTTCTATGATTTTGTTAGCTAATTAATTATCTTGAGAAGTCAATGCCGAAACATTTCTTCCTCTTTTCAAATCGTTATCATAATTTAGGACTTAACTCCTCCTAGAATTTATCTTTAACTTAACTTTTGGTTAAAAAGAAATTTTAGTCTATAATTAAAAATTTTAGGGATGTCTTATAAATTATGTCTCATACTTTTGCTCTGGAATAGCAAAACCTCAAGTATGGGGGTATTTGATAAGTAGTATTTATATAACTTTTTAATTGAATTATTTGTAATTATTTAATATGAATTTTTCCTTTTTATGTCAATTTTAGGTTATAAGTAGTTCTTTTGTAATTTTGATTCTAACATACCTTAATTTCAATATTAGCAGAATTTTGGGAGAAATGGGTGAATTTTACATGTCACGCCCTCGGTCACGCCCGTGACCAAGGACGTGTAACTTGAAATTTTTTCCTATAAATTCCAGAGCTTTCCTTGAGAAAGGGTAAATAGTGAGACAGCCAAGGGTAAAGCCTCTGAAGAGCAACCCTCTTTTAAGAAGGTGCTGATGGAATCAAACCCCTTTGACCAGGATGAAATTGAGTGGGCTCAATGGGTTATGTTGACCAAGGGTTAATTAGGCCAATATAGCCTAATTAGACCAATTTGGGGTTTTGTTGACCAAGGGTTGACTTTGGTTAATTTGATGAAATTGAGTGGGCTCAATGGGTCAATATTGACCCCTTAGGCCTCCATTGATGGTTAAGTGGACTTGGGGAAGTCAATTAGGTCAATTGAACCCTAATTGGCCCTAGATTTAGTGGTTTGACCTATTTGTGGATAGAGTTGACTTTGGTTATTTTGGTGAATTGGGTTGACCCCAATGGGTCCTAAATGACCCAAGTGTCTCCCTAATGGGTTTAAGAAGAGTTTGTGGGATCAATTTGTCATTTAGAAGATAAAATATCAAGCCCTAAGCCTTGGGGTCAAATTTGGCTATCTGCACACCAAGGTGATTTTCACCTATTCACCTTGGTTCATGGGCCATTTTGGTCTCTTAGAGCAATATCATGACCTTGTCATGACAAAATGCATCTTAGGGGTCTAGTTGTTTTGGGGATGTTACAGGTCTACTGAAATTCCGTCCTTGCTCACAACAAGACCCAAGAAAGACACTTGCGAAAGCCAAAACTCACATTTACTCAACTTTGCATACATCTTGTACTCTCTCGGAGTAGATAATACTAAGCGCAAATGCATAGCATGCTCCTCAGAACTTCTAGAATACACCAACACATCGTCGATGAACACTACCATGAAATGGTCTAAAAGTCCTTGAACACTCGGTTCATCATATCCATGAACGTAGAGGGTGCATTTGTCAAACCAAAAGACATTACTAAGAACTCAAAATGTCCATAACGGGAACAAAAAGCAGTTCTAGGAACGTCCGATCACGGATCCTCAACTGATGGAAGCCTGAACAAAGGTCGATCTTTGAGAACATAGTGCTTCCTCGCAACTGGTCAAACAATTCATCAATCTGAGGCAACGGATATCTGTTCTTGATAGTTATCTTGTTCAACTCCCTATAATCTATGCACAACCTCATTGATCCATCTTTTTTTCTTTACAAATATAACTAGAGCACCCAGGGTGAAGAACTAGGCCTAATAAAACCACAATGCAATAACTCATCCAACTGAGTATGCAACTCTTCCAACTCGCGTGGAGCCATACGGTAAGGCCCCTTACAATAGGACGAGTACCAGACTCAAGATCTATAAAAAACTCTACATCTCTCTCAGGAGGGAGACCAGGAAGACTGATAGGAAAAACATTTAAAAACTCATGCACCACGAGAACATCTTCGATATGCGACAAAGCAACAACAATTTCTAAAATAGAAACAAGATAAGCGATACGACCAGGCTCTAGAAAACTTCGAGCATGTATCGCTGATATGATCAGTAAATCATGGCGAGGAAAGCCATACACACTCATGGGTTGGCCATTATCGGTCTTGAATGTTGGATTGGTAGGCGCTCTTAGAGGGGGGAGGGGGTGAATAAGGGTTTTATAACTTGTTTGTTATTTTGAAATACTTAAAATATTAGGAGATCAAAATAGTGCAAAACAAAGACAAATTAAGAGAAATAAAATAGAGACATGTTTTATTAGTATGAAAAGTAGGATTACAAAACTTGACTTCTTATAACGCTATAAATCGAAGGCGAATAATAAAAGTGTTTTTCATTTTCTATCCCGACTCGTATCCTCACGAACCAGTGGGTTTAGCTTATCCTTCCCGGATATGGCCTCAAGCTGCTCTAGCCAATCCTCCCTGGGATACAGACTCGAGCACCCCCTAGATCTACACCCTAGACTTAGTCACCAACACGAGGCGAATTCCTCCCTAAGTCCTACCCAGACATAGTCGCTAACACGAGGCAAATTCTCTAAACGATTACAAGAATAAAGATGTGAAATAAGCAACAATAATATCAAAACTCCCTCTTGAAAAACTTCTAAAGATGGAGACGAAAGACCGCTGTAGAATTTGCGTTTTTGAAGCGATCGTCGTTCGAATATGGCGTGAAGAAATCCTCCTTCTAAAACTCACGGAGCTTTGGGTGGGAGATCAACTCTCAGCAGTATAAGGCTCTGGAAATTTGGCACTAGAACTCTCTCAAGGATGTGTGTAAAAAATGATAGGAGAGTGGTCCTTTTTATAGCCTTGGAGCTAGCGCTACTGTCGGCGCTATCCTGGATTAGGAAACATCCTCCGTGTGCGTATCTTCATTCCAAGGAAACCTTTCCAAAAATCTGCGCTACCACCAGCGCTATACGATACCGCGTGGTGCTATCGCCTTCTATACTTGCCGCCTGAACTTTCCTAATCAGAGCTAGCGCCTACGCTAGGTGCTATCGTCGGCGCTAGTGGACATATTGGAATTCTGGCTTCAAATTTGGGGGCAACCTTCTTATGTTATCCTTGAGTCATATGGACTTGTTTCCTGCACTCTTAAACACACAAGATCAAATAAACATAGGATTTGTTATTCTCAAACCTAGGAGATGCGGAAGACAATGTTCCAACAAACTCCCCCTTTTGATAATAACAAATCCATTAATGATAAATTAGAGAATTTATATATAAGCATGATGAAACCTACTTGTGTGTGTGTGAGAGTGATGACTTAGGACAATTGTCATTTTTAGTATTTAGAATTGCTCCCCCTAAATACATGCTCCCCATATGAGAATTCTCCATTTATATGTAAGCTATCATCTTAATCATTAATCGTGTTAGTTTTCCAATTTGATGGTGATTATTATTTATCATGTTAGTTCTCCCCCTTTTGTTATTAGCAAAAGTGGGTAAGGAAACAAGAGACATAAAAAGAGGATTTTCGATAAAAAGATAAGGCATGATCGAGCTTTTAGAGGAAATGAAATGATAAGGAGTTTTGAGCATAAAAAATTTTCGTAGAGATAAATCAGAGTTTTTAGCATAAAAATGATATGCGTATTAGAACAACCAATATAGATTTTACCAAGTAAGTCTACCACTTGTTGAATGAAAGGAGTTTTAAGATTCAAGTGATGATATACACAAAAGAAAAGACTTTAAGTAAGCATGAAAGCGCACGGTAAAAAGTATATGGTGATGATGCGAAGACTTATAGAAATACAAGAAACATCTTTTTGTAATCATAATAATTCATAAGAAGAGATATGAGTTAAATTCCAAAAAGGAAGATGTTTTTGTAAATCATTATTCATTTAAAATCTTTAAATTTGACAATGAGGTAACCAAGCATGAAATAAAGATATCAAAAAGAAACTACTACAATGTTATTTGAATTCACAAATTCAAGACATACCAAATATTGTAGTGAGCATGCTAGGTTATCTAGTGCATTTTATATATAAAGAGAGTATAGAATTAGCAGTAGGATACAATACTCATGAGAAGAAGTGTTATGGAAGATAATGATGTGCACATAAGTGTATTTTGAAGAGAGTAAACAAATGATTTAATCAAAAATACAAGACATATGTAAAGTAAAGTGCACAATAAAATACAAATAATTTTACTTCCACACACTTCAATGCACATAGAAAAAAATAAGTGGTGTAAAGAAAAAGCTTATGGTTTGCACAAGACACTTTACAATTCTTTCCAAGGTGCTCAACCTTACAATGCTCATTAAGACTTATCAGGAGGTTCAAGTAGTGCTTGGTGGAGTTATCTTTGCCAATTTATTTCATGATTTTTTTGTTTTGTACAAAGTTCTCCGAATACGCTTGTTTTGCAAACTAATGAAATTTTGAAAGCACAACCACTTTTCTTAATGATAAGAGTGCAAATAAAAGTAGTGTAGGAAAGACACTTGTGCAATTTTAATTTATTGTACAATTTCAATACACAAGCAAGCATTTTTAGATTAAAAGCACATGTAGACTATGCAAAAATAAGTGAGTGAAAAAAATCATTATCAACCATAAAACATTTACTCATACTTAAGGCATGCTAAGCTAGGTTCTACACAACTTTTTACAATACAATTGATGCACATATGATTAGATATATCAAAACATGATAAAAACAATGTTCAAAGTAGTTTGAAAAGGATGAATTGCAATATTGTAGAAGGTCTAAATAATAGATTAAACCATGCTTGATATTAACAATAAATTTCATACAACTTTTTTTTATATTAAAAAAAAATAATTTTGATTTAAAGGTTGAACTCTTAAAAATGATCTTGGACTTCTCGAGGTCTACCCTGTGAGGGGTTCGCACCGGTACTAGGAGATGTGATGGGGTGACATCCCAAATAGACCTTTCACAAGATACATGTAAATCGAAATGTTAAGTTCAAAAATATTTTTTGATAATTCTTTGTTTTATATTTTTTTATTTGATTTTTGCATATTGAAATAGAAATTAACCAAATAAACAAAGAAAGGAAGAGAAAACAAATAATTTTTGTAATTTGGCTTTTGTACTTTTGTATTGTAATTTTTCAAAAATTAAGTAATTGCAGAAATGCAAAAAATAACTATTACATATAATAGAGTATATTTTTAGGGATTTTAAAAAAAATGAAAAATACAGAAAACCAGACAGGTGCGCTAGTGCCGGTTCTAGCGCTAGCGCGGCAAATAGTACACTAAATTTCATGATTTTGAAAAATCTAATTTTGATATTGATTAAGTGTCCAAAGATTAGTTTCATGCAAAAATTTCAGAAGATTTGAAGATGTTTAGATATGTAAAAATTGCATACAAAGATTACATTTATGAATGTGACTTAACCAGAAAGATCTAGGAACCTAATTCAAGTCAAAGTAATCGAAATCTTGCATCAGGAAGAAGTTTAGTGAATATGTCAGCAAGTTGGGAGTCCGTACCAATGAAACATACTTTTACATGTTCTTTCTTAATATGATCCCTAATGAAGTGATGGCGATGTAACATCCCAGTGCGCGCTAGGCCCCTCATGAGTGTGTTGTGTCACCGGAGGTTGACTCAAACTCGGTAGAAGCCCTAGGACCCCGAGGTGATCAGGTTTGAGTCACGGTCAGCAAGTGATGATTAATTTACTTACCCTAGTTGAAGCTTATTCTTGTGTTCAGGAGCTGAGTTTGAGCTCGGGTAGGACGTTGGGGTAGTTTAGAAGAATTTGGTAAACTTCAAGACAATATCGACCTCCCATCCCGTCGATCGATGGGATCATCCCGTCGATGGGCAGCAACAGCAGAGTAAGATGCTTTCTTTATGCTTTTAAGTCAAAAATCGTCTCTGTTACTTTCGTTCGACGAACGTCGAAGGGGCACCATTCGACGAACGTCAAAGGGGCAGCGTTCGACGAACGTCGAAGGGGCAGCGTTCGACGAACGTCAAAGGAGCAGCGTTCGATGAAGTTGAAGGGGCAGCGTTCGACGAAGTCGAAGTTGTAGCGTTCGACGAAGTAGTAGCGTTCGATGAAATTGCGCTGTTCGACGATCAACAAAGTTGTAAGCGTTCGACGAAAGTGTTGCTCGCAATTTTTCTGCCGTCGTCCAGTAAAGCTTAAGTGCTTATTTTTTTAGGCAGTAGTGGAGTCGATGTCCAATAGGAGGCTGACACCAAGCTTAGAGTTTCAATGCATTTCTTGGAGAAGGGTTTGGCCATTAAATACTTATTAATGCAAATCAAATCACCGACTCTCTTCTGTCTTAAAGTAAAAGGGTTGCTGGTCAGATTACCCTATTCATCATCTTCTTCTTCTCCTCCTTCTTCTGCTCTTCATCTTCTTCCTCCCACCTTAAGTTTTAACTTAGGGTTCTTGAAGGAGCAAGCTTGAAGAAGGATTTGGAGCTTGGCCGACCACCACCCCGCTGCCATGAAGATGAGCTTGAACCATGGCTGGAAAATAAGGTGTCTTCCGACCCCTCTCCCTTGGTGCTAGATTGTAGAGAAAAATTAGGAGAAGTGTTGAGCTCAAAAGAGCTTGGCTTGTGAGTTAATGGAGTTTCCTAGGAAAAGACTAAATCGGATCTTTCTTTTTAGGGCACCGATTGCCGCGAAAGTTCCTTCAATCACTTCTTCTCTCCAAAAGGAAGAGATAGGATTTGGTTTCGTTGAAATCCATGGTCTATGGAGGGAGTATTGGATGAGAGAAGTTGTAATGACCTAACCCTTTGTTTTTTGGGAAAGATGATGAATAGTTCCCTGTTAAGTAGGATGTTAATTTATTTATTAGGTGAAAAGATGAGGAGTAAATTCCCTGTTAAAAACCCATTGTTAAATAGGGTTGTTAACTATATAATGGTTTGATAAAGGTGATGATAGCCCCCTTGCTAAAGAAGTTTTCAATTTATAATATTGCACATGGTTGTTAAGGGGTAAAATTGTGCGCAACTGGGTTCAAACCAATTTTTAGGCTTGATCCCACTGGAATTAGACTTCGTGCTCAACATGAAAGTTGTAGCCCTCGGAAAGAGATTTCCGACGATAGGTTACACATTTTCTGAAGTGACCTATAGCTTCCTACAAGTCCAGTCGAGCGGACTGTCCAGAAAGCGGGAATGGGTTAAGTGCGTGCTGTTTTGCTGTCCAGATTTCTGCAGTTGACTTCGGAGCAGATTTTAGACAGGACTCACTTGGATCTGGGTGTAGGACTCAACATGAATGTTGTAGCCCTTGATGTTAGCTTTCCAAAATTTGGTGGATCATAATTTTTGGACAACTGTAGCACCCAAAAATCCGGTTTTAGTAAACTGAGTCATAAGACTTCCTATCTCAGTATTTTGTGGATTTCTCTTAAGATATTGGTTGATGCTCATGAAAATTGGTGGAGACATATGTGATAACAATGTGTAGATTCCTGTTGAATTTTAAAAATTTTAGATAAGTAGTATTAATGTTATTGCTGTTTCGTTTTATAATTTGATGAAGATATTAATGCTAAATGTGAAGCCCGATTGGGCCGAAATTTTGTATGAGTCATGCACCTGCTAGTATGGACCTGTGATAATAATTTTCAGATTTAATTATGTTGAGATGTCTCCTTAAATGAACCTTTAATTGCTAGTATATGTGGAATCGTAAAAAGGGCACGTGTGGTTGATGATGAAGGTAAATAACATTGATTTTGGGTGAGGTCTAAGTGTTTAGCATTGTTTATAATGGTCATATGAATGTAGAGCACCGTAAATTCGTATTGCATAATACAATGAGGTCAAAATTTGGTGGTAATGATTCCGGCATTAATTACGACTAATAGTAGAAGTTTCAGTGGATTTGGTTTTAGAATGAATCCATAATTAAACGTGCCGCTATAAATTATTATGCTTAAAAGAGAGCTTAAGGTGCTCATCTGGACCAGGATCTAGTAAGGTAATTTCCATGTTAAACACACGCTACTGCATAGAGTCATGACAACTCGGTATGAGTATCATTGATGGCTTGGTGTGGATTATAAGATATGGTTATATCTTGTGGTGAAATGTTAAGGACCCGGTTGTTGGGGGCCTTGGATGCTAATTAGCATCGGTTGAACCGGTATGATGTGAAAGGTAAGAAGGCTCCTTCCGTGAGCCCCTGGGTGCTTGATAGCACGGGTGTGCATGGGAATTACATGGGTTGCATGACTTAAATAATGGTGGTGTATGGATCCTGGTTGGAGGATTACTTGTGGCGGGTCTACGGGCTTGCTAGTCATGACACCGACAGAAGCCGTCAGTTATACTCTAGACTGGTTGGGTTGGACTCTTGGTGCTCACCTACCAAAGTTCCCCTTCTGTGTCCTTGAAGGCTCAGCATGATGCGAGCAGTGTAACGCCCCAGGTTTTTCTTATAGTTAAATTAAGTAGGGTTATGGTATAATGACGGTTTAAATATTAAAGCTACCGTTCGAGGTGTTAATGCGAGAGGGCGTTACCATTTCGAAAGTGTCGTCGTCATCATCCACCAAGTTAATTCTAGGTTGGGTCAAATATGCAGAAATATATATTCGCGTGTAGAAAGTTCATACGGGTAGATGTATACAACATACATATTTAAGCGTGCATATATGAAGACTTATACTTGTATAGGCAAACTTATTCAATCATGTGTTCATGAAGGTAGGTATATGCATAATTATATGTATGTATTTGTAAAAAGGCTTGTATAAAAGTATATATATATACATACGTATACATTATATGATTACATGTACAAAGGTGATATAAAAAGTTTTTTTTTCATACATGCATATATACAATATTCCTAAATTTGTGTAAAATTTATTATGCATAAGGCTTTATATATATATATATATGCAAAGATTATATATAAGAATTTATACTTACATATATACATATATGCAGTATATATTTATGTATAAATTTTAGTATGCATTGATTGGTTTTCATTTTTCCTCCCCTTTCTCGTGCAAAACTTGGAGCCTTTAGTGGGTGCGAGCTAGGGTTCCGTCGGGAGGGAGTCACAGACACGGAATCCGCCAGAGAAGGGAGGTTTGTGGTCGTCGGGGCTTGTTTCGCCACCGGAGCGGGGTTGCTAGGAGTTCTCGTTGGGTTCGGCAGTGGTTGTAGGGTCTCCTGGCCGTGGTTTCGCCTCGACGGGTGTCGACGGCTCCCGATTCAGGCAAGAAAACTCAACCTCCTCCTTCCCCTCCATCTCTTCTCTGGATTTTATTGGTGGTAGATTCCTCTAATGTTGTTAGCAGGATTTCTGGATCATTAAGTGGCTGATTCTTTAGATTTACTGAAAAAATATCCGAATCATTATGAGCTTGATCCTCTAGTTCTGTTAGCAAGATTTCTGGAATTTTATAAGCAGCAGGTTCCCTAGTTAGTTGGCAAAATTATTATTTCTGGATTTATACATAGCCGATCCCCCTAATGTGGTTAGCAAAATTCCTGGTTTCTTTTTATGCGGCAGATCCCTTTGTCTTGTTAGCAAAATTATGGATTTTCATATGCTGCAGATCCTCTAGTTTGTTAGCAAATTTCTGGATTCATATACCTGGCAAATCTTCTAGTTTATGTTAACAAAATTTCTGGATTTATATATAGTTGGCTAACCGATTTCCTGGCCGGGGGTTATCAGAAGTTTTTTGGCCTACGTTAGCAAAGTTTATGTGTGCAAAACAGGACTTTTGGTTTATTCTATCAAGGAGTTCGGGTCTATGCCAATAAGATTTCGGGTTTATCCTGGTTATACGCTGAGCTTATTTTGGCTAGTTCCGGATCGTGCTTACTTGTTAAATTCTGCATATTTCTCATTGCTACTCTGTTAAACATGGATGGTCTTGCTCGGCTAATTTAAAATCCTGCAGGACATCTGTAATCTGTCTTTTCCTTTTTTTTGTCATGGGTAATATTATCACTCATCATTTGTTGTTTGGGGTTAAGCCCAGGAAATTCTTGATGTTTAACCACTCCAGGACTTTTATTCATGAGAAATCTCTTTTGGGGGCCTGCTTCCTATGTTGGGGTATGTATAATCTTCAGGAATTTCATAAGCTTCACTTCATTTTCCTTCTCATGGTGGCTATTAGGGTATGCTTAAGCTTCAGAAATTTCATTAGCATTCTCCATATAGCAGCTGTTTGGGGTATGCTCCAGGAATTTTATTTTCAGGAAATGGATTCATAGCATTTCCTATAGAGGTTGTTTGGGTATGCTCCTTATAGTGGCTGGTTGGGTTTATACTCCAGGAAATTATTCATATTTATCTCCTCATAATGGGCTATGGTGGCTGATGGTGGCTTGGGTTAAGTTAAGATTCTATTTGATTTATGTGCAATTGGTGGCTTGGTTTTAGGAGAAAGGATTGGTCATATTCCCTTATGCTAGTTGCCTGTTAAACTTTAGGCTAAGCCTTGGGAGGCTCTGTCCGAATTTGGGTTAATTGTTGGAAGACTAAAATCTAGTTAGTTTTATTTCTGAATCAACCACGGATAGTTTTATTTTTGAATACGTATACTTGGCTAGAAAAAAAATGGTGGCTGGTGGCAAAAATTTCATGAAAACGTGCTTGTTATTCCTAAGCGGTATGAAGAACCAGGTCCTGAATTCCTTGGGAATTTCTGTGGCTAGTTCTAGGTGATTCAACGAAGCCTTCAATCGTTAAGCTTGAAAGAGATGTAGATATATATCGGCTTTGAACTTTATATCCGTACCAATTATCGGCAGTTTCATCCTTGCAGTAAGTTGTCAAATGCTTTTAGATACTTTATACTTAAAGTGCAAATGCTAAAGTTTATTTCCCTGTGTCAAATATAAGATTTATTAAGTTGGGGGCTGCCTTATAGAATCCTTTATATGTGGGGTTGCTATGCTTTATGAGTTGGGAGTTTTAAACCTTTATATGGGGGCTGCTGTGTACATATGGTCTTCCTTATAGGAGTTAGGATGATATTATATGAGCCGTTTTAGGAAGCGGGTCCCGTGATTTGTTTAGTTGCTTCCATATTGGTTGTGAGTCGGGTAGCTGTTGTGGTCATCTATTTGCTCTTGTATTGAACCACATTGCCGCTTCAAGTGAGATCTAGATGCTTTTGTTGGCTATGTTTTGATGGTCTAGCCGGTTAAATTCCCTGGGATTTTGTTTCCTAATTCCTGGCGGGTACGGGGAATTAGATGTTAAACTCCCTGGGAATTTCTATTGCTAGTTCTCGATGACACAACGAAACCATTTATTGCTAATGTGGATAGTTGTGTAGATGCATTTTGGGTTTCGAGTTTTTCACCCGTTCTAATTATTGAAGATTTCATTCTTACAGAAAAGTGATCATTTATGGTGTCTTGTCGTGCCCAATTCTTCGTACTATATCAAGAAGTTCGTTGGGAGTCAAGTTTGGACTCACCTAGTGTTTTCAAATTAACCGTTGGGTCTGGTTCAGGTGTTTGGCCTTCGTGTTAAGTTTTTCTTCGTCTTGTTCCGACGCCAGACTTGGCATGGTGTCGGCTTTCTGAAATCTTCGTTGTCTAATGTCCTGAGTGTTCTTGGGTGAACTGCACCGTGGTTTAGTTATATACTTATATATATATATACTTATATATATGATTATGCACCCTGCTTCTGGTGCTATGTGTGAGCTAAAGGTCACCGCCACAGTGCCTCTTTTGGGCTGTTGGTTGGAGTGGATTGGAGTCACCGCCGCAGCACTCCTGTTTGGTTTTTGGGCTGCGGGCGTTAGTGGAGATACCACCGTCGCAGTGCCTTCTTTTGGGGGACGCTTTTCCCTCGAGCTGATCAGTCTCAAGTTCTTAAGCATATATGCTTATATATGTGTATTATGATATTATATATATGACCATCACCTCTGAGCCGCAATGGCGGACACGTGGTGGGCTTTGATTGTTTTGGCTAATACCGTCTGGTGCAGGATTTTCCTCTTACCGAGTGCACTCGTTTGAGCTAGCTCGAGTTGTTGTAAGATTATTGATGTTTATCTGCTTAGTTTCCTTTCTGCACTCTTTTACTTCTAATGCTGCTAATCTTGGTTTTCTTGCACCCTTTGGGCTGAGGCATTCTTTTCTTATGAATGTCTCAGGTTCAGGTCTTTAGCTGCCGCAGGAGTTAGAGCGGTGTCATTCAGTTTTTCTGTCGAGGCCCTTCCTCTCTTCTAGGTAAGGGGCAGTTCTTTAGTTGTTGCCTTCTTTTGGATGTTTTCCTTCTTTCCTGCGGGTTCGTGTCAGTTATTGGCGCCCGTTTGGCTTTTATGCTTAGTTTACTTGCTAGTAGTTTTGCTGTTACTTTTGGGCTGTTTACCTACTTGCTCTCTGGGAAGCTTTATGCTAGGATGCATTAGTTACTTTATTGGTATAAAAATGTCATTCTTGCATATCAGGATTTTAAATAAATGTCGCATACTTTGAAGATCGTAGAAATTCCTTTCTTACTGTACTAAACATAGATTTACGCATATCATTTTTGGATGTTGATCTTCATGCTCATGTAGGCTAAAATGAACCTATTTTCCGCTGCGTATGTATAGTTTTCTACTTGTGGACTAGATGATCCACCGGACCGAGGGACACGGTCTTAAGCTAAAATGAAAAATTCTCTTTTTTATCCAAGCACATTTATGTCTTTTATAAAATATTCGTAAGAAGTGTTTGCCTGAGCGTCGGTAGTTGTCCCCTGCTTGACGTGGCATCACGACGTGTATTTTCCCCTTGCTCTGATAATATGTATTAAATTCATGGGAAAATGCGGGTTGTGACATTGCATTCATCATTACATAATCATGTCATTGCACAGCATCGGAACTCATCATATAAACTTGTATGGGCACCTTTATATGATGGGTTACATTACACTCGGATCCTTACCTTATAAGCTTGTATGGGCACTCTTATAAGTTAAGTTCAAATTCTGTTATTATATGCTCAACTGCTTATACACTATCGTTGATCCGGCTCTCTTTTGATGTACTCTCTTATACATATGTTATAACTGCTCTCTTTTGATGTACTTTCTTATACATTTGATACACTGCTGTAATTACTTCTTTCCTTGTCACCTGTTTTTGCTACTACTGACTATATTGCAGCTTTTCTTCATTCCCTTCCGCCCGGTGCCTTGGAGTCGCCGGGCGAGAGGATGTGAAGCCACTTAGTCTTTATGACTAACGGTTGTTACACCACTACTTTTAGGAGTAGCAGCGTACTACACAGGAGGACAGCCAGGCCAGGGTGACAGTGCTGGTGATTACGATACTTTGGCTACCGTCAGCAACAGATTTGAGCGAGTGGTTAGAATGTAGCCTTAGGGCAAGTTTATACTCTGATGATATACAGGAGCTTGTGTAGCTTCTTGTCTTTCTGTACTGTTTGGACATTGTTACTTAATTGTGAATAAATGACTTCTATTGTTCTATTATTGATGGGTTGACATGATGATATGTGAGAATAGCCTGCAGGTTAGGCGTCTTGTGGAGGGGGCTAGCCCGTGTGCTGGCACTTCCTCAAGGCGGCTGTCCTAGGCATAGGAATCCCCTCGGTCGTGTCTTGTGTTCCAGGAGGGGGGGGGGGGGGGGGGGGGTCTTACAGGCGAACATCTATGTGCTTATATCTATAGTGGTGTACGAGATTTTTGTATGATCTATGGCACTTTTGTTGTCACATTTGAGATCAATGTTTTTGAGATGAAAACAAAAATCCTCTAGAGTTTGGCTCATCCATAAGGCTTGTGCACAACAACTCCCAAGAGTGATGTATTCGGCCTCCGTGGTGGAGAGTGCAACCGAAGATTGTTTCCTACTAGACCATGCAATTAATGAGGGTCCTAAAAAGTGAGAAGTACCGCTAGTGCTTTTTCGATCTAGTGAACATCCGACGTTGTCTGAATCGGAATAGACGTGTAGTGTGAATGAATCATTGTGCGGGTACCATAATCCTAATCTAGATGACCCTAATAGATATTTAAAAATATGTTTTACCGATTTTAAATGATATTATGTTGGACTGGCTTAAAAGTGAACACATAAACATACGACAAACATTATATCAGGTCTAGAAGCACTTAAATAAAGAAGAGATCCAATCATACCTCTATATAAAGTTTGATCGACAGAAATCCCAGATTCATCTTTTCCTAGATTTAAAGAGGCACTCATAGGTGTAGAAGCTTGTTTAAGATTTTCAAATCCAAATTATTTAAGCATATCATGAACGTATTTTGTTTTGCAAATAAAAATACCATCATTTCGTTGTGAAATTTGAAAACCAAGAAAATAAGAAAGTTCTCCTACAAGGCTCATTTCAAATTCATTTTTCATTACTAAGACTACTTCATTACACAACTCTTCATTAGTGGCTCTAAAAATGATATCATCAACATATATTTGTAAAATAATTAAATCATTATTATTATGCTTAATGATGAGTGTGTTATCGGCACTTCCCATGACATAACCGTGCTTTAATAAAAATGATGTAAGTCTTTCATACCATGCACGGGGCGATTGTTTTAAACCATAAAGCGCCTTTTCTAATTTATATACTTGATTTGGAAATTTCTCATTTATAAAACCGGGGGGTTGTTCTACATAAACTTCCTCTTTTATAAACCCATTTAGAAAAGCACTTTTAACATCCATTTGAAATAATTTTATTCTTTTAAAACTCGTGAATGCCAAAAAAAATCGTATAGATTCTAAGCGGGCAATGGGTGAAAAAGTTTCTTCAAAATCTATACCCTCGATTTGAGAAAAACCTTGAGCGACTAAGCGAGCTTTATTTCTTGTAATTGTAGATTCACCATCTAATTTATTTTTAAAAATCCATTTTATGCCAACAACGGGATGATTAGATGGACGTTCTACTAGATTCCAAACTATATTTCTTTCAAATTGAACTAGCTCTTTATTCATAGCAAAAAACCAAAATTCATCATTTAAAGCGGTATAAACGTTTTTAGGTTCAATTTCGGAAACAAAACATATATTTGAATTGTTTCATGAAGAGAAGATCAAGTTCTTTCCCCAATAGATGGTTCCCCAATGCCTAGCTGCTTAGGATGATTCTTTGAGAAGTTTAAGACGCTTGGAGGCACGTATTCATCTTCCTTGGCCTCCTCCTCCTCCTCTTTGGAAGGTTCCTCTTCTCCATGCTCCAAAGATGGCAAAGGTTCATCATTTGCACCTGTAGGAAGTTTTTCTACACAAGGAATAAATTCATCAAATTTTACAATAATAGACTCTTCAACCTTACTAGTTCTTTTGTTAAATATTCTATAGGCTTTACTAGTTGAAGAGTATCCAAGAAATATTCCTTCATCACATTTTCGTCAAACTTTCTTAAGGCATCTTTTGTATTGAGAATAAAACATTTACAACCAAATACATTAAAATATGAAACGTTAGGTTTCTTTTGATAGTATAGTTCATACGGTGTGAGATTTAAAGATGGACGAAGCATGACTCTATTAATTACATAACATGATGTGCTTACGGCGTCGGCCCAAAAAGACTTAGGTAATTTATATTCAGATAACATAGTACGTGCTAGTTCTTTAATTGTCCTATTCTTTCTTTGTACAACACCATTTTTTTGAGGTGTGCGAGGAGTGTTAAATTTTTGAAGTGGAAGTGAAGTTGAGCTGGGCGGTCTGCAGGTTGGAGACTGTAGAGACCGCGTGGTCTGCGCTGGTTCTTTGGTTGGTTTTTGTCTCAGTGGTTTGGTCTGAGCGGTCTGATCTGGGAGACCACCTCTTCTGTCTGGGCGGCTTGCGCGGGTTGGTCTGGCGACTTGTTCTTATCGTCCAGATGTTCTTGGAAGGAGACCAGGCAGTCTGTTATTAAGACCGCAGTGACCGGGCGGTTTGGTTGTAACCGCAAGGTTAATAAAGGTGCTGTGAGCTTTGGATGGGCGGTTATTGTATCCCGGCTGTGCGGGGATGACATCCGTCTACCCGCCTATAAATTGGGGTGCAGGGCCCATCATAATTAACGAGAACTGTAAGAACTCAAAGTTGGCTTGTTTGTGCCCGTCTCTTTTTGAGGTCGCGCGGTTTGAGATTTTAGTCTGACCGGTTTCTGTGTTCGCAGGTTAAGCGGTTTGTAGCTCACGGTCAGCTTGTCTCCTTCTACCAGCTTTGAATAAACCAGTCCGGGCAGACTGTGTTTATGTGTTCACGGTCTGTGCAACGGACTCAGTTGATCAGGCGGTCTTAAGTGGCCAGGCGGTCTTAAGTTGCGGTTTGTCACAGAAGGTCGTTCTTGTTCAGTGTTTGTGGGTTCTTCTTTGATCAAGACCGTGCGGTCTGGGCGATCAAGAAGTGCGGACATGTTTGTTTCAGCAGAGAAATAAAGCAGCGAGTTGGTGGTCTGGGGTTGCGGTCTGGCAGGTGCAGTCAGTACTCTGTTCGCGCGGTCTCAGCGGCTTCTGTTCAGCTTGTCTGTTCGCGCGGTCTAGCGGTCTCAAGTGTCAGATCACTGCGGCTTGTTTTACACTTGTGTTCTGTGCTTCTCTTCTCTGTGATTCTTATGAATCATGTCTCGCCATGTATACCTCGCATTGTAAAGAGAAATTCAATACTATAGTACTATTCGTTCTTCTCATTGTCACGGTTGTGCTACACTTTTGAAAGGTTATGTGAAGTGTGTTTTGCATTGTTTTACACTTCATCTCCGGACCTCAAGTTTTTTAACATGGTATCAGAGCGAGGTTGCTGAGGTTGTGAAGTTGATAGTGCTGATACTTCTCTCAGGTTTCTTAAGTGGTAGCAATCAGTGGGATAGGAATGGAAGGAGGATATGCCAGAGTTCTCAGTATTGAGCTCCTTAAGCAGACTAACTTCAAGAAGTGGAAGTCTTGCATGGAGAGCTATCTTCTCGGCGAATACTTATGGGAGGTTGTAGGAGGAGAATCTAGACAAGCTGTGGTTCCTGCTGATGGGAATGCTGAGCTCGTGAAGGCTTGGATAAGAATGAATGCTATGGCGGAGTTCACTCTTAAGCGGGCTATCATTCCAGAGTTGTTTGATCACATCATTGGATGCGGATCAGCTGTTGAGATTTGGACAGCCATGGATGGCTTTTTCAATAAGAAGAATGTAGCGAGGCTACAATACTTGAAGAATGAGTTGGTGAAAGCAACTCAAGGAGACTTGTCCATTTCTACGTTCTTCTTGAAGATGAAGAACCTCTGAGCAGAGATATCGGCTTTGGACCCGGATGAGCCTATCTCAGAAGCTAAGCTGAAGAGGCACATAATCTGCGGCTTGTGGAGGGAGTATGTGGCCTTTGTGAGTTATGTTCAAGGCTGGGCCAATCAGCCTTCGTTGCTGGAGCTAGAAAACTTACTTGCTTCGCAGGAAAGTTTGGCAAAGCAAATGGCTGGGATGTCAGTCTCTGGTGGAGAAGGCGAGGTTCTTTTCTCTGGCAAGAAGAAGAAGTGGGACAAAAAAAAGAAGAAGACGTCTGGAGATGATGGTCCATCTACTTCATATCAACAAGAGAGGAGATATGGTCCTAAGAGTGATGGGAAGAAGCAGGAAGGACCTAGATGCTTCAGGTGCAATAAGGTTGGTCATTTCAAAAGGGACTGCAAGGTGAATCTTCAGCCAGGGCATGCTGCAGGAAAGGAGGAGGCTGGTTCCAATTCAGAAGGTTGTTGGGGTGGTGGAGGAGGTTTCATGACGGGCACGTGTGTTCGGGCCATGACATCCATCAACTACCAAGACGATTGGATTGTGGACTCTGGGTGTGGTCATCACCTCACTGGGGATGAGTCGAAGTTCTCCTCGTTGCAGACATATACAGGTAATGACGCTACCATTACGGCTGAAGATACTATTCATGTAGTTGAGAAGGAGGGTGTGGTTTCATTGAATGGTGATAGTGGAACTCTTACATTGAAGAGTGTCTATCATGTTCTGGGAATGAAGAAGAACCTCTTCTCAGTGACCAATGCGGTGGATGCTGGCTATCACATTCTGTTTGGTCCAACAGAAGTGAAATTTCTCTGAAATATTTCAGCGGTGAAAGATGAAGTCACTCATATTGGGAGATGGGCGAAGGACATGTTTGTTCTTTCAACAAGTTCTTATGTTGATAAGATGAGGACTAACGATTGCGCTGCTATCTAGCATGAAAGGATTGGGCATGTTGGAATGGATAAGTTGAAAGTTATGGCGGGAAGAGGCCTGGTGAAAGGTCTGCCTAGCTTGTCTTCTTTCGGGGATGGTCACATTTGTGCAGGTCGTCAGTTTGGTAAAGCTCAATGCTTTCCATTTGACAAATCACAAAGCTGATGTAACAGACCATTGGAGTGCATCCATGGTGATCTGTTTGGACCTACCAACACTGCCAGTCTTGGAGGTAGCAGGTATATGCTAATCTTGGTTGATGACTTCACCAGATATACTTGGGTGTATTTTCTGAAGGAGAAGTCAGAGGCGTTCGAAAGGTTTGTGGAGTTCAAGGAGCTGGTGGAAGGTCGGCTAAACCTGCAGGTGATCAAGTTCAGAACAGACAATGGAGGGGAGTTCACCTCCAAGGAGTTCTTTAGCTTCTGCAGGAAGCATGGCATCCAAAGGGAGCTTTCTTGTGCTCACACTCCACAATAGAACGAAGTTGCAGAGCAGAAGATCCATCACCTGACGGAGACTTGCAAATGCTGGCTTCATGCCAAGAGTATCCCAAAGTCCTTCTGGGCAAAGGGAATGTCTTGTGCGGCCTATGTTATCAACCAGATGCCTCTCATCCCCATCAACATGAAGACCCCTCATGAGTTGATGTTCAAGGAGAAGCCAAGCGTGGAACACTTTCGAGTGTTCGGTTCTACCTGCTATGTGCATGTTCTGGATGCCCTTCGAACGAAGCTAGATGCTAAGGCAAGGAAGCTAGTCTTCGTCGGTTATGATGACCGGAAGAAAGGGTGGAGATGCATGGATCCTGAGACACGGAGATATGTGGTCTCAAGGGATGTGGTATTCGACGAGCTGACGTCATACCAAGGTAACTCTTCTGTTGAGTTACAAGGAAGCAGGGAAGAAGGTGGACCAGTGGAAGCTGCACTGGAAGCTCTGGTGGAGTTACCTATTTCTCCAGGTGCTCCTTGTATTACTAGCTCAGGATCAGGTGCTTCAGGTTCTGGAAGCAGGGGGAGCAAGGCTCCATGTTTACCTGAGAGGAGAGCTAGTCCAGAAGCTGCAGTGGAAGAGGTGGTTCATAGTCAAGCTCTGAGGAGGTCCAACACGACCATTATTCCACCTGATCGGTATACGGGCAGAAATTGGGTGAGCTTTGTATCATGTTTCTTCGCAGGTCCCCTGGATGAGAGGGAGCCATCTTGTTATGACAACGCCGTTGGAGTCAAGGAGTGGGAAGGAGCCATGGATGAAGAGATGGCTGCTCTCAGGAAGAATGAGACTTGGGACTTGGTGCCTAAGGTTGAGGGGGTTACTCCGGTGACTTGCAAGTGGGTTTTCAAGCTGAAGAAGAAGGCTGACGGAAGTATTGAGCGGTACAAGGCTCGCCTTGTAGCTCAAGGTTTCTCTCAGAAGTATGGGGAGGATTATGAAGAAACGGTTAGCCCCATTGCCAAGATGACTTCGGTCCGGGTGATGATCGCATTGGCAGCTTGCCAAGGGTGGAAGATTTGGCAACTCGACATGAAGAACGCTTTCTTATATGGAGAGATTGACAAGGATATCTTCATGTATCAGCCACCTGGGTATGTATCCGAAGAGCACCCAAGTTATGTTTGCAAGCTCAAGAAGGCTATTTACGGCTTGAAGCAAGCGCCTCGGGCGTGGTACGGGAAGATCGCAGAATACCTCCAGTTCTGCGGGTACTTTGCTTCTGATTCTGATTCGAGCTTGTTTGTTAAGAAGACGGGGGAGCTTCAAGTCTTGGTGCTGCTGTATGTTGACGATATGATCATCACGGGGAATTCTGAGATGGAGGTAGCTAGGCTTTGCGCTGAGCTAGCTATCATATTTGAGATGAAGGATATGGGCGAGCTCCACCATTTCCTTGGGCTTGAAGTGGAGAGGAGAGAGATCGGTATGCTCGTTTCCCAGAAGGGCTATGCGGATCGAATTGTGAAGAGATTCGACATGGAAGGAGGGAAGAGCAGCTCTACTCCACTGGAGGTTGGAATTCATCTTTGTCGAGATGAAGGGAAGGTTCTTACCGATCCTTTGGTGTTCCGGGATTTGGTCGGTAGCTTGATATACTTGACGATCACGAGGCCAGATATTGCGTATGCAGTTTGCAGGGTGAGTCGGTTTATGGCAGAGCCTCGGAAACCTCATCTTGTGGCGGCTAGAAGTATATTGAAGTATGTCAAATCCACCTCGGATTTGGGTCTCTTCTACGGAAGAGATTCGGGCTTTTTCTTGCACGGGTACATGAACGCCGATTATGGAGGAGATTCGAATGATCGGAGATCGACGTCTGGGTACATCTTTATGACGGGCTCTACAGCTATATCATGGTGCATCAAGAAGCAAGATTCTGTGTCTGTCTCTACCACGGAAGCAGAGTACAAAACTTCGGCTTTGGCGGCTCAGGAAGCCATCTGGCATAGGAGGCTTGTGGAGGACATTCATAGGGAGGTGGGAGGTCCTACTCTGCTACATGGTGACAATGAGAGTGCTCTCAAACTGGTGAACAATCCAATTTGTCACGCGCGTACGAAGCACATAGAGATTCATCACCATTTCATTCGTGAGAAGGTGTTGGAGGGATGTCTGATTGTGGAGCATGTGCAGTGCAAGTAGAACGTTGCTGACATATTCACTAAGTTGCTAGCGAAGGGACCTTTTGGTCGGTTGCGGAGTTTGCTTGGGCTGACTTCCACTTCCCACTTCAAGGGGGAGTGTTAAATTTTTGAAGTGGAAGTGAAGTTGAGCTGGGCGGTCTGCAGGTTGGAGACCGCAGAGACCGCGCGGTCTGCGCTGGTTCTCTGGTTGGTTTTTGTCTCAGTGGTTTGGTCTGAGCGGTCTGATCTGGGAGACCGCCTCTTCTATCCGGGCGGCTTGCGCGTGTTGGTCTGGCGACTTGTTCTTGTCGTCCAGATGTTCTTGGAAGGAGACCGGGCGGTCTGTTATTATGACCGCAGTGACCGGGCGGTTTGGTTATAACCGCAAGGTTAATAAAGGTGTTGTGAGCTTTGCTGAGGTCGGGTGGTCTGCTTTGCGACACCGATCATGATCTGATGGGCGGTTATTGTATCCCGGCTGTGCGGTGACGACATCCGTCTACCTGCCTATAAATAGGGGTGCAGGGCCCGTCATAATTAATGAGAACTGTAAGAACTCAAAGTTGGCTTGTTTGTGCCAGTCTCTTTTTGAGGTCGCGCGGTTTGAGATTATAGTCTGACCAGTTTCTGTGTTCGCAGGTTAAGAGGTTTGCAGCTCACGGTAAACTTGTCTCCTCTTCCAACTTTGAATAAACCAGTCCGGGCGGACTGTGTTTAGGTGTTCGTGGTCTGTGCAATGGACTCAGTTGATCAGGCGATCTTAAGTGGCCAGGCGATCTTGAGTAGCGGTTTGTCACAGAAGGCAGTTCTTATTCAGTGTTCGCGGGTTCTTCTTTGATCAAGATCGTGCGGTCTGGGCGATCAAGAAGTGCGGACTTGTTTGTTTCAGTAGAGAAATAAAGCAGCGAGTTGGCGGTCTGGGGTTGCGGTCTGACAGGTGCGGTCAGTACTCTGTTCGCGCGGTCTCAGCGGCTTCCGTTCAGCTTGTGTGTTCGCGCGGTCTGGCGGTCTCAAGTGTGAGATCGCTGCGGCTTATTTTACACTTGTGTTTTGTGCTTCTCTTCTCCGTGATTCTTATGAATCATGTCTCGTCATGTATACCTCGCATTGTAAAGAGATATTCAATACCATAGTACTATTCGTTCTTCTCATTGTCACTGTTGTGCTACACTTTTGAAAGGTTTTGTGAAGTGTATTCCGCGTTGTTTTACACTACATCTCCGGGCCTCAAGTTTTTTTAACAAGGAGCAGAGAATTCGTGCTTAATACCTAACATTTTGCAAAAAGATTTGAAATTTTCATTTTTCAAATTCTCCTCCATGATTTGAGCGAATACATTTTATTTTTAAATCTTGTTCATTTTGAACATGAGTACATAGTTTTGAAAATTTGCAAAATGCATCAGATTGGGAAGAGAGAGATAAAGTTCAACAATATCTAGAGAAATCATCTATTAGAACAAAAGTATATATTCTACCACCAAGACTTGCGGTGCTAACGGGGCCAAAAAGATTCATATGAATTAATTGCAAAGGTCTTGTAGTAGAAATTTCGTTTTTGCTTTTAAAAGAAGATTTAGTAAATTTTCCTTTTTGACATGGAGGACATAGTTAAGATAAATTTCCATTTAACATAGGCAATCCTCTAATCAATTCCTTTTTGGCTAGTTTTTAAATGAGTTTTGTATTAGCGTGACCTAAACGTCTATGCCATAGTTCTAATACGTCATTTTTAGTTATAAAGAATTGTATAGATGATTTGGAAAGATCATGAAAGGAAGCTATATATACGTTGTGAATTCTGGGTGCAGTTAGTAAAACATCTTTTGTGTTAGGATTAAATATTTTACAAAGATTTGTGGATGCCTCAAATAAAACATCTAGTCCTTTATCACATAATTGACTAATAGATATTATTAAGTTATGTTTTAATCATTTTACATAAAGAACATTAGATATAAGAAATGATTTGTTACCCAGTCTACCGATCCCCATGATCCTTCCTTTTCCGCTCCAAAGGTTACGATCCCTCCCTTTTTCTTTTCTAGGCTAAGGAACTTTGCTTTGTTGCCCGTCATGTGCTTAGAGCATGCCGAGTCCAAGTACCATACGTCCTCCGTTTCCTTAGCCTTCCTGCAAATCTAGAAAGAAGATGAGAGTAAAGATCCGGATACCCAAGAGGTACCACCCATAGAATAAGTGGATGCCTTTGGTATCCAGATTATCTTTAAAGATCCCTGTTTAATTTTCCTGCAAGAGCTCGACATGTGTCCGAACCTATGACAATTTGCACACAAAAAGAAGGGGGTTGAGACCCTTTTCTGAAGTTCTACATTGCTTTTACCGGATGAGGTTTGATTTTTAGAAAATACAGAAGATTTTTTAGAAGATGCGCCACCGCCGACGTTAGTGGATAGTGTCGGGCGGTATTGGTAATTTTGATATACGAGCCCAAATTTTCCAAACCATAACATTGGTTCCCCAAAATCTTGTCCAGGGATTTTTGACCAATTCCAAATTTTTTGATAGCCATTTTGAGGTCATTGGTTTGTTTTTTAAGAGATGATTTTTCTTTTACAAGCATGACACATTTATTTTTAAAGCCCTTTTTGTTATTGTCAATTTGTAGGAGAGAGGTTTTTAGTCTTCTCTCTAAGTCCCCCTTTTCTTTTGTAAGAGTTTTGATTTGTGAGAGGGCCTTAGAAAGAGAAATTTCAAGATCTTTTGCCTTACATAAGGAGTGTTCACACTCTTGGCAAGAAGCCTTTCTCTTTTCAAAAGAAATTATTTTTTTAGTAAGCTTATGATTTTCTTTGAAAATAGATTCATTTTCACGAATTAAAATAATATTATCTTCTATACTTTTATCATAGGCTTTGCAGGTTAGAACAAATTCATCATAAATTCTTCGAAAGTGGGAGGAGTTACCTAAGTGTTACTATGAACACTGGTGTCGTCATCGTTGCTTTTTGCCATCAAGCATAAGTTTGCTTCCTCGCTGCTTGGCTCAGATCCGCTTGATTCTTCAGAGGAAGAATCATCCCAGGTTGCGGCTTTCAACACTTTCTTTTTATCCTTCCCTTTGTATCACTCTTTTTGCTCCTTTAGATACTTCAGGCACAGGCTCCGAATGTGCCCGGTCTTCCTGCAGTGATAGCACTCCGGTGGTGGTCAATATTCTTCGTCTTCACTTCCTTTTTCTATCTTTGATGACAAGGAAGACCCTTTTCGTCGAGCATCCTTCTGGAAGAATTTTCGGAAGGTGTTCCTTCTTTCGGGATTTTTAATGAATTTCTTGAAGTTCTTGACCAGGAGACCTTCTTCATATTCATCATCATCTTCGTTGCTTTCCTTATTTGATTTTAGTGCGAGCGCCTTTTTCTTTGGCTCCTTGTTGTATTCTTCGTGTTGAATCTAGAGCTCTACCTCATGGGTTTGAGATTCCAAATGAGAATCTGGAGCATTCTTAGATTGTGTGACTCCGAGATAGCCGTCACCTTTGGATTGAACCTCGGAAGTAGAGAGCGAAGAATCATTCAGACCAAGTCGCCATCAGAGTAGATCTTTCCAAGAGCTTTTGAAGCGTTGACGATCTTGGTGAAGCGTGTGTACATCGAGTTGATGACCTCTTCGGCATCCATCCTGAACTTTTCATATTCTGACTCTAGTTGGAATAGCTTTGTATCTTGTACCTGCGATGTACCTTCATGAGTAACTTCTAATTGGTTCCAAATATCATAAGTAGTTACACATGCAGAAATTCAATTAAATTCAGTTTGATTTAAAGCACAATATAAAGCATTCATTGTCTTTGCATTATTTTTGCATTTCAGTTTATCGCTATCATCCCATTTATTCTTAGGTTTTTCTATCGTAGCCTCTCCTACTACAATTGTAGGAGGAGAGTACCGAACTTCTACCATGTTCCATACTTCTATATCCATGGTCATAAGAAAACACATCATCCTAGATATCCAGTAGTTGAAATCTGACCCCGTAAAAAGAGGTGGTCTACTAACACCCTGACCCTTGGGAAAAGCGAGATCATGAGACGTCATTATTCCACGTTGTTAGACCATTTTGGAATAAAATCGCTATGATACCACTAGTTGGATCGGTAGGCACCCTTAGAGGGGGGGGGGGGGGGTGAATAAGAGTTTTAAAACTTTTATGTTATTTTGAAAAACTTGAAATATTATGAGATCAAAATAGTGCAAAACAAAGACAAATTAAGAGAAACAAAATAGAGACATGATTTTATTAGTATGAAAAGTAGGATTACAAAACTTGACTTCTTATAATGCTAGAAATCGAAGACGAATAATAAAATTCTTTTTCATTTTCTATCCCGACTCGTATCCCCACGAACCGGTGACTTTAGCCTATCCTTCCCGGATATGGCCTAAAGCCGCTCTAGGCAATACTCCCTCGGATACGGCCTCGAGCACCACCTAGATCTACACCCTAGACCTAGTCGCCAACACGAGCCGAATTCCTCCCTAAGTCCTACCCAGACCTAGTCGCCAGCACGAGGCAAATTCTCTAAGAGATTACAAGAATAAAGATGTGAAATAAGGAACAATAATATCAAAACTCCCTCTTGAAGAACTTCAGAAGTTGGAGACGAAAGACCGTTGTAGAATAAGCGTTGTTGAAGCGATCGTCATTCGGATTTGGCGTGAAGAAATCCTCCTTCAGAAACTCACAGAACTTTGGGTCGGTGATGCGCAAAACTATATCCGCAAATGATAACGGCAAGTGTACCGTATCAAAAGTAGTATAGGTTTATATAAACCAATGTCGTATTAGACTCGGGGCGATTGAATATTCGTACTTTGGAAATCTCTATTATCTTATCAATTAAAACTTGGGGTTGGTTGTTTCAAGAAAGAGAGATAAGTTGTTTTAAAACTGGTGAGTTAAAAGACTAGTACTCAACCTTGAATCACCTCGGAAAATAAATACAATAAATAAAACTTTTAATTCTCTTGAAGAAATTACTTGACCGTGGAGGTTCCCGAATTATAAACGTACCTCTCTCAAGGATACGCTCAACTGAGTTTAGGTTGATCAATCAAACTTTTGCTCTAGAATCAAAACTCCTAAAACTCGCTTTATCGTAGTGAACCCCTCTATTGGATTTTACTCCAATCCGGGAGATTTTTGTCAACCTCTCTCAAGGAGTGCATTCAAATCTCCTTATCCTTGAAATGATCGATTCGAATTCAGAACCTTTCGGTTATTAGACTATGAAAGAAGAATGAGAATTATATATCAAAAATATAATCTCAATCCAATAAAGTTCAAGGATAAATCTTAAGCGTTCTATGAAGAGAAAGAGAAGCTATAAATTAAATCATAGATTATATTTTCCTTGGATCATCTCGGTCGAGTACTAATAGAAGTTTAGCTACTCATAGAAGTTGAGGAATTGATGAAAATAAAAAGGTACATAATGAAATTGAGAATAGAATAAGAAGGAGAAAAGAACTATTTTATTGATTTCAAAAGGAATTACAAGCTAAGAGATTGAGAATTACAAGTGCACATAACAAAAGGAGATTACAAGAAATACTAAAACATGAAAAGAGTATAGGAAATTGAAGAACTAAACCCCAAAAAATTCGTCCTTGATCATCTGGAGAAGCTCCCTTTAAATAGCTGAAGATTTGGTGTTACACGCCCTTGGTCACGCCCGTGACCAAGGGCTTGTAAGGGGCGTGATCGAAGCAGCAGTGGAGAGGGCACCCTCTGGAGTAAATGCAGGCGTTACGTGCACGTCACGCCCATGGTCACGCCCATGACCTAGGGCGTGTAACTTTAAAACTGGCTGTTGGTGGGAAACTTCTGTAGGAAGGAGCGGGGGATGAGTCACGCCCGTGACTAAATGTCACACCCTCGATCACGCCCGCGACCGAGGGCGTGTAATTTTAATTGACGTGGCATTGCGCTTTTGCTGCTGGTGGCGGGTCGCGGTCGTGACATTGGGTCACGCCTGGGGCATGTACTTGTCGAATCTTCACAAAATGCGTCCGTGGTGGCGGAATTGGGTCACACCAGCTTTTATCTTTAATTAACGCACGGGCAACGCACGGTCGTGCGTTCGACCGTGCGTGACCAAAATTCTGCCTGTTTAGTATTTAAAGCAGGAATTGTTGCTGCCATCGAGAGGAAGGAGGGAGAGCTCGATCCCCCTCGTGGGAAAAGCCTGGAATCCCACCATTTTCGCCCCTTCCACCGTAGGAGACAAGAGGAGACCTTCTCCGACAATCTCCTTCATCATTCCTTCATCCGGGAGCATTTACAAGCTTTCTCCGCCACTAGCTCAAGCATTCCTCGCCGAGGAGACCATAGAAGCGCTGAAGATCGTTGGAGCGGTGACAACCTCCTTTGAGTTAGCACACCATCTGAGGGCCGAGCCCGGAGAGAGCCCGGCAACCTCTCATTCCGACCGAGAACCCAAGACGCTGTGACATCTTCTTTGTGGTCCTCTCTAACCCTTGATGCTTGTACTTTCTTTGTGTTGTTGTATAAACACATGTTATGTTAATATTATGTATTTTTGCTTGTGTTCATGTGCAATGCTGATGTGGTGGCAAGAATAGCCCTTTTTTGTTGTTGTGATAGCCTAGGTTGTTTGTGTGTGAAGCCAACTAGCGATTGCTAGTGGTGATGTTAGGGAAGAGGTGAATACGACCCTCACTAAACCTCGCGCTGTGTCCACTCCACCCGCTTACGGAAGCACGGCATCGCGGCCGCTGCACTCACCCACACCTTGCAAAGCGGTGCTTTTCGACCCGCATTTCTCTTCATTCTGCAATAGCGTAGGAACTCAAATAACAACCCCTCTTTGTTACTTAGTTATCCTTTTAACTAATTTTTGGTTTGAGCAATTCATACTACCCAACTTGCGGTCCTTTGAGAACGATATTCGGGGAGTTCCTCCCTATTTTATTACTTGAGCGACCGGTGCACTGCCGTCGTATTGCATTTCGTGCTTGCTAATTAGCAATGCTGAAATAGCGCATCAAGTTTTTGGCGCCGTTGCCGGGGACTGCAAGCGTGTATGATTTGTTTTTCTTTGGAAATATGTTTTAGGTTTTTTTTTGTTTTTTTTATTATCTTCTTTTGTGTTGAAGAGGGTGTATGCATAGAAGAGATCCCGGTGAGTGCGCAGCATTTGACCCTGAAATAGAGCGTGCCGGGGACGTCTCCGTGCTGCTGCCACCATAGATGTTAATGGGAATCAGGCTGCACCTGGAGTGGGAAATGTACCGGTCGTGGGTCAGGTAGCTGACGAGAATGAAGTGGCTAGGCCACGACCCAGGACTATGAGAGATTACACTACACCCACTGTTGGGAGTGTGTACCCTGGATTTGGCCCGGCTATCACCAACAACAACTTTGAGATAAAGCCGGCCATCCTGAACATGATCCGCAACCAGGCCCAATTCTCTAGGTTAGCCAGTGAAGACCCCCATCTTCACTTGGTTGAATTCGCAGAAATCTGCGGGACATTTCGGTACGCAGGGCTGGCTGACGAGACGGTGCAGCTCAGGTTGTTCCCTTTCTCTCTACGTGACAAGGCAAAGGGGTGGCTCCACACGATACCACATGACACAGCTACCACTTGGGACGCTCTACAAGAAAAATTTCTGGCGAATTTCCATCCTGTCGATAAAGTTGTAAACTTGCGGAGGGAAATTGCAACCTTCCAACAGCTTGATCAGGAGGCTCTCTCAGAAGCTTGGGAGAGGTTCATGAACCTTCTCCGGAAATGTCCCCAGCATGAGCTGCAACCATGGACCATAGTAGAAAATTTTTATTTTGCTATTGAGCCTAACTACAGGGCCATGATTGATGCTGCAGCAGGTGGAACTCTAATGAACCACACCCCCGAAGAGGCATTACGGATTGTCCAAGACACTGCAATTCACAGCTCCTTTTGGACTGCTGGAAGAAACGCTCCAAGGAACGCTCGTGGAAGCTTTGAGGTGAACACTTCTAGTGCACCTGCGGAAAGTACCATGCTACTAAAGAGGCCTACCATCCCTTCGGCCTTAGTAATGATGATCTCATGTCAAGGTTGCGGAAACCCAGGGCATCATGCATATGAGTGCTCCACAGGTGAGCAACCTACTGAAGTTTCTTTTGACGAAAGCGTTAATTACATTAATGATCAAAATCAAGGAGCACCGTTTAATAATACCTATAACTCGGGCGTGAGGAGTCATCCGAACTTCTCATGGAAACAAAACGTTCCAGGCCAACGATGGCAAGGAGGTTCGCATCAATTCGATGCTCAAGCCTCCGGTAGCCAACCGCGGCCGCCTCAACCGATTTATAATCATGGTGCTCCAACTCCTAAGAAGAGCAACCTTGATGAAATTATGGAAAGGTTTATGCATGCCGCGAACTCGAATATGGTTAACCAAACCGCATCCATGCGAAGCTTGGAGATGCAATTGGGCCAATTGGCTCAACTGTTAACCGAGCGTTCGCAAGGGACCCTTCCCAGCAATACGGAAAAAAAATCCTATCAATCAAGGGAAGAGTCCTACCTACACGGAAGTGGTTAACCCAAGCGAATTAGTAATCACTTGCTCTATTAATAATTTCCAAACTGCTGCCTTATGTGACTCTGGTTCATCCCGCAACATCCTTGCTTTGCAAGACGTTGCTAAGTTGCAACTCGAGATGTACACGGACGATCGGAAGTCTCTGGTGCTTGCTAATGGGACCATTATTCAGTCGGAGGGAGAATTGAAGAATGTTGATGTCATGGTTGAGGGCACGGTGGTGGTCTCTGACTTTCAAGTATTGGGACCCCAGGAGAATGAATCTATCCCCATCTTGGGAGTGCCGTTCTTGAAAGAGAGTCGTGCCACGTTGGATTTCTCTGCTGGGAGAGTTATCATCCCTACTTGCCCCAAGATTATGACTGAAACATTGTCTCGCTCTCCCTAATGTATTTCTGATAAATCTCTTAGTGATGCAGGAATCAGGGTTGAAATAGCATCGTCGGAAGAAGAAAAGGATGAGAAGAAATCATGCAAAAATGAAGAAGAAGTAGATTTGCGAAAGGAATGTGACCCGGAGAGGAAGGAGAGCCTCGTTTCTGAACTCGCTAAGCAGAACTTAACTCGGGACAATGTCCCATTTTTATTTAACAAGAAACCTTGTGATAAACTTCTTAAATAGTCGGTCTCTTGGGCTGACCCAGTTGCCACTGCGGTAACGGGAGTGAGGCCACCCACCACCAAGGTGGGAAAATCTGACGATTACCAACGCTGGCGCTCTCCTACCGTGGAGAAACTGAAACAAGAAAGAAAATTGCGTGGTGCACTCTCCACTGCTTTCAGTGGCAAGACGGCAGAGGCTAGGGAAAAATTGGGTGACACCAATTTTGGCCCTAAAGCTTTCACCTCCAGCCTACAAGCCACTGGAGACTTGCACTACAAAAGCACGTATAGCTGATGTTCTTTTGCTTATGCTGTGATCTGTGGTTCTGAAACTTTTCTCCAAACTATTTGTCTTTGAACAATGCTTAATACAGGTATTTAGTCCACCTTTAAGGACGTTAAACAAATGGGCTTCTTGGGAGACAACCCATGGGAACCACCCGGTTCCGTTTGCCTTTTAATTTATTTTTATGTACTGTTATTTCCTTTCTGCTAACATCATAGGTGGAAGCTCTCGTGTGGAGGATGTGGAAAGTGAAAAAAATTTAATGTTGGAACTACCGCACTTCTGGCATGCTCTTCTATGAGCATAGGTCAACTCTACCCCTTTCCTACTTATTTTTGAATTGTTTATTCTAGTTAGTTTTGATCAAGTCTGGGGGAGAGAGTGATCGGTGCACGTGCACACACTTTGCATGACATGTTAGAATGTGCTGAGTTAGGATTTGTATTTTGTTGCACACATTGCATACACTTGCACCTAGTTCGCGCGCACTTGATCATGCGTGCTTATTGGGTATCGCTGCGAGGTTCCCCGCTCGTAAGAATTGGATTGTTAGCGTATGAGTGAGGAGTAGAGAAAAATGTTGACTTGAGTAGTGCTCTAGTCAAGTGCTCCCGTCACGCCTAGAAATTCAATTAGAGTAGAATAAAATTCAGAGTTATAATTTAATTATTTCTATTATAGTAGCTGCAATTTATTTTACTTTAGTGGTGAATCCAACGGTAGCATAAGGTCGAGTGTAGCTAGACTAGTAGTAGCTTATTACTAGGGTCGGAAGGAAGGACAACCTTTCTCGGTGGCTAGAACTTGCACTAGGTGACTCTTGAAAAGATTGCGTTGAAAGTACCCATTATAAAATGTGAAATAGACCATTTCTTGATCTGTTTGTGCTTTTGAAATCCGTACTGACGTAATCACCGTTGCAAGCCCACTTGAGCCTACCTTTCCTCCTTGTTTAGCTCCACTAAAATTTCACCAAAGCCATACGACCGAACCTATTTTCGCACCAACCTTTGAGCTGAAAGAAATTTCTTTTTCGATCGCATTTGGTGTCATCTTCGTTGTGCATGGCAGATTTGAATTAGCTAAAGGAGCCGTTTTATTGAGCATATAAAAGTTATTTTGTCGAAAAGAGAAAAGAAAAGAATGTATAGAAAAGAAAAGAAAAAAAATTGTGCAAAAATAATATTCTCTCGACAAATTCAATTTATATTTGGTTTAGCAAGCACCTAGTGTTCATTTGAAGTCTGGGGGTGTTGTGTAATTCTTGAAAATATTGTATTGGTGATTGAAATTTTCTTGAGTGCTCAGGTTGTGTTGAATGCGATTCCCATCGTCCTTCTACTTACCTAGCCTAAACTCAACCTAAGCCCACTCCTAACCCAAGTCCTATTGATTTTAGATATGAGTCATCTCATGCGGTAGAGAGAGTGCGAACGTGCAAGCTTATGGACACCGCCTTTTATGGATTTCTTATGAGTTTGTCCCGAGCTTTGATTCGAGTAATACTCTACTCATTAGTCACGCTATTTTCCCTTTTGCGCGACTGAAAGATTCACCTGGATTCACCATCCAAGTAAAGTAAATTTCGAACTACTATTCTAGAAATAGTTAGATATAATCTTGAGTTTAATTCTGTTCTAATGTATTTCTATGCACGTGCGCATGCGACTTCGCATAGGTCTCTACCACTCAAACTCACGCTAACATCCAATTGTTCCGACAGGAGAGTTGAGTAGTTTGCCCGAGATGTGCAAATGGTTAAGTCTGGGGGTGTGATGAGTCCCATTTATATACACATTTATGGACTCATCTGGGCCGATTTTCTAGTCTATGCACTACACTTTAGGCATGTTTTCATTCATATTGGTTATTCCTTGCTAGGTGCACTCTTAGGCCCGTTTCGGTGTGCATTTGCGCTCCTTGTGATTGGGGGTAAGCACATGGTGCTCCCCATCCCTTTCTCTATGATTATCTGGTGCTGAAGGTGTTTTCCCAGCTATGTTATCTTATGTGCAGGTGGCCGGATTATCTTGTACCCAGTTTTCTCCCAGAATTCATGACTGTGTGAAACGCATGGTCGTGTGTTTTCCTTGGCGCACGGGCTGTGGCGGTCTTGCGCTATGATCTGGGCAGAAAACATGTGATCTGAATTTACTCATGCGTTTTGACACACAGGCGGAATCGCCCGTCCATGAGTAAAACGCACGGTCTCCTATTTCTTCTGTTTTTAGCCATTTCTGAATTTACCCGTGCGTTTTGACGCACGGGCAGATTTGCCCGTGCGTGAGTAAATCGCACGGGCGGCGCATCTTCGTCTTCACGCCAGCTTTTATCTTTAATTAACGCACGGGAAACGCACAGTCGTGCGTTCGACCGTGCGTGACCAAAATTCTGCCTGTTTAGTATTTAAAGCAGGAATTGTTGCTGCCATCGAAAGGAAGGAGGGAGAGCTCGATCCCCCTCGCGGGAAAATCCTGGAATCCTGCCATTTTCGCCCCTTCCACCATAGGAGACAAGAGGAGACCTTCTCCGGCGATCTCCTTCATCATTCCTTCATCCGGGAGCATTTGCAAGCTTTCTCCGCCATTAGCTCAAGCATTCCTCACCGAGGAGACCATAAAAGCGCTGAAGATCGTTGGAGCGGTGACAGCCTCCTTCGAGTTAGCACTCCATCTGAGGGCCGAGCCCGGAGAGAGCCCGACAACCTCTCATTCCGGCCGAGAACCCAAGACACGGTGACACCTTCTTTGTGATCCTCTCTAACCCTTGATGCTTGTACTTTCTTTGTGTTGTTGTATGAACACATGTTAGGTTAATATTATGTATTTTTGCTTGTGTTCATGTGTAATGCTGATGTGGTGGCAAGAATAGCCCTTTTTGTTGTTGTGATAGCCTAGGTTGTTTGTGTGTGAAGCCACCTAGCGATTGCTAGTGGTGATATTAGCGAAGAGGTGAATACGACCCTCACTAAACCTCGCACTGTGGCCACTCCACCCGCTTACCGAAGCACGGCATCACGTCCGCTGCACTCACCCACACCTTGCGAAGCGGTGCTTTTCGACCCGCATTTCTCTTCATTCTGCAATAGCGTAGGAACCCAAATCACAACCCCACTTTGTTACTTAGTTATCCTTTTAACTAATTTCTGGTTTGAACAATTCATACTACCCAACTTGCGGTCCTTTGAGAACGATATTCGGGGAGTTCCTTCCTATTTTATTACTTGAGCGACCGGTGCATTGCCATCGTATCGCATTTTGTGCTTGCTAATTAGCAATGCTGAAATAGCGCATCACCGCTCTAGCCAACCCTTCCCTGGATATGGCCTCGAGCACCCCCTAGACCTATCCTAGATCTAGTCTCCAACACGAGGCGAATTTCGTCCCTAAGTCCTATCCAGACCTAGTCGCCAACACGAGGCGATTTCACTAACCGTTTACAAGAAATATGAAATGAAAATAATTAAAAACTCCCTCTTGATGAACTTCTGAAGTTGGAGACGAAGATCCGCTGTAGAATAAGCGTTGTAGAAGCGGACTTCGTTTGGATCCGGCGTGATGAGATTCTCCTTCAGAAGTTTGCAGAACTTTGGTAGGGCATCAACTTTCGGCCAAGGTTGCCTCTAGAATTCTAGCACTCAATCTCTCTCTCTGATGTCTTTATGAAACGAGAGAAGAGGTGTCCTTTTATAGCCACAACGCTAGTGGTACAGCCGGCGCTAACCCATTTTAGGACATATTCTGCGCGGCAGAATCTTCAATCCGAGGAAACATTTCTCTCTTGCCTACTGTGCTCCGCGCTATCGCATGCGCTATCGGATACCGCCAGGCGCTATCTCCTTCTATAAGTACTCCCGGAATTTGCGCTTAAGCATTCTTTTCGTCGATTGAATTTTTGTCGAACGCAGTGATGAGCATTTCGTCGAGTGCATCTTACAATTCGTCGAGCGAAAGCTAGCGCCAGCGCTAGTACTAGCGCGCCGTGGTAGAGTAAGCAATTCGTCGAGCGAATTTTCGTCGAACGCAGTGATGAGCATTTCGCCGAGAGCAAGCTAGCCCCATGCGCTAGGTGCTACCGCCGGCGCCAGTAGGAGTGTTGGATTTGATGGCTCAACTTTGGGGGCAACCTTCTTATGTAATCCTTGAGTCATGTGGACTATGTTATCCTGCACACTTAAACCCACAAGATCAAATACACATACGATTTGTTATTCTCAAACCTAGGAGATGCGGAAGATCATGTTCCAACAAACTCCCCCTTTTGATAATAACAAATCCATTAATGATAAATCAGAGCATTAATATATAAGCATGATGAAACTTACTTGTGTGTGTGTGAGAGTGATGACTTAGGATAATTATCGATTTTATCATTTAGAATTGCTCCCCCTAAATACATGCTCCCCCTAAGTGAATGCTCCTCTAATATGTAAGCTAACATCTTAATTAAGCATGTTTGTTTTTTATTTTGATAGCAGATTATATTTATCATGTTAGTTCTCCCCCTATTGTTATTAGCAAAAGTGGGTAAGGAGACACCACTTAAAAGTTGATAGTAAGATAAAGGCATGATCGAGCTTTTATAGAGAAGAAAATGATAAGGAGTTTTTAGAATACTTTTCATTGAAATAGATCAGAGTTTTGAGTATCACAATATTTTCATAAATCAGAGTTTGTAGCATAAATAAATACAAGGTAAATGTAAAGTTGCGGAAGACTTAAAAAAATACAATCAAACATCTTTTGTAAGACATGATGATTCATAACAGATATATGAGTTCAATTTTATAAAGAAGATGTTTTGTAAATCATTGTTCAAGTAAAATCTTAAAATTCAATAATAAAGTAACCAAGCATGAAATAATGTTACCAAAAAAAGAGTACTACAATGTTATGTTAATTCACAATTTCAAAACATACTAAACATTGTAAAAAGCATGCTAGGTTATCTAGTGCATTTCATAAATAAAGAGTAGTATAGAATTTGCATTAGGATCCAATACTCATGAGAAGAAGTGTTATGGAAGATAATGATGTGCACATAAGTGTATTTTTGAGTAGAGTAAACAAATGTTTTAATCAAAAATACAAGAAATATGTAAAGTAAGAGCACAATAAAACACAAATAATTTCACTTCCACACACTTCAATGCACAAACACAAATGTACAACTACCAAGGTGCTTTGCACACATAATGCTCATTAAGACTTATCAGGGTGCAAAGTAGTGCTTGGGGGATCACATATTTTATTTTTAATGTTGAGACTCGTGATCCGGTGTACTTAAGAGTAAGTGGTTTTTTTTGAAAGAAAGATTTGATTTGCACAAGATACTTTACTATTCTTTCCAAGGTGCTCAACCTCACAACGCTTATTATGACTTATCAGGAGGTTCAAGTAGTGCTTGGTGGAGTTATCTTTGTCACTTTATTTTATGATTTTTGTTTTGTACAAAGTTCTCTGAATACACTTGTTTTGCAAACCAATCTAATTTCTGAAAAACATAACCACTTTTCTTAACTTCTAAAAGTGCAAATGAAGGAGTGTAGGTAAGATACTTGTGCAATTTTAATTCATTGTACTAATACACAACATACACAAGCATTCTTAGATTAAACACATATGTAGACGATGCGAAAATAAGTGAGTGAATAAAGATCATTATCAAACATAAAATCTTTACTCATACTTAGAGGCAAGCTAAGCTTAGTTCTACACAACTTTTAAAAGATACTTGATGCACATATGAATAGATATATCAAGGCATGATGAAAAAAATGTTCAAGGTAGTTTGAAAAGATATATTGCAACATTATAGAAGTTCTAAATAATAGATTAAAACATGCTTGATTTTCATAGGAAAATCCATACAGTTTTTTTTTGATAGTTTTAATGTTTTATATTTTTGTATTTGATTTTTGCAAAAAAATAGACTTTAAACAAATGACAAAAACAAAAAAACAAAACATATTTTTTTGTAATTTGGCTTTTGTATTTTTGTATTTGATTTTTGCATAAAAATAGACTTTAAACAAAAAGGCAAAACATTTTTTTTGTAATTTGGCTTTTGTATTTTTGTATTTGATTTTACAAAAATGAAATATAATCAGAAGTGCAAAAATAAATAGTACATATAGATTAATATATTTTTAGGAATTTTTCAAAATTTTAAAAATATAGAAAAATGAATAAGTGCGCTAGCGCCGGCGTTAGCGCTAGCGCGGGAAATAGTACACAGTTTTTTAGGATTTTGAAAATTTTAATTGTTGATCTTGATTAAGTGTCCCAATAGTAGTTTCATGCTGAAATTTCAGATTTTTAGGAGATGTTTTAGATGGTTAAAAATTACAAAATTGCGTGTGTGAATGTGTTTTAACTCGAAAGATCTAGGACACCTAACTCAAGTCGTAATAATCGAAATCTATCATCGGGAAGAGGTTTAGTAAATATGTCAGCGAGTTGAGAGTCCGTGCCAATGAAGCTTACTTTTACATGCTCTTTCTTAATGTGATACCTAATGAAATGATGACGAACATCGATGTGTTTGGATCTAGAATGGTGTACGGGATTATATGTGAGGTCTATTGCACTTTTGTTGTCACATTTAAGATCAATGTTTGTGAGATGAAATCCAAAATCCTCTAGTGTTTGGCTCATCCATATGCACAACAACTACCAAGTGCGATATATTCGGCCTCCGTGGTGGAGAGTGTGCAACCGAAGATTGTTTCCTACTAGACCACCCAACTAATGAGGGTCCTAAAAAGTGACAAGTACCGCTAGTGTTTTTTCGATCTAGTGAACAACCGGCGTAGTCCGAATCGGAATAGCCATGGAGTGTTAATGAGTTATTATGTGGGTACCATAATCCTAATTTAGATGACCCTAATAGATAACAAAAAATACATTTTACCGCTTTTAAATGAGATTCTTTTGGATTGGCTTGAAAGCCAGCACATAAACATACGACAAACATTATATCTGGTCTTGATGCACTTAAGTAAAGAAGAGATCCTATCATTCCTCTATATAACGTTTGATCAATGGAAATTCCAGATTCATCTTTTCCTAGTTTTAAAGAAGCACTCATAGGAGTAGAAGCTTGTTTAAGATTTTCAAATCCAAATCGTTTAAGCATATCGTGAACATATTTTGTTTGGCAAATAAAGATACCATCAGTTTGTTGTGAGATTTGAAAACCAAGAAAATATGATAGTTCTCCTACAAGACTCATTTCAACTTCATTTTTCATTACTAAGACTACTTCATTACACAACTCTTTATTAGTGGCTCCAAAAATGATATCATCAACATATATTTGTAAAATAATTAGATCGTTATTATTATGCTTAATGAAGAGTGTGTTGTCGGCACTTCCCATAACATAACTGTGCTTTAACAAAAAAGATGTAAGTCTATCATACCATGCACGGGGCGCTTGTTTTAAACCATAAAGCGCTTTTTCTAATTTGTAAACATGATTAGGAAATTTTTCATTTATGAAACCGGGGGGTTGTTCTACATAAACTTCTTCTTTTATAAACCCGTTTAAAAAGGCACTTTTAACATCCATTTGAAATAATTTTATTCTTTTAAAACTCGCAAATGCCAAAAATATTCGTATAGATTCTAAGCGAGCAACGGGTGCAAAAGTTTCTTCAAAATCTACCCCCTCGATTTGAGAATAACCTTGAGCAACTAAGCGTGCTTTATTTCTTATAATCCTAGATTCACCATCTAATTTATTTTTAAAGATCCATTTTACGCCGATAATTGGATGATTAGATAGTCTATCTACTAGATTCCAAACTTTTTTCTTTCAAATTGACCTAACTCTTCATTCATAGCCAAAAACCAAAATTCGTCATTTAAAGCCGTGGAAATGTTTTTAGGTTCGATTTCGGAAACAAAACAAATATTTGAAAACGTTTCATGAAGAGAGGATCGAGTTCTTACCCCAGTAGAAGGTTTCCCAATGACTAGCTCTTTTGGATGATTTTTTGAGAAGTTCAAAATGCTTGGAGGTACATATTCATCTTCCTTGGACTTCTCCTCCTCTTCTTTGGAAGGTTCCTCTTCGTCGTGCTCCAAAGATGGCAAAGGTTCATCATTTGTACCTGTAGGAAGCTTCTCTGCACACGGAATAAACTCATCAAATTTAACATTAATAGACTCTTCAACCTTACTCGATCTTTTGTTATATATTCTATAGGCTTTATTGGTTGAAGAATATCCAAGAAATATTCCTTCATCACATTTTTCATCAAATTTTCCTAAAGAATCTTTTGTATTAAGAATAAAACATTTACATCCAAATACTTTAAAATATGATACGTTAGGTTTCTTTTGATAATATAGTTCATACGGTGTGAGATTTAGTGATGGGCGAAGCATGACTTTATTCATTACATAGCATGATGTGCTTACGACTTCGGCCCAAAATGACTTAGGTAATTTATATTCAGATAACATTATGCGTGCTAGTTCTTGGATTATCCTATTTTTCCATTCTATAACACCATTTTGTTGAGGTGTGCGTGGAGCGGAGAACTCATGCTTAATACCTAACATTTCACAAAAAGATTTAAAATTTTCATTTTCAAATTCAACTCCATGATCTGAGCGAATGCATTTTATTTTTAAATCTAGTTCATTTTGAATACGAGTACATAATTTTGAGAATTCGCAAAACGCATCAGATTTGGAAGAGAGAAATAAAGTCCAACAATTTCTTGAGAAATCGTCTATTAGAACGAAAGTGTATATTCTTCCACCAAGACTTGCGGTGTTAACTGGACCAAAGAGATCCATATGAATTAATTGCAATGGTTTTGAAGTAGAAATTTCGTTTTTGCTTTTAAAAGATGATTTTGTAAATTTTCCCTTTTGACATGGAGAACATAGTGAAGATAAATTTCCATTCAACTTAAGCAATCCTCTAATCAATTCCCTTTTTGCTAGTTTTAAAATGATCTTTGTACTAGCGTGACCTAAACGTCTATGCCATAGTTCTAATTCATCATTTTTGGTTATAAAACATTTTATAGATGATTTGGAAAGATCATGAAACGAAACTATGTAAACATTGTGAATTCTAGGTGCAGTTAGTAACACATCTTTTGTTTTAGAATTAACTATTTTGCAAAGATTAGTGGATGATTCAAATAATACGTCAAATACTTTATCACATAGTTCACTTATAGATATTAAGTTATGTTTTAATCCTTTTACATAAAGAACATTTGAGATAAGAAAGGATTCGTTACCCACTGTGCCAACTCCCATGATCCTTCCTTTCCCATTATCACCAAACGTTACGATCCCACCTTTCTTCTTTTCTAGGCTAAGGAATTTTGCTTTGTTGCCCGTCATGTGCTTGGAGCAGCCTGAGTCCAAGTACCACACATCCTCTGTTTCCTTAGCCTTCCTACAAATCTAGAGAGAAGATGAGAGTAAAGATCCAGATACCCAAGAGGTACCACCCATAGAGTAAGTGGATTTCTTAGGTACCCAGATTTGTTTTAACGATCGTTGTTTTATATTCCTGCAAGAGCTAGACGTGTGTCCAAACTTAAGACAATTAGCACACGAAATAAAGGGAGTTGAGACCCTTTTCTGAGTTTCTACGTTGCTCTTGCTGGATGATGTTTGAACATTAGAAAAAACAGAAGATTTTTTAATAGTTGAGCTACCGCCGACGTTAGTGGCTAGCGCCGTGCGGTAGGGTTCACTTTTATATCCGACCCCAAATTTTCCAGAACCATAGCATTGGTTTCCCAAAATCATATCCAGGGATTTTTGACCAATCCCGGATTTTTTTATGGCTATATTGAGGTCTTATTTTTGTTTTTTAAGAAATGTATTTTCTTGTACAATCATAACACATTTATTTTCAAATCCTTTTTTATTATTTTCAATTTGTAAAAGAGAGGTTTTTAGTTTTCTCTCTAAGTCCCCCTTTTCTTTTGCAATAGTTTTGTTTTGTGAGAGGGCCTTAGAAAGAGAAACTTCAAGTTCTTTTGTCTTAAATAAAGAGTGCTCACACTCTTGACATGAAACCATTCTCTTTTCAAGGGAAATCAATTTTTTTGTGAGCTTATGATTTTCTTTGATAATAGATTCATTTTCATGATTTAATATAATATTATCTTTTATACTTTGATCATAGGATTTGCAAGTTAGAACAAATTCATCATAGAGTTCTTCGAAAGTAGGAGGAGTTACCTCAGTGTCACTAAGAACACTGGTGTCGTCATCGTTGCTTTTTGCCATTAAGCATAAGTTTGCTTCCTCCTCGCTACATGACTCAGACGCGTTTGACTCTTCAGAGGAAGAATCATCCCAAGTTGCGGCTTTCAGTACTTTCTTTTTCTCTTTTGCTTTGTATTGTTCTTTTTGCTCCTTTTCATACTTTGGGCACTGGCTCTGAATGTGCCCGGTCTTTCTGCAGTGGTAGCACTCTGGTGGTGGTCTTTCTTCTTCATCTTCGCTTCCTTTTTCTTTCCTTGATGAAGAGGAAGATCCCTTTCGTCGAGTATCCTTTTGGAAGTATTTTCGGAATGTGTTCCTTCTTTACGGATTCCTGATGAACTTCCTGAAGTTCTTCACCAGGAGACCTTCTTCATCTTCATCATCATCTTCGATGCTCTCCTTATTTGATTTTAGTGCTAACGCCTTTTTCTTTGGCTCTTTGTTGTATTCATCGTGATGAGATTCTCCTTCAGAAGATTGCAAAACTTTGGTAGGACATCAACTTTTGGCCAAGGTAGCCTCTAGAATTCTAGCACTCAATCCCTCTCTCTGATGTCTCTATGAAACGAGAGAAGAGGGGTCCTTTTTATAGCCACAGCGATGGCGCCTGCGCTAGTGGTACCGTCAGCGCTATCCCATTTTAGGGCATATTATGCGCGGCAGAATCTTCAATCCGAGGAAACATTTCTCTCTTGCCTACTATGCTCCGCGCTATCGCCTGCGCTATCGGATACCGCCAGGCGCTATCTCCTTCTATAAGTACTCCCGGAATTTGCGCTTAAGCATTCTTTTCGTCGATCGAATTTTCGTCGAACGCAGTGATGAGCATTTCGTCGAGCGCAGCTTACAGTTAGTCGAGCGGAAGCTAGCGCCAGCGCTAGTACTAGCGGGCCGCGGTAGAGTAAGCAGTTCATCGAGCGAATTTTTGTCAAACACAATGATGAGCATTTCGTCGAGCGCAAGTTAGCGCCAGGCGCTAGGTGCTACCGCCGGCGCTAGTAGGAGTGTTGGATTTGATGGCTCAACTTTTGGGGAAACCTTCTTATGTAATCCATGAGTCATGTGGACTTTGTTATCCTGCACACTTAAACACACAAGATCAAATACACATAGGATTTGTTATTCTCAAACCTAGGAGATGCGAAAGACCATGTTCCAACACACGCGTCATGATGTCACATCATGCATGGGACAACTGCAGACGCTCGGGCAGTTCTACATTTACACTTTTCTTTATAAAATACATAAACTTTATGTTTAAAACATAATTTAAGTTTGAAGGTTTCAAACACCGTGTCCCTCGGTTTAGTGGAACGTCTAGTCCACAGCCAAGAAGGTATAAATATACGCAGCGGAAAATTTCATATTTTACTTTAAGGTGTCCTACATGAGCATGAGAACTTAACCAACATTCTAATGATATGCATCTTCTAAATTTAGTATAAGTAAAAGAGATTTTTACGAACTTTAAAATAGAGTGATAACAGTTAAAAGAGATGTCATGAACATGAGGAAATATGAAGATTTTAGTATATAAAATATCTACTATGCATCCTAACATAAATCCTCCCCAGAGAGCATTTGCATTAATAGCATGACAACAGTAGTAGAATAATGAGTAAAACACAGTCTAACTTAAAACGAAAACATACTATGTGCGCCAACAAACTGACACGAACCCATAGCATTAAAACAAAGCCAGAAAGGTTCAACAATCTACTGCTCAAAAATGAGAATAAAGGAAACAGTTACTGAAGGTCTGGAAGAATAGGACTCGGACAGCTTAACTGCTTATGATCCAAACCGGAGGCATTCATAAGAAAAGAATGCATCAGCACAAAGGCATAAGAGGCGGCTCAACATAAAGCAAAAAGAACTTAACAAACCCAAGAGGGTTACCAACCCAACAAGAAAATAACAGTAAAACAACATCAATCAAAGTAAAGAAATCTTTGTATCCAAACAGGAAAAAACTTACATAAAATGCAGTCAAAGTTATTTAGTATCATCCAAGGAGAAAAAGTGATAGATTGTCTCAAGAAGTGAATCATTACCACAGCCATAAAGCGGTGCTGAGGCGGTGGCTATCTTTCCAACACAAACCATAACACCAAAACATCCAGGGAACAAAAGCACTGTGGCGGTGGTTATGGTCCACACAAACAATAGTCTACACATCCAAGGAAGAAAAAACAGGCACTGGAGTGGTGGCCACTCGTCCAACTCAACAAACAGTCCAAAAACAACCAACTAGGTGCATTGATTCACAAACATCTTAACCAAATCTGGTACCACAAAAAAACCTAGAAAAATTCAAGTACTACAAACCTCACGACAAGATTCGTCGAAACCACCAAAAAGTTATGCAAGATCACTCGACGAATCACTATCACTCGACGCATTATCGAAAGTACTCAACGAACTAGCTGAAAGCACACGTCGAATTTCACTTAGCTGACTCGACGAATTTATGAATCACTCGGCAAATTAACTCAGACTACTCGACAAATTTACCTTGAATATTTGGCGAATCCTAACTAATAATCGACGAATTTACTTGGCGGATTTGACTTAACCTCTCACGAACACCCGATGAATCAATCGAGAACACTCGATGAAACTAAAACCACTCAACGAATTCGTTGGAACTACTTGACGAATCCCGAGGACCTTTCGACAAATTTTATTTTGGTAAAGTAATTCTTTTGGTAGGAAACGAACACTTCAGGTACCTACCTAAAATAGAAGAAACGAGATAGATAAAGAAGTTGAAAGTAGACGTGGCAAGGGGGAAAAGTCCACCACTTGCGTCAAACTTTTCTATCACCGGTCTTTCAAGCACTCCACGCCCATGATCGGCCAAAAGAAGTCGCACACACGAAGATCTCAGCTAGAGCTCTCCAAAACTATGCTCCGACAAGGATTTTTCACACTAGAACTCTCGCGGTGGACAACGGAAGCTTCACGAAAACAATGACATCTTCTCTCTATCGCTCTCTGGTTCGGAGGAAACGGGAAGGAGGGGAAAGATCGAGAAAAACTAAACTCAAATTCAGCCCTTTTATATGATAATTAAGAAATTATTTTATTTAATACAAATTTACAAAGATTTTAGTCTTTAATTTACGATTTGGACAGACTATCTTAGATTCCCATGAAATTCGCACCAAAGGAGAATACCGGTCCTATGAAACCAACGACGAAGTCAAAATCAAAGCTCGACGAGCCGATAACTAGATATGATTTATTTTACGTAGCTTACGACAACGAAATAGTCAATTGCTATTAAAATTAATTTTCTAAATTATCTAAACTAAATAAAACTCTACACTCGGGCCAGAACCGTTAACTACACGTTAACGTAACGTCCTTACGTTATTAGTATGCCAAAATAATATTTAATTAAATTATCGGAAATTCAGGGGTGTTACACCTGATATACCACAAAATATTCCCCTACTATATATGCTGATTAGATTATACAAGACGAAGGAAAAGTCATTTCTACTTAGTAGATATTACATCAAATTCACTTGTAATGAGGTGGCACAAAATCTAGGCCTTCCTAATAAGGGAGAGGAGTTCATTTTTAATAGAGCCCGTTATTCTGAAATTAAGCAAAAACATATAGTTCAAGGGCTCAATCAGCTAATTCTTGAAGCACCCTCTCCTGAAACAGGAATGCAGAGAGTTAATCTTCTGTCTAAGTACGTGTTGTGCAAGTTCTTCCTTCCCCTACAAACCTTAGCAATTCTTATTTGCTTACGAGACTTTGAAGGACTAGATGAATTTAGAAGGTGCAACTGGCCTAAGGCAATCCATCATTTTCTTGAAGACCAGTTTGAGCAATTGTATACCCTAAGCAGTTTACGGGAAGAGCCTTCTAGCATGGGATATCTAGAGGGAAGAGCCTTCTAGCCTTCTAGTTATATTTAAGAAGTTTACTATAACAATTATTTTAGGTGTGGTTCTTTAAACATACCAATATGCAGAAGCCAACTAATGAAGTTGGTACACTACGATTGCTTCGGTGTTCTCCGAAGTAAGGTTATAACTTCAAGTTTTGTGCAGACTTGACCATAAAATTGATTGTGAAAGATGAGGTAACGTAGTTAGGATTTTCAATAACTTGCTACTTGTAATTTAGTAGTTGATTCTAATGTAGTAAAGTTTATTTAACTTACAACATGTAACAACCTGCCAGTATAGACAATATAACAATAGGTCCGGCCGGGACCCCATGCCATATTGAACACAATAGCTTGGCGTTAATAAGATGATAAACAGATCATACTAGACGAGAGTATGAACAAAGTGTAAGCAGAAGCTTTCAGTAAACATTAAAATCAGAATGTCCACCTACTCAGGAACGTCAATTAGAGTTCTGGCCTTAAGGCCTTACCTTCAACAAATGTAACTAACTCAAAAACATAAATCGACACGCAGGCTGGCAGTACATGTAAAGCCTTAAAAATAGGCTGGCCTTCAAGGGCCAACTCAGCAGTGGGCTTCAGCCCGCTATTTTCTCGCTCAGCTCACCAACACATACACCATCCAAAAATAAGAGGTAAATTAGGGTCAGTTATGAGCTGAACACAAACCGCGTAATGATCCCCCCCCCCGTCCATTCTAGCCGGCTCAGGGGCGGGGAATCACTAACCTGCAAGCAAGTCCTACATGCAATATGTAATATAATAATGAAAGTGCATCAACTCTGCACAAGGTGAGGTTTCAAGCAAAATCAATCTTCTAGGTTGAGCATCAAGTAAAGGGGAACCTAGGTATGCACATGATGTTGGTATGGTTCACCCGAAGGATCCCCACAACCGCCTAAGCAACCGCATAAGTCTAACATAACATCAATTTAATTCATCATTAACGTGGGTACTCACAACCACGCGCTCCATGCATGCAAGGCATGCTTTTAGTGTACTCTTTCACGAGTACCTACACAACACTAAGCTAAGAAGCTTAGTTATCGCTTGAGCATTAACCGGTCAGAGAAAACTCTCCCAAACCAGTCTATCCCATAAGCCATCAACAAACTAGAGGGTTAACCTCATGCTGAACTGCATGGTGAAGGTTTAGTTCAGCTCGTACCTATTTCTTAAATCACCGCGATATACAACACGATGCCGGTGCGGCTTTACCTCGTCCCGTTAGCACTTTAATATATACAAGTGCTACCAAACAATAAGCTATGAACCTAATTCCTAAGAGTGGACATAGGCTTCGCTATCACAACCAACGAAGGAGGTCCAAGACAACTCCACAATGAATTTATGGTGAAGGTTTGCGTTCAACCACACACAACGATGGAGCTTCCGTTAAGCATTCCAAGATACACCTCCAACTCAAGTCCTGCAACATGATGATGATTTTCACGGAGTCATTCTCTGACACGCATACTAAGCTTAACCTAAATGAAATGTTACAAATCAAGCCTTAACAATCGCGGCCTATGAACACGAGTAGGATTCACACACAATGCCTAAATCCGCACGTCTATCGAATTTCTACATACAGTATATGTCGGGGACGGACACAATTAACTCAGAGTTCTGAAGATATAAAGGAGGTCCTACACTTCACTAATCAGTGAAAGAGACAACCTTATGCAATCATAGAAAAAGAATGAGAGGACCAAACACATCCTAAGATCGAGAGGAAGGATCGTTGCCCTTGCCGATATCTTTGGCGCCATGAGAATCCAAGATTTCAGTCAGATGGAAAGAACCAAGATGGGCTGCACTTTGTGGATCTGGAAATGGTTCGTGATTTGGAGCTCCGAAGCTCCAACAATGGCTGAATGAGTCCTTCTCATCTTCCATGATTTTCTTTTGTCTTGATTTTGGAGAAAGAGAGTTGCCTGAAAAGTGATCCTAAACACTTTCTCTAAGCAAACCTATATAGAACGGACCAAGACCCCACTATTATGTTTAAAACCCATGTAAGGATAGATGGTCACGGTTCGTTAAAAAAGAAACAGGCCCGTCACTCTGTCTGTGTCGTCAAGACTGCTTGACGACACACAGCTTAGCTTGTGTTGTCGAGACCTCTCGATGACACACAACCTAGTCTGTTTCATCGAGACCTCTCGACGACAGGCAACTAAGAATGTGATGTCGAGACCTCTCGATGAAACACAACTTAACCTGTGTCATCGAGACCTCTCGATGACACACAACTTAGCTTGTGTCGTCGAGACCTCTCGATGACCCACTGTTATATCCTATGTCATCGAGAGTTCTCGACGACACACTATTATAACCCGTGTCGTCAATACCTCTCGATGATACACTGCCCTTGTCGACTAGTAGACTAGTCGACACTTGTAGAAGTTGTGCTTTGTTGACTAGTCCACTAGTCGACATTTGTTGTGCACTTCTTCCATCCAAATGATAATTATTGTCTTTCTACCATTGGAAAAATGGGGTGTCACAACTCCACCTCCCTTAAAAAAATTTTGTCCCGAAATATCAAAAGTATAGTTCAAATTTAAATTATACCTGAGAGAAATAGCTTGTGCACTCCGCAAGCATTGTTTGCTCTCTTTCCCAAGAGAGTTCCTCTCTCCCGCAATTATCCCAATGGACTTTACCATCTTGATAGATTTGTTCTGCAATTGTCTGACTTTTGTGTCTTCGAAGCAATTGAGCTTGACTTTTATTGCTAGCCCACCATCCACTGACACTTCATCGACCACAATAATAAGTGTAGGCTCTTTCACAGACTTTCTTAACACAGAAATATGAAATACATCATGCACACCGCTTAGCTATGTGATAGAGCAAGCCAGTAGGCAGTTTCACCGATGTGCTGCCACATCCCGCATTTTCCCATGAATTTAATAAATATTATCATAGCAAGGGGAAAACACGCGTTATGATGTCACGTCCTGCAGGGGACAACTACAGATGCTCAGGAAACTACTCCTTACGAATAATTTATAAAGACATGAACATGATTGAGTTAAATAGAAAATTTACTTTTTTAGCTTAGGACCGTGTCCCTCCGTCTAGTGGATCAACTAGTCCACGAATAGAAAACTATACATACGCAGCGGAAATATAGGTTCATAATATCCTACATGAGCATGAAGATCAAACATTTCAGCAATGATATGCACATCTCTAAATTTAGTATAAGTAATGATAGGATTTTCTACGATCTTCAAAATAGGTGTCATTTATTTAAAATCATGCTATGCAAGAATGTCATTTTCTATACATAAAATAACTCATGCATCCTAACAAAAAACTTCCCAGAGAGCAAGTATATAATTAACCAGAAAGTAACACCAGAAAAGATAGCAAGTAATCTCACACTAGAAAACAAAAGCTACAACTGAAGCAAAAGAACAACAACCTCACCACCGTGAGGGGAGAACGAGGAACTGCAACTAACTGCAGCTTTGGAGACACCAACTCAACTACCCAAACCGCTATAGATCCGAGCCTGAGACATTCAAAAGAAAAGAAAGTCTCATCAAGAAAGTGCAACTGGCAACAAGAATAAAACCAAGACTCTATACAAGGGTTAGCAGCAATAAAAGTAATAGATTGCAGAAAAAGAGAACTAAAAAGACAAGCATTTATTAGCTTACAACAACCCGAGCCAGCTCAAACGAGTGCACTCAGTAAGAGGAATGCCTGCACCAAAGTAATGGCCAAATTGATCGAAACCAACCACATGTCCGTTACTATGGCTCGGAGGTGATGGTCAAACATAATATAATACACACATATATACGCATTTACGTTTATAAGCACTTGAGACTGATCAGCTCGAGAAAAGGGCATCATTTAACGATGGGCAATACACAAGGCCTTGGGTGTCTGATCCACAAACAGACACTAAGGTGGTGGTCTTTTATCCACTATCAACCTTAGCCCAAAATTAACCAAACCAGGGGTTCAATGGCGGTGACTCCAGTCCACACAAACCAACATCCCAACACAGGCACTGTGGCGGTGACTCTTAGCTCACACAACCAACAAACTCCAACAGAGCATACCTGGCTCTCAATATTCAACAGAGAAAACATCGTTCTTCATATCCAACAGGCTAAACAAAAGAGTGCTAGGCTGGAAAACATGATTTCAGATGGTTTTAACCACAACTCATGGCGAGAGAATTAGTGAGCACAAGATTGAACAATCAATCATTAGATCAACATTCAACTTGCAACAAGGTTGAAGATTTTAGCAAGCCGACACCATGCAAGGCTTGGTGTCAGAACAAGACAAAGATAAGCTTAACACAAAGGCCAAACACCAGAATAATTCTCAACAGTTTATTAGAAAACACTCGGACAGTCTAAACTTGACTCCTAACGATCATCTCGTAACCACACGACGAAAGCCACAAAAATACACCATAAATAAACACCTAACAATTATGTGACATCTCGACGAATAAAGCATAGCTTCCTCTAACGTCTCAATAAATGAACTCGACGCGCTTAACGTTATAACTTGAGATACCCAATAATACATGGCAGAAATGACTTAAATTAGGGATGAAACAATTCGGGAGATATGATGAAATCATCAGAAGAGACTTAACAAAAGTAACGATTGAAAACTTAATAAAAGAAGAAGAAATAAATACACAATCTTAGGAAGAGCAAACTTTTCTAAACCTAGGGAAGTCTTAACAGACTACCAGCAGCACAACTAAGCATGAATACACAGAAACTGTCTAAATTTAAGGGAAAGACAACAGGAGATCAAGAAAGCCAAACAAGATCCATATGGGAAAAACAACAGCCACTAACCTAAACTTAACAGGTTAGGCATACCAGAAAGAAGGAGAGGACTGAAAGGAAGGACTTTCAATCATAGCAAAACATGCTTTAGGGGAATACTACTACTTGGTGAACATAACTAACAGGAGAGCCTACCCTAACTAGATTTTAGGAGAAAGGGTCTTCAAAGAGAAGGACTGTTATTTGCAGCTAAAACCACCAAGAGAATCTTTACATTCAGCCAGAATACAAAAGACAGTGAGGAAGAAATATTACTCCTCTCGGAGAAAGTTAACGGAAATTTACATAGCAGACTGAGTAAGAAAGGGGATAAATACTCAGAAGTCAAAGGCAGATTACACAGAAAACCTGGGAGTTCTGGATAGAAATTCTGTACAGAAAGACTAATAAATTCTGGACACACACAGAGAGAATTCTTTTGGAACCAGCCTATAGAATAAGCAGGAATCAAAATACACTAAAAGAAACTTGATTTCTGGGAATACACAGAAAAATGACTTTTCTGAAAGAATTTATCAGAACAACAAGGAAGACGACAGACTAAACTACACTTGCATAAAAGGGGGAGGAACAAGCATTAAAGGGGAAGTGAAACCATAACCAGAAAAAAAGAAGCTCTAACAAAGAAAAGGCAAAATCGACTTACTGTCCCGTCGATCTGCGGGTGGTCCCGTCGATCGATGGGAAGAGATGTCGATTCTGGAAGTGCACACTGTGCCTCTGAGATTCCTCTAGAGGGGGGGGGGGGGGTGAATAGAGTTTTAAAATATTTCTACCCTAACTGTGTTTAACAATAATTTATTCTAAGGAGTTATACCTAACAATCCAGGCAGAATAAAGAATGCAGAAAATAAGTGCAGAATAAAAGACTGGGACATCACAGAAAATCACAGCACAGACACAATGAATTTTATAAAGATTCCCAAAATGGGGGTAGTCCTCTCTTCTACCACCTAGTAGGAATGCACCACCTGTGCCTGAGTCTTTTGATCAGGAGACTCTTAGAACCAATGATCTTTTGATAAGGAGATCATGAACCACCAGATCTGTTGATAAGGAGATCTTGAACCACTGAATCCTTTGAAGAGGGATTAATAAAACTCTTATACAGGAAATAGAAAGAGAAGGAGAAGAAGGAAGGTTAAAGGAATTCTGTTCTCAGAATTCTTGTGAAGGCTGTAGGAAATTTAGCCTCTTAGTTATTCCACAGAATCTGCTCTTGATTAGCCCCTACTTTTGATGATAATAGATTGCAGGAGCTTTGTATTGTCAGATTCTTTCTTCCTCTGCTGATTGAGATCTGGCTGCCAAAAGATGGTGATGAAGAGCAGCTATTCCGATTCTTTGTTCTATCAGATGAAGAACACTAGAGCCTTCTATTCTCTTTCACAGCTCTGTATTAGGGCTCCTGAGAGAGAGGGAGAAGAAGACAGGAAACCCTAATTTGAGAAGAGACGGTTGATTGTGTTTAATGCTCTGTTCTTCTCTTCCTTATCTATCCTTATATACCCTGTCTCTATTTTGAATTTGTTTCCTTGTTAGGTAAGACCTGAAAAGATATATTTAATAAACATTCTTTTTTCTTCCTTAATTACTTCTCGACCCGTCCAACCAGAAGGTGTATACTTCCAAGAAAGCCTTTTTCTCCTTCTTTAATGTTTCCTTCTTCTTCAGGAAATTATTAGACCGTTGGAGAACGGTCTGAGAGATGTGGGCCATGATAGAAGCCTCAGAATGACAGCTGTAAAGATTGAACTTTCACATACTGTATTCGACGTAGCGTTGAATTAACTTCCTCTCTTATCGATGGTGCTTTGAGTTCATCTAAGAGCTGCTTCAATTTCTTCTGTGCCCTGACTGAACTCGGCTAGTTGTCGTTGCATCGATTCCTTATAGACGCACCCATCGAGTTGAATAGCATCCACTATGACTTCCATTAACTGCGTCGAGATGAAGTCGACGTTGCGTTGACTTTAGATGGCTTTGACATGTATTCCCTTATGCGTAGAGTTTGAAGTAGAAGCTGCGTGACTTCTCAAGTTCCTTCGACAAGTCTCTGGTCTCTGCGTCGATATCTATTCGATGTAACGTTGACTAGTGTTACTTCGACAGTAGATTTGAGCCACTTGGACTTCTATTCGGAGTAGCGTCGACATGAACTCGATGTTGCGTCGAATTCCATTCGACGCCTTTATTAACTTTGCCCAAATTTGCAGCACTTTAACTAGTCTTGACACTCTAGCTTGAGTGTGACATCCTAAAACATCTAGAGACCAAGTTACCCTCACTATACAATGGGTAAATTAAATCCTAGTGAATAAAATCACTTTTAATTAATTTGTTAAGTTAAATCAAGGGTTTTTTCCAATAATCTCCCCTTATTTATCTTAACAAATTTTACATTTTGTTCTGAGTGATTTTATACAATTTTTATAAACAACAATACATACAATGCAATAAAGACATGGGAAAATGACAAAGCTAGATGATCTGATATCAGCACCAGATTAATGATAGTCAGAAGATTTATCATAGATTACCCAGAGTGAGTTTCACTTCTTGTCTTTGAGAAATAAGAATAGATCTTCATACACTCTTCTATACTTCTTCTCCACATATTTGAAGTTTGCTTGAGTGGATTTCTCTGAATTTATCTGTATCCTTCCATGTCCTTTGAAAATCTTTTCCAGGTCTACTTATTTATTGGGATGAACATCATTTAGTGTAAAACCCATTTCAAACACCTTGGGTGTCATCAGATTTATGAGTTCCAGATTCAGATCAACTGATGTTGGATCTTCCTCTAATTCTGGTTCAATAGGCAGTGCTTGGGTTTCACTAACTATTGTCTTTTCTTGCTTATAGGTTGATGCCTTTGTGAACATAATCTTCTTCATCTCCTTCTCCTTTACAGGTGACTCTTCCCTTTTCTTCCTTTTTTGAGAGAATTGTACTTCTTCCTTAGGGTTGCACCCAATGCCTCCTCTGTGGAGTTGACCAACTCCTTATAGCATCTTAGCCTGAGGATTCTTTGCAGTATATTTTGACTGATCAAACCAACTAGGTTTGGTAGGAATTTCTTTGGCCAGTTCCTCCTTTTCAGCTAATTCCTTCCCTCTTTTTAGTATATCAATAAATCTGTCTTTCTTGGCTTGAATCTCCTTTTGAGCAGCTTCATATTCATACCTTTCCCTTTCACCAATGTCTTCTAATATTGCATCTAGCCCTGGATCAGTATAGGTCTTCATTGTATTCTCTGGTATCTCAACCTTTTCTTGCTTCTAATAATATGATTTATCCTTTCTATATTGTTTCCTTTGCTCCTTTGTATATTGTTTCCAATTGGGTATTCTTCCTCTAGCTTGATAAGGAGGTCTTCCTCTGAAGACAGGTGTTGGAAGGAGAGTAGCAGTTGTATGTCTTGGAGCAGGTGGTGGACAAGGAGGCTGAGCTGGTGGTGAGATTTGGTCAGGTGGTGGACAAGGAGGCTGAGGTGGTGGTGAAATTTGGTCTGTTGCAGGAAGATCTGGAGCATGATCAGTGGATTCATATTCTTGATCAGTAACTTTGGCAGGGGGAGGTGCTGTAGAAGAATCACCAAAAGACACCCTGAATTGAAGAGGATCGGGAATGAGTGTCTCATTATTAGCAATATATCCAAGAAGATGCATGACATGGATCTGATCATCTAAGCAGACAGGATTATCCCCCTGTGTAGATGACTCCCCTGTATAGATGACTCCCCCTGTATCATAGGCAGTACTCTTGTAAGTAAGGACTCCCCCTGGATCTCTGCATTGGCGAGCTGTAGCTTGGACACTACAGCAGGCTCTCCTTCAGAAATGAAGGAGAGAGAAATTGCAGTTGTGTAAACTGAGTCCTGTGGAATCTTCGGCCTGCTGGTACACATCTCCCCCTGCTTTATATCCTGAATGAAGGATTGCAAAGACATCAGCAGGCATCGCTGCCGATCTTACTGCACCATCGAGGGCCTTTATCTCAGAATTGAGGTCTTGCAACCTCTTATGTTGGCCACGTAATTTCTGGTAACACTCATTTGAGAGATCAAGGTAGAGGTAACAAAACTTGGACATAACTGCTTTCATCGCAAGGTTGACTGCCTCTTCCACATCTTGCTAATTTGACAGGAATGGCATTTTAAATTAGAGAGTACCTGCACGAACACAGAAAGAAGAGACGAAGAGAGGGTAGAGAGAAGAGAGCAGGGAAAGAGATCTCGAATAGCACCAGAAACATTTGGTTCAATAGTTGCTTTGAGTAGACGAATCGTCGCAACTTAGGGTTGTATTCGAAACAACATCGAGAAGAGCCTAATTCAGCGCACCAAAGAGATGGAAGTGCGCGCGACCTATCAATGTCGACGGAGTGTCGAGTTGATGTCGACGTAGCTTCAAGAAGAAATCATCACTGATGATATCGACGTTAGCGTCGATAGGAATTCGACGTTATATCGAATGATATTCGAAGGATCCTTTCCAATGTGCTCTCGTAGCTTGCGTCGAGTATAATTTGACGTATCGTCGATTGGTATTCGACGCAGCTTTGGTTATGTATATATGATTCTCTATAAAAATTCTTGTTGTTTTGTCCAGCAATAGTTTGTTATAGAAAATAGGTGTGTATGCATAATAAAGTGAACCTACAATGCTCCATCAAGCATTCCCAGAGCAATGATGAAAAACTTGTGCTTGCTTTCATCAAGGGGCTTAATGAAGATGTCAGCCCTTTGAGTGTCAGTAGAAGTGTATTGAAGGTTAATCTTGCCCTTCTCCACATTATCTCTGAGAAAGTTGTGCCTTATCTCTATGTGCTTAGTTCTACTGTGGAGAACATGATTGGAAGCTATTGATATAGCACTAGAGCTTTCACAAAATATTGTGGAATTGGCAAGTGAAAAGTTGTAGTTTAACAACTTATTTTGCATCCACAGAATTTGTGAACAACAGCTTCCTACAGCAATATACTCAGCCTCAGTTGTAGAAGTGGAGACTGTGGTTTGCTTCTTGCTAAACTATGAGATCAGTCTAGCACCTAGAAACTGACATGTCCCTGAGGTACTTTTTCTATCCTGCCTGCATCCAACATAGTTTGCATCTGAATATCCAATCAATTCAAACCCAGATTCAGCTGGATACCATAAGACAAGCTCAGGAGTACCTTTTAGATATCTAAGAATTCTTTTGATAGAACTCATGTGGGATTCCTTTGGGTCAACCTGAAATCTTGCACAAATACAGGTAGCAAACATTATATCAGGTATGCTAGCTGTTAAATAGAGGAGATAGCCAATGGCTGCTCTGTAAGTCTTCTGATCAAAGGACTTACCTTGTTCATCTCTATCTAAGACAGCATTAGTGGTCATGGGGGTTTTCATAACAGAGGCATTCTCCATCCCAAACCTTTTAATGAGTTCTCTTGTATATTTGGATTGGGATATGAAAATGCCATCTGAATTTTGTTTGACCTGGAGTCCAAGAAAATAGGATAGTTCCCCCACGCTACTCATCTCAAACCTTGACTGCATTAAGTATGCAAACCTTTTGCATAAAGTTTGATCTGTGCACCCAAATATAATATCATCCACATATATCTGTACAATTAATAGTTGGTTCTTGTGTGCTCTTGTGAAATGAGTTTTATCTACCTTCCCCCTTTCAAATTTGTGTTTCAGAAGAAAAGTGGATAAGGTCTCATACCAAGCTCTTGGAGCTTGCTTGAGACCATATAATGCTTTATCTAATTTATATACAAAAGATGGAAAGGTTGGATTGACAAAAACTGGTGGTTGTTCCACATACACTTCTTCTTGTAATTTTCCATTGAGAAAGGCACTCTTGACATCCATCTGGTAGACCTTTATCTTCATGTGGGCAGCATATGCCAGGAACATTCTTATTTCCTCCAATCTTGCTACAGGGGAAAATGTCTGGTTGAAGTCAATGCCTTCTTCTTGCATGTACCCTTGATCTATAAGTCTAGCCTTATTTCTGACAATGACTCCTGTTGTGTCCATTTTATTCTTGAACACCCACTTGGTGCCAATAACTGGGTAGTTCTTTGGTCTTTCAACCAATGTCCACACTTTGTTTCTCTCAAACTGAGTCAATTCCTCTTGCATAGAAGATATCCAAATAGGATCACAGTCTGCTTCTTCAAACTTCTTGGGTTCATATTGTGATAGAAAACATTGCAGCATTGTCTCACAAGTTAGCTGTTTCCTGGTCTTTACTCCTGCTGTCAAATTCCCAATTACTTGAGTTGAAGGATGATCCTTTTGAGTCATCCTAGATCTTGTGGGATGATCTAGGTGGCAGTCTTCTTCCTGAGCTACTACTTGCTCAGAGATAGTAGGAGCTTCATCCTCATTCACCTGAATGATGTCTATAACTGGTAGCTCATGTGCTGCAGTCTTCTCTTCTTCTGCTGCATAATCATCATCTGAGTCAGTGTCAATGTCCTGTTGTCCCTTTTCCTAGCACACATATGGGTGATCCACTATGCTCATCCTTTCCACTTGCTCTGCTAGTTGATCTTCTTCCTGCAGGATAGAGCTGGTGGAAGTTTCCTTTCCCTTGTAAACCATGCTAGTTTCATCAAAACCTACATGCATTGACTTCTCAATTTTGAGAGAGCTTTTATTGAAACACCTATAGGCCTTGCTTGATGAAGAGTATCCTAAGAATATTCCATCATCAGCCTTCTTGTCAAATTTGGCAAGATGGTTTTTCCCATTGTTAAGAATAAAGCAAGTACACTCAAAGATTCTAAAGTGGGTGACTATGGGTGCCTTTCCCTTCAGTAGCTCATAGGGAGTTTTCAACTTAGTCTTGTGGATGAGACTTCTATTCAGAACATAATTTGCAGTATTTACTACCTCAGCCCAGAAGGACTTTGACAAGTTAGATTCAGCTAACAATGTTCTTCCTGATTCAATTAGGGTTATATTTTTCCTTTCAGCCACCCCATTTTGTTGTGGGGGGGGGGGGGGGGGGGGGGGTGTTCTAGGAGCTGAAAAGCTTTGCCTGGTGCCTTCATCCTAATAGAATCTACACATTAACTGATTCTCAAACTCAGTTCCATGATCACTTCTGATCACAGCAACCTGTGTATTGAGTTCAAATTGAATCTATCTAATTAATCTTGAGAGGATCTTGAAGGTGTCAGACTTAGCTTTTAGAAAGAACACCCAGCTAAACCTAGAAAAATCATCAACAATAACTAAAGTGTAGGATTTCCCTGCTAAGCTTTGAGTGGAGATGGGACCAAACAGGTCCATGTGTAGAAGGAAAAGGATTCAAGGAGAATCATTCTTACCAATTGGTTTGAATGAAGTTTTGATCTGCTTCCCTAGTTGGCAGGCTCTACAGGGATGGTCTTTATTAAATTTACCATTTGGTAAACCCCTGACTAGGTTCAGTTTGGAAATTTTGGCTATGGTCTTAAGGTTGAGATGACTAAGTCTCCTATGCCACAACTCACTATTTTCTAACTGGGAATTAAACAAGCAGATCTCAGACTTTGTGTACTCAAAGTCTACCACATACACCTTACCTTTTTTGAGACCAGTCAAAACTGTTTGATCAGTCATAGAACTAACTTTATGACACAAGGACTTGGTCAATACAACTTTGTATTCACCATCACACAGCTGACTTATACTGATCAGATTATGTTGAAGTCCTTCAACATAAGCTACTTTAGCAAAGGAGATTTCTCCAATCCTGATCAAACAATATCCTTTGGTTTGACCATAGTGGGAGTTCCCAAAGATTACCTTGGGTTCTTCCTTGGCCTTGAAATTCTCCAGCAACTCTCTTGCTCCAGTCATATGCATGGAGCATCCACTGTCCAGATACCACTGCTGGTTTGTGGTTGAACAGTCTTCCCTCTGCACATGTAAATTAAACATTAATATAGACCCTCTCATGCTGGGGTCTCTTCCTTCTATCATCATATGGAGACATGAAAGAATGAGATGATCTTACAATATTCCCCCTTTGGTGAAGAAGTTGTTGGAACAACCCTATTACTGATTTGGGCTAGGATCACTATCTGTTGACTAGGACTAAGTTGACCCCAATATAAATTCTAAGGGTCATGGTTTTAGGCTGATTAGAACTTAAGGAAAAGATAAGTTTCTGCGTTCGACGAACTCCATACTGCTTTCGACGAATTCCATTTTGCGTTCGACGAACGGCATGCTCCAGTTCGACAAATTTGCCAATGTTCTGCGTTCGACGAACTCTATTCTGCGTTCAACGAACTCCTCTCTGCGTTCGACGAACTTGCTCTCCAGCTCGACGCACTCAGTTTTTCAGCCAGACCAGCAGTTTATCTCTTCAGTTCGACGAACTTCATTCTGCGTTCGACGAACTCAGCTCTGCGTTCGAAGAATAAGTATCAAGATGTTCATATCGACGAAATTCATTCTTTGATCGATGAACTCAGTTCTTCCAGGCATATTTAGCAGATTATTATTCAGTTCGACGAACTCAACACTCTGTTCGACGAACTCAGTTATCAGGTCGACGAAATTTCTCTTCAGTTCAGTATTTCAGAAGGATTATTTATATTCTATTCTCTGATTTCAGATCAACCTAAATCAGCAACGGATCTATATTCCAGATAAGTCAAGGATTATATCCTTCCTTTTTATTTTATTCCTTTCCATTGTCTTCTCTCGAGAAAATAGTCATTTGGCTTATTGGAAAAGGATACATTTATTGAAAAGGAAAAGGAATTAAAGATTCAGATTGCAGTTCCAAGACACAATCAATTCTGATTATTCTATTTCTTATTTAGAGGATTTGAAATTCAAATCAGAGATATATTGTCAAAAAGAAGAAGGAAGAAAGAGATACGCATTATTACAGTACAGCAAGACAGAAAAAAGAGACAATACTGTCGAGAGAAATACAGAAAGAAAAACAGATCTTCATCTTCCTCAAACAGCACCTCTCAATCTCTAAGAACATCAACATTATTCTCTCATTGATTCAGCTGCAAGTTCAAATCTTCAAGAACAACAATAATCTGAGAAACCTTTGTCTCTCAAATTCATTAGCTATCAAGGAAGATATACATTCAAGAGAAAGCTCCATCCTCAACTGTCAACTATTTTCTATCAGATAGGGGGAGCTTTACAACATCAAATCCACTAGTCTTCTCTAAGATTATTGACAGAGAAGAACTTCATGACCCTCTTTATCCCATCTTGTACATGGTTCTAACTCCCTTCAAAAGTTAACCCCTTGGTGGCAGGGCACCTGAACAAAAACCTGTAGTTTGGTTTGAGCACCTGATCAAAAGCTCAGTGGTGTTTGGGCACCTGATCAAAAACCCATTGGTGATAGGGCACCTGATCAAAAACCTAGTGGATTCCTACCAAGGGTGGTAGAAGAGTAGATGTTCCCAGGTTTATTGGGGAACTACTATAGATCCTTGTGTCATCTGTGTTCTTGTTTATTTTTCTGTACATTGCTGTGCTATTTTCTTTATTTGTTTTTATAACTCACTCAGTAGACATATATATAAATCACTATTTTAATTCCGCTATAAAAATAAGTGAAAAACTTTTTAATACTCTATTCACCCCCCCCCCCCCCCCCCCCCCCCTCTAGAGTAACTTTAAGATCTAACCTCACTTTCAATTGGTATCAGAGGTTGGTTGATTCTTTACAGGCTAACACCTGAATCAAAAGATCAATTAGATCTTAAATTTTCTTTTAGAGTTTCTTTTGCTAAAATTCCATGGCACGGAACAAAGAATACTCAAGCACAAGACCTCCTATGTCCAATCTAAATAAGTTTGCATTATGGAAGGGAAGGATCAGGTTATATATGAATTCTACTGTTGAGGATATCTTCAATGTTATTTTGACAGGACCTCCTACTCCTACGGCAACAACAAGTGCTGAAGCAACAACAAATAATGTTGTTCCACCTCCTGAGTGGACAGAAGCTTAAAAGAAGCAGAGAAGTGTTGATGCCAAAGCAATGAATATATTGGCACAGACAATGTCAGATGACATCTTTCAAAAGGTTGTGGAATGCACCTCAGCCAGGGAAATCTAGACCTCCCTCAACAACATGGTTGAAGGATCTGCAGATGAAAGAAAAGATAGAAGATCTCATCTAATCTTCTAGTATGAGAATTTCAAGAAGGGAGAAAATGAAACAGTTGTAGATATGTACAATAGAATCAGTCTCATAATCAATGAGCTGAAGACTTTGTACAAAGTGATCTCTATCACTGAAGTCAATGATAAGATCCTAATGTGCTTCCCCAGCACATGGGACTCTAGGATCTGGCCAATCAAGGAAGACGGAAGCCTTAATGAGATCTCTACTGAGACCTTGTTAGGCAAGCTTAAATCCTATGAGCAGCTTATCAAGTCCAAAGAAGCTGAACAATCTACTTCCTCACCAGCATCCAAGAAGGAAAGGAGCATTACTTTCCAAGCAACTGAAGAGGAAGATAAAGCTCCAGGAGAAGTGGAGTTTATGAGTCTTCTAGCCAAGAGATTCTACAAGATGGCTAGAAAGGATTTCAGAAAGAAGGACCTCAGATCAAAAGAGAAGCCAAGGTATGACAAAACTAATTCTAAAGGAATAATTTGTTTTGGCTGCAGGAAACCTGGACACATTCTACCTGAGTGTCCAGAGAACCAAAAGAAATAAAAGAGAAAAGAGAAAGAAGAGAAAAGGCACTCCAGCAAGCCTTCCTCCCACAAACACAAACATAAGGGAAGAGGCTTTGTAGCTGAAACATGGAGTGAAACAGAATCAGAATCTTCATCCAGCTCTTCTGAAGATGAAGAAAATGCAAATGAGAAGGACCAATGCTTGATGGTTATATATGACTCAAGCAGTGAGTCATAAAATGCATCATCATCCAGCTCTAGTGATCATGTAATATCTACCTTTGATTTCAATTCAAATGAATTCAAAGATGAATTCAGAGCTCTTTGTTTAGATTTAATTAAATCTGAGAAAGAGATAATCTCTCTCAGAGACAAGTTGGCTGAAATGAACCAACTAAGAGAAGAAAATGTCAATCTTAAGAAAGATTTGGCTGCCTCCAGAGAACACATTGTTCTCATTGAGAACCAGTTATCTGAAGCTAAGAAATTTGAAGAATCCCTCAATGGGAGAAGTATCAAACTGATGGACATCACAAGCACAGTGAATGCCAGACTAAGTAGCAAACTGGGTTTGGGTGCATCATCAAGTGAGCCACATCTTATTAAGAAAAACATATTATCTACACCAGTAAAATTCATTTCTGTTATGAACAAAGAGACAGTAGATGTTAGTAAGAATATTTCAAGCAAGAATATTATGAATAAATGAATTCAACAGAATTCGTCGAATGGAGCTCGACGAAATCACATGAATTTGTCGAACGAAAATCGACGAACTCTGAAGACAGATTTTCAATATAGTTATTATTCGAACGGCGCTTGACGAAAGCACTTCACTTCGTCGAACGGCGATCGACGAACTCACCTAAATTCGTCGAACGAAAAATGTACTGAATTTCAGAAGAATTCTTATTCTCAATATACTAAGAATCTTTTCACTGAGTGGACAATTCCTCCAAGGAGATATCATCCACAAGGCTATAAGGATCAGCCTGAGATGTCTTTCATTTCATAATTTTGTGGAAAAACAAAAGGACCCAAGGTAGTCTGGGTCAAGAACAACTAGAATGTTTTCTGTTTTGCAGGTACATGGCTATCAAAAAATAAAAGAACAATGGTATTTGGATAGTGGTTGCTCAAAGCATATGACAGGACCAAAGGTTATGGACAAATTAAAGTTGGAGCAGTCACCTTCAAAGAGGTAGCTTATGTCAAGGGTCTGAAGCACAACCTCATCAGCATAAGCCAGTTATGTGATGAAGGTTATCAGGTAACTTTTAACCATTCCTTATGTCTTATTACCAATAATAAAAACATAAATGTATTATCTGGTATTAGACATGGAAACATTTATTTAGTCAATTTTGACTCTGCCAACTCAGATATTTGCTTATTTAATTCTATCAGTAAAACAAATGAACTATGGCATAAAAGGCTAGGACATATTAACCTTAGAACTATATATAAGCTTTCTAAGGACAATCTTGTTAGGGGACTGCCTTCTGGTTCATACAAGAAGGAAGGACTCTGCAGGGCTTGTCAATTAGGTAAGCAAACCAAGAGTAGTTTTAGATTTTTATCCAAAATTGATTCACCTAGAATTTTGTACTTACTGTATTTGGACCTTTTTGGACCCACTGCAATACAAAGTCTAGGAGGGAAGAATTACTCTCTAGTTATTGTAGATGACTTCTCAAGGTTCACTTGGGTGTTCTTTCTTAGGAACAAGTCTGACACCCTCAGTGTTCTGGCAGACTTTCTCAGGTCCATCAAGATTGAGTACTCTACTCTAGTTGCATTGATCAGAAGTGATCATGGCACTAAATTTGAATCTCTTCTGATGAGAGAATTCTGTGGAAAAGAAGGGATCAAGCAGTGTTTCTCTACTCCTAGAACTCCTCAACAAAATGGAGTAGCTGAAAGGAAAAATAGAACACTAATTGAATCAGCAACAACATTGCTTGTTGATGCTCACTTGCCAATCTCTTTTTGGGCAGAGGCAGTGAACACAGCAAATTATGTGTTGAACAGAAGCCTGATACATAAGCTTAAGGGTAAAACTCCCTATGAATTACTCAAGAATAAAAAGCCTAAGGTTAATTATTTTAAGATTTTTGGATGTAAATGCTATGTGCACAACAATGATAAGAAGTATTTAAGGAAATTTGAAGCAAAATCTGCTGAAGGTATATTCCTTGGATATTCTCTTTCTAGTAAGGCATATAGAGTTTACAACAAATCTACTCTTAAGATAGAAGAGTCCATGCATGTATCTTTTGATGAAACTAATATGTTAAATGAGGAGAGGAACACCACCTCTACCAAACATACTTGGAAGGTACCAGCTCTATGTGAAGAGCTAAATGGATTGGATCTACAGAATAAAGATTCTCTACTTCAATCAAATGAAATAATTGAAGGTAGTGAAGAAGAGGACAATCCAGATCTTGCTGACAATTCAAATCAAATGACAACTGATCATATCCCTCAAGAAGAAACTATTGATGAACCTAGTCCAACTGTTGATCACATCACAGTTAGAGATCATCCAATATCTCAAATCATTGGAGATATTTCAGCAGGTGTTCAAACAAGACATCAACTACACCAAAATCAGATGCACACTTGTTTCCTATCACATGTTGAACCTCAATCCATAAAAGATGCAGAACAAGATCCAAACTGGATTCTTACAATGCAAGAGGAGCTCAACCAATTTGAAAGGAACAAGGTTTGGGATTTGGTTCCAAGACTGAAGGGCCATCCAGTCATTGACACCAAGTGGGTCTTCAGGAATAAGCTAGATGATCAAGGCATCATAGTCAGAAATAAAGCAAGATTGGAAGCCCAAGGATATTCTCAGGAAGAAGGAATTGATTTTGATCAAACCTTTGCTCCTATTGCTAGACTTGAAGCTATAAGGATATTTCTTTCCTTTGCTGCAGTCAAGAAGTTCAAAGTCTATCAGATGGATGTGAAGAGTGCATTCCTGAATGGAGACATCAAAGAAGAACTCTATATGGAACAACCACCAGGTTTCATCTCTCCAACTCACTCTTCTTATGTATTTAAGCTTAATAAAGCTCTTTATGATCTCAAGAAGCTCCCAGAGCATGGTATGAGACCTTAGCTAATTTTCTTTTGGAAAACAATTTCTATAGAGGCATTGTTGATAAAACCCTATTTTTTGGATACATAAAAATAAAACATTACTAGTTCAAATCTATGTAGATGATATCATATTTGGCTATACTGATTCAAATCTATACAAAAGGTTTTCTAACCTAATGCAATCTAAATTTGAAATGAGTAGTATGGGTGAGTTATCTTACTTCCTTGGTCTTCAAGTGAAGCAAACTCCAAATGGCATATTCATATCACAATCTATGTATGCAAAGGAATTAGTGAAAAGATTTGGTATGTCTGATGCTTCCACCATGAAAACACGCATGCCCTCAAATGCTGTTGTTGACACTGATGAATCAGGAAAACCTGTTGATCAGAAAGTATATAGAGCAATTGTTGCTCATTACTTTATCTAACAGCTAGTAGGCCTGACATAATGTTTGCTACATGTATTTGTGCTAGGTTCCAAGTTAACCCCAAAGAATCTCACCTAATTTTATAAAAAAGAATTTTGAGATATATAAAGGGTTGTCCAAATCTAGGACTATGGTATCCAACAGCATCTAAATTTGAATTAACTGGATTCTCAGATTCTGATTATGCTAGATGCAGAGTAGACAGGAAAAACACATCAGGAACTTGTCAGTTTCTTGGTGATAGGCTTGTGTCTTGGTTTTGTAAGAAACAAACATATGTGTCTACATCAACAGCTGAAGCAGAATATATTGCTGCAGGCAGTTGCTGTTCACAAATATTGTGGATACAAAATCAACTTCTAGATTATGGTATCAATTTAAACAAGTCAATTATATTTTGTGACAATACTAGTGCAATATCTATAACACAAAATCCAGTACTCCATAGTAAGACTAAACACATAGAAATTAGGCACCACTTTATCAGAGATAATGTGGATAAAAATAAAATTTGCCTACAATTCATTTCTACTGATTTGCAAAGGGCTGATATTTTCAACAAACCCTTGGATGAAAAGAAACATATTTTCTTTATAAATCAGCTAGGAATGATAGATGGAGATTCACTTAATTAAAAATTTATATCTTCTATTTATCCCTCTTGTTTTGAATTAAGTTCAGTTGGTTTGATATCTAAGCAGCTGAGACAAGCTCTCAGTCTCAACAAAACAGCTGAGACAAGCTATTAATCTCAGCTGAACCACTGAGACAAGGCCTTGGGCCGCTGAGAAGCTGTCTGAATCCGCTAAGACCAAACCGCTGAGATGATATCAATTAAGATCAAGGGATCTACGAAGACAAGCTCGATCGTCGAACTGAGATCGACGAAAATTAAATTTTCGTCGAACCTAGTCTGACGAAAGCTAAGTCTTTTTTACTTATGATCTCTTTCATTATAATCAAATTTGTTGAAACTGATTTCTCGGCCCCTTGTGAAGATCGGGGCCCTCACCGAAATGAGGGGCAGCTAGCCCTTACTGATCCCTCAGAGAAGGTAGACCGAAGACTAGGAAAATGACTAAAACCTTAGTCACAGCGAGGAGGTCCCTCCACTAACCCGGAAAATCGTTGAGTGCTTCCCCTCCCAAGCCAAAGCTGAGACTCGGGCACCTTGGAGAGCTCTGGAAATGCTAGCCAAGGAGAGCCTGAGGAGAGAGAAGCCTGAAGTGAAGTCCTCTCCAAAGGTGCCCTTTAGGTCTTATTTATAGGTTTTCTGATCTGGCCAGCAAATAGCAGGATTCCGCCTTTTGATTTTACTATCCGCACCCCAAATGGGTCTGCTAACAGCCAAACTCCGCTGTTTGGAGAGGCTAAAGGCAGACCATCGAGGGTAAAAGGGTAATTTGGTTCTGTCGACCTATGGGCAAAGATCTGTGAGAACATTACTGCCGAAGCACTCGCGGGCCTTCTCGCGAGTCCTGCTCTCGATGTCTCTCCTAGGAGATCGCCCTGTGAGGACCTCGCTGGCCCATTCTGGAGGTATCTGCCGAGGTCCAGTCTCGCAGCACTTCCTGCGAGACCGCCTTTTGACTTCATCGAGCTCAGCACGCGTTTCGTCGAACGCAGGACGCTTCGCCGATCACAGACGAGCTCTACAAACGCAGAACGTTAAACCGTTTGCTGATCGCTGAGATGGGTGGTTCGTCGAATGCGGGACTCCTTTCGTCGAGCTCAAGAAACTTCCCCCAATTGCCTGCGAGCGTTTATCTTGCCAACCACTCTCGCTCGCCCTTCAACAAGCCTTCCGAGAGAGACTTCTCCAAGACCCCTCTTGCGAGGTCGTTGGCCTTATGGTCTTCCTATCTTATTACTTCCTTCGTCCTGTTGCCTTCTTAAACCGCCCCTCTTCGCCTGGCGAATATCGGGGTTGTACACAATCCCCGCTCTTCGCGAGGCTATCCAGGCTCGCGAAGAAACATCCAACCCCTGGTATTCTCCAGTCTTTTCAATGATCTGTCAGGAATATTTGGTAGGACCCACCCTGGGGGCAATAAATATCTTCCCGAGCCTCAGTGACGCGCGCCATCACTCTTTTTTCTTTTCCTTTTTGTCCCGCACTGTAGCTGTCAGGAGATGCCACTTTCCGAAGAAGCTGAGGCTCGCCTGAGGGCTGTGAGAGCTAGCGGGCTACCCTCCACGACCAGGGTCCCCGCGTGGATGAATCGGCCGCCTCCCGCTCAGTCGCCGAAGACCAAAAAAGCGAAGGCGGCTTGCCGAACCGGGGATGACTCCGTGCTGCTGGACTCTTCCCCGGAAAACCATCCCCACGAGAAGGTATGGGCTATTCCTCTAGCTAAGTCAATAAATTTGCCTGTGATTCATGCTTATTCGCAAGAGATTTTGCCGAACAAGGAAATTGGTGAGGTTGGAGGTGGGTCTCGCCGAAGCCCGCCAGCAGACACACATCTCGCTGGCGAAAACGCCGAAGGTACGCCCTTAATCTCGCTCACTGACTCTCCATTCGTTGACTATCGACCTCTTACTCCTTGTTTTTACAGTCCCGCCCCGGAAGACCCCGGCTCGCGAAGATTCACGGCTTCCATCTCTGTCCCTTCCCGACACAACTGTGGATATGCCGAGGTTCAATCTCCTGGGGGCGAGGGCGCTGGCGGCTCTCGGCCGCCAAATATTCCCCCAATTAACAACGCGGCCTATCCTTCAGGTTTGGGCGAATCCCTCTACCCCCGCTATGGTAACGTCTTCCAGGATCGCCCTGAGAGCTCTCGCCCCCTTCCGGGTAAACACTCTGACGTCCCTCCGCTATGCGCGAACTTGAACGCGCCATCTAATCTTCTCGCAATATTCTTGCAGAGAATTCCGAGCATCCGCCTACCAATTTCGAGTTTGGAGACGACGAGGTTTCCTCCCTCCCAGATCAAGTGGAAGACTTCTTAGGGGACTCGCGAGATCCTGAGATGATGAAGCGGCGAACCGCAGAGTTGCTTCGGAAACATGGTAGGATGCTGATGAACCTCAACCTTCAAGCGAGATGGGATAGGGAGGTCGCCGAGGACAGGCAAGCTGTCATGATGGAGGAGTGCACGAGACTCCGAGCAGCGGTGCCTCGCGCCCAAGACGAGATGGCCACGTCACCGGAGGTGCATATCGCGAGGATGAGGGATTACGCCTACCTCATGGACCGGGAGGGCCGCGCGGCCCAGGATTACTATAATTCCAGGGTACCACCGCGGTCCGGGTCACGAGGTGGCGGTAGATGGAAATGGCTGCCCCATGATTCTCGCTAACTTCTATATTTCTGCGAACTCTTATTGCTTGTTAATGCTTATCGCTGCGTTGGACAATCTCATAATTACTTGCAATTTATGTTCGTGAGTTCTCGCATAGTAGTAATTATTGATAGCCATCTATTAGTTCTCGCTCGCGATGTACCTATCCGTGTCCCTTCTTTGTTATGTTATTCTCGCAACGAGCCGATTTGCTTTCGCTAAAGATTGTCTCGCGATGGCTTACCTTCGCTATTCCATTTGCTTATGTTGCCTTTGCAAAGAATTTGCTCGTGCTAACATCGCAGGTAGCTCTCGCCCACGATCTTGATGTGATGCTTTTGCTAACCGCACTCAGCGACGCTTGGGCTTCTTCTGGCCCTTTCACTTTTGCTATAAATAGGTTGTCATAACTGTGCCAACCACCGCATTTACCGTCGACCCTCTTCTCTCACTACCCCGGAGCTCTCGCCTTTTCCCCTCTTCCTCGCGCTATTCTCTTCCTCGCAGGTCTTCAAAATGGTTGGTGACCAGGGCGAGGCTGAGGGCAGGTTGAAGTGTGCATGGGCCGTTACCGACCACTCCTTCTTCCTGGCGAACTTGACGGAGGAGGAATATCTCACCGCCGTCGCCGACTTTATCCCCCCAGAGTTTACCGCTCGCCAACCTACCAAGGATGACGCGATAAATGTCCATCTGCCTGACGAACTCGCGATCCCCATAGCCCATTTCGCGGTGGGTCTGAGGCTACCTCTGTGGCCCGAAGTTCGCCAGGTAACCATTGATCTCGCTTTCCTTTCCTCAGATGAGAATGGATTCTTCCTCGTTTAACTGACGGTCTCGCCATCTTGCTCGCCAGGTGTTGAGACACTATGGTGTGGTACTGGGTCAACTGACCCCTAACGCGATGGCGGTCATCGTCGCCTTCTCCTGCTCTATTCGCGAGGAGCGCATCGAGTTCAGCCTTCCGCTTTTCCGGAAGCTGTTCTCGTTCCATGTATATAAATATGGGACCGCCTACTTCGTTGGCTCGGGCCCCAAGGTTGACGAGACTGTCAACAAATCTCACTACTGGGCTCAGAAGTTCCTCTTTGTCAAGGGGAACTTTGGCAACATCCCTTTCTCTCCTGTTTAGTACAGTGAGACTACTTACCGTCCTCCTACTATCGGCGGCCACGACGCCACCCTATACTAGTTCTTCTGCAAGAAGAACTTCGAGGTTGTGTATCTTCGCCGCAACCTCAACTCGTTACCCCCAGTGCTCGCTGGGAAGGTAATGATCTCACCCACTAACTTCCATGGTTTTGACGTTTTCCGCGCTAGATGTCTAACCCTCACTATTTCAGGTGAGCGAGATCTACCACTCAACCCCACCCCCCCCCTATGCAAGCAAACAGAAGTCTACCTCCACCCACGCTCTCACGACCATGGGAGCGGAGGCCTGCCGTGATACCACCACCCCGGCTGAGCCCTCTTCTAGCAAGAGATCGGAGGCCTCCAGCAGCCGTGGCCCAGCCTCAAAGTCCCTACCCAGGAAGAGAGGCAAAAAGAGCCAAGGCTTGCTCGCCCCTTCTAAAGTAAAGGGGCACTCTGAAGCCGCTACTGGAGAGATCAACCTAACCATCCTTTCCGAGTAGGGTGGGAGTGATGAGGAGAGCGAGGAGGCCGCGAAGACCTCTGACCCGCCCATTCCAGTTAACCACTGGAACTTCGGGCTCGGTCAGAGACACAGGGATGAGACCGGCGAGCTCCTGGTGTATTTGAAGCCGGAGGTTAACAAGGCTGAAGTCTCCACCATCCTTCCCTCCTGGATGGAGAAGCCGACCGTCAGCGGCCACGCCTATGACTTCTCCTTCGCCCTCTATGGGCGCGAGGATGCCGGGTCCTACAAGGACGAGACCTCAAAGACCCTCGCCTATGAGAGCGCGAGGTCCCAGCTGCGCTTCGGTGAGCTCGCCCATATGACAGGAAGGCGATGCCTGCAACTAGAGCATCAGAAAGTGGAGCTCGCGAGGGCTTACAGGTGCTCCTCGCCAAGAATACATAGCTGAAAGAGAAGCTGCTCGGTGCAGCGAGCGATGCGGTGAGTTATCTAGACCTCGCCACTTATCCCTTTCAACCCTTCTGCTTTCTGAACTTCTTTTATTTATAGGATGTCGCAGCTGCCGAAAGAGCTGACGCTCGCATTCAAGGCCTGGAGGGCGAGGTGGCAGGGTTAAAAGCCCTCAATCGCGAGCTGTGTCGTGCCGCCGTCCCCCCTTCCCCCTGCCGCCTGAAGGAAGAGAGGCGAGCGCGAGACGAGGAAATCCGCGAGGAGTCCATCAAGTCGGCTCGCTATATCTTCCAGACAATGAAGGCGGCCGGCCTCGAAGCCGCCGACGTGGCCAGCATGACTCTGGAAGACATCGTCCCTTCATTCTGCTCCCTCCAGTGAAGAGTAGCGACGACGAGGAGAGGTCCGCGAGCGATTCCTGAAAGTCGTCGCTATCTCTATTTTTGCTTAACTTTTGACCGGCGAGATCGCCGTGAATTGTAATCGAACCGTGAAATGTAAATGCTGCTTTTGCCTTGTTCATTGTGCTCATCTTTCCTGTCTTGTTATTTTCATACGTTTATATCACATTTCTGCGCATTTTTATTGTTCTCTCCAAGCCGATTCTCGCGTATTTCGACGGTTCCGACGTAGACTCTGCATTCAATTGGTCTCGCCCATTCTCCTACCTTGGGACTAGGTGTTCTAGGACTACCTTCTCCCATGGGCCTCGCACGGTATGCTCCCTCCTGGAGAGGACTCCTCTCTCACCTTTCGGGGTCCTTGCAGGCCTCCTCACGGATCTGGCTCGCAATACCTCTTCTCGGCGATCGCCCTGCGTGGGCCTCGTTGGCCCTTTGATTGTTGTGCGAAATACCTTCCTCTCGCAGAGCGAGAAGGCCCTGGTCAGCACAGAGGACTTATCGAACTGAGGCTTTCCAACCTGCCTTGATTAGAAACTCATCTCCTTACTAGCCTTTCCAGAGATCAACCTGAAACCCCCCGTCTAGTGAGAGCCCGGGAGCGGAATCGATCTGGGGCATTCCAGCACCAATACTTATCACTGTAACGGCCCGACCCCATTAGTCTGAACCGTTAGACGCCTGGCCCCATTGTCCAGGACGCCCGGGCTGCAGCCCGCTTAGTAACACCCCAACCAATCCCTGTAGCCTGTTTCTCAGCTACAGTAGGGTGTTGGCGGTGGGACTCGAACCCGCCCCGCCCTTGATAAGAACCTCTTCAAACAGGTCTCATCACCAACTGAGCTGCAGCCCACTTAGTAACACCCCAACCAATCCCTGTAGCCTGTTTCTCAGCTACAGTAGGGTGTTGGCGGTGGGACTCGAACCCGCCCCGCCCTTGATAAGAACCTCTTCAAACAGGTCTCATCACCAACTGAGCTGCAGCTCAGTTGGTGATGAGACCTGTTTGAAGAGGTTCTTATCAAGGGCGGGGCGGGTTCGAGTCCCACCGCCAACACCCTACTGTAGCTGAGAAACAGGCTACAGGGATTGGTTGGGGTGTTACTAAGTGGGCTGCAGCCTGGGCGTCCTGGACAATGGGGCCAGGCGTCTAACGGTTCGGACTAATGGGGCCGGGCCGTTACAAAAAAGTGCAGCTCACTTGGTGATGAGAAGTGAAAGAACTCCGTAGTTAAGCGTGCTCGGGCTGGAGTAGTCACGGGATGGGTGACCTCCTGGGAAGTCCACGTGCCGCCGCTTAACTGGCTCACTTCTCACCGAAGGGAGACTGTATGTCTCCAACAACCCGCTGCGCCCTGTGGTGGGCCAGAGAGGGGTTGGGGTGCACGGCCTGCAGGCTTGTGGTTAACCCTTCGGGGTGAGGCTTAACCGATGGTGCCAAGTCCTAGGACGGGGCCAGTGACCTCGGTGTGGGCTTGGTCAGGCCGTTCCCAGGATGGGCTTGGGCCGTCGGTGCCGGCAGTTCTGGGGCGGCAAGACCCGGTGAGGCTTGGGCCAGGACTGTTACAAAAAGTGCACTTTTTTGTAACGGCCCGGCCCCATTAGTCCGAACCGTTAGACGCCTGGCCCCATTGTCCAGGACGCCCGGGATGCAGCCCGCTTAGTCCCACCGCCAACACCCTACTGTAGCTGAGAAACAGGCTACAGGGATTGGTTGGGGTGTTACTAAGCGGGCTGCAGCCCGGGCGTCCTGGACAATGGGGCCAGGCGTCTAACGGTTCGGACTAATGGGGCCGGGCCGTTACAATCACCTTGCCAGCCTCTCCAGAGATCAACCTAAAACCCCCCATCTAGTGAGAGCCCAGGAGCAGAATTGATCTGGGGCATTCCAGCACCAATACTTATCACCTTGCCAGCCTCTCCAGAGATCAACCTGAAACCCCCCGTCTAGTGAGAGCTCGGGAGTGGAATCGATCTGGGGCATTCTAGCACCAATACTTATCACCTTGCCAGCCTCTCCAGAGATCAACCTGAAACCCCCCGTCTAGTGAGAGCCCGGGAGCGGAATCGATCTGGGGCATTCCAACACCAATACTTATCACCTTGCCAGCCTCTCCAGACATCAACCTGAAACCCCCCGTCTAGTGAGAGCCCGGGAGCGGAATCGATCTGGGGCATTCCAGCACCAATACTTATCACCTTGCCGGCCACTCCAGAGATCAACCTGAAACCCCCCGTCTTGTGAGAGCCCGGGAGCGGAATCGATCTGGGGCATTCCAGCACCAATACTTATCACCTTGCCAGCCCTTCCAGAGATCAACCTGAAACCCACCGTCTAGTGAGAGCCCAGGAGCGGAATCGATCTGGGGCATTCCAGCACCAATACTTATCACCTTGCCAGCCTCTCCAGAGATCAACCTGAAACCCCCCGTCTAGTGAGAGCCCGGGAGCGGAATCGATCTGGGGCATTCCAGCACCAATACTTATCACCTTGCCAGCCTCTCCAGAGATCAACCTGAAACCCCCCGTCTAGTGAGAGCCCGGGAGCGGAATCGATCTGGGGCATTCCAGCACCAATATTTATCACCTTGCCAGCCTCTACAGAGATCAACCTGAAATCCCCCGTCTAGTGAGATCCCGGGAGCGGAATCGATCTGGGGCATTCCAGCACCAAGACTTATCACCTTTCCATCCTCACCTAGCAGTTACAACATCATATAAAGAAGTAAGATATTCAGCTAATAACATAATAAAGACTTTCAAGGGTAGAATCGTTTCAAATCATCTCCACTTCTGGCTCGGCCGAGAGGTACCTCTTCCACATCCCGAAGGTGGTACCCCCCCCCACCCCGACTTGAGCACTTCGCTTACAATGCATGGACCCTCCCAATTGGGGTTGAGCTTACCTACCGCGGCCCCTCTTCCGGCCGCGTCGACCTTCTTCAGGACTAGATCTCCTTTCTGAAAGTGCTTTACTCGGATATGCTTGTCAAAATATCGGGCCATTCGTCGCTTGATTTCCTCCTGCCTGATGGTGGCCTGGTCCCAGAGTTCCTCTACCAGGTCCAAGGATAGCCTTTGTTCCGCATCATTAGCCACCAACCACTCTTCGTCCCCTCACCTGCGGCGATCACCTAGGGGGTCTTTACTTTGAACTCTATGGGAAGGACTGCCTCGGATCCGTGAGAAAGTTTGAACGGGGTCTCCCTGGTGGCGGTGTTTGGAGTAGTCCTCAGGGCCCAGAGAACGGATTGTAACTGCTCCACCCAGTTCCCCCGGTGGTTCTCCACCTTCTTCTTTAGTAGGTTGACGATTACATTGTTTGCCGCCTCCACCTGGTCGTTGCTTCTCGGGTGGTTAACCGATGCGAACCTTAGGTTGATGCCAAGCTGGGTGCAGAAGTTAACAAATTCATCGCTAGCAAATTGTGGGCCATTGTCCGTCACTATAGCTAGGGGAGGCCGTGCCTGCAAATTATTCTCCCCACACAAAATTCTTTACAACTTGAGATTTTACCTTGGCTAGCGCCTTCACCTCTACCCATTTGGAGAAGTAATCAATCATGACCAGTAAGAACCTTCTCTGGCCACTAGCTTGAGGGAAAGGGCCAACTAGGTCCAAACCCCATATGGCAAAAGGCCAAGGAGCAGTGATGGTTTGGAGCCTCTGAGCTGGCAGGAGTTGGAGTGGAGCATAGAGCTGGCACTTTGAACACCTTCTTGCGAACTCCGCCGCATCCTTGCTGAGGGTAGGCCAGAAGTAGCCTTGTCTCAACACCCTCCCCTCTAGAGTTTGGCTCCCGGAGTGACTCCCGCACTCCCCTGAGTGAATTTCTTCTAGGACTGATGTAGGGTAGGTTATGGGGGTGCACTTCCTAGACTCTATATGCGACACAACTGTCGATGATGACAACAATTAATTGAGCAATGAAAATTTAACACCACAAACAGATAATCGCAACAAGAGAATAATTTTAATATTGAGCGAACTTAGTTGGCTTTCCTCCGCTCGGAGGGCCAAAGCATAGTGCGCGGCGAATAGCTCCTCCTGCAAGTTAGTACACAATCGACACAAAATACCACAAGCCAAATCCAAGCACAATACTAGATCATCCAATAATAATATCAAGAAATAATACAACTAAATCACGATGAAATAACTCACAACTAGGGGCTGGTTTGGAGCAATGGAGGTAGTGGATTTGGAGGAGTAGATCCGGGCCGAGGATGTGGTTGGCGACTGTCCACGGTGGAATACGGGGTGGGAGGGCTGAAAACGGATAGATCCGGGCAAATACGGATAGATCTGGGCACGAGAGTGGTAGATCCGGCGTTAGGGCTCGGATCCGGGCAACGACGTGGTAAACGGTGGAGGAAATAGCGGATCGGGGAGGGAAAATATCAGATCTGGGAGGATCTAAAATTTTGGGGAGTTTGGGAAGGTGGATCCACGAAAATATGGAGGTGGGGTTGTTGTTGGAGGGAGGGAAATGAAAGGAGTGGTTGATTTGGTGGTGGGAAGGCGTGGTCGGTCGGTGAGAGTAGGCCGGCTGGAGGTAGAATCGGAAAGGGGGGGGGGGGGGAATCTGAAAAGTCCGAATTTTACTGTAGCTGCTACAGTAAAATTCGGAATTGTTGCTGCGCTACAGGAAAACATCGATGGAAATGAGTTTTTGGAGGTAGGGAAATGGATTTTGGGGGTGGGGGAAGATGGCTATGGGTAGTACGAACCTTGGGGAGGGAGGAGAGAACCCAGGAATCACCACCTAGGGTTCCACGGCGTCGGCACCGGGAGGGACTGCAGGAATTCCGAAAATTCTCTCTTCAAAATTCAGCAATAGCCTCCAAACCAGCCATCTACTCCTATTTATAAGAAAAACTAGCATTAGGGCATCCCCTTCTACGGCTATGATTGGCCGGTGGGTTTAGCCCTTAAGTAAATAAATACATGCCCGAAACAAATACATAAATATAAGATTTTGACTCGCGGCGACGTGCCGGACGCAACCGCGGAGTCGGATCGACGATCCGATCAAGTCTTCCGGCGGGAGTAAATGAACGTGGGTCCCTCTCCTTCGTGTGCACAATCCGATGGAATCCCATCAACTCCCCCCGACTGAAAAGCATTCATCTCCGAGGAATGGAGACGATCGTACTGTAGTCGAAGTCCGGGGGCAAGTCGATCAAGCTCTGCCGGCAATATCCAAGCGTCGTCAGCGTCGGCGCGGCCCCGCCAATGAACCAAGGAGCGAAGACGCGGCCCGTCCGTGGTGGGAACAATCTGGTGGGATCTGATCTCCGTGATGCTCTCATCTCTCGACTCTCTCATGGTGGTACCCGGTGCGAGCGGTGATGCCGGCTGTGAAACCATATGCGATGAACTCCCAGGTGGAAGGGTATCGACAATGGGTGGGTGGTGGTGGCTATCTGGCGTGGGTGGGGAGGTGGAGAAAGGCGGCAAGGGGAGAGAGGGGTCGCTCCCACTGCTCGGGCCCCCATAGTCATGAGGCTCGTAATAAGGTGTGAGATCCTCGACATTAAATACTGGATGAATCCCCATACTCGTCGGGATGTCTAGCCTGTAGGCGTTTGTCCCAATCCTAATAACCGAGAAAGGACCCATTCGCCTGGCGCTTAACTTCTTGGCAGGCCCCGAAGGGAGCCTCTCCGGGCGGACTCGTACCATCACCTGTTCGCCAATATAAAAGTACGCTCTCGCCTTCTTTTGTCTGCGTGGGTTTTATAACTTTCATTGCTCATATTAATACGTCGGCGGACCGATTCATGTAACTCATGCAGATGCCGAGCAAATGACTCAGCAGACTCACTAGGCCGGGACTCTAATGGGCTCGGGATAAGGTCAATGGGTTTCCTGGGGTCGTAACCTGACACTATGTGGAATGGACTCAACCCAGTGGTCCTATTGACCGCACTATTATATGCAAACTCTGCGACCGGAAGGTCTAAGTCCCAGCTACTCACATACTCTCCCACCAGACACCTCAACAAGTTTCCTAAACTCCTATTCACTACCTCCGTCTGTCCGTCTGTCTGTGGGTGGTAGGCAGTGGAGAATTTAAGGGTGGTGCCGGTCTTGAGCCACAGGGTCTTCCAGAAGTAGCTCATAAATCTCACGTCGCGGTCCGATACGATGGACTTGGGAAGACCATGTAATCGGAAGACGTCCCTCATGAAAATGGATGCAACGTGGGTCACGTCCGCCGTCTTGCGGCATGCAATAAAGTGAGCCATCTTCGAAAAGCGATCGACCACCACAAAGATGGAGTCGTGCTTCTGAAGAGTGCAGGGAAGTCCAAGAACGAAATCCATGCTAAAGTCCCCCCAGGGTCGATGTGGGACCGGTAAGGGTGTATATAGGCCTGCGTTCTGCTTCGTGCCCTTGGCCGTCTGGCAGATACGGCAGTGGAGGACGACTCTAGTCACATCCCTCCTAAGCGTGGGCCAGTAGAGACGGTCCTCCACAATGTCTATGGACTTATCGCGCCCAAAATGTCCGGCGGCTCCGCCCGCATGCAACTCCCAAATCAGAAAATCACGGTAAGATGTCCGGGGAATGCATAGGCGGGATCCATGGTACAAGTATCCTTCGAAGATCTTATATCCCTCAACGGGGTCTGGGGAATCTCGGGATAGGGCGGCGTAAATCTCACCAAAATCAGGGCACGTCGGATACTCTATGATCAAGTGCTCAAGCCCGTCGACCCGTGCGGTCATAGTCTGAAGCAAGGAGACACGGCGACTAAGGGCGTCCGCAGGTTTGTTCTCAACACCAGCTCGGTGTTTGAGGACATAGTGGAAGTCCTACAGATATTCGACCCACTTGGCATGCCGATGCCCCAACTTGCGCTGAGAATCTAAATAGCGTAACGCCTGGTGGTCGGAGTAAAGCACAAACTCTCGAGGGAGGAGGTAGTGCCTCCAGTAGCGTAAGGACTGGACAATCGCATAAAACTCTCGATCGTAGTTCGAGTATTTCTGCTTCGCTTCGTTTAACTTCTCACTAAAGTAGGAGACAGGGTGTCCCTCTTAGATCAATACGCCACCAATACCAACTCCAGACGCGTCGCACGCGACCTCAAAAGCACGGCTAAATTCAGGGAGCCTCAGAACTGGGGCCGTCGTCAGCCTCTCCTTAATCTCCTCGAAGGCTCTAGTGGCGGCGGGGGTCCACTGGAACTCTCCCTTCTTGAGGCAGCTCGTGAAGGGGGCCATGATCGTGCTGAACCCCGGGACAAACCTCCTGTAGAAGGTGGCAAGCCCGTGAAAGTTGCGAGCCTCGTGGATAGTCGTGGGCACTGGCCAGTCTCGAATGGATTTGACCTTCTCGGGGTCAACAGATACTCCAGTCGAGGATATGATGAATCCAAGGAAGTGGACGGACTCAGAAAGAAATGCACACTTTTTCAGGTTCACATACAATTTCTCCCGGCGGAGGGTGCCGAAGAGAAGCCTCAGGTGATCGAGGTGAGCGGCCTGTGTCTGACTGTAAATCAGTATCATCGAAGTACACAACCAGAAACTTGCCCATGTAGGGCCGCAACACCTGCGTCATAACTCTCATAAACGTACTAGGGGCGTTCGAAATCCCGAATGGCATGACTAACCACTCATAAAGACCATCCTTAGTCTTAAAAGCGGTCTTCCATTCGTCTCCCTCACGCACTCTGATCTGGTGGTACCCACTACGTAGATCGATCTTGGAAAAGATCTGGGGACCGGACATAGTGTCCAATAGATCATCTAATCGGGGGATGGGAAAGCGTTACTTGACTGTGATCTTGTTTATGGCGCGGCTATCAATGCACATACGCCAACTGCCGTCCTTCTTAGGGGTAAGAAGGGCGGGGACAGCACACAGGCTCATACTCTCATGAATAAATTGCTTCCGAAGAAGCTCATCGACCTGCCGTTTGAGCTCAGCGTGCTCATCCGGGTGCATACGATAGTGGGGCAGGTTCAGGAGGGAAGTGTCACAACCCGCATTTTCTCCGAATTTAAGAATATCAGAGTAAGAGAAAATACACGTCATGATGCCACGTCATACAGGAGACAACTGTAGACGCTCAGGCGGGAACCTATTACTTAACTAAACAAACATGATTATATGATAAGTCATCATTTGAAATCATTTATTAGGGGTTTTGAGATAAGAACTGTGTCTCTCAGTTCATGGATCAACTAGTCCACCAAGAAAGTATATATAATTGCAGCGGAAAGTACTTGATTTAGTTTACTTAAAGTCCTACATGTATGCAAACGACGGAGCATGAAGTAAATGATATGCACATAACTAGGCTTACTGTAAGAGTAGAAAATACCTTTAGGCGACTTTAAAGTTAAGGGTTTCAGTTAGAAAGAATGCAATGAGGATGAAGAAAACCATTTTATAACTGTAATGCACCTAACATAAATCATTCCAAGAGGGTAAGATACACAAGATCTAAAAGTAGTGGCATAATCTGGCAAATAAACTATAAAGTATAAAAAGGGGCACAATGGGCGTCAACAACATGACACTAACCCATTGGCACCAACTAGTATGTCTGAGCACAAGAAGTAACTAAAAACAACTACCTCGCAGCAGCGGGGTGAACAGCTACTAAAACTCTGAACTTCAGGCTACACCACTAGCCGTTACGGCTCTGAACCTGAGGCATTCAATAAAACAAAGAACGCCTCAGCAAGGAATTACAAGTGGAAGAAAACTAGCAGAAAAATAAACAAGGCATAAGGGGTACCAACCCAAGCCAAATTTACCGAAAGAGAGCTCCAAACAAAGAACCAACAAGCATCAAGTGCACTAAATACCAAAAGAGGAACAAACACGATCATTTATTTAGTTTTGTCAATTAAAGAGACTGATCAGCTCAAATTATACGGGAGCGGTTAACTACCTCCGCTACCCAAAGCCCAAAACCAGGCGGGGGTACCACTAGACCCAAACACCCAAACACGACTACCGTGCAAGGCTATAACATTTTCCCCCACTGTCCCCCAAACATAACTACTGTGTAAGGCTAAAGACAGTAGTTCTTATTACTTAAATTTTAATTAAACACGGGATGCTGCCCGAGAGGATAATCACTGGAAGGCCCTAAGAAAATAGGGTCAAGGCAAGGTACACATCGATCAATACGAATCATAAGAGTAACTCAAATGTTAACGGACCGCAACGAGTAAAAAGAGATTCAAACGAGAGGGATTCGAGATCAGGAGCACCGAAAGGTCACTGGCCCTCATCCAAGTGCACCCGAGGGGACACGAGATTCAAACATAAAAACTCAACGAAATCACATGCGTTCCGGGCGGGGTTCCAAGTGCACCCGAGGGGACATAGAACTAAGAGCATTTCTCGATACATAGGGGGATTCCTCGAGACATAGGGGGATTTCTCGAGACATAGGGGGATTTCTCAAGACATAGAGGGACTTCTTGAGAGTTTTGAATGCTTTTCGGGACATAGAATTGAGAGCATTTCTCGAGACATAGGGGGATTTCTCGAGACATAGAGGGACTTCTCGAGAGTTTTGAATGCTTTTCGGGACATAGAATTGAGAGCGTTTCTCGAGACATAGGGGGATTTCTCGGGAAATCAGTCAGGCGAGCATGGTTGTTTCGACTACAGCAGATTTTCTCCAGGGGGGGGGGGGGGTTCTTCCGCCAATTCAACAGGGGAAAGATCAAGATTTCGACTATCATGAATACCCTTAAACACAGGCTAACAACGCAGCCATCACTTGTAACCAAGGAAAAAGAAAAAGAGCAACAATGAACAAGGAAGGAGGAGAGAAGAAAATAGCCACTTGCCTTAAACCTTGCAAACTCGAAGATCTCCGCTCTGAAAGCTATGGATCGGCTAGGGAAACACACGAGCACAGATTCCTGAAACTTTTCGGATCAAAAGGAGGGGTTAGGTCACCACCAAAACTCCCAAAACTCCACGAAACGAGAAAAGCTTACCGCTAGAACGAAGATCTCGCCGAGAGCTTTCCAAATCTTCAAACCAAACTCAATTCCGACCACTACAGCCCTAGGAATCGCCGGTGAGATGTTTCACGAAAACTCGCTCTCGTTCTATCGCACGCCGGCTGACTTGATCGAGGAAGGGGAAGATGAATAGGAGGAAAGGGATTTTAGGCTTTATATAAAACTGCGAGGGCGACCAGATTACCTCGGATTTCTACGAAATTCGCACCTTAACTAAAACACGGCGCTACAAATCCAACGACGAAGTCAGAATTCAATTCCGACGGGCCAAACTCGGGCTAAAGCCTCCCGAAGCTAAAATCTTGAAATCCACCCAAAATCTTTACTTTAACTCGAAACGATGCGAAATCTCGCACGCTCGATCTACAAGACATACTTTAACTAAGCTAAGGCTCAACACACTACTAGACGAGCTGACGTAACGCCCTTACGCCTAAATTACGTCACAACGGGCACATAAAATAATTAACGAAAATCAGGGGCGTTACAGTCACTCCCCCTAAAAGGAAGTTTCGTCCCGAAACTTGGAATCCGAAGATCAAGAAAGATACAGAACCAAATTTAAAGGATTAACTGACAGAAGATTTACCCGAAATCTTAGAGAAGAGGCTAGGGTGAGTCTCTCTCATGGCAGACTCCAGCTCCCACGTCGTGCTTTCGACACCCTGATTCTTCCAAAGAACCTTAACCATCGGGATCGTCTTCTTTCGCAACACACGCTCCTGAGTCTCCAAGATTCGGACAGGTTCTTCGACATACGAAAGATTGGGCTGCAAAACGGGCACCGAATCAAGAACAAGCCGATCGCTACACAAACACTTCCTCAGCTGGCTCACGTGAAACACATCGTGAACATTAGGAAAGGAAGCAGTCAAATCCAATCTATACGCTGACACTCCGATGCGCTCAACAATCTGAAAAGGTCCCACATACCGGGGATCCAACTTGTGGTTCCTTCCAAACCTCTTAACACCTGGCATCGGAGAAACTTTCAAGAACACCCTGTCTCCAACGACAAACTCTAAATCCACCCTTCTTCGATTCGCATATTCTCATACCGCTCCTGAGCAATGCGGAGCTTTTCGCGGATATGAGTCACAGCAACATTCATCTCTTCCAAAGCCTCTGGTCCTAGCAAAGGACTCTCACCTACCTCGGCCCAAAACAACGGAGTCCGACAACGCCTCCCATACAGAGCCTCAAACGGGGCCATTTGTAGGCTTTCTTGATAACTGTTGTTATACGCGAACTCCATCAATCCAAGCCGCTTATTCCAAGCTCCACCATGATCCAGGATATAGCACCTTATCATATCTTCCAAAATCTGATTTACTCTTTCTGTCTGACCATTGGTCTGGGGATGATAAGCGGTAGAGTACCTAAGGTCAGTACCCAAGGCTCCCTGCAAACTCTGCCAGAAACGAGACGTGTACCTCGAGTCTCGATCTGACACAATGCTCACAGGCACACCATGCAATCTGATAACTTCATCTAAATACAGCTCTGCTATTTTCTCCATCGAGTATCCAATCTTAAAGGGCACAAAATGAGCACACTTTGTCAAGCGATCTACTATAACCCACACCGAGTCATGACCACTGGGAGATCTCGGCAAACCAGTAATGAAGTCCATCGAAATACTCTCCCACTTCCAGGTTGGAATATCCAAAGGGTTTAACTTACCTCCAGGCCTCTTATGATCTGCTTTCACGCGCTGACAAGTTAAACATTCTGACACATACTTCGCTATATCATTCTTCATACCTGACCACCAAACGATCTGCTTCAGATCTTTATACATTTTCGTGGAACCAGGATGGTAGGAAACCTTAGAATCATGTACCTCGCTACAGATCTTTGTCCGAATTTCTTCCAACGCGGGGACGCAATATCTACCTCGGTACCTCAAAGTATCCTTATCATCGATCGAAAAATCTGGTAATTCTCCTTTTTCAGTTCTACTTCGAAGATGCTGCAAGTCAGGATCTTCCTTCTGATGCATCCTAGTAAGGGCAATCCAAGAAGGCTCTTCAGCCTCTAAGCTCGAGGGTGCGGTACAACTACCGAATGAGATATCCATCAACATAAACTCCTCTACTAAGGACTGCACTGAGAGATTGAAGATATGCGCGGTTTTCCGGCTCAGGGCATCGGCCACCACATTAGCCTTACCCGGATGGTACAGAATATCTACTTCATAATCCGCCACATACTCCAACCACCTCCGCTGGCGCAGATTCAGCTCCTTCTGGGTGAAGACATACTTCAGACTTTTATGATCCGTGAAAATCTTGCATGACACTCCATATAACAGGTGTCTCCAAAGCTTCAAAGCATAAATCACTGCGGCGAATTCTAAGTCATGCGTAGGGTAATTCTTTTCCTGGACTTTCAATTGTCTAGACCCATACGCAATCACCTTCCCTTCTTGCATCAACACATCCCAGTCCAATGTGAGATGCGTCTACATAAACTGCATACTCGACTCCTTCGATCGGCAAGGCCAACACCGGAGCACTACACAAACGCCTCTTCAATTCCTGAAAGGCCTCTTCGCACTTATCGATCCAAACAAAAGCAGTATTCTTCTGGGTAAGCTTAGTCAAGGGTGCGGACAGCACTGAAAATCCTTGGACAAATCTCCTGTAGTACCCGGCCAACCCTAAGAAACTCCTTATCTCCTTAGGCGTCGAAGGCGTCTTCCAATCCAATACGGCAGAAATTTTAGCGGGGTCTACAGTAATTCCATCTTTGTTCACCACATGACCCAGGAAGGACACCTGAGAAAGCCAGAATTCGCACTTACTCAGCTTCACATACAACTTGTGCTCTCTAAGAGTGGACAACACTAAGCGCAAATGTGTAGCATGCTCCTCAGAACTTCTAGAATATACCAGCACATCATCTATGAATACCACCACAAAGTGGTCCAGAAAATCCTTGAATACGCGGTTCATCATGTCCATAAATGCAGAGGGTGCATTTGTCAAACCAAACGACATGACTAGAAATTCAAAATGGCCATAACGAGAACGAAAGGCAGTCCGGGGAACGTCCGACTCACGGATCCTCAACTGATGGTAGCCTGATCGAAGATCAATCTTCGAAAACACCGTGCTACCACGCAACTGATCAAACAGATCATCTATCCTTGGCAACGGATACCTGTTCTTGATGGTCACTTTGTTTAATTCTCGATAGTCAATGCACAATCTCATGGAACCGTCCTTCTTTTTCACGAACAACACTGGAGCACCCCAGGGAGAAGAACTTGGCCTAATGAAACCACACTGCAACAACTCATCTAACTGAGTTCGCAACTCTTCTAACTCGCGCTGGGCCATACGGTACGGTGCCTTAGCAATAGGACGAGTACCAGGCTCAAGATCAATAACGAACTCCACATCTCTAACGGGCGGGAGACCAGGGAGATTAGCAGGGAAAACATCGGGAAACTCTCGCACCACCAGAATATCCTCGATACACGGCGAACCACTAACAACTTCTACTACAGAAACAAGGTAAGCCAAACAACCGGAAATTAACAGTTTCCGAGCACATACCGCAGAAATTATTGAAGAACTCTGATACGGAGAACCAAAAATGCTCATGGGTTGACCGTTGTCCATCACAAAGTCCAGACGCTTTTCCTTGCATCGGATGACCGCATCATAACTGGACAACCAGTCCATACCCAATATTACGTCAAAGTCTTCCAAGTCCAACACTTTGAGATCAGCAACAACCAAGAAATCTCCTAAGAGAACGGGGAAACTTCAGATGCACTGGTTCGAGGACACCAGATCACCAGAAGGGAACTTAACGAGGAACGAATCGTTGCACAGCTCAGGTGTCAAACAGTGACGCTCAACGAAGGCCCTTGCTACGAACGAATGGGTAGCACCTGAATCGAACAGAACACACGCCCAACGATTCTTTACCTTAAATCTTCCTATAAGCGCGAAGAGAAACTAGTCTAATACAGCGAACTAAAAAGGAAACAAGACTGAACAGTTGTCTTAAGGTCTAACCTGCGATCACTTGGGTCGAAGACTGCGCTTGCTCCTGGGTTAACACGTTCAGCTTTCCTCTTCCTTTATCCTGATGCTGCGGCGGTGGCAAGGTTCGAAGCGGAACAGGCTGCAACGGGGGTTGAATCAGCGGGCATTGGAACTTCATGTGCCCCTTCTGCTTGCACTGGAAGCAGACTTTATCTTTGGTCCAACACTGGGCCACATCATGCCCCTTCTGCTTGCACAACTGGCAGAGCACCTCACCCTTCGGAGCACCCTGGATTGCTAGCACTCGCTGCTGCTTCTGAGCTTCCTTCGTCTTGAAACATTTCTCCACTGGATGGCCGGGGCGGCCACAGAAGCTACACACCTCTCCACTCCTTTTCTTTGGATCCGGGCTAGATACCTTGGGGGTCTCCCCCTCTTCGACTTTCGTCTTGTCCTTTTTCATTAGAGCACCCCGATTCGTGGCATTGTCGATAGCCTCGACTTTCAGTGCTGCTTCTACCACTTCAGCATAACTTTCAGATTTATAAGCACTCGCCAACTGCTGAATATCGCTACGAAGACCTCCAAGAAATCGCTTCATTCTTCCTGCCTCAGAAGCCACTAAATCTGGAGCAAATCTGCTCAACTTACTGAACTCGATCTCATATTCACTAACCGTGAGTTGTCTTTGCTTCAGGTGCAGAAAATTATTCATTAAACGATCTTGCTCGACCGACGGCAGGAATTTCTTTAACACCATTGCCTTGAACGACTCCCACGAACATCCACCTACGAGATTCTCCCTCTCCCTAATCCACCAGCTCTTAGCAAGTCCTTTCAACTGGTAAGCGGCGACCATCACCTTTTGGTCTGCAGAGATTCCTGAGTACGAAAACATCTCCTCAATGGAAACAAACCAGTCATCTAATGCCATGAAATCTGCTCTTCCGTCAAACGTAGGAGGTCCCAACCTTTGAAAATGCGAAATAAAATTCATTTCCGGTGGTATCGCTACTGGGGGTACCAAGGGAGCAGGAGGAGTAGGTACAGTCTGTCCTACTACTGGGGCCTGCACTACGGGTTGCTTCCTAGCACCGGCAGCCAACAACGCCTCGACCTGCGACTGCATCGCAACCATCTGCCTAGTCAGAGTCTCATTGCTCTGGCGCAGACTCTCGATCAAGGCTTCACTCTGCGCACCCGAAGACTCGCCCTCCGACTGGGGAGTCGAACTAGTCGCGACTCGCTTGCGCTCCATTTCTGCTAATACGCATAAACCTCTAATTAAAACTTAACCTTACACTAGGAATACACTGCTTGTTTCAGAACATACATGTACAGTTACTTGCCATTTCCACTACCTTTCTCTGGGATATTTTCATGATGATATGCAAATCTCGGGAACGATACTACATCGTCCCACTAGTCTCATGTGCAAAGGGCATGAATGCATGAAATTTCTATTCGTTTTGAAATCATGTGTGTACGTGTGTCATCATATAAGTCTTTAACTTCGCACGTGTGCTTATGCAATGCTATGTAAAGTATGTTGTGCTATGCATTCTAATAAAGGCCTTAATGCATGTTATGAGCGGCGTACACATGTAATATTATGCATCCCATACTACATAATAAAGCATGTAACGAAAGAGAAAACGTGCTAATGGGCATCCATGTGATGATGGTTATGCATCCCATAGTACATAACCGTCATATGTTGCCACCTATGGTGGATCCAGATACAAACACATATTATGCATCCCATACTACATAATATGCCTCGTATACTTCTTATCATGCTATGAGTGTAGTGTTCATGCTTCGGCCAAGACGTACTGATGACACTTCGGTGTGTGTATGTAATGAAATCAAACAACTACTAAACTATATCAGAATTTGTTGCCCGACCAACTTGTCGAACAACCTAGCTCTGATACCAACTGTCACAACCCGCATTTTCTCCGAATTTAAGAATATCAGAGTAAGAGAAAATACACGTCATGATGCCATGTCATACAGGAGACAACTGTAGACGCTCAGGCGGGAACCTATTACTTAACTAAACAAACATGATTATATGATAAGTCATCATTTGAAATCATTTATTAGGGGTTTTGAGATAAGAACTGTGTCTCTCAGTTCGTGGATCAACTAGTCCACCGAGAAAGTATATATAATTGTAGCGGAAAGTACTTGATTTAGTTTACTTAAAGTCCTACATGTATGCAAACGACGGAGCATGAAGTAAATGATATGCACATAACTAGGCTTACTGTAAGAGTAGAAAATACCTTTAGGCGACTTTAAAGTTAAGGGTTTCAGTTAGAAAGAATGCAATGAGGATGAAGAAAACCATTTTATAACTGTAGTGCACCTAACATAAATCATTCCCAGAGGGTAAGATACACAAGATCTAAAAGTAGTGGCATAATCTGGCAAATAAACTATAAAGTATAAAAAGGGGCACAATGGGCGTCAACAACATGACACTAACCCATTGGCACCAACTAGTATGTCTGAGCACAAGAAGTAACTAAAAACAACTACCTCGCAGCAGCGGGGTGAACAGCTACTAAAACTCTGAACTTTAGGCTACACCACTAGCCGTTACGGCTCTGAACCTGAGGCGTTCAATAAAACAAAGAACGCCTCAGCAAGGAATTACAAGTGGCAGAAAACTAGCAGAAAAATAAACAAGGCATAAGGGGTACCAACCCAAGCCAAATTTACCGAAAGAGAGCTCCAAACAAAGAACCAACAAGCATCAAGTGCACTAAATACCAAAAGAGGAACAAACACGATCATTTATTTAGTTTCATCAATTAAAGAGACTGATCAGCTCAAATTATACGGGAGCGGTTAACTACCTCCGCTACCCAAAGCCCACAACCAGGCGGGGGTACCACTAGACCCAACCACCCAAACACGACTACCGTGCAAGGCTATAACATTTTCCCCCACTGTCCCCCAAACACAACTACTGTGTAAGGCTAAAGACAGTAGTTCTTATTACTTAAATTTTAATTAAACACGGGACGCTGCCCGAGAGGATAATCACTGGAAGGCCCTAAGAAAATAGGGTCAAGGCAAGGTACACATCGATCAATACGAATCATAAGAGTAACTCAAATGTTAACGGACTGCAACGAGTAAAAAGAGGTTCAAACGAGAGGGATTCGAGATCAGGAGCACCGAAAGGTCACTGGACCTCATCCAAGTGCACCCGAGGGGACACGAGATTCAAACATAAAAACTCAACGAAATCACATGCGTTCCGGGCGGGGTTCCAAGTGCACCCGAGGGGACATAGAACTAAGAGCATTTCTTGAGACATAGGGGGATTCCTCGAGACATGGGGGGATTTCGCGAGACATAGGGGGATTTCTCGAGACATAGAGGGACTTCTCGAGAGTTTTGAATGCTTTTCGGGACATAGAATTGAGAGCATTTCTCGAGACATAGGGGGATTTCTCGAGACATAGAGGGACTTCTCGAGAGTTTTGAATGCTTTTCGGGACCTAGAATTGAGAGCATTTCTCGAGACATAGGGGGATTTCTCGAGACATAGAGGGACTTCTCGAGAGTTTTGAATGCTTTTCGGGACATAGAATTGAGAGCATTTCTCGAGACATAGGGGGGTTTCTTGGGAAATCAGTCAGGCGAGCATGGTTGTTTCGACTACAGCAGATTTTCTCCGGGGGGGGGGGGGGGGGGGGTTCTTCCGCCAATTCAACAGGGGAAAGATCAAGATTTCGACTATCATGAATACCCTTAAACACAGGCTAACAACGCAGCCATCACTTGTAACCAAGGAAAAAGAAAAAGAGCAACAACGAACAAGGAAAGAGGAGAGAAGAAAATAGCCACTTGCCTTAAACCTTGCAAACTCGAAGATCTCCGCTCTGAAAGCTATGGATCGGCTAGGGAAACACATGAGCACAGATTCCTGAAACTTTTCGGATCAAAAGGAGGGGTTAGGTCACCACCAAAACTCCCAAAACTCCACGAAACGAGAAAAGCTTACCGCTAGAACGAAGATCTCGCCGAGAGCTTTCCAAATCTTCAAACCAAACTCGATTCCGACCACTACAGCCCTAGGAATCGCCGGTGAGATGTTTCACGAAAACTCGCTCTCGTTCTATCGCACGCCGGCTGACTTGATCGAGGAAGGGGAAGATGAATAGGAGGAAAGGGATTTTAGGCTTTATATAAAACCCTAACTCATTAATTAATTAATTAATTAATTCCCCAATTTACTTAAACTGCGAGGGCGACCAGATTACCTCGGATTTCTACGAAATTCTCACCTTAACTAAAATACGGCGCTACGAATCCAACGGCGAAGTCAGAATTCAATTCCGACGGGCCAAACTCGGGCTAAAGCCTCCCGAAGCTAAAATCTTGAAATCCACCCAAAATCTTTACTCTAACTCGAAATGATGCGAAATCTCACACGCTCGATCTACAAGACATACTTTAACTAAGCTAAGGCTCAACACACTACTAGACGAGCTGACGTAACGCCATTACGCCTAAATTATGTCACAGCGGGCACATAAAATAATTAACGAAAATCAGGGGCGTTACAGGAAGCCCCCGGGATCAGGTCAATGGCGTGCTGGATGTCCCGTGGTGGGGGCAGCTCATCGGGAAGCTCCTCCGGCATCATGTCAGCAAACTCCTCTAAAAGGGGACGCACCACTAGCGGGTGGTCAACCGGAGTGTCCTCAATGGCCTGAGTGGCAGCGACAACGTAGATGATATCTGACTCAATACTGTCGCGCAAGAACTCACTCCGTCTCTGGATGTGTAGCGGTCTCGAGGTACTCGTGCTCACCGAGGGCTCAACAACACTCTTCGATCTCTCTCATGGCTGTGTAGGTGTCAGCGTAATCTTCCGGCCCTTATCATAAAAGACGCACGTGTTCGAGCGGCCGAAGCACGTGACGTCGCGATCAAACAGCCAGGGGCGGCCTAGAAGAACATGGGCGACATCCATGGGAATAACATCACACCACACCTTGTCCTGAAACGATGCGATAGTAATAGGGACAAGACATCGCTGGGTAACCTGGATGGCCGTCTTATCCACCCAGACGACTCTATAAGGATGGGGGTGGGGCTCGGCCTTCACCTCCATACGGTCAAGCCCTTTCTGCGCTACGATGTTCACACAACTCCCACCGTCAATAGCTAGCTTGCAGGGTCCGCCTGCGCTAGGGAAGTATGTGTAAAAGATGGTGGTGCGACGCCAGTCCTCGTCCACACGTGGGGTATGTAGTAGGCGTCTAATCACTCCCAACTCTAACGATCTCTCAGCGTCACTCTCCCAACCATCCTCCACAGTGGCCCTGACGTCCTCAGGGGTATCCTCGTCCTCGTCTAAAACCTGCTCCTCGCTCTCAACTAGCAGGGTCCGCGTGGGGCACCGCACTGCCACGTGTCCTCTGCCAGAACATCTAAAATACACAATACCGCCAGGCTGCTGGCCATCAGTGGTCATGACCTTGCCCTTCGCATCGGTGGGGGCGCGAGAAGGTGTGGCCGCGGAGGTCTGGGGTGGAGCGGGTTTCCTAAAGGTCGACGAATCAGTTCGTGTGGGGAACTGCTTCGTGCTCGACGATCGGAGGTACTGCTCAAACTCGAGGGCAAGCTGGAAAATCTGGTCGATACTATCAGGATGGTGGGGAATCAGCTCTCTCCGGATATCGGCGCGGAGGCCCGCCCTGAATCGGGATGCTGTGGCAATAGGCTCCTCAGAAATATCGCTCCAAACCATCAGCTCATCGAAGCGGGCCATGTACTCTGCAACAGTAAATGTCCCCTGTCGTAAATTCTTCAGCTGCTCGAACAGCTAGTCACGGTACGAGGTGGGGAGGTACTTCTCTCTCAGTCTATCCTTCATCTCCTCCCAACTGGAGATAGGATAATAGCCGTCTCGCTCTAGGGCCCTCTCAACACTGATCCAAAACACCTTTGCTTGCCCGACCAGTTTCATCTTCGTAAAGCGGACACAGCGCTCATCGCTCATATCATACCACTCAAAGTAGTGGTCCATATCCAAAAGCCAATCGCTGAAGGCTTTCGGATCTAAGCGCTCGTCGAAGGATGGGGCGTCGATGCGGATACGATGAGTGATATCAAACTGGTGGTCGCCTCTCCGTGGGTCGGGGTAATCCTCAGGATAGTCATCATAGGCATCGTATCGAGCAGGCTGAGGACCACGCTCTCTTCGACCCGGGGGATAGTACTCATCGTGGTAACGGTCACGACGATCATGCGGGGGTGCTCGGTCCCTGGGGTCAAAACGAGGCTGTCGTGGCATAGGATACTCATCACGCTGAAATGGGGGTCGGTCACGAACTGGGGCATAACGACGCTCAGTCACAAGATCGGGGCGTCTCCTCACCGGTGGAGGTGGGACTCGATAAGGGATATCCCGACGATAACGGTCTTCCGGTGGTGGATCGTCCCTATCCCTCTGACCTCGATGGGGAGGGTTGTCAGGGTCGTCCTCAATCTCCTCGTCACGGGGCATCGGAATATTCTTAACATTTTCTAACCGATCTAGACGTTGGTTCACCGTGGTGAAGTCACGACGCATGTTGGTGAACTGTGTCCCTAAGGCATCAAAACGGTGTAGTATAAGGCGCTCAAAATCCGTGGTGGCAGCGCTTGAATTCGAGCCTGCCGCTCGTTCGTTGGTGACCTGTGGATCTACCATTCTTCTAAATGACCTACCACTACGGAGCATGCAAAATGGCCCGACCTGGGCTTTGATACCAACTGATGTAGGGTAGGTTATGGGGGTGCACTTCCTAGACTCTATATGCGACACAACTGTCGATGACGACAACAATTAATTGAGCAATGAAAATTTAACACCACAAACAGATAATCGCAACAAGAGAATAATTTTAATATTGAGCGAACTTAGTTGGCTTTCCTCCGCTCGGAGGGCCAAAGCATAGCGCGCGGCGAATAGCTCCTCCTGCAAGTTAGTACTCAATCGACACAAAATACCACAAGCCAAATCCAAGCACAATACTAGATCATCCAATAATAATATCAAGAAATAATACAACTAAATCACGATGAAATAACTCACAACTAGGGGCTGGTTTGGAGCAATGGAGGCGGTGGATTTGGAGGAGTAGATCCGGGCCGAGGATGTGGTTGGGGGCTGTCCACGGTGGAAAACGGGGTGGGAGGGCTGAAAACGGATAGATCCGGGCAAATACGGATAGATTTGGGCACGAGAGTGGTAGATCCGGCGTTAGGGCTCGGATCCGGGCAACGACGGGGTAAACGGTGGGGGAAATAGCGGATCGGGGAGGGAAAATCTCAGATCTGGGAGGATCTGAAATTTTGGGGAGTTTGGGAAGGTGGATCCACGAAAATATGGAGGTGGGGTTGTTGTTGGAGGGAGGGAAATGAAAGGAGTGGTTGATTTGGTGGTGGGAAGGCGTGGCGGTGGTCGGTCGGTGAGAGGAGGCCGGCTGGAGGTAGAATCGGAAGGGGGGGGAATCTGAAAAGTCCGAATTTTACTGTAGCTGCTACAGTAAAATTCGGAATTGTTGCTGCGCTACAGGAAAACAGCGATGGAAATGAGTTTTTGGAGGTAGGGAAATGGATTTTGGGGGTGGGGGAAGATGGCTATGGGTAGTACGAACCTTGGGGAGGGAGGAGAGCACCCAGGAATCACCACCTAGGGTTCCACGGCGTCGGCACCGGGAGGGATCGCAGGAATTCCGAAAATTCTCTCTTCAAAATTCAGCAATAGCCTCCAAACCAGCCATCTACTCCTATTTATAAGAAAAACTAGCATTAGGGCATCCCCATCTACGTCTATGATTGGCCGGTGGGTTTAGCCCTTAAATAAATAAATACATGTCCGAAACAAATACATAAATATAAGATTTTGACTCGCGGCGACGTGCCGGACGCAACCGCGGAGTCGGATCAGCGATCCAATCAAGTCTTCCGGCGGGAGTAAATGAACGTGGGTCCCGCTCCTTCGTGTGCACAATCCGATGGAATCCCATCAAGGACTCTCGGAACCTCCTCCTCTGAAACACAACGGGCCAGGAGTCCCGAGAGAGTCTTCCTATATAGCCCTCCTGCATGCAAAGAATAATAAGCTGACTTATGCCTGAAGCGTCGTCTGTCTATGTCTTCTTCAGGGAACTTCCCTGATGATAGGAAGGTGATGAAGGGATCCATCCATGAGACCTGCTGATCCACCTCCATCAGTTCTCCTTCCTCGATGGAGGGTCGGAAGAGTTCTGAAACCATCCCTCCTGCTCAGGGACCGAACTGGGCTAGTAAGTCCGCGGTGGTGCTCTCTTCCCTTGGCACATGTTTGATGGAGAAAGTGCGGAATCACCCGATGACTCCCTTGACCTTCTCCAAGTATCGCTGGAGGGTCGTGTACTTTGCCTCAAACTCTCCCTTGACTTGGCACGCCACCACCATGGAGTCCGTAGAGACCTCCACATCTTGTACTCCCAATTCCCGGGCTAGCCGCAGGCTATCACTGCCTCGTACTCAGCTTGGTTGTTGGAAATTGGAAAATGAATGTTCAAGGCTTGCTCGATCTTTGTCTCTTGGGGGCTCACTAGGATGATTCCCCCTCCATAGGAGTGCTTTCCTGACGCACCATCTACCAACATCTTCCATGCCACTGGGGGAGGCGGTTCATGTCCCCCCACCTCGGTCGCGTAGTCGTCCATGAAGTCCTCCACCGCTTGGGCCTTGATTGATGTCCTGGGCACGAACGTAACATCGAACTCGCTCAGCTCCACGGACCACTTTGCCAATCTTCCCGAGTGTTCCACCCCTTCCATGACTTTGTGAAGCGGGTGATCTGTCACTACTTTGATTGAATGTGCATGAAAGTAGGGCCGAAGCCTCCGAGCCGCCACCACCAATGCGAAAGCCAACTTCTCCAAAATTGGGTACCGGAGCTCTGACTTCCTCAGCACTCGGCTGACATAGTAGATAGGGAATTGCTTTCTTCCTTCCTCCCGGATCAGTACTGAACTTACTGCCTCAGATCCTACTCCCAGGTATAGGGATAGGTCTTCTTCCGGTCTCGACCCTTGAAGTAGGGGGGTTTGGGTGAGTTGCTCTTTCAAAGCCTGAAAAGCTTCCTCACACTCCGGGGTCCATTCGAATTTTTTGTTGCCCCTTAGCTCCTTGAAGAAGGGCGCACACTTCTCTCCCACCTTGGAGAGGAACTTGCTGAGTCCAGCCAGCTTCCCCGTGAGGCTCTGAACCTCCTTCGGGTTTCTTGGCGACCCCAACTCTGCCTTGACCTTGTCTGGGTTAGGCTCCACCCCCGCCGGGGTGAGCAAGTGACCTAGGAATTTCCCTCGGCCAGCCCGGAAGACACACTTCAAGGGGTTGAGTTTCATCTTATACTTCCGCAGGGTCCCAAACGTCTCCTCAGGGTCTCAGAGGTGAGACCCAAGGTCCCGGCTCTTCACCATGAGGTTATCAACATAGACCTCTAAGTTTCTTCCCTTATGTTCGCGAAAGACCCTATCCATCATCCTCTGGTACGTGTCACCTGCATTCTTGAGCCCGGAGGGGATCATCTTATAACAGTAACATCCGTCCCCCGTGATGAAGGAGACATCTTTGATGTCCGGGGGGTGCATGCGAATTTGATGATAACCTTAAAAAGCATCTAAGAAAGACATTACAGGGAAACCAACGGCTGAGTCAACCAGTGCGTCGATTCTAGGCAAGGGTTAGCAATCTTTCGGCCATTATTTATTAAGTAGTGAAAAGTCGATACACATTCTCCACTTACCTCCCCCCTTCTTCACCATGACCACGTTGGAGACCCAGCCTAGATACTGGATCTCCGATACAAAACCTGCCTATAGGAGCTTACCCACCTCCTCTCGGATGGGTGCTTCCAGCTTGTCTGCTATGGCCCTCCTCTTTTGACGGATGGGGCGGGTGCCGGGGTCGAGGTTGAGGTGGTGGCAAGCCACATCCGCATAGATCCCGGGCATCTCCACGGTGCTCCAAGCGAAGACATCCACATTCTTCTGCACGCAGGCTAGGATCTCAGCCTGCTCCTCCGAACTGAGTTCTCCGCTGATCCAGACCTTCTCCACCACCCCAAGCCGAGTGGTGACCTCAAGCTCCACGACCTCCTCCATGGCCTCCAGCCTAGATTGCTCTCCCCAAGCACTTTCCTTCTCTCCTCCGCAAGCGAGCGCTTGGGTTCCCTCCTCTGTCTCTTCCTCCCCTACCATCATCAACTCCTCCGCCCCTCCTTCCCGGGCACCTCTTCCTTCTCCTCTTCTTCTCCTCTCTCCGCCCTGGGCCTCTCAGCGACCCCTTCCTGGGCATGAACTTCATCTTTATCCATCCTCTCCTCTACTCCCTCCTCACCTCCTGCTTCTGCCGCCTCCTCCATCACTTTATCCCACTCCTCCGCTTCTCCTATCCAAGTGATGGTGTTGACAACCGTCACATAGCACTATCTCGCCACCTTGGGGTCTCCCCGGACCCGGACTTGGATTCCACCCGCGTTGAACTTGAGACACTAGTGGAAGGTGGAAGGGACGCATCGAAATGCGCTGATGAGAGGCCGTCCAAAGATGGCGCTGTAGCTGCTCGGGGCATCCACTATCACGAAGCGGCAGTTCCAGGACTGCCCTCCGAGGGTCACATGGAGCCCCACTCCACCCTCTACCTCCTTCCTTTCTCCCAAAAAACCAAATAGGGGACCATCCGAGGCCAACACCCTCCTGGCCTCCACCTTCATCTCGTCAAACTCCTTCTTGAAGATGACGTTGATCGAACTCCCATTATCGACTAGAATCCGTGAGACGGTGAAGTTCTCGATGGCGGTCTGGATGACTAGCGCATCGCAGAACGGGTCTTCTTGACCTGGCATGTCCTTCTGGGAGAAAGTAATTTTCTCCGCTGGGGGTGGAGCAGTGGATGTTGAGGCCACGCTCCGCCGATAGATTGTATGGAGGCTAGCCTTGCGGCTTGCCTCCACCCCTACCCCCCCATGGATCACCCCGATCCCACCTCTACTCCCCACATCAGCTCTATCTTCACACCTTTCCTCCTCATCCTCTCGAGGTTCGACCTCCTCGATTCTCACCGGTTGCTATTGTCTCGGCGCGAGCACTCGGCCCCTTTTTGTTTCCAGGGATTCTGGGCAGGTGGTCGTCGCGTGACCTTCCTCATCGTGGAAGTCACAGTACGGCAACGACACCTCCCCTGTCTTTCCCTCCGCCATCCTATTCCTCCTCCTTCTCACTGCTCCTGCTTCCTCTCTAGCCTCTTCTCTTCTTCCTCTTCCTCCTCTACCCCGTCTGATCGCCATGTCTTGCTGAGGTGGGGGAGGCATCTGCCTCGGACCCTGCCTCCATCCCAACTGGTGGGGTCTTCCTTGACCTCCATAGAAGTTACCCCTTCCTGGGTCGTAACCCCTTCCCTGACCATGCATTCCTCTGCCATGCTGCCTCCACTCCCCCTCCGGGGCCCTGGGCTCTTCCCTTCTCCTTACTTCATGCTGCCTGACCTCTGGCTCACTGAGCTTTGCTAGCCTCTTTGTGAGCTCCGGGTTGGCCTCCTCACTCTCGATCTCTTTTGCCGCCCTCTCCATCAACACCTCGTAGGAGACGGGGGCTTTCATCTTCAAAGCCATCTTGAAGAAACTCTCCCTTAGCCCGACGGTGAAAGCGAGTTGGAATGCAAACCCAGGCATCTCCTGAGTGATCAGTACCTCCTCCTGAAACCGGTCTGCGTAGCGAGCCAACGACTCCTTTGGCTCCTGCTTCACTTTGAAGAGAGACTCGGCGTCCTTCTTCCTTTTCTTTGAAGTTGAAAATCGCAATAGGAAACTTTGGCGCAAGTCTTCAAAGGCGTAGATTGACCCAACAGGGAGTTGGTGGAACCAATCCCTGGCCTTCTCTTTGAGGGTGATGGCGAAGAGCCGACACTTGAAGGCATCTGACATCGGCCTGATGGAGACAGAGTCCTCAAAAGACTGGAGGTGTTGGACAGGGTCATCCCTGCCGTTGTAGTACACCCTGTCCCACTCCCCGAACCCTGCCGGAACAGGTGCGGAAAGCACCAGCTTGCAGAAGGGAATTCCCCCTCCTGCCATCCCTTCTCGCTCCACACGCCCCCCGAGCTCCCTCGCCTGACTTGGGCTTGCGGGGACCGCGCTTGCAAGAGAGGCGCTAGCCTGAACCACCCCCACTGTCGCTGCATCCTCCGGGCGCGCGCTCTCCTGCGTCGCGCTTGCCGGCACAGAGCTCGCTGGGCTGGCGAACAACACTCGCCCCTCCAGGTCTTGCACTGAACCTCCGGCGATTTCCTTTCCGTCCCTCCTCCCCCGGGGCATTCTCGCCAACCGCTGCTGGGGGAGGGGTCGCCTGAGGCCCTGGGGTCACAAACTCACTTCGCAGCGCCGCGATAGTGAGTTTGAAGTTATCGAGCACCTCCCTCCTGAAATCTGTGAACATCCTCGGCGTCACCACCTGCGGTGACTCGCTGAACTCCTCGCCTTTATCCTCGCCTCCTGCCATATCTGCTCCTTGGAACTTTCTTGGACCAGCCACACTCCACGCTCACAGCACCAAAATGTTGAAACTGATTTCTCGGCCTCTTGTGAAGCTCGGGGCCCTCACCAAAATGAGCGGCAGCTAGCCCTTACTGATCCCTCAGAGAAGGTAGGCTGAAGAGTTGGAAAATGACTAAAACCTTAGTCGAAGCGAGGAGGTCCCTCCACTAACCCGGAATATCGTCGAGCGCTTCCCCTCCCAAGCCAAAGCTGAGACTCGGGCACCTTGGAGAGCTCTGGAAATGCTAGCCAAGGAGAGCCCGAGGAGAGAGAAGCCTGAAGTGAAGTCCTCTCCAAAGGTGCCCTTTAGGTCTTATTTATAGGTTTTTCTGATCTGGCCTGCAAATAGCAGGATTCCGCCTTTTGATTTTACTATCCGCACCCCAAATGGGTCTGCTAACAGCCAAACTCCGCTGTTTGGAGAGGCTAAAGGCAGACCACCGTGGGTAAAAGGGTAATTTGGTTATGTCGACCTATGGGCAAAGAACTGCGAGAACATTACTACCGAAGCTCTCGCGGGCCTTCTCGCGAGTCCTGCTCGCGATGTCTCTCCTAAGCGATCGCCCAATGAGGACCTCGCTGGCCCATTCTAGAGGTATCTGCCGAGGTCCAGTCTCGCGGCACTTCCTGCGAGACCGCCTTTTGACTTCGTCGAGCTCAGCACGCGTATCGTCGAACGCAGGATGCTTCGCCGATCACAGACGAGCTCGACGAACGCAGAACGTTAAACCGTTCGCTGATCGCTGAGATGGGTGGTTTGTCGAACACGGGACTCCTTTCGTCGAGCTCAGGAAACTTTCCTCAATTTCCTGCGAGCATTTATCTCGCCAACCACTCTCGCTCGCCCTTCAACAAGCCTTCCGAGAGAGACTTCTCCAAGACCCCTCTTACGAGGTCGTTGGCCCTATGGTCTTCCTATCTTATTACTTCCTTCTTCCTGTTGCCTTCTTAAACCGCGCCTCTTCGCCTGGCGAATATCGGGCTTGTACAAAATCATTTATTTCATTTTAACTGTATGCCTACAGAATTGCTTCTCCTTTCCAGTTCCTTTGCACTTGATCTCTCTTTTTCTTTTGCAGGAACAATGGCAATATTTCTTCAAAAAATTGCATCCTTCCCTACCTCCTATACAACTATCCCTTCTTCTAGGGGCCTAGTTCCAGGTCTTCCTGAAACTAGGCAGGGGTAGATGTTTTGAAGAAGCTCCATTTTGGTAGGGGGAGATGTTTTGAAGAAACTCCTTTTTGTCAGGGGGAGATGCTTTCCTTTTTTGATAGGGGGAGATGCTTTATATATAAGTCCAAGTTTCAGGGGGAGATGCTGTATGAAGAAGCAAAAATCAGTTCTTGATGAAGAAGCTCCTTTATGATAGGTTTCAGTTATTTGAAGAAGCTCGCAGCAGTTTCAGTTTGAAGATTCAGATATGACAGATACAAATGCAGATTCAAAATTAATGTTTGATATAGCAGATACAGTTTTTGATAAAGAAGATTATTAAGCTTTTCAGTTCCAGTTCAAGTTCAGATTCCAGTTACAGTTGAAGTAACAGATAAAGTTGATTTGGTGAAGTCACCTCCAACTTAAGTTCCAAAATATTTCAGAAAGCAAGATTCAGTTTAGATAAACAAATTTAGAAAGCTGAAGGCAAGGATTTCTTTCAGTTCTCTACAACGTCAGAATTCAGAAAGCAAAAGGTTCTGATTATTTGTTTTTATTATTTCTGTTTTCAATATAAAATTACAAAACTCAGAGTATCATATTTTATATCTGCTGAAATGTTTAAAATCTGTCAGATATATATGCTCTGTTGTTTTGTTGTTTATTGTATTATTCATTTTTTGTCAAATAGTGTCCTAACCCAAATATAGGGAGATTGTTGGAACAACCCTATTACTGATTTGGGCTAGGATCACTATCTGTTGACTAGGACTAAGTTGACCCCAATGTATAGTCTAAGGGTCAAGGTTTTAGGCTGATTAGAACTTAAGGAAAATATAAGTTTCTGCGTTCGACGAACTCCATACTGCGTTCAACGAACTCCATTCTGCATTCGACGAATGACATGCTCCAGTTCGACGAACTTGCCGAGGTTCTGCGTTCGACGAACTCTATTCTATGTTCGATGAACTCCTCTCTGCGTTCGACGAACTTGCTCTCCAGCTCGACGCACTCAGTTTTTCAGCCAGACCAGTAGTTTATCTCTTCAGTTCGACGAACTTCATTCTGCGTTCGATGAACTCAGCTCCGCGTTCGAAGAATAAGTATCAAGATGTTCAGATCGACAAAATTCATTCTCAGATCTATGAACTCAGTTCTTCCAGGTAGATTTAACAGATTATCATTCAGTTCGACGAAATCAACACTCTGTTCGACGAACTCAGTTCTCATGTCGACGAAACTTCTCTTCAGTTCAGTATTTCAGAAGGATTATTTATATTCTATTCTCTGATTTCAGATCAACCTAAATCAGTAACGGATCTATATTCCAGATAAGTCAAGGATTATATCCTTCCTTTTTTATTTTACTCCTTTCCATTGTCTTCTCTCGAGAAAATAGTCATTTGTCTTATTGGAAAAGGATACATTTATTGAAAAGGAAAAGGAATTAAAGATTCAGATTGCAGTTCCAAGACACAATCAATTTTGATTATTCTTTTCCTTATTCAGAGGATTTGAAATTCAAATCAGAGATATATTGTCAAAAAGAAGAAGGAAGAAAGAGATACACATTATTACAGTACAGCAAGACGGGAAAAAAGAGACAATACTGTCGAGAGAAATACAGAAAGAAAAACAGATCTTCATCTTCCTCAAGCAGCACCTCTCAATCTCTGAGAACATCAACATTATTCTCTCAGTGATTCAGCTGCAAGTTCAAATCTTCAAGAGCAACAATAATCTGAGAACCTTTGTCTCTCAGATTCATCAGCTATCAAGGAAGATCTACATTCAAGAGAAAGCTCCATCCTCAACTGTCAACTATTTTCTATCAGACAGGGGGAACTTTACAACATCAAATCCACTAGTCTTCTCTAAGATTATTGACAGAGAAGAACTTCATAACCCTCTTTATCCCATCTTGTACAGGGTTCTAACTCCCTTAAAAAGTTAACCCCTTGGTGGCAGGGCACCTGAACAAAAACCTATAGTTTGGTTTGAGTACCTGATCAAAAGCTCAGTGGTGTTTGGGCACCTGATCAAAAACCCATTGGTGATAGGGCACCTGATCAAAAACCTAGTGGATTCCTACCAAGGGTGGTAGAAGAGTAGATGTACCCAGGTTTATTGGGGAACTACTATAGATCCTTGTATCTTCTGTGTTCTTGTTTATTTTTCTGTACTGTGCTGTGCTGTTTTCTTTATTTGTTTTTATAACTCACTCAGTACACATATATATATATCACTATTTTAATTCCGCTATAAAAATAAGTGAAAAACTTTTTAATACTCTATTCACCCCCCCCCCCCCCCCCCCTCTAGAGTAACTTTATGATCTAACCTCACTTTCAGAAGTGCTGCATTATTATGCCAGCAATACTTGGCAATATGTCCTAATTTAGAATAGCATGAACATATAAGTACAAAAGCAACAGAGGGTTTTGATGTTTTGAGATTCTGTGTAGAAATTATGCGTCGAGAAGAAATCGACGCAGTTTTAGAGTTGCGTCGAGTGCAATTCGACGTACCTGCATTGTCCCGTCAATAATCATTCGAAGTATGGTATTGATTGCGTCGAGAGAAATTCGGCGCACCCACATAGCTTCTTCGAGCTGATGTCGACGCACATGCTGGAGTCCGTCGAGATGCATTCGACGCATCCCAAAGATTGCGTCGAGTTCTATTCGACGTATGATTCTTATCATTCATGGCTTGTGATTTTGAGTTTATAACATTCTTAAGCAAATAGATTTCTGACCTTAACTTGTCATTTTTGATCATTAAATCATGTTTATCTTTATTGTAAGAATTTGTGCTATTTTTATGAGTGGAGATCACAGAATCAATATGGGCTTGGTAGTTATTTCTATACTCATCAAAAGTTTCATCCATCTCTTGTATTTCATTTTTACAGCTTCTGCATTTAGCACATTCATTCTCCACAGAGAGACCTAAATTTTCTAGGGGCAGTTTACCTACGATTCATGATTCATCACTAGTGTTTACCCTATTAAATGTGGTGATTTTGTTAGGATTATTTATACCATGTTCTCCACATGATTCTAGTAAATTATCAAGCCTAGATCTAACAGATGTGCTTGGTCTATCACAAACAAGTTTGCTTGTGAGTGATTGTGATTCTTGGTCAAGAAGATTAAATCTCTTAGAGAGATTTTGTGAGATATCTTTGATCTGTTGGCTCCTTCCATTGAGGGAGTCTTCCAAGACCTTTGCTTTTGAGAGCTCTTTTCTTAGGTCTAAATTTTCATTATCTAAGAAGTTTATTTCTTCTTCTTTCCTAAACAATTCACATTTCAGATTATTGTTAACTGAGGATAAAGGATCTAAACTAATAGCTTTTATTTCAGACTTAATCATTAAGAGTTCCTTTTGATTATCAATATAGTCTTGGCAGAATTCTTTAAACCATCTTTTAAAATCTTTTGAAGAAAAATCAAAATTTTCAAAGATGCTAACCTCAAATTCATTAGTGGAATCTTCCAAAGCCATTAGGCAGGCTTCTTCTGGTCCATTATCTTGACCATCATCTGATGAGGAGGAGTTTGACTCTGAATCTGAATCACTCCAGGTCTCAGCTAAGAGACCTTTTTCTCCTTTCTTATCCTTTCTCATGAAGGATTTCTTCCTGTGCTCCTTCTTCTGCTTGTTTTTATTGTTCTTGTCTTCCTCGGGACATTCAGTAGAAAAGTGTCCTGGTCTCCTGCAAGAAAAACATATTATCTCCTGTTTAGGAGTTTTATCATACCTTGGTTTGCTTGAGCTTCTCTCTCTCCTTCTAAAATCTTCTGTCCTGGCCCACTTCTTGAATATCCTAGCCAAGAGATTAAACATTTCTTCTTCAGTAGTGGAGGACTCTGCTTCTGCACTTTTTAGTGCAATAGTCCTCTCCTTGGAAGTAGGTATCCTTTCTTGGGCTTCTGACTCAGCCCTGCTTTTTAGTAGGAGCTCATAAGACTTGAGCTTTCCTAAGAGAGCATCAGTAGAAATCTCCCTGAGGAATCTAGAATCCCTGATAGCCCAGATTTTAGAGTCCCATGTACTAGGGAAGCACATGAGGAGCTTGTCATAAATCTCTGTCAGATGGATGTCCTTGTCAAGCCCTCTCAGCTCATTTTAATGAGGTTGAATCTGTCATACATTTCTGTAATGCTTTCATCAGCCTTTTTCTTAAAGTTCTCATATTGAGATATGAGAAGAGCTTTTTTGTCTTTCCTCTCATCAGAACTTCCTTCAACCAGTCTGGAGAGAGATTCCCAGATCTTCTTTGCAGAGTTGCAGTCAGCAACTTTCTGAAATATGTCATAAGATATAGTTGAGACCAATATGTTCATGGCCTTGGAATCACATGACTTGACCTTCTTCTCATCCTCAGTCCATTCAGCTATGGGAACTGAGGATTGTATGACCTTTCTAGAGGAGTATTTCCTTATTGGAGATGAGGGACCTGTGAGGATGACATTAAAAATTTCCTCATCAATAGAGTTCATATATAATTTTATTCTAGCCTTCCAGAGTGTAAACTTATTCAGATTACACATTGGAGGTCTTGTAGAAGCATAATCCTTAGAGCTCATTTTCTTTATAAAATATGTTTAAAGAGAAGAAAATAAGAGTAGGTTTTTTTGATCAAGGTGTTAACTTCTTAATGATCAACCTGGCTCTGATACCAATTGAAAGTGCACAGTGTGCCTCTGATATTCCTCTAGAGGGGGGGTGAATAGAGTTGTAAAATATTTCTACCCTAACTGTTTTTAACAATAATTTATTCTAAGGAGTTATGCCTAACAATCCAGGCAGAATAAAGAATGCAGAAAATAAGTGTAGAATAAAAGACTGGGACAGCACAGAATATCACAACACAAACACAATGAATTTTATAGAGGTTCCCCAAAATATGGGTAGTCCTCTCTTCTACCACCTGGTAGGAATGCACCACCTGTGCCTGATTCTTTTAATCAGGAGACTCTTATAACCAATGATCTTTTGATAAGGAGATCATGAACCATCAGATCTTTTGATAAGGAGATCTTGAACCACTGAATCCTTTGAAGAGGGATTAATAAAACTCTTTTACAGGAAATAGAAAGAGAACGAGAAGAAGGAAGGTTAAAGGAATTCTGTTCTCAGAATTCTTGTGAAGGCTGTAGGAAATTCAGCCTCTTAGTTATTCCAAAGAATCTGCTATTGATTAGCCCTTGCTTTTGATGATAATAGATTGCAGGAGCTTTGTATTGTCAGATTCTTTCTTCCTCTGCTGATTGAGATCTGGCTGCCAAAAGATGGTGATGAAGAGCAGCTGTTCAGATTCTTTGTTCTATCAAATGAAGAAAACCAGAGCCTTTTATTCTCTTTCACAGCTCTATATTGGGGTTCCTGAGAGAGGGAGAAGAAGACAGGAAACCCTAATTTGAGAAGAGATGGCTGATTGTGTTTTATGCTCTGTTCTTCTCTTCCTTCTCTATCCTTATATACCCTGTCTCTATTTTGAATTTGTTTCCTTGTTAGGTAAGACCTGAAAAGGTATATTTGATAGACATTCTCTTTCCTTCCTTAATTACTTCTCGAACCATTCAACCAGAAGGTGTATACTTCCATGAAAGCCTTTTTCTCCTTCATTTATGTTTATGTCTTCTTCAGGCAATTATTAGACTGTTGGAGAACGGTCTGAGAGATGTGGGACAAAATAGAAGCCTCAGAATGATAATTGTAAAGATTGAACTTTCACAGACTGTATTCGACGTAGCGTCGAATTAACTTCCTCTCTTATCGACGCTGCTTTTAGTTCATCTAAGAGCTGCTTCGATTTCTTCTGTGCTCTGGCTGAACTCGGCTAGTTGTCGTTGCATCGATTCCATATAGACGCACCCGTCGAGTTGAATAGCATCCACTCTGACTTCCATTAACTGCGTCGAGATGAAGTCGACGTTGCGTCGACTTTAGATGGCTTTGACATCTATTCCCTTCTGCATCGAGTTTGAAGTAGAAGCTGTGTCGACTTCTCAAGTTCCCTCGACAAGTCTCTGGTCTCTGCGTCGATATCTATTTGAAGTAACGTCGACTAGTGTTACTTCAACAGTAGAGTTGAGCCACTTGGACATCTAGTCGCAGTAGCGTCGACATGAACTCGATGTTGCGTCAAATTCCATTCGACGCCTTTATTAACTTTGCTCAAATTTGCAGCCCTTTAACTGGTCTTGACACTCTAGGTTGAGTGTGACATCCTAAGACATCTAGAGACCAAGTTACCCTCACCATACAATGGGTAAATTAAATCCTAGTGAATAAAATCACTTTTAATTAATTTGTTAAGTTAAATCAAGGGTTTTTCCCAACAGATTCTGACTTAGAGAAGAAAAAAACAGATTCCCAGCTCATAACAAACATCGACGGGATAGTCCCGCCGATCGACAGGAGGTCTCGCCGATCGCCAGGAGGTCCCGTCGATCGACGGGATGTCCTATCAATTTTTACTTAAGCACCCACACACACAAAAAAACTACTTCCCAGCCAAAGCCAAAGATCGACGGCATGGTTCCGCCGATCGACGGGAGGTCCCGTCAATCGACGGGATGTCCCGTCGATTTTTACTTCGAGAAAAATATAAAAAAGAAAAGACTAACAGCTGGGATAAGGATCGACGGTATGGTCCTGCCGATCGACGGGAGGTCCCGTCGATCGACGGGATGTCCTGTCGATTTTGACATAGCACCCAAAAATCTCCCTTTTCAATTTCTAAACAAGCCCAACCTGCTTCTATCAAGACCAGCCCTAGACTACCAGCAAAACCTCAAATAACAATGACTAAAGTAAGGCAAACCATGACTAATTACCAAATATAAAGAGAGTTTTAAAAGTGTTCTGGAGAAGAACACAAGCAAAAGTGGGAAAGCGAAAACCACCACTTGCCTTAACTCGAACCAACGAAAAACGGCCTCTCAAGCCCTCTACGTCGAGGATCGGCTCACACACGGCCTAAGCACGAAGAATCTGTGAAGATTTGGACAAAATATGAAATTAGGGTCGCTAACCCTAGCGCCATAAATCTACGAAATGGACAAAACTTATCATGCACGCGAAGAGCACGACGAGAGCTTTCCAAATCTATGCTCCAGTGAAGATTTCGTGCACCAGAGATCCAGCGGCGGCGTTCGGAAGCTCACAAGTTCCCTCTTTCTCTCTCAAAATCTCTGGCTCGATAATCAGGGAGGAAGAAGAATAGTAGAATAATATATATAAAAATATATATATATATATATATGTATATATATATTCTTAGTGGATAGCTAATGGATTACAGCTGATTCACAGTAATAATAAAAATAAAAATAAAAATAAAAATAATAATAATAATAAGAAGAAAAGAATGCCGAACCAACGGTCACCGATTCCAACGAAAATCGCACTGAAGACAAACGTCGGCACTACGAATCCAACGGAGACGTCGGAAAAAAAATCTAACGAGCAAAACTCAAGATATATAATTCATTGGAAAATCACCGGGGCTCTAAAAATGCTCGGATCGTAACGAAACTTCGACGAGCCTTTCTAAAATTAAATAATTAAATTTTCTAACGTAAAATTTTTGAAAACGGCACACTCCAAATTTTGGTTGAATTGACCGAACGAACGCGAAAATGCACAAATGACGGTGCACTGCTAACTTTGCACTAACATAACGCCCTTAAGTCAAAAATGACGTCAAAGAAGAATTAAAATAATTCCTAAAAATTCAGGGGCGTTACAGGCGCTCCAAGACCTCAAATGGTCCTACGTACCTTGGACTTTGCTTTTTCAAGCATCGGATCCTCAATACTCCTTTGAACGCTTCGCGCCTCCATCTTGCAACCTGTGCAAGCGATCTCGATTTTTGTCACCTTTTCTACCTCTCACCCTTACCTGTTTTAGACCCCTCCTGTAACCTTCTTTAAGATCAATCGAAGCAGCTTTTCTCTCAGAGATCTCTTGTTTGACATCCTCCGTCCTAAGTAACTTGCACTCCACAGTTCTCCCCCATCTCTTCTGAGTGTGAGTTTTGGAGGTACAATTTTTGTACCAACAAAACAAACACACGAGCTTCAGATTAGAGTGTCAAGGCGAAGTCAGCGAATAGCTGAAATGTCAGACAACGAGATCCAGCCCGATCAATTTGCCAGCAGTCTCCCTTCATCAGGTGGTGCGAGCTCTTTAAAAGACCTTGAGCTTCATTTTGATCTTCGCCTCGAGCAATCTCACTGTGAGACCGCCCGTCAGTTAGATTCAATGAATTAGATCCTTTCCTCGATCTCCCAGAGACTTAGTCCTCAGACCGATCAGGTCGCGACTCCTAATCCTCTGGTCGGCGGTCATGCTCTTAACCGCGCGACCCCTCAACCCACTACTCCCCTGCAGTCTCAAGGGGAAGAGTTTGTTGCTCTCTAGGCCTTCTTTAGGGAAGCAGCTCAGGGATCACCAGCTCGAGCCCTAAATTTCCAAGAGGATTATGTTTATCCTCCAGCTCCTGATGCTGCCTCTCCTGCTCCTTCTAGTGTTTTTGAAGTGGAGGAGCCTTCCCCTTTTTCTGATAGAATCCATTGGGAGCCAACTCCCCGTGGATTTAGAGAGCCAAGATTGCCTATGTTAACTAGAGACAGTGATCCTAGCTCTCATCTTCGGGCTTTCGAGTCTGTAGTCGCTCTGAGGCCTCTCTCAGATGGGATGAGTTGTAAGTTGTTAATCACCTCCTTGGATGGGCTGGCAAGGGAGTGGTTTTAAAAACTACCTCCCCAGTCCATCTCTTGCTTCACCATGTCTTAAGGCAAGAGCTCCTTTTGAGGATTGCCACCTCAAATAAGAGAAAGAGTGGTCATGTAGCCCTCTTCAGAATTAAGCAAGGTGAAAGCGAGACTTTGACTCGCTTTATTGATCGCTTCCAAAGAGAAATTCTTGAGATAAAGGATGTTGATCCCTCGCTTTATATGGTGGCCCTGGTCCATGGCCTGAAGGAAGGACCTCTCATGTTTGAGGTCACCACCAATGAGCCAAGCTCTTATCATGAGCTAATCAGCATCGCCAATAGATTCATAGAAGGGGAAATCAGCAACCCCAACTATGTCTCTAATCTGTCATGTAAAGCCATTCAGAAACACTCTGCTAGTTTCTTTCTGGCCCCTTCATCAGCCAAGCCACCTCGTCAAGAGTTCCAAACTCCATCTCAGACAGGAAAGAACTTCCGCCATCACCGTCCCTACTAGGGGCACCAGCAGTTTCTTCCTAAAGTGCCTCTGCTGCCAACACTAGTCACTCCAGCACCGCAACCGACACCTGTCCATCAAGTTCTTTTTGTTCAGCTGCCTCTCCCTCCATCATCTCAAACATCCTATAATGACTCTCAAGAGTCATTCATTGAGCTCAATGTCTCAATGAGCGAGGTGGTACATGTACTCCAAAAGCTACATTTTTTATAAGAGCCCTTTTCCTTTGCAATCCAACCCGAAGACCAGAAATCTTTCCCTCTGCTGTGAGCATCATAGGAAGAGAGGTCATCTGAATGAAAATTGCAGAGCTCTCTAAATGCTGGTGCAGAAAGGTGATTCCTCCAAAGCTTCCACCTCCAAGACCAAGGAGGTGGTAGAGGTTCACTGGGAATGTGAAGAAGTTGATGACGTTGGCCCCCTTGACAATATTGGTTATCCCAGCGAGTGCGTGGATGCTAACAATGAGGGAGCTTTAGGCTACCTCTTCTGAATCCATGGAGGAGCATGTCTCAAATCTTCAAAGAAAGATAGCAAGAGTCTACAGATCATAAGTCGCTGCTACCTCATCCTCTGCTCCAATCCGAGAGACAGTTACCTTCAGACAAGAAGATCTTCCTCCCACCGCCAACCCCTTGAACGATGCAGTTGTAATCAAGGCGGTGATTGAAAATTATACCGTTGAAAATCTTGATCGATACTGGAAGTTCCGTCAACCTCCTCTTTAAGTCAGACTTCGAAGCCCTAAAGACTGGAAATATTCTCCTTTCCACTGAAGGGCCTCTTTATGGCTTCTCTGGAGAGAAGAAGGCGGTAGAAGGGAATGTCACCCTCTCAGTGACTCTTAGAGGAATAACCAAGCTTGTCAAGTTTATAGTCGTTGAAGCTCCAAGTAGCTACAACATAATCTTCGGAAGGTCGATTCTAAATGAATATCAAGCGGTGGTTTCTACATACCACCTGGCAGTGCAGTTTGCCTAGAATGTCAAGCAGTATCAGATCAGGAGTGATCTGAAGAAGGCTCGGGAGTGCTACGTCAAGTCGGTCAATGTGATTGAATCCTCTCCTCCTCATGTAGATGTGATCCCCAGCACCTCAAGTCCTTAATCCTAATGAAGCTGCGGAAGAGGTCGCCAAAGAAGAAGCTAGAGATGGAGTTCACTTGAAACCTGCCCAAGCAACTCAAGCCGTGTCTATCAGCTAAGAAGATGAGAGCAGGAAGCTCTCAATCAATGCTGAGTTGCCTGAAGCTAAAAAAAGTCAGCTCATTCGTTGCCTTCTGAAGAACCTGGATATCTTTGACTGATCAGCAATTAATCCGGATGTCGCTTGTCACCATCTCAACATTGATCCCAACTTTGCTCCCATCAAGCAAAAGAAGAGGGCAGTGTCAATGACCTTAGCTCAGCCCATACGGGAGGAGGTAGAAAAGCTCCTTAAGGCCAAGTTCATTTAAGAGATTCAATACCCAGATTGGGTGTCGAACGTTGTAATGGTCAAAAGGCCGAAGGGAAATGGTGTGTGTGGATTTTACTAAGCTCAATAAAGCAAGTCCTAAACATTGTTACCCCTTGCCTCAGATAGATTCTTTAGTTGATTCCGCGGTAGGATATTCATGCATGAGCTTCTTAGATGCATTCTCCAGTTATCGCCAAATTAGAATGCATAAGCCTGATATCCATCACACCTCATTCATCACAAATGACCGTTGCTTCTGCTATCTCATAATGCCTTTCGGGCGAAAGAATGTTGGTGATATCTATCAAAAAATGATGGACACCATCTTAAAAACTCAAAAAGGAAGAAATCTAGAGGTCTATGTCGATGAGCTTCTAATAAAAAGCAAATCCTTCTTAACTCACCTTAACGCTCTCATTGAAACATTTACAACCCTCTAGACCTTGATTATGAGGTTGAACCCATTGAAATGTGTCTTCGGGGCTAACAAAGGGAAGTTTCTCGGCCATCTCCTCACCCCGGAGGGATTGGAACTGAATCCTCATATGGTGAAGGATGCCTTAGAAATGTCACCTCCCAAGTCCTCCAAAGAAGTTCAACAGCTATGTGGGAGGATGGAAGGCTTGAGTCGTTATATCTCTCGCTCAGGAGATAAAAGTGCTTCTTTCTTCAAGACTCTCCATGGAGGAGCTAAATTTGAGTGGATGAAAGAGTGTGACGATGATTTCAATCAGCTCAAGAAGCAGCTAACGTGAACTCCTTTGCCCCAAATCCAGAGAGAGGGAGAAGATCTCTTCTTGTATCTTGGAGTTGGCTCCGATGCAATCAGCTCTGTGCTAGTCAGGGAAGAAAAGAAAAGACAGTTTTTAGTTTATTATGTGAGCAAAATCTTGAAGGATGCGGAAACCCAGTATTCGATCCATGAGAAGCTGACTTTAATGCTCGTGACTTCCGCACAAAGGCTAAGACCTTACTTCCAAGCTCATTCAATTTAGGTGGTCACCGATCTCCCATTAAAGAATGTGTTAGAAAAGCCAGAACACTCAGGTAGATTGGAAAAGTGGGCAATAAAGCTCATTGAGTTTTATATCTCCTATATTCCCAGAGTGACAATCAAAGCCAGGTGCTAGCAGATTTCATGATTGATGCAAAAGAAGCTAGCTTAGAAAAGGAGGTCGAAACACATGTAGCCCGGACGATCTTCGTCGATGGATCTTCAGGGAGAAATTCATCTGGAGATGGAGTTGTTCTGATTAACCCAAATGAGGTTAGATTAGACCAAGCTCTAAAGTTCTATTTTCCAACAACAAATAATTAAGCGGAGTATGAAGCCTCATATTTGTAAGAGAGCTTGGAATTGAAGATGTCCAAGTCAAGATTGATTCTCTAGTAATGGTGTCTCAAGTGAATCGAACCTTCGAGACCAGAGATCACATTTTAAAGCAATATCAAGCTCTAGTAAAGGTTAAGATAGGCAAGTTCAAGAGCTTCACAATTCAGCACATTCCTAGAGAGGAAAATGCAAGTTCTAGTAAGGGAGATATCATGTAGATAGATCAACGTCCATCTTGGATGGATCCTTTCATCCTCTACCTCTCAGCTGGAGAGTTCCATCCAACAGTGAAGGATAGGAAGAGGTTTAAATTGAAAGTGACTTAGTAATCTTGTTGTAGGAGTGCTTTACAGGAAGACATTTCTCTCGCCTTTGGCAAGGTGTGTCTCTGAGGAAGAGATTCTGGTCGTTCTTCGAGAAGTTCATTCAGGACTGTGTGTCAGTCACTCAGGAGCCAGAACTCTAGAAAAAAGGATTCTGAGGCAAGGTTATTTCTGGCCTCAAATGAGGAAGGATGCAAAGATGTGTGTTCAATGGCAGAAATTTTCTCCTCTTCAGCATCAACCAGCTCAATAATTCAGGTCGATAGGAACTCCATGGCCATTTGCGGTTTGGGCGATGGATTTGATTTAGCCTTTTCCCTTGGCTAGTGGACAACACGGGTTTATCTTAGTGATGATAGATTATTTCAGCAAGTGGATTGAGGCAAATGCGTTGGCTAAAACCACTACCCAAGTTGTAAGGAATTTTATCTGGAGGGTGATAGTATGCAGGAATAGAATTCCTATGGAAATCATCACAGATAATGGTCCTCAATTCAATAACTCCAGTCTTATAAACTTCTATGATAAAATCGGCACCGAGCTACGGTTTGCTTCTGTGCATCATCCTAGAAGTAATGGACAGGTAGAAGCTACCAACAAACTGATAATCAATCTCTTGAAGAAAAAAGTGGAGAACCTCAGAGGCAATTGGGCAGAACAATTACCTTCGGTGTTATGGGCTCTAAGAATGACTCCAACCTCAGCTATTGAGGAGACTTCTGTCACAACCCGCATTTTCTCCGAATTTAAGAATATCAGAGTAGGAGAAAATACGCGTCATGATGCCACGTCATGCAGGAGACAACTGCAGACGCTCAGGCGGAAACCTCTTACTTATTAATTCAAAACATGATCACATGGAAATTTATCATTTGGGAACCATTTATTAGAGTTTTAGGGGAAGAACCGTGTCTCTCAGCTCGTGGATCAACTAGTCCACCAAGAAAAAAATATATTATATTTGCAGCGGAAAATACTTGATTTGACTCATTTTAAGGTCCTATATGCACGTGATGATAGGACATAAGGTAAATGATATGCTCATGTCTAGGCGTAGTATAAGTGTAGAAAATACCTTTAGGTCACTTTAAATATAAGGGTTTTGCAGTTAAAATGATGTGATATGGAGATGAAGAAAGTCATTTTATAACTATAATGCACCTAGACATAAATCATCCCCAGAGATTAAGATGTATCAGATCATAAAGTAGTGGCATAAACTGGCAAATAAACTATAAAGTACCAAAAGAGGCACAATGGGTGCCAACAAATTGACACTAACCCATTGGCCTAAACTAGTATGTCTGAACAAGAAGAAAGCTGACTACAACAACTACCTCGCAGCAGCGGGGTGAACAGCTACCAAAACTCTGAACTTCAGGCTACACCACTAGCCGTTACGGCTCTGAACCCGAGGCATTCAAATAAACAAAGAACGCCTCAGCAAGGAATTACAAGTGGCAGAAACTAGCAGAAAAACAAGCAAGGCATAAGGGGTACCAACCCAAGCCAAACTTACCGAAAGAGAGCTCCAAACAAAGAACCAACAAGCATCAAGTGCACTATATACCAAAAGAGGAACAAACATGTTCATTTATTTAGTTCCATCAATTAAAGAGACTGATCAGCTCAAATTATACGGGAGCGGTTAACTACCTCCGCTACCCCAAGCCCAAAAGCAGGTGGGGGTACCACTAGACCCAACCACCCAAACACGACTACCGTGCAAGGCTATAACATTTCCCCCACTGTCCTCCAAACACAACTACTGTGAAGGGCTAAAGACAGTAGTTCTTATTACTTAAATTTTATTTAAACACGGGACGCAACCCGAAAGGATAATCACTGGAAGGCCCTAAGAAAATAGGGTCAAGGCAAAGTACACCTCGATCAATATGAATCATAAGAGTAACTCAAATGTTAACAGACCACAACGAGTAAAAGAATACAAACAAGAGGGTTCAAAGATCAGGAGCACCGAAGGGACACTGGCAATCATCTTGGTGCACTAGAGAGGACAAAAGATTAAAACATGGAAATCGCAACGAAATCACATGGCAGAGACAGTCATGTCTTGAGACATCAGTCATGTCTTGAGACATCAGTCATGTCTCGAGACATCAGTCATGTCTCGAGACATCAGTCATGTCTCGAGACATCAGTCATGTCTCGAGACATCAGTCATGTCTCGAGACATCAGTCATGTCTCGAGACATCAGTCATGTCTCGAGACATCAGTCATGTATCGAGACATCCAAAGGGCAGAGACAGTCATGTCTCGAGACATCAGTCATGTCTCGAGACATCAGTCATGTCTCGAGACATCCAAAGCTGCTCTCGAGTTACAGCAAGAACAAGGGAATTGTATCGATCACGGTTTTCTCCAGGGAAAAACTAGATACTAGGGTAAAATTGAGGAGGAGGAAATCAAGGGGAGGTTCTAGATCATAAGTTACTACACCAAACACAAAAAACTCTTGCTAATTAGCATGACAAGAGCTCAAAACGGGCAAACCAACCGTCAAAAGGATCAAGAGAGAAAGAGGAAGAAATCACTTGCCTTAACCTTGCAAAACTCGCCTGGCTCCGCTCCGAATGCCAAGGTAACTCCCGAGCACGAAGACCGGGAGCGCTAAGGACCGAAAGGAAGAGTTAGGTCATTTTCATAACTCCAAAACTTCCACGAAGAAGAACAAGCTTACCACTAAGACGAAGATCTCGCCGAGAGCTTTCCGAATCTTCAAACCAAACTCGAATCCGACCACTACAGCTCTAGAAATTGACGGTTGAAGGCTCCACGAAGCTCCGCTCTCGCCCTAACCCTCGGCGGCTGCTTTTGATCGAGGAAGAGGATGAATAGGGAAAGGGGAAGGCTTTAGGCTTATATATAAACCTAAATTTATTATTTAAATAATTAATTAATTCCCCAATTTACTTAAACTGCGAGGGCGACCAAAACACCTCGGATTTCTATGAAATTCGCACCCTAGCTGAAAAACGGCGCTACGAATCCAACGGCGAAGTCAGAATTCCATTCCGACGAGCCAAACTCCGGATAAAGCCTTCCGAAGCTAAAATCTTGATATCCACTCAAAATCTTCACCTTAACTCGAAACGACGCGAAATCTCGCACGCTTGACCTAAATCACAAGCTTTAACTAAGCTAAAACTCGAAACACTACCAGACGAGCTGACATAACGCCCTTACGCCAAAATTACGTCACAGAGGGTACGTAAAATAATTGACGAAAATCAGGGGCGTTACAACTTCTTTCAAACTATCTCATGGCTCGAAAGATCTTATTCCAGTTGAGTTTGAAGTAAAAAAGTCCAAGGGTGTTGTTATCTCAGTATAACGAAGATAGTTGGATGGAAGGAAATGATGAAGATCTAAAATGTAGCTTCGACCTCATTGAGGAGCTAAGAGATACAACAATAATTAGGCAAAAGGAGGTAAAGAGAAGAATGGCCAAGTATTTTGAGAAGAATGTTAGTCAAAGAGTTTTGCTATTGGTGATCTTGTTCTCAAGAAGGTGGATGCAGCAGCAAGATCTGGCTCGGTTGGAATGCTCAATCTAAATTGGGCAGGGCCATTCATTATCAAAGGAGTGCTCAAAATGGAGCTCATCGTCTCCAAATTTATGAAGGAGAGGATCTATCCCATACTTGGAGTGGAGATGATCTCAAGTGTTTTTTTTCTTGAAAGCTTGTATTATTCACTTCTTTCTTTTTGTTTGCAAGCATTATGGTGGTATGGTTGTAATCTCTTGCATTGCATATATTGAAAGGGAAGCATTGAGATAGAATGTTATCAAAGGCCAAAATTCTACCAAGTGAGACATCGACGGATCCTAGTTGATTCCCACTCGACTTGAAGCTTGAGATGTAAATCTACCATGACCACATGTAGCGAGGAGAGTTCGCATCAGTGCAGTAGTAGCTCGCCAAGCTCGTGCAGAGGAACTTTATGATACCGGGTCCTTGTTGATATCTTACACACCTCTGCATCAAGGGAGGTCTAGGTGAATGTCCAGCTCTGTCATATATTTCAGTACATCATTACAGTCTTGATGCTCCTTAGAGGAAAGCAATGCCGATGAAACTCCTCAGTATGATCGCACCTGCCCTACCGATCATCATGCTCTGTGACCCTCAAATACTCAGTGGTGCAAGGATAGCCAAGGGGCAGTCAGTAGCATCTATAAACATCGCCTAAGCCCTTGAATAGCTATGATTCTACAACCTTAATGATCTCTTGAGGAAAGCAATGTCGGTGTAGCCTTGCAGCATGGCCGCACCTGCCCTTTTGATCATTTAGAGTTGTCTACCTCTCTTCTTTCCTCTCTTCTTAGGGTATTACAACCTTAATGATCTCTTGAGAAAAGCAATATCGGTGTAGCCCTATAGCATGACTGCACCTGCCCTTTTGATCATTCTTGTTTGTATACCTCTGACCATTGAGGTCTCTTCTTCTTTGGTTGTTACAATCGTAATGATGTCTTGAGGAAAGCAATGTCGGTGTAGCCTTGCAGCATGACCGCACCTGCCCTTTTGATCATTTTGGATTGTACACCTCTCGAGATTTAAGTCTCTTTTTTGTTGTGAATGGGCGGCCTAAGGTTTTTAAGATTGCCGGTTTTGGGGTATCTGGTGATGTTATAAAGGTGCGGTCTAGACCATTTGAGACAGCCGCCTAAGTTCATTGGTATTATGATAAGAGGAGGTCTGAAACATCTATGACCGCTGTCTATAATTTTTTGGTTCTGTTCTATGGAGGGGCGGTATAGAGCATTTGAGACTGCCGCCTGGGTTTTTTCTATGCATGCTTTAGTTAAGAATTAGTTTAAGATATCGGGTATCATTAGCTGCAGAACATTTCTAATGTGTATTTCTATAATGGGCGGTCTGGAGAAATTGAGACTGCGGGCTAAATATTTCCTTTTACTTGTCTTTTATGAAGTATATGAGGATATTCGCGAGTTCTCTCTTCAGTTCATCTACTGAGTAGTGGTCTGGGAAAGGTGTGACCGCTAGCTATCTGTCTTTAACGAAGGTTCAAGTTTTTTCAAGTGTTAGGGAATCTGGGCTAAATGAGATCGTTGACGAGATCTCACCCCTATGCTTTTACTAAGTAGCGGTCTGAAAAACTAAGACGGTTGGTTATCTATCTTCAAAGGTCCAAATTTCTTCAAGGACTGGTTATCATCCATGGAAGGAGCGGTCTGAATTATTGGAGATCGCCCCTCATCTCTTCCTCAAGTAGTATTCTAAGTAGCTTGAAATGTTCAGGATCATTATTTATGAAGTGTTATGATTTGACATCTCTACAGAGGGTTTTCAGTTACTAGAGATAGTTATTCACAAGCGATCTCATCTAAATCTGGTGATCTCATAATATGGCACTCTAATGAGATTAAAGTTTAACATTTCTCATCTTCTTATAGGGCGGTCTGATGAAAAAGAGATCGCCATTATGGATAGTTGTACTTGGTATAAATTATTATACAGAATCTTCTTATATATAGTTGTTGTTTCAAGCTCAGCAATACCTAAGACATTGAGATCGAATGTCAATTCTACCTCTAGAAAATGAGATAACATATAATAAAAATTATCCTTCCGCCATAATTCCAGATACCGATTGATATCTATTGTGATCATTCTTCTTCACTAAGGATTATGATGAGATCGCAAATGGTAAGATCGATGCAAGCACAAAAGAATAAGGACAGTATTCATTCACAAGAGAGATATGTATGCAAAAACCTATTTTTCATTTCATTCTGTATAAATACATAGTTCGCGAGGTCTCAATACCGACGATCGCAATTTGAAAAGAACAAAAGAAAAATTACAGTATAGAAACTCTGGGTCTTTTAATTGCTCTTCAATTTCTTTGGAGAACGCTCATCTAATGATGAAGAGTCGGTCTCTTTGGAAGACTCCTCCGAGATTTTGGGTGGAATTCTTAACCCAGAGTTCAAGGCCGTAGCAGAACTCGTGTCATCGCCTTCAATATACTGACTCCCACTTGCTTTGTCTGTGCCTCCGCCAATCTCAACATCTTCCTCTTCTTCAACTGCCTCGACTGTTGTGATCGACTGATCGTCTATCTTTCTTGCTACATCAGGAAAGAGGTCGGCAAATTTAACTTCTTTGAACTCTTGGGTGAGACCGCGACGCTCTTGAAGCTCCGAGATCGTCGAGTCTGATGCGTCTTTTATATGCTGCATCATGGCGTTCTGTAAATCTGGATTTTCCGCATGATAAGCTGCTTTCTTTAATTGCTGCAAAAAGAGGACAATCAGGATGCGTGGTCATGAAAAAGGAAAGCGGAAGACCGCAGGTAAAGTAGTATTATATCAATTTCTTCCCCCAGGCGACCATTATCTTTTAGGGTCATCTGAAGAGATCGACCCATATGGTGGTTCAAGACCGTGCTCCTAGCGGTCACATGTGCGCAGATGTTAAGAAGCATTTCGATCTCAAAGTCACAAACCTCCCTAACATTACTTTTTTTATAGAGAGCGGAGGTGACCGCGAAGGCATGGCGCGTCAACCTCCCACTCCACAAAGTGAGTTTGGTAGACACCTTCACACTCTTTCCTTTAGCACCACACATGAGGAGGTGCTTCCCCCTTGGTGTTCTTCAGCTTTTTCCCAAAGCTGACCCGAGGAAAGGGCTTGCTGGTGGCCTCTAACTCACCGCCGAGATCCGCGATCTCTCTTCTTCCTCATTTCTCTTTGAGTAAGCACATCTTCAGTTATTGCCACAGGGTCGACTTCAGGGACCGCAAAGGTCGCTAAAAAAAGAAAAGTGTTAGAGAAAAATCAAAGGAAAATGTGTTGAGATCGCAAGAGACCACAAGAGGTATCTTACTTTCTTCATGAGTAATCTCGATAATCTATGGCAAGATCGCCAAGTAGTGGAGGAGATCGAATCGCTTGTTCTCCAGAAAGGCTAGAAGCTTGATTTCCTCTTCTAAGAGGATTTTGGGAGCGTGAAAGATCCCTTCAACTCAGTGGGACGGTATGGATTTGAGACCGTCGAGGTCACGTTTGAACACCAAGAACCTTTTTGTCCAAAAGGGGATCTTGTTCGGGAGGTTGAACACCTTGATCCCATTGCATGAAAAGTAGAGGAGGCCTTTGAACTCATCCTTTTTTCCCTCCTTCAGCGACTTTACAGAGAAAGTCGCGCGGAACATATCTATTGTAAACTTTATCATTGTCGATCTCAAATAATTGATAAAGACGGTCAGGAGGCCGATTGAGTTTGATGGCAGTTGTGCGAGCACTATGCGAAGTATTACATCACCTCCAGAACCTCCCAAGAGATAGTAAGTGTCAGGCCATAATCAAAGTGATTGATTGGGATGACAAATTTGTTTTCCTCTCCAAAGTTCAATCTATCATCTTCTGTTGGCAGTCTTGTTGGAACATGGTTTTCCGCATCCCTTTGATTTGAGAATAACAAATCTTACTTTTTATTTGATCTTGTTAGCCATTGTATTTTTAGCATGCAGGTTTGAACTAATATGACACTAGTTACTGCATTATTGGTATGGAACTGCCCACAAGCAAAAAATTTTGATTATTGTCTAGCGCCAGGCGTTATGACTTAACGCTGGGCATTGACGATCAACGGGATGGCTTGCTGATCGACGGGATGGCTTGTCGATCGATGGGATGATTTGTTAGATCGGTAGGCCCCCTTAGAGGGGGGTGAATAAGGGTTTTAAAAACTTATATTATATTTTGGAATACTTTCAAATAATGTGTGATTAAGAAGGTGAGAAATCAAACAAACAAAGTGAAATAAAGTAGAGACATGCTTTATTAATATGAAATATTGTTTTACAAAAATTGATTTCTATAACGCTAGAAATCTGTGGCGAATAATAATATACTCTTTTTGTTTTCTATCTCGACTCACATCCCCACGAACCGGTCGCCCTAGCCTATCCTTCCCCGGATTTGGCCTCAAGCCGCTCTAGCCAATCTAACCCCGGATATGGCCTTCAGCACCCACTAGACCTAACCTAGATCTAGTCGCAAACACGAGGCGAATTTCAACCCTAAGTCCTACCCAGAACCAGTCGCCAACACGAGGTGAATTCTCTAACATCTTACAAAGAATATGAAATGATAATAATAAAAACTCCCTCTTGGAGAACTTCTAAAGTTAGAGACGATGATCCATTGTAGGATAAGCGTTATTGAAGCAGACGTCGTTTGGATTCGGCGTGAAGAAGTCCTCCTTCAAAAATTCGCAAAGCTTTGGTGGGAGATCAACTTTCGGCCAAATCAGGCTCTGGGATTCTAGCACTCAACCTCTCTCTCTGATGGTTGTCAAAAACGAGAGAAGAGGGGTCCAATTTATAGCCTCAGCACTAGCGCCAGTGCTACCGCTACCGCTGGCGCTATCCCATATTAGGATTTTAGGACATATTCGGCGCGGGAGAATCTTGAATCTGAGGAAACATTTTCGTCTTGCCTTCTGTGCTCCGCGATACCGCCTGCGCTATCTGCTACCGCCTGGCACTAGCGCCTTCTAAATGTACTCCCGGGATTGCGCTAATCATCGCTAGCGTCGGGCGCTAGGTGTTATCGCCGGCGCTAGTGGGCATGTTGGAATTATTGGCTTCAAATTTGGGCGCAACCTTCTTATGTTATCCTTGAGTCATGTGGACTTGTTTTCCTACACACTTAAATACACAAGATCAAATACACATAGGATTTTCTATTCTCAAACCTAGGAGATGCGGAAGACCATGTTCCAACAAACTCCCCCTTTTGATAATAACAAATCCATTAATGATAAATCAGAGCATTAATATATAAGCATGATGAAACCTACTTGTGTGTGTGTGTGAGTGATGACTTAGGATAATTATCGATTTTAGTATTTTGAATTGCTCCACCTAAATACATGCTCCCCTAAGTGAATGCTCCCCTAATATGTAAGCTATCATTTTAATTAATCATGTTAGTTCTTCATTTTGATAGCGGATTTTATTTATCATGTTAGTTCTCCCCATTTTGTTATTAGCAAAAGTGAGTAAGGAAGCAAAATACAAAAAAAATTGATAATAAGATAAAGGCATGACCGATCTTTTAGAGAGAAGGAAATGATAAGGAGTTTTAGAATAATTTTCATAGAAACAGATCAGAGTTTTTAGCATAACGATGAACAATATACCATTTGCCATGTAATCAATATTTTCATGGTGGTTCTCCCCTTTATGTAAGAGTTTTAAGCATAAAAAGGTAATGATTTCCAAGTAACCAATCTACCTAGACAATATGTCTACACCCTAGCCCCGTACTAAGTGATGGATGGTCATGAGGAGCTGCATACATGTTGTAGGTTGGGTTGTTAGTCCCATATGCACACACTAAAAAAATACTCAACCTAGCACTCTTTCCCCCAGCGCCTCGCAAGGCCCCACTGGAACCCTCCCCGGTTAAGGACAAGACATGACTTAGAGGTCAGGTTATCTAATGTCTACGACCCTACGCCCTCGCTATGGTGAGATATGTAATCATGGGATAATAATCATTTGAAACATTAAGCATTTAAATCTAATGATAAGTTCATAGCCTATGGGTTTATATTTTTATTTGAATTTTTTTTTAAAAAAACTCATAGCTATTTTGAAATCCATTAATGGATCAGAGTTTTTAGCATAACAATATTTTCATAAAAATAAATCAGAGTTTTTAGCAAAAAAAAATTCATGTTTAGAGCAACCAATATAACATTTACTAAGCAAGTCTACCACTTATTGAAAGAAAGGAATTTTAAGATTCAAGTGATGATGCACACACAAGAAAAGACTTTAAATAAGCATGAAAGCGCAAGGTAAACACAATTATATTTTTATGATGCGGAAGACTTATAGAAATACAAGAAAACATCTTATTGTAATCATGATTATTCATAAGAAGAAAATAGGAGTTAAATTCGAAAAGAGAAGATGTTATTGTAAATCATTTTACTTTTAAAAACTTTAAGGTTTATAGCATAATTTTTGAGAGATTTGAAGCGAGAAGGCTATACAATTGTTTATCCAAAGACAACATCTATTTGGAAGTTCAAATATCATAATAGTAATAAGAGATGTTATGCCATAAAAATGATGTTATTTGAATAAAACTAATCATATATAAATATCCAAGTTAAAGATAATATTTTGAAGGAATATTTTTGTAAGCAAGTAAGATTTTCAATAAGGTTTAATGATAATAGTCAAGGAGTTCTATTTTTAAAACAATTTACTAAGGCAAGCATGATTGCACATATTCCAGAAGATAGTGACTATATTGTTATTAATTTGCATTTCAAGTTAGGAAAAACATTGTAGAGATCATGCATTGCAATCTACTGCTTTTACTAAAGCTTTCTAGAGAATTTATGTAAAGAAGCATTAGAGTCCAATTCTCATGAGTAGAAGCTTTATGAGAGATAATGATGTGTATAAAAAGTGTTTGATAAAAGTATACAAGTGATATAATCCAAAACACATGACTTATATAGTGAAGCAGAAACATTATTATGCATGTAATCTTTTTAACTACTTCTACACATCAATTCTATATTTGATACAAAGCACAAAAAGTACAACTACCAAGGTGCTTCGCCCACACAATGCTCATTAAGACTTATCAGGGAGCGAAGTAGTGCTTGGGGGATCACATATTTTATTTTCAATAAGAGTTCTTTTTTTGTGATCCGGTGTACATAATAGATTTTGCACAAGACACTTTACAATTCTTTCCAAGGTGCTCAACCTCACAATGATTATGAAGACTTATCAGGAGATTCAAGTAGTGCTTAGTAGAGTTATCTTTGTCATTTTATTATTGAATTTTTTGAGCAAGACAAAGTTCTCTGAATTCACTTATTTTTTGCAAACACTTATAATTTTGTAATTTCACTTATATATGTGCAACAAAATTTTGAATAATGTGTAGGTAATAGAGATAGACATCTTAATATTGTAAGCTACTATACTACACAATCATGTAGGGTTAAGAATTATGGGAACATGTAGTCTACCAAAAAGTGTGAGTGTAAAGAGATCATTATCAAACATAACACATTACTCATACTTAGAGGCATACAAACGCACTCCTACATAATTCTCTATAGACTTTTTCATTACTCATTACAAGATTAAATTCTAAGCATGACAAGCCAAAACAATGTTTAGAAAACTTGAGATTTTAAATTAAACATTTTTAGCCAACTCTAAAAGAACATGCTTGTCATTTTTGCCAAAGGAATGAAACATAGAAAAGTTTATTATTTTAATAAAACCATAAAGAAATAAGCAAAGACATATTTTTTGTATTTTGGAATTTTGTATTTGATTTTTCAAAAATCACACGATGGTATAAAGATAAAAATAGGTAGTACATATAAAATAACATATTTTTAGTAATTTTTCAAAATTTTAAAAACACCAAAATTTTGACAATCGAGCTAGCGCTAGCGCGGCAAAGAGTGCCCTGATTTTCAAGATTTTGGAAATTCTCATTATGGATCTTGATTAAGTGTCCCAAGAGTAGTTTCATGCAGAAATTTCAGAATTTTTGGAGATGTCTAGATAGTGCAAATTGCATGAAACATTAGTGATTTTGTATATGACTTTACCAAATAAACATTGCATGAGATAAATTTTATTATATCTTCATGTTAATTTTTCTAAGGCTAATATTTGTCAATTATGGTGTAAGTTGAAAATGATAGGAGATGTAAGCACAAGATATCATGTTTGAATAAGCCAAATAAGCATAATTTAAGTGATTAGTATGATATTTATGCAAATAATATCATGGATAAGCCCTAGATAATAATACCTAGCCTGTATATCTTGGTAAACATATAAATCCTAACATAGACACAAATATTCTTTAGGTGACAATGTTAGTATGATAAGTTTGATATTAATGTTATGCCAAAGAATGAAGTGAAGATTCTATTTGATTTGATTTTATTGATATGAAGATGATTCTAAGGTCTAAACTAGAAATAAATCACAATACACACATAATACACCAACCATGGTAAACACTTATAATACCAGTTGTCATCATATAATTCATATACATGTGATAGAAATAGTTGTTCTTAGATGATTTTTGATATGAATTATGACATGATTTGTAAAGAATTTTATCAAAGGACATCAATAGATCATGGTGGTGCCTGTGGCATCAGTATTTAAGACAATTAATCTTTCAATATGTCTTTTGTGATTTTCATTATAATTTAGGTAAATATCTCATAACTTTAGAATTTGATTTATATGGATATTTATTGGCAATGAATACAAGAAAGATAGATAGGTCATCACAATAAAATATGATTTTGAATTTTGATCAATTTGATTTATAAACTCATTAAGTTTTAAGAGATAAAATCATATTTCCAAAAAAATATATAAGATGACCATAACATGATAGCTTAAGAAATAAAAAAAATAAAAGACATTAAAGCACATCATGAAGTCGAAATTTGTATATCTTATTTTGAAAAGTTTCTACTTCATGCATTTGATGATACCTAATGAATAAGTGTTTTAGGTATCCAAAGGAGACCATGTGGGATGATTCCTTTGGGTACCCAAATATAACGTGTTGACTTTTGGGAGACAAGGATGGATGGACCCTTTCTTTTGAAATTAGTGCGTCATTCTTAAGTATGGGTTTCCATTCATACCTTGGACAAACATTATTTTTAGTTTTCAAATTTTCATAGTCATTTACTTGAATATTTGGATAAAAATGATTTTTGAATTTATAATTTGAAGGAAATTTGTTTGCATTTAATTTTAGGTTTGGAGAATAATTATGTTGTAAATGATAATGATGATAAAGTTTTGAAATATCATTTAGAAGCTTTCGTTGCTTTTCATTTCCTCTGTTTTGCTTGGATAAATTATGAAAAATCATATTTAACTTGCCTTTGGATTTTGCTTGATAATTTGAATTTATATGTTGAGAATTTTTCCTTATAATTTCCTTACGCAAGTTAATTTTATTTTCTATTTCGTAGTTTTTAACTTTGAGATTGTGTCTAGCTTTATTATAAGCAATTGTGTTATTCTTAAGAGTGGAAACAATAGAGTCAATATGATTTTAATAGTTATTTCTAAATTCTTCAAATGTTTCAACCATCTCTTTAATTTCAATTTTATAACTTGTACACATAGCACAATCATTTTTCAAAGTTGAATTTTCTAAAGACAATTTTTCATTGTGTTCTTTTACAATAAGATGTTCCTTTTCAAGTCCCTTGTATTTTTCTTTTAAATTATTAAATTCTAAACACGGTGTAATAGTTTCATTCAAAGAGACATGGGTAAAACTAAATGAATTAGCATTTGATTCTACTTTAACTTTTGCTTTTAAACTTTTATTTTCTAAGCGCAATTTTAAATTTGCATTTTTGAATTTCTTAATTTTACGCTTTGTAATTTGTAGCAATTGTAAAGTAGAAATAGAATTACAAAAAATAAGAGAATTTGATTTCCTTACAGTGCTTTTGGATGCTATGAGATTTGAGCATAGATTTTCTTTGTTATCTTCATCTATTTGGTATACCTCCTCCATAGATAGGATTTCTACTTTTCCACTTGATGTGCACTCCATTGATCCATCATGAGAGGAGCTTTCTTGACAATTTGTGCAATCTTGCATGTTCTCCACTACTTGCATTTGTTCCATACCTGTAGATGGGGAATCATACATTTCTTCAAGAAATTTCCATACTTTGTATGCACTAGAAAAACAATATATTAATTTTGAAATTTCTGGAGATAAAGCACAGAAAATACTATTTAAAGCTTTTGCATTTAGATGATGTTCCTATTTATTTGATTTATCTGCTGGTCTAACAATTGTTGTATCCCATGCATTGATATCTAAAATTTTAAAAAACTTTTCCATTAAAGATTTCCACCCTTTATAATTTCTCCCTTCGAATAAAGGTGGTTTAAGAGATTTTTCTTCTTCATAGAAATTTACCCCGCTAATAGAAGCGAGATCATGAGACACCATTATTCCTGGTTTTTAAGCCGATTGGAATAAAACCGCTCTGATACCACTTGTTGGATCGGTAGGCGCCCTTAGAGGGGGGTGAATAAAGGTTTTAAAAACTTATATTATATTTTGAAATACTTTGAAATAATGCGTGATTAAGAAGGCGAGAAATCAAACAAACCAAGTAAAATAAAGTAGAGATATGCTTTATTAATATGAAATATGGTTTTACAAAAATTGATTTCTATAACGCTAGAAATCGGTGGCGAATAATAATAAACTCTTTTTGTTTTCTATCCCGACTCGCATCCCTACGATTCGATGGCCCTAACATATCCTTCCCCGGATTCGGCCTCAAGCCTCTCTAGCCAATCCAACCCCGGATATGGCCTTGAGCACCCCCTAGACCTAACCTAGATCTAGTCGCCAACACGAGGCGACTTTCAGCCCTAAGTCCTACCCAGATCCAGTCACCAACACGATGCGAATTCTCTAACGGTTTACAAAGAATATGAAATGATAATAATAAAAACTCCCTCTTGAAGAACTTCTGAAGTTGGAGACGATGATCCACTATAGGATAAGCATTGTTGAAGCGGACGTCGTTTGGATTCGTCGTGAAGAAGTCCTCCTTCAGAAATTCGTAGAGCTTTGGTGGGAGATCAACTTTCAGCCAAATCAGGCTCTGGAATTCTAGCACTCAACCTCTCTCTCTGATGGTTGTATAAAATGAGAGAAGAGGGGTCCAATTTATAGCCTTAGTGCTAGCGCCAGCGCTACCGCTACCGCTAGCGCTATCCCATATTAGGACATATTCGATGAGGGAGGATCATCAATCCGAGGAAACATTTTTGTCTTGCTTTCTGTGCTCTGCACTACCGCCTGCGCTATCCACTACCGCATGGCGCTAGCGCCTTCTAAATGTACTCTTGGGATTATGCTAATCATCGCTAGCGTCGGGCGCTAGGTGCTACCGCCGGCGCTAGTGGGCATGTTGGAATTATTGGTTTCAAATTTGGGCGCAATCTTCTTATGTTATCCTTGAGTCATGTGGACTTGTTTTCCTGCACACTTAAACACATAAGATCAAATACACATAGAATTTGTTATTCTCAAACCTAGGAGATGCAGAAGACCATGTTCCAACATGATTTGTCACTGAGAAAATGAAAGAGGTCTAACGCCAGGCGTTAGGTCTTAACGCGTGGAGTTGACTCCCGATGATTATGGTAAGGAGGGAAGTTGTTGTGATTGCAGGGCCACTTTAGGAATGATTTGACCTAACACCAGCATTAGCCTCAACGCCAGCGTTAGGGTTGCCAAAAATGGATGTTTCTTAAAGGGCAATATCTCCTTCCCGTTTTGAAGATCCGAGCCATCAAAACAATTCCATACTTGGTCAACGCCAGACGTTAGCCTTAACGCCAGTGTTAGCTTCCAGTCCTATAAATTGGTGGACTTCGTCTTCTCCAACCACTAATTGAAGAGAGCCCTATTCCAGCACTACAGTAACTGAGAGAGGGCCGTATTTTCCATACCATCAACTCCCACACAATTTCGAGAGAAAAATTCAAGGAGGATCAGATCAACGCTTACTCAACATGAAGAACGCGCGCTTCGACTTCGAGAATATTCAGCGAGCCTTCGCAATCTCCAGAATTCTTCATAGGGAGTTTTTATTTGTATTTTGTTTTGTAACTCTTTTCATAACTATCGTGGAGAAAATTTGCCTTGTGTTGGCGACTAGGTCTGGGTAGGACTTAGGGAGAAATTTGCCTCGTGTTGGCGACTGGGTCTAGGGAGTAGATCTAGGGGGTGCTCGAGGCCTTTCTGGGGATAGAAGTGCTAGAGCGCTTGAGGTCGTATCTGGGGAGAGATCGACCAAAGCCAACTGGTTCTTGGTGAGAAGAGTCGGTATAAAAAAACAAATAGAATATTTTGCTTTATCGCCTACAATTTCTAGCGTCATAAGAAATCACATTTTGTAATCTTATATTTCCTGTTAATAAAATCATGTATTTCATTTATATTACTCAATCTCCTCTTTTTTTGTGGTTTTATCGTTAGTTTAATCTTTATTCATTTCAAAGTATTTTAAAACATAACAAAAGTTTTAAAACCCTTATTCACCCCCCCCCCCCCCCCCTCTAAGGGCGCCTCAAGATCCAACAAGTGGTATCAGAGGTAGGTTATTCCAAATCGGCTTATCAACCGGGAATAATGGCGTCTCATTATCTCACTTCTATTAGTGGGGGAAATTTTTATGAAGAAGAAAAATCTCTTGCACCACCTTTATTCGAAGGGAGAAATTATAAAGGGTGGAAATTTTTTAATGGAAAAATTTATTAAAACTTTAGATATCGAAATCTGGAATATTTCAATTGTAAGTCCAGCGGATGAAACAATTAAAAAGGAACGTCACCTAAATGCAAAGGCTTTAAATAATATTTTTTGTGCCTTATCTCAAGAAATTTTCAAATTGATATGTTGTTTCTCTAGTGCATACAAAGTATGGAAATTTATTGAAGAAATTTATGATCTTCCACTCACAGGTATGGAACAAATGCAAGAAGTGGAGAACATACAAGCTTGCAGAAATAGTCAATAATGCTTCTCTCATGATGAATCGATGGAGTGCACATCAAGAGGAAGAGAAGAAGAAATCCTATTTTTTGAAGAGGAATGTCCAAAAGATGTCAAAGGAACTATTTGCTCAAATCTTGCCTCGTCTGATAACAATTTAAGGAAATCAAAGTCTTCTCCTTTTGTGACAAATTTTGTTTACACATTACATATGTTATAAATTCCTAAACGTAAAATGAAGAAATTGAAAATTGCTAATAAGAATTTACGTTTAGAAAATAAAAGGTTAAAAGCTAATGTTAATGAAAAATCGAATTTTGAAATACTTAGTTCTCACTCTTGCTCTGTAGTTGAAATTGCTTCACCTTGTAACTCTCTGAAATGATTTAAAAGATAAATACAAGGAACTTAAAAAAGAGTATATTTTTGCAAAAGAACAAAATGAAAAATTATGTTTAGAAAACTCTTCTCTAAAAAGCAATTGTGTTATGTGTGAAAACTATAAAGTTGAAATTAAAGAGATGGATGAAACATTTGAGGAATTAAGAAATGACTATCAAACTCACATTGAATCTATTGTCACCACTCTTAAAAATAGCACAACTGCTTATAACAAAGCTAGACATAATCTCAAAATAATAATGAATTAGACACTAAAATCAACTGGCTTAAAAAAATCATAAAGAAAAATTCTCAAAACATACATTCTCAATCTCAAGAAAAATTCAAAAGCAAGTTAAATATAAACTTTCTTAACTTGACTAAGCAAAACATAGGAAATGAAAAACATCAAAAGGTTGTAAATAAAATTCCAAAACATTATCATCAGTTCATCACTATCATTTACAATATCAATCCTCTCCCAACATAAAATTAAACGCAAACAAATTTCCCTTAAATATTAAATTCAAAAGTCATTTTTATCCAAACATTCAAGTAAATGACTACGGAAATTTGAAAAATAAAAAGAACGTTGTTCCAAGGTATGAATGGAGACCCATACGTAAGAATGACGCACAAAAGTCAATTGAATGGGTCCACTCATCCTTGTCTTCCCAAAAGCATACATGATGTATTTAGGTACCCAAAGGAACCATACCACTTGGTCCTCTTTGGATACCTAAATCTCAAATTCATTAGGTATCATCAAATGCATGAAGTAGAATCCATTCAAAATAGAATATACAAATTTCTACTTCATGATATGCTTTAACTTTTTTTGTTTTATTTTTAGCCATCATGCCATGGTCATCTAATATAATATTTGAAATTTGTCTTTGTCCCCTAAAGCCTAAATGAAGTTTACAAAATAAATTAAATCAAAAATAAAAGCTATGTTTTCATTGATAAATAACCAATCTATTTTCACTAAAATCATGCATATTTGTCTTGCTCAATCATATTTTTGGGATATTCTATAATATTAAGCTTAAATGATTGTGCAAAACTCAAGAATTAAGGTTGTTGGAGACAATGATCTAAAATGTTAACTTCCGCAAATTTTTGCAAATTCTTCTCGTTTTTTCACTTCATTAGACAGGTTTTACATTGCACAAACATAATTGAGCAAAATTAGAAGTGAAAAAGAAGAAAATCTAGGCTATAGGAGTAAAATATGCACTCTCTGTCAGCTAACGCATGCGCTAAGAATTAACGCCAGTGTTAGCTCGAATGTCCAATTTTGTGTGTTGTTTAAAATTTTGAAAATCTCTTAAAATATGTTTTTATACTACCTATCTTTATATGTATGCCTTCGTGTGATCTTTGAAAAACCAAATACAAATTATAAAACAATAAACTTATCAAAAATTATTATTTTTAAACTTAATTTTTCTATTTTCATGTATCTCGCGAAAGGGAGATTTGGGATGTCACCCCATCATATCTCCTAGTACCGATGCGAACCCTTCACAGGGTAGGCCTCGGGAAGTCCAAGATCCACTCAAAATTGCTAAGTCCAACTAATGCCTCTCAAAGATAAATTATAGACTCATGTGCATCATTGCAAATATCCAACAAAGGAAACTATCATATCTTGCCTTACAAAGTATGCATATTCATAGTTCATAATTAAAAAGGTTTTAATAAAATAAAATGAGATAACAATACTTATCCTTACAATTCTTTGAATAACTTTAAACCTAAAGTGCTATACTATTACATCTTTAAATAGGACAATATTTTGATCCAATGTCTATAATAAGATTATAGATAGTTTTTAAATTATAAAATCCACCAAAGATTAAGTGAAAACCTTTTTAAAGCATCCAAATTATAACTATGAAAGCCGGAATAAAAACTAGAACACAGCACAGAAACAGTTCATAAAATAGATAAAAACAAGAAAAATGTAAAAAACATGATAACAGCTAACGCTGGGCGCAAGTGGTAACGCCAGGCGTTAGACTAAACAGTCCAAATGCTAAAAACTATTATTACATAACAGTAAGCACCCTAAAACTCTCTACTCTAGCTAATAGAATTTGTCCCCTCAGTTCTTGAACTTCCTGGATCTCTCGACCTTCGAGTACGACGTGTCGAGTGGCGTGGTGGATCCTCCACGGGAACGTCTCAATCCCTCTCCTCCATTGGTGTTAGTTTTAACTTCAGGGCCCTGATCATATATCGCACCATCTTCTCGATTTGTGACATTCGGCGTGTCGCATTCTCCTTGAATTCCTCGAACGACTCCTGATGCTCCTGATTTATCTCACGAAGTGAAACTCCTCGTCGTAGGGGTGGGCGAGAAGTTGATGGTATATCTCGTGGCTGAGGAACTCATAGGGTTGAAGTAGAATAAGGCTCAGGGACAAGATCATTAATATAGTTACTCTTGGTTATGTACGCATACTTCTCCATCGTCACCCATTGTATGAGTCATCCTAAGGGAAGTGTGTTGAGACGAGACCGTCTTGGATCCTTCAACTTAAACGTATAACGAATCTGTGAGAGTAAAAGATCTGCCACATCAAAAACCTCTTCCTGAATAATATGATAAGTAACAATACTCAGTTATGCAGTGATCTTTTTTGTATCTCCGGACTTCAACATTATAGTGTGTTGCAAAATATCTTGAATTATGAATGCTTCTTCCCTAAGTGAAGAAACATCCGTAATTTGGTCTCTAGAATCCTTCCCATGCAAAACCAGATTCACTGGTGTCCAGTCTCCCTCAGCTCTATACTTTTCAACCGCGTCAAGACCATTCTCACTCTCTATTAACCCAAACTCATTTCTTAGATCTTCATGTGTGATTTGGACAACTTCAAACTGTATCATAGACATCACTCCTCCTTGGAGTTCTATTTCTGACGCATCAACCAAATGGTTATAGAATTCTCGAATAAAATTTGTAGAAAAATAGTCGCAGTAATCACAGATAACACTCCTAATATCGTCAGGAGGTTCTGAATATGGGCATGGCGGGGGAGATCTATGTGCAACACCATGCCTACACCAACAGATGCCTTTTCAATCCCCGCAAATGACTGATAAGATTCATGTGCTGCTCGGGAAGAAGAAGTCTTCCTGGAACGGACCCCATGTGCACTGAAGAAGCCATAACCTGGACATTTTGGCACAACAGAAAATCAACACAAAATCGCCTTTTTAAACAATGCACTGCGTTATTGCTAACGTCAGGCGCTTACACTGAAACTTCCTATCACCACCAGTACACAATGCCGGCCTTCAGTAACACTTGCAACAAAAATTTTTGTAAAAAGGAAGGATAAAATGGAAAATTACCAACAAAACTCAAAACAATTAAAAAGGTAAAGCAAAAACTCATCCTTGAGAAGAATCTCAAAAACCCCAATCTACAACTTAAAACCCTAGATCTCAAAATCCTAGATCTATCATATAGCATAATAAAACACACCAATACTTCAAAGGATTACAATTTAGGGGTAGAGAAATGCATTAATCACAAAATATAAGAAGAAAAATAAAAAATTTACCTAGATCTGAGAAGGGGAGTCGGCGAAACTAGAAGATAAAAGGCTTGAAATGATGAGAATAAGAAAAGAACTCAGATTTGGGGCTTTTATATAAAGTAAACTTAACATCGGCGTTGACATTAACGCCAGGCGTTAAATCCATTTTCCTCCATAACTGTAATTTCCCTGTTGCCTATCTATTTGTATGTCATTACATATATGTATACACCTTATTTACTCCTTCATTTACAGATAAATCAAAAATCAAATATAAAAGATAAAACATTTTAAAATCACCAAAAATATGCATAAATAGCCTTCCGATCAACTCCAAATTCTCTGGAATTTTTGCACTAAAAAGGTCTATATACATACTACCTATTCCAAAAAAATAATTCAAAAATTTCATGAAATAGTGGCCTGGTTGGGCGTTAAGTGCTTAACGCCAGGCGTTAGCTCACTTTTGCCAAATTGAAATTCTGACTTCTCTGCACTATTTCTGGTATTTTTATAATGATTTTCTCTGTTTCTTTTCTCATATTTGAAATTATTTTGTTATTAATTTGGTTGTTTCATTCTAAGATACAAAAAAAACAAATAATTCAAAAATATGTTTTTGTTATTTGTTTTTGCTTTAAATATTTACAAAACTATGGTTTGACTATTGGACTTCACTAAAGCAAACATCTTAGTTATTTTTGTATCAAATGGTCAAAATTGATTTAGGCATACACTTAGAGATTTTCTTCAATGTCTAATTCTAATTTCAAATTTCCTAAACATTATTTTATCTTCATGCCATGACCTTAATTTGATTTTGTGCAATGAAATAGTCTATAGAAAATTGTGTATGATTGTCTAGCATGCCTCTAAGTATGAGTAATGATTTATGTTAATTAATGATTCTTACACTCACTATTTTGGTAATCTACATGTGCTCATAATCTTAATCTTGCATAATTGTGTAGTGAAATAGTCTTAACACATTGAGTTGTATATCTAAATTACCTACACCATCTTTCAAACAATAAATTTCTTGCACACATAGAAGTGTTATCTCAATATTGTTAATGTTTGCCTCAACAAGTGAATTCGGAGATCTTTTGCCCAAAACTTAAAATATTATGAAATAAAAAGCCAAAGATAACTCCACCAAGCACTACTCACCCTCCTCATAAGTCATAATGAGCATTGTGAGGTTGAGCACCTTGGAAAGAATTGTAAAGTGTCTTGTGCAAACACATTCCTTTTGATCACTTCTATTCGTACACCGGATCACTAAAAAAAATCATAAAAGTGCTTATGTGATCCCCCAAGCAATACTTCGCTCCCTAATAAGTCTTAATGAGCATTGTGTGGGCGAAGCACCTTGGTAGTTGTACTCTTTTTATGTGCTTTGAAATTTTATTCTAGATTTGATGTGTGAAAGTAATTATAAGATTACAATCTTAATGTTGTTGTTACTATTTCATTACATATGTCATGTGTTTTGATTATTTCACTTGTATACTTTTATCAAAACACCTTATATACACATCATTGTTTTTCATAAAGCTTCTACTCATGAGAATTGGATTCTAATGCAAAATTACGTAATTCTCTAAAAACATAAGTAAAAGCACTAGATTGCAATGCATAATTTCTACAATGTTTTCTTTACTTGAAATACGAATTGGTTACATTGTAGCTATTATCTTTTTGAATATGTTAAATCATGCTTGCCTACTTGTTATGAAAATTTTCAAAGTTAAATGCTTAAATGTGAAGAGTCTAGACATATTGTTGGAATGGTCAAACTATAACAAAAATACTACTCTTAATTGTTTTGTTTTTGTTTTCCGCATTTCTATTTTGATCATGTATTTCGTTTACCATGGTTTATCATGCTTACTTCTTAGGGTTTTTTACTTGTACTTGTCAAACTATATTGCATCTCTCTCAACAAGTAATATTCTTCTTTAAAATTTGTTCGCAAATCAAGTGGTAGAATTCTTTTGATACAATCATGGAATGTTGCTCTTTCACACTTATCATATATTTTTCCGTTGTGCTACTCTCTCGCTTTGCTCGATCACGACTTACCTTATGTTTAAATAAAACTCTTAATCCTCTCTTAGTTATGTCCTAACTTTTGTCATCTCTTTTCTAGTTTTGTTTCAACTCCACCCACTTTTGCTAATAATAAAAGGGGGAGAATAAAATGATAAATCGTAATGATTAAAGGAGTAGGATTCACTAGATTAAGGGGGAGCATCAATCTAGTATATGGATGCATACACTAAGGGGAGCACTTAAGTAGGGGGAACACAACTTAAACAAACTATAATTCTTATCATTATCTCTATATTTCTTAGTGTCATATATTCTTCTAAAAACACGCCTCTCTTATATATGAATCTGATTTATCTATAATTGATTTGTTATTATCAAAAGGGGGAGATTGTTGGAACGTGGTTTTTCGCATCCCTTTGATTTGAGAATAACAAATCCTACTTTTATTTGATCTTGTTTGCCATTGTGTTTTTAGCATGCAGGTTTACACTTATATGACACTAGGATGCTGCATTATTGGTCTAGAACTGCCCACAAGCAGAAATTTTGATTATGGTCTAGCGCTAGGCGTTAAGACTTAAAGCTAGGCATTGACGATAGACGGCCCCCCCCCCCTTTTTTTTTTCTTTTTGTCTCTTTCCTAAGTAATTTCAGACTGGGGGGGGGGGGGGGGGGGGGGGTTTGACCAAGTCAACTTAGGGCGGGGTCCTCCTCGGCTCCCGGGACATGATAAGAGTCGCCGGGGCCGATGCCGGGTTCGTGTGCTTTATATTTCGTGCGTTGCACTGAGGCGATTTGCATAGGACTAAAATGGCATACCCTCCATACGACCTCGTATCGAGACGCAACGAGTTCCGTTGTGCTCGTATTGTCCATACGAGTCTATCGGAACTGACGGAAGTTAATTCGGGGTTCGTACGGCCACTATTCATAGTAATGAGGTAGTGGTGCGCTACGATACCCGAAATGGTCGTTTTCTCCAAACGACCTCGGATCGAAGTGCAACGAATTCCGTTGCGCTCGTATTGTCCATACGAGTCCAACGGAACTGACGGAAGTTAATTCGGGGTTCGTACGGCCACTATTCATAATAACGAGGTAGTGGTGCGCTACGATACCTGAAATGGTCGTTTTCTCCAAACGACCTCGGATCGAAGTGCAACGAATTTCGTTGCGCTCGTATTGTCCATACGAGTCCAACGGAACTGACGGAAGACAATTCGGGGTTCGTACGGCCACTATTCATAATAATGAGGTAGTGGTGCGCTACGATACCCGAAATGGTCGTTTTCTCCAAACAACCTCGGATCGAAGTGCAACGAATTCCGTTGTGCTCGTATTGTCCATACGAGTCCAACGGAACTGACGGAAGTTAATTCGGGGTTCGTACGGCCACTATTCATAATAATGGGGTAGTGGTGCGCTACGATACCCGAAATGGTCGTTTTCTCCAAACGACCTCGGATCGAAGTGCAACGAATTCCGTTGCGCTCGTATTGTCCATACGAGTCCAACGGAACTGACGGAAGTTAATTCGGGGTTCGTACGGCCACTATTCATAACAATGAGGTAGTGGCGCGCGACGATACCCGAAATGGTCGTTTTCTACTGCTCGGGCCTACTTTTATTGGGCTCACTAGGGTCTAGTGGCCCAATAAAAGTCGGGATGTTACAATCCAATAAAAATAAAGAGATTTTCGTCCCCGAAAATTGGCTAAAGTAGGGGTTTAAATGATGTACCTGGGGGAAGAGCGTCGGGTATTTCTCTCGTACGAGCGTTTCTGGTTCCCAAGTGAACTCTTCGCGTCCACCGTTCGACCATAAGATCTTGACCATTGTGACTGTCTTGTTCCGCAGTTCTTTGATCTTGGAGTCCACTATCTTCACAGGTTCGAGTCGGACAGATCGGTCGGATTGTACGGATGTTGGGGGTGTGGGGAGGTGCTGCTCTGGTTGGCGCAGAACACGTCTTAGCGAGGAGACATGAAATACGTCGTGAAGGCTCCCCAGCTCGGCTGGCAAAGCTAACCTGTAAGCCACCGGGCCAATTCTTTCGACGACTGGATACGGGCCTAGATAGCGGGGGTCCAGCTTTTTCTGCCTCTTGATTCGTGATATCCCATGCATTGGCTTAATCTTTAAGAAAACCATATCTCCCACTTGGAATTCCACTTGCCGATGACGTGCGTCGTAATACTTGGCCTGTCGGCTCTGCGCTTCTAGCATGCGTTCCCGGATTAGTCTTATTGCGGCGGTGGTATCGTCGATGTAGGTGATTCCCAAGGCTTCGGGGTCCTCATCCTGTGCCCAAGATAGCGGGGTCCGACAGCGTCTTCCGTAGAGGGCTTCGTACGGTGCCATCTTGATGCTTGCCTGGAAGCTGTTGTTATATGAGAACTCTACCAAAGGTAGTAACTGCTCCCATGGCTCGTTGTGCTCCACTATGCATAATCGGAGAAGGTCTTCCATCGTCCGATTCGTCCTTTCCGTCTGCCCATCGGTCTGGGGGTGGAAGGCGGTGCTAAAAGCTAATCTGGTTCCCAGATAAGCTTGCACTCTTCTCCATTCCTTCGATGTAAAGCGCCCATCGCGGTCCGAGACGATTGATTTGGGGATGGCTTGTCGATCGACGGGATGGCTTGCCGATCGACGAGATGATTTGCCACTGAGAAAATGAAAGAGGTCTAACGCCAAGCGTTAGGTCTTAACGTGTGGTATTGACTCTCGATGATTATGGCAAGGAAGGAAGCAGCCGTGATTGCAGGGCCACTTTAGGAATGATTTGACCTCACACCAGTGTTAGCCTCAACGCAGTGCTAGGGTTGCCTAAAATGGATGTTTCCTAAAGTGCAGTATCTCCTTCCCGTTTTGACTATCTAAGCCCTCAAAATAATTCCACATTGGGTCAATGCCAGGCGTTAGCCTTAACGTCGGCGCTAGAATACAGTCCTATAAATTGGTGGACTTTGTCTTCTCTAAACACTGATTGAAGAGAGCCCTATTCTAGCACTGCAGTAACTCAGAGAGGGCCGTATTTTGCAGACCATCATCTCCCATACAATTTTGAGAGAAGAATTCAAGGAGGACCGGATCAACGCTTACTCAACGTGTAGATTGCATGCTTCGACTTCGAGAATATTCAGCGAGCCTTCGCCATCTCCAGAATTCTTCATAGGGAGTTTTTATTTGTATTTTGTATTTTGTTTTGTAACTCTTTTCATACTATCGTGGAGTAAATTCGCCTTGTGTTGGCGACTAGGTCTGGGTAGAACTTAGGGAGAAATTCGCCTCGAGTTGGCGACTGGATCTAGGGAGTAGATCTAGGGGGTGCTCGAGGCCTTTCTGGGGATAGAAGGGCTAGAGCGGCTTGAGGCCGTATCTGGGGAGAGATCGGCGAAAGCCAACCGGTTCTTGGTGAGAAGAGTCGGTATAGAAAATAAAAAGAATATTTTGCTTTATTGCCTACGATTTCTAGCGTCATAAGAAATCAAATTTTGTAATCTTATCTTTCAAGTTAATAAAATCATGTCATTCATTTATATTACTCAATCTCCAATTTTTGTGTGGTTTTAACGTTAGTTTAATCTCTAGTAATGTCAAGTATTTTAAAACATCACAAAGTTGTAGAACCCTTATTCACCCCCCCCCCCCCCCCCCCTTCTCTAAGGGCACCTCAAGATCCAACAAGTCTAACGACGATCTGACCCTAGATCATATGCCTCTCCAGAAAGTTTAAATACTCTTCCTTGGAAATGTGACTTGGCTTGTGATAGGTCTCGAGGAAAATTTCAGCAATGGACGCGCGAGCGGTCACCATTTCTTGAGTTTGCTGAGACTGATGCTTTGGGCGCATTCAGAAAGTGTGGAATGAAGGATCTGAAGCCAACTATTTATAGAAGCTGAGGGATAATTTCATAATGATTGCTTTTCTGGAGATCGCCGAGCAAACCATTCAGATCATTGAACCTGCATGAGTTAAGAATGATGGAAGGTTGTATGGTCAGTCTCAATAAAGTGAGACCACAACTTTTTAAGCAACAATACAGAAAACAAGCTAAGAGAAAGAGATCGACATCACAGCAAATACAGAGATCGCGTAAGAAGAAAATCAAATTGCCACAATACATATATTACAAATTCAAATCATCCAGACTTAATGTTTTGAGACCATATAAAGTCAACATCTAAAATCTATCTCCTAGTTGGACATTTTCTCCCAACAAAAGCCGCAATATCCTGCGTCTCATTTACAACTGTCAGAACGGATGCCAGGTTATGATTAGCTAACATTACAACTCGATGGATCTTCGTAATCTCCTTATCCACCTGCTCCATGGGGATGACAACGATCTCAGAGGTCAGTCTCTCTTCTGGGAGACCGCCGGAAGTTCCCGGCTTTGTCATCATCTGGGCAGGACCGGCCCTAAGCGTCGTGACCTAAGCGGCCAGAGCGACAGCCTTACCTTTGTAGTACTAAGCATCCTTCTCATCCTTCTGTAGCGCCCTACTTAGTTCGGCATTCTTCAATCGCGCTCCTCGCGGACTCGCCTCTCAGTAGCACGTAGTCTCTCTTCAAAATCAGCAACTTGAGCCCGAAGTTGTTCGTCCAGAGCTCGCATAGTGCGGACATCTTCAAACACCAGTTTGAGGATGTCAGCGAGCTGCGGGGGAATCACCAGTTTTTGTGGATCTCTCCTTCTTCAGGAGTCTCCACGACATCATCAACACATGCGATCAAAAGTAGAGAATGATTAGATCAGCTACAACAACTCATAAATGGAAGAGTTCGCGCAAAGAGAATACTTGGAAAGAAACCAAGACCGCAGTCGCGTAAGACGTTTTCAACATCTTTGGTGACCGCAGGTTCTGCGGTCAGCAAAAGGCACACTAATCCCCTTAAGCGCACAAGGTCCATTCTTTCCAATTTTCTCTTTTGCGACCTCTCACCTTCTTTCCTTCTTCTTCTTAATTTTTCATTGCTAACGAGGATGTCATATATTTCAATGATGACGATCTCATGCAACTCTTTTGGAGATCTATGTATAAGAGTAGGTAGAGGAATGAATTCTGGCGGTCTCGCGATCAATTTTGCCATACCAGTTTGCAGGGCAGAGACCGTTGTCGCGCGGTCTGTCGCTGCCTTATCCAACTTCGCTTCTTGGGTAGCAGAAAGATTCTTTAGACCAGCGGATAATGCAGTCTTCTCTTTCTTGACCTGTCGAACCCCATCTTCTTTCTCCCCTTCCTTTTTCTCCTCCTCAATGAGCTTCTTCTTTTTCTTCTTGTCCTTCTTCTTCTCTCCCTCTACAGCGATTAGTGATGTCTTTTCCTCTTTCTCCTTCCTCTCTTTTCAGCAGTGGTCTGCGCTTCCCTCTCTTCCTTTTCTTTCTTCTCTTTTTCTGCAGCGATCTACGCTACCCTCTCTTCATCATCCTTCTTTTTCTTCTTGGCGATGATCAGAGATGCATTCTCTTCCTTCTCTTTTCTCTCCTTCTCTGTAGCGGTCTGCGCCGCCTTCTCCTCACTTTCTTTCTTCGTCCTTCTTTTTCTCCTCCGCCTCTGCTTTTCTCCTGGCCGCTTCTTCTGCGGTCTTCTTCCTCTCAGCAACCTCCCGCTCTTTGGCAACCTCCCAAGGACTCTCAGGATCAAAAGGATCGATCACCTGCGAGATCGAACATACAAGGTCGTTAGAAGAATCATCGTCAAGATTAGCAATCAACTCTGAGTTCGCTCCTATTGAAGAAAGTGAGACCGCAAGAGGAAGAGGAAGAACGATTTGCTCACTTACCTTCCCAGAGACACCCACAGGAAGATGTCCTAGACCGTCATCATAAGGGAGTGTGACCGCCTTCTTGGCGATCACTTATTTATTTTCATCACCTTTTTTTTTCTTGGCAGTCTGTGCAGAAGAATTTGAACCTTTTCTCTCTGTCCTTTTTGCAGTTTCCTGCTTATCTGCGATCTACTTCCTGAGTTTTTCTATTGTAGACGTCTTCTCTTTCATCTGAGCTTTGACAACCTCAGTGGAAGCGGTCTCACCGGTCTGGACAGCGACCTGGCTTAGAATTTCCTCTGATTTGTGGCAGTCCATGCTGATAGGGACACCTGGGAGATTCAGCACAGAGACCCTGAGGAGTTGGTCGATAAGTCGACAACGATTGAGGCCGCCAAGACCGCTTCTCCCTTCAGCAATTCTTGTTGCAGTTCTCCAGGAGGGGAGTTGACGATCTCCTTCGCCGCATTTGCTTTTGCCGAGGCCTTAAAGGCCTTGACCGGCAGCACCTTCTTGGAACTAGCGGTTTCCTTCCCTTTTCCCTTTCCCTTCAGAGAAGTTACCTTGGGCGACCCCCTGGTCTGTGTCCGCTTGGTCAAAAGAGACAACATGCCCGACATTTAGAGATCGCTTTGGTCTTAAAAAGAGTAATCGTCGATAGTACAAGCTCACAGTTCCTTACAAAAAATTGTAGATTCTGAAGCCTTGAAGCCGTATTTATAAATTCTCCTGCATTTATGGCGGTCGCGGTCTCTGCGGTCAAAGCGAACATTTCTGAAGTTCCAACGAAACTTGAAAATGTGCGGGGATCATGTTTGCCCAGAAGCCCCGCGACCTCTCTTTTTCGGTCAGAATTGTCAGTTCCAGCGGTCTCAATTTTGGGAGACCGCCCAGACTACCTATCTCCTCTCCAACAATTTTCCTAAGTCATAGGCGACCAGGCTCCAATGATATCGCCAGACCACGTGGACTGAGGTTTTTTCTTCTTTTTTGTTATTTGCACCCTCTATCTCTTCCCCGGTTCTCATGTACCCCGGGCAGTCCGTAATTTTTGGATCTTGCCATTTGGGCAGCCTCCGCATCTATAAATAGAGGGTTAGAGGTACCAGAAAAGGGACTTTTGCTTCGAGCCTCAAGCTTGCAACTTGTGCAAGCGGTCTTGATTTTTGTCACCTTTTCTAACTCTCACCCTTACATATTTTAGACCCCCTCATGTAACCTTCTTTGAGATCAATCGAAGCAGCTTTTCTCTCAGAGATCTCTAGTCTGACATCCTTCATCCCTAGTAACCTGCACTCCACAGATCTCCCCCATCTCTTCTAAGTGTGAGTTTTGGAGGTACAATTTTTGTGCCAACAATGAGAATGTTTGTGTTATAAGTAACCACCATGCGATTGGGTAAGCCTTATCTAGGAAAAGTGTATGGAAATTTTTGTAATATGATTGAGAGGGAATGGCATGGATAACCTAGGAGCACTTAGGAAGAACACATGTATCTTAAATTTCAATATGACCAGATGTGCTGGTATTCCTCCCAGGAGAAATATATTTAATCATACTTTCATAAGCATGTGTATAGTTACTATTCTGGTGGGTTGGTCAGCTCCCCGGAGGAGCATTACGGGTGGAGTATGTATGACAGACTCTATGTTTTGGAGGTAGTGATGATGATCGGTGGCTAGCTCCCTCTTTTTTTCTTATGGGTCAGTCACACACATGTTTTGTCTATGCATTGAGAGAATCTCTACAAAAGGTGAGGATATGATTCCCATCAAGAGTACCCAGTCTTCATAGAGGTATGTAAGGCCTAGGGATGGTGTGTATCCATACCTTAGAAGTGGGAGTGACTGACCCGCGGTCACTGTTTGGCCACGACGATGAGTCTTGGGAATATGCTCCTTCCCTGAACTAGTTAATATGCCGACATAGAGTTTAACATGATAATTGCATATTAATTAACATCATTTCACCATGAATTTTTTATTGAATCCTTCATATGAATGACATAATCATGGGTGGGATGGGTGCATGGTTGATGATATGGCGGGTTTTCCACCTTCCCCGGAGATCCACTAATATATAACCTTTGTGTGAGAGTTGGTTATATGTTAAGTGAGTTTACATGACTTACATACTTGCAACTTATACCTGTTCCACTAACATATAACCTTCATATGCGAGTTGGTTATATGTTAGTGAGTTGTCACAGTTTACTTACTTTCAAGATATACTTTACTTGCGCCACTAACTTATAACCTTCGTATGGGAGTTGGTTATACGTTAGCGGGGTTCACTTATATTAGATTTAAATCTTGAATTACTTAATATGTTCAAATAAGCTTTTGATTTATCATGTATACTACTCATTTATATCATTGTGTTAGAGCTGAGATATTCATATGGCATAACCCTGAATCATCCATCCCTTAAGTTTCAAAATCATTTGGCATGAATCGCTTATAATTGTCTGTACCACACCTCGCTTTGAGAATCTCATGACCCACTCGCATTTTCGGAGACGAAAATTGTTTTTTATTTTATTGGAATTGTAAAATCCCAACTTTGATAAGGGGCCTAGCCGGTTCAATTAAACCCTTGGAGAAGCTTAGTCAGGGTCACAGTGAATCGTGACCTGACCTCTGTCTTATATTAATATAAATTTTGATCGATGATGCCTTGATATAAATATTTGAGTAAATCAACTCAAAATTGATCTCTGTCAGTGACAGTGCACTCGTGAGATCAAAACAAACTAAACGGCACCAATTACGCCTCATTTCAATATGTAATGACAAAGTTGGCTAAATCAAGTTGAATCGAGCTATATGACGACCCCGACGTGATATTCTGAGTAAACAAACTCCAAATTAACCACAGTCAGTTACGTTGAACTTGTATGGACGATATGAACTCAATGTCTTTCATTTTGTTCAAGTTCTATGTAAATCAAGAAAATTGACCATTTAGGTCGCATTCAAACTACGAATCGACACAAATAGGTACATATGAGTAAACAAACTCTGAATTTACCCCAGCATGTTACATCATACTCGTATGATCAATGTGGGCACAATGTAATTTGTTTCATTCAAAACCGATGAGAATTGAGAAAGTTGACCGAAATGAGTTATTTTGAGCTGCTCGACGACTCGAGAGAATAATTATGAGTAAACAGACTCAGAATCGACTTTTATTATATTTCTTATACTCGTGTGTCTGACACAAGTGAAATGGTGCCCTCTGCATATTTTTCCCATGAATATTTTTCAAGTTAGTAATAATATAATTATGCATATATACTTGTATATATATACATATATAAACTATAAGTATATATATGATTATATATTAATAAAAAAACGTAATCTTTTTATTTTCCCCAAACCTAAGTCAGCATTGGCGGAAACGAGCGCAAGGGTGGAGGGGGAAATCATTATTTGGTGCTCGACTGACCCTCATGGATGAATTTTGATGGAGGTACATCGGCAAGGAGGCAGTCCAACAAAGAAGTGCAACACAGAAATTTTTTTGGTACGCGACACGTACCGTAATTTACAATATGTGAATAATACTTCTCGTTTAGCTGGGCCCCACCTTATCTTAAAAAAATATTTCGCCCTCGTCGATTTCAAAAAATCTATTGAAACCCTCCCGACCCCTACGCCGTAACTCTGTGGTTTCTGGCAAGAAGGTGGTTGTTTTTCTGAAATCCCTCGCCAACCTTGTAGCCGACGAACCTATTGTTAGCATTATTGGTAGAAGAAGGTGCAGATGAGGTGATTATTCATCCACCAGTGTAGATGTGAGGTAATGTTATCCCGGCTTTAGACCATCCATCTGCACCATTACGTCAAGTTCACTTCTGCGATGGTTCATGTTTCTTGTATGCACATTCTTAACCAAAAACTGCAAAGCAGTTCCTCATTTTCTTCTTGACTTTCTTCGACAATGATAGTTTAATGTTGTAGACGATTAGGTTTCTACAGCACTAGTGCCACTTTGTCATTTTTCTGCTCCGTTTATATTTATTCCTGCTTCTGCCATATTGAAATTTTTTTGTTTGTCCATTTGCTTTTGCAAGTATCCAGTTCTGTTATTTTGTCCACTTCTTCCTGTAATTTTTTTGTCTCTTGGATGTTGCAAATCTGGTCGGGTTAGTGTAAAACCAGATGGATTGCTTTGTATTGTAGGGTAACAGAATAATTTTGTCGAGATCATAAGTTGTTAACAGAACAATTTTGTCCCTAAATCGCACATGGACGGTAACTCAGCATGCACATATATAAATTGTAGATACGCCATTTCTACCTTTAAGAAGCATGCAAAACCATTACTTCATGTCCTATCCGAGCACACAAAGGCCTTGTTAAGGGAAGCTCATGTGCTGCAATTCTTTTCGATACTTGATCTACCACAAAATATTCCACTACTGTATAGACAGATTAGATTATACAACCCATAGAAAAATTCAGTTCTACTTGGTAGATATTACGTCAAATTCACTTGTAATGAGGTGGCACAAATTCTAGGCCTTCCTAACAGGGGAAAGGATTTCATTTTTAATAGAGCCTCTTATTCTGAAATTAGGAAAAAAACTTATAATTGAAGAGCTCAATCAACTAATTCTTGAAGCACCCTCTTCTGAAACAGAAATGCAGAGAGTTAATGTTCTGTCTATGTACGTGTTGTGCAAGTTCTTATTTCCCCTAAAAACCTTAGTAATTCCTATTTGTTTACAGGACTTTGAAGGTCTGGATGACTTCAAACGGTACAACTGGCCTAAGGCAATCCATCATTTTCTTGAAGACCAGTTTGAGCAATTGCATACCCTAAGTAGTTTACGGGAAGAGCCTTCTACCATGGGATATCTAGAGGGATGTTTGATCACTCTTGTGGTAATAATTAGTTTTGCATGTTTATTTTTTGTAGTTATATTTAAAAAGCTTATAAAAACCATTATTTTAGATGTGGTTCTTTGAACATACCAATCTGCAGAAGCCAACTAATGAAGTCAGTACACCAAGATTACTTCGGTGGTCTTCAAAGACAGGTTATAGATTCAAGTTTTGTGCAGGCTTGACCACAAAATTGATTGTGAAAGATGAGATAACGTAGTTAAGAGCTTATTTAACATACTACTTGTAATTTAGTAGCTGATGCTAATGTAGTTAAGTTTATTTAACTTGCAACATGTAGGTGAGGATGGCATATGTCTATATTTTCCATGAAGAGCAGCAGCTGCTTGGTATGGAGGAAGATGAATCTTTCTTTGAGGAGAAGGTACTAAAGAAGGATGTGAAGAAAAAGCAGAAGAGAAAAAGAGCATGTTTGATGAGAAAGAAGAGAAGAGAACGAATAAGTTGAGTGAGGAGAACAAAAAAGGATGGAGGTGAAGATGGAATCAATCATTTGTCGGGAGATTAATAATTTGCGGGATGTTATTTCTGATTAAATTAGATATTTATATAGTTGTTGGAAGAAAAGATTGATTCTGTCGTTTCCATCACTCCCATGGCAAGTGTTTAAGATCATTAAAAACCACCCATCTCTCCAGCTGATCATGGTCACTCCAGGTATGGTGCATCATCTGCTTTTGCATCCCATCACACTATAATCCCAAAGATCCAACTTCCCACATCCAACGAGCACCAAACTATATCCTCAAATGAATCTGCTTTCAAGCACAAAAGTAGTAAGACAAACCTTGATGGACCACCCGTCTCTCCAGCTGATCATGGTCGCTCTAGGTATGGTGCATCATCGGCTTCTTCATCCAATCAAACTATAGTCCCGAAGACCCAACTTCCAACATCCAACGAGCACCGAACTATATCCTCCAATGAATCCGCTTATAAGCACAAAAGTAGTAAGACAAACCTTGATGGGTTGAAAAAATAAGAAATCCCTCATGTTGTGTTTCAATTCCCGGGTAGAAGATATATTTCAACACAAGATAGGGAGGTGATAGATTGAGGGTTGAGCCACTTTCTTGATAGGTAGCGTTAATTTTTTTAACTATTTAACCACTACAATTTGATTTAAAAGCAACTAACTATGATTACAGAGATTCTGCGATGTTTAAGAGTGGAAATATAAATATGACAAGATTTGATATTGAAGATCTACTATGTGATGGTTGGTTAAGTGATACACATTTGTATGTGAATGCTGTTTTGTTGAGCCATCGTAGAAATACCAACTCAAAAGTTTGGACCACTTTTATTTATGTTTCTTCAAATTATGCAGTAATGTTCCTTGGTTAATTTTTAACATGATAGTGTTTTGTAATTGTATATATTGTTAGTGGTAGATTGTTCAAATAATGGGGAAATTAACCTGACAAAGTTCCAACTACAGCAATGTAAGAGAAAGTGGTTTCCAAGGTAGCGGGACCATGGTGTCCCACATTACACCCGCAAGCCTCCTAGTTGTTGAAATCCTTGTGATGTTTGTTTTCATTGATGCCCACTGGACTTTAATGGTATGTGCATTGAAGGAATGACGGTGGTATTTCTATGACTCTCTACCTAATCCACAACATCGGGAATCACCGCATGAAAGGGTAAAATAATTTTATTACTATAAGATTCATATTAAATTGTTGTGTAGAAATGTTGTACACATTTGAATGTTGTACCATATTTCTGTTCCAGAATGCTACCGGTATCTCTTCTAATATATTGTTTCATATTAATGATGCTTATGGCTTTTTCATATATTTGTTGTGTGCTGAATTCCAGATTGCTTTTTCAAGCATAATTCTGTTTAGATTTTGGCATTGATTTGAATGTTTTATTGTTGATTGTTGAATTCATATGAATTCTAGATTGCTTAATTATGTTGTTGTTTAGACATGTATTATGTTGCTGTTTAGATTTTGGCATTGCTTTGGATCTCTTGGATATTGATTGGTGTTTTGAGCTGAATTATGTTGTTGTGTAATGATTGTTATAGAAATTGTATAATGATTGCTTTGGGTGTTTTATTGCTAATCAATGATTGTTTTAGAAACTGCATATTACTACTAATTTTTATATATACCCACTAATTTTTATAGTTATTTATTTGATGAAATCCTGGTGCATGATTGTTATATTTGAAAAGTATCATGATTGTTGTATAATGATTGATGTATCATTTCCAGTTTCAAAAAATGGCATTTATAATGATTGCTGTTAATGAAATGAATTCCTGCAATCATATAACCACATGTCGAACTACAAAAATTGGCGTAATCACTAAAAAAATTGTATTTATGAGTAATGTTTGATTCACCACTTCAGTACATCAGCCAAACTACAGAAATTGACCTGAAAGGAAGACGATAAATCCACAGTTAGTGTTGGTAACAGTGCCCGGCAATGTTTCTGATTTGAAGAAGTGCTCAGGTCAATGATAAAAGCATTATGTATTTGATGGTATGCTTAGTTTATACTTGTAGTGATTAAATCATATGTCCACTACTTCTCCAATCTCACTAAGACTAAAATCGTCGAGAAGGACTGGAAACATCGTTGAATAAGCTCGCATATATCGTCAAGATATCTGTCAGAGATAAGCAGAAGGTTCATGTCAGTTATCGTCAAGATAATGTGGACAATTCGACAATATCGTTGGGACATCAAAGTACACACGACGCTATCATCGTAAGAACTAGAAGAATCGATCAAGTCAAGTATCATCGTGTTAACCAGAATCACACGACGATATAGCTAAAATGTCTAAGAAGACTTAAGTCAAAGTATTCGGCAATGTCGGCGACATCATCATAAAGAAGGCTAGTCGTCGAGAAGGTTAAGGGAGAACTCGTGAAGACAGCTTACAGAAGAAGAATCGCTTGTCGTCAAGATGATCAAAACAATATTGACGAGAAGTGAAAGTGATCAAGACAATATCGTCGATAAGACAGTATGGTTTCAACTACATCATCGAGAAGACCGTAAATCGACAACAAGTTTACGATGACATCTGTAAGATGACTTCACATCGTCGTGAGTGCAAGTGCAGCTGAGATATCTTGTATCGTCGAGATATCGTTCTCTAATGAAGATTGAAGAAGACTTGAAGATTTGCCTAAGTCCAAGATGGATCGGCGTAACGGAAAGTTCTGTCGTTGAGACGTTGCAAATGTCGTCGAGACAGATCAACACATTTCAAATCGTGATGTCTGCATTTAATGTTGCTGCCTGATGGTCCAATCAGCGTGAGCCATTAAGGAATGGGCCTCTAACACTTAAAGGACATCATAGGAGGCTGCTAGTCGGCTCCTCAATCTTATAAAATAGATAAGTTTCTGCCTTAATTTGGTATACAAGCGACACAGAGAATATACACATGAATCAGTAGAACAGTAATAAGGCTGCGTGAAAGAGGGACAAGAACCAGAGAACAAAACAATCTTCATCAAGTGTTCTCCAAGTTTCAGTCCAGCAACATCTGCTGATAAGAATTGTTCCAGATTGAAGAAAGGATTGAAGAGGAATCTGTGTTATCCATGAAAACATCAAAAGCATTCTCTTCAAGTCCAAGAAGTCAATCTTCATCCGGCTAGAGAAGTTTTCTTATTCTTTCTCTGTAGGGCTTTTATAAGCCTGAGTTTGTAGGATCTGTTTCAGATCTGAGTTGTAGGGCTTGAGGGCTTGAGTTGTAGGGCTTGAGGGTCTGAGTTGTAGGGCTTGAGGGCCTGAGTATTGTAGGTCTTGAGGGCCTGATATTGTAGGACTTGCGGGCCTGGTTTTTGGCGGAGTTTACTGACCCTAGAACACTGCTAGAAATGCACAGAGGGACAGTGGACTACTCAAGACACCATGTCTTGAGGAACCACTATATATCTGGTGTCCTTGTGTGCCTTGTTTCTGTGGTTTGTTGTTGGGCTGTGATAAAGTTATTTAGTTCTTGTGCTTAAAAATAAAAAACAATCATATCACCTATCCCCCCCCCCCCCTATAGGTGATAGTTACATAACTAACAAGTGGTATCAGAGCTAGGTTGATCAAAGAGTGACATAACAGTCAGATCTAGATCTTTGAACTACTCATTATGGATGGAGGTGATCAGCATAGAGAAATGAGATCCATGAAGCTACCAACCTGCACCAAAGAGAACTTTCCTATTTGGAAAGAAAGGGTAAGACTTTTCATGGAAACTGTTGATACTAGGGTGTATGTAGCTGTTCAAGAGGGTCCCTTCACCCCCATGACAGCATCTATCATTGATCCTACTCAAAGAGTGCCAAAGAAATATGTTGATATGAGCAAGGATGAGCTTGCACTGGTAAGCCTAGATAAGAAAGCACAGAACATCATTATGAGTGCAATTGATGACTCAACCCTCCAAAACCATATTCACTACAAGACTGCCAAGGAGATGTGGGACTCCCTGGTTATTTATATGGAGGGGACTGAAGAAGTAAGGGATGATAGGAAATCTCTTCTGAATCAGGAGTATGAGGCCTTCAATCAATGCAAGAACGAAAATATCTCCAATTGCTTGAGAGATTTTTCAAGATAGTAAATGGGTTGAAGAACTATGGAAGAGAGTTCACAAATTCAGATCTAAATGATAAGTTCATTAGATCCCTCACGAAGGAATGGGACATCAAAATTTGTGCAATTAGAGAAATGGGTCAACTGGGCAACATGGAGCCAAAGAACCTATATGGGAAACTGCTCTCCCATGAGCTTCAACTTAACACCAGAAAAGCTGAAGAAGAAAGCTCAAGGGGGAGCACAAGAGAAAGATCAGTAGCTCTTAAGGCCGAGAAATGAGGAGATCCAAGGATAAGACTCTTGCATATCTGGACAGATATGAAAGCAGTGAAGCTTCTGATGCCAACACATCAGAATCTGACAACACACACAAAGAGATGGCCCTCCTATCTAAGCAGTTCAAAAAACCAATCTCTAGAAGGAGAAGAGACAGCTACAGACCATCTTATTCAAGTTCTAGAAGATCTGGTCAATATGACAGATCTAAATCCTCAAGGGAGGAAAGGTACAAATCAAAACCTAGTAAATTTGATTTTTCTAACACTGTTTGCTATTTTTGCAATAAAATAGGCCACATGATTGTTAATTGCCCTTCCAAGAAGAGGGACTCAAAGAACTATGAAGACAAAAGAAGGTCAAGGGACAAGAAGAAATCTGAAAAAGGGTTTATAGCAAAGAAAATTAGAACCCTAAGTGATTATAATTCAAGCTCTTCTGAAACTGAGGAGGAAGCACTTATTGGCCTTATGGCCATAAATAAAGAAATACAGGATGACAATATCACTCCTGAGAAGGTACTAATCAAAGCTCCCCTATCTGCTTCTGATTCTGAATCAGTGGCAGATTCCTTGCATGATGATGAAGGTGAGGCTGCTGCCAACAACACATCCTCAAGATCCTTGTATGAGGTTGAATCTGAACTGATACAGCAATATGAAGTTTTGTGGAAAGCTTTCAAGAAAAGCAAAAAACTCTTCAAAGCTCAAACTAAGGAGTTGGATTCCTTGAGAACTACCCACTCTGAGCTCCATGAGACAGCTAAGAAGGTGGATATTATGAGCAAGGAAGTGGACAGATTCAAGGAATCCACAAAGCTCAAAAATGTTGAAATGGCTCAGAAGAACAAGGTCATCAAGGACCTTGAGGAAATGTTGTTGGCTGAAAAGAAAATTGTAGCCAGCTTTTCCAAACCCAAGACTGTCCTTCCCATTATTGACAATTTTTCTGCACCATTCAGAGCTGGTGTAGGATTTAATAGTGAGACAGCCAAGGGTAAAGCCTCTGAAGAGCAACCCTCTTATAAGAAGGTGCTGCTGGAATCAAACCCCTTTGACCAGGAATCTTCATATGGTCATCTGACCAATGCCTGCTCAGCAAGTGGCAGTAAGCCCTCTATCACAAATAGAAGAGCCATCACAAAGGTAGCTTATGTTAATCGAATATATCATGGAAACTTATTAAACACGTCTATATGAGTATTCATATATAATAAGTTATTTGTGAATAGTGTTTGTGCAATTGTGGACTTTACACTCTTATGAAGTTTGATATAATTATAATTTTATAACATGATCTTATTATGTATAAAAACTGTTGACCCTACTTGCCTTGTAACCTAAGGAAATTGAGGGAGGGAGGATGTTGCTTAGTCTTTATGACTAATATTTTAGTTTTACCACCCTAAGAGCAGGAATCGATGGAGTCCCGATGGGAGTGACCAAGAGATATGAGGGTTATTGAAGTGATTACCATAGACTGATTTTACTTATGTCTTGGTGTCTTTGGTCAGGGCATGTGTTAGACCACATTTCCTATTTCTAGCATTTACACTAGGGACTATCTATATTTCTTTTTTGATAATGTGTATGCTAGTGGGTTCCACTTTTTTTGCTTCCTCTATGTTTTCAGTATTCTGATGTGGTGATTTTATGATGATTGGGATGGCAAGCTAAGCGTCATGTGGTAGTGGTTACATTATGTGATGGCACTACTGCAGAATGGTTATACTAGGCATATGTCATGTGGTAGTGGTTACATTATGTGATGGCACTACCGCAGAATGGTTATACTAGGCATATGTTATCTCTCTGTCCTTGGTAGAGGGATCTTACAATTGGCATTAGACTAACCCTATCTCTATATAAATGAGCTAATAGCATGATCATAGGCATTTTGATCCATATTTTATGATTACCTTCCTTCAAAAACCCATTTTTAGGTCTAATCCCCCTTTTTCTATTCATAGATTTAGGAAGACACTAATCAGCGAAATCATGTACATCCACTTCCAGTTGTACCAGGATTATCTCCTACTATAATACCCATTAAGCATGTTCTTCCATTGCCTACCGAGTAGCATACTCTGTTCCACCAGACAGAGTTTAGAAAGAATCTTTTGGCTATTCTCGAAGCTTTCAACACTTCCATAAAAGATGGTTTGGTTCAGAAAAAAGGAGTGACCAAAGGCTATGGTAACATCTCTAATGGCTTAATCACCATCACAAAGGTAGCTTATGTGGAGGGATTGAATCACAATCTCATAAGTATAAGTCAACTTTGTGATCTAGGCTATGTTATTGTTTTCCATAAGGATAAGTGCTTAGTTAAGAAGCCCTTAGACTCTGAGGCTACCTTAACTGGTACTAGGAGTGGAAATGTATATTGTTTAAATTTCTTTCACTCAAATTCTTCCATGCCTATGTATTTTATGGCTAATGAGATAGAGGCTCTATGTGTTCAATGGCACAAGAGACTTGCACACATTAATTACAAAACCATAAGTAAGCTTTTCTCTCTAGAACTAGTTAGAAATGGACCCAACATTAAGTGTATTAAGGAATCTCCCTGTCAGGCATGCCAACTTGGCAAGCAAACTAGGACCAGCTTTAAGAGCATCTCTAATAAAGATTCTTCAAGGTGCCTATTTTTGTTGCACATGGATTTGTTTGGTCCGATGTCAGTTCTCAGCTTAGGAGGGAAGGCTTATACCCTTATTGTAGTTGATGACTATTCAAGGTTCACTTGGGTGTTCTTCCTTAACAAGAACTCAGATACCATAAATATCTTGAAGAACTTTGTCAGGCAGATCCAGAATGAGATGAGTTGCACTGTGGTCAAGTTTAAAAGTGACCATGGTACAGAATTTCAGTCAGGGGCCATGACAGAATTCTGCCAAGAGCTGGGTATATCCCAAGAATTTTCCTCACCTAGAACTCCTCAACAGAATGTAGTTGTAGAGAGGAAACATAGAAAATTAATAGAGGCTAGTAGGACAATGTTGAGTGACTCCACTCTACCAGAATACAACTGGGCAGAGGTTGTCAATACAGCTTGTCATGTGATAAATAGGGCCTCCATCATCAAAGACCACAAGAAAACTCCATATGAGCTGATGAAAGGCAGAAAACCTACATTATCCTACTTCAGAATCTTTGGGAGCAAATGCTATATACTTAACAATGGGAAATCCAAATTAACTAAGTTTGCTGAGAAAAGCAGTGAAGGTATTTTTGTTGGATACAACTCCTATAGCAAAGCATATAGGGTGTACAACATCAATACCCAAGTAGTAGAAGAATCCGTACATGTTGTATTTGATGAGACTAGCCTTATTCATAGAGGCTGGTCTAGTTCTTTAGTGGATGCATGCATAGTAGATAGAATGGAAAAGATATCCATTGAAGACAAGGCAAAAACTTCAAGGAGAGACAAAGACCATTCAATAACAATTGAATTGGAAGAAGATGCTATAAAAGGATTAGAAATAGTTGAAGAGGTACAACCTGAAGAACCTGCCATAGAAAAGATCCCTAGAAGACTGTTTGCTGCACTTAGACAAATCAGACATCATCCTTAAGAGTAAATTATAGGAGATGTCAATCAAGGAGTGTTGACAAGGAGCAGGGATTTAAATGAAGCATTGTACTTGAGTTTTCTTTTTCGAATTGAACCTAAGAAATTTGAGGAAGCAAATCAGGACCCATTCTGGATTGAAGAAATGCAAGAGGAACTAAACCAATTTAAGAGATGCAAAGTGTGGAGGTTATTTCCCAGACCCCAAGGACATAACATTATTGGAACCAAGTGGGTCTATAGAAACAAATTGGATGAGAATGGGGTCATTATAAAGAATAAGGCAAGGCTAGTAGCAAAGGGCTATGACAGGAAGAGGGCATTGATTTTTATCAGACCTTTTCCCCCATTACAAGATTGGAATCTATCAGATTATTCCTAGCCTATGAAGCCTATAAAAGATTCAAAGTTTACCAGATGGATGTGAAGTCAGCATTTTTGAATGGTGACCTCTAGGAAGAAGTATTTGTAGAACCACCTTCAGGTTTTGTTGATTCTACTCACCGTGACTTTGTTTACTTTCTTAGAAAGGCCTTATATGGTTTGAAACATGCTCCTAGAGCCTGGTATGAGACCATGTCAAGCTTTCTCATTGAGAACAAGTTCTCAAGGGGAAAGATTGACAAGACATTGTTCATAAGGGAAGTGAAGGGCAAAATCTTGCTAGTGCAGATCTATGTGGATGACATTATTTTTGGCTCTATAGATGACAATCTCTGCAAGATATTCACTAATTTAATGCAGGGAAAGTTTGAAATGAGCAGTATGGGAGTGCTCAAATACTTCCTAGGTCTCTAAGTGAAATAATTTGAAAATGGTATATTCATCTCACAAACCAAATTCACTAAAGAGCTAGTCAAGAAATTTGGATTGGAGAGTGCTTCTTCTATGAAGACTGCCATGGGATCCAATGTGTCTCTGGACAAGGATGAAAAGGGAATACCCTTTGATGAAACTAAGTACAGATGCATGATTGAGTCTTTGCTTTACCTAACTGCTAGTAGGCATGACATAATGTTTGTCACATGTGTCTGTGCTAGATATCAAGTGAACCCCAAGGAATCTCATCACACCTCTGTCAAGAGGATCTTAAGATACCTGAACGGTACACCTAATCTTGGCCTATGATACCCTAGGAACAATGGGTGTGAACTAACTGGCTATTCAGATGCAGACTATACAGGGTGCAAAGGAGATAGGAAGAGTAATTCAGGGACTTGTCAATTCCTTGGAGGAAGACTGATCCCATAGAGTAGCAAGAAGCAGACAAGTGTATCAATCTCCACAATTGAATCAGAATACATATCTGCTGGGAGTTCAAGTGCTCATCTGCTATGGATCCAGCATCAGCTTGAAGACTACAATTTAAAGATGACCAAAACACCCTTGTTTTGTGTCTCTTCAAGTGCAATCTCAATTGCTAAGAATTCTGTCTCACATAGCAGGACTAAGCATATTGAAATCAGGTGTCACTTCATTAGGGAGCATGTGGATAATGAAGATATCTCTCTTAAGTTTGTCCCCGCAGACAAACAAGTGGCTGATATATTCACAAAGCCCATAGATGAAGCTAAGTTTAACTTCTTCAAATTTTAATTGGGGATGTTAAACTTAGAGTAATTTCCAACTCACTTTATTCTTATCACTAATCACTTTTTGCTTAGGAGAAGGTCAGGCTAAGTGCTGAAGGAGCCTCTCAAGAAGGGATGAACATTGTCTAATCCAAAAAAGCATTTGATGATTGTCTCGACAACACAATCTGTTGTCTCAACGACATGCAGTATATGTCACAACCCGCATTTTCCCAAAAATATAATACGTAATATCAGAGCAAGGGGAAAATATGCGCCGTGATGCCACGCCTGCAGGAGACGACTACAGACGCTCAGGCAAACACTCCTTACGATAATTTTATAAAAGACATATATGTGATTGGATTAAAAGAGAAATTTTCATTTTAGTTTAAGACCGCGTCCCTCGGTCTGGTGGATTATCTAGTCCACAAGTAGAAAACTATACATACGTAGCAGAAAATAGGTTTGTTTTTAGCCGACATGAGCATGGAACTAAACATCTCAGAAATGATATGCGCATATCTATGTTTAGTATAGTAAGAAAAGATTTTCTTCGATTTTCAAAATATGTGACATTTATTAAAAACAAACATGATATGCAAGGATGACATTTTTATATCAATAAAGTAACTAATGCATCCTAGCATAAAGCTTCCCAGAGAGCAAGTGGGTAAAGAACTTGAAAGTAACAGCAATACTACTAGAAGTAATCTAAAGATAAAAGCCATACGGGCGCCAACAACTGACACGAACCCGCAGGGAAGAAGGAAAACAACAGGAAGAAACTGCCTCTTACCTAGAAGAGGGGAAGGGCCTCGACAGGAGACCTGAACGACGCTGCTCTAACACCTGCGGCAGCTAAAGACCTGAACCTGAGACATTCATAAGAAAAGAATGCCTCAGCCCAAAAAGGGTGCAAGAAAACTAAGATTTAGCAGCATCAGAAGTAAAAGAGTGCAGGAAGGAAAAACTAAGCAGATAAACATCTATAATCTTACAACAACCCGAGCCAGCTCAAAAGAGTGAACTCGGTAAGAAGAAAAGCCTGCACCAGAAGGTAATAGTCAACACAATCAAAGCCCACCACGTGTCTGCCATTGCGGCTCAGATGTGATAGTCATACATATACTATCATAATACACATATATAAGCATATGTGCTTAAGAACTTGAGACTAATCAGCTCAAAAGAAAAAAGGGTGGTCCACTGCCACTCAAAAGCCAAAACAGGGTGGTCCACTGCCACCCAAAAAGCCTAAACAGGGTGGTCCACTGCCACCCAAAAAACCAAAATAGGGTGGTCCACTGCCACCCAAAATGCCAAAACAGGGTGGTCCACTGCCACGCAAAAAGCCAAAACAGGGTGCATAATCATATACATAAGTATATGGATATACATATAAGTATATAAGTATACCACGGTGCAGTTTACCAAAGAATACACAGAACATCTAAACAACGAAGGTCATAGAGATCAAGAACCACCCATCAAAACTATCCCAGGGAATTAGTCAATATAGCATACATAGCTCATAAATCCAACATAGCAAACAGAGGAGTGTCAGGCGGGGGAACGGGATTCCAGATAGTTGTAACCACAACTCAAGACGAGAGGATTAGCCAGCACCAGGTTCAGCAATTAATCAATACAACGACATTCAACTTACGACAAGGTCAAAGACTTCAGAAAGCCGACACCACGTCAGGTCTGGTGTCGGAACAAGACGAAGAAAATCATAACACGAAGGACAAACACCTGAACAAGACTCAACGGTTCATAAGAAAACACATGGTGAATCCAATCTAGACACCCCCAACAAACTTCTCGCAAGGATACGACGAAGGGCACGAAAAGACACCATAAACGATAACTAACCAAATAGAGGACAACTCGACAAACAAAGCGTGGCTTCAAACCACGACTCAATAGAAGGACTAAGAAGCTTGAAATCAACGCTATATACGAGGGCTGCTTAAAAAGGTATTGAAGATCACACTAAGTATAGGGCTGCCTATAATTGGTACGCATGAAAAGTTCGAAGCCGAAATATCTCTACATCTCTTCCAAGTTTAATGATTAAAGGCTTCGTGGAATCATCGAGAACTAGCCACAGAAATTCCAAGGAAATTTAGCCCGCCAAAACATCCAAACTTAGCCAACAAAAGAAAAAGTGCAGGATAGGAAATTAGCCGAGCAAGACCACTTATGCTTAACTAAGAAGATAAGACCAAGGTTGGCCAAAAACATATAGCCCAAGGAGAATTCCAGTATAAAACGAATAGTTGTTGGGGCCAACCTTCCCCAAAAGAACGAAATCCCTAGCCTATAGCCCAGAAAATTTAACTTAGCATATACCCAAGTAAATGCCCAGCCTTTAAATCAACAAAACCCACGAACTGGGTAATTTACTTAAGTATATACCAAGGAAATTTCCTAGCGCATGGATGCAGAGTTTCGTATATCAAGTGTTTATTATCATAAACCATGGGAATTTACAAAAAAACTTCCAACATAATCAACATAACAGCAGCCCCCAAACAACTAACAGCCTTAATAAAAGGATTTCCCCCAACCTTAATAGACAAAGGTAGCCCCCAATAACAAGAAGAAATATATATATTGCAGCCCCAAATTAACAATGATGAGAAGCGGCCCCCATTTAATAAAGATAAGAAGCAGCCCCCACACTACTAATTAACAAGTATAAGGAAACAGCCCCCACATTTCAAGGTATTGCAAAGGCAGCCCCCCAACAATAAAGTATGAAAACAGCCCCCCCAATCAACAGGTATTATAAGAGCAGCCCCCAACAAGATAGCATGAAAACAGCCCCCAATTAACAGGAACCACCTTAGCAACAGCCCACTATTAAGGTATAAGAACAGCAGCAGCCCTTTCGACGAGAAGGCAACCCTGACTGGAAGCATGTTGTCGTAAAATAATACCAAGCACACGCAAAGCTTCTTGTATGCAAAAAGTAATAATTTCTCAAAAGTGGAGATAAAGATACTATTGAGAAAACTGACTTCTTAAAATTAAGTTGTTGCTGATGATGCTCTGTTAACATTTCATACTTATATGCCATTGTGCCATTTGAATGTTAACGATGCGTATATAAATATCTAAATACATCTGATAGCATTGAAATGATACAGAGAAGAATAGCAAGCTCGCTGCATGGGTTGCCTAAGAATCCACACCCAGGCCATCCTAGACTAGCAAACTCCAGTAAATGATTCTTCACCATGGGGTAACAAAGATGGGAAATTAGCACATAGATTGAGCCTTACCATGGCTGCACGAATTGAATAGCCTCACCCTAGGTTATAAAAATCAATCTATTCTTCACGGAAGATCGATGATTCATCATTGAATCGCTCAGATGAACAAGAAAGAGAAATCAAATTGATAGAATTGAGTAATAAGATATATATTCGTGTGCAAAGGATATTTTTTTTATTCTGACAAGAATTAGAAGATCGAACCCCAAAGGGATCCCAAGATCTTGCCAACAAAAACATGAAATTTCTGCGCTTAAGAATCCAGAAGAAGAATTACCACAAGTAAGAGGTCTAGCCAAGAGAGAAGGAGGGAGGGAGGAAAGGTTTTCTTGCCTGGAACAACCGAAGGTCCGCCGATCCCGGCGATGGCTCACCGAAAGGGCTGCCCCGGCGACGATAGATAGGGCCCGACAACCTCCCGAGACCACTCCGACGGCCAAGCCCCCGACCACCGGCGCCACCGACGAAGCCCTAGCTCGAGGCTCCCGTACTCTCGGCAGAAAAAAGAAAAAATCGAGAAAGGGGAGGAGGGGTATCGGGGAGAGGGGAGAGGGGAGAGGGAGGAAAAAGGGGGGGTGCAGTGCACTGCACCGTGCAGTGCAGCGAGATCAACCATTGACGCGCGAGATCAAGTGGTCTCGCGATTCGTGCGAGCTTTGAGATGAGTGCGTTGTGATGTACACGCATCTCAAAGCACTCATCTCAAAGCTGTACCGTTCGATTGCACTGCACGGTGCAGTGCATTCGCTGCACTGCACCCCCCCCCCCCCCCCCCCCCCCCGAGTCCGGAGAGGGAGGAGATCAAATAAAATCTCCTGAACTCAAATTGCATAAATATATATATAGATATATATAGCAATACCTAATGTATACTAAATTTTATACATATGTATTTTGCATGTGTATGCGTATAAACTCTTATATATAATCTTCACATATATATATATTTTTTTATATATGTAAACACCTACCCGCATGAACCTACAAACATGCATATATACGTACACATAACAGCATGAATGACTCAATTGAGGATTAACTCGCCAGACGACGACGATCACGCAACGGTAACGCCCCTACGCACCTACCCCTGAATTAAAATCTCGCTTTATAATAATTATTATTAATTCCATATGCCTTATTAAAATCATTATAAGAAAAGCCCGGGGCATTACAGTATATCTCAATGACAAATGGACCAAGTTGGAAAGAAGTATAATGACGCCATGACTCGATGACATACTGGAGTATCGTCGAAACAGGATATGGCTACTAAACACGATACTGGTTTAACAAATAAGAGTCGTCCAATGAAATTTTAATCAATTCATCACTACAAATGATAAGGTGCGCGCCTCTTCATCTACCTCCAAAATAAATAGAATGAATGCTTAAGATAAAAATTATGCTCTCATTTGCCCTAAGACATTTCTACGACAAACTTCTGTTCCGTCTCCGACAACTGCTACTTCTCAACATTCTTCAACAATGGCTCCCAAGAAAGAAGAGACTTCAGTAATTTCTGGGTGTGAGCACAGCGAGGAGGCTTCAACTCCTTCTCAGTTGAAATCTGTTGAGTGAACCTGTTGGAACATGGTTTTCCGCATCCCTTTGATTTGAGAATAATAAATCCTACTTGTATTTTATCTTGCTTGCCATTGTGTTTTTAGCTTGCAGGTTTGGACAGATATGACACCAGGTTGCTGCAACAATGGTCTGGCACTAACCACAAGCAGAAGGATTGAAAGTTGTCTAACGCCAGGCGTTAGGTCTTAACGCTGGGCGCTAGTGAATTGACGGGACGAGATGCCGTTCGACAAAATGTCATTCGACGAAAAGAGATGTTGTTCGACGAAATGGCATTCGACGAAATGAGATGTCGTTCGACGAAATGAGATGTCGTTTGACAAAATGGCGTTCAATGAAATGAGATGTCGTTCGACGAAATAGCGTTCGACGAAATGAGATGTCGTTCGACGAAATGAGATTTCGTTCGACAAAATGGCATTCGACGAAATGGCGATCGATTGGAGGAGATGTCATTCGATGAAATGACGTGCCAGCTGATTAAAAGGAGAAAAAACTCAACGTTAGGTGTTAGGTCTTAACGCTGGGCGCTATTCGTTCGACGAATTTGTCAAAAAGAAAGCTGCCGTGATTGCAGGAGGAACTTTAGGAATGATTTGCCCAACGCCCGCGTTAGCCTTAACGCTAGCGTTAGTATTGCCTAAAATAGAACAATTCCTAAAGTGCAGTATCTCCTTCCTCTTCTGAAGATCCGAGCCATCAATATGTTGATATGCATGGTCAACACACGACGTTAGCACTTAACGTCGACGATAGCTCAAAGTCTATAAATTGGATGATTTCGATGTCTCTAACTGCTGATTGTCAAGAGCCCTATTCCAGCACTTCAGAAACTCCTTGAGGGCCGTATTATTTCAGATCATCATCTCCCACACAATTTCAAAAGGAGGAATCAAAGGAGGCTTGGATCAACACGCTAACTCAACGCAAAGAACGCATGCTTGGACTTCAACAATCTTCAGTGATTCTTCGGCGTCACCTTCAGATTACCTCATAGGGATTTTTATATTTATCTTTTGCATTTGTCTTTTATTTTTATCTTTGTAATCGGTTCGTGAATTCGCCTCGTGTTGGCGACTAGGTCTGGGTAGGACTTAGGGAGTAATTCGCCTCGTGTTGGCGACTTGGTCTAGGGAGTATATCTAGGGGATGCTCGAGGCCTTTATGGGGATAGGAAGGCTAGAGCGGCTTGAGGCCGTATCTGGGAGAGATCGGCAAAAGCCAACTGGTTCGTGGGGATACGAGTCGGTATAGAAAATGAAAATAATATTTCATATTTCGATTTCGATTTCTAGCGTCATAGAAATCAGATTTTGTAATCAATTTTATAAATGATAATCATGTCTTTTCTTGTTTAATAAAATTGATTTCATTTCTAATTTCATTATCTCTTTACTTTTGATTTAACTTACTTCTACCAAAATATCAAAAGTTTTCATTTAAAGTTTAAAGTTCTTAAAACCCTTATTCACCCCCCCCCCCCTCTAAGGGCGCCTCAAGATCCAACAAGTGGTATCAGAGGGAGGTTATTCCAAATCCGCTTAACAACCGGGAATAATGGCGTCTCTTGATCATGATCTCGCTTCTACTAGTGGGGAAAATTTTAATATAAATGTAAAAGTATTATCACCGCCTTTATTTATGGGCAAAAATTATAAAGGGTGGAAAATATAAATGAAAAATTTTCTTAAAGCCTTAGATGAAAAAATTTGGAATATTATTATTGAAAAGCCACCTAGCGTACTAACTAGAAACAAAATTGTTTCAAATGCAAAATCTATAAATAATTTATTTTGTGCGCTAGATCAAAATATTTTCAAACTTATTTATAATTTACCTACCGCTTATGAGATTTGGAATTTTCTTGAAAGAACTTATGATTCTCCTTCTGTAGATATGGAACAAACACAAGAATTGGAGAACATACAAGCCTACACAATATTCAAGAAAGCTACTCAAATGATGGATCCATAGAATGCTCATCAAGAGGAAAGGATGATGGAAACTCTTGTTTGGAAGAGGAAGATGAAGAAGACAAAGGAACAATATGTTCAAATCTTTCCTCATCCACAAGCGTTGTAAGGAAATCAAAATCTCTTATTGTATGTAATTCAATTTTTACATTACAATTGCTTCAAACTACAAAGCGAAAAATTAAGAAATTGAAAAATGCTAATTGCAAATTGCGCTTAGAAAATACAGGTTTAAAAGCAAAAGTTAATGAAGAATCAAATTTTGAGTTATCTCGGTCTAACCATGGCTCCTTAGTTGAAAACATCACACCTTGTGTAGAATATAATGAATTAAAAGAAAAACACAAGAAACTTGAAAAGGAGTTTATTTTTGTAAAAGAACAAAATGAAAGATTATGTTTAGAAAATTCATCTTTGAAAAATGATTGTGCTAAGTATAAAGACTATAAAATTGAAATTAAATAGATGGATGAAACATTTGATGAATATAGGAATAACTATCAAAATCATATCGATTCAATTATTTCCACTCTTAAAAATAGCATAATCGCTTATAATAAAGCTAGACATAATTTAAAAATTAAGAATATTGAATTAAAAACTAAAATCAACTTGCTTAAGGAAATCATAAAGAAAAATTCTCAAAATATACATTCTCAATATAATGCAAAATCCAAAAGCAAGGTTAATATGATTTCTCAAAAGTTGAATAAGTCAAACAATGGAAATAAAAAACTTCAAAAGATTGAAAATGAAATTCCAAAATACAATCATCATTATCATTTACAACATCAATCTTCTCCCAACATAAAATTAAATGTTCACAAATTTCCTATGAAAAATACTTTCAATAATCATTATAATTATAATCTTAAAGGTAAAGATAATCACAATGGAAATTTGATACATAAAAATAATATTAAACCAAGGTTTGAATGGAGACCAAAAGTTAATGATGAAACACAAACTCCACTCAAAAGGGCTCATTCATTTTCATCTCCCCAAAAGAAAACATGATGTATTTGGGTACCCAAAGGTACCATCCCACTTGGTCCCCTTTTGGATACCTAAATCTCTTATTCATTAGGTATCATACAAATGCATGAAGTAGAAATAATTAAATATGAAATATAATTACTCAACTTCATGATATGCTAAAACTTCTCCTTGTTTGTTTATTTTCGTTTTGTTGAACCAACATGGTATGATTACTTTACATAACTTGTGATATGACTTTCTCATATTAAGCCAAAGTTCATTAATAAAACAAATTGAATAAAATTGAATAAAAAGTCATATTATTTTTCAAGTGATCTACTAATCCTTTTTGTTTTCATCCCTGTAGATCCATTACCTATAAAAGTCTCCTATCATCATAAATCAAACTCTAAATATGTCATATGATATTATTAAGACAAATGAAATAATTGTTGAAAAGGATTTAAAAAGGTATTTTAGGAGTCTTAGGCTAAACTTAAAAAATGCACAAGTGGTTGATTACTTATTTAATATACTTATGTCATTTGATAGTCTCTAATATGTTTAATCATAATCAAGAAAAATCAGAATTGAATAATTGCAAAAATCATATATTTTTAAATAAAAACCAAAATTAAATTTACAAAAATATGCGAGATTTTGACGCAAACTTCAAACGAACATAACTTTTGATCCGCTTGTCCGATTTTCGCGCATAATAACTTTTCGGAACGAGGACAAGAAGATCTATGCAATGGCAAACTAGCTTTGCTTGTTTGAGTTCATTTAGACCCTCAGAATTGCCAAATTTCAACTCTGTTTGGAAGTTATATCCGTTTTTCTTTTTCGGCAATTTTTGTGTCTACGGATTTTATGTCACAGGCCCCTGTGTCCCCTTCCAACAAATCATATGCGTGTAATCTTTACATAACCTTGCACCTTATTACCATATATTTTTATTCTAGCATCATCACTTACTATAAGAAGAAATCAATGTTTATGTTAGATATAACATGTTATGCTGAAGAAAAAATAGAATAATGAAAATTAAAAGTCAAGAAAATTATATATATATATATGTTTTTGTTTAATATTCAAAAACCAAAGAGAAAATTTATACAACCTTTCAAAAATAACCAAAAAATGTGTTTCTCATTGAATTCATTATTCACCTTACAATCTTTCTCTTTAATATTGTGAAAAGGTTGAATATGAATTATTTTATATATTTCACTTACAATAATTAATTATGAGTATCAAAATTTCTATGTGATAAAATTAATTATCAAAATTATATAATATCAAAAGATCTTTTAATTCAACATTACACAATACTACTAAAGATCCTTTGGGTTCTATCATATGATTGGTGATCATGATAATTATATGAATAAATTATGTATTGTGGTTGCATGTTTCTTACTATATCTAGACCTTACAATCACCTTGATATCAATAACGTCAAATCAAATCATCACTTAATTCTAGGTTTACAAATTGAATTTCTATCAATTTAAAAGACATGCATTATTCTTATGGCATAATATGAACTCGTCATACTAGCATCATCAACTAATAAATATTATCATTCATGCTAGTTATCAAATAATGTCACAATGAATCCATCTTAAAGTAGAAAAATTGAAAGATAAAATAACTATGTGACTTTAAATTGTTTCCATAGGACAAAATGCTTAGGATTTCCATGATCATTCACCCACATTATGTGTCTCACAATAGCGAGGGTGTAGGATTGTATGCACTAGAAGACCTAACCTCTAAGTCATGTCTTGTCCTTAACAGGGGAGAGTTCCAGTGGGGCCTTGCGAGGAACTGGGGGGAAAGAGTGCTAGGTTGAGCGTTCTCTAGTGTGTGCATATGGGATTAACACCCCATCTTACGGCATGTGTGCAGCTCCTCGTGCCCATCCATCACTTAGTACGGGGTTAGTGTTTAGACATATAGTTAGGTTATTATAATCTAGGACATACCTATATCATATGTTGTGCATACACTCTTTAATATCATTCATGCATTCTTGGTTTAATCGAACATGCTTATTTTGTGTTTTGCATATCCTATCATTTTTGAGCTCTAATGATCTTGTAAGTCACAAATATATGAAAACCAAATAAAAATATATAAAACATTTTTGAACAAATAAAACATGCTTATATAGCCTTCTAATCATTTCCAACGTCTCTGAAATTTCTACACTAAGAAGGTATATATACATACTATCTATGCCAAAGAAAAGTTTTTCATAAAATCTCAAAAACAGTGTACTGTCTCGGTGTTAACTAGTTAACGCCATGCGTTAGCCTTTTTTGCTAGATCAAAATTCTGCTTTCTCTACACTATTTCTAACATTTTTCTAATGTTTTTTCTCAGTTTATTTTGTCTGATTTCAAATTATTTTGTTAGTAATTTTGTTGTTTTATTCCAAAATACAAAAAAACTCAAATAATTCAAAATGATCAAAAAATATGTGTTTGTTATCTGTTTTGCTTTAACTCTTTACAAAATTATGGTTTGACTATAAGTCTTCACAACAGCATACATCTTAGTCATTTTGTCAGAATTGATTAAGCATACACATTAAAATTCTCTTCAATGTCTAATTTTAATTTAAAATTTTCTAAACATTTTTTTTGTCATGCCTTGACCTTAATCTGATTATGTGCAATGAAATAGTCTATAGATAATTGTGTATGATTTCCTAGCATGCCTCTAAGTATGAGTAATGCTTTATGTTAATCAATGAATTATACACTCACTATTTTGGTAATCTGCATGTGCTCAAAATCTTAGTCTTGCATGATTATGTAGTGTAATAGTTTTAACATATTAAGTTATATGTCTAAATTACCTACACCGTCTTTCAAAAATAAATTTCATGCACAATATAGAAGTGTTATTTCAATAATATTAATGTTTGCAATAACAAGTGATTTCGGAGACCTTCGGCCCAAAATAAAAATCTGAAATAAAAAGCCAAAGATAACTCCACCAAGCACTACTCACCCTCCTGATAAGTCTTAATGAGCATTGTGAGGTTGAGCACCTTGGAAAGAATTGTAAAGTGTCGTGTGCAAACATATCTCTTTTTATCACTTCTACTTGTACGCCGGATCACTAAAATAAAATTTGTATGCAAATGCTTATGTAATCCTCCAAGCAATACTTCGCTCCCTGATAAGTCTTAATGAGCATTGTGTGGGCGAAGCACCTTGGTAGTTGTACTCCTATTATGTGCTTTGAAATTTTATTCTAACATTGATGTGTGAAAGATTATAAGATTGCAATCTTAATATTGTTGTTACTATTTCATTACATATGTCACGTGTTTTGATTATTTCACTTGTATACTTTTATCAAAACACCTTATGCACACATCATTGTTTTTCAAAAAGCTTCTACTCATGAGAATTGGATCCTAATGCAAAATTACATAATTCTCTAAAACCTTAAGTAAAAGCACTAGATTGCAATGCATGATTTCTATAATGTTTTCATTACTTGAAATATGAATTGGTTACATTGTAGCTATTATCTTTTTGAATATGTTGATTCATGCTTGCCTATTTGTTATGAAAAATTTCAAATTTAAAATGTTCAAATGTGAAGAGTATAGATATATTGTTGAAATAGTCAAACTATTACAAAAATATTAATCTTAATAACTTTGTTTTATCTTTCCGCATTCCTATTTGATCATGTATCCTTATACCATGTGTTCTCTTGCTTATTTCTACATTTTGTTTTCACTTGTGCTTTGTCAAACGAAATTGCATCTCTCTTAACAAGTAGTATCACTCTTAAAATAAATTTAAAAAGCAAGTGATTACATTCCTTTGATATAATCTTTGAATGATGTTCTTTCACGCTTATCATATATTTTTTCTGCTGTGCTACTCTCTCCCTTAGCTCGGTCATGACTTACTTAATGTTTACACAAAACTCTTAAATTCTCTCTTAGTTTTGTCCCTCATTTGTGTCTTCCTTTCTCTAGTTCTTAATTTAAACTCCACCTTCTTTTGCTAATAACAAAAGGGGGAGAATAAAGTGCTAAATCATATTGATTAAACGGAGTAGGATTCACTAGATTAAGGGGGAGCATGTATCTAGTATATGGGAGTATACACTAAGGGGGAGCATTTTTATAGGAGGAGTATTCTTAAATGATCTATAATTCCAATCATTATCTTATAATTGCTTAGTGTCATATATCTTTATAAAAATACAAATTCTTTATCTATGAAATCTGATTTATCTCTAATTGGATTTGTTATTATCAAAAGGGAGAGATTGTTGGAACATGGTCTTTCGCATCCCTTTGATTTGAGAATAACAAATCATACTTGTATTTGATCATGCTAGCCATTGTGTTTTTAGCTTGCAGGTTTGGACAGATATGACACCAGGTTGCTGCAACAATGGTCTGGCACTAACTACAAGCAGAAGGATTGAAAGTTGTCTAACGCCAGGCATTAGGTCTTAACGCTGGGTGCTAGCGAATCGACGGGACGAGATACCGTTCGATGAAATGAGATGTCGTTCGACGAAATGGCGTTCGACGAAATGAGATGTCGTTAGACGAAACGAGATGTCGTTCGACAAAATGGTGTTCGACGAAATGAGATGTTGTTCGACGAAATGGCGTTCGACGAAATGAGATGTCGTTCGACGAAATGAGATGTCGTTCGACGAAATGGAGTTCGACGAAATGGCGATCGACGGGATGAGATGTCGTTCGACGAAATGGCATGCCAACTGATTAAAAGGAGAAAGAAACTCAACGACGGACGTTAGGTCTTAACGCTGGGCGCTATTCGTTCGACGAATTTAGCATGGAGAAAGCAGCCGTGATTGCAGAAGGAACTTTAGGAATGATTTGCACAACGCCCGCGTTAGCCTTAACGCCGGCGTTAGTATTGTCTAAAATAGAACAATTCCTAAAGTGCAGTATCTCCTTCCTCTTCTGAAGATCCGTGCCATCAATATGTTGTCAAACATGGTCAATGCCCGGCGTTAGCACATAACGCCAGCGTTAGCTCAAAGTCTATAAATTGGATGGTTTCGATGTCTCTGACTACTGATTGCCAAGAGCCCAATTCCAGCACTTCAGAAACTCCTTGAGGGCCGTATTATTCCAGATCATCATCTCCCACACAATTTCAAAAGATGGAATCGAAGGAATCTTGGATCAACACGCTAACTCAACGCGAAGAAAGCACGCTTGGACTTCAACAATCTTCAGCGATTCTTCAGCGTCTCCTTCAGATTACCTCATAGGGAGTTTTATATTTGTCTTTTGCATTTGTCTTTTATTTTTATCTTTGTAATCGGTTCGTGAATTCACCTCGTGTTGGCGACTAGGTCTGGGTAGGACTTAGGGAGTAATTCGCCTCGTGTTGGCGACTAGGTCTAGGGGTGCTCGAGGCCTTTCTGGGGATAGGAAGGCTAGAGCGGCTTGAGGCTGTATCTGGGGAGAGAACGGCTAAAGCCAATCAATTCGTGGGGATACGAGTCAGTATAGAAAATGAAAAGAATATTTCATATTTCGCCTTCGATTTCTAGCGTCATAGAAATCAGATTTTGTAATCAATTTTATAAATGATAATCATGTCTTTTCTTGTTTAATAAAATTGATTTCATTTCTAATTTCATTATCTCTTTACTTTTGATTTAAGTTACTTCTACCAAAATATCAAATATTTTCTATTAAAGTTTAAAGTTTTTAAAACCCATATTCACCCCCCCCCCCTCTAAGCGCGCCTCAAGATCCAACAGAACCCTGTGTCCTTCTCAACCGAGAACTCATGGAATTCTTAGGAGGAGCTATATTAAACAGTTCTGAATCATCAGTGAATTGTAGCGGGCCAGAAAGTGAAAGTATTTGCGAAGAGCCTGGGAAAGGCGTTGCGACTGCCTCGGCTGAAGGCAGAAGAGGAAGAGGAAGAGGTGTCCACTAACGACATATTTGCGAGTTATGAATGGTGTGGGCACTCTGGAAAGACCTATGGGTCTATCACAAAGGCAGCTCGTCGACATCATTGGAAAAGTTCTATTATGCAAACCGATTTCTCATAACCGGATCTCCAAGGAAATGTTTGAAGTGGTGTGCAGGATCATTCTCTCCAAAAATACTGACTGGAGGGAATTTGTATTTCAGAAAGTAAAAAGCAGTCTGAAGACCCCCTCGTTTGGGAGAATTCTCTCTATCTTCTTTCTGAATTCCCTTGGGGAAGTGCTCAACAGAATGATGGGAGAGCCTCTGCACTACTCCAAGATGTTGGATAGGTGGGATAGTTCTACATCCAAATGACATATAATTACTTCTTCAGTTCAGCAAAAGAAGACAAAGAAAGTTGTCAAGGTGGTTGCATCAGAGGAGGAGGAGTCCTCCAGTAGCTCTGAGGAAGGAAGAGCCCCATCCTAACAAATCCCTGATCAGATTGAGGGGGAGATGTCTCTACATCTAGATATCTCAGAGAAAGAAGTTGAACATGCTAACATAGAGGTGGACGAAGAGAGGAGAAGTCCAATCCTAGAGAGTGATCCAGTTTAGGGGGAGTTCCAACTTGGGATCTCAGCCCAAGATACTGAAATGGTTGAGGGGAGACACATTTGGGGTGCTCTACACTAGGATCTCAGGAAAATCTTGTCCAGTTGGAGGTCATCCCAAAAGAAAGAAATGATGGCATATGACAAGAGAAAAAAATAGTTGAGAATACTGAACCCTCCACTAGGCTTGAACTGGCTCTTGGAGGAAATACAGTAATCATAGTAGAAAGTGAGCCAATGAAGGTAGCATCTCCTAAGAAGTCAACAGTTCAGATCAGTGTCTGCTCGTCTGATAGTGCTCCTGAAGAAGCCCCCGAAGAAAGAGTTGCTCCAGAGAAAAATACTGCTGAAACTTCCTCTGCTCAATCAGGATCCTTATTCCACATGATCTCAGCATTACTTAATGCTTAGAGGCAATAAATGGAAACATTCATTCTGCAAAAAGTTGATTGCCTGAGGAATGAAATGAAGGCTGAGTTGAAGACTGTGAAGAAGGATATCTTCATCTGAATACTCGGTACGCTCACTTCTATCACCTAGCCGCTCCAGTCATGGAGCTTGTTGGTGAACAGATCAACAAGGTTGGCCATCAAACGCATCAGATCATGCAGAACCAAGAAACCTTTGTAGACAATGTGGAGCGTGCCTTTGAGAAGATAGAACCAGCCATTCATGACAATAGAGATCGCATTCTGAATAGAGTTCATGTGAATGCTCAGACCTTGGATGCACATCTGCTGGAAGTTCGAAACAACTTGGATGTCACTGAACAACAAATACATGTAAGGCTTATTTCGTTGCAAGAAACCCTTGATGCTCGTCTAATTGAAGAAGCCCTAAAGGGGGAGAAGGCAATCATAAATGCAGGCTCACATCAAGCTATGTGGACTGCAAGTCAAGCAAGCCTTGCAGAAGTCTCCCTCAGGTTATGAATTAGCTGAACCATCTGTAAGCAACTTTATGGAAAAGGAAGAAACTACAGAGCAGGAAGTACAGACAAAAGAGACTGAGGGAAGTTGAGCAAGATCCACAAGCAGGCAAGTGGAGTCCTACCTCTAGAGAGATTATCTTAGAAAGCTGTATTGAATTCGGATACCCTCAAGAAAGCTCTGAGAGGTTATACTACTCAACTGACTGGAATCTTCATCTCAAGCAAATGGAGAAAAGGAGGAATCACAATCTGGCATTCCCTCATGGTCCTCCTCCTTCTCCAAAGAAGATTCCCAAGCCCATCCATTTCTATGAAAGGCAGAAGAGAAAAGGCAAAGGCAGTAGCAGCAGAGGTTGAAAGCTACTTTCAAAGAATGTTTTGTCTAAGAATGGAAGGGCAAATGATTGGAATTTTTTGTTTAAGAACATTCACTTTATTTATATAATGTTTGGTAGTTGAATCAATTTGAATTGCCTGAATTTTAATTCTTTCTGTGTGTGCCATTTATCATTGAGGTGAGTTAGAACTTCTTCAAATAGGGGGAGATTTTTGAGAACAGTGCCCAGTAATATTCCTGATTTGATCAAGTGCTCAGGTCAATGATAAAAGCAATATGTATTTGATGGTATGCTTAGTTTATACTTGCAGAGATTAAATCATATGTCCAGTATTTCTCCAATCCCACTAAGTATAAAATCATCGAGAAGGACTGGACATATCGTTGAATAAGCTCGTATATATCATCAAGATATCTCTTAGAGATAAGCAGAAGGTTCATGTCAGTTATCATCAAGATAATGTGTACAATTTGACGATATCGTTGTGACATCAAAGTACACACGACGATATCGTCGTAAGAACTAGAAGAATCGATCAAGTCAAGCATCTTCATGACAACCATAATCACATGACGATATCACTAAAAGGTCTAAGAAGACTTAAGTCAAAGTATTCGGCAATGTCAATGACATCATCGTAAAGAAGGTTAGTCGTCGAGAAGGCTAAGGGAGAATGATGGAAAAAAACCCTTTTGATTTAACTTAACAAATTAACTATAAGTGATTTTACCTATTAAGGGTTATTACCCACATTGTATAGTAAGGGTAATCTGGTCATTAGATGTCTTAGGATGTCACACTCAACTTAGAGTGTCGGGACCAAGTCAAGATAAGTTTAAAATCAGTTAAGTTAAGACTTGCGTCGAATAGAAGTAGACTCAACTTTGACTGGATATAGACGTAACTCTGAGTTGAAGTCGAAGCAGATCATTCAGCCTGTTGAAGTATAAGTCAAGTCGATGGAACGTCGAAAGGGTCTCGACAGAGATGGAAGAGCTTGTCGAAGCCATCTAACAAGTCGATGCAACGACGACTACAATTTGATGCAGAAGTTAAGAGATCAAGTCCAAGGCTTCAACTCGACAGGTATGTCGATAAGGAATAGACGTAACGTCGACATCTGATTTCAGCCAAAGCTAATAAGAAACTTGAAGCTACGTCGATAAGAACTCAGAGGTGCTCGGTAACGCGTAAGACATCTAAGAACTCGGTAACTCGTAAGAAAAAAGTAGACTAATCGCTGAGGCGAACATTGCTCATGATCGGTGCTCGGAACAACCTCCATTTGAATCCATCAATCTCAGTGACCGTAAGCTCACCCGGTCACACTCTCTCCACGGCACTAGTATGGTTCATTACATGATTCAGTAGGACTTTAGGTTAGAGATAGGGCTTGGGTTTCGGTAGGGTATACAATGATAAACATGAAGGCTTACGCACTAAACCCGATTGAGATAATGCAACAAAGCTAACCAAGCTACCACAATATGCGCAGGTGCACCACACCCCCAGACTTGAACTTGAAAACATGGGTGTGTGCACCGCCTACACCCAATATATTAGGCTCATTTTTTCTTTTCTTTTTCTCTTCTCTTCTTTTTTTTTCTTTTTTTTTTCTTTTTCAAAATATTTTCAGCACATATTCAAAAAAAGCACATCCACATTTCCAAATTACATTACCACATCAACACCCTCAAAATGAAAAATGTGAAAATAGCTAAAGATCAGCTTTGGACATGCGACTAGGATCGACTTTTTGTCTTTGGTGAGAAAGCAGTGGAGCTGAATCAAAGGACGGGGTATGCACAAAGGGGCTAGCGAGGATCAGACATTAGGAATGGTACAAAAGCTCAACCTGTCCAAAATGATGGCCTACATCACGCTCACGCACTGAACTAACTTGTACTAATGCTTCAAGAGTCACTTGGGGCATGTTCTTAGCCACCGAGAAAGATAATCCTTCCTCCTGACTCGAGCAACATGAGCCTAGCAACCGTCTACACACATTCTTATGCTACCGTCGGATTCACAGATTTTGAGTAGAATAAACAATAATTATGCAAATAGAAAAAAAATAGAACTATAAGCATAAAGAAAAATTAATTCTACATGAATTTCTATGCGAGATGCATGCACTCGACTAGGAGCACTACGGGAGTCAACATTTTACTCTGTCTCACAATCCTAAGCCAGCACAGAGATTTTCCCAATCACACAAAAGAAACGAGTTAGACTCGTGACACGCAAATGGTTAATCACGCTCTCAAGTGGGTGTTGTGGTGTGCGATGAAGATAAACAATACTAAATAATTGAAAAAAAATTACTTCTAGTATGCAATACAACGTGTCGTCTTCTTCAGGATGGATGCAGGAGGAGAAGGAAATGAGTGGAGCATCCACCATGGAAGGGGAATCAACCTCCTTACAAAAGTGGATGCTCGCCTCATTGGCATGAACAAGTTGCTCCGAGTCCTCCTGGAGTCCCTATGAAGAATCAACCTGCACAGGCTCAGACACTAAAGAAGCGGAGGTCAGGAAATAAAAGAGAAGAAAAACTTAAAAAAACATCAATCGGGGGAGTGGTCCCGGTCTCACTCCTAGCAGGATCCAAGCATAGATCACTGTCGGTATCATATGAGTCGTAGCGAGGGGAGTCTGAAAGCTCGAGGTCCTCGGTGTTGAGTTGGACCTCCTCATCCAATAAGGAAGTGCAAACTTCCTCATCAGAAAGGGTTTCCTGCTCATCCCACCTCAGTGCGTCATCGTGTTCCAAGGAGTCACACTCCCCATCAGAGAGAATAACATCCTCGTCCCACGTTGGCGCATCCACAGGCTTTGAATGAACTTCCTGCCTAACATCATCAACCAACTCTCAAAAAGTAGGTGCAGAGAGTTCTTGCAAATAAAACGGAGGAACATTGGTAATAACATCATCAGAGAAAATGTGCACAGGTTCCTACCGGGGTGAATCCAAAAGGAGTGATGAATGTGTCAGGAGAGAAGTCTCCACCATGTCATCACACTGATCAGCAGAATGTCTGATGGGGATATCCGCGGTAGTCCCCCATAGATAAGGTGGTACTGCGAATATATCATCAAAATCAGAATGAGCACCCAAATGAGAGGTGGATGGAACGATAAGAACGTCAGGTTCATCATCCTCCTCCATCTGGCGCTGAAATTATGCCCAATCATTCAATGCATGCTCAGTGTTATGACAATACAAACACTGTTTTCCATTACTCCTCGGTCCAGATGGGGCCTGAGAGGAATATGAAAACGGTAAATGGAGTGAAGAAGAGTAACCATTGTTGGATCTGTATGCGCCCTTAGAGGGGGGTAAATAAGGGTTTTAAAAACTGTAAACTTTAATAGAAAACTTTTGATATTTTAATCGAAGAAAGTTAAATCAAAAGTAAAGAGATAATGAAATTAGAAATGAAGTCAATTTTATTAAGCAAGAAAAGACATGATTATCATTTATAAAATTGATTACAAAATCTGATTTCAATGACGCTAGAAATCGAAGCGAATAATATGAAAACCCTATTTGTTTTCTATACCGACTCGTATCCCCGCGAACCAGTTGGCTTAAGCCGATCTCTCCCCAGATACGGCCTCAAGAGAAAGGCCTCGAGCACCCCCTAGATCTACACCCTAGACCCAATCGCCAACACGAGGCGAATTACTCCCTAAGTCCAACCTAGACCTAGTCGCCGTGTGGAGAATTCACGAACCGATTACAATGATAAAATAAAAGTGTTACAAGATAAGATAATGGAAAAACTCCCCTCTAAGTAGAACCCTTGATGTAGATGTCATTTCGCTTGCAAAGGTTCGATAGTTGTGGCTTCAGAGTCTTCCTCTTTGTTGTTCTTGAGATCCTTGGATGTCTCCAATTGATTAGAGGTTGTTGCAGCGAGAACACTCCATGTGTATGCTGAGAAAAGGCTTCTTGATCACAGTTTTGATAGCCTTAAATCCTTGCGCATGATTTTCTTTTGATCTCCTCTGAAGAACTCTCTTCTTTCATGAGTGGGAAACACCCCTCACTTTTCTCTAGACAGCTAGGGCTTTCAGCCCTCGAAAATTTCATCCAAATCCGTCAACCGAAACTCATTTTCGGGCTGTTTTATATAGAGGTTTGTTGTCCAGGAAAGCTAGCGCCGGCGGTAGTTCTATAGCGGGGCAGTAGCAGCGGTGAGTAGTTTCCTTCCTTCTATTCTCATCAATTTCGTGGGTTTGTCTTCTATCTTTGGAAATATATTATTCCCCACGAAAATATGATATATTCTTTCCTTCATAATGATATTGCATGCTCCCTTTGGTTTCTTAATTAAATCTTGATTGATTGGAGTTTCCAAGTCTTGATTAATCAAATCTTGATTGATTCGAGTTTCCAAATCTTGATTGATTGGTTTCATAATGATATTGCATACTCTTGATTGATTATTCCTTCCCGCGAGATCTCCTTCCTCATTTTCTCCTCAATCAGCATCATGATGGCGGGACATCCAAAAGTTCCTGCCGGGCGTTAGCCTTAACGCGCCGTGATAGTACTTGCCAAAATAGCATCTCGTCGACATTCCTTTTTCTCCACTGTTTTCTTCCCGTCATTTGTTTCCATTTATGCTAGCGCCAGCATCAGTGCTAACGCTCCGCGGTAGAGCATTTCGTCAGGCGCATCTTTGTCGAGCTAGCCTCACATTTCATCGAGCGCAGCATTCATTTCGTCGAACGAAACTCGCGCGCCGTGGTAACGCTGACTCCCCGCGGTAGAGTGTACATTTCGTCGAACGCCAGCTTGCATCTCAGCGGTTTCCCTTCACAGCGGTTTCTTCTCAGCGATTCATTAATGCTAGCGCTAGTGGTAGAGTTAACGCGGCGTGGTAGAGCTTTCAGATCTTCTCAGCGGTTTCCTTCTCAGCGGTTTTTTCTCAGCGGTTTGTTAGTGCTAGCGCCAGCAGTAAAGTTAACGCGGTGCGGTAGCAATAATACACAGCACCATGGAGATTAGAAAGCACAGAATCCTGCATACTATAAACACAAAACAATCAAATACAATAGGATTTGTTATTGTCAAACCAAGAGATGTGGAAAGCATGTTCCAACAAACCCCCCCTTTTGATAATACCAAATGCCTTTAGAAAGAAATAAATTAATTGATAGGAATTTGTGTTTATAATAGAGATAAGCATGAAAGTTGAGACATGTGCAAAAGCTCCCCCTAAATGAATGCTCCCCCTACAACAAAACATCCTATGAACTTAACTCCCCAAACATGTTGTTTTCTTTCAAATTTATTCTCCCCCTTTTGGTATTATCAAAAGAGGGTGGAGAGACAGTCAAACGTTAATGTGTGCAATAAATGTGTAGAGAGGGAATGAACATGATAAGGAGTTAAACGCTTAGGAAAAAATATATAGGAGTGAAAAAAGAATGTGAAGAAATTGTCATAAAGAAACCACTTGTTGGGAAAAACGTATTCATGATCGAGCGTACAAGTAGTAAAGAGGTGGAAAGCATGAAGAAATATATTTTTGAAGAGAACATCTATATAAGAATGGTGAAGCATATATAGTAGATGATTAAGAGTTTTAGGAATAAAAAAATTAGATGTTGTAGCAATTTAAGTTCACAAAGGATTTTGCTTTATAAAAGTTTTAAGCACGAAGAAAAGGTAATGATTTCCAAGTAACCAATCTACCCAGACAATATGTCTACACCCTAGCCCCGTACTAAGTGACGGATGGGCATGAGGATCTGCATACATGCCGTAGGTTGGGGTGTTTGTCCCATATGCAAACACTAGACAAAACTCACCCTAGCACTCTTTCCCCCCAGTGCCTCGCAAGGCCCCACTGGAACCCTCCCCTGTTAAGGACAAGACATGACTTAGAGGTCAGGTAATCTAATGTCTACAACCCTACGCCCCCGCTATGGTGAGATATGAAGTCATGGATAATAATTATTGGAAACATTTAAGCGTTTGAATCTAATGATGAGTACATATCCTATGGATTTATATTTTTATTTGAATTTTTTAAACAAACAACTCACATAGCTATTTTGGAAACCATTAATGAATCTGAGTTATTGGCATTTCAATATTTTCATTGAAATATATCATAGTTTTTAGCATAAAAGTGATATATGTTTTAGAATAACCAATATAAATTCTACCAAGCATGTCTACCATTTGTTGAAAAAAGGAATTTTGATATTTAAGACTTGATATAAGCATGAAAGCGCAAGGTAAAAATATATGGTGATGATGCTGAAGACTTATAGAAATACAAGAAAACATCTTTTTTGTAATCATGATTATTCATAAGAAGAAATATGAGTTAAATTCAAAAAGGAAGATGTTTTTGTAAATCATTTTGCATTTAAAATCTTTAATTTTGACAATAAAGTAACCAAGCATGAAATACTGTTTTCAAAAAGAAATTACTACAACGTTATATTAATTCACACATTCAAAACATACATAACATTGTAGAGAGCATGCTAAGTTATCTAGTCATTTCATAAATAAAGAGTAGTATAGAATTAGCATTAGGATCCAATACTCATGAGAAGAAGTGTTATGAAAGATAATGATGTGCACATAAGTGTATTTTGAATATAGTAAACAAATGTTTTAATCAAAAATACAAGAAATATGTAAAGTAAAGAGCACAATAAAACACAAATAATTTTACTTCCGCACACTTCAATGCACAAAAAGATGTACAACTACCAAGGTGCTTTGCACACACAATGCTCATTAAGACTTATCAGGGTGCAAAGTAGTGTTTGGGGATCACAAATTTTATTTTATTTTAATATTGAGACTAGTGATCTGGTGTACTTAAGAGTAAGTGGTTTTTATTTTGAAAGAAAGATAAGGTTTGCACAAGACACACTACAACAAACTGCACTTATAGTAAGGACCTAATTCGTTACAATAAGTGCCAAAATTCGTTACAAAAACTCTTTGGTAACGAAAAAAACTTTAAGTAACGGTCCTCCTCTAAAGCTCGACGCTAAAGGTTATTGTAACGAATGTTTGCATGTCGTTACAAATAAAGTTATTGTAACAAATGATACTTTCTCACCAAAAAGAGATTCTTCCTCACAATAAATTGGTCACAATAAATATTTTTTCGTTACGAATGTTTTTTTTTCCTCACAAAAAAACAGTTACGATTAAAACTATTTCGTTACAAATGTTTTATTTTTTCCTCACTAAAAATAAACTTACTTCGTTACAATAAAGTATAATAAACATTATTTCATTACAATAGATTAAACAATAGTAACGATAAAATCGTTACATTTGTTTTCCATTCTTCTTACTACAACCAATTCATTTATATATCAAAAATATTCCATTTCTATTTTTTGTGTGCCTGAGATTTTATTACAAATAATAATCTTGAAAACACACATATTTAATATTTCATAACAAGATCAAAATATATTTTTATTCACACCAAAAAGTTTTACATAGAGTACAAGTTATTATCATCTCTTCTAAAATAATACAATATTACATTACAAGATCAACATGTTTCTAATAAATCTTCCGTCATTTTTCGAAAAATGAATCATCCATCACTTTCTGACTAATGAATCTTTTGTCACTTGCTAGTCAATGCTCGAGCACCCTACAAATAAAAGAGAGCAATTAAGATCACCCTACAAATAAATGAGAGCAAAAACATCCATACAAACTCACATCCATACATACATAAAAAGATGCAGAATCAACATGCACAGTTTAGCCAGTAATCACCTGAAACAGCATGTGATAAGCTTCAATACAATATTTGAATGAGAATAAAATCAACAACTCTTACCAAGACTTATCGAAAATCTAACAATAAAGATGCCCCATGTTTGATAAATGAAGAACTTACTGATTCTATGAACATAAGAATGAAGAAAATGCTTATTAACGATGATGTGATATTATTAGCATGTATGCCAATTTTTCAATCCCAATTATACATGTTATGCTTTTTTAAATTGAAAAATAATTTGAAACACCAAAACACCTTATCTTGTTCAGTATACAAATCTCAGACCTACAAGTGTAATTGAATTCAACTAACTCGAGAAAGGCTGAAGTAAACAATATCAAAGCCTGAAACTAGTCAGTCTATAGAATAGTTAAATAATTTAAGGACTAGTTATTGCCATGAAAAATCAGTAAACAATCACATATGAAAAGAACAAGGACACTTTGAGTTTTGACCATACTGCTGCTAGAAGTAATCATAAGCATCAAGTTATCATTTAGCATGCAAACTCCTAAAAGTAGCACAGGCTGAAAAACTTCTAGAAGAATCAAAAGATTCATGAAATAGTTATTGCCACAAACATCAAGTATCAAATTCCAGGGAGAAAAATTAAGCTGCTACCAAAGTCATTATCGTTAACATAACCATGTCTATAATAATAGCAAATATAAAGTAACTCAAAAACCAAAACAAACTTTCTCAAATATACCTTCCGAGTCTTACAAAATTTCAGCCAACCACCTAAGAACTAAAACTAACAAGTGGAATGTTCAAGTAATCTTTATCCAAATTAGTTGCTGCCTCCAATATGCGATTTTAACATGGCCATATCCACTATAAGCACAAAAAGTGTTGATTTTTTTTATGTTTATTACCACCTTCTCTATGCGATAAAGTCTTCCCCTACATGTCTAGAACCTTTAGAGTTTAACAAAAAGGTCAATTGCTTTAGAAAGAAAACAACCCTAGGCCATATTGAAGTTATGTAGTGAATAATCAATACCGTACAAAATCTTGAAGTCATACAATCAACGTTCATGCTATTTCAATCAACCAATTATTCAAGCCATTTAACTTTTAAGTAAATCATTTGTCAATATCATGAGTAGTCAGAAGAATCATGCCCCTGCCAGTTTTCCCCCCAAGATGTAAGATTAAGAAATAGTCCTCATTAATCTACAAATTAAGATAGTCAAAGATGAAAAATACAAAGTATGAAATTGACATTCATACCATTCCAGGGCCCTCTGTGCATGGCCCTCCAACCAAAGCTATAATTCTAGCTCCAGTGTCAGGCAAGCATGCGCCCAACAATCCAGCAACAACACTCAAAGCAACACTAGTGCACCTCCGAGCTCTGTTCCCAAGATCCACAGGCCACTGATCACTCTGCACCTCATCTAACAGCTACAGAAAAAAGAAAATGCAGGCTTGCAAACATATATGTATATATATGATTTAATATAATAAGAAAATGCTGATGTGGTAGATGGTCACTAACCTGGATGAAGGGCAGTCACAGTACATGATCATATTGTACATAAATGCTCAAGGATGCAGCAAACCATGCTCTAAATTTCATAATAGAAAAGTGATAGAGGAAATGAAGTCAATACAATTTTCCACCAATATGAAATCAATACAAATTTTATACTAATATCTTATTAACAGAGAAATGAAATTTTGAAACAACTAAATTAAGGAAAAAAAACTATTGAAACTTCTTCAACATTTCATGGCATTTCATCAAATAACTTGTGTGCAACAAATTATTTTTGTTCAGAATCAGAGCATGAATCCATGAATAACAAAAAGAAATCAAAATTAAGATCACATGAAATTAACAGAGAAGCTTGCTCGGGCCTTCAAGATTTGTATTTCCTTGTATGAACAGTAGCAAAAATAGATGAACATCATGAGCGCCCAAAATCTGAATCCAGATTTTGGATTCAAAAACTAGAAGGGCACTAGCAATTAGCAAAAATCTGGATTCAATATTGGAAGAACCTATAAAAACAGTTGATGCCTTGCTGGATCGGAAACAGCAGCTCCACAACAACAAAACCTAGGGGATTTGGGAGGTCAGGTTTGCAATGGAGGAAGAGATAATTTGATGCAGGCTTGCAAACATGTCATAATTGCAGAAGTTATGTGCTTAAAAGAACTAAATGCAAATGAATGTTCAAAATCAATGAGGTTCTCCGAAATCTACAAAATTTCAGCCAACCACCATAGAAACATAAAAGCCTAGAATAAATTGTAACTCTACATTGTTCAGGAGTTAGGAATACCAGTCAATGACTAGTCTACTTGAATATATGTGATGTAAGTTCTCCGAAATCTACAATGCACAGGAAAATAGATGAATGATAAGAACCTGGTTCCTGCATAATGGCGTGATCTTCTGGCAATGAGTGTCAACATAAAATCTTTCCCTGATACTGACAGCTTAGCCTGGAATATATTACTTTACTTCATTAGAGCATGACCATCAACATATAGGTAAATTCATGGGGAAGGACATCACTATGCCTCCACATGATTCTAGGCAAGAAATTAAACACTAAACTGACTCTACCAACAAATTGTCTACGTACGGAAATGTTGCCACAAAACATCACGAATTTAGAAGCAGCTTAAGTTGTAAAAGCTGCATGAATAAACATAATAAGGCAGTGAGCACCTAATGCAAGCAGCCTTGTAGGTAAACTATCTTATGACAGATGTGTGTTGCTTTTAATTTTGCAGTTTACAGAATGGGGAATTGCGACATCATGATGGAATGTAGTTCTATGAAAATGGGAAGAAAAATTGTCTTATTCATACTTAACTGCATAGCTTGATGGAGTGAATAGGGGCAATTTCAACTCAGAATTGGGTGATAAGAGTGGCACAAGGTGTTGTCTTCCCCAAATCCTTGATACATCAACAGGAAGACATCTGGAAGAGGGTAAACAAGAAAAAAGAAATTCACTGATATGATGATCTTTATCACATCCTAGCAAGTAGCCAAATTCATGCAGATATTCAACTCAAAATAGCTTATATGAGCTTGAAACCAATAATGAAACTGCTCTTGATGATTTTTGTCAATGTTTCTTTCATTTTCGTCCCTTTTAAGCTCCTCCATGTGCTTACTATTTAAAAAAAAAGTACATCAAAATTTGTTACAAATTAAGTAAGGAAATTGAGCTCTTTCATGAATCGAACCTTCGAAAATCATCTACTTCGCTACAATTGTTTAATACGAAATTATGAGCCTGTGTAGCATCCATCACTAAAAAATAATCGAGACATAACACAAAACATCAAAACTAATCAATAAATAATCGAAGATAATTCTAGAATTTAATGATTTCCGAAAAGTAGAGTAAACAAAAAAAACTTTACTTGAGAAATATTTTGTACTACAATAAAAAAGATAAATTAAGGAATGATTATGTTGAAATAGTGGGAGTGAAATTAATCAAAGAACAGATTATAGAAAATAGACTTTAGATAGTTTGGACATGTATAATGAAGTTTGGTAAAAGCACCAATTAGAAGAGTAGATTTGAGTTTCTTCTTCATTTTTGTTTATTCTTGATTTGAGTTTCTTCTTCATTTAATAAATAGTCACATAATGATTTTCAATCCCCCCATATAAAAAACCCTACCGCGTTCTACTTTCGTATTCTATACGGAAATGGCGACGGAGTTTTCCGATGAGTTCTACGGAGAAAGAAAAACGCATATTCGCACCCCTAATCCATATATCGGCACTCCTAATCCATGCGTTCAGTGACTGAAGAACGCTGGAGTTTAGGTATACCTCCAGTTTACGAGGGTTTAGGTATACCTCAAGGAGATGATGAAGAACGCTGGATCAAGAACACTGCTGGATCAAGAAAAACGCATGAGAAGAGACGCCGGAGAGGGTATCGTGAGGAGTCGTGCCGATTCGCCGGAGGAAGAAGCGAGTCGCGATCAAGGACGGGATGGGGGTCGAGGGTTTCGAGAATATGCTTCAGGATGAAGGACGGGATGGGGTTTACGAGGGTTTCGAGAAAATATGTTTATGGAGGGAAATTTCCCTCCAATAGGCAATTGTTATTAGCACACCAGTTTTGGCTATTCGCACACCAATTTCAATTAGTTATTACGCGTCTTTTGAAAATACATTTTGTACATGCATTTTTAGGAAAAATGTTCAACACAAAAATTGTAGATCTCGTCGAGATCTACAAGTTTCGTGTTAAACACTTTTCCTAAAAATGCTTGTACAAGGCGTATTTTCAAAAATTCGTCAAAAATTCGCTATAGTTTCATGTTTGGATTTTTTGCTCAATCTTGAGAGATGGCTCGCGCGCCATCATGATCAAAAATATCTGAGCTGAAGCGCGAGTAGTAATCGAGCTCGACTCAAAATCGAGATTGAGCTCATTGAACTCGAGTTCGAGATTGAGCTCATTGAACTCGAGCTCGACTCAAAATCGAGATTGTGCATATGTGTGTGTGTGTGTGTGCATGTTGCATGGGGTCTGTGTCTGTGTCTGTGCGTAATCTATATTTGCTTGTGCATGTGTGTGTCTGTATCTGTATGTATGTGTGTCTGTGTGTTTACGTGTATCTGCATGTGTTTGTGTCTGTGTGTGTCTTTGTTTGTGTGTTTGTGTGTGTTTGTGTGTGTTTGTGTGTGTTTGTGTGTGTTTGTGTGTGTGTACACAAATGTCTGTGTGTGTCTGTCTTTGGTGTTTGTGTGTGTGTGTGTGTCGTGGCGTAATTGTGTGTGTGTGTGTGTGTGTGTGTGTGTGTGTGTGTGTGTGTGTGTGTGTGTGTGTGTGTGTGTGTGTGTGTGTGTGTGTGTGTGTGTGTGTGTGTGTGTGTGTGTGTGTGTGTGTGTGTGTGTGTGTCTGTGTGTGTGTCTGTGTGTGTGTCTGTGTGTGTCTGTGTGTTTCTGTGACTGTGACTGTTTGTGTCAGTGTCAGTGTCAGTGTATTTGAATGTCTGTGTACGTATATGTGTCGTCAGTCCATGTGTCTGTGTTTGTGTCCATGTGTTTGTGTCTGTATGTGTATGTGTCTGTGTACGTACGTATGTGTGTCGGTCCATGTGTTTGTGTTTGTATGTGTCTGTGTCTATGTACGTACGTATGTGTGTCGGTCCATGTGTTTGTGTATGTGTCCATGTATCTATACAAGTCTGTGTCTGTGTCCATGTGTTTGTGTGTATGTATCTATGTCTGTATGTAAACGTGCTTGTCTGTGTCTGTGTATTTGGGTTGTGTGTGAGTTTTTGTCTGTCTATGCATGTTTGTCTGTGCTTGTGTGTGTCTGTGTTTGCGTATCTATGTGTGTTACACTCCAGTCTGTGTCTGTGTCTGTGTGTTTGTGCGTGTTTGTGTCTTTGCTTGAGTGTCTATGCGTGTTTGTGTTTGTGTTTGACTATATGTCTGTGTCTATGTCAGTCTGTATCTATGTCTGTGACTGTGTTTGTGTCTGTGTGTCTGTGTTTGTATGTGTCTGTGTATGTGTGTGTGTGTGTTTGTGTCCGGTGAGAAAATTAAATTAATATTCAATTATTTTTTATTCAGTTGACTATCCGCAACTCATGATTTATATGAATTATTACGCATTTTTTTGTATATACGCCTTGTACAAGCATTTTTAGGAAAAGTGTTCAACACGAAAGTTGTTGATATCGTCGAGATCTACAACTTTTGTGTTGCACATTTTTCCTAAAAATGCATGCACAATGCGTATTTCCAAAAAATCGTTATATATTATATAGTTACACCCATGTTTCAATTCAGGGGGGGCAATACGCGCGTCTTGTGCGTGCATTTTTAGCAAAAGTGTTCAACACAAAAGTTGTAGATCTCGATGATATCTACAACTTTTGTGTTGAACACTTTTCCTAAAAATGCTTGTACAAGTCGTATTTCAAAAAAAACACGTAATAATTCATATAAAAGGGGGTTGCGGATAGCCAAAACTGGGGTGCGGTTAACAATTGCCTATATATATGACATATATTTTCATTAAAACGATAGCTCCCGAGCAAAAAACGTGTGCGCTAACAAATTTATTTATGTTCCCGCGCGCGACTGAAAAAACGTGCGATCCTTATTTTTATTCAAAAATTATATTAATATATATGTTTTAAATTTTTTTGATTTGTTTTGTGCACATGCAATTTTATGGAGGGAAATTTCCCTCCATATAATTCATTAATGTGAGCCCCGCGCAACACATGCAACACGCGCGGGGCTCACGCACAGACACATGCACACACATGCGACACATGCACACACAACTGCACACACAACACGGACACATGCACTCAACGCAACTGCACATATATTTGCGTGCGCGCGAGAGTGCATTTGCGTGCGCGCAAGAGTGCATTTGCGTGCGCGCGAGAGTGCATTTGCGTGCGTGCGAGAGTGCATTTGCGTGCACGCGGGTTCGTGCGTGATTTTATTTTAATTCCAAAATTATATTAAAAAAATAATGTTATATTAATTTGCATTTATTTTTATATTTAATATATTTTTAATTTTTAGTTTTGTTTTGTTCAAAATTTTATGGAGGGAAATTTTCATCCGTATATTTCATTCATTCATGTGAGAGAGAGATAGAGCTGCATGGGAGAGAGGCAGAAAAACTTTTATAAAAAGTTAAAGATTTATAAAAACCTCCGTACGCGCAAAAATACATGTCGCAATAGTACCACATATCTGCGACAGCCGCGCACGAATGTTTGCGAGCTGTAGGAGTAATGTCGTCGCGTTAGAGCACTATCGAGGCAGGGTACTGTCGCACGCATACAATTTTTTAAAATAATAATAATAATAATAATTCAAAACTTTGATAATAAAATTGTACAAAAATTGAAAATAAAATATGATATATTTTTTGTAACAAAACTTTAAAAACTTTCATGATGTGGTTACAATTGATACTTATTGTGAGAAAAGTTTTCTATTTGTAACGTAACATTAGTGTTGTTACAAATACTTATAGTTATAGTAACGAATTAATTATTATTGTAACAAAGTTTAAAATATTCGTTACAAAAAAGTTGTTTTTGTAACAACAAAAAAACTTTGTTACTAAATATAACTATTAGTAACAAACTGTGTTTCAGTTACATTCCAGTCCTTACAATAGGTGCAGTTTGTTGTAGTGACACTTTACTATTCTTTCCTAGGTGCTCAACCTCACAACGCTTATTAAGACTTATCAGGAGGTTCAAGTAGTGCTTGATGGAGTTATCTTTGTCACTTTATTTTATGATTTTTGTTTTGTACAAAGTTCTCCGCATACACTTGTTTTGCAAACCAATATAATTTATGAAGACAACCACTTTTCTTAACTTTAAAAGTGCAAATAAAGGTTGTGTAGGTAAGATACTGTGAAATTTTTTTCGAATCTTTATGGAGCAAGCAGGAGCTAGTCAACTTAGAGATAAAAGCCAAAACAACCAGAAACAAATGAAGGCAAACAACTGATCTTAATTGATAGCAGTCTTCAAATTACAAGGCAAGGTATGCTTGACGAGACATGATTTCGTCAGCACAAACACAAAGGAAAGATACAAGGTTGAAGATAACTTGAGACCGCTCAGACCGTGCGACCTCCCTGCGATCTCGATAGCTGCCAGACCGCTGCTACTCGACGATCACAGAACACCACCTGCTCCCAGCCGCTTACTTCTCCAGACCGCCTGATTCTCCCGAACTCCAGCACCACAACTCCAAGCCGCAGACCGCCCGAACACTTTCAGAGGAAGAGGTGATCGCTGCTGCCCACACTATCCGCAGAAGCTGCACAATAGAAGTTCAATCAGGAGACCGCCCGGTCACATAAACACAGACCGCAGGAAAGAAGAAAGTTTAGCTTACGCTTGGTGTGTCTTTTGCTGCTACAGTGGCCTCCTATTTATAGGCGTGGGACCTGATCCAGTCACCACCCGATGAGATAGGATCACCACCCCCCAGACCGCGCGACCTGACCGGTCACACCGCGCGATCAGCAACATTACTTCTGCTTCATTTTGGTGAACCCGCCAGCTCCAAAGTCGCCATGAGAGACCGCCACTCTCAAAGCAGACCGCGACTCCACAAGGAGCTCGCCAGACCGCCCGAAGCTATTCACCACCTGTCTTCGCACGAGACCGCGAATACAGTACGTCCGCCATCAGACCGCGAACTCCTGTGCGCATGCCGATCTCCTCCTGAGACCGCGAACAGCAACCAGCTCGCATACCAGTCTCCTCCTGAGACCGCGAACTGAGACCGCGCGACTAAGACCCTTAGTCCGCGAATACCACCAGAAAGCCCAGTCAGCTATCAGACCGCATTCTGGAGAAAACCTGGATCAAGCTGTGCGATCACACCAGACCGCCACAGCCTTGAAGAGGACAGCACGCCACGCGATCAGAGACAGACCGCGCACACCTGAAGATGAACGGCTCGCCACGCGGTCAGAGACAGACCGCGCGATCTCATCTTCAGCCGCCTTGGACCAGAAACCAGCGGTCAAGCCAGGAGACCACAGCTAGGCTAATACAAGCTAGACCGCAGGGACAGACCGCCAAGTCGTGCGATCACGTCAGACCGCCCGACTTCCTCCCAGACCGCCCAGGTCCAAATGCCTCCAAACTTCCACTTCAACAATTTCAACACTCACCCTTGAAGTGGGAAGTTGAAACTAGCCCCAGTAGGCTCCTTTGCCATGTGAACGGCCCCTTTGCCAGCGCCTTTGTGAAGATGTCCGCCACGTTGTCCGCACTCCGCACATGCCCGACCGAAAGAGATCCCTCCAGCACCTTCTCCCGTATGAAGTGATGCTCGATCTCGATATGCTTGGTCCTCGCATGACAAACTGGATTGGTTACCAGTTTGAGAGCACTCTCGTTGTCACCGCGTAGCAGAGTCGGCTCCCGAACCTCCTTGTGGACGTCTCCCACCAATCTCCTAAGCCAGATGGCTTCCTGAGCTGCCAAGGCCGAAGCCTTATATTCCGCTTCTGAGGTGGAGACCGATACGGAATCCTGCTTCTTGCTGCACCATGATATAGCTGTAGGGCCCGCCATGAAGATGAATCCAGACGTCGACTTCCGATCATCCGAATCTCCCCCGTAGTCAGCATCCATGTACCTGTGCACCTCGAAATTCGCATTCCTCCTGTATAGGAGACCCATGTCCGAGGTCGCCTTGACATACTTCAGAATGTTCTTGGCCGCTAGCAGATGAGGTACCCGTGGCTCCGTCATATATCGACTTACTCTGCCAACTGCATATGCAATATCCGGCCTCGTGATCGTCAGATAAATCAAACTCCCAACTAGAGCTCGGAACACCAACGGATCTTGCATAATCCTCCCTTCATCTTTCCGAAGCTTCATAGCCTTGTCCAGAGGTGTGGAAGTGCACATCCCTTCCTTCATGCCGAACCGCTCCACGATCCGCTCCGCATATCCGGCTTGGGTCACCAGCACTCCACCTTCCTTCCTCTGTACCTCAAGACCAAGGAAATGGTGAAGCTCACCTAAGTCCTTCATCTCGAACCTGATAGACAGCTCGGCCCGAAGCTGCGCTACCTCCTCCTTCGAGTTCCCCATCACGATCATATCATCGACGTATAACAGCACAATGACCTGAAGCTCCCCGCTCTTCTTGATGAACAAGCTTGAGTCTGAGTCTGAAGCAACAAATCCACAGAATAGGAGATATTCTGCGATCTTCCCGTACCACGCCCTCGGCGCTTGCTTCAACCCATACAGGGCCTTCTTCAGCTTGCAGACATGCTCCGGAAAATCTTCAGACACAAAACCTGGTGGCTGGACCATGAAGATGTCCTTGTCAATCTCGCCGTACAAGAAAGCGTTCTTGACGTCGAGTTGCCAAATCTCCCATCCACTGAACGCCGCCAAGGCAATGATGAACCGAACTGAAGTCATTTTTGCCACCGGACTGAATGTCTCATCGTAATCTTCACCGTATTGCTGTGAGAACCCCCGAGCTACAAGACGAGCCTTGTACCGCTCGATGCTGCCGTCAGCTTTCTTCTTGAGCTTATAGACCCACTTGCATGTCACAGGAGTGGTACCCTTGGGCTTGGGCACAAGAGACCAGGTCTCATTCTTCTCGAGAGCTGCCATCTCTTCTTGCATTGCAACATCCCACTCCTTCACGCCTCTGGCCTTCTCAAAGCTCGACGGCTCCCTCTCATCCAAGGGACCAGCAAAGAAACATGAGACGAAGCTCACTGCATTTCCTCCTGTATAGCGATCAGGGGCGACGATCGCTCGCTTCGATCTCCTAAGCTCCTTCCCCTGAACAGCATTATCTTCAGCTGCTTCTTCCCTAGCTCCTCTTCCAGACGTGCTAGGAGCATCGCTCCCCCTGCTCCCTGAACCAGAAGCCTCCGTCTCAGAACTAGAAGGAGATGGTCCACCTGGTGACACAGGTAGCACCACCTGAAGATTTTCCACAGCTTCCTCCGGCACCTCCACCCTGCTTTCTGGTAGCTCTACATCAGAAGACCCCTTGTAAGATGTCACCTCATCGAACACGACGTCGCGAGATACAACAAACCTCCGCGTCTCCGGGTCCATGCACTTCCAACCTTTCTTCCGCTCATCGTATCCCACGAAGACTAGCTTCCTTGCTTTCGCATCTAGCTTCGTCCGAAGAGCATCTGGAACATGCACGTAGCAGGTGGAACCAAACACCCTAAGGTGTGGAACACTCGGCTTCTCCTTGAACATCATCTCATGTGGGGTCAGCATGTTGATGGGGCTCAAAGGCATCCTGTTGATGACGTAGGCAGCACAAGACATTCCCTCCGCCCAGAAGGACTTTGGGATACTCTTGGCATGCAGCCAACACTTGCAGGTCTCCGTCAGATGACGGATCTTCCGCTCTGCAACTCCGTTCTGTTGTGGAGTATGTGCACAAGTGAGCTCTCTCCGGATGCCCGCCTTTCTACAAAAAGTAGAAAACTCACTGGAGGTGAACTCCCCTCCGTTGTCAGTCCTCAGCTTCTTCACCCGCAGTCCTAGCCGACCTTCCACGAGCTCCTTGAACTCCACAAACTTGGCAAATGCCTCCGCCTTCTCCTTCAGGAAATATACCCAGACATATCTGGTGTAATCATCGATTAGCACCAGCATATATCTGCTGCCTCCGAGGCTTGGGGTAGCAGTAGGTCCCATCAAGTCACCGTGGATGCACTCCAACGGCACACTGCTCCTTGTCTGCGACTTGTCAAATGGTAGTCGATGAGACTTGCCGAACTGACATCCCTCGCACACATGACCTTCTCCGTAGGAGGATAGACTTGGCAGGCCCTTGACCAGACCTCTCACCGCCATTACTTTCAGCTTGTCCATTCCTATGTGCCCCAACCTCTCATGCCATATAACGGCACCATCATTCGTCTTCATCTTATCGACGTAGGAACTTGTTGATAAAACAAACAAGTCCTTTGCCTGTCTCCCGACATGGACGACCTCCGCCTTTACGACCTCAACATTGCGTAGAAACTTCACTTCTGTTGGGCCGAACAGAACGTGATACCCAGCGTCTACAGCGTTGGTCACGGAGAAAAGGTTTTTCTTCATACCGGGCACGTGATAGACACTCTTCAAAGTAAGTGGCCCTCTATCACTGCCCAAGGAAACAACCCCCACCTTCTCTACTGGATGCACAGTATTATCAGCAGTAATGATTGCATTGTTACCTGTATATGGCTGTGCAGAAGAAAGCTTGGTCCCGTCTCCGGTGAGGTGATGACCACACCCCGAGTCCACGATCCAATCCTCCAGATAGTTGATAGGAGCAGAAGCTCCAACATAAGCCGAGAAGGCTCCTCCCCAACCTCCTTGAATGTTCCTGACCTCAGCTTCCTCCTTCTCCGCAGCATGCCCAGCTTGGGTGACCACCTTACAATCCTTCCTGATGTGGCCAAACTTGCCACACTTGTAGCACTTCGGACCTTCTCCCTTCTTCTTCCCGTCAGCCTTGGGAGCATACCCCCTTTCCTGCTGCCCAGAGGTTGAAGGCCCATAGCCACCTCCAGCGGTCTTCTTCTTCTTGTCCCACTTCTTCTTCTTCCCCGAGAAGAGAACTTCGCCATCTCCCCCAGCCACCGACACCCCCGCCATCTGCCTTGCCAAACTTTCTTGCGATGCAAGCAAGTTCTCCAGCTCCAACAGAGACGGCTGATTTGCCCATCCCTGCACCGACGTCACAAAGGCAACATATTCCTTCCGCAAGCCGCGGATGATGTGCCTCTTCAGTTTCACCTCAGAGATAGGCTCATCCGGATCCAATGCTGAGATTTCGGCGCACAAGTTCTTCAGCTTCAGAAAGAAAGTGGAGATAGAAAGATCACCCTGAGCCGACCTTGCCAGCTCATTCTCCAAGAACTGCAGCCTTGCTACAATCTTCTTGTTAAACAGCCCATCCAGGGCTCTCCAGATCTCCGCAGCTGATCCACACCCCAAGATGTGATCAAATAGGTCAGGTGAGATTGCTCTCTTCAGAGTGAACTCTACTTTCGCATTCGTCCTCCTCCAAGTTCTCACCTCAGCTCCATTATCCCCTGCCGGGACAACTTCTTGCGTCTGATCTCCTCCAACAACTTCCCAGAGATCCTCACCTACAAGATAGCTTTGCATACACGACTTCCACTTCTTGAAGTTAGTCGATGTAAGCACCTCAATCCCAAGACCCTTTGCAAATCCACCTTCCATTGTTCTTCCACTGGTTCCTTCTTCACAAAGGCGATGGCTACTCTAAGTTACTCACTGCTTAACCACTCCAACCTCTCTCTGATACCATGTGAAATTTTTTTCGAATCTTTATGGAGCAAGCAGGAGCTAGTCAAATTAGAGATAAAAGCCAAAACAACCAGAAACAAATGAAGGCAAACAACTGATCTTAATTGATAGCAGTCTTCAAATTACAAGGCAAGGTATGCTTGACGAGACATGATTTCGTCAACACAAACACAAAGGAAAGATACAAGGTTGAAGATAACTTGAGACCGCTCAGACCGCGCGACCTCCCTACAATCTCGATAGCTGCCAGACCGCTGCTACTCGACGATCACAGAACACCACCTGCTCCCAGCCGCTTACTTCTCCAGACCGCCTGATTCTCCCGAACTCCAGCACCACAACTCCAAGCCGCAGACCGCCCGAACACTTTCAGAGGAAGAGGTGATCGCTGCTGCCCACACTATCCGCAGAAGCTGCACAATAGAAGTTCAATCAGGAGACCGCCCGGTCACATAAACACAGACCGCAGGAAAGAAGAAAGTTTAGCTTACGCTTGGTGTGTCTTTTGCTGCTACAGTGGCCTCCTATTTATAGGCGTGGGACCTGATCCAGTCACCACCCTATGAGATAGGATCACCACCCCCCAGACCGCACGACCTGACCGGTCACACCGCGCGATCAGCAACATTACTTCTGCTTCATTTTGGTGAACCCGCCAGCTCCAAAGTCGCCATGAGAGACCGCCACTCTCACAGTAGACTGCGACTCCACAATGAGCTCGCCAGACCGCCCGAAGCTATTCACCACCTGTCTTCGCACGAGATCGCGAACACAGTACGTCCGCCATCAGACCGCGAACTCCTGTCCGCATGCTGATCTCCTCCTGAGACCGCGAACAGCAACCAGCTCGCATACCAGTCTCCTCCTGAGACCGCGAACTGAGACCGCGCGACTAAGACCCTTAGTCTGCGAATACCACCAGAAAGCCCAGTCAGCTATCAGACCGCATTCTGGAGAAAACCTGGATCAAGCTGTGCGATCACACCAGACCGCCACAGCCTTGAAGAGGACAGCACGCCACGCGATCAGAGACAGACCACGCACACCTGAAGATGAACGGCTCGCCACGCGGTCAGAGACAGACCGCGCGATCTCATCTTCAGCCGCCTTGGACCAGAAACCAGCGGTCAAGCCAGGAGACCACAGTTAGGCTAATACAAGCCAGACCGCAGGGACAGACCGCCAAGTCGTGCGATCACGTCAGACCGCCCGACTTCCTCCCAGACCGCCCAGGTCCAAATGCCTCCAAACTTCCACTTCAACAATTTCAACAGATACTTGTGCAATTTTAATTCATTATACTAATACAAAACATACACAAGCATTCTTAGATTAAACACATATGTAGACAATGCCAAAATAAGTGAGTGAATAAATATCATTATCAAACATAAAACATTTACTCACACATAGAGGCATGCTAAGCTTGGTTCTACACAACTTTTACAATATAATTTATGCACATGTGTTTAGAAGTATCAAAGCATGAAACAAACAATGTTCAAAGTAGTTTGAAGGAATGAATTGTAACATTGTAGAAGGTCTAAATGATGGATTAAATCATGCTTGAGTTTCACAATAAAGTCCATACAGTATTTTTGATATTTTTGAAAAATAATTTTAATTTAAAGTTTGAACTCTTATAATTTGATCTTGGACTTCCTGAGGTCTACCCTGTGAGAGGTTCGCCCGGTACTAGGTGATGTGATGGGATGATAGCCCAAATCTCCCTTTCGCAAGATACATGTAAATAGAAAAGATAAGTTCAACATAATAATTTTTGATGCTTTTTTTTGTTTTATATTTTTGTATTTGATTTTTGCATATAGAAATAGAAATCAAACAAATAACCAAAGAATGGAATAATATATTTTTTGTAATTTGGCTTTTGTATTTTAATTTTTCAAAAATCAATTATAGGCAGAAATGCAAAAATGAGTAGTACATATAAAATAATATATTTTTAGTGATTTTTCATAATTTTAAAATTACAGAAAATCGGATACTTAGGCTAGCGCCGGTGTTAGGTACCAGCGCCTGCGTTAGCTAACAAAGAGTGCTTATTTTAATCATATAGTCTAGTTTTCTTCGATTTTGCTTCCGATTTTTCTTAATTATGTTTGTGCAATGTAAGGCATGTCTAATGAAGTGAAGATATGAGAAGAAATCACGAAAAGTTGCGGAAGTTAAAATTTTAGTACATGGGTTTCATATTCATTAAAGCTCCATATTCATTAAACCTTAATTGTTGAGTTTTGCACAATATATGCATGAGTGAAATGATCATAAATAAGTGAAATAATATTCATGCAATTTTTCAATTCCTGTTTGACATGATTATGATTAAACATACTAGGGGTAATCAAAAATGACGCAAATATATTAAATACCTAAGCAAAACTTGCACATTTTATAAATTTAGCCTAATACCCCTAAAAACACCTTTTGAATCCATTTTGACACTTATTTCATTTAGTCTTAATAATATCATATGATAAATTTAGTTTTTCAAATTTTATAAGACTTTTAGAAAATGGATTTAGAAGGATAAAAATAAAAAGGATAAGTAGATCAATTGAAAGATGATAAGACTTAATATTCAACTTTATTCAGTTTAATTTATTTATGAATTTTGGTTTAATATGTGAAAGTCATATCACAGGTTATATAAAGTGATCATATCATGATAGTTCAATAAAAATGAAAATAAACAAAAAAATAGGTTAGGCATATCATGAAGTAGATTGATGATATTTCATTTTTAGTTGATCTCTACTTCATACAAATGATTGGATACTAATGAATGAGAGATTTAGGTATCCAAAGAGGACAGGGTGTGACGGTTCCTTTGGGTACCCAAATACATCGTGTTTGCTTTTGGGGAGATATGATTGAATGGGCCCTTTTGATTTGAGTTTGTGTTTCATCTTTAACTTTGGGCCGCCATTCAAACATTGGTTTAATATTATTTTTAGTTTTCAAATTTCCATAATCATTTACTTGAATATTTGGATCAAAATGATTTTTGAATTTATAATTTGAAGGAAATTTGTTTGCATTTAATTTTAGGTTGGGAGAAACATGATTTTGTAAATAATGGTGATTTTGATTTTGATTTACAAATCCTTTATGTTTATGTGAATTTTGATATAGTTTGATATTGTGAATTTGTATTTGCAATTTTCATAAGCAAGTTGATTTTTTATTTTAATTCATCATTCTTGATCTTTAAATTATGTCTAGCTTTATTATAAGTGATTGTGCTATTTGTAAGAGTGGAAACAATTGAATCAATATGATCTTGATAGTTATTTCTATATTCATCAAATGTTTCATCCATCTCTTTAATTTCAATTTTATAGTCTTTACACTTAGCACAATCATTTTTCAAAGATGAATTTTCTAAAGATAATCTTTCATTTTGTTCTCTTACAAAAATAAACTCCTTTTCAAGTTTCTTGTGTTTTTCTTTTAATTCATTATATTCTACACAAGGTGTAATGTTTTCAACTAAGGAGCCATGGATAGAATTAAATAACTTAGAATTTGATTCTTCATTAATTTTTACCTTTAAATTTTTATTTTCTAAGCGCAAATGTTTATTAGCATTTTTTTAATTTCTTAATTTTGTGCTTTGTAGTTTGAAGCAATTGTAACGAAATAGAAGTACACAAAATAGAATTTGATTTCCTTACATTGCTTTCGAGAGAGGCACGATTTGAACATATCATTTCGTTGACATCTTTTTGGCACTCCTCTTCCGAAGATAGTATTTCTTCTTCTCTTTCACTTGATGTGCACTTCATGGATCCGTCATGAGAGGAGCTTTCTTGAAAATTTGTGTAAGCTTGTATGTTCTCCAATTCTTGTGTTTGTTCCATACCTGTAAGAGGAAGATCATACATTTCTTCAAGAAATTTCCATACTTTGTATGCACTAGAAAAACAATATATTAATTTGAAGATATCTTGAGATAAAGCACAAAAAAATAAAATTCATAGCTTTTGCATTTAGGTGACGCTCTTGTTTATTTGATTCGTCTGCTGGTCTTGTTATTGCTATATCCCATGCGTTGATATCTAATGTTTTAATAAACCTTTCCATTAACAATTTCCATCCTTTATAATTTCTTCCATCGAATAAAGGTGGTGCAAGAGATTTTTCTTCTTCATAAAAATTCCCCCCACTAATAGAAGTGAGATCATGAGACGCCATTATTCCCGGTTGTTAAGCCGATTTGGAATAACCTGCCTCTGATACCACTTGTTGGATCTGTAGGCGCCCTTAGAGGGGGGTGAATAAGGGTTTTAAAAACTTTAAACTTTAATAGAAAACTTTTGATATTTTGATCGAAGTAAGTTAAATAAAAAGTAAATAGAAAATGAATTTAGAAATGAAGTCAATTTTATTAAGCAAGAAAAGACATGATTATCATTTATAAAATTGATTACAAAATCTGATTTCAATGACGCTAGAAATTGAAGCGAATAATATGAAAACCCTTTTTGTTTTCTATACTGACTCGTATCCCTACGAACCGGTTGGCTTTAGCCGATCTCTCCCCAGATATGGCCTCAAGCTGCTCTAGCCAATCTATCACCAAAAATGCCTCGAGCACCCCCTAGATCTACTCCCTAAACCCAGTCGCCAACACGAGGCGAATTACTCCCTATGTCTAACCTAGACCTAGTCATCGTGTGGTGAATTCATGAACCGATTACAATGATAAAATAAAAGTGTTACAAGATAAGATAATGGAAAAACTCCCCTCTAAGTAGAACCCGTGATGTAGATGTCATTTCGCTTGCAAAGGTTTGATAGTTGTGGCTTGAGAGTCTTCCTCTTTGATGTTCTTGAGATCCTTGGATGTCTCCAATTGATTAGAGATTGTTGCAGCGAGAACACTCCATGTGTACGTTGAGAGAAGGCTTCTTGATCACCGTTTTGATAGCCTTCAATCCTTGCGCATGATTTTCTTTTGATATCCTCTGAAGAACTCTCTCCTTTGATGAGTGGGAAACACCCCTCACTTTTCTCTAGGCGGCTAGGGCTTTCATCCCTCGAAAATTTCGTCCAAATCCGTCAACCGAAACTCATTTTCGGGCTGTTTTAAATAGAGGTTTGTTGTCCAGGAAAGCTAGCGCCGACGGTAGTTCTATAGCGGGGCGGTAGCAGCGGTGAGTAGTTTCCTTCCTTCTATTCTCATCAATTTCGTGGGTTTGTCTTCTATCTTTGGAAATACATTATTCTCCATGAAAATATGATATATTCTTGCCTTCATAATGATATTGCATGCTCCTTTTGGTTTCTTAATTAAATCTTGATTGATTGGAGTTTCCAAATCTTGATTAATCAAATCTTGATTGATTGGAGTTTCAAATCTTGATTGATTGGTTTCATAATGATATTGCATACTCCTGATTGATTACTCCTTCCCGCGAGATCTCCTTCCTCATTTGCTCCTCAATCAGCATCATGATGGCGGGTGATGAGTACTTTTTGTACTCATCTTTTAGTATAATTTTGATGTAATTTTAATATGAATTTATATCAATTATTTGTTTTATCTTATAATAATCATTCCTTTTTATTTTTGCCACTAATATAAGCTTAGTTTATGTTTTGCAGGTTTTCTGGGCACATTGAGCAAAAATATCAAGTACACGCCCAAGGTCACGGGCGTGACTAAGGGCGTGACAGCCTAAGATGTGTTCCAGACCTCCTGCCGCCACTTCAGGCCCATTCCGTGAAGATTTGCCAAGTACACGCCCCAGGTCACGGGCGTGACCAAGGGCGTGACATCCAAGTCACGGCCAGGACCCCGCCACCAGCTGCCAGCACGCCTGCCACGTCATTTAAAGTTACACGCCCCAGGACAGGGGCGTGACCAGGGGGCGTGACATCCAGTCACGGGCGTGACTCATACCGCGTCAATTCCCGCTCCTTCCCGCCGAAGATTCCCGCCAGCAGCACTATTTCAAGATTACACGCCCCAGGTCACGGGCGTGACCTAGGGCGTGACACGGCCGAAACGCTCGCAATTACTCCAGAAGGCTCCCTCTCCGCTGCTGCTTCGATCACGCCCCTTACACGCCCTTGGTCACGGGCGTGACCAAGGGCGTGTATCCTCATTTTTTCAGCTATATAAAGCCAACTTCAGCATATGTTTAAAGACGAATTTTGGGAGTTCAATTGTCCTTTTCTTATTTTATTTTCATGTTTTAGTAGTCTTGTAGTTGTTCTTTTATTTCAATAGTTGTAACTTTCAATTCATAGTTTGTATTTCCCTTGATCTCAATTAATAAATTAGTTTTATGTCTCTCATTTTCTTCTCCCTTCTTCATGTATTCTTTTATTTCTTTAATTCCTCCATCTCCATGAGTACTTAATTTTTATTAGCATTCGGTCGAAATGATCCAAGGAATAATATTGGTTTTGAAGCAATTTAGAATCGCTCTTTCTCTTTTCTAAACCGCTTAAGATTTATCCTTGATTTTAATGAAATGAGATTATTTTCTCGTTCCAGTTTTCGTTCTTTAGTTAGCTGAACCAGCTCGTAAGACGAATCGAACCTTCAAGGATAAAGAGAGTTGCATGCACCCCTCGAGAGAGGACGACATAAATCTCCCGGATTGGAGCCAAATCCAATAGAGGGGTTCACTTCGTTAAAGCAAGTTTAGGGGTTTCAATTATAGAACGAGAGTTCGGTTGATCAACCTAATCTTAGTTGGGCGTATCCTCGAGAGACGTACGTTTATAATTCGAAAACCTCCACGGTCAAAGTTATTTTATTTAGAGAATGCGATTTTGTTTCTTCTTACTCTTATTTCTGCGGTGATTCTAAGATCGAGTGCTAGCCTTTTTACTCTTCTTTTAATCTTATTTTTATTTCCTTTTTTGCAAAACCAACTCAAGTTTTAATTGATAAAATAATAGAGACTTTCTTGAAGTAAGAGTACTTAACCGCCCTGAGTCTAATACGACCTTGGTTTTTATAACCTATACTACATTCGATACGGTACACTTGTCGTTGTCGTTTGCAAGCATAGTTTTGCCATCATCAAGTTTTTGGCGTCGTTGCCGGGGACACGGTTGATATTCCGAAAAAAGAAATATTTTATTAATTTTATCATTCTCTTTCTTTTCCCCCTTCCCTTTAATTTTATTTATATATAAAAAAATATCTTAAAAAGCGCATCTAAATTCTCGGAAAGGACGCTTTGGGCTTGAATTCTCATCATAGCCTCTAGTACCTTTCAAACCCTTCACCGGGTAGATCTTGGGAAGTCCGAGACTAATTTAACTCGCTTTTTGAAAAAAAATAATAAAAACATTTATAATAAAAATATTTATAAAATTTCATTCATTTAGGTAAAGGTTGTTTCCTTTTTTTTATTATGAAATTATCCGAATTGGCCGTTAAAATTGCCGAGCTTACAAACCAAGTTTATATCTTACAAGCCGCACAAAAATGCCAAATTAGTTGTTATTATTGTGGTGCGCCTCATCAAAGTGAGGAATGTTATTTACATTCTTACTCCCAAAATAATTATTATGAAAATAATAATCCTCAATATTATGCAAATAATTTCGATAATAATTACGATCATAATTTTCATCTTTTAATGAAAATAATTTTTCAAACTTTGATGAAAATAAATTTTCTAATTTTAATGAGAATAATTTTTCGGCATTTAATAATTGTTCTTCTAGCTCCGAAGTTGACTATTCCACGTGGCAAGCTCACCCGGATAGTTCCCGAAGCAACGAAGATAAATCTTTAGATCCGAATTTTTGTTTTTATACACCGCAGTCTTCGTTCTCTAATTTGGTGGAAATTCCGCAGATCCAAATAGATACTTCCCCCCAAAATTTAGAGGAAATTAATTTTTCTAATTTTCACGAGAATAATTTTTTGGCCTCTAATAATTTGTCGTCTAGCCCCGAAGTAGATTATTCTTGGTGGCACGGTCACCCGGATAGTTTTCGGGGCGATGAAGATAAATCTTTAGATCCGAATTCGTGTACTTCTTTTGCGACGCAATTTTCGTACTCTAATTTTGGGGAATGTCCGTTTTTTCAATTTGATACTCCACCCCAGAATTTAGATGAGAATTTTCTTTTTTCTAGTGTTTTTTCCTCGTCTTTGGAAAATTTAGTTATGGAGAAACATGATTGCTCATGTACTCCCATAATTTCTTTTCCCAAATATGAAGAAAAATTCTCTTACCAAAAAATTCTTAATGTTTTGGCACATCAAATGAACTAGAAGAAGAACAAGTTTCTTCTCCCACTTCACCCAGATCTTCTTTTCTTTATCATGAATTTTCGCAAATCTCTTCTATTTTAATTCAACCGGAAATTCATGAAATTTTAGTGTCCGAAAATCTTATTCCGCTTGGTAATACGCTAGATTTCTCTAATGAAAATTTAATTTTAGAAAAGGAACAACCGGTGCTCAATCTTATATTTTCGCAAGCGCCTCCTCCTTGCGAAAAATTTTCTGACTCATTTATTTATGATTCTCTTTATTCTAATAATTTTCAGGTTAAGTATGAGTCGTTGCCACCCCAAATAATCAATGATCCATATGCCGCTCATCTTTATTTTTCCAAATCACCTCAGGTCTGTATAGGTGATTTGGATTTATATATTCAAATTCATGGACAAGAGGAGAATCACAAGATAAACGGAGGAGTAGCCGTGCGACTGACTCCGGCACATTCACCTACGCGTGAATTAGGGGAGTTGCATGTTCACTTCTCTTTCAAATTTCCGTTTTCCTAACAATAACCGTCTAGCTTAAAGACGGGAAAAAGAAAGCGCTCTTGGGAGGCACCCCTTGCTTATCTTTAATTTTCATGCATTTTTCTTTTAAAAGTATTTTTTTCAATGTTCTTCATACTTAGTTTTAAACATTGGGGACAATGTTTAATTTTAAGTATGGGGGTATAGCTTTGCGTTCAATGTATTTTTATTTAAGAAAAAAAAATTCAATAAAATCCGTACTTGTTGTTTTTATTTTTCTAGAAATCTAGTTTGAGGATTGATTATAAGTATTCCTACATTTTTGATTTAGCTAATATTTTGTTTTATCAGAATTTGTTAAATTTAAATTTGAAGTAATTTGGTTTTAAGAAACATTTTATGTTTTTAATTTGATTAGAGAATTTATTTAGCACTACTTCTCATTTTAATTTTAAATAGCTTCACTTTGTGGTAAATTGGCTAAACATCTCTAGATTTTTTTCATTATATTCGCTTTTAACTTTAAGATCTTAGGAAACTTCATTCCACTAGAAATTTGCTCTCAAAATAGTTTAATTTATAAACTAGATGTTTTTCTTTACCCTTGGTAACATTTCTATTTTTTTCTTTTCCCCTATTGTTAGATCATATGTCATGGGAATAAGGAGATGTTAGTTCTTTATTCTCTGGTAAACATATGCAACCCAAAAATAAAAATGAAGAGAGAAAAAATGTGTATATGTCGTGGAAATGATAGGATAATAGTCTATCATTCTCTGGTATTACATATACTTTAAAAAAAATGAAAAAAAGGGGTTGAGAGGATACAATTCATCACCCCAATCAAAAACCTCTTCATATCCTTTGTCTTCATTTGCCATTTCGTTCAAGCTCATCCCTAGCCAATTTCATTGTTTCTAGTCCTAAACTAAATTATTAAGAGAGCAATATTTTGGTAGGTGACTTTTCCGTAAGATTCTTTTATGTTAGAGTGTCTATAATTTCAATCTAATTTTGTTTGAAAATTTCAATAATTTCGATTGCTAAATTGTTATCTTGAGAAGTAGTTAGCTAAACAAATTTCTCTTTTTAAATTATCAACATGACTTATGACTTAATTCTTGAATTCCTAAAATTTGCTTTTGACTTATTCTTGGTTTAATAAAATTTTAGTCAATTAGAAATAATACTGATGTCTTTTAATTCTTTCCTCATTCTTTTGCTCTGGAATAGCAAAAGATCAAGTATGGGGGTGTTTGATGAGTACTTTTTGTACTCATCTTTTAGTATAATTTTGATGTAATTTTAATATGAATTTATATCAATTATTTGTTTTATCTTATAATAATCATTCCTTTTTATTTCTGCCACTAATATAAGCTTAGTTTATGTTTTGCAGGTTTTCTGGGCACATTGAGCAAAAATATCAAGTACACGCCCAAGGTCACGGGCGTGACCAAGGGCGTGACAGCCTAAGATGTGTTCCAGACCTCCTGCCACCACTTCAGGCCCATTCCGTGAAGATTCGCCAAGTACACGCCCCAGGTCACGGGCGTGACCAAGGGCGTGACATCCAAGTCACGGCCGGGACCCCGCCACCAGCTGCTAGCACGCCTGCCACGTCATTTAAAGTTACACGCCCTAGGTCACGGGCGTGACCAGGGGGTGTGACATCCAGTCACGGGCGTGACTCATACCGCGCCACTTCCCGCTCCTTCCCGCCGAAGATTCCCGCCAGCAGCACTATTTCAAGATTACACGCCCCAGGTCACGGGCGTGACCTAGGGCGTGACACGGCGGAAACGCTCGCAATTACTCCAGAAGGCGCCCTCTCCGCTGCTGCTTCGATCACGCCCCTTACACGCCCTTGGTCACGGGCGTGACCAAGGGCGTGTAACCTCATTTTTTCAGCTATATAAAGCCAACTCCAGCAAATGTTTAAAGACGAATTTTGGGAGTTCAATTCTCCTTTTCTTTTTTATTTTCATGTTTTAGTAGTCTTGTAGTTGTTCTTTTATTTCAATAGTTGTAACTTTCAATTCATAGTTTGTATTTCTTTTGATCTCAATTAATAAATTAGTTTTATGTCTCTCATTTTCTTCTCCCTTCTTCATGTATTCTTTTATTTCTTTAATTCCTCCATCTCCATGAGTACTTAATTTTTATTAGCATTCGGTCGAGATGATCCAAGGAATAATATTGGTTTTGAAGCAATTTAGAATCGCTCTTTCTCTTTTCTAAACCGCTTAAGATTTATCCTTGATTTTAATGAAATGAGATTATTTTCTCGTTCCTGTTTTCGTTCTTTAGTTAGCCGAACCAGCTCGTAAGACGAATCGAACCTTCATGGATAAAGAGAGTTGCATGCACCCCTCGAGAGAGGACGACATAAATCTCCCGGATTGGAGCCAAATCCAATAGAGGGGTTCACTTTGTTAAAGCAAGTTTAGGGGTTTCAATTATAGAACGAGAGTTTGGTTGATCTACCTAATCTTAGTTGGGCGTATCCTCGAGAGAGGTACGTTTATAATTCGGGAACCTCCACGGTCAAAGTTATTTTATTTAGAGAATGCGATTTTGTTTCTTCTTACTCTTATTTCTGCGGTGATTCTAAGATCGAGTGCTAGCCTTTTTACTCTTCTTTTAATCTTATTTTTATTTCCCTTTTTGCAAAACCAACTCAAGTTTTAATTGATAAAATAATAGAGACTTTCTTGAAGTAAGAGTACTTAACCGCCCCGAGTCTAATACGACCTTGGTTTTTATAACCTATACTACATTCGATACGGTACACTTGCCGTTGTCGTTTGCAAGCATAGTTTTGCCATCATCAGCGGGACATCCAAAAGTTACCGCCGGGCGTTAGCCTTAACACGCCGCGATAGTACTTGCCAAAATAGCATCCCATCGACATTCCTTTTTCTCCATTGTTTTCTTCCCGTCAGTTGTTTCCATTTATGCTAACGCTCCGCGGTAGAGCATTTCATCGGGCGCATCTTCGTCGAGTTGGCCTCACATTTCGTCGAGCGCAGCATTCATTTCGTCGAACGAAACTAGCGCACCGCGGTAACGCTGACGCCCCACGGTAGAGTGTATATTTCGTCGAACACCAGCTTGCATCTCAGCGATTTCCCTTCTCAACGGTTTTTTCTCAGCGGTTCGTTAATGCTAGCGCCAGCGGTAGAGTTAACGCGGCGCGGTAGGGCTTTCAGATCTTCTCAGCGGTTTCCTTCTCAGCAGTTTCGTCTCAGCAGTTTGTTAGTGCTAGCGCCAGTGGTAAAGTTAACGTGGTGCGGTAGCAACAATACACAGCACCATGGAGATTAGAAAGCACGGAATACTGCATACTATAAACACAAAACAAGTATGATCAAATACAATTGGATTTGTTATTGTCAAACCAAGTGATGCGGAAATAATGTTCCAACAACCATAATACTGTTGGAGTTGCCATTGTGATCTAGAAGTGGTCAAACATGTAATCTCACTGCCAACGCGATATGAGCCTGCAGGGTCGCACATAAGAGCATGTGGAGAAGTTGGTAGATTGACTGTGTTGGTAAATGTTACCAATCACCATATATAGAATGGGGAAATCCAGCAGGTTGTTGCTGTCTGAATTCGTCGGGTTTACACGGATAGAATTCGTCGGATTCGTCGGGATTCGTCGGATTGTCCCGTGAACACTCGACGAATTATTACAGAAACCCTTCATTCGACAAAATGTTGTCGTCTGTCTGGATTCGTCGGGATTCGTCGGGATTCGTCGGGATTCGTCGGATTGTCCCGTGAAGACTCGACGAATTGTTACAGAGATCATTCTTGGCAAATGTTGCCGTTTGATCTGATTCGTCGGATTCGTCGGATTGTCCCGTGAAGACTCGACGAATTGTTACAGAGATCATTTTCTCGGCAAATGTTGCCGTCTGATCTGATTCGTCGGATTCGTCGGATTGTCCCGTGAAATCTCGACGAATGATCTTCCGTGGAATTCCGACGAATTGTAACAGAAGCCCTTATTCTGATGTGTGGTCTGCGGATAGCGATTCTTCTAGAAGCTGTTTATCCTTTGGGTATAAATAGGACTTCGGTTTTAGGGTTCAGACAACTTATGAGAAGAAAGGCCGACGGAAGAAGTTTCGTTCTCGCCTCACGAACCCTAGCCGACGGAAGTGTTCCGCCGTCTCTGAATCGCATCCGCTGACCTCCTCTCCGGCGATCGTCGTCGTGTGTGTTCTTCCTGGAGCGAACCTAGCAGTTCGTGGAAGTGCAAAGGTGCAGTCGTTCTTCTCCCGGCTCGTGTGGATCACTGTAGATACGTAGACATTATTCTACGTGAGGACTCGCATAGCCGACGACAGGAATCAACTCGTGGAGCATCTAGGTTGGATTTGATCCAATCCCGCAAAGGTAATTTCATACCTAGCATTTGTTAACTTCTTGATTCAACATTCATGGCCGATCCAAACCTTTTTGGGTTGTTTCTGTTTATTTCCGCTGCGCCTACATTTGATGTACGGTTCTAGAAAAACCAACAAATACTTGGGTATGGTGTATGAAGTACCGTAAGAGGACGGTGCTCCATACACTGGGCCTCGAGAATTATGCCCACTATCTCTAGCTGGGCATTTATCACTAGAATGGTTATAATCTCCACACCATCTACAACGGATATTAAAAGCAGCAAACATGGTGTAGTGGGGGAGAATTCACCAACAAATAATATTTCTTTGCAATAATTAACTACACATAAGAAATAATAATAAAAATGTACGCCTGCTTTAGATAAATCACAAAATAGATAAGGAATAAAAAAAATTTAAAATGACAAATTCTAAGAACTAAAACAAAGAAGAAAATGGTATAAACAAATGGAAAGTGCTTCTATCTCTCGACTCCATCTCCAGAAACTAACACGACTGTGTTCCCTAGCAACGGCGCCAAAAACTTGATGCGCAAATCTAGCACATCGCTAAAGGCGGTTGCAAAACTGTTGCACGAAATGGCAGTGTACCGATCGTTTAAGTAATATAAAACAAGGAGTGAATCCCCGAGTATCGATCTCGAAGGAACACAGTAAGGTGGAGTTTACTTATGAGAAAGGACTTGAGATTGAAGTCCTTTAGATCAGATGGATTGCGAAAGGGTCGAAGTGGTTTGTGGAAAAAAAAATAAACTAAATTAACAATGCGGGTCGCCAGCGCCGCTTCACAATGTGGGGGATTACGCAGGCCGCTATGCACTGCTTCGCTCGGCGGATGGACAAGTAGGCACGCGGAATGGAAGAGTAGTCAAGCGGAATGGAAGAGAAGGCTTGTGGAATGGGCGAGTAGGCAAGCGGAATGAAGTGGAGGGTGGAGTGGATTTGGTGGCGCACCTCAAATACACATATAAATAAGATAATTTCATAAAAATGAAATAAACATTACAAATCAAGGTTTATAGTGCACATCATCAAATAATGAAGATTGCATTCATAAACATCAACACAAGTTAGAGAGAAAGGCAAGAGATACGGCCGAATCCAGAGGCTTGTTGTAGATTCTCGGTAGGAATCGTCGGGTTGTCAATCCGCATCTTAGCTCGGTCCCAACTATCGTATGGGGTAGAGGAGGGCTGTCACTTCCTCCCAATGGACCCGTCTTCTCCGGTAAACTACAATCCGATCACGTCTAATGTGAAGAACTCTTGCTTGGCGATGAAGATGGAGGTGGAATCCTCTCCTTGGAAGCTCATGGATGATGGAGGCGGACGAGGGAAAAGCCCTCATGGAAGGGTGGAAGAAAACGGAGTTGGAGCTCTCCTTGCGATGGAAATGGCGAACTAAATCGGGCCCTTGAAAACATAAAAATCGCAGCTTAAACAGAAATGTTGCAGAATTTTGTTCATGCACAACCGTGCGTTTTAGAAACACACGACAGTGCGTGAACAAAATAAAACATAATTTTGTAGACAAAAAAAGTAACTCGTGTGATTTTACTCATGCACGGGCAAACCAACCCTGCGTGAACAAAACGCACGACCAAATCCAGAATGCTATTTTGGGCCATAGATGAATGCGCACGGTCGGATCGATCGTACGTCAAGGAAACGCGCGACCGTGTGATTCATACAGACATGAAATCTGGGTGTAATGGATGATCTACCCACCTGCACAGCACCAAACAGCAATCACACAGCTGGGAATACCCTTCCAGCTCAATCCAAATACAGAAAACTGGTTGGGGAGCACCATGTGCTTACCCCCAACAAACATAGCGCGCAATTGCACACCAAAACGGTCCCAAAGAGTGCAATTTGTGAAGAAATGTGTTCAAGTGAAATATAAGCAATAATGAACTAAAAGTGAAATGCATATGCATACAAACTAGCCCGGATGAGTCCGTAAAACACTATAAATATTGGACTCGTCACAAAGCTATGAACATTCTGGTTTCCACCATGTCAGATGACATTTTCCAGAATGTAGCTGACTGTCAATCAGCCAAAGAGATTTGGGAATCTCTCACCAGAATGGTAGATGGAAGCTCTGATGAAAGAAAGGACAGGAAGTCCCTTCTCATATCCCAATATGAGAACTTTCAAAAGAAAGCTGATGAAAATATTGCTGAAATGTATGACAGATTCAACATCATTATTAATGAGCTAAGGAGTTTGGACAAGGAAATTTCCTTGATAGAGATCAATGATAAGATCCTAATGTTCTTCCCTAGCTCATGGGATTCAACGATCTGGTCCATCAGAGAGTCCAGATGCCACAGAGAAATCTCAAGTGATGTTTTGCTAGGAAAGCTTAAGTCATATGAGATGCTTCTGAAGAGCATAGCTGAATCAAAGGAAAGGGAAACAACCTCAACTCCCATACAAAAGAACCTTGCTTTGAAGGTTGCTGAAGGAGAGCCCTACACTCCTGAAGATGAAATTTTTAGCCTCCTAGCAAGGAGATTCGAAAAATGGGTCAAGACAGAAGACTCAAGGAGAAGAGAAAAGACCTCAAAGCCAGGATATGATAAGACTCCAAAGAAGGAGGTGATTTTCTTCTCCTGCAACAAGTCAGGGCACATTGCCCCTAATTGCCCACGGGAACTAAGGGATAGGAGCAGCAACAGAGATAAGAAGAAGAAGAAGAAGAAGTCTTTCAGGAAGAAAGACAAGAAGAAGGGCAAGGGGTTCATTGTTGAAACCTGGTGATAGAAAATAGGTATGTTATCTAATTCACCTAGAGGGGGGTGAATAGGTATTTTGTATTTTACTTAGTTGATATGGATAGTTAAATCTATTGTAAGCTAGTAATCAAGCAAACCCAGAAAACACATAAGTGTTTATAGTGGTTCCCCAAGATAGTGTGTTTATGGGTAGTCCACTTTCCCCCTTCACCTTTCTAACAGTGTGTTAGACAAGGCCAACTTCTCTAATCTCAGCTACAAGAGCTTACAGTACAGATCCTTCAAGATCTCTCAGGCTTGCTCCAAGACCTACCTCAGGCCAGTTAGCCTTACAACCCAAGCTTTACAGCCCTACAACCTCAGTCTAAGCAGCCCTACAACCTCAGGCTTAGCAGCCCTACAACCTCAGGCCTAACAGCCCTACAACCTCAGGCTAAGCAGCCCTACAACCTCAGGCTTAGCAGCCCTACAACCTCAGGCCTAACAGCCCTACAACCTCAGGCTAAGCAGCCCTACAACCTCAGGCTAAGCAGCCCTACAACCTCAGGCTTAGCATCCCTACAACCTCAGGCCTAACAGCCCTACAGTAAGAGAGTATTATGCTTACTACAATAGACAGCACTGAGAAGATGTCTTTTGTAGTTCCAACACAGACTGTGCTTTTGAGTAGCTTAGATGGATGATGATTCATGAGCCAGCTACTTTCTGATCTTCCTCTTCAGTTGAAGGATGAAGGATCACCTTGCTCTTCTTTGTAAGAGAGCAATCTTTATCTCTCAGACTCTTCTTCCCTGTTTAGTGAGCAGGAGGAGAGTGATATGTTCAGGGCCATCAATGGAACAGTAGTAATTTGTTTTAACACTGGACCAGCACTTTCAAAAGTGCCCTAAGTTCTTCTTTTATACTCCGCACATCTTCAACGGCACTCAAGGGAAGGCTCTGACATCTTAGGGACAGATGGGTGGCCCTCATCTCCGTTTACAGTTATTTTTGCCAAAGGCGTGTCGCGCCACTTGTCTAATTCAAGATTTGAATCAGTCTCAGCGGTTGGGCTGAGAAAACTTTCAGTCTCAGCGGTTGGTCAACTGTCGTCCCAGTGGATCCGCTGAGACAGTTTTTCTTCTCAGCGGATTATGCTTATCTGCAGCTCAGTAGAGATATGCTGCTTCTCAGCGGCACCTGTCCTCGTCTCAGCGGTTCAGCTAAGACAGAGACACTTTCTCAGCTGTTTGGTCAGCAGACCCTGAACATATTCAATGTATGGAATATCATCACCTTGTACAACCCTTGAGACAAGGTAGAGTTTATAAAATACAATATGTACTTAGCATTGTGAGTGATGCCACTTCAAATCAAGGGAACATAGAGGGCAATATTCCCAACAGTCTCCCCCTATTTGAAGAAGGCAGAACATTCCCAATGCTAAGGTACATAACCAACAAAAACTTATCATGCAAATGTACTACATAGCATTCATGATATCATAACATCCAGAAGATAACATTATTTAGGCATTACAACAAAAATCATGACAGATTATACAAGGTGATTATGATATCAGCATTGTTTGTTATTAGAAACTTGGCATCACAGACTATTTGAAGCAATAGTGTAGAAAAGAGAATATTAAGCTTTGACTAATATTAGCCCATAACATACACACTTATTTTCAACAGGATTTTCATTGTCAATTTTATTCAAGAGTTAGTGCATAGATCTAGTTCCACTTTGATTTACAGAAGCAATTTATGTTTTCCTTTTCTTGGAACTTTCAGCCTTGTTGACATCAGCAACTTCCTTCCCTTTAGCAGCAACAGCCTTTAGCTCAGCAACTTTCTTCTTGTTTTCCTGTCTTTTGAAATAAAGAAAAGGTTTGGGAATATATTTTGAAGGCATTCTTTTTGGATTGCACTTCAGCACAAGGTTTTTTTTTAAGATCAAGTCCCTTAGAGAATTTCTTTCCAAGTGTCTTATCCATTCTTCAGCTGGGTAGATCCTGTCAATGTCTTTGCATATTTGTGCATGGTTTACCCAAGCATTCAGAATGATGCTTTTGGAGTCATCAGTCCAATACTCAAAATCAGGATCATTGTCCTGCTCCTTCCTTTGCATAGCCATTAATTCTTCAGCTAGCATGACTTGTTCTCTCTTTTTCTCTTCTTTGTCAGGTGAGCATTCTGAGATAGTCTGGCTTGCCCCTCAAATTCAAAGTCTTCCTTGCTGAAGTTGTCCATCAGAGGAAGATTTAGGGCTCTCCTTGTACCCTATAGCACTTGAAGAGCTAACTCAGAGTTGGTCTCAGCATTAGCCATCTCCCCTTTCTGTCTTCTTCAGCTATTTTTGCTTCTAGGGATTGGGAGGCAGCAGCTACAGAGCCAGATAGAGTTTTGATGAGTCCCAATTATATTCACATTTATGGACTCATCTGGGCTTATTTTCATGCATATGCACTTCACTTTTATTCTGTAATTGCTTATATTTAACTTGTTCACATTTCTTCATGAAGTGCACATTTATGCCCGTTGTGGTGTGCAATTGCACACTATTTTTTTGGGGGCAAGCACAATGTGCTCCCCATTCTTTTTATGCTTTTGTACTTGTGCTGGAGGTGTGTTCCCAGCGTTTGTGTGTGTTGTGCAGGTGGGCAGATCGTCCATATTGCCCCGAATTCATCCTATATGAATCACACGGTCGTGCATTTTCTTGACGCACGGTCGGCTGTGATCGTGCGTTATGATCGGCTGGTCAATATGGTGATCTTCCCCGCTCGTGCGTTTTCTTCACGCACGGTTGGCCTCAATTATGCGCGAACAAAACGCACGACCTCCTATTGGTTGCCGGATTTTGAGTTTTCTGAATTTACCCGTGCGTTTTTACGCACGGTCGAAGAGTAAAACGCACGGGCGCGCCAGCTTCATCTTCCTGGCCTGTCTGTTTGTTAAATATCGCACGGTCCACGCACGGTCGTGCGTTCGACCGTACGTGACCAATTTCTGACTGATTTTCTATGTAAGCTGCAGATTCTGCCCTAGATAGATCGACCTTCTTTCTCGCGCCCAGAGCTCTAGTTTCGCGCCATTTTTGCCGCTCCATCACCGCCACCTTCGGGAGGAGCTTCGGCCGCCATTCTCTTGCAAATCTCAAGCCGGAGCGTCCTCTAGGCCTCCTCCATTGTTCGTGCACCTCCAAAGCTCCATTTTGAGGGATTTTCTGCTGCATATATGAAGTTCTCCAGCTAGATCGTGGCCAAAGAAGATTGACGGAGAAGACGGGTATAATAGAAGAAGGTGACAGCTCTTCCGGACCCCGGACGGCAGTTGGAGCCCGAGCTCGGACAAGGATTGACAACCCTAGATTCCGGCCGTGAACCTCTGATGAGTCTCCGTGCTTTGGTTATAATCTAAACCTCCTTTACATTGTAGTGTGTTATTCCTTAATTATTTGGGTGTATGAACAATGTTTGCTAAACCTTGTTTTGTCATTTAATATTTCATGTCTATGTGAAATTATTATGTGTGGTTTATGCAAGTGAGGAGCGCACCATTCCATCCTCCATCGCGCCGCCATGTTCGAATGTCGCACTAGCAATTGCTAGTGGCATGCTTGTTGATGAGGTGCTTGCGACCCTCATTCCGCATGCCTACTCGCCCATCCGCCTAGTGAAGCATGGCATAGCGGCCCGTGTAATCCATTCACCTAATGAAGTAATGCGCTCAAGACCTGCACAGTTTGATTCCGCTTGCCTACTCGTCCATCCGCCCTTTTGAAGCAGCACGCTCAAGGCCTGCCTAGTCTCCATCACTCCAAGCGAAGCATTGCATAGCGGCATTGCATAGGAGTAGTTGTAGTATTTTCTCTTTATTTCCACAAACCAAAACCCCCCGTTTCCGCAACCCATCTGACTTAAGGACTTCAATCTCAAGTCCTTCCTCAATAGTAAACTCCACCTTACTGTGTTCCTTCGAGATCGATACTTGGGGATTCACTCCCACATTTTATATTACTTGAACGATCGGTACACTGCCGTTTCGTGCCGCAGTCTTGCTACCGCCTATAGCGGTGTGCTAAGATTTGCACATCAAGTTTTTGGCGTCGTTGCCGGGGAACACAGACTTGTGAGTTTTCTTGAGAGAGAGAGCCGAGAGATAGTAGTTCTTCCAGTGTGTATAGCCGCCTTATTGTTTTTGTTTACTTTTTAATTATTTATTGTTTGTTATTATTTCTTTCTCTCCTGTTTTAAAGTTTTAGGAAAGTTTAATTTAAGGAGTTTTATCTGTCTGTGAAAATTTCCTTGCGAAGAATTTCAGTTTCATTATATCTGCTTTTATTGTTGAAAATGTCTTCATGGGATATTTCTCCTGGCACTTACGACACGATGGTCTATTATATAGACCAAATGAAGGAGTTAAATGCTAGGCAGTGTAGGAACTTTGTTTGCTTGTTGTGTCGAGGAGAGGGTCATGAATTGAAGGACTGTCCGAGTCTTTTCAATCATGACCGCTGCTCCTCCACTCATGACAACATTGTCCCTATCACTCATTCTTTACCCATGGAAGCAATCGTTCCATCTACCCCCGATCTTATTTCGTTCATGGACTCCTCACTCCCTGTGTGTGGCTTCACTTCTAGTGATGACGATCACTCATCTGTTAGCCAACAAGGAGAGGAATGGGAGCTCCTTGATGCACCTGAGTGGGATGAGGAAAGTATTCTCTCCATCGGGGAGGCATTAGCAGATGTTTTTGCGGAGGAACCAAATCTTTTTGTTCCTCCAGTTTCTTTGCAAGATTTTTCTACACACATTCTTTTTGATCCTATCGAAGTGAAGGAGTGGTGTGATTCTTCTGACTCGGAGGGTGCTCCAAAGTGGGATGAGGATGTCATTTTCCCTGAAGGGGAGAATGAATACTTTGAACACGATGGTGCACCTCGGTGGGATGAGGATACTCTCTCTGATGAGGAGGTTTGCACTTCCTCATGGGACGAGGAGGTCCAACTCACCATCGAGGCCCTTGAGTTCACTGGCCCCCCTCGCTATGATACTTACGATGCTGATAGTGATCTATCCTTGGATCTTATTGGGAGTGAGACCGGGACCACTCCCCCGATTGATGTTTGTTTAAGTTTTTCTTCTCATTTATTTCCTGATCCCCTTTCTCTATCTGAGTCTGTGCAGGTTGAGTCTTCACAGGTACCCCAGGAGGACTTGGAGCATTATGCTCAAGTCAATGAGGAGCGTAACATCATATATGAGGAGTTTGACCCCTCCTCCATAGTGGAAACCCCACTCATTACCTTTTCCTCCTGCCACATCCCTGAAGACGACACCTTGCTGGGCAAGGTTAGTTTTGGTGAGTTGAGTGAGGATTCCTCCTCTTCTTACTTTTTATTCCCTCTACCTGTGACGAGCAGGTATTATTTTTATTCAGGTAGAGGCGTGACTGTTCTATCGCCATATCGGTACCCACTACCGACACGCATATTAGAACAGTTACCTGTGCATTTTCTTTTTCATAGACCCATTAACTAGAACTGTTTTAAATTTAAATAAGTCGTGCTAGGATGATTGATGGCGCAAATCTCACACACCGCTATAGGCGGTAGCTCGACTGCGACACGGAATGGCAGTGTACCGATCGTTCAAGTAATATAAAACGAGGAGTAATCCCCGAGTATCGAATCTCTCAAGGAACACAGTAAGGTGGAGTTAACGTTCGAGGAAGGACTTGAGATTGAAGTCCTTAAGTCGGATGGAATGCGGGGGAGTTGGGTTGGATTTTGGAAAATAAAATAAAACAACTGCAACTACTCCTATGCAATGTCGCTATGCAATGCTTCGCTTGGCGGGATGGATACTAGGCAGGCCTTGAGCGCGCTGCGTCGCAAGGGCGGATGGACGAGTAGGAAAACGGATCGACCTATGCAGGCCTTGAGCGCGCTGCTTCGTTAGGCGGGATGGAATACGGGTCGCGATGCCACGCTTCGGTAGGCGGATGGACGAGTAGGCTAACGGAATGAGGGTCGCAAGCACCTCTTCGACAAGCACGCCACTAGCAATTGCTAGTGCGGCACACGAACGCGGTGGTGGAGTGGAAAATGGATGGCGGCGCACCTCATTCACACATATGAATAATATGATTCCATAAACATGAAATGAACATTAATAAACAAGATTCATAGTGTCATCATCTAAATATAGAGATTACAAACAAATACAACCACACAAGTAGAAGAAAGAGGCAAGAGATACGACCGAATCCGGAGTCTCGTTGTAGATTCACGGTAGGAATCGTTGGGTTGTCAATCCACGTCCTAGCTCGGTCCCAACTGCGTCCGGGGTAGAGGAGGGCTGTCACACCTCCCAATGGACCCGTCTTCTCCAGCGCTTTACCATCCGGCCACGTCTAATGCGAAGAACTCCTTGCTTGGTGATGAAAATGCGTGGAATCTCCTCCTTGAAGCTCGTGGATGATGGAGGAGGCCTAGGGGGCAGAGAACCAGCGGAAATAGGCGGAACGGCGGAGTCGGGCGGAAGAACGGCGAAAGATCCGACCTAAATCGCGAGCAGGGCTATTTATAAGCGCTGGAATAAACAGTGTGCACGGTCATTGGCGCACGACCGGTGGTCGTGCGCACTAGAATTTGGTGATCGTGCGCTCTGCCTGGACGGAACCTGCAAAGGCAGAAATTATAAAATAACATGTTCGCACGACCAGTGGCGCATGACCGGTGGTCGTGCGCACTATCGTAGGTGGTCGTGCGCACTACCTGAAACAGAACTCATAAAATTGATGATAAGTGCGCACGAACAGTGGCGCACGACCGGTGGTCGTGCGCACTATCGTAGATGGTCGTGCGCACTGCAACAAACAGAACTCATGAAAAAGGGGTTAAGTGCACACGATCAGTGGCGCACGACCAGTGGTCGTGCGCAATAGAACCGGTGATCGTGCGCAGTGTTCCTGTGCAGAATTGCACCGGGAACACCTGCACGACTCCAATTCCAGCACAACCACAAATCCAGCCACTAAAAGTGGCACCTAACGGCGCATGAAAACTACTAATGAAGAAAAGCAATGAAATCACACCAAAATGGGCCTAGAAGTGCACCTAGCAAGGAATAACAAATATAAACTATAAAAAGGCTAAAGTGCGGTGAAATGACTAAATAAATGGCCCAGATGAGTCCATAAAAGTGTATATGATCAGGACTCATCACACCCCCAGACTTAACTGTTTGCGCGTCCCGAGCAAACAAATTCTAAGCGAACTAGGAAAGAACAGTAGATAGCTTAAGACTACAGTACAGAGTACCATGCGAAGTCGCATGCTCACATGCATAAGAAAAATAGTAGAAAAGATTTCTGATTATAAAAACAGTTTATATATTTCTAAAAGAGTAAAAGCATATTACAACTACTCAAAATGGTGAGTTATGGTGAATCATCCGGTCATGCATACGGAGAAAGTAAACTAAGCGTTGAGACGAGCATTGCTGAAGATCGGGATGCGGGAAAAACTCCACTGAAATCCATCAGTGTCGGTGACCATAAGCTTGCCCGGTCACATTCTCTCCACGGCACTGGTTTGACTCAAATGTGTGAATCAATAGGACTTTAGGTTTTAAATGAGGCTTGGGTTTAGGTGAGGATAAACAAAGATAAAAACGACGGCTCAAGCACTAACCCCAAATGAGCTAATGCAGGGAACTATCCTCATTCACCACACAAACACGCGGGTACACAACACCCCCAGACTTGAACTTAACAGCACGGGTGCGTGCACCGCCTATTCCCAAACATAAATCTATACAAAAAGATTTTCAATTAAACACTCCTTCTCTTTCCTTTCTTTTTAACTTCTTTTCTTTTTCTCATTTTTTTTTCTTTTCTTATCATTTTCAGCAAATAAACAAAAGGACACATCCACATCTTCACAAACATATTACCACATCAACAGCCCAACTCATGAAAATAATAAAAAGCTAAAGCTCAGATTTGGGTGTGCGACTAGGATTGGCTTTTGGGCTTTGGTGAAATAGAAGTGGGGCTGAATCAAAGAACGGGTAGGCACAACTGGGCTAGCGAGGATATAGCGGTAGGGATAGGCACAAAGGCTCAACCGGGCCAAAATGATGGCCTATATCACATTCACACAATTGACTAACCGTATACCCATGCTTCAAGAATCGCTTGGGGCAAGTTCTAGCCACCGAGAAAGATTCTCCTTTCTCCCGACTCAAGCAATACGAATCTAGCGATCGTTTACACACATCCCTATGCTACCGTTTGATTCCACTGAATTCACCATTTGAGTAGAGTAAACAACATTTACACTAATAAGAAAAAAAAAATATAAAACCATAAGTATAAAGAGAAGTCTACTCTACACAAATTTCTATGCAGCCGAGCACTCGACTAGGAGCACCACTAGAGTCAACATTTTACTCTGCTACATAGTCCTAAGCCATCACCTAGACTTCCCCAAATAAGCAGAAGAATTAAATTCACAACGGAGCAAGCAAACAGATGAGTACGCGCTCAAGTGGGTGCTGTGGTGTGCAATGAAAATGAACAAAACATTTTAAATGAAATCTTCTAGTATGCAGTGCAATAGTGCACGTGAGTGGGCACAAAAACTGCTCTCCCCCAGACTTAAACTAAACAATCCACAAAACATATGACATGAAAATCAGAATAGGGCTAGGGGAAGAGAGTACCCAATGCTCAGCAAGTGAGCATACCAGAAGATTGGCGTTTAAACCCAGACTAAGTTGCAGCATCCGCCATCCAGAAGAAGTACCTGCAGGGGTCAGCTCCGCAAAACAAAAGAAGCAGAAAAAGATAAACTACAATAAACTACAGCTAACTAAACAGTATGGACTAAAAATAAAATGCATGAAAAGAAAGATAACTACTGGGGTTATTGTCATCCCAGCACGACTTATTCTAATTTAAAGCAGTTCTAGCTAATGGGTCTATGAAAAAGAAAATGTACAGGTAACTGTTCTAATCTGCGTGTTGGTAGCGGATACCGATACGGAGATAGAGCAGTTACTCCCCTAACTAAATAAAAATACCTGCTCGTCACAGGTAGCGGGAATAGGAAGTAAGAAGAGGAGGGGAGCTGGTCCTCACTCATCTCACCACAAATATCCTTGCCTAGCAAGGAGCCGTCAACAGGGAGGCAGCAGGAGGCGAAGGCAATGAGTGGAGCTTCCTCTATGGAGGGGGAATAAACCTCCTCACATGAGAGGATGCTCTCATCATTGACTTGAGCAAAAAGCTTCAAGTCCTCCTGAAGTACCTGTGAAGATTCAACCTGCACAGACTCAGATGAAGGAAGGGGGTCAAGAAATAAAGAAGATGAAGAACATAAATAAACATCAATCGGGGGAGTGATCCCGGTCTCACTCCCATCAGGTTGGGGAAGTAAAATAATGTTTGCATTGTCATCAATGCTACAAGATTCAGCGGGATCAACGGTGGCCAGGCTTAGGATTTGGACTTCCTCCACCGGTGCTGAGGAAAACTCCTCTTCACCTAGAAGGTTGTCCTCCTTCATAGGAATAGGCACAACACATAGATCACCAGCCTCATCCTGCGACACATCCTCAACAATGTCGTCGGAGACGAGTATAGTATGCACAACAGGGGGAGGAGTAGTGCTCGGATAAAAGTCGAGCACCGATTCCTCACAAAGAATCGAATCCACTAGAGGTGGTGGATGCACATGGAGAATAGGCTCAGCAATGTCGGTGCATAGATCAACCGCACATCCGGTGACCGTGTCCATGCCATACCCTCCAAGATGTGAAGGTGACAAAGACAAATAACCGGATGTTGAAGGTGTGCCGCCAGAGTTAGGAGTTGGGACGATCCGGATATCCGGCTCCTCATCCTCGTCCAATTGGCGAAAATGCTCGGCACAGTCCTTCAAGACATGATCAGTGCTCTGACAAAACTGGCACTGCCTAGCAGGCTTCTTTGGCACAGCGGGTGCTGAAGCCGAAAAGAAGTATGACGGTAAAGGCTCAGCAGAGTAGCCATAAGACTTACGCGCACCATATGGAGTACCAGACGAAGTCGGTGCTCCATATGCTGGGCTATAAGAATTATGCCTACTGTTCTCCGTAGGGCATTCATCACTAGAGTGGGAAGTAGCTCCACACCAATGGCAGCGGAAATTAAGATGTGTCCACATAGTGCGAAGATAAAACGATTCAAAAATAAAAATTCTATTGTGCCAAATACTACACCTAACAAAAATTACTAAAGCAACCTAATTAAAACAGGAAAAAGGAATAAAAAGAAATAAAACAAAGAAATGCAATTTACAAATGGAAGGGCTTCTCTCTCAGGTTCTCCCTCTCCAGAAACTCACACGACTGTGTTCCCCGGCAACGGCGCCAAAAACTTGATGGCGCAAATCTCACACACCGCTATAGGCGGTAGCTCGACTGCGACACGGAACTGCAGTGTACCGATCGTTCAAGTAATATAAAACGAGGAGTAATCCCCGAGTATCGAATCTCTCAAGGAACACAGTAAGGTGGAGTTAACGTTCGAGGAAGGACTTGAGATTGAAGTCCTTAAGTCGGATGGAATGCGGGGGAGTTGGGTTGGCTTTTGGAAAATAAAATAAAACAACTGCAACTACTCCTATGCAATGCCGCTATGCAATGCTTCGCTTGGCGGGATGGATACTAGGCAGGCCTTGAGCGCGCTGTGTCGCAAGGGCGGATGGACGAGTAGGAAAACGGATCGAACTATGCAGGCCTTGAGCGCGCTGCTTCGTTAGGCGGGATGGAATACGGGCCGCGATGCCACGCTTCGGTAGGCGGATGGACGAGTAGGCTAACGGAATGAGGGTCGCAAGCACCTCTTCGACAAGCACGCCACTAGCAATTGCTAGTGCGGCACACGAACGCGGTGGTGGAGTGGAAAATGGATGGCGGCGCACCTCATTCACACATATGAATAATATGATTCCATAAACATGAAATGAACATTAATAAACAAGATTCATAGTGTCATCATCTAAATATAGAGATTACAAACAAATACAACCACACAAGTAGAAGAAAGAGGCAAGAGATACGACCGAATCCGGAGTCTCGTTGTAGATTCACGGTAGGAATCGTTGGGTTGTCAATCCACGTCCTAGCTCGGTCCCAACTGCGTCCGGGGTAGAGGAGGGCTGTCACACCTCCCAATGGACCCGTCTTCTCCAGCGCTTTACCATCCGGCCACGTCTAATGCGAAGAACTCCTTGCTTGGTGATGAAAATGCGTGGAATCTCCTCCTTGAAGCTCGTGGATGATGGAGGAGGCCTAGGGGGGCGGAGAACCAGCGGAAATAGGCGGAACGGCGGAGTCGGGCGGAAGAACGGCGAAAGATCTGACCTAAATCGCGAGCAGGGCTATTTATAAGCGCTGGAATAAACAGTGCGCATGGTCATTGGCACACGACCGGTGTTCGTGCGCACTAGAATTCGGTGATCGTGCGCTCTGCCTGGACGGAACCTGCAAAGGCAGAAATTATAAAATAACATGTTCGCACGACCAGTGGCGCACGACCGGTGGTCGTGCGCACTATCGTAGGTGGTCGTGCGCACTACCTGAAACAGAACTCATAAAATTGATGATAAGTGCGCACGAACAGTGGCGCACGACCGGTGGTCGTGCGCACTATCGTAGATGGTCGTGCGCACTGCACCAAACAGAACTCATGAAAAAGGGGTTAAGTACACATGATCAGTGGCGCACGACCAGTGGTCGTGCGCAATAGAACCGGTGATCGTGCGCAGTGTTCCTGTGTAGAATTGCACCGGGAACACCTGCACGACTCCAATTCCAGCACAACCACAAATCCAGCCACTAAAAGTGGCACCTAACGGCGCATGAAAACTACTAATGAAGAAAAGCAATGAAATCACACCAAAATGGGCCTAGAAGTGCACCTAGCAAGGAATAACAAATATAAACTATAAAAAGGCTAAAGTGCGGTGAAATGACTAAATAAATGGCCCAGATGAGTCCATAAAAGTGTATATGATCAGGACTCATCAATGATAATAACCCCAGTAGTTATCTTTCCTTTACCTGCATTTTTATTTTCATCTAGTTTAGTTTAGTTAGTTGTATTTCATTTTGCTTTGTACATTTTCTTTTGTTTTTGCGGAGCTCACCCATGCAGGTTCTTTTTCTAGTTGGGGATCTGCAGCTTTTTCTTAGTTTACACGTCAATCTTCTGGTATGCTCATTTCTGAGCATGGGTAACGTTTCTTCCCCTAGTCTTTTATTTAATTTTCATGGTTACATCATTTGTGTATATTGCTTAGATTAAGTCTGGGGGAGAGCTGCTTCTCGTTACCCATGGTGCACGCACACGTTGCATTGCATACTAGAAGTAAATTTATCTCATTTATTTAGTATTGTTCATTATTTCCGCACATCACAACACCCACTTGAGCGCGTAATCATCTGTATGCATGCTCTGAGTGAATTTAATTCTTCTGCATATTTGGGAAAGTCTAGGTGATGGCTTAGGACTACATAACGGAGTAAAATGTTGACTCCAGTAGTGCTCCTAGTCGAGTGCTCGGTTGCATAGAAATTTGTGTAGATTAGACTTCTTTTTATACTTATGGTTTTATTTTTTTCTATTAGTGTAAATGTTGTTTACTCTACTCAAATGGTGAACCGGTGTGAATCAAATGGTAGCATAGGGATGTGTGTAAACGATCGCTAGACTCGTATTGCTTGAGTCGGGAGAAAGGAGAATCTTTCTCGGTGGCTAGAACTTGCCCCAAGCGATTCTTGAAGCATTGGCATAGGATAGTTCAAGTGCGTGAGAATGACGTAGGCCATTATTTTGGCCCGGTTGAGCTTTCTATTTCATGCCTATCATCTACCCTTGCTATCCCCTTTGTGCCTACCCCTTCCTCTTGATTCAGCTCCAGTTTTATCTCACCAAAAGCTTAAAATCCTAACCTAGTCGCACACCCAAATCTGAGCTTTAGTTATAGTTATATTTACATTTTGGGGGGTGTTGATGTGGTAATTTTTATAGTGGAAACTGTGGGTGTATTCATTGAAAAATTTGCTGAAAAAGAAAAGAAAGAAAAAGAAGAATGAAGAAGAAAAAGAAAAAAAAAAGAAAAAAAAGTTGTTATGAAAAAGTTAAATTGAAAATTTTGTAAGTTTTGGTATTGGGAGTGGGCGGTGCACACACCTACGTTACAAAAGTCCAAGTTTGGGGGTGTGGTGCACTTGTTTATTATAGTCGTGCGGGTAGCTCTATCTTATGCTCATGTTGGGTTAGGTGTGCTTAGCCTCCATGTTTATCTTTGTTTACCTCACCGTAACCCAAGCCCCATCTCTAACCTAAAGTCCTACTGACTCACGCCTTGAACCAATCTAGTGTCGTGGAGAGAATGTGACCGGGCGAGCTTATGGTCATCGACATCGATGGATTTTGGTGGAGTTTGTCCTGCACCCCAATCTTGAGCAATGCTCATCTCAGCGCTTAGTTTACTTTCTCTGTATGCGTGACCGGATGATTCACCGTAGTTCACCATTTTGAGTGGTTGTAATATGCTTTTACTCTTTTAGAAATCTATAAACTGTTTGTGTATAATGAGAAATCTTCTCTATTATCTTTCTTATGCACGTGAGCATGCGACTTCGCATGGTACTCTGTATTGTAATTCTAAGCCATCTACTTTTCTTTCCCCGCTTGCTTAGAATTTGTTTCCTCGGGATGCGCAAACAGGTAAGTCTGGGGGTGTTATGAGTCCCAATTATATACACATTTATGGACTCATCTGGGCTTATTTTCATGCATAGGCACTTCACTTTTATCCTTAATTGCTTATATTTCACTTGTTCACATTTCTTCATGAAGTGCACATTTATGCCCGTTGTGGTGTGCAATTGCACACTATTTTGTTGGTGGCAAGCACAATGTGCTCCCCATTCTTTTTATGCTTTTGTACTTGTGCTGGAGGTGTGTTCCCAGCGTTTGTGTGTGTTGTGCAGGTGGGCAGATCATCCATATTGCCCAGAATTCATCCTGTATGAATCGCACGGTCGTGCATTTTCTTGACGCACGGTCGACTGTGATCGTGCGTTATGATCGGCTGGTCAATATGGTGATCTGCCCCGCTCGTGCGTTTTCTTCACGCACGGTTGGCCTCAACCGTGCGCGAACAAAATGCATGACCTCCTATTGGTTGCCGGATTACGAGTTTTCTGAATTTACCCGTGCGTTTTTACGCACGGTCGGCTTCGACCGTGCGTGAGTAAAATGCACGGGCGCGCCAGCTTCACCTTCCTAGCCTGTTTGTTTGTTAAATATCGCAAAGTCCACGCACCGTCGTGCGTTCGACCGTGCGTGACCAATTTCTGACTGATTTTCTATATAAGCTGCAGATTCCGCCCTAGATAGATCGACCTTCTTTCTCGCGCCCAGAGCTCTAGTTCCGCACCATTTTCGCCGCTCCATCACCGCCACCTTCGGGAGGAGCTCTGGCCGCCATTCTCTTGCAAATCTCCAGCCGGAGCGTCCTCTAGGCCTCCTCCATTGTTCGTGCACCTCCAAAGCTCCATTTTGAGGGATTTTCTGCTGCATATATGAAGTTCTCCGGTGAGATCGTGACCAAAGAAGATTGTCGGAGAAGAGGGGTATAATAGAAGAAGGTGACAGCTCTTCCGGACCCCGGACGGCAGTTGGAGCCCGAGCTCGGACAAGGATTGACAACCCTAGATTCCGGCCGTGAACCTCCGATGAGTCTCCGTGCTTTGGTTGTAATCTAACCCTCTTTTACATTGTAGTGTGTTATTCCTTAATTATTTGGGTGTATGAACAATGTTTGCTAAACCTTGTTTTGTCATTTAATATTTCATGTCTATGTAAAATTATTATGTGTGGATTATGCAAGTGAGGAGCGCCCCATTCCATCCTCCATCACGCCGTCATGTTTGTATGCCGCACTAGCAATTGCTAGTTGCGTGCTTGTCGACGAGGTGCTTGCGACCCTCATTCCGCCTGCTTACTCGCCCATCCGCCTAGTGAAGCATGGCATAGCGGCCCGTGTAATCCATTCACCTAACGAAGCAGTGCGCTCAAGGCCTGCACAGTTCGATTCTGCTTTCTTACTCGTCCATCCGCCCTTTCGAAGCAGCGCGCTCAAGGCCTGGCTAGTCTCCATCCGGCCAAGCGAAGCATTGCATAGCGGCATTGCATAGGAGTAGTTGTAGTATTTTCTCTTTATTTCCACAAACCAAAACCCCCCGTTTCCGCAACCCATCCGACTTAAGGACTTCAATCTCAAGTCCTTCATCAATAGTAAACTCCACCTTACTGTGTTCCTTCGAGATCGATACTTGGGGATTCACTCCCACATTTTATATTACTTGAACGATCGGTACACTGTCATTTCGTGTCGTAGTCTTGCTTCTGCCTATAGCGGTGTGCTAAGATTTGCGCATCAAGTTTGGAAAGCATTTTCCAAGTCCCCATTTAGGTCATCCTTCATCTTCTCTGACTCTCCAAGCATTGTGGTGGTTGTTTTCCAGACAAAGTATTCAATGTGATTGGAGGCTTGTTCTATGACTTCATCTGTCTTGCTCACATAATTCTTGACATAGCTTATGTCTTTCTCTGCCAATAGGAGTTGTTTGTCCATAGATCTCAGGATAGTGTTCTGAGTAGTCACTGTGTGTTCTGCTAGATCAAACCATTTTGTCATTTGTTTATTTAGGATTGTTGTATCTTCCTTTATTTCCTTTACTTCAGCCATAATTTCTTCCTTCAAAGATTGTAATCCATTATCAATATAGTTCTTTATTGAAAGCATATGACCTTCAATTAAGGTACTAATAGAGTTAAGGAGATTGTCATGAGTTGTTGTAGTTGTTAGACTCAGCTCCTTTTCAACTTGAGCATGGATTTGCTCCCCCTCAACCTGGGCAGGGACTTGCTCCCCCTCAACCTGATTACTAGTAACTTTATTATCTGATAGAAAGATTTAAAGTTAAGATTAGTTAGAGAATTAAAAATTGTGTGACAAGCAAAGGATTTAATAATATGTATGATACCTGATAACTTCTCTATATCCTTTTCAATGTATCTCTCTTGCTCCTCCTCACTAGGATTATTAGTATTGTGCTTATTTGGAGATGTGTTGAGCTGCTCCCCCTCAGAAGTAGGAACATCATTTTCCTTATCATCTTGCTAGTAACCTGCTGGTTCAGGAGGGATTTGATTTAATCTTTTGTTTAGGTTGAGGATAATTGAAGCAATCTCACCTTGAAGATCAATAGGGTCATTGTCTTCATTGTCTTCAGGAGAGGAGTGTGAGATTGTGATATTTCTATTAGTAGTGACACCTTCTTCTTCATCCTCTTGATGCACTATTTCAGCACCATCATCTCTTTCTTGTTCAGGATTAATGCCTGCATGACCTTTAGTGTCATGATTATCTCCTTGGTTATCCTTTGGAGGACTGCTGGCTGGAACTTGATTGTCCAGATCATGTACATCTTCTTCTGGCTCTTGTTCTGAGTCAGAGCATATCATTCTTCTTCTCCCGAGTCCCTTCACTAAAATTAGCTTTTTCTTTTCCTTCAATTGAGAAGGTTGGCTCATTGGAAGAACCCTAGAGAATCTGTCTAGGATTTTTATGTCCATTCGTTTTAGGTAATGGAGGTTTGATCCTTTGGATTTATCAAAGTAGTCTGGGTAGGTATTGAGAAGATAGATGGAGAGGATTCTTCCTAGGTTGGGGGCTTGCAGACATTCTATTGTTCTTTGAAATAGTACCTCTGCCCAGGAGGTCTTCTTCTTTAGGATTACTCTTGACATCAATTCAAACATGTGTTTGGAGATTGTATCATGAGAGCCTGGCTTGCATAATATGGCCTTGCCAACAATGTCAGAGAGCAACATGCCTCTCTGGTTGAAGAACTTCCTTTTCAATGAGCCATGTTTGGCATCACAATAGGCACACCATTTTAATGCTTTGTCTCTGTCTTCCTCTAAAATAGCTTCTTCTTCTTCACTGCAGGAGGGCAGTTGAAGGGCCTTTTCAATTTTCTTAGGGGATATTTTTATCCTCCTGCTTCCTATCTTTCCCTTAATATATGACTTTGAGGAGGACAGCTTTACACTGGAGAATAATTCCATAACTTCTATTTTGAGAATTGTGGAGGGCTCGGATAGGGTATATTCAAGTCCTTGGGCAGATAGAAGATTAATCGCATCTTTTATTTCTTCTGGAGCATGCAAGAACCCATTCCTAACTATTTCATAGCCTTCATGCAACTCTTTTGCCATCTTTGGCGCCATTTCTTATGTATTCCAGGTCGCTGAGTCGGAGGGGAGAAGGGTTCGTCTCGTCGGCTAGGTTGAAGGAAAGTGTGATATTTTAATTAATTCTTATGATATTTATAGAGGCTGGAATTAGGTGTTAGGTTTGCTCTAATTGTATAAGTTGATTAGACTTAATCAATTTATTTGAGTTTTCATTCCTGATGAATCAAATTTGACCAGTTTGATATTTATGCAATCTGTCTCAGCGGTACAGCTGAGAAGGAGTGGTTATCCGCTGGGATGGTAATTGCCAACCGCTGAGACAGTTTTATTCGTCTCAGCGGTTTAGAGGAGATCACACAAATTATTTCAGCTGATTTCATGATTAGGTAGAGGGGCTAGATACATGACCTACACTTGGTAATAATCTTGTAGATAACAAATTTTTAACAAATTAAATCTTGTTATGCATGTGACACTTGCTATATTAAACTAGTGATTGACAACATGAGCAAAACATATAAGTTTGCAGATTCAGATTTATTCTAAGTTCAACATTACAAGCTCAATTTTAAAAGCATTAAATTTAACTTCATCCAAAGGTTTTGTGAAGATGTCAGCAACTTGTTTGTCAGTGGGGACAAATTCAAGGCATACATCATTACACTCTACATGTTCTCTAATGAAATGATACCTTATCTCTATATGCTTAGTCCTGCTATGTGAGACAGGATTTTTAGCTATAGAGATGGCACTGGATGAATCACAATATAGTGGAGAATTACTTACCTTGAGGTTATAATCCTCTAACTGATGTTGCACCCATAGTAGTTGAGCACAACAGCTCCCTGCAGCTATGTATTCAGATTCAGCTGTGGATATTGCCACACTGGTCTGTTTCTTGCTGCTCCATAAGATCAGCCTTCTTCCTAGGAATTGACAAGTCCCACTTGTGCTCTTCCTATCTTCCTTGCATCCTGCAAAATCTGCATCTGATTAGCCAGTTAGTTCAAAATCATTGTTCTTAGGGTACCAAAGGCCAAGATGTTGGTTGCCCTTAAGGTATCTTAGAATCCTCTTTGCAGCTGAGTAATGAGATTCCATTGGGCAGGCTTGGTATTTAGCACAAACACATGTAGCATACATAATGTCTGGTCTACTAGAAGTAAGATACAACAAGGATCCAATAATACACCTATACATGGATTCATCAAAGATCGTGCCCTTCTCATCCTTGTCCAGGGAGTTGTTGGATCCCATTGGAGTTTTCATGGTGGAGGCTGATTCCATCCCAAACTTCTTAATTAGCTCCCTAGTGTACTTAGTCTGAGTGATAAAAATCCCATCATCAGACTGTTTCAGTTGGAGGCCTAAAAAGTACTTTAATTCTCTCATACTGCTCATCTCAAACTCCCCCTGCATTAGCTTGGCAAATCTTTTGCAGAGGTTGTTATCTGTAGACCCAAAGATTATGTCATCAACATAAATCTATACTAGAAGACACTCGTCATTTGTTTCCCTAAGAAACAATATACTATCTATCTTTCCCCTCAATAATTTGTTCTTGATGAGAAAACTAGACAAAGTCTCATACCAAGCCCTAGGGGCTTGTTTAAGACCATATAGAGCTTTCCTAAGTAAATAAACATGAGATGTAAGAGTAGGATGGACAAAACCTGATGGTTGTTCAACATATACCTCTTCCTTCAAGTTGCCATTCAAGAAAGCTAACTTGACATCCATCTGGTACACTTTGAACCCTGTGTGGGCAGCATAGGTAAGGAATGGCCTAATTGCTTCTAATCTTGCAACTGGGGCAAAGGTTTGATCAAAGTCTATACCCTCTTCCTGTCTATATCCCTTACAAGTCTAGCCTTGTTCTTGATGATTACTTCATTTTCATCTAACTTGTTCCTGTAAATCCATTTGGTGCCAATAATGTTGTGTCCTTGAGGTTTTGGCACCAGCTTCCATACCTTGCATCTCTTGAATTGAAAAAGTTCTTCTTGCATTACCTGAAACCATAATGTATCTTGGTTGGCATCTTCAAACCTTTTGGGTTCCATTTGTGATAGGAAACTCATGAATAGGGCTTCATTGTGTGCCCTACTTCTGGTTAATACCCCTTGGTTCTAATCCCCAATGATTAATTCTCTTGGATGATCCCTTAGATGTCTTGTAGTTGCAGGCAATCTGTCCTCTACTTGATGAATTCTTTCCACTGGATCAGCAGCTTCTTCAGCAGCCTGCACCTCTACTTCTTCAGGAATTACAGCTTCTGTATGGGCTCTGCTACTGCTGGATGGCTCTTGTATAGATGATTCTTCCACAGCCCTTTCACATCCTGTCAAAATAGAAGAACTGGACCAACCCTTATAGATTAGGCTAGTCTCATCAAACACCACATGCATAGACTCTTCAACAACATGGGTTTTCTTGTTATAAACTCTATAGGCTCTACTATGTGAGCTATAGCCAACAAGAATCCCCATGTAGCATTTTTCAGAAACTTGGTTAATTGAGATTTTCCATTGTTGAAGATGTAGCATTTAGAACCAAAGATCCTAAAGTATGAAATGGTTGGTTGTTTGCCTTTCAGAATCTCATAGGGGGTCATTCCATGAGTCTTATTGATGGAAGCTCTATTGAGAACATAACATGCAGTATTGGCTGCTTCAGCCCAGAAATATTCTGGGAGTGAAGAGTCACTAAGCAATGTTCTCCCAACTTCTATCAAGGTTCTATTCCTCCTCTCAGCCACTCCATTTTGTTGTGGGGTCCTTGGGGAGGAGAACTCTTGGATGATACCAAGTTCTTGACAAAACCTTGTCATGGCTTCAGATTGAAACTCGTGCCATGGTCAGTCCTAGTTCTGACCACAGAACATTGTAAATCATTCTGAATTGCCTTGACATGGTTTATAAAGACATTTAGTGTATCTTATTTCTTTGTAAGGAAAAATACCCAAGTATATCTTGAGTGATCATCAATAATCACTAAAGTATACAGCTTCCCTCCTAAGCTCTGAATTGGCATAGGACTAAACAAGTCCATGTGCAATAAATGTAGACATCTTTTAGTGTCCTTGGAGCCAATACTTTTAAAAGTGGTCCTTGTTTGCTTGCCCATTTGGCAAGCATGACATGGACCATTTTAACACATTTTAAGTTAGGATTATTTCTAACCAAGTTCTTAGACAATAGTTTATGCATTGTCTTATAGTTGATGTGGGCAAGTCTCTTGTTCCATTGAACACATAGAGACTCACTTTCATTTGCCACAAGACACACATGAGAGGAAGATGAATTGCATATAAAATCTAAACAGTAAACATTCCCACTCCTAGTACCTAAGAGTATGGTCTCCAAGTCATTGGACTTTTTGATCAGACACTTATCATTGTGGAATTCAATGACATAGCCTAAGTCACACAGTTGGCTTATGCTAACAAGGTTGTGTTGCAACCCTTCAACATAAGCCACTTTAGTGATGGATACTATGCCATTTGAGATCATACCATAACCTCTGGTGACTCCCTTTTCTGATCCCCCAAAGATGACTTTGAGTCCATTCTTCACAGCTTTGTATTCCTGAAGAAGACCTTTGGTGCCTGTCATCTGTCTTGAGCACCCACTGTCCAAATACCATATTTGCCCAAGAATGGTATTTGAACTAACTTGCATGAGGGAATTTAATTACCCTTAGGAGCCCAAGTGATATTGGGTCCTAGGTTCTTGTTAGTATGAAAAGACTTCATACCTGCTGCAACTTTTACATGAAGGCTCATCCTTGCAGTTGGCACCTTGGGATTGTGCCAACAATCTTTGGCAAAGTGTCCCACTTTACCACAGTACCAACACTCATGAATGTTATATCTCCTCTTCTGAACATTTCTTGTGGTGAAATGAGCATCAATATGCCTGTGTTCAGGAGAGGAGACATCAGTCTTCATTTTGTTCTTTTCAGCAATGATTTGGCTGAAGGTCATCTTGTGGACAGTCTTAGTAGTCTTTGTTTTAATGGCATCAGCTTGCTTTTGTTTTTGGGCAAGGCAAGAATTGATGGCATTGGACACTGAGCAACTAGACTTGTCTACTGATATGGCAGCAGTCATGTTCTTGGCTGAATTAAATTTAGAAGAGCTTGCATTCTTATTCTTGAATGAAGGGGCTGCAGTACCAAATACAAATGGTACATGTGGGCCATTTGAATTTCCTCATGGGGAGCCTTCATAGCACTCAATCCCATGCCCTTTCTTCTACTATGGGAAGGAGTGTTTTCCTTCCTATAGGTACTTCCATTCTTCTAGTGACCATACATGCTTTCATGGTCATACCTGTTGGAGGGAAGTAACACCTTTTGAAAGGTGGTTTGAGGCTTAGCCTTACCCCTGCTCTTTTCTCCACTCCCTTCTTGTTGGGAAAATGATTTCTCTTAACCCCTAGAAATGAGTTAAAGAAAGAGTTTTATGAATGAATAACAAAAGACCAAGTAAATATGCGTCGAATGGTATTCGACGCTACGTCGAAATATAGTCGACGTTTTCTTCAGGATATGTCGAAGTAACTCTAGGAAGATTTCGACGTATTTCTTATCGACGCTACTCTGATTTCTAGTCGACGCATACAGAGAAGTCGACGCACCTTTGTCGACGCACATTCCTCATATCTCTCTCGACGTCGGGCTAAGATGAATTCGACGCTTACGTCGAATAGTAATCGACGCACGTCGATCTTTATGACAGATTTATTATTGAGCCAGATCTCTTTCCTTCTTTTCTGAAGATCTGATTTATATAGAATGATGTTAATATTTTATAGCCGTTCTGAATCATTCTTTCCTTCTATTTGATTCTTGGCTAAATCTGATTAACTCCATTTTGGATATTATTTGAAATCTGAATTAACATTTTTGCATTTATGTTATAACTGCTATGGAAATATTTCTCTCTTCCCAAATCTCTGGCTGCTAATTGATTCCTCTCCTATAGTGCTATCTTATTACACAGAGCTATAAAATAAAGAGGAAGTCGGCAGGAAAGAAACAAGAGTGATCTACCACACATATATGACATAGAGGAAAAAGCTCCCAAAAGAAAAGAGAGATATTGAGAAAAAGCTCTGCAGCAACATCCATCCATTTCTACTTCTGCTCACTGCTCACTGCTGCAAAATCTGATTGCTCTCACTAAAAGAGAGAAAGGCTACAAATCTTCTTCTCTCTATAGAAGAAAGATTTAATTCATAACTTGTGCTTCAAATCTTCTTGCTAGGAAGAAGATTCATTATTGTCTTTATTTCTTTCTCCTTCTTTATTCTTATTCACTATTGTAAAAGAGTTTTTAGAATCTCTCTTCAAAAAATTCAGTGTACTGGTTCTAAGAGTCTCCTTTTCAAAAGACTCAGTTGGTTCTAAGAGTCTCCTTGTCAAAAGACTCAGGGTGGTTCTAAGAGTCTCCTTATCAAAAGACTCAGTGCAAGTTAGTGTATTTCTACCAAGGGGGTAGAAGAGTGGACTACCCAAAGTTTGGGGAACCACTATATTTTCTTGTGTTGTGCTGTGAAATTTCTTTCTTGCATTTACTTAATTGCTTGTCTAATTCTTGTTGGTGTGTGGGAAGCTCTAATCTGTGATCATACACATATATATATATTAACTTTGCACAAAATATTTTAAATCTCTATTCACCCCCCCTCTAGAGAATTCTAGTGAGGTTAACTGTGCACTTTCAATTGGTATCAGAGGGAGGTTGATCTAAAAAGGATAACTCCTTGATCAAAAAGATCCTACCATATATATATATATTTTTTTTACTATTTTTCACATGGCACAAATCAAAGATTATGCTTCCACCAGACCACCAATGTGCAACCTTGAAAAGTTTGCAGTTTGGAAAACAAGAATCAGAATCTATATGAATTCTATTGATGCTGACTTGTTCAATATTACTGTAACAGGTCCACCAAAGCCCTATAGAAAGGATGCAAATGGAAACATCACACAAACACTTGTTCCAAGATCTGAATGGACAGAAGATGAGAAGAAGGCAAGAACTCATGATCTAAAGGCCATGAACATACTTGTCTCAACTCTCTCAGATGACATCTTTCAAAAGGTTGTTGACTGTGAATCATCCAAGGAAATTTGGGATGCCCTCACAAAGATGGTGGAAGGAAGTGCTGATGAAAAGAAAGACAAGAAGGCCCTATTGATCTCTCAATATGAGAACTTTCAAAAGAAGGCTGAAGAAGGCATCTCTGAAATGTATGACAGATTCAGTCTGATCATCAATCAACTAAGAGACTTGGATAGAGAAATCTCTCTTACTGAGATAAATGACAAATTACTAATGAGTCTCCCTAGTTCATGGGACTCAAGAATTTGGGCAATAAAAGACACAAGAGGACAAAAAGAGATCTCAACAGATGCTCTCTTAGGAAAACTCAGATCCTATGAGCAGTTGCTGAAAACTAGAGAGGAGAAGGAAAGAAGAGAAAACGCCCCAAGTCCCTCAAAAAGCAGGAACATTGCTCTAAAGGCAACAGAAGAAGAAACTTCTGTCACTGAAGAAGAATTATTCAGTTTCTTGGCCAGAAGATTTAGGAAATGGGTCAAGAAAGATGGATCAAAAAGGAGGGAGTCAAGACCAAGGTATGACAAAACACCCACTAAAGAAATAATTTGCTATTCTTGCAGAAAACCTGGACACATTGCCCCAGAATGTCCAGAGAATGCTGAAACAGAGAAGGATCTGAAAAAGAAAGATCTGAAGAAAAAGGGGAAGAAGAAAGAAAAAGGCTTCATTGCTGAAGTCTGGAGTGAAACAAACTCTGAGGATAGTTCATCCTCTAAGAGTGACAATGAAGAATCTAGACAAGAAGACATATGCTTGATGGCCTTTGAAGATACAAAGAATGATGATAAACCATGGAGTGAAACAGGATCAGAAGAAGATCTATCCTCAGATGATGAAAAAGAAGAGAACCTCATTCTCATTGAGGAATCTGAGAATGAGGATGAGGTAAGTATGTTTGATGACATTGATTTTCAAAGTGATAGCTTTAGAAATGATTTTATAAAAATGTACCTAGATCACCTAAAAACAAATCAAGAAATTGAGGATCTAAAAGAACAAATCAATGTAGCTAAAAATCAGAGAAACATAGAAATTAACTCTTCTAAAGATTATGAATCAATAGCTAGCAGAATAAAGAAGGAAACAGAAAGGGCCAATATAGAAAATCAGTTCCTTAAGAACAAAGTAACCCAGGCAAAAGCCTTTGAAGAATCAATAAAAATAAGAAGTCAAAATCTTAAGGAAATCACTGACAAACAAACAATAAGACCCAAACATCTTGGGCTAGGGGCTGATCCCTCAATCAGCCTAACTTCATCCAACAAACCTGCTTGGATGAGCCCTATAAAATTCACTAAACCTGTTAATTTGTTAAACCAAGAAAAAGATAAGGGAGAAAAAGAAACCAAGGAATTTGATGAAACATCTTATTATTCAGCTGATGATTCACATACTTCATCTGAAGAAACAATCAATCCAAGAAGAACAACACATAAAGGAGTAAAAACAGAGAAAGGCAAAATGAAAATTTGTGAAGACACAGATGCGTCGACTTCATATCGACGCATGCACGATAGTGCGTCGACTTATTCTCGACGAAACCTCTCAGATGCCTCGACCTCTACTCGACGCTTGAATAAAGATACGTCGACATCAATTCGACGCAACTTTCCTCATGCGTCGACACCAGATCAACGCAATCTGAGGAATGCGTCGATAACAAATCAACGCAATTATCAACATACGTCGAATAGATATCGACGCAAAAATGTTCAGAGCAACTTAAATACATTCTCTCCAAAAGTCTTTTATCCTAACCCTCATTCAGGAACCAGTCATCCTAATCATGAATTTTATCCAAATAAACACTTCAATCCCAAACAAAATGTTTATCTTAACCAAAAATCCCATCTTAATCAAAACCTATATTCAAACCAACACTCTTATTCTAATCAACAATTATATCCTGCTCTAAATTCAAATTCCCTTAATACTAGGATAATCAAGTGCTATATATGTAACAAAGCTGGCCATACTACCAAGCAATGTTGGTACAATCAATCAAACTATCTGTGAAATCTAGTTCAAAACTGACTCAGAAAACATTAGGACTAGAAAGAAATAATGAGAAATAAAAATTTTAAAATTCTTTTTAAAAGTCACTTCTAGTCGACGCACCGTCGATAACCAACACAATAAATCGACGCATGCGTCGACCAAAATCGACGCATACGTCGATAGAAAACCCTAAACATCTCAAACTCTGTCTATATCAACGATGACGTCGAATTACACTCGACGTAACGTCGACGTCAGGATAAAAGAGCGGCAACATTAGAATATTTTCGGTCACATCCACTGGAGTACCGAAAAAGCCTCGAATTGAGCCCTGTTTCGACGTTTCACCTGACTTAAAAAGACTCTTCAGAAACCTCCACTACTCTGCATCTTTTATCCTCCGTGCTCCTTTGTCCAGCTGATTCTTCTTACTGATCCTCAATGGCTCCCAAAATAAATTTTGGGTTCGACATTGATCTCGGATCCTTCCAAGCAGCAGCAGAGAACTATAAGAGCATCATTGCTCTATTCGATGAAGCGGGATTGAACAAGCTCATCTCTTCTAGGTGCAAGCTCCTGGAAACTGAGCTCACTGAGCTCATATCTCATGTTCAGATCTCTGAACAAGGAGAAATCCAAGGAACACTCTATGAGACACCAGTCTCAATCTCTGCAGACCACATTAGGGCCACCTTTGATCTCCCATCAGGTATATCCTAATGCCTCTTTCACTTCAATAAAATAGGAAAAGAAAATGAGCCTCTCATGAATGACTTGACTAGTCTAAAATTATTCCCCTATTAGGTGATGAATCCATTGAACTCACACCTGATGAAGTCAAGCATTTACTTAGCACCATGAAATTCTCAAAAGACAGACCAATCCATCTGAAAAAGATAGACTTTTCAGATGAGTACAGATTGCTGGCAGACATAGTAGGGAAGATACTGCTATGCAAAATATCAGCCCATGATGCAGTGACCAAACAGCAGCTGAACATCATGGGGGCTCTTGTGCTGAAGAAGAAGGTGAATTGGGCCAGATGTCTTCTCAAAATGATAGCCTCCAAATATTCCCACAAGGAAAATGCTTATATGAGAATCATGAGTCAGGTTCTCTTCCATTCCTTCCCTGACCTCTGCAGGTCTAAAGGAATTCCCATCCCTCCAGGAAAAAGGATGTCCATAGCCCTATTTTCTAAATGGGCCAGGCAAATCCCTAAGCCTGGTTCCATTCCTGAAAGGACTCCATCTCCTCCTATCTCTCCTACTCCTTCTCCTCCTCAAACAAATCTCTCCTCTCTCCCATCATCATCCACACAAATACCACCTCAATCCCTTGCTCAGCATTCTTCTATTCCTCCACCTCCTCCATCAAATACACCTACCCAACATGATAGTATTCCATCTCCACATTCCTCTCATACACCTCCACCATTATCTCCTCCTCCACCATCTGCATCCACTGAGGCTCTACTCACTTAGTGCATCCAATCTGCAGCCCAAAAATTCCAGGCAATGCTAGATGAGCATTGCTCACAGATTCACTCCTCCATTCTACACATGCACACCCAAATAGATGGGGTAAGTGCCTCTGTGCAAGATCTAAAGTCATCTCTCTCTTCCTCTAGAGTGACTAGGTCTTTCTTAACCTCCTTGGCCAAGAAGGTCAAGAAGGGGGAGAATCTAGATGAAGATCAGCTCTCCAATCCTGAGCTCCATATTGATGAACAAACAATAGAGATACTCAACATAGCAAGAGATGCTGTAAATCAAATGGCACCACTACAAGGGGAAGGGAGCAGAGCAGTGAATGAGGCTGATAATGAAGCTGGTACAAATATAGATAAAAATGAACCAGCTGATGGAACTGAGAAAGAAAATGAAGCTGATACTGGAAAAGAAAAAGAGACAGATATTCTGCTGGCTGAAGAAGAAAGAATAAAAGGAGCTCTATCCCAGGGGGAGCTACCTGCTCAGGGGGAGCTAAATGAACTTCTTACAAGTGAGAAAGAGAAATCCTCTTCTCCTAAAACATTGGTATTCAAGAGAAAAAGAAAGACTCCTCCTACCCCACCTGAGTAGTATTTGAAAACAATGCTGATATATTTTATCTTATAGTTGAAAATGATATGGTATAAAAATGACATCTGTTTATATGATTCTGGAATATCTGCTTAAATGATCTCCCTCTCTAAATTTCACTTTTGATTAAGTGACATACCTCTTATCCTTACAAATTATGTGCTGAGTTGATTTTATGCTAAGACAATTTCTCCTTAAATAGGGTTAAGACAAATAGGGGGAGATTGTTGGGAAAATGATTTCTCTTAACCCCTAGAAATGAGTTAAAGAAAGAGTTTTATGAATGAATAACAAAAGACCAAGTAAATATGCGTCGAATGGTATTCGACGCTACGTCGAAATATAGTCGACGTTTTCTTCAGGATATGTCGAAGTAACTCTAGGAAGATTTCGACGTATGTCTTATCGACGCTACTCTGATTTCTAGTCGACGCATACAGAGAAGTCGACGCACCTTTGTCGACGCACATTCCTCATATCTCTCTCGACGTCGGGCTAAGATGAATTCGACGCTTACGTCGAATAGTAATCGACGCACGTCGATCTTTATGACAGATTTATTATTGAGCCAGATCTCTTTCCTTCTTTTCTGAAGATCTGATTTATATAGAATGATGTTAATATTTTATAGCCGTTCTGAATCATTCTTTCCTTCTATTTGATTCTTGGCTAAATCTGATTAACTCCATTTTGGATATTATTTGAAATCTGAATTAACATTTTTGCATTTATGCTATAACTGCTATGGAAATATTTCTCTCTTCCCAAATCTCTGGCTGCTAATTGATTCCTCTCCTATAGTGCTATCTTATTACACAGAGCTATAAAATAAAGAGGAAGTCGGCAGGAAAGAAACAAGAGTGATCTACCACACATATATGACATAGAGGAAAAAGCTCCCAAAAGAAAAGAGAGATATTGAGAAAAAGCTCTGCAGCAACATCCATCCATTTCTACTTCTGCTCACTGCTCACTGCTGCAAAATCTGATTGCTCTCACTAAAAGAGAGAAAGGCTACAAATCTTCTTCTCTCTATAGAAGAAAGATTTAATTCATAACTTGTGCTTCAAATCTTCTTGCTAGGAAGAAGATTCATTATTGTCTTTATTTCTTTCTCCTTCTTTATTCTTATTCACTATTGTAAAAGAGTTTTTAGAATCTCTCTTCAAAAAATTCAGTGTACTGGTTCTAAGAGTCTCCTTTTCAAAAGACTCAGTTGGTTCTAAGAGTCTCCTTGTCAAAAGACTCAGGGTGGTTCTAAGAGTCTCCTTATCAAAAGACTCAGTGCAAGTTAGTGAATTCCTACCAAGGGGGTAGAAGAGTGGACTACCCAAAGTTTGGGGAACCACTATATTTTCTTGTGTTGTGCTGTGAAATTTCTTTCTTGCATTTACTTAATTGCTTGTCTAATTCTTGTTGGTGTGTGGGAAGCTCTAATCTGTGATCATACACATATATATATATATATATTAACTTTGCACAAAATATTTTAAATCTCTATTCACCCCCCTCTAGAGAATTCTAGTGAGGTTAACTGTGCACTTTCACTTCTCCTACTTCCAGTTTATTGAATCTTAGTCCTCTCCTAGTGGATCGAGAAGAAAAGGAGTCAATAATAAGGAGCACAGATTTTGGCTTGGAGAATTGATCCACTAGGCTTCTTTCTTTCACAAGCTTCTCCTCAAGATCCTTGATGACCTTGTTCTTCAGGGATATGGTGCTCAGATGGGTGATTGTAACCCCCTTCAGATGGATAATTTCTCTATACATCTGACTTATCTTTGTAGATGATTCAGTGCATTCTTTTTCAGCCATTTTAAGGGAAGCAATTTCCTGGACTTGCCTCTTGGCAAGCTTCTTGCTCTTTTTCAGATCTTTCAAGGGAGCACCATATCTGTCAATCAACTGATTGACATCTTCCTCAGATTCTGAATCACTTTCACCATGTGATGAATGTGCTTCAGATTCTGGGCAAGCATCATGATCAGAAAAGGAAGTGGAGAGAGTTAATACATGTTCATTGTCAGAAATATTCTGACTATCTTCCTCATTAGTGAGGGCCATAAGACCCAACTGATCTTTGTAGTCTTCATCCTCCTCTATGTCACTATCTGAATGTGATAGAGGGGCCCTGACTCCAACCCAGGCAACAGGATAATCTTCATCTTCTTCTGCTGCAAACAGCCCTATGTAGGCTTCTTCTTCATTCTCTGAATCTGAAGTTGATGACTCAGATTCACTCCAGCTTCTGTCCTTCTTCCCTATGAAGGATTTCTCACCCTTTCTTCCCTTCTGTTGATAAGACTTCTTGTCACCCTTATCCTTTCTTTTGACTGGACAGTCAGCAATGACATGTCCAGGCTTACTGCAGCAATAACAAATCACATTAGCTAAACCCTGTTTAACAAGTTTAGAATCATACATGTCCCCTTTGAGGTGCTGCATGTCTGCACTGTTTGAATCCTTCCTAGGATGTGAAGAGGAGGAAGGCTTATTCTTCCACTGCTTCCTCCTCATCATCTTCTTGAATTGCCTTGAGAAGACAGCAAATTCCTCATCTGATGAGCTGCTATCAGATGAGCAGTGTTCAGAGATTTTTGTGTCAGCAGCCCTTTTAGGAGGGGTAGGAATTCTTGTCTTGCTATTCTTGGATCCTTCGGCATTGAGGGACACATACTTCTCCCTAGCATGAGACCTGGAGGAGGTGTCCTCCTCCTTTCTAGCAAATAGTTGCATCTCATATGAGAGCAACTTTCCAAACAGAGTGTGAGGCGGAGTTTCACTCAGCTTTGCCACTTCCCTGATGGGACAGATTTTGGTATCCCAGTCTCTAGTTAGAGATCTTAGGAATTTATCATTTAACTCATAATGAGTGAAGGTCCTTTCATAAGTCCTCAACTCATTAACTATTCTGAAGAATCTTTCATAGCAGTCTGCTATGCATATCCTGGTTTTGTTGCCTAAAGGCTTCATACTCCTGATTGAGGAGGGATTTCCAATCATTCCTCACTTCTTCAGTCCCTTCCATGTAAACAATCAATGTATCCCACATATCCTTTGCAGTCTCTGTCACAACCCGTATTTTCCCGAAATAAATTATAATATCAAAGTAAAGGGGAAAAACACGCGTCATGATGCCACGTCCTGTAGGGGACAACTACAGACGTTCAGGCGAGCACTCAAACGAACATTTTTAACGAGAAAAGATATGAATTAATAAAAGCATTATCTTTTAAGATTATTTTCGTTAGGTTAGGAAATCGTGCCCCTCGGCTCTGCGGTTTACATAGCCGCACTTTCATAAAAGATATGCGTACGCAACGGAAGAAAATAGGTTCATTTTATTTCTAACGGCGCTGAAGACCGGAGACGTCTCCAGGGCGAACGCCAGACTAAATTCGGTATATAATAAGGAAATATCATTTTACTTTGGTTTAAGGTTTGCAAATAGGTGTTACTTAATAGTAGGAATGACAATGCAGTTAAAAGAGCGAATATTTATTTGCTAAAAGAACTTCATTTATATACAGCAAAAATAAGCTTTTCCCAGAGTATACAAGTACAAAATAACTAAATAGAAGAAAAGGAAACTAGCAGCAGCATGAGCAAGTAAGCTAAACAAAAGTCATACGGGCGTCAACAACTGGTACGAACCCGCAGGAAAGAAAGTCAACAGACCAAAGGTAAGGGGCTACAACAACAAAAAACTGCAACCTTACCTAAGAGGGAGGAAAGCCCTCCACCCGGGAAACTGAACGACCCTGCTCTAAAACCTGCGGCAGCTACGAACCTGAACTTGAGGCATCCATAAGAAAAGAATGCCTCAGCCCAAAGGGTGCAAGAAAACAGCAGGATTATGAGTAAGAGCAGGCAAAGTAACAAGTAGCGTAACCAGTCTGAAATGAGTATATAGTACATATATATATACACATATACCCATATATATAACTATATATATACGCTTATATAAGGATTTCAGTAATAGAAGTTTAAGAAGATCCCGCATAGAACCAGCCCGATAAGCAAGAGCATAACTAAAATTTAGCACACAGTGCAAGATGAACCAGTGGTGGCGGACCGAAACAATGTCACTATCCACTCACATAAAGGGGATGTTCAAAACGAACCAGTGGTGGCGGACCCAAACAATGTCACTATCCACCCACATAAAGGGGATGTTCACCCCATATAAAAAGGCATCGTGGTGGTGGTCTCATTGTCCTACCAGCCACTATTAACAAAACTATGATGGAGGACCCCATTGTTCGTATACCCATCATTCCAGTGCAAACAAGTCCATCAATATTTAGCCAAGTAATTATGAGAGGTATGCAGAATTTGATAAGTAACCACGATTCGGGACTAGCATAACCAAACTCAAGGAGCAGCCCCCCCCCCCCCCCCCCCCCAACAAACATACAACATCAGTCCCCCATTACATCAAAAGGAAACAAAAAAGCAGCCCCTTATAATAAAAAAACAGCAGCAGACCTCGTTAGACCAAAAGGAAACAAGAGAAGCCCCCCCCCCCTAATTAAAATACAGCAAGTAGCCCCAAATCAACAAGGAGCAGCCCCCAAATCAACAAGGAGCAGCCCCCCACATCAAGAGCAAAAGAGGCAGCCCCAACCCGATAAACAGCAGCCCCAAATTAACAATATAGCATGAAAACAGCCCCCAATCAACAGGTATTGCAAAAGCAGCCCCCCAACAATATAGTATAAAAACAGCCCCCCAATTAACTGGTATTGCAAAAGCAGCCCCCAACAATAAATAACAGCAGCAACCCTTATTAGATAAAAACAAGAGCAGCCCCCCAAATAAATAACAGCAGCAGCCCTTATTAGACAAAAAAAACAAGAGCAGCCCCTCAATTAGACAGAAAACATATAAGAAGCAGCCCCCAAGAAAAAAAACAGATAGGTCGGGGTTTATAATAGCAGCCTCCAATTAGGGAAGTATACCAATGATAAGAAAATATTTTTACGACGACGTAGGAGGCAAGCGCACCTATCGCGTGGAGTATATACGATTTAGAAAAATCATATCAAGGTCGTATTTAGTCCTGGGTCCCGTCGAGTATTGTTACTTCGAGCTAACGCGTATTGTTTTATCGGATATAAAAATAGATGAAAGTTTATGCATTAATTAAAAACAAAAATGATAACAATCACGGGCTTGGTGTGCGTTTAGCAAAAACCAAGAAAAGCGATAGAAAAGACAAAAAGGACGCACTAAATGAAAAACTCACGCACTCTACGGGAATTTAAATGACTGAAATTAAAGGACAGAAATTAAAGGAATGCAATCTCTACCCGAACGGGTAGAGGGGAAGTAAATGCGTGAGCAAGTTCTACCCAAACGGGTAGACGGGAAATAAATGCATGACGAGTCCTATCCAAATGGATAGGCGGGAAATAAATGCAGTGCAATAAAATAAAACTAAGCTATTTAAACGAAATAACGAAAACATAAACAACGAAAACACGAATAATAAAAACTTAAAGTGAAAAAACAAAGAAAGCATTACGAGGGAAAAACGCTCGCTTTGAAGCGATTTTAAACGCAACCCGAATATCCCATTCTAAACTACCGTGTCAAGGAAGAAAAGAACGAAAAATTATGACGGCGCATAAATTCGAATCTAAGCGAAAACCGATGTTATGGCAACGAATAAATCTAGCTAAAGAAAGATAAATGCAGGAATTGAAGTGCGGATAATAAAACTAAGTTATGGATTGAAATACGGTGCAGAAATAAAGCTAAGTTAGAAATTGAAATTGCAGTGCAGAAATGAAATTGCAAAAATTGAAATTACACTACGAATGCACGAAAATAAAAACTAAATTTATTTATTGCCATAATAACGGGGTTACATGAAATAAAATTACAAAAATAAAAACATTTAATTACAACATTTATAAAAACATTACAAAAAAGAAAATAAAATAAACACTTAATTAATTACATAAAAAAGAAAATACAAAATGGTGGAGGAATATTGTGGAAGATCACCCCAAAATGGGCAATCCAAGAGAGGGATTAGTGAGGGGGAGGGGCTCTATTTATAGGCAAAATTTTCAAATTACACGCCCTCGGACACGGGCGTGTATGAGGGCGTGACACGGCTTGGGGTGCAAATAGCCAGAACAGCTGGATACAGGCTGGCATCTGGAAGGCTTGACCGACGACTTTGGAAGTACACAGGCGTGACCATGGTACACGGCCTAGGTCACGGGCGTGACCTAGGTCGGTTGGCTGGAGCTTGAACTGGGCGTGACACCTGGCGTGTCCTTTGTTCTTCTGGAAGGAATGAATGGGTCACGGGCGTGACTAAGTGCACGGCATCGGTCACGGGCGTGACCGAGGGCGTGACTTGATGTTTGAGCTGGAAAAAGAACAGAGAGAAGAAAATGTTAGGGATTAGTGAACACGCCCTTGGACACGGGCGTGACCAAGGGCGTGACTTAACAAATTTACAGAAACTTTACAAAATGAAAATAAAACTAAGTTAAAAACAAAAATAACAAAAACAAACATATTATTCATTAATTTACATATATTATTTACAAATCTAATTAAAATTATACTAAAAACTATATAGAAAAAGACGTATATTTACTATTCATCAAACACCCCCATACTTAAGCTTTTGATATTCCAGAGCAAAAGTAAGGGATACCTATAAGACGTTAATAAAATTTCTAATTACTAAAGTTTTTATTTAATCAAAAGTGAGATCGAAATAAATTTAGGAGATTTTAAAGAGGTAAGTCCTAAATTATGAAGATGATTTAAAAAGAGCGAAAAAGTTTTAGCGAGACTTCTAAAGTTAGCTAAATAGCGTCGAATATTGCAGTCTTTGGCGCCTTTAATTAGAGTAGAATTATATAAAACTTTAACTTTTTAAAGAAAATTTTTAAGAATAAATAAAACCTATCAATTATGCTCTCGCAAACTTTTTAAATTAAAATCTAGCCTACAATTTTATTGGCTAAGGGGTAGGGGAAAAAAGGTAGCCTTGGCAAAAAGAAGAGTGCTTGGATTAGGGGTGATGGATTTAATCCTCTCACCCCACCTTTTTTGGTGGTTTTGCTTTGATTCCCAGCGTTGGTTTACGGGGGATAATTGAAATCTTTTTAATCTTAACCCAATGCCCGTGTTTACGGAATTTTATTTTTTATTCCCATTGACACGGGATTTCTTTTAACAATATTGGGTGCCTGTGTTTACGGAATCTTTTTATTCCCATTGACACAGGATTTCTTTTAAAACTTCTTCTTTTACTTTTTTATGCCAAGCTAAAGGGGTGAGGGTTTCAAAAGAAAAACTAGAATAATAAAAAAGGATTTGAGAGCAAAATTTAGTAGATTAGAATATTCCTAAAGTTTCACAAGTTTTGAGTTAGAATAATTGAATCTAAAAAAGGTTTGCCAATTTAATACAAAAGCGAATCTATTTAGGGTTAACTCGAGGTAGTGCTAAAAATTTTGTTCTCAAATTGAATTAAAATCACAAAATATTTTTTCCTACTAAAATTCCAAAAATTTAAATTTTTCAAACTATGAAATAAATAAAATTGATTTAGTAAATCAAAAATAATGAAAAACGCTTAAAGATAAACCTAACCTAGCCTTAGAAGTAACAAAAAGCTAAGTGAGGGTTTTATTCTTTTTTTTTTTTATTTTTTGATAAGTTTTTTCATCATTTTTTTTGGAGTTTTTAAGATATATATATTATTATTATTTTTTGGATTTTTTTTTTAATTTTTTTTATAACAAAATACATATATACAAATAATTAATAAAAGAAAAGAAACAAAGATAGAATAAAAATGGAAAAAATACATACAAAATAAATTTTTTGGTTTTTTTTTTAAAGAAATGTACATTAATAAAAGAGGAAAAGAAAAAAAAAGAGAAGGAAAAACATTTTTGGTGTTATGACAAAATGAATTTTGTTATAACAAATTTTTAAGTACATTTTTCATCTTTTTTTTTGGATTTTGATTTATAACAAAATACATATGTAAATACATATATATTTAGATTAATACTAAAAAAAGGGAAAAGAAAGAAAAAGAAAGAGAAAGACATATATATTTTTTGTATGTTATGACAAATTTTTTGTGAATTTTGTTATAACAAAATTTTTTAGTAAAACTTTTCATCATTTTTTTTTATTTTTATTTATTATTATAAATAAGGATTTTTATATACAAATAAAAGACATAAACATAAAACATTTATATAAAAAAAATTGTGTTTTTTTCTAAGTTAATTAATGATTTTATTGGATTTTTCATTTGATTTCCTATTTACATATTAAATTTTTTTACAAAAAGAAAAGAGAAATGAAAAGAGGGACAAAGATGTTGCAACATAATTTGTTATGTTGTAACAAATTTTGCTATATTATTTATTTTGTCTTTTTTTTTTTGGTTTTTTCTAAGTAAAAATGGGGGATAATAATTACAAAAGGGGAAAACATGATACCATACCCCCATACTTAAAATCAACATTGTCCCCAATGTTGAAGTAAGTATGAGGAACAATTCTATATATGTACAAAAGCATGAAAAAGAGGAAAAAGAAAATACAAGGGGGGAAAAAGCACGCCCTATTTTGGAGACGGGATGACCGGAATAATTACCTGCAAAAGATGTTAAAACATAATAATAAAGGTTTATATACATGGGGGGGTGATAAAAATGATAAAATCATATGCATATATATATAAGTTTTTTATTTGTTTTTCCAATTTTTCTTAGTTACAAAAAAATATAAAACATATATACATAAAGCAAACTATATATTTTTTTTTTGGGAGATCTTTCTAACACATATTTTCATCATTATTAAAATATGCATATATATAAAAACCTTTATACTTAATAAAAATAAAAAATAAAGAGAAACTTTAAAATAAAAAGCAAACAAGAAGAAGTGAAATGAAAGGATAAAAGTAATAGGGTTTCCTCTTTTCAAAATATCGACAAAAATCCCCTTTCGGGTCTGTCGAGTAATCCTACTTCGAGAAAACTACCTATTATTCTATCTCAAAAATTCCAAAAATTCTTTTTGATTTATGTTTCAAAATTTTCCATTATTTTATCATTTTAATTAGAGTATTTTTTTGTTTTGTTTAAATATGCATATATAATTTTAATGAAAATAAAATAGAAATCATATCATCATTTTTTTATGCATATTTATATACAAAATAAAACTTAATAAGTAATAAAACTTAAGAAAGATAAAAAAAACAAAGAAAGAAAACAAAACATATAAATATTTTTTTTCAATATTTTCATCATCATTTTTTTTGGATTTTAAATATGATAAAAATATATATAAATACTTAACAAAAAAGAAAAGCAAGAAAAAGGAAAGAGGAAAAAAAGAAAAAAGAAGAAAGCCAAAAATACTTAATTAAATTTTTTTGTGGGATTATTTAGTTTTTCCATCATCATCATTTTTTGTTTTTCAAAATTTAGCCAAATATTTACATATATAATTTACATATATAAAACATAAAAATAAAAATAAGAAAGAAAGAAAAAAAAAGGAAAAAGATATTTACAAGAAGAAAGATACATAATTATATTAATTTTTTTGGATTTTTCTTATATGTACATTTATATACATAATGATACTAAAAAAAAGAGAACAAAAATAATAAGAACAAGAAAGAGAAAGACAAAGTGAAAAGGAATTTTTATGATTTTTGGTTTTTTTTTTCTATATCACAAAAAGGATGAAATATATATATAAAGTAAAACCACATATATTTTTTTTTTTGAGTTTTCTAAATGTATTTTCATCATTTTTGAAATACGCATATTCAAATTTATATTAAAACATAAGAAAAAAAACAAAATTAATAAAGAAAATCTTTAAAATGAAAAGCAAAGAAGAAAATGTAGAAATAATAAGGTAAAAGCAACGGGGTTTCCTCTTTTCAAAATATCGACAAAAATCCCCTTTCGGGTCTGTCGAGTAATCCTACTTTGAGAAAACGATCTATTGTCCTATCTTAAAATTCCTAGAATTCATTTTGATTTTGGTTTTAAAGTCTTTCATTATTTTTTCCATTTTGAAAATTGAAATAATATGTTTCAAATATGCATATAAAAACTTAATGAAACAAATAGAAATAGAACAAATATTTTTTGTATTTTTCTAACTTTTTCATCATCATTTTTTTCTTTATTTATAATGGATGATAAAAAAGGATATAATATATCTATATATTAATACTTAACAAAAAAGAGAGAAAAAAAATATTTTTTTTTTGGATTTTTTGTTTATAAGAATATTTCATCATTTTTTTGGTTTTTAATTTTTTATATTTACAAATTAAAGGTTAAGAAAAAGAGAAAACGTATATTTTTGGGTTTTTTGGGGTTTTTTAATTTTTTGATTTTTTAAAGATGATAAAATCAATAGTGTATACTTTTTTCGCAATATCGATGAAATTCCCCAGCAACGGCGCCAAAAACTTGATACCAAAAACTTGATAAGAAAATATTTTTACGACGACGTAGGAGGCAAGCGCACCTATCGCGTGTAGTATATACGATTTAGAAAAATCATATCAAGGTTGTATTTAGTCCTGGGTCCCGTCGAGTATTGTTACTTCGAGAAAACTTATTGCGCTGGCCGGGCACGGGCGCGGGCAGGGCGGCAGTGGGCACGGGCAGGGGCGGTTAATTCCAGCAAAATTGCGCTGGCCACGTTCGAACCCTGACTGATATCCGCATCCCGCTTCTAGAACCGCGCCAGCTGCTCCCCAACTGCTCCTCCAGCTGCTCTTCCTGCACAGCTCACCCTTTTTATTTGCTAATTGCACACCCCCCCCCCCCACCTCTTGCCTATAAATAAGAGGCCCTCTCCCTTGTAAAAAAGGTTCACAAATTCTAAACCTTGTAGGGGGTTTGTGTTCCACCTTTTGTATTTACTTTTATGTTTTTATTTTCTCACTCCTTGTTATCCTTTGTCTCCTCTCTTTGGTATGTAATATTTGTTTTGTTTAAATGAAATAAGTTTTTACTCTTGTTCATCTTGTTCTTCATCTTGATCTTGTTTTTCTTAGTTCCTTTTTTGTTGTTTTCTTGTTCTTCATCAAGTTCTTGTTTTTGCTCTTTTTGTTCTTCTTTGTTTTGCTCATGTCTTGTTTTTCTTTTTTTTAATTTTTGTTGGGTGTGTGAGTGTATGAGTTTAATTGTTCTTCTTTTATTTTCCTTTTCTAAATTTTTGTTGGGTGTGTGAGTGTATGAGATTAAATTTTTAAAGCTTTTATAATTAGTTTTCATGCTTTCATAATTAGTTTTAAGCTTTTATAAGTTAGATTTTCATGCTTTCATAATTAGATTTATTGCTTTCTTTATAGCTTTCATAACTTAGTTTTAAGCTTTCATAATTAGGTTATTTGCTTCCATAAATAGATTTTCAGCTTTATTTTCGCTTTCATAAATAGATTTTCAGCTTCTTTACAGCTTTCATAACTTAGTTTTTTTATCTTTTCTATCGCCTTTCTTGGTTTTTGCTAAACGCACACCAAGCCCGCGATTGTTATCATTTTTGTTTTCAAATTATTGCACTTGTTATCGTATTATCGCTTTTCTTAGTTTTTGCTAAACGCACACCAAGCCCGCGATCGTTATCATTTTTGTTTTTAATTAATGCATAAACTCTCACTTATTTTTATTCACGATAAAACAATAGTCGTAGCTCGAAGTAACAATACTCGACGGGACCCAGGACTAAATATGACCTTGATATGATTTTTTATCATATATACTACATGCGACAGGTGCGCTTGCCTCCTACGTCGTAAAACATTTTCTTATCAACCAACAGCAGCCCCTAAGTAATAAAACAGCAGCAGCCCTCAACAAAATGCACAGGAAGCAAGAGCAGCCCCAAATCAACAAGGAGCAGCCCCCCAATTCAAGAGCAAGGAGGCAGCCCAAAAATCAGAGTATAAACATCAACCCCCATATAATCAAAACTTAAGAAGCAACCCCCATATAATCAAAACTTAAGAAGCAGCCCCCATATAATCAAAACTTAAGAAGCAGCCCCCATATAATCAAAACTTAAGAAGCAGCCCCCATATAATCAAAACTTAAGAAGCAGCCCCCATATAACCAACAAGGAATTAAACATACAGCAGCCCCAATTTAAAAGATCAGAATTTATGCTACCCAAGGCCAAGGTAGCATACCCCAAGCAGCAGCCCCTAATTAACCCAACAAGGATGGTGATATGGCAGCAGAAAAATCATATAACAGCAGCCTCCCTCGATGAGGAGCAGCAATAAAGCGAAACGATTAAGCAAGCGCCAAGGTAAATCCAACACAAGGAGTAAGAATCATAAGCCCTCACACACAGAGAATGAAGAGGGAAGAAGAGGAGGCGGTTTTCTTTCCTGAATTAGGAACCGACATAACTTGCCGAAGCGAAGACCACGGCCGGGAGGTCTCACCACCGCCACCGAAGCTAACAGGGGTCCTCCCCAACCGCGCTCCGGCGACGAAACAAGCCTCAAGCGACCTTGAACCACCCTACCTCGACGGCTCCGGCGCCTCGCGACACCCGCCGACGGAAACCCTAGCTTCCTTCACGGGGCAAGAGGGGTGCGGGAAAAAGGAGAGGAAAAAAAAAAGAATTGCTCGGCCACACTTCTCATCCCAAGGACCAAATGAAAATAAAAATTCTGAGGAATGAACAAATTTATATATTCATGTATATATATACACATATATATATATGTATGTATACACATATTTTCTTTAAGGAGTACTAACAAGAAGAACGAAAAAAAAAACTATACGAACATAACGAATGTCCTAACGTCAAACTCATCGGACGACGGCGTACCTGAAACGGCAACGCCCTCCCGCATCGGGACCACGCAACGTAACATTCATATTTAACTATCAACATTATCAAAACCCTACTGCACAACATAAGAATGAGTAGATATTTGAACTCATGAAACTCGACAGACGGTGACTCTCCCGGAACCGTAACGCCCTCACGACAAACTTCGAGTTAATCATTCGATTTAAAACAATTATTATCGTTTTCATTTCAAATGGTCTATTCGAAGTTCCGGGGCGTTACAACCACCCCTCCTACCAAAAAGTTTTGACCCGAAACTTTGCAATAACGATGTTGGACAAGGAAAAACACAAGAGACAAAAACTTACTGAGGGAACTAGCCGAAAAGATGAGGATAGGACTCCTTCATTGCTGACTCAAGCTCCCAGGTCGCGCCCCGAACGTCCTGATTACTCCAGAGGACCTTCACCTTAGGGATGGACTTCCTCCGCAACACTCGCTCCTGCCTTTCCAAAATACGAACAGGCTGCTCCACAAACGACAGATTGGGATGCAGCACTGGCACGGAATCCAGAACATGGCGATCGATGTGGATGCACTTCCGCAACTGGCTCACATGGAAGACGTCGTGCACACTGGGGAAAGAGGCAGGCAACAACAATCTGTAGGCAAAAACCCCGATGCGTTCGACGATCTCGAAAGGTCCCACATACCTGGGGTCCAGCTTATGGCTCTTCCCGAATCTTTTAACACCTGCCATCGGGGACACCTTTAGGAACACCATGTCCCCCACCGCAAATTCCAAATTACTCCTACGCCGATTGGCGCACTTCTCGAAGCGCTCCTGAGCCACCCGGAGCTTCTCACAGATCTGCGTTACAGCAACGCTCATCTCTTCCAAAGCCTCAGGACCCTAAGACTGGCTTCTCGCCCACTTCAGCCCAAAATAGGGGAGTCTGACATCGTCTCCCATACAGAGCTTTGAAAGGAGCCATCTGCAAGCTCTCCTGATGACTGTTATTGTGTGCAAACTCCATAAGCCCAAGACGTTCATCCCAAGCTCCTCCATGATCCAATAATGTAAATCCTGATCATATCCTCCACAATCTAATTTAGCCTTTCCGCCTGCCCATTCGTCTGCGGATGATAAGCGGTAGAATATCTGAGATCGGTGCCTAACGCTTCCTGCAACCCCTGCCAAAAGCAGGACGTGAACCTAGAATCCCAATCGGACACAATGCTCGCGGGCACTCCATGTAGCCTAATGACCTCCTGCACACACAGAGACGCAATCTTCTCTATCGAATAGCCAGTCTTGTATGGCACGAAATAAGCACACTTGGTCAACCGGTCCACGATCACCCACACTGCATCATGTCCCCGAGGGGATCTCGGTAATCCAGTAATGAAGTCCATGGAGATGCTCTCCCACTTCCACAAGGGGATAACCAACGGTGTCAACTTGCCCCGGGGGCTCCTGTGATCCGCCTTGACGCGCTGACAAGTGTAACACTGCGCTACGAACCTCGCAATATCGCCCTTCATGCATGGCCACCACACGATCTGCTTCAAAACGCGATACATCTTCGTAGAGCCAGGATGATAAGATAGGCTGGAGTCGTGAGCCTCCTCACAAATCTTCGCTCGAATCTCCTCCACAGCGGGTATGCAAAGCCTACCCCGGTACCTCGAAGTACCCTCCACATCAATCGAGAAATCCGGCAACTCACCCCTCTCCGCTCTACCTCGGAGATGCTGCAGATCCAGATCATCCTTCTGGTGCAACCTTGTCAAAGCAATCCAGGACGGCTCTTCAACCTCCACACAAGACGGACCACAGCTGGGCTTCACCGCGATACTCATCAAAAAGAACTCCTCAACTAGAGACTGCACGGAGAGTCCGAAAACAGAAGCTGACTTCCTTCTCAGGGCATCCGCCACTATGTTTGCCTTGTCGGGGTGATAAAGGATCTCCACATTATAATCAGCCATGTACTCCATCCACCAACGCTGGCGCAGATTCAGCTCCCGCTGAGAAAACACGTAGATCAGGCTCTTGTGATCAGAATAGATCTTGCACACCACCCCATAGAAAAGATGCCTCAACAGCTTCAGGGCGCAAATCACCGCAGCAAACTCCAAATCATGCGTCGGGTAGTTCCTCTCATGCACCTTTAGCTGCCTCGACCCATACGCAATGACCTTGCCCTCCTTCATGAGGACGCACCCAAGGCCTATCCGCGAAGAATCAACGTAGACCTGAAACTCCACTCCCTCAACAGGGAGAGACAAAACTGGGGCGGAACACAGCCTTCTCTTTAACTCCAGAAAGGCCTCCTCGCACTGCTCGCTCCAAACGAAAGCCGCTTCCTTCCGCGTCAACCTAGTCAGAGGCGCGGAAATGCCTGAGAAACCTTCCACAAACCTCCGATAATAACCTGCTAAACCCAAGAAACTTCGGATCTCCTTCGACGATGCCGGTCTCTTCCAGTCCAAAACAGCAGCGACCTTAGCTGGGTCCACAGAGATACCACCCTTGCTCACCACGCGACCCAAGAAAGAGACTTGTGAAAGCCAAAACTCGTATTTGCTCAGCTTGGCATACAGCTTGTGTGCCCTCAAGGGGGACATCACCAATCGCAGATGCCGAGCATGCTCTTCCTCACTCAAAGAATAGATCAGCACGTCATCAATAAAAACCACCACGAACTGGTCCAGAAAGTCCCGGAATACCGTGTTCATCAGATCAATGAAAGCAGAGGGTGCATTCGTCAGCCCAAAGGACATCACCAGGAACTCAAAATGTCCGTAACGAGACCGGAAAGCAGTTTGCGGAACGTCTGAGTCATGAATCCTCAACTGATGGTAATCGTACCGAAGGTCGATCTTCGAGAACACGCGGCTATCCTGCAACTGGTCGAACAAGTCATCAATCCGCGGCAACGGATACCGGTTTTTGATAGTGACCTTGTTCAACTCTCTGCAATCGATGCAAAGCCTCATCGTCACATCCTTCTTCTTCACGAACAGAACCGGCGCACCCCAAGGCGACGAACTCAGCCTAATAAACCCAAGCTGCAGTAACTCTTCCAGCTGAGTGCGTGATGAGTCCCAAATATGTACACATTTATGGATTCATCTGGGCCGATTTTCTAGTCTATGCACTTCACTTTAGACATGTTTTCACTCATATTTGATACTCCATGCTAAGTGCACCACTAGGCCCGTTTTTGGTGTTATTTCGTGTTCTTCTTCTTTAGTAGTTTTCATGCATTGTTAAGTGCCACTTTCAGTGGCTGGATTCGTGGTTGTGCTGGAACAGGAGTCGTGCAGGTGTTCCCGGTACAATTCTGTACAGGAACACTGCGCACGATCACTGGTTCTATTGCGCACGACCACTTGTCGTGCGCCGCTGATCGTGCGCACTTAACCCCATTTTATGAGTTTTGTCTTGACCGAACGCACGACCATTTACGATAGTGCGCACGACCACTGGTCGTGCGCCACTGGTCGTGCGAACATTTTATTTTATAAATTTCTTACATTGCAGGCTCCTCCCAGGCAGGCGCACGATCACAGAACTCCAGCGCGCACGACCACTGGTCGTGCGCCAATGATCATGCGCACTGTTTATTCCAGCGCCTATAAATATTCCTGCTCGCGAATTAGGTCGGACGCTCCGCATTTCTTCCGCCCGAGTCCGCCGTTTCCTGCTCCAGAGCGCCCGATTTCGCCCCTCCAACGCCGCCCACCATCTGGAGGTGCTCCGGGCTTGTTCTTCACGCCAATCTTGAGCCGGAGCTTCCTCTCGGCCTCCTCCTTCATCCTAGAGCTTCAAGGAAGGTTTAGCCGCCATCGACATCAAGCAAGAGGAAGTTTGCAACATCTACCGGATCGTAACACGAAGAATACGGGCTCATTGGAGAGTAGTGACAGCTCTCTCTACCCCAGACGTAGTTGCGGACCGAGCTTGGATGCGGATTGACAACCCGGCGATTCCAACCGTGAATCTACAACGAGCCTTCGGATTCGGTCGATTTCTTGCCTTGTTCTTCTCGTATTGATGTGTGTATGTAGTTAGATCTATGTATTAAGATGAAGTAGCACTTAAACTTGCTTGTATTTCTATATATTTCATTTCTTTGTGAAATACTTTTGTGGTTTATGTGATTTGAGGAGCGCCCCATTCCATCCTCCATTCCACCATCGTGTTCAGTGCCACACTAGCAATTGCTAGTGGCGTGCTTGTCGACGAGGTGCTTGCAACCCTCATCCATATGCCTACTCTTCCATCCGCCGAGCGAAGCGTGGCATAGCGGCCCGTGTAATCCACTCGCCCTACGAAGCAGCGCGCTCAAGGCCTGCATAGTTCGACTCCGCTTGCCTACTCGTCCATCCGCCCTTGCGACGCAGCGCGCTCAAGGCCTACCTAGTCTCCATTCCGCCAAGCGAAGCATTGCATAGCGGCATTGCATAGGAGTAGTTGTAGTTGTTTTCTTTTATTTTCCAAAAACCAAATCCCCCATTTCTGCATCCATCCGCTCGAAAGGACTTCAATCTCAAGTCCTTCCTCGATAATAAACTCCACCTTACTGTGTTCCTTTGAGATCGATACTTGGGGATTCATTCCCATTTTATATTACTTGAACGATCGATACACTGCCGTTTTGTGCCGCAGTCGAGCTACCGCCTATAGCAGTGTGCGAGATTTGCGCCATCAAGTTTTTGGCACCGTTGCCGGGAAACACAGTCGTGTGAGTTTTCTGGAGAGGGAGAACCTGAGAGAGAAACCCTTCCATTTGTAAATTGCATTCCTTTGTTTTATTTCCTCGTTTTCTGTTTCCTGTTTCATATTAGGTTGCTTTAGTAATTTTTGTTAGGTGTAGTATTTTGCACAATAGCTTTTTTTTATTTTGAATCGTATTATCTTCACAGTATGTGGGCACATCTCAATATCCGTTGCCGTTGGTGTAGAGATACCTCCCACTCTAGTGATGAATGCCCTACGGAGAATAGTAGGCATAATTCTTATAGCCCAGCATATGGAGTACCGACTTCGTCTGGTACTCCATATGGTGCGCGTAAGTCTTATGGCTACTCTGCCGAGCCTTTACCGTCTTACTTCTTTTCGGCTTCAGCACCCGCTGTGCCAAAGAAGCCTGCTAGGCAGTGCCAGTTTTGTCGGAGCACAGATCATGCCCTGAAGGATTGTGCTGCTTTTCTTCGCCAATTGGATGAGGATGACAAGCCGGATATCCGGATCGTCCCGAATCCTAACTCTGGTTGTACACCTTCAACATCCGGTTATGTGTCTTTGTCACCTTCACATCTTGAAGGGTATGGCATGGACACGGTCACCGGATGTGCGGCTGATCTATGCACCGACATTGCTGAGCATATTCTCCATGTGCATCCACCACCTCTAGTGGATTCGATTCTTTGTGAGGAATCGGTGCTCGATTTTTATCTGAGCACTATTCTTCCCCCTGTTGTGCATACTACTTTCATCTCTGACGACATTGTCGATGATGTGTCACAAGAGGAGGCTGTTGATCTTAGTATTGTGCCTACTCCTATGGAGGAGGACAACCTTCTTGGTGAAGAGGAGTTTTCCTCAGCACCGGTTGAGGAAGTCCAAATCTTAGGCATGGCCACTGTTGATCCCGCCGAACCTTGTAGTATTGATGACAATGCAAACATTATTTTACTTACCCAGCCTGATGGGAGTGAGACCGGGACCACACCCCCGATTTTTGATTATTTATGTTCTTCGTCTTGTTTATTTCTCGATCCCCCCTCTTCATCCGAGCCTGTGCAGGTTGAGTCTTCACAGGTACCCCAGGAGGATTTGGTGCATATTGCCCAAGTCAATGATGAGAGCATCCTCTTATGTGAGGAGGTTGATTCCCCCTCCGTAGAGGAAACTCCACTCATTGCCTTTTCCTCCTGCCACCTCCCTGTTGATGACACCTTGCTAGGCAAGGATGTGTTTGGTGAGTTGAGTGAGGATATCTCCTCCTCTTCTTACTTTCCGTTTCCTCTACTTGCGTTATGTAGGTATTATTATTTGGGTAGAGGAGTAACTGTTCTATCGTCGTATCGGTACCCGCTACCGACACGCGTATTAGAACAGTTACCCGTTCATTTCCTTTTTCATACGCCCATTAGCTAGAACCTTTAGTTTTTGAATAAGTCGTGCTGGGATGACAATAACCCCAGTAGTTATCTTACTTTTATTGCATTTTCATTTTCCTAGTTAGAGTAGTTAGTTAATTTCTGTTCAGTTTTAGCATTTCTGCTTTCTTCTGTTTTTGTGGAGCTCACCCCTGCAGGTACTTATTGCAAATTCTGAATAGCGGGTTTGCTTCAGTTTTTCACGTGTCTTCTGGTATGCTCACTTCTGAGCATCGGGTAATCTCTTTCCCTAGACTTCATTTTCAATTTTCATGGTTACATCATTTATGTCTATTGCTTAGATTTAGTCTGGGGGAGAGCCGCTATATGTTACCCACTGCACGTGCACATCTCATTTGCATACTAGAAGTATTTTAATTTCAGATATTTAGTTATGTTCAATTGCATTGCACACCACTACACCCACTCGAGCGTGCACTTAGCTGTTGGCACGTCTTGAGCTGAACTCATTTCTTTTTGTGTGATTTGGAAAATCATTGTGCTGGCTTAGGATTGTGAGTCGGAGTAAAATGTTGACTTCTATAGTGCTCCTAGTCGAGTGCTCATGTCTCACATAGAAATTCGTGTAGATTCAATTTCTTTTTATGCTTTTAGTTTATATTTTTCTATTAGCGTAAATATTGTTTACTACACTCAAAAATTGATGAATCCGGTGTGAATCAAATGGTAGCATAGGGATGTGTGTAGACGTTCGTTAGCCTCATATTGCCCGAGTCGGGAGAAAGGATTATCTTTCTCGGTGGCTAAGAACTTGCCCCAAGCGATTGTTGAAGCATGGGTATAAGGTTAGTCAATTGCGTGAATGTGATATAGGCCATCATTTTGGCCCGGTTGAGCCTTTGTGCCATTCCTATCATCATTTCCTCGTTAGCCTAGTTGTGCCTACCCCATTATTTTGGTTCAGCTCCACTATTGTTCACCAAAGCCTAAACTCCAATCCTAGTCGCACACCCAAAATGCAAGCATTTTGTTTAAATTTTAAATTGGTGGTGTTGATTGTGGAAGTACAATGTGAAAATGTGGATGTGCATCTTTGAAAATTTGCTGAAATTGCTAAAGAAAGAAAAAGAAAAGAAGAAAATGATTTGAAAAGAAAAAGAAGAATGAAAAGTTTAATTGAAAAAAAAAATCTGTTTGAGATGTATGTTTGGGAGTAGGCGGTGCACACACCCATGTTGTTAAGTCCAAGTCTGGGGGTGTGATGTACCCGCGTGTTTGTGTGTTGAACGAGAATAATTTCTGCATAAGCTTATTTGGGTTTAGTGCTTGAGCCGTCGTTTTTATCTTTGTTTATCCTCACCTAAACTCAAGCCTCATCTAAAACCTAAAGTCCTATTGATTCACGCATTTGAGTCAAACCAGTGTCGTGGAGAGAGTGCGAACGGGCAAGCTTATGGTCACCGACATTGATGGATTTCAATGGAGGTTGTCTCGAGCCCCGATCTTTGGCAATGCTCGCCTCAGCGTTCAGTTTACTTTCTTCCTATGTACGACCTTATGATTCACCGTGATTCACTTTTTGAGTAAACGTAATATATAAATACGCTCCTAGAAAATTATAAACTAATATGTATAATTAGAAATTTTGTCTACTGTATTTCTACGCACATGAGCATGCGACTTCGCATGGTACTCCGCTTGATAATTTCTTCGCCAGCTTATGTTTTTCCTGTCCGCGAGAGATGGTTTGCTCGGGACGCGCAAACAGGTAAGTCTGGGGGTGTGATGAGTCCCAAATATATACACATTTATGGACTCATCTGGGCCGATTTTCTAGTCTATGCACTTCACTTTAGACATGTTTTCACTCATATTTGATACTCCATGCTAAGTGCACCTCTAGGCCCGTTTTTGGTGTTATTTCATGTTCTTCTTCTTTAGTAGTTTTCATGCATTGTTAAGTGCCACTTTCAGTGGCTGGATTCGTGGTTGTGCTGGAACAGGAGTCGTGCAGGTGTTCCCGGTACAATTCTATAGAGGAACACTGCGCACGATCACTGGTTCTATTGCGCACGACCACTGGTCGTGCGCCGCTGATCGTGCGCACTTAACCCCATTTTATGAGTTCTGTCTTGACAGAACGCACGACCATTTATGATAGTGCGCACGACCACTGGTCGTGCGCCACTGGTCATGCGAACATTTTATTTTATAAATTTCTTACATTGCAGGCTCTGCCCAGGCAGGCGCACGATCACAGAACTCGAGCGCGCACGACCACTGGTCGTGCGCCAATGATCGTGCGCACTGTTTATTCCAGCGCCTATAAATATTCCTGCTCGCGAATTATGTCGGACGCTCCGCATTTCTTCCGCCCGAGTCCGCCGTTTCCTGCTCCAGAGCGCCCGATTTCGCCCCTCCATCGCCGCCCACCATCTGGAGGTGCTCCGGGCTTGTTCTTCACGCCAATCTTGAGCCGGAGATTCCTCTCGGCCTCCTCCTTCATCCTAGAGCTTCAAAGAAGGTTTAGCCTCCATCGCCATCAATCAAGAGGAAGTTTGCAACCTCTACCGGATCGTGACACGAAGAAGACGGGCTCATTGGAGATTAGTGACATCTCTCTCTACCCCGGACGTAGTTGCGGACCGAGCTTGGACGCGGATTGACAACCCGGCGATTCCAACCATGAATCTACAATGAGCCTTCGGATTCGGTCGATTTCTTGCCTTGTTCTTCTCTTATTGATGTGTGTATGTAGTTAGATCTATGTATTAAGATGAAGTAGCACTTAAACTTGCTTGTATTTCTATATATTTCATTTCTTTGTGAAATACTTTTGTGGTTTATGTGATTTGAGGAGCGCCCCATTCCATCCTCCATTCCACCATCGTGTTCGGTGCCGCACTAGCAACTGCTAGTGGCGTGCTTGTCGACGAGGTGCTTGCGACCCTCATCCATATGTCTACTCTTCCATCCGCCGAGCGAAGCGTGGCATAGCGGCCCGTGTAATCCACTCGCCCTACGAAGCAGCGCGCTCAAGGCCTGCATAGTTCGACTCCGCTTGCCTACTCGTCCATCCGCCCTTGCGACGCAGCGCGCTCAAGGCCTGCCTAGTCTCCATTCCGCCAAGCGAAGCATTGCATAGCGGCATTGCATAGGAGTAGTTGTAGTTGTTTTCTTTTATTTTCCAAAAACCAAATCCCCCATTTCCGCATCCATCCGCTCGAAAGGACTTCAATCTCAAGTCCTTCCTCGATAATAAACTCCACCTTACTGTGTTCCTTTGAGATCGATACTTGGGGATTCATTCCCATTTTATATTACTTGAACGATCGGTACACTGCCGTTTTGTGCCGCAGTCGAGCTACCGCCTATAGCGGTGTGCGAGATTTGCGCCATCAGTATGCAGCTCCTCCAACTCCCGCGGTGTCATACGATAGGGTGCCTTCGCAATAGGCCGGGTCCTGGGCTCCAGATCTATTACAAACTCAACCTCTCGCTCCAGAGGGAGACCAGGAAGGTTGTCGAGAAAAATGTCCGGGAACTCCCGCACCACAAGAATGTCCCCCACACAAGGCGCCGATGCACAGGCCGCAAGCAAAACAGAAACAAAGCAAACCCGGCCATCAAACTACGCCAAGGCCTGGGCACAAACCACCGACATAACTGAGGAAGTCTGACGCGGGAAGCCAAACACGCTCCTGGGCTGGCCATCATCCATCAGGAAATCCTGACGCTTATCCCTGCACTAGATCACGGCATCGTAATGGGCTAGCCAATCCATGCCCAGTCAAAATCCTCCAAGTCGATCACCTTCAAGTCTGCATAGCCCAAAAATCCATCCAAAACAATCAGACACTTCCTCAAGCACAGATCTAACACCACCGAATCTCCGGACGGGTACTTGACACAAAACGGATCATTAACACGCTCCAAGGCCCAGCGATGCCGATCCACAAACTTCTTGGCCACAAAAGAGTGAGTGGCACCAGAGTCAAAAAGAACATGCGCCCAACAATCTCGAACCTTAAACTTGCCTAACAAAGCAGTATAGACACATGACATAACAAAGATAGAACGTTGCTATAGCGACTAAATTACCATAGAAAGATTGGACTACAACGAGAACGAGGAAGAACCTGATACAAACAGCCTGCTAAGACTGGACTCAAACCTCTAGGAAGAGAGGACATACAAATACTTGGTTTTGCTACTGCTTTTTCTCTGGGAAAATTAAATACATATTATCACGTTATACTCAGGATGGTGTACCATCCTTTACCTCTCGTGCATCTCTCCCGTATGCATATAAACTCAAAATCTTACCTTTAAAATCATGGGTGTACATGTGTCATCGTGTAGATCTCTAGCTTGGCACGTGTGCTTATGCAATGTTATGATATGCATGCAGTGATATGCATGCAGTGCTATGCAAACTAAAAAAAGCCTTAATGCATGCTATAAGCGGCGTACACATGCGGCCTTATGCATCCCATACTATATATTATCGCATGCAACGAAAAAGAAAATCTAATGAACACGCATGCGACCTACGTTATGCATCTCATACTACATAACAGTCGCATGTTGTCACCTATGAGGATCCATATACAGACACATTATGCATCCCATACTACATAATATGCCCCGTATACTTCTTTCATGCTTATGAGTGTAGTGTTCGTGCTTCAGCCGAGATCTACCGATGACCCATCGGTGAGTGTATGCAATGATTAACGATTCTCACTGGATGGTTAACCGGACCAACCAGACCATTCCCAGCCACCCGGCTAACCTGCCTCTGATACCAACTGTCACAACCCGTATTTTCCCGAAATAAATTATAATATCAGGGTAAAGGGGGAAAACACGCGTCATGATGCCACGTCCTGTAGGGGACAACTACAGACGTTCAGGCGAGCACTCAAACGAACATTTTTAACGAGAAAAGATATGAATTAATAAAATCATTATCTTTTAAGATTATTTTCGTTAGGTTAGGAAGTCGTGCCCCTCGGCTCTGCAGTTTACATAGCCGCACTTTCATAAAAGATATGCGTATGCAACGGAAGAAAATAGGTTCATTTTATTTCAAACGGCACTGAAGACCGGAGACATCTCCAGGGCGAACGCCGGACTAAATTCGGTATATAATAAGGAAATATCATTTTACTTTGGTTTAAGGTTTGCAAATAGGTGTTACTTAAAAGTAGGAATGACAAAGCAGTTAAAAGAGCGACTATTTATTTGCTAAAAGAACTTCATTTATATACAGCAAAAATAAGCTTTTCCCAGAGTGTACAAGTACAAAATAACTAAGTAGAAGAAAAGGAAACTAGCAGCAGCATGAGCAAGTAAGCTAAACAAAAGCCATACGGGCGTCAACAACTGACACGAACCCGGAGGAAAGAAAGTCAACAGACCAAAGGTAAGGGGCTACAACAAAAAAACTGCATCCTTACCTAAGAGGGAGGAAAGCCCTCCACCCGGGAAACTGAACGACCCTGCTCTGAAACCTGCGGCAGCTACGAACCTGAACCTGAGGCATCCATAAGAAAGAATGCCTCAGCCCAAAGGGTGCAAGAAAACAGCAGGATTATGAGTAAGAGCAGGCAAAGTAACAAGTAGCGTAACCAGTCTGAAAGGAGTTTATAGTACATATATATACACATATACCCATATATATAACTATATATATACGCTTATATAAGGATATCAGTAATAGAAGTTTAAGAAGATCCCGCATAGAACCAACCCGATAACCAAGAGCATAACTAAAAGTTAGCACACAGTGCAAGATGAACCAGTGGTGGCGGACCCAAACAATGTCACTATCCACTCACATAAAGGGGATGTTCAAAACGAACCAGTGGTGGCGGACCCAAACAATGTCACTATCCACCCACATAAAGGGGATGTTCACCACAAATAAAAAGGCGTCGTGGTGGTGGTCTCATTGTCCTACCAGCCACAATTAACAGAACTATGATGGAGGACCCCATTGTTCCATATACCCATCATTCCAGTGCAAACAAGTCCATCAATATTTAGCCAAGTAATTATGAGAGGTATGCAGAATTTGATAAGTAACCACGATTCGGGACTAGCATAACCAAACTCAAGGAGCAGCCCCCCCTTAACAAACATACAACATCAGTTCCCCATTAGATCAAAAGGAAACAAAAAAAACAGCCCCTCATAATAAAAATACAGCAGCATACATCGTTAGACCAAAAGGAAACAAAAGACCCCCCCCCCCCCCCCCCTAATTAAAATACAGCAAGTAGCCCCAAATCAACAAGGAGCAGCCCCCAAATCAACAAGGAGCAGCCCCCAAATCAACAAGGAGCAGCCCCCAAATCAACAAGGAGCAGCCCCCAAATCAACAAGGAGCAGCCCCCCACATCAAGAGCAAAAGAGGCAGCCCCAACCCGATAAACAGCAGCCCCAAATTAACAATATAGCATGAAAACAGCCCCCAATCAACAGGTATTGCAAAAGCAGCCCCCAACAATATAGTATGAAAACAGCCCCCCAATTAACTGGTATTGCAAAAGCAGCCCCCAATAATAAATAACAGCAGCAGCCCTTATTAGACAAAAAAACAAGAGCAGCCCCTCAATTAGACAGAAAACATATAAGAAGCAGCACCCAAGAAAAAAAACAGATATGTCGGGGTTTATAATAGCAGCCTCCAATTAGGGAAGTATACCAACAGCAGCCCCTAAGTAATAAAACAGCAACAGCCCTCAACAAAATGCACAGGAAGCAAGAGCAACCCCAAATCAACAAGGAGCAGCACCCCAATTCAAGAGCAAGGAGGCAGCCCAAAAATCAGAGTTTAAACATCAACCCCCATGTAATCAAAACTTAAGAAGCAACCCCCATATAATCAAAACTTAAGAAGCAGCCCCCATATAGTCAAAACTTAAGAAGCAGCCCCCATATAATCAAAACTTAAGAAGCAGCCCCCATATAATCAAAACTTAAGAAGCAGCCCCCATATAACCAACAAGGAATTAAACATACAGCAGCCCCAATTTAAAAGATCGGAATTTAGGCTACCCAAGGCCAAGGTAGCATACCCCAAGCAGCAGCCCCTAATTAACCCAACAAGGATGGTGATATGGCAGCAGAAAAATCATATAACAGCAGCCTCCCTCGACGAGGAGCGGCAATAAAGCGAAACAATTAAGCAAGCGCCAAGGTAAATCCAACACAAGGAGTAAGAATCATAAGCCCTCACACACAGAGAATGAAGAGGGAAGAAGAGGAGGCGGTTTTCTTGCCTGAATTAGGAGCCGACACAACTTGTCGAAGCGAAGACCACGGTCGGGAGGTCTCACCACCACCACCGAAGCTAACAGGGGTCATCCCCAACCCCGCTCCGGCGACGAAACAAGCCTCAAGTGACCTTGAACCACCCTACCTCGACGGCTCCGGCGCCTCGCGACACCCGCCGACGGAAACCCTAGCTTCCTTCATGGGGCAAGAGGGGTGCGGGAAAAAGGAGAGGAAAAAAAAAGAATTGCTCGGCCACACTTCTCATCCCAAGGACCAAATGAAAATAAAAATTCTGAGGAATGAACAAATTTATATATTCATGTATATATATATACACACACATATATATATATATATATATAAACATATTTTCTTTTGGGAGTACTAACAAGAAGAACGAAAAAAAACTATACGCACATAACGAATGTCCTAACGTCAAACTCATCGGACGACGGCGTACATGAAACGGCAACGCCCTCCCGCATCGGGACCACGCAATGTAACATTCGTATTTAACTATCAACATTATCAAAACCCTACTGCACAACATAAGAATGAGTAGATATTTGAACTCATGAAACTCGACGGACGGCAACGCTCCCGGAACCGTAACGCCCTCACGACAAACTTTGAGTTAATCATTCGATTTAAAACAATTATTATCGTTTTCATTTCAAATAGTCTATTCGAAGTTTCAGGGCGTTACAGTCTCACAGTGCACCAAGTTTTGGAATGTTGAATCATCAATAGCATTGACTATAATATTTTGAGCCTTTTTATCCATTGTAGCCAATGCTATCTCATCCCTTGTCATTTCAGTGTAAGACTTGCCTACCTGCCTAGTAGGATCAATGGTGGAGGGCTTTGTGATAAGGAAGGGGCCTTCATGAATAGTGATATAGATCCTAGGGTCTGAAGCTTCCATGTACAGCCTAACCCTTTGTTTCCAAATGCCAAAGGTTTCCTTTTTGCATATAGGAAGCTTCATAGAACTCATTTCCTTCTGAACTCCATTAGAAGCCATTGGATTCAGAAATAACAATACCTATGTAAGATCTGGTCAAACAGTTAAGCCCTTTATGATCAACCTCGCTTTGATACCACTTGATAGAAAATAGGTATGTTATCTAATTCACCTAGAGGGGGGTGAATAGGTATTTTGTATTTTACATAGTTGATATAGATAGTTAAATCTATTGTAAGCTAGTAATCAAGCAAACCCAGAAAACACATAAGTGTTTATAGTGGTTCCCCAAGACAGTGTGTCTATGGGTAGTCCACTTTCCCCCTTCACCTTTCTAACAGTGTGTTAGACAAGGCCAACTTCTCCAATCTCAGCTACAAGAGCTTACAGTTTAGATCCTTCAAGTTCTCTCAGGCTTGCTCCAAGCCCTACCTCAGGCCAGTTAGCCTTACAACTCAGGCTTTACAGCCCTACAACCTCAGGCTAAGCAGCCCTACAATCTCTGGCTTAGCAGTCCTACAACCTCAGGCCTAGCAGCCCTACAACCTCAGGCTAAGCAGCCCTACAACCTCTGGCTTAGCAGCCCTACAACCTCAGGCCTAACAGCCCTACAACCTCAGGCTAAGCAGCCCTACAACCTCAGGCTTAGCAGCCCTACAACCTCAGGCCTAACAGCCCTACAGTAAGAGAGTATTATCCTTACTACAAAAGACAGCACAGAGAAGATGTCTTCTGTAGTTCCTGCACAACTTGTGCTTTTGAGTAGCTTAGATGGATGATGATTTCTGAGCCAGCTACTTTCTGATCTTCCTCTTCAGTTGATGGATGAAGGATCACCTTGCTCTTCTTTGTAGGAGAGCAATCTTTATCTCTCAGATTCTTCTTCCATGTTCAGTGAGCAGGAGGAGAGTGAGATGTTCAGGGCCGTCAATGGAACAGTAGTAATTTGTTTTAGCACTGGACCAGCACTTTCAAAAGTGCCCTAAGTTCTTCTTTTATACTCTGCACATCTTCAACGACACTCAAGGGAAGGCTCTGACATCTTAGGAACAGATGGGTGGCCCTCATTTCCTTTTACAATTGTTTTTGCCAAAGGCGTGTCAAGATTTGAATCAGTCTCAGTGGTTGGGCTGAGAAAACTTTCAGTCTTAACGGTTGGACAACTGTCATCCCAGTGGATCCGCTGAGAAAGTTTTTCTTCTCAGCGGATTATGTCTATCTGCAGCTCAGTAGAGATATGCTGCTTCTCAGCAGCACCTGTCCTCGTCTCAGTGGTTCAGCTGAGACAGAGACACTTTCTCAGCTGTTTGGTCAGCAGACCCCTGAACATATTTCATTGTATGGAATATCATCACCCTATACAACCCTTGAGACAAGGTAGAGTTTATCAAATACAATATGTACTTAGCATTGTGAGTGATGCCACTTCAAATCAAGGGAACATTGAGGGCAATATTCCCAACAATTGATGAGTCCAAATTATATACATTTTTATGGACTCATCTGGGCTAGTTTTCACGCACTTGTACTTCACTTTTTGTGTATTAATGCTTATATTTTATGTATTCACAATTCTCACTTGAAGTGCACTTCTAGGCTCGATGTGGTGTATTTTCATGTTCTTCATTCCTATTATCTTTCATGCTGTGTTTTGTGCCACTTTCAGTGGTTTTGATTTTTGTTTATGCTGGAACAGGGGTCGTGCAGGTGTTCCCGGTACAAATCTGTACAGGAACACTGCGCACGATCACTGGTTATACTGCGCACGACCACTGATCGTGCGCCTCTGATTGTGCGCATTCATTTGCAGCCCAAAGTTGCTTTCTGAATTTGGTCGTGCGTTGTTACGCACGGTCGTGCGTTCGATCTTGCACTTTATTATTTTCTGCAGGTTTGTCTTGCAGGTTTTCGGGCACAGCGCGCACGATCACCAACTTTCAGTGCACACGACCACTGGTCGTGCGCCACTGATCGTTCGCCCTGTTTTCTATAAATATAGAGCCCGCGAAATTAGGTCGAACGATCATTTCCAGCGCAGTCTCTCCACCATTTCCGCCATTTCCACAGGTTCTCCGCCCCCTTTGGCCTCCTCCATCATCCTCGAGCTCCAAGGAGAGAGATTTAGCCTTACATCCACCAATATCCAAGGAGAAGGAAGCTATGTCATGCGGCCGGATCGTGACACGAAGAAGACGGGCCATTGGAAGGTAGTGACAACCGTCTCTACCCCGGACGCAGTTGAGGACCGAGCTTAGACGCGGATTGACAACCCAGCGATTCCAACCGTGAATCCGAACGAGCCTTCGGATTGGGTCGATTCCTTGCTCTCTCTCTCTCTCTCTTTGTATTGGTAGTTGTATAAGCTAGATTTCTCTATACTTTGATGATGTACACTATGAATTATGTTATGTAATGCTTATTTCATTTTATTGAAATTATCTTGTTCATATGTGTGTATGAGGTGCGCCCCCATCCATTTTCCATTCCACCGTCATGTTCGTGTGCCGCACTAGCAATTGCTAGTGGCGTGCTTGTCGAAGAGGTGCTTGCGACCCTCATTCTGTTTGCCTACTCGTCCATCCGCCCTTTCGAAGCAGCGTGCTCAAGGCCTGCCTAGTCTCCATTCCGTCAAGCGAAGCATTGCATAGCGGCATTGCATAGGAGTAGTTGTAGTATTTTCTTTTATTTTCCAAAAGCCAAATCCACTCTCCCGCATTCCATCCGACCAAAGGACTTTGATCTCAAGTCCTTCCTCGAACGTTAACTCCACCTTACTGTGTTCCTTGAGAGATTCGATACTTGGGGATTTACTTCCTCATATTATTACTTGACAACGACCGGTTCACTGCCTTTTCGTGTCGCAGTCTAGCTACCGCCTATAGCGGTGTGCGAGATTTGCGCATCAATTTTTTGGCGTCGTTGCCAAGTAATAATATAAGGAATTAAATCTCGCACACCGCTATAGGCGGTAGCTAGACTGCGGCACGAAACGACAGTGAACCGGTCGTTGTCAAGTAATAATATGAGGAAGTAAATCCCCAAGTATCGAATCTCTCAAGGAAGACAGTAAGGTGGAGTTAACGTTCGAGGAAGGACTTGAGATCGAAGTCCTTTGGTCGGATGGAATGCGAGAGAGTGGATTTGGCTTTTGGAAAATAAAAGAAAATACTACAACTACTCCTATGCAATGCCGCTATGCAATGCTTCGCTTGGCGGAATGGAGACTAGGCAGGCCTTGAGCGCGCTGCTTCGAAAGGGCGGATGGACGAGTAGGCAAACGGAATGAGGGTCGCAAGCACCTCTTCGACAAGCACGCCACTAGCAATTGCTAGTGCGGCACACGAACATGACGGTGGAATGGAAAATGGATGGGGTGCACCTCATACACACATATGAACAAGATAATTTCAATAAAATGAAATAAGCATTACATAACATGGTTCATAGTGTACATCATCAAAGTATAGAGAAATCTAGCTTATACAACTACCAATACAAAGAGGGAGAGAGAGCAAGGAATCGACCTAATCCGAAGGCTCATTGGGATTCACGGTTGGAATCGCTGGGTTGTCAATCCGCGTCTAAGCTCGGTCCTCAACTGCGTCCGGGGTAGAGACGGTTGTCACTACCTTCTAATGGCCCGTCTTCTTCGTGTCACGATCCGTTCGCACGACATAGCTTCCTTCTCCTTGGATATTGGTGGATGTAGGGCTAAATCCCTCTCCTTGGAGCTCGAGGATGATGGAGGAGGCCAAAGGGGGCGGAGAACCTGCAGAAATGGCGGAAACGGCGGAGAGACTGCACTGGAAATGATCGTCCGACCTAATTTCGCGGGCTATATATTTATAGAAAACAGGGCGCACGATCAGTGGCGCACGACCAGTGGTCGTGCGCACTGAAAGTTGGTGATCGTGCGCGCTGTGCCCGAAAACCTGCAAGACAAAACTGCAGAAAATAATAAAGCGCATGATCGAACGCACGACCGTGCATAACAACGCACGACCAAATTCAGAAAGCAACTTTGGGCTGCAAATGAATGCGCACGATCAGAGGCGCACGATCAGAGGCGCACGATCAGTAGTCGTGCGCAGTATAACCAGTGATCGTGCGCAGTGTTCCTATACAGATTTGTACCGGGAACACCTGCACGACCCCTGTTCCAGCATAAACACAAATCAAAACCACTGAAAGTGGCACAAAACACAGCATGAAAGATAATAGGAATGAAGAACATGAAAATACACCACATCGGGCCTAGAAGTGCACTTCAAGTGAGAATTGTGAATAAATAAAATATAAGCATTAATTCACAAAAAGTGAAGTGCAAGTGCGTGAAAACTAGCCCAGATGAGTCCATAAAAATGTATATAATTTGGACTCATCACACCCTCAGACTTACCCGTTTGCGCGTCCCGAGCAAACCAATCCTAAGCAGGACGGAAAAAGAAATATCTAGCTTAAAATTACAAAATGGAGTACCATGCGAAGTCGCATGCTCATGTGCATAGGAAAATAATATAGAAGATTTCTAATTATACACATCGTTTATAAATTTCTAAAAGAGTAAATAAATATTACTTCTACTCAAAATTGGAGTCACGGTGAATCATCCGGTCACGCATACGGAGAAAGTAAAATAATCGCTGAGACAAGCATTGCCAAAGTTGGGATTTCGTACAAACTTCACCGAAATCCATCGGTGTCGGAGACCATAAGCTTGCCCGGTCACATTCTCTCCACGACACTAGATTGGTTCAATGCGCGAGTCGGTAGGACTTTAGGTTTTTAATGAGGCTTGGGTTATGGTGAGGTAAACAAAGATAAACACGAAGGCTTGATACACCGAAACCCAAATGAGCTTTATTACAACTCCTCGCACACCAACATCGAATGCAAGTGCACCACACCCCCAGACTTAGACTTTTGCAACATGGGTGTGTGCACCGCCTACTCCCAATCATAAATTTATACAAAGATTTTTCAATTAAGCACTTCTTCTTTTTCTTTTTCTTTTTACTTCTTTTCTTTTTCTCATTTTTTTTTTCTTTTCTTTTCAAAATAATTTCAGCAAGATGAGCAATGATGTGCATCCACATTTTCACAAAAAATATCACAACATCAACACCCCAATCATGAAAATAATAAACAACTAAAGCTCAAATTCGGGTGTGCGACTAGGATTGGCTTTTAGGCTTTGGTGAGATAAAAGTGGGGCTGAATCAAAGAACGGGTAGGCACAACTGGGCTAACGAGGATAGAGCGATAGAAATGGGCACAAAAGCTCAACCGGGCCAAAATGATGGCCTATATCACATTCACGCAATTGACTAACCATGTACCCATGCTTCAACAGTCGCTTGGGGCAAGTTCTTAGCCACCGAAAAAGATAATCCTTTCTCCCGACTCGGGCAATACAAGGCTAACGAACGTCTACACACATTCCTATGCTACCGTTTGATTCACACCAGATTCACTAATTTTTGAGTAAAGTAAACAATATCTACGCAAATAGAAAGATATAAACTAAAAGCATAAAAAGAAATTGAATCTACACAAATTTCTATGTGAGACATGAGCACTTGACTAGGAGCACTCCAGGAGTCAACATTTTACTCCGCCTCATAATCCTAAGCCAGCACAATGATTTTTCAAATCACACGAAGAGACAAATTCGACTCACTACGTGCTAACGGATAAGTGCGCACTCATGTGGGTGTTGTGGTGTGCAATGAACAATACTAAATAAATGAAATAGAAATACTTCTAGCATGCAGTGCAATAGTGCACGTGAGTGGGTAAACAAAACTACTCTCCCCCATACTTAAACTAAACAATCTAATGCAAAATATGACTATTAAATTCATAATAAAGCTAGGGAAAGAGAGTACCCAATGCTCAGCAAGTGAGCATACCAGAAGATAAGCATTTAAATCTAGACCTAGCTGCAGCATCCATCCAGAAGAACACCTGCAGGGGCCAGCTCCGCAAAAACAAAAGAAAATATACAAACTAAAATAAAGGAAAACTAACTAAACAAATTAGATAAACTGAAATTGCAAGAAAAGTAAGATAACTACTGGGGTTATTGTCCTCCCAGCACGACTTATTCAACTTTAAAGCAGTTCTAGCAAATGGGTCTATGAAAAAGGAAATGTACAGGTAACTGTTCTAACATGTGTGTCGGTAGCGGGTACCGATACGGAGATAGAGCAGTTACTCCCCTACCTAAATAAAAATACCTGCTGAACACAGGTAGCGGGAATAGGAAGTAAGAAGAGGAGGAGAGCTGGTCCTCACTCATCTCACCACAAACTAAATCCTTGCCCAGCAAGGTGTCATCTCCAGGGAGGCAGCAGAAGGCGAAGGCAATGAGTGGAGCTTCCTCTACGGAGGGGGGTCAACCTCCTCACATAAGAGGATGATCTCCTCATTGACTTGAGCATCATGCTCCAAGTCCTCCTGGGGTACCTGTGAAGACTCAACCTGCACAGGCTCAGATGAAGAAGGGGGTTAGGAAATAAAAAAGAAGAAAAACTTAAATGAACATCAATCATGGGAGTGGTCCCGGTCTCACTCCTAAGAGGTTGGGGAAATAAGATATTGCCGGCATCATCGACAATGTTGCAGGGCTCAGTAGGATCATCAGTGACCTCCTCCACGATTTGGACTTCCTCCACCGGTGCTGAGGTAGAATCCTCGTCACCTTGGAAAATATCCTCCTCCATAGGAATAGGCACAACACATAAATCACCTGCCTTATCCTGTGAAACATCCTCAATAAATGTCGTCAGAGACAAATGTAGTAAAATGCACAATAGGGGGAGGAATAGTGCTTGGATAAAAGTCAAGCATTGATTCCTCACAAGGAATCGAATTTATGCATGGTGATATATGTACAGGGGAGATGGGCTCAGTCGTGTCAGAGCCTGGATCAGCCATATATCTGGTGACTGTGTCCGCATCATACCCTTCAAAGCTTGAAGGTGAAATGGGCACATAACCAGATGTTGATGGTGTGCTGCAAGAAGTAGGAGTGGGGACGATCCGGATATCCGGTTCGTCATCCTCATCCAATTGGCGAAGGAATGCAGCACAATCCTTCAAGGCATGATCCATGCTCATACAAAACAAGCACTGCCTTGCGGGCTTCTTTGGCACAGTAGGAGCTGAAGCCGAAAAGAAGTGTGACGGTAAAGGCTCAGCAGAATAGCCATAGGACTTACGCGCACCATATGGAGTACCAGACGAAGTCGGTGCTCCATGTGCTGGGCCTTGGTTGCTAGGGCTATTATCTCCCGATGGGCATCTATCACTAGCATGAGAAATATCTCCACACCAACGGTAATGAATATTGAATGAAGCCCACATAGTGTGAAGATAAAATGATTCAAAATAAAAACACTATTGTGCAAAATACTACACCTAACAATATTTACTAAAGCAACCTAATAAAAACAGGAAAACAGAATAAGAAGAAATAAAGCAAAAGAATGCAATACACAAATGGAAGGGCTTCTTTCTCATATTCTCCCTCTCCAGAAAACTCACACGACTGTGTTCCCAGGCAACGGCGCCAAAAACTTGATGTGCAAATCTTTTAGCACACCGCTATAGGCGGTAGCAAGACTGCGGCACGAAACAGCAATGTACCGAGCGTTCAAGTAATATAAAATGAGGAGTAATCCCTGAGTATCGAATCTCAAATGAACACAGTAAGGTGGAGCTAACTACCGATAAAAGGACTTCAATCTCAAGTCCTTTCTCGATAGTTAGCTCCACCTTACTGTGTTCCTTCGAGATTCGATACTCGAGGATTACTCCTCATTTTATATTACTTGAACGATCGGTACACTGTCGTTTCGTGCTGTAGTCTTGCTACCGCCTATAGCGGTGTGCTAAGATTTGCGCATCAACAATCTCCCCCTATTTGAAGAAGGCAGAACATTCCCAATGCTAAGGTACATAACCAACAAAAACTTATCATGCAAATGTACTATATAGCATTCATGATATCATAATATCCAGAAGATAACTAAGGGGTAGGCTCAACAACAGAGATGAGAAGAAGAAGAAAAAGTCTTTCAGGAAGAAAGACAAGAAGAAGGGCAAGGGGTTCATTGCTGAAACCTGGTGATAGAAAATAGGTATGTTATCTAATTCACATAGAGGGGGGTGAATAGGTATTTTGTATTTTACTTAGTTGATATAGATTGTTAAATCTATTGTAAGCTAGTAATCAAGCAAACCCAGAAAACATACAAGTGTTTATAGTGGTTCCCCAAGATAGTGTGTCTATGGGTAGTCCACTTTCCCCCTTCACCTTTCTAACAGTGTGTTAGACAAGGCCAACTTCTCCAATCTCAGCTACAAGAGCTTAGTTCAAATCCTTCAAGATCTCTCAGGCTTGCTCCAAGCCCTACCTCAGGCCAGTTAGCCTTACAACCCAGTCTTTACATCCCTACAACCTCAGGCTAAGCAGCCCTACAACCTCAGGCTTAGCATCCCTATAACCTCAGGCCTAACAGCCCTACAACCTTAGGCTAAGCATCCATATAACCTCAGGCTTAGCAGCCCTACAACCTCAGGCCTAACAGCCCTACCACCTCAGGCTAAGCAGCCCTACAACCTCAGGCTAAGCAGCCCTACAACCTCAGGCTTAGCATCCCTACAACCTCAGGCCTAACAGCCCTACATTCAGAGAGTATTATGCTTACTACAATAGACAGCACTGAGATGATGTCTTCTGTAGTTCCTACACAGCCTGTGCTTTTGAGTAGCTTAGATGGATGATGATTTCTGAGCCAGCTACTTTCTGATCTTCCTCTTCAGTTAAAGGATGAAGGATCACCTTGCTCTTCTTTGTAGGAGAGCAATCTTTATCTCTCAGACTCTTCTTCCCTGTTCAGTGAGCAGGAGGAGAGTGAGATGTTCAGGGCCGTCAATGGAACAGTAGTAATTTGTTTTAGCACTGGACCAACACTTTCAAAAGTGCCCTAAGTTCTTCTTTTATACTCCGCACATCTTCAACGGCACTCAAGGGAAGGCTCTGACATCTTAGGGACAGATGGGTGGCCCTCATCTCCCTTTACAGCTGTTTTTGCCAAAGGCCTATCGCGCCACTTGTCTTATTCATGATTTGAATCAGTCTCAGCAGTTGTGCTGAGAAAACTTTCAGTCTCAGCGATTGGCCAACTGTCGTCCCAGTGGATCCGCTGAGACAGTTTTTCTTCTCAGCGGATTATGTCTATCTGCAGCTCAGTAGAGATATGCTGCTTCTCAGCGGCACCTGTCCTTGTCTTAGCGGTTCAGCTGAGACAGAGACACTTTCTCAGCTGTTTGGTCAGCAGACCCCTGAACATATTCCATTGTATGGAATATCATCACCCTGTACAACCCTTGAGACAAGGTAGAGTTTATCAAATACATTATGTACTTAGCATTGTGAGTGATGTCACTTCAAATCAAGGGAACATTGAGGGCAATATTCTCAACACCTGGAGTGTCTCTGATGCAAAGTTAAGCTCCTCTCCATCTGAGAGTGAGGAAAAAGCAGAAGCTACCTGCATAATGGCATTAGGGATATCCTCAAATGATGAGGAAGAACAAGTATCTATGTTTGATAATTTTGATTTCAATTCTGATGATTTTAAAACTTGCTTTAAATATTTTTGCAATGATATCCTTAATATACAAAATGAATTAGAAACAAATAGGGAAGAATTAGAAAAGTTTAAGAAAGATGAATTATATTCGCTAAATAATGATCTGAGAAATGAAATTCAAGAAAAAAAAATAGAATTGATAGACATAAGAAATGAAAATCAAAAGTTAAAAGAAGAGCTAACAAAGGCAAAGGCCTTTGAGGACTCACTCAACGGGAGGAGTCAAAAGCTAAAAATATTACACAAAATCTCTCCATGAGATTTAAGCACCTAGGTCTAGGAGCAGACCTATGCACTGGCACAGAAATCCCTAGAAAATCAGCCTGGAAAAATCTAGTTAACTTCATTAGACCTAGTGACTATCAATCTAGTGAGAGAAGGGCAAGACCTAAGGATCGGAATATTAATCATCAAGATAAACAACTATATTTAATAACATAAATCCAAATAAAGGAAAGAAATCTCTAGGAAAAAGTAATGCAGAGAAACTAACCAACAATAATCAAAAGGTTAAAACCAGAAGAAGAATCATTAGACATTCTGCAGATCTATTATATGCAGATTCATTCTATGCACATTTTTTTTAGTATCAAGGTAATAAGCATAGGTTTGGTAAACTAGTCCTCTACCATCCACAAGAATGCCATGAAAGACCCTTCTACTCTTTCATAAAACCTTATAATGGTAAAAGCAAAGGGCCCAAGGTAACCTGGGTTCCTTCTAATGTTTAAGCTATTTGTGCAGGAATAAGTAGGATCCCTCCTAGGATATAATGAAAGGGGAAGGAAGAACTATGGTCTAATAAAGACCCAAATCCAACAGGGGAGTGATTTCTATCTTGAGATACAATTTATCTTCTTTAGTTTATAAAAATAATAGTGTAAATACTATTTTCAATAAAAATCATTGCTATGAATTGAAAAACAGCAAGAACTTTCTAAGAAAATAGAACTATTCATTCAGAGTTGCGTCAAATAGAATTCGATGTACCATCTAATTCTACTCGATGCCTGATCCGAAAACAATATGTCATTGCTAATTCAGAGTTGCGTCGAATAGAAGTCGACGTGCCGTCTAATTCTATTTGACGCTAGCTTCGAGAGTCGTCAAAATCAGATAATTCGAATAACCTTCAACGCAACATCGACTTCATATTGACGGATATGTCGAATAAATAGTTGCTCGTCAAATGTGAAGATGCGTCGAGTTTTAATCGACGCAACGTCGACATGACAGCATGCGCAGTTTTACTTCTAGAAGCTGCTTTGACACATTTTGGCGCGCTGTCTATTAATCTTTTTGACGGTGCTTCGGATAAAACCCTAAGTAGAGACAAATCATATTCTTGTAAGAAAGATCAGCGTCAAATTCATTACGCTTTCGAATTCTCTTCTCTTTGCTCTCGTGCTCTCCCCTTCTCTAGTTCTCTCGTGCTCTTGCCCCTCTCTCTCTTTTTCTCTCTCTCCTTCTCTTGTCTTCTTTTGCAGGTACCTCAGAGTCATTGAAACCTCCCAAGATCAACTATGGTTTCAACGTGGATGTCGACTCCTTTAATGTTGCTGCTGAAAGTTTCAAAGCCATTCTCGGCTTGTTCCAAATCGCTGGATTAACAAAATTGTTATCCACGAGGTGTAAGATTCTGGATGTCGAGTTGACAGAGTTAAAGGAGAATATTCATATAGGAACTTATGGCACCCTCCAAGGGAAAATTTCTGAGCATGATATCAGAATAACAGAGGAAATGCTATCTCTCACCTTTGATCTACAAACAGGTGATGAGTTTGATGAATTATCAGTGGAGGAGACAAAGAAAGCCCCGGAGATTATGAAGTTCAAGAAAGATAAAGCCATCAATCTGAAAAAGATTGACCTTGGAGAAGAATATAGATTTCTTGCAAACATAGTAGGGAAGGTGCTGCTCTGCAAAATTTCTGCCCATGATGCCATCCCAAAGCAGCAGCTGCAGATAATTGGAGTATTAGTACTAAATAAGAAGAACAATTGGGGGAGATATCTCCTAAAATTAATAGGGCATAAGTACTCTCATAAGGAGAATTCTTATATGAGGATAATGAGCCAGGTACTGTTTCAACACTATCCAGGTGTATGCAAATCAAAAGGAGTGCCCATTCCTCCTGAGAAAAGGATCAATATTGAGATCTTTTCCAAGTAGACCAGGCAGATCCTAAAGCCTGGTCAAGCTGCACCTTCACCTCCTCCTTCTTCACCTCCTCAAGATTCAGAGAGACAAGTACCAAATCCTCCAAGGGATAACACCTCAGCACAGGTCCCTGCAGCAACACAACAAGCTCTCATCCTAGCTCCTGAATCTATACCATAGTCTCCTCTCCAACCACAGCAAAAAGTATCCACCTTACTTCCATACAATCAGTCTGCTCCATCACCACCATCAATTTATATCTCTCCAGAAGCCTATCAATCCATTTCCCATGTCCACCAGGATCCTCCAAATCTGAATGAGAACTTCAACCCAATTCATCCAAAAATCTTATCCACTCCTCCACCTTCTTCTACCTCTTATTCAACACCCCCATTCAATATTGAGCAGGCAATTGCAAAGGCAGTAGGATTGGCCTCCGGCACATTTGCTGACCTAATGGCCACTCAAGCCAGAAGGTTTGATAAAAAGTACTCTCAGATGGAGAGTGAAATACTTGATTCAAGAGGGTCTCTCATGGCTCTCAAAGAGTTTGTGTCCTCCTCCATGGTCACTAAAGAGTTCTTAACCTCCATTTTTAGCAAGGTTAAGAAGTGGGAGAAAATTCAGGAGGTGGAATGGTCTATCCTAGAAAAGAATGACCAGGAGAAGGATAAGGATGTGGAAAATCCTGATAAACTTACTGTATTTCAAACAGTAAGTCCAAACATAAATGTCCAGGGGGAGCCTCATACAAGTCCCCAAGATAATCTAGTACAAAACCAGGGGGAGCTTCTCACAAACCCAGGAACCAACTGAAGCATTGCCTGCAGAAAATCAGGGGGGAGCTCCTTGTAGATGATCTACTTCTAGATGAGGTATCAAAAATTGCACAAGAAGCTGCTCAGGATGCTGAGGAGAATGCACAATCTCAGGGGGAGCTTCCCAAAGATGATGAAATCAATAAAGAAGTAGAGAGGAATTCTAAAGAAGAAAATAAACCACTAACATTTGCACCAAGAAAGGTAATTCCAAAAGTTTTCTCAAGAAGAAGGAAAACTCCTGGGACGGAGCATTAAAGCTCAGGTATTCTGTCAATACTACACTTTCTAAAAGCAAACAGTTGTGGTGAACAATATAATTCCTTGACAATGTATGAAATGGCATGTGATTTTGTTCTATCATATCATATTGTCTATATATGTCTTGTTTGTATCTGTATTTATGTCAAAGTATGTGTAAAATCACTTTAAAACAAACTGTAAAATTTGTTAAGATAAATAGGGGAAGATTGTTGGGAAAAACCCATTTTGATTTAACTTAACAAATTAACTATAAGTGATTTTACCTCTTAGGGTTTATTACCCACATTGTATAGTAAGGGTAATTTGGTCATTAGATGTCTTAGGATGTCACACTCAACTTAGAGTGTCAGCACCAAGTCATGACAAGTTTAAAATCAGTTAAGTTAAGACTTGCGTCGAATAGAAGTCGACGCAACTTCGACTGGATATCGACGTAACTCTGAGTTGAAGTCGAAGTAGATCATTCATCCTGTCGAAGTATAAGTCAAGTCGATGGAACGTCGAAATGGTCTCGACGCAGAAGGAAGAGATTGTTGAAGCCATCTAACAAGTCAACGCAACGTCGACTACAATTCGACGCAGAAGTTAAGAGATCAAGTCCAAGGCTTCAACTCGATGGGTACGTCAATAAGGAATCGACGTAACATCGACATCTGAGGTCTGCCAAAGCTAAGAAGAAATTTGAAGCTACGTCGATAATAACTCGGAGGTGCGTTGACTTGATGACTGATGAAGTCAACGCAGCATCGAATACAGTCAGAAAAAGAAAGTTTTTTCAGCTGTCCTTTTGGGACCCTTTCAGAAGGACCATCAGGCTAGAGACAATTCTCCAACAGCTCATTTGTTGCCAAGAATAGAATGAAGCTTTCCAGGACACAACAAATCACTTTTGGAAGCTATTCAAAATGAATGGACGGGTCGAGAACAAAAGAAGAAAGGAAATTAGGTGGCTGAGAGGAATTCCTTTTCAGGACAAGCCAAAAGAAGAAAGGTTTTTGAAATCTCAATTATACACAATAAGTATGCAAAAAGAGGAGAAGAACATGATGGTGATGACATTCATTCTCTCTATCGAATAGGGTCTTCTTCTTCATCCCTCTCAAACCCTAAAAGACAGATATTCAGAAGTTCTCTCTCTGCACACAAAAATACATTGTTGCTTCTTCTTGATCATTATACAGCATCAAAACTACAACAAGTGCTGAGAGAAAAGGATCAAGCAAAAAAACTCTTGCAAATCATCGTTATCATAAGCAAGGGTTCATCAGTTCAGATCCAATGAAAGAAAGACAGAAGCAGCATCAAAGCTTCTGAAGAATTCTAAGAACAGAATTCTTTCCTTCTCCCTTTTACTTTCTTCTTTCTATTTCCACCAACTGTAAAAGAGTATTAAGAATCACTCTTCTAAAGGATTCAGTGGATCAAGATCTCCTTATCAAAAGATCTTTGGTTCTAAGAGTCTCCTTAACAAAAGATTCAGTGGTTCAAGATCTCCTTATCAAAAGATCTGTGGTTCATGATATGCTTATCAAAAGATCTATGGTTATAAGAGTCTTCTTGTCAAAAGACTCAGGCATAGGTTGTGCAATCCTTCCATTGAGGTAGAAGAGAGGACTACCCACATTTTGGGGAACCTCTATAAAATTTCTTGTGTCTTTGTTGTGATTTTCTGCGCTGTCCCACTTATAGCTTACAGTTTTCTTTCTGCTTTATATTTACAGCACTTATTTATTCTGTGTTGGTTTTTTTCAGTGCATAATACTTAGTATTGTTTTATTGTGTGCACAGTTAGGGTAAAAAATATATAAATCTCTATTCACCCCCCCCCCCCCCCCTCTAGAGAATTCTCAGAGGCACACTGTGCACTTTCAGAGAACTCATGAAGACAGCTTACAGAAGAAGAATCATTTGTCATCAAGATGATCAAAATGATATCGACGAGAAGTCAAAGTGATCAAGACTATATCGTCAATAAGACAGTATGGATTCAACGACATCGTCGATAATACCGCAAGTCGACAACAAGTTTATGATGACATCTTTAAGATGACTTCATATCGTCGTGAGTGCAAATGCAGCTGAGATATCTTGTATCGTTGATATATCGTTCTCTAAAGAAGATTGAAGAAGACTTGAAGATTTGCCCATGTCCAAGATGGATCGGCGTAATGGCAAGTTCTGTCGTCGAGAGGTTGCAAATGTCACCGAGACAGATCAAGACATTTCAAATCGCGCTGTCTGCTTTTAATGTCGCCGCCTGATGGTCCAACCAGCGCGTGTCATTAAGGAATGGGCCTCTGACACTTAAAGGACATCATAGGAGATCATTAGTCAGCTGCTCAGTCTTATAAAAGAGATAAGTGTCTTCCCTAATTCGGTACACAAGAGACATAGAGAATATACGCACGAATCAATAGAACGGTAAGAAGGCTGCGTGAAGGAGGAACAAGAACCAGAGAACAAAACGATCTTCATCAAGTGTTCTCCAAGTTTCAATCCAGCAACATCGGCTGATAAGAATTGTTTCAGATTGAAGAAAGGATTGAAGAGGAATCTGTGATGTCCAAGAAAACATCAAAAGCATTCTCTTCAAGTCCAAAAAGCCAATCTTCATCTGGCTAGATATGTTTTTCTTATTCTTTCTCTGTAGGGCTTTTACAAGCCTGAGTTTGTAGGATCTATTTCAGATATGAGTTGTAGGGCTTGAGGGCCTGTGTAAGACCCCTTTTTTTTCATTTCAAACAACCGGGTCTTAGGCCCAGAACCACCACTTTGCGGTGACACCTTCACTCGGAAAGGTTGCCACTACAAAGCGCCGATCCTGCCGGCCAAATCGATCACAAAGAAAAGTGCATTAAAGAAGACAAGTCCACAGAATCAACATGAAATATAAATGTCCACATGATATAACTGAATAAAAGATAACAAGGGTTACAATAATAAAGGGCACATCCCTGTACATCATATCCTCACAACAAAATCACTCGCGAAAGCAAACTACTAACCACTCACTGGTCCCGAACTGCTGCTCTTGTACTAGACTGTCCCGTCTCCTTCTGCACCTGCCTCTGGTACTGCATCGTCTCCTCCGTTCCCTAAAATGATATGGTCCACCGACTGTTAGTCAAAAATACTAAGCCTCGTTTCCCACCACCCATCCCCCAGTGGCTCCTAGGCACCGTGTGGGAGGATGAAGCAGAGGACAGCAAGGGGTATAAATAATAGCAGGTGACAACGGGTTTTGTTTACAGGAAATGTTTCTACACTACATATGTGTATATATATAATTGAAGCAGTAAAAGAGCATAGTAAAAGCGGGTAAAGATTAAGTGCAGTAAGTAAATACAATGGCAATAGAAAAGTAACCATTGATTTATAGGAATGCCCATACAAACCTTTAGACCAAGGGGTCGTTTAGCAAGGCCTATCGTATAAGAAGTCCCATAACCGACTTATACGATAGGGGTAGGGGTTGAAATGCAATGTTTATGCTATGACAGGCAAGGTATGCAGTTATGCTATGTTCATACAAGTGCAACTCACCCACTTCGACTCTATGCGCATAGACCTTTAGTTCCCCCTTTTTGGAGCGAGCTAGACTCCCAGGATACTCCCGTAGTGGCAAACGGAAGCGGTGGGTTGGGCCTCGCCCACCTCTAGGTTGGTATTCACACTACCTAACCTAGACCTATCGTATGCCTCAACGCAAAACCGCGGAGCATCTGCGTACTCTTACTGGCTGGACCACCAGACTTTCAAGGCTAAGTGCAAATTCCACACTTGCCGAGTCAACGTATTGACGTCGGTGTGAACGATCGTCCAATACCGAAGACCCACCACCTTCGTGCAATAAGCTCCCTGGGCTAACCTGCACGTGACCATAACCTTCCGAGCCACCGGCTCGCCGGACCAACCCGTCCGTAACAACAAACCTTACTGAGTCATAAGCTCACCAGACTAATTAATCTACTGCTACAACCACCGAGCCTACCGCTCGTACAACCAAACCAACTAACCTCACGTAACTACGGGGTGTGCGTGTGTGCGTTATTAAGTTCATCTTGTACATCAGCTTATCCCTACAATTTATGGTTAATCTTGGACTTCCCGAGGATTGTCCTGTAAGGGGCTCGCTACGGTACTGGGAACTATAATGGGATGACACCCCAAAGTTCCCTTTCTCAAGACACTTAGTGTTGTTGGTATCTACCCACAAGAATACCCTCCTCGTCATTACTCTTGAATTAACCCTAAGTGACTTATGACTTTCCTGGACGATCTTTCGTCGACCCCGAGTGCAACTTACCTCTCACTCACCAAGCACTCTTACTACCTAACTCCTTTTTGGTGACCTCAATCTCTTCATCCTGACCATGTACACCAACTACATGCCATTCCCACTTAGTAGGCCACTAAAACCTAAGTTTCACAGTTTTACTAAACGCAGACCAAACTAACTATATGAAGCTTGTAATTAGAGGTACTCCAAATATTCATCCAACTGACACAAGCTATTTACTGGAGGTCTATCATGATGTTAGAAGACTAAATCCAGATAATCATATTTTTCCCTAATTAATTAGTATTTATTTTAATTTCTCCAAACATTTTCCAAGTGTGAAAATGAACATGAAGTGTAAGTAAATCTTATGATATGGCTCTCCAAAAATTATGATAAATCTATGATGACTAAATAACATCAGAAACAGCATGTCACATTTTTACAGTAAGAAATTAACCTCTAATTTAATTATTTATCATCTATCCAAAATTGTAGTTTTATGAAGGAACCACCAAAAAAATCAACACTAAAATTATGGAAAAATTACCAAGCTCTTGTATTTATCAGAAAAGGCTACTGACTAAGATTCAGGATTTAAGGGAATCATTTTCATACTTAAATAAATACTTTAAGAAAACCTCAAATTAAATAAATTGTGAAGTAGCCTACTGATTTAAGTCTCCAAAAATTCTATAAATAATCACAGAGCTTCCTAATGTCCTAAGATGTCCTATCACCAATTTGCATAATTAAAATATGAGTTTTGGATCCTCAATTATTTTTCTTAATTCAAAATCAAAACTGGTGCCTTGTGAATGAAGTACTGATTAAATAATTCCATAAAATACATAAAAATTACCAAAGGTTTGAATCATGATTATAAAGGCACAACCAAAGTATCATCATCATCCAAGACCTTTTAAGCATGTAATTATCTCTTGGAAGGAATTTCTCAAAAAGGATTAAGACTTATTTTAGGGGGGAAAAGTTCTCCTAAAATTCTCTCAAGATTCCCTATGGCATAATTACACCCCATAAACATATCTCATAAGTTCCATGACCATCAAAGGACTTTTGACCTCAGGTCCTTCACAAAGTTCTATTTGCACACCTAGGACTAAAACTAGGGTTCTAGGGCTTAATCACCTCCACACCACCCCAAACCACTCATGGGGGTACTTTAGGTGATCCTAAACCAGTGGACAAGGTTACACCTCATGGTGATGAGTTTTGACCACCATACTCCAAGATAAACACCATGCCCTAATTTTGACCCAACTTCTCCTAACTTGGGTTGACAAATTACCCAACCAAACAGTCTCAAATGGGCTGATATTTTTACCAGGGTCATATAATAACCCTAAGGAGCACCCACCAAAATTTGAAGGGCATTGGAGGTCATTTGACCCACTAATTAATTAATATTTGATTTATGAAATTATTACAAAAACCTTAGAAAAATATTCTCCTAAAATTCCCATCTTTGGATGTATTGTGTGGGTGGGTGTATCTAGCCTAGGTTTTAAATATCAAGGCTATCCTATGACCCAATCAAAATTTATTCAAGAAATGGTGGATGTCCTACACTATGGACCAATCCCACCAAAATGGCTCTACAGGGAGCTACAGTGCTCCTTTTGGGCTGAATTTGTTTTTTTTAAATTAACTAGACTCCAATGGCTACAACTTTGATGTTGACCACTTTTTCTGTAGAGGAATCTAAGTATTTTTAATAATTAAATCTATGTACAGCAATTCTTGTGACAGAAAATACAAATATCATTTATATTAAAACAAGATCTCTGCACATATCTTAAAGCAGCCACGAAGGGCATCCCTTCATCTTCTCCACGGAGCCAACGACCCAGATTTGCCATGCCTGGGTGATGTTTGGAGGCGTTTTCCCGGCCACCTGAGCGCGTCCCCGGCCGGCCAATGCCACCACCACCTCCGTTGAGGTGGTGGCCGGCGATTGGGGGTGTTGGCCGGCCGGTGGTGGCCGGAACGGAGGGTTTAAGGGTGGGATTTAAGGCTTGAAAATCCAAGCTCAGGCCAAACCCGATCCAAGGCCATTTGGCCTCAAACCTTGCGGCAAATAGAAGTAGATCTACCCAAAGGAAGAGAGGAGTAGGGGAGGACCTGAACGGAGGGGATTTGCCTGCCCGATCTCCTATCCACCATGGCCACATCAAAGCTCTTGGATGCCATTGAACTTCTACACCAAGATGGTTGGATACTTCGGGTAAGTGGGGGAAAACCCTCCCCTCTGCCCGGTGAAGCTTTTAAATGGAGCAATTTGAGGAGAGGAGGGGTCTCTCCTTGATTGCCACCATTAATGGTCATCAAGCACAATTTCGGCCACCATGAAAAACCACAAAATACAGCCACCCTATGGCCTGGAATGACTGTCTATCTTCTCCAAACTGAAGAGGGGAGATGTACCACTCAATTGGGAGAGGAATGGGTGGCCCTTGGTCTCCTTTGGCCATGAATGGCCATCTTTCTCTCTCTTTCTCTCTCCACCATTTTTGGGGAAAATGGGGGTTTCTCTCTCCTGGCCGAATTTCTTGAAATTAAATGATAATTTCATTAATTCCTAACCCCATTAGGTGGTGGACCACCTCAATTGAACCTAGCCCAAGTGGATTGGGCTTGATTAGGTCAAAATAGGTCATTTTGACCTAAATTTAGGGTGAAGTTCACTTTGGTCAATTTGACCATTTGGTTTGGCCCCAATGAGTGGTTAGTGACCCATTGGCATCCCCTAAGGGTTAGAAAGGTTTAGGTAGGGTCAATTTGGCAAGGAGGAGGTCAATTGACCCATAATAGGGTAATTTGACCAAAACAGGGCTAGAGTTGACTTGTGTCAAGTTGGCCAAATTGGTGGCCCCATGATGGAAATTTTTGGTAAATTGGGTCCCTAATATCCTTATAAGGGTAGGGGCAAGGTCACTTTGGCATGGTGGAGGCCAATTGACCCTAATTAGGCTACTTTGACCAATTTGGGGTTAGGGTTGAATTTGGTCAATTTGGCCTCTTTGGTTGACCCAAATGGGTCCTTGGTGCTCTAAGGGAACCACTAAAGGGTTAGGTATGCTATGGTTGAGTCAAAGGGTCATGGTGAGGCCCTAAATTCCAACCCTAGGCTTGTTAACTAGAAATTGCTATTTGCAGACCAAGGTGCTCTTCTCCTTCAAACCTAAGGTCAAGTGATCTCTTTAAGCTTCCTAGGGTTTTGTCATGACCTAGTCATGACAAAACCACTCTAGGGGTCTAGTTGTTTGGGGGATGTTACAAATCCCAATAAACAAAAATAATAATTTCGTCCCCGAAATTCAGGTTAGGCTTGCGGGGTTTTTCACCAAGAGTGACTGAACGTAACATCCCCTAAGAATTGAAGTTATTCCTGACTCGAAGAGCACCGACTATCTCTGCCACATCAGTTCTAGAGGCTCCCTGATAAGCTTCTCCTGTCCATGATTTCTCCATAGGACCTTGATCAGCGGGACCTTCTTGCGCCGCAAGACCCGCATCTTCGTGCCATCTAACCAGACCGGCTCCAGGTGAATCAATCAATCGGAGGCTACCGGGCCATCTATAGTAGAAATTCGCTACTCCGGCCGTAGTAGAGATTTCCTAAAGAAGGAGGCATGGAAGGCGTCGTGCAATCCTGCTAACTCCGGCGGCAACTCCAGTCTATAAGCCAATGGGCTGATCCACTCCAGGATCCTGTAGAGCCTCACCTATCTCAGACTGATCTTCTTCCGCCTGCGAACCCGCGAGACTCCCTGCATCGAACGTATCTTCCGGAACACTCGGTCTCCAACCTGGAACTCTACCTGACGATACCATGCATCATAATACCTGACCTGGCTGCTTTGGGCCTCCAACATCCTAACTCGAATCAGCCGCACCTGGGTATCTATGTCCTTCACAAGTTCAGAGCCGAGTCTCCTTAAATCCTCATCCTGGGTCCAAGATGGTGGAATCCTGCGCCTCCGTACCTCTGAGGGTGGAAGGTTGTGTTGAACGTCAGCCAAGAGCCCAGATGAGCCTGGACTGATCTTCACTTCTTAGACATAAACCGTTCATCCCGATCCGACACGATCGTCCTGGTCACACCACAATATCGGACAAACTGCTCAACAAATCCCATCAAACACCAATGGGAGCGTCCTTCCAGCTCGGGGTGACCCTAGCTACCATGGTTAATCTATCCTCGTTGTTCCAAATATGACTGTGTTCGGAGTGGTAACCTGTGTGTGAAATCCATAGTTATGTCCTCGAACTCCACTCTAACACGGGCAGTGACTGTGGTAGTTCTCCAAATACTTTTGCACTTGGCCTTCACCGTGCATCACAAAACTTACGATGTCTTTCTTTATTTCGAGGAAATATACATTCCGCAATACACCATTTTTCCGGTGACTATATTTCTCATCTATGTGGGTAGGCAGCGACTCTATAAAAACTTCTCCACACAATCAGCTTCTTACTCCTACGAGTACGCCCGAGTCATCAACCAACTCAACTTTATGATTTTAAACGATTCTTATCATTTAGTGGGACTGATCGCATCATCAAGCGTCCCAATTATCCTCAGAATTTAAGGGGGGGTGTACACATGTATCTTATGATCATATGTTAACCAACCAACACTAGTGCCAATGTTTGAAGATAACTCCCAATCACTTTCTAGGTGGAGTTTGATTCATAAGGTATACGGGTAGAATCTTTTGAAAACCCTAAGATTTTTCACAAGTCAATTTCATCAAGAAAATATCTTCACGTTTATTTCACCAAATTCCTATCACTTCCATATATGCTAGTCTCGATCACTTTCGAATGGTCTAAAGTAAGATAAACTTAGATCGTTCTTATCATAGTAAACTCAAACACTAGATTCTAAATCCAATAAGTCATCGTCTAAGATCTCTGGTTATTTATCATCAAAGCACCCAAGGTATAAGGCTATTATTGTAATTAAGATTCTCTACCATGATAAGGTGTGATTTTTAACAAACCATAAGTTAATCACTTTCGAATGCCCCAAACCTCAAGAATTGTCGGATATAACAACAACTTGTAAGATTTAATTTCCGTCCTCAACTTCAAGACTAGGACATCGACATCCTTAAGTGATTAATCCTGGCGACTTTACATTTCCATTGATTCAACTAAGGCCAAGTTGTCGTTCGATCAACGATGTCTATCCATGGTCCTGGTAATACTACATATCATCATTCCTAATGTGCTTTTATAGAATCTATCTTCGCCCAAGTAACATTGAATATACAGTGCTCCTTTTGGGCTGAATTTGTTTTTAAATTAACTAGACTCCAATGGCTACAACTTTGATGTTGACCACTTTTTCTGTAGATGACTCTAAGTATTTTTAATAATTAAATCTATGTACAGCAATTCTTGTGACAGAAAATACAAATATCATTTATATTAAAACAAGATCTCTGCACATATCTTAAAGCAGCCACGAAGGGCATCCCTTCATCTTCTCCAGGGAGCCAACGACCCAGATTTTCCATGCCTGGGTGATGTTTGAAGGCGTTTTCCTGGCCACCTGAGCGCGTCCTCGGCCGGCCAATGCCACCACCACCTCCGTTGAGGTGGTGGCCGGCGATTGGGGGTGTTGGCCGGCCGGTGGTGGCCGGAACGGAGGGGTTAAGGGTGGGATTTAAGGCTTGAAAATCCAAGCTCAGGCCAAACCCGATCCAAGGCCATTTGGCCTCAAACCTTGCGGCAAATAGAAGTAGATCTACCCAAAGGAAGAGAGGAGGAGGGGAGGACCTGAACGGAGGGGATTTGCCTTGCCGATCTCCTATCCACCATGGCCACATCAAAGCTCTTGATGCCATTGAACTTCTACACCAAGATGGCTGGATACTTTTGGTAAGTGGGGGAAAACCCTCCCCTCTGCCCGGTGAAGCTTTTAAATGGAGCAATTTGAGGAGAGGAGGGGTCTCTCCTTGATTGCCACCATTAATGGCCATCAAGCACAATTTCGGCCACCATGAAAAACCACAAAATACAGCCACCCTATGGCCTGGAATGACTGTCTATCTTCTCCAAACTAAAGAGGGGAGATGTACCAGTCAATTGGGAGAGGAATGGGTGGCCCTTGGTCTCCTTTGGCCATGAATGGCCATCTTTCTCTCTCTTTCTCTCTCCACCATTTTTGGGGAAAATGGGGGTTTCTCTCTCCTGGCCGAATTTCTTGAAATTAAATGATAATTTCATTAATTCCTAACCCCATTAAGTGGTGGACCACCTCAATTGAGTCTAGCCCAAGTGGATTGGGCTTGATTAGGTCAAAATAGGTCATTTTGACCTAAATTTAGGGTGAAGTTGACTTTGGTCAATTTGACCATTTGGTTTGGCCCCAATGGGTGTTTAGTGACCCATTGGCATACCCTAAGGGTTAGAAAGGTTTAGGTAGGGTCAATTTGGCAAGGAGGAGATCAATTGACCCATAGTAGGGTAATTTGACCAAAACAGGGCTAGAGTTGACTTGTGTCAAGTTGGCCAAATTGGTGGCCCCATGATGGAAATTTTTGGTCCATTGGGTCCCTAATATCCTTATAAGGGTAGGGGCAAGGTCACTTTGGCATGGTGGAGGCCAATTGACCCTAATTAGGCTACTTTGACCAATTTGGGGTTAGGGTTGACTTTGGTCAATTTGGCCTCTTTGGTTGACCCAAATGGGTCCTTGGTGCTCTAAGGGAACCCCTAAAGGGTTAGGTATGCTATGGTTGAGTCAAAGGGTCATGGTGAGGCCCTAAAGTCCAACCCTAGGCTTGTTAACTGGAAATTGCTATTTGCAGACCAAGGTGCTCTTCTTCTTCAAACCTAAGGTCAAGTGATCTCTTTAAGCTTCCTAGGGTTTTGTCATGACCTAGTCATGACAAAACCACTCTAGGGGTCTAGTTATTTGGGGGATGTTACAAATCCCAATAAACAAAAATAATAATTTCGTCCCCGAAATTCAGGTTAGGCTTGCGGGGTTTTTCACCAAGAGTGACTGAACGTAACATCCCCTAAGAATTGAAGTTATTCCTGACTCGAAGAGCACCGACTATCTCTGCCACATCAGTTCTAGAGGCTCCCTGATAAGCTTCTCCTGTCCATGATTTCTCCATAGGACCTTAATCAGCGGTACCTTCTTGCGCCGCAAGACCCGCATCTTCGTGCCATCTAACCGGACCGGCTCCAGGTGAATCAATCAATCGGAGGCTACCGGGCCATCTATAGTAGAAATTCGCTACTCCGGCCGTAGTAGAGATTTCCTAAAGAAGGAGGCATGGAAGGCGTCGTGCAATCCTGCTAACTCCGGCGGCAACTCCAGTCTATAAGCCAATGGGCTGATCCACTCCAGGATCCTGTAGAGCCTCATCTATCTCAGACTGATCTTCTTCCGCCTGCGAACACGCGAGACTCCCTGCATCGAACGTATCTTCCGGAACACTCGGTCTCCAACCTGGAACTCTACCTGACGATACCATGCATCATAATACCTGACCTGGCTGCTCTGGGCCTCCAACATCCTAACTCGAATCAGCCGCACCTGGGTATCTATGTCCTTCACAAGTTCAAAGCCGAGTTTCCTTAAATCCTCATCCTGGGTCCAAGATGGTGGAATCCTGCGCCTCCGTACCTCTGAGGGTGGAGGCTGTGTTGAACGTCAGCCAAGAGCCCAGATGAGCCTGGACTGATCTTCACTTCTTGGACATAAACCGTTCATCCCGATCCGACACGATCGTCCTGGTCACACCACAATAACGGACAAACTGCTCAACAAATCCCATCAAACACCAATGGGAGCGTCCTTCCAGCTCGGGGTGGCCCTAGCTACCATGGTTAATCTATCCTCGTTGTTCCAAATATGACTGTGTTCGGAGTGGTAACCTGTATGTGAAATCCATAGTTTTGTCCTCGAACTCCACTCTAACACGGGCAGTGACTGTGGTAGTTCTCCAAATACTTTTGCACTTGGCCTTCACCGTGCATCACAAAACTTACGATGTCTTTCTTTATTTCGAGGAAATATACATTTCGCAATACACCATTTTTCCGGTGACTATATTTCTCATCTATGTGGGTAGGCAGCGACTCTATAAAAACTTCTCCACACAATCAGCTTCTTACTCCTACGAGTACGCCCGAGTCATCAACCAACTCAACTTTATGATTTTAAACGATTCTTATCATTTAGTGGGACTGATCGCATCATCAAGCGTCCCAATTATCCTTAGAATTTAAGGTGGGGTGTACACATGGATCTTATGATCATATGTTAACCAACCAACACTAGTATCAATGTTTGAAGATGACTCCCAATCACTTTCTAGGTGGAGTTTGATTCATAAGGTATACGGGTAGAATCTTTTGAAAACCCTAAGATTTTTCACAAGTCAATTTCATCAAGAAAATATCTTCACGTTTATTTCACCAAATTCCTATCACTTCCATATATGCTAGTCTCGATCACTTTCGAATGGTCTAAAGTAAGATAAACTTAGATCGTTCTTATCATAGTAAACTCAAACACTAGATTCTAAATCCAATAAGTCATCGTCTAAGATCTCTGGTTATTTATCATCAAAGCACCCAAGGTATAAGGCTATTATTGTAATTAAGATTCTCTACCATGATAAGGTGTGATTTTTAACAAACCATAAGTTAATCACTTTTGAATGCCCCAAACCTCAAGAATTGTCGGATATAACAACAACTTGTAAGATTTAATTTCCGTCCTCAACTTCAAGACTAGGACATCGACATCCTTAAGTGATTAATCCTGGCGACTTTACATTTCCATTGATTCAACTAAGGCCAAGTTGTCGTTCGATCAACGATGTCTATCCATGGTCCTGGTAATACTACATATCATCATTCCTAATGTGCTTTTATAGAATCTATCTTCTCCCAAGTAACATTGAATAAGATCGACTTCAAAATCATCATGTTCCCGACATAGCACTTACTAAATTAGATCTAAGGGACACCCAAGTTAGTAACTAATTTGCCCAATAAACAAAAGGTAAGCCCTAATAAACAAAAGATAAGCCCCAATAAACAAAAGATAAGCCTCAATAAACAAAAGATAAGCCACTATCTATTTTGGGCTAAGTATCTTGAATATCACCAAGTTATATTCGTCCCAAGTTTGCAAACCATTCTTAGGGCACACAACCTTAGACTTGGGGTTCTATCTTGAAACTTGTTAATTCGCTCCATTCTTCAGACTCTTCAAGGTACCCTCTATGACAACCTTAAACATGTGACCCAATCCCAAATAGGTCTCTTCTTAATCTTGAATTTCTTATCCGGCCCTCGGTGCTTAGTGTGATGATTGTCTCAATGTAATCATGTCACCGATACGAGGGTTGAGTCTACAAGTCCCATACCATTCTGCTTATGAGCCAATCTCTCTTTCTGTAGCCTCTTTGGGGTATCCTCATACCTTCACCAAAAGTCATACCTATTGTTTATTTCAGACTAGGTCATGGGTGGTATAAATTATCATGGTAAGTCACGTGTCCTAGTGGAGTTTAAATCTAACTCGTTGACTAAAGGACTATCTAAAGAGATCTTTGCAGCCTGAGGTATTCCCTGCTGGGGGCAGGGTTTGCCGCTGGCTACAAAAGAAAACTTGACACTTGTAAAGAGATTTGGCTAAAAGATTCAATTAAAAGTGGACTTTTCATGTGATTTCCCTATATGGGCACACTACTGCTTCCGCTGCTAGTTTGTCCTCAAACTAAGCTCGCGCGGGGTGGCCCAGGGTTTGTGGACTTCTTTTCTTCGGATCGAGGTTTCCTCTGATACCACTTGTAAGACCCCTTTTTTTCAAACAACCGGGTCTTAGGCCCAGAACCGCCGCTTTGCGGTGACACCTTCACTCGGAAAGGTTGCCACTACAAAGCGCCGATCCTGCCGGCCAAATCGATCACAAAGAAAAGTGCATTAAAGAAGACAAGTCCACAGAATCAACATGAAATATAAATGTCCACATGATATAACTGAATAAAAGATAACAAGGGTTACAATAATAAAGGGCTCATGCCCTGTACATCATATCCTCACAACAAAATCACTCGCGGAAGCAAACTACTAACCACTCACTGGTCCCGAACTGCTGCTCTTGTACTAGACTGTCCTGTCTCCTTCTGCACCTGCCTCTGGTACTGCATCGTCTCCTCCGTTCCCTAAAATGATATGGTCCACCGACCGTTAGTCAAAAAGACTAAGCCTCGTTTCCCACCACCCATCCCCCAGTGGCTCCTAGGCACCATGTGGGAGGATGAAGCGGAGGACAGCAAGGGGTATAAACAATAGCAGGTGACAACGGGTTTTGTTTATAGGAAATGTTTCTACACTACACATGTGTATATATATAATTGAAGCAGTAAAAGAGCATAGTAAAAGCGGGTAAAGATTAAGTGCAGTAAGTAAATACAATGGCAATAGAAAAGTAACCATTGATTTATAGGAATGCCCATACAAACCTATAGACCAAGGGGTCGTTTAGCAAGGCCTATCGTATAAGAAGTCTCATAACCGACTTATACGATAGGGGTAGGGGTTGAAATGCAATGTTTATGCTATGACAGGCAAGGTAGGCAGTTATGCTATGTTCATACAAGTGCAACTCACCCACTTCGACTCTATGCGCATAGACCTTTAGTTCCCCCTTTTTGGAGCGAGCTAGACTCCCAGGATACTCCCGTAGTGGCAAACGGAAGCGGTGGGTTGGGTCTCGCCCACCTCTAGGTTGGTATTCACACTACCTAACCTAGACCTATCGTACGCCTCAACGCAAAACCGCGGAGCATCTGCGTACTCTTACTGGCTGGACCACCAGACTTTCAAGGCTAAGTGTAAATTCCACACTTGCCGAGTCAACGTATTGACGTCGGTGTGAACGATCGTCCAATACCGAAGACCCACCACCTTCGTGCACATGCAACATATTCTACTATCTATCTCCGAGCCATAAGCTCCCCGGGCTAACCTGCCCGTGACCATAACCTTCCAAGCCACCGGCTCGCCGGACCAACCCGTCCGTAACAACAAACCTTACTGAGTCATAAGCTCACCAGACTAATTAATCTACTGCTACAACCACCAAGCCTACCGCTCGTACAACCAACCCAACTAACCTCCCGTAACTACGGGGTGTGCATGTGTGCGTTATTAAGTTCATCTTGTACATCATCTTATCCCTACAATTTATGGTTAATCTTGGACTTCCCGAGGATTGCCCTGTAAGGGGCTCGCTACGGTACTGGGAACTATAATGGGATGACACCCCAAAGTTCCTTTTCTCAAGACACTTAGTGTTGTTGGTATCTACCCACAAGAATACCCTCCTCGTCATTACTCTTGAATTAACCCTAAGTGACTTATGACTTTCCAGGACGATCTTTCGTCGACCCCGAGTGCAACTTACCTCTCACTCACCAAGCACTCTTACTACCTAACTCATTTTTGGTGACCTCAATCTCTTCATCCTGACCATGTACATCAACTACATGCCATTCTCACTTAGTAGGCCACTAAAACCTAAGTTTCACAGTTTTACTAAACGCAGACCAAACTAACTATATGAAGCTTGTAATTAGAGGTACTCCAAATATTCATCCAACTAACACAAGCTATTTACTGGAGATTTATCATGATGTTAGAAGTCTAAATCCAGAGAATCATATTTTTCCCTAATTAATTAGTATTTATTTTAATTTCTCCAAATATTTGCCAAGTGTGAAAATGAACATGAAGTGTAAGTAAATCTTATGATATGGCTCTCCAAAAATTATGATAAATCTATGATGACTAAATAACATCAGAAACAGCATGTCACATTTTTACAGTAAGAAATTAACCTCTAATTTAATTATTTAACATCTATCCAAAATTGTAGTTTTATGAAGGAACCACCAAAAACATCAACACTAAAATTATGGGAAAATTACCAAGCTCTTGTATTTATCAGAAAAGGCTACTGACTAAGTTTCAGGATTTAAGGGAATCATTTTCATACTTAAATAAATACTTTAAGAAAACCTCAAATTAAATAAATTGTGAAGTAGCCTACTGATTTAAGTCTCCAAAAATTCTATAAATAATCACAGAGCTTCCTAATGTCCTAAGATGTCCTATCACCAATTTGCACAATTAAAATATGAGTTTTGGATCCTCAAATATTTTTCTTAATTCAAAATCAAAACTGGTGCCTTGTGAATGAAGTACTGATTAAATAATTCCATAAAATACATAAAAATTACCAAAGGTTTGAATCATGATTATAAGGGCACAACCAAAGTCTCATCATCATCCAAGACCTTTTAGAATGTAATTATCTCTTGGAAGGAATTTCTCAAAAAGGATTAAGACTTATTTTAGGGGGGAAAAGTTCTCCTAAAATTCTTTCAAGATTCCCTATGGCATAATTACACCCCATAAACATATCTCATAAGTTCCATGACCATCATAGGACTTTTGACCTCAGGTCCTTCACAAAGTTCTATTTGCACACCTAGGACTAAAACTAGGGTTCTAGGGCTTAATCACCTCCACACCACCCCAAACCACTCATGGGGGTACTTTAGGTGATCCTAAACCAGTGGACAAGGTTACACCTCATGGTGATTAATTTTGACCACCATACTCCAAGATAAACACCATGCCCTAATTTTGACCCAACTTCTCCTAACTTGGGTTGACAAATTACCCAACCAAACAGTCTCAAATGGGCTGATATTTTTACCAGGGTCATATAATAACCCTAAGGAGCACCCACCAAAATTTGAAGGGCATTGGAGGTCATTTGACCCACTAATTAATTAATATTTGATTTATGAAATTATTACAAAAACCTTAGAAAAATATTCTCCTAAAATTCCCATCTTTGGATATGTTGTGTGGGTGGGTGTATCTAGCCTAGGTTTTAAATATCAAGGCTATCCCATGACCCAATCAAAATTTATTCAAGAAATGGTGGCTGTCCTACACTATGGACCAGTCCCACCAAAATGGCTCTACAGGGAGCTACAGTGCTCCTTTTGGGCTGAATCCTTTTTTAAATTAAACTAGACTCCAAGGGCTACAACTTTGATGTTGACCATTTTTTCTGTAGATGAACATAGGTATTTTTAATAATTAAATCTATGTACAACAATTCTTATGACAAAAAATACAAATATCATTTATATTAAAACAAGATCTCTGCACATATCTTAAAGCAGCCACGAAGGGCATCCCTTCATCTTCTCCAGGGAGCCAACGGCCCAGATTTGTCGTGCCTGGGTGATGTTTGGAGGCGTTTTCCCGGCCACCTGAGCGCCTCCCCGGCCGGCCAATGCCACCACCACCTCCGTTGAGGTGGTGGCCGGCGATTGGGGGTGTTGGCCGGCCGGTGGTGGCCGGAACGGAGGGTTTAAGGGTGGGATTTAAAGCTTGAAAATCCAAGCTCAGGACAAACCCGATCCAAGGCCATTTGGCCTCAAACCTTGCGGCAAATAGAAGTAGACCTACCCAAAGGAAGAGAGGAGGAGGGGAGGACCTGAACGGAGGGGATTTGCCTTGCCGATCTCCTATCCACCATGGCCAGCACGGTGAAGCTTTTAAATGGAGTAATTTGAGGAGAGGAGGGGTCTCTCCTTGATTGCCACCATTAATGGCCATCAAGCACAATTTCGGCCACCATGAAAAACGACAAAATACAGCCACCCTATGGCCTGGAATGACTGTCTATCTTCTCCAAACTGAAGAGGGGAGATGTACCACTCAATTGGGAGAGGAATGGGTGGGCCTTGGTCTCCTTTGGCCATGAATGGCCATCTTTCTCTCTCTTTCTCTCTCCACCATTTTTGGGGAAAATGGGGGTTTCTCTCTCCTGGCCGAATTTCTTGAAATTAAATGATAATTTCAGTAATTCCTAACCCCATTAGGTGCTGGACCACCTCAATTGAGTCTAGCCCAAGTGGATTGGGCTTGATTAGGTCAAAATAGGTCATTTTGACCTAAATTTAGGGTGAAGTTGACTTTGGTCAATTTGACCATTTGGGTTGGCCCCAATGGGTGGTTAGTGACCCATTGGCATTCCCTAAGGGTTATAAAGGTTTAGGTAGGGTCAATTTGGCAAGAAGGGGGTCAATTGACCCATAATAGGGTAATTTGACCAAAACAGGGCTAGAGTTGACTTGTGTCAAGTTGGCCAAATTGGTGGCCCCATGATGGAAATTTTTGGTCCATTGGGTCCCTAATATCCTTATAAGGGTAGGGGCAAGGTCACGTTGGCATGGTGGAGGCCAATTGACCCTAATTAGGCTACTTTGACCAATTTGGGGTTAAGGTTGACTTTGGTCAATTTGGCCTCTTTGGTTGACCCAAATGGGTCTTTGGTGCTCTAAGGGAACCCCTAAAGGGTTAAGTATGCTATGGTTGAGTCAAAGGGACATGGTGAGGCCCTAAAGTCCAACCCTAGGCTTGTTAACTGGAAATTGCTATTTGCAGACCAAGGTGCTCTTCTCCTTCAAACCTAAGGCCAAGTGATCTCTTCAAGCTTCCTAGGGTTTTGTCATGACCTAGTCATGACAAAACCACTCTAGGGGTCTAGTTGTTTGGGGGATGTTACAGCCTGAGTTGTAGGGCTTGAGGGCCTAAGTTGTAGGGATTAAGGGACTGAGTATTGTAGGGCTTGAGGGTCTGATATTGTAGGGCTTGCAGGCCTGAGTTTTGGTGTAGTTTGCCGACCCTAGCACACTGCTAGAAAGGCACAGAGGGACAGTGGACTTCTCAAGACACCATATCTTGAGGAACGACTATAAAAATAAAAATAAAAGTCATATCACCTCCCCCCCCCCCCCCCTCTAGGTGATAGTTCCATAACTAACAGTTAGTTCACAAAGTGTAGAAGTGGGCCCTGTTTTTGAGCTGAAGTAATAAAACCTTGCTTACACCTGAAATCTTCATCATTCTCAGATCTCTCCCAAGATGAAATTATCTTTTCCATCCCAATAAAACACTCAACTATGGAACTAGTAGCCTTTGTACAATCATGTAACACATTGTTAGCAGATTCACTTCTTTGAGTGGATAGAATGACTAAATAAAAAAATATTTTTATTAAATGTCGTGGAATTTTTATTTTTAATGTTGTGAAGATCAAACAACCTTCTAATTTTCTCTAAGTTACCTCTTGTAATCATTCCACTCCAATGTGAATCGAACGCATCCTCAGTGTCGCACTTGCTCATACAATGATAGAATAAAGCTTTAATACTATTGTCATTGTTGAAAGTTGGAACCTTCGAAGTGCTTTCTTAGAAATGTGTCACTGGCATAGGCTACTATTACTGAAAACTCTCACAATAACAACGTCCATCGCCTGAACTTGATCTGTAAATATAGTACTTGGTTTCTTTCCACCGACAACTTTCATAAAGGTTTCAAAAACGCACCAAAAGGATTTTATGGTCTCTTCTGCAATGAAGGCTCCACATACGAAGACATTTTGCCAATGATGGTTGATGGTAATGAATGGAGCGCAAGCCAAATTATATTTGTTGAGTCGATAGGTGGTATCAACTATAAGAACATTGTCGAATGAATCGTAATCAATTTTGATATGGCCGTCCATCCAACAAATTAGTCAGCTTGCTAAACTCGTCTGTATGAACAACGTACGAGAACATGCTATCTTCCATTTGCCTTTCCTGGAATATTTTCACCAAGCTATTGGCATCACCGCTTTCTATCAGTACTTTTCGTTAACGTTGAACATAATTATATGCATCGATCTTACAAAACCCGACATTTTTAAATCCACCAACATCATCATCTATAACGTTGTATGCGTAAACCGTTCTAATCCCAACACCCGCCATATTCTTAAGAAGACTGCCTTGAGCATCTGATATGTTCAGATGGGATCTAAACAAGTGACTGTCATCTTTCAAAGCTAGTGGATGATTGTGTTCCTCTACAATCCTTATCACCTACTAATTCTTGCCCTCTCTATTGGCACTAAAAAGTAAGCAAGCTAAGCATCCAGTACAAATATCAAGTTTGAAGTATTCATTTTGACCAGTAGTCGCTGCATTTAAGCACTTCAACCCATCTTTTGCACATGAATACTCTCTTGCCTTGACAATCCGAGTATGCATCCAATATATGATATATTTCTTATACATCGAGTAGGCCTCCTCATCAGAATGTACAAGCAGAAATATGACAGGATCATTAGCCTCGGGATAAAAAACAATTTTATTAGAAGCAGGGGAATGAGGGGTTAACCAGTTGTTCTAGATAAATCTGGGAAAAACATCCAGCTGGAGAATAACATAGTTAATGCAGAAAGTAAACAACGCCCAACTGGGAAGAGCTCAATATACATGTTGCAGAATAAATTTCATATTAAAACAAAACTCGGAAGAGACTTAGAAAACTCACAAAACATCACGTTCTAGCAAAGTGATGTAACTGAAGGATGGAAATTATTTTAACGGTAGGGATGTTGTCTAAAGATGTTGCAGAGCTGTCAATGTCTGCAGTACAATCCATCAGCGCTATCAGGCAATTGCGGGAAGGAAGAAAGGCGGTCAGAGATCTTGGACTTGATAATACAATAGGAGGCCGACGACGAAATGATAGGTAATAACATGAGCTTGTCAATGGAGGATGAAATGACAGGTAATAACAGGAGCTTGTCAACTGCAGTACGGTCAACTGCTAGTTGAAGGGGAGCTCGCCTTCAGCAATGGCGTTTCTAGGTTGTTTCGGCGGAGGGAAAACGAAGCGGGAGGGACAATTTTTGCTTTAAAAGAAGGTGGGGCCCAGCTATACGAGAAGTATTAATTCACGTACGATAATTACGGTACGTGCCACGTACCAAAAGAATTTCCAATGCCACGACACCCCAAATATTTTGATCTATTGAGCTCGTTGGGGGCTTTGGATTGGTGGACGTCGACTATAAAGAGGAGATCAACTTCTTCTTTACTTTCCATCACAGAGCTGCCCCCTCCTCTCTACCTTCTTCTTCTTCGTTGAGCTCTCTGGTTTGGACATGGATACCACCAACGATTTGGTAGCATCTCTATCTCTCTCTCTCCATGCATCCCTCTCTCCCTCTACTTCTCTTTTTAACTATGTTTTTGCACTAACGCATATATTTCTGTGGTTATGGAGAGATTGAGCTGAGCGGGGTCTTCGTGCAGAGTGGACGGCTCGAGTCTTAACAACCCGTGCATTGTGCCTCCCCTCTCTATTTTCTGATACCTTGATATTATATACTGATATATTTGTAACTGGTTTATTTTCATATTCTATTTTCCCTTCAGATTCTTGATCTGAAAGTTAAGGGTGTCTTTGTCTCTAGCTCCTCGCAATCTCTCTTCTTCTTCGTTTCATTCCTTCTTCTTATCTCACCTCCGATTAATAAGTTAAGGATCAACATTTTGGTTCTTTGAATTTATTAGAGGATGCAACCAAATTGAATTCAGTTGGGTATGTTCAGTCTACAACTCAAAACTATTTCTGGACGCAGCTTCTTATTTTTCTTCTTCAATATGAATTAGGATTATAAAATCGGTCTGGTAATGTCTGGGAAAATCAAAGCTAAAGTTTTACACACATATTTGTCATCAATTGATATATGGCTGAAGTTCTACTAGAGACTTTTTCCGAACTTCAAAATGCACTTACTATTCTCTACTTCTCTACATTCTTACTCATTCTTTGGCCCTGCGACTGGTGATGTGGAAGCCAAATTGTGGCTTCTATTGCAATGCATTAAAGATGGTCTTAATCGAGTATGATGTTCAAAATTCGAGACAGTTAATAATATTTAGAAACGGGTCTGAATAAAACTGAGTCTATTAAATACTATGACAAACCATATATATTAATTTAACAAAAGAAATAATTACCCGTACCTCCCCTGTAAGTTAGCATAATTACTGAGAGCACCCCTCTTATTTTTGAAATTACAAAAACCTCCCCTGAACTTTTCATTTCATAACATCATGAACAAGAATTCAAATTTTTTTTGTAATAAAATTGTACACTGATGGGGTTTTTTGTAATGAAATTAAAACTTCAAGAGAAGTTTTTATAATTATGCTAACTTATAGGGGAGTTTTTTGAAATTTCGAAATAAGAGGGTTGCTCTCAATAATTTAGCAAAGTTAGAGGGGAGGTCCCGGTAAATGGCCCTTTATCAAAACACCCATCATTTAGATAAATTTTGTCGTTGGCTGCACATGGGTTTCTAGCTACTGCTGCGGTTACCGGTTCATGCTTAAACTATGGAGAAAAATAAGTCAAGTCACACCTTTTTTCCTTATGTTCTATTATTTCAACTATATATTTCATCTTGACATTCTTCTTCAAGTTAATTAATTATTAGTGGTTTGGAGATTCTGTTATATGGTGGGTTCGACTTGTAATTTTTATAAGTGTCATTAGGTAGATGACCTTCTACATTACATATCGGCTGGTTTCATTATGCAGGAAATATGCAAAGACTGAATAGATTTTATTAAAGAAAATGAATTGATTGTAAGTAAATAAATTTCAAGTCAATCATTCCTGCATATGAATAGATTTTGCTTTGTCAAATCCTCTTCAATTGTTGTAAGAAAGATGTGCATTATTTAGTATTTGGTCAATGTATTGACAAGAGTATTTAGTTGTAATATATAATTGTTGCGGAACGCTTAGGGCTCTTGGTAGACCGGTCCACTTGAACCACCTTAGCTCGTGAGCGAACTAAGCGCGCAAACAGTCAATTTGAGATTTGTCGAGTACGCTGGGACTTTTTAACGTGGAAAACCCGGAAAGGGTAAAAAACCACGCGGCCGAATCTGTGCCGACCAAACTTCACTATCTTCTGGGGGGTTACAATTTGGACACTAGAACTCGAGCGCGACAGGCCGCTGCTTGTTACAATGATGGAGAGAGAGAGAGAACTCCGAGGGTGACAGGCCACCTCTCGGAAAAACTACGTCTTTTTCCCTTCTGAGAACCAAAGTGAGAAGGCTAGTCGCCTTTTCCTTCTGAGAACAAAAGTGAGAAGGCTAGTCGCCTTTTTCCTTCTGAGAATGCTGGGGAACGCGAGTGAGAAGGTTGGTCGCCTTTTTCCTTCTGGGAATGCTGGAGAACGAAAGTGAGAAGGCTGGTCGCCTTTTCCTTCCGGGAATGCTGGAGAACGAAAGTGAGAAGGCTGGTTGCCTTTTCCTTCTGAGAATGCTAGAGAACGAAAGCGAGAAGGCTAGTCACCTTTCGGGATGATGAAGATCTTCAAGTCCACGAAGGAGATCTTCAAGCGCCAAAGGAGAATTCCGCAAAAGTCTGCAAGGAGCTCCCCCGGGTCCAGAAGTCGAGGTCCTTTCAAATGAAGCCTTGGGGCTCCTTTTATAGCTTTAGCCGGGGGCGGCCCGGTAATTTTTCCGTTGGCAGTTTCCATAAATGCTTGGTGGACGAATCATATTTTCCAATTTGGGGCACGCGGATCGCCATTTTTCGTAAATGACCACCTTGCCCTTCGGGCAGTTTGGGCGGCTCGGGCAGTTCGGGCAGTTCTGTTGGAGGTGAAAAAGGCGACTGGCCGTTCCTGAAAAGTGAGAAGCCTGAAAGACAAAAAGTGAGAAGCCGGAAAGACAAAAAGTGAGAGAGCCTCCCGACTGCGCTCAGAAACGTTCTGAGCGCGCGCTAGCGCTTGAAGCGCTCCGAGTGCGCAACGAACCCCGAGGGCATCTCGTACGGACGGCAAATCGGGGGGGGGGATACGCCCCCCAAAGAATGATCGGCACCTTCGGCGAGGATAAGTGCGCCGGACCGCCCCCCAATGGGGGTGGGCACGGCCGCGCACCCCAAAGAGAAAAAAGGGGGGAAGCGGCTAGGCCGCACCCCCCAAGGGGGGGTGCGGTTTGGCGGCACCCCCCAAAGGGGGTGCGGTTTGGCCGCACCCCCCAAGGGGTGCGGCTGGGCCGCACCCCCTTAGGGGGTGCGGCTGGGCCGCACCCCCTTGGGGTGCGGCTTGGCCGCACCCCAAGGGGGTGTGCAGTTGGCCGTACCCCCAAGGGGTGCGGCCGGGCCGCACCCCCTTGGGGGGTGCGGCTTGGCCGCATCTCCTTGGGGGGGTGCGGCTGGGCCACACCCCCTTGGGGGGTGCGACTCGGCCGGCCGCACCCCCTTGGGAGGTGTGGCTGGGTCATACCCCCAAGGGCGGTGCGGCCGGGGGGCGATCGGGTCGCTCCCCCGCGGCGGGGGGTGCAGCCCGCGCGCTACCGCGCGCTTTTGTGCGCGCGGTAGCGTACATACCTGCGGCTCGTACGTGCTTTGACCGTTGACCCCACCTCTCTTTTGCGGGGCTTTCTTTAGACGCGTCCAAAGGCCTTTATGGGTGTACAACATAAGCCCCCCAAACCTTCGGAGTCCGAGTTCTAGAGCGAGGAGTTCGAAGGTTTTGATTTATTCGTGGCGGCTTTATCTCTCGCCCTTTGTGCGGTGCTTTCTGGGTAGGAGTTGATGTCGGAGGGTGCTGGTTCTCTGAGGTCGTGGCGGGCTCGCTGCCCGGTATTGACATCCGTATGGGCAGTGGGGTTTCTGCAAAATAACGGATTAGCTTGCGCGGTTCTGAGCCCGTGGCTTTTATATAATAGAAATTCAGCTTGCACAAGTCTGTGCTTGCGGCTTTTTTGCACGAGTCTGTGCTCGCGGCTTTCTTGCACGAGTCTGCGCTCGCGACTTTTTGCACGAGTCTGCGCTCGCGGCTTGGTCGGTGAATAGCGGGTGTATTCAAACTGTGGGTGAACGCAAGGGGGGCAGGCCCCTGCGCCACCGGGACTCGACGGCGGAGGAGAAGGGCGAACCTTCAATCGACGGCGGTGCAAAGCCCCCGGGGCAGGGCCCCGAAGTGGCCGGTGAATAGCTGGTGTATTCAAACTGTGGGTGAACGCAAGGGGGGCAGGCCCCTGCGTCACCAGGACTCGACGACGGAGGAGAAGGGTGAACCTTCAATCGACGGCGGTGCAGAGCCCCCGGGGCAGGGCCCCGAAGTGGCCGGTGAATAGCTGGTATATTCAAACCGGGGGCGAACGTAAGGGGGGCAGGCCCCTACGATGCTGGGACTTGACGGCGGAGGAGAAGGGCGAACCTTCAATCGACGGCGGTGCAAAGCCCCCGAGGCAGAGCCTCGCTACAAAGATTTTTCTTAAGTAGATGCAAGTGTCAAAATATAGTTTTATAGTAAGAAATCATTTGATGCACAGCTTTATGCAAGACCGGATAGGTGCACAAGTCTGGGCTCGCATCTTTTATATAATACGTAATAGAAGATAGGTGCACGAGTCTGAGCTCGCGGCTTTTACATAATTTATAAGATAAATTCGCACGAGTCGGGGCTCGCGGCTTGGCACAGAAATTGAAGATAAGTTTGCATTAGTTTGAGCTCGTGGCTTAGCCGATGGTAGATGTCCTGGATCACTGGTAAAAGCGGCGCAGGTTTTGAGCGTTCCAGGTGCGTGGCAAAGTCTTCCCTTCCGCCGTCCTGAGCCTGTATGTTCCGGGTTTCACGACTGTGGTGACTACGTACGGGCCCTCCCAGGCTGGCGAGAGCTTATCTCCTTGGGGGCCTTTGCCGGCTGCTTCGATGCTGCGCAAGACGAGATCTCCTACGTTGATTGGTCTGGGCTTCACCCTCCTGTCGTAGGTCCGGGCTACACGCATTTGGTAGAGTACCGCACGGTGAGCGGCGCCGTCCCGGACTTCTGGGATTAGATCGAGATTTTCTCGGAGCAGTCCATCATTCTTGCTGGGGTCGAAGGTTAGCACTCGAGTACTTGGAACGCCGATGTCGACGGGGATGATAGCTTCGGTTCCGTAACAGAGGTTATAAGGCGTCTCCCCCGTAGGAGTCCTCTCCGTTGTGCGATATGCCCACAGCACATTTGGGAGCGCGTCTACCCATTGTCCCCCGGCGTCTTCCAAGCGTGTCTTCAATCCTTTGAGGATGGTGCAATTCGTGACTTCTACTTGTCCGTTGGTTTGCGGATGCGCCACGGCCGTGTGACGTAGGTTGATCTTCAGATCCTCGCACATCTTGGTGAAGGACTTCCCAGTGAACTGAGTGTCATTATCGGCAATGATCGTAGTTGGGATGCCGAAGAGGTAGACGATGTTCTTCCAGACGAATTGCTTGGCGTTTTCTTCCGTGATTTTGGCCAGGGGCTCCGCCTCCACCCATTTGGTGAAGTAGTCGATGGCTAGGATGATGAACTTGCTCTGCCCGGATGCTAGAGGTAGGGGACCGAAGAGGTCGATCCCCCACTGTGCGAATGGCCATGCACTCTGCAGCGTGGAAAGCGAGACCGGGGGTTGATGAGGCATGTTGGCGTGCAGCTGACAGCTCTTACACCTCTGGACAAAGTCGGTCGCGTCCTTCCTCATTGTCGGCCAATAGAAGCCTTGACGCAGTACTTTCCGCGCTAATGCCTTCCCGCCTGGGTACCTCCGCAGACTCCCCCGTGTACTTCTCTGAGGGCGTAGTCCGCCTCGCAAGATGGCAGGCATTTTAAATATGGTCCTGAGAATGCCCGTTTGTAAAGCTCCCCGTCTATAATGGTGAACGATGTCGCCCGCATTCGTAGCCTTCGTGCCTCTAGGCGATCTTCGGGAAGGTGCCCGTGCTCGAGGTAAGCTCGCAATGGGGTCATCCAGGATGACTCTTCCTGGTGGATGGCTGCGATTTCCCATGGCCCTTGAATGCTTGGGATCACGACTTCTTCGATTCGGCGTCTTCGAGACTGGTAGCTGGAGGGTGAGGTGGCGAGCTTGGATAGGGCATCCGCCCTGGAATTCTGCTCTCGGGGGATGTGTAGAATCTGATACGATGAGATCTTCTGAAGAAGTGATTTCGCGAATGCGAGGTACTTTGCCATCTGTTCGCTCTTAGCCTCGTAATCTCCTTTAACCTGTGAGACCACGAGTTGGGAGTCTGTATAGATTGTTAGGTTCTCGGCTTTGCAGTCGATAGCGAGTCTGAGACCGGCGATCAGTGCCTCGTACTCTGTGATGTTATTTGTTGCGGGGAATTTTAGTCGGAGTCCGTAATCCAGGGTGATCTCTTCGGGGCTGATGAGGAGCAATCCTGCTCCGGCCCCTTCAGCTCCTGAGGCGCCATCGACGTAGAGGGTCCAACGGGGGCTGGTGGTGTCTTTGATGAGGGTTGTTTCTGGCGGGATGGTGTATTCCACTACGAAGTCGGCGAGCACCTGTGACTTGATGTCGGGCCGAGGCAGGAATTGGATGTCGAACTCGCGGAGTTCTACGGCCCACTTTACAAGTCTCCCCGAGACTTCCGGCATCTGGAGGATTGCCCGCAATGGGAGTTGCGTCAATACTTTGACCGCATGAGCCTGGAAGTAGGGTCTAAGTTTTCTAGCTGAGAAAACAAGAGCCAAGGCTGTCTTGTCTGCTGCCGGATATCTGGTTTCGGTGTCGGTGAGGACTTTGCTGAGGTAATAGATCGGTCGCTGTACCCCTCCTTCGTCTTTCACGAGCACCGAGCTGAGAGCCGTAGGCGATACGGCCAGGTACAAGAACAGAGTTTCCCCGGGGGTGGGCTTTGACAGAAGCGGTGGCGAAGCCAGGTACTGTTTGAGAAGTTCAAAAGCCACTTGGCACTCGTCCGTCCACTGGAAACCTGAATGGCGTGCTCCCCGGAGGATTTTGAAGAAGGGGAGGTACTTGTCTCCCGTTCGTGATAGGAAACGGGACAAAGCAGCAATCCTCCCATTTAGGCGTTGTACTTCCTTAATTGAGCGAGGTGGCGACATATCCTCCAACGCCTTGATCTTCTCGGGGTTGGCCTCAATTCCCCGATGGGTTACCATGAAACCTAGAAACTTCCCCGCCGTCACACCAAACGCACACTTGCTGGGATTGAGCCGCATTTGGAAGCGACGGAGAAGCCGGAAGCACTTTTCCAAGTCTTCCAAGTGGTCGCACCGATGGACGCTCTTTACTAGCATATCGTCCACGTAAACCTCCATCGTTTCTCCAATGAGGTCCTTGAAGACCTTGTTCATCAGCCTTTGGTAGGTGGCTCCGGCATTTTTAAGGCCGAAAGGCATCACCTTGTAGTAGTAGACTCCCCGGTCGGTGCGGAAGGCAGTATGCTCTTCGTCCGCGGGGTTCATCCTTATCTGGTTGTAACCCAAGTAAGCATCCATGAAGCTGAGCAGCTCATGGCCTGCCGTAGCGTCGACGAGTTGGTCAATCCTCGGGAGGGGGAAGCTGTCTTTCGGGCATGCTTGGTTCAGATTGCTGTAGTCGACGCACATTCGCCACTTTCCCGATGCCTTTTTCACCATGACTACGTTAGCGAGCCACGTGGGATATTCTGCTTCGCGTATGAATCGTGCCTCCAGGAGCTTAGTTACCTCCTCCTCGATTGCCTTCAAACGTTTGGGGGAAAAGTTCCTTTTCTTTTGAATCACAGGTCTGCAGGCGGGGTTGATGTTTAGCGAGTGATAGATAACGTCAGGATCTACCCCGAGCATGTCTTCCTGGCTCCAAGCGAAAATGTCCTCGTTCTCCTGCAGGAAGATTGTGAACCTTTCTCGCTCTTCTTGCGTTAAGAGTGACCCGACCTGAACAGTTCGAGTTGGATCTCGTTGGGAAAGTGGTACTTCTACTAGCCCTTCGACGGGCGCTCCTCGTTGCAAAGTAGCTTCGTCTCGCAGGTCGAAGTTATTGATGTTGAGAGCGGTCGCCCTTACTGGTTGGGCCTGCTTCAGATAGCAGGTCCTGGCTGCCTCTTGGTCTCCTCTTAAGACGCCTATTCCCGCGGCAGTGGGGAACTTCATAGCTAGGTGTGGAATGGAAGGGATTGCCCCGAAGATCGACTGGAGCGGCCTCCCGAAGATGGCATTATATGCGGAGGTGGACTCTACTACCATGAACTGGATATCGTGCGTTGACTGCCTCAGAAATTCGCCCAATGTGACTGGGAGAATGATCATGCCTTGCACCGGGACAGGTCTGTTGTCGAAGCCATCGACGGGCCCGGTCGCAGGACTAAGCTGGTCTTTCGTGAGCTTCATACTCTGCAAAGTGGAGAGGAACAAGACGTCGACTGAGCTTCCGTTGTCGACCAGTATTCTCTTCACCTTGAAGCAGGGATCTCCGATCCCTGCGCTGATCACGAGCGGATCCTGGTGCGGAAGCCGCAACCCTTGCAAGTCTTCGTCTCCGAAAGCTATCGTAATATCCTGCTTGAGTTTTTTGTCTTCGTGGTCTCTTACGGGCTGGGCGGTCGAGAGGATTTGCGATGCCAAGATGGGTGGTCCGGCGATCGTCTCGATTTCTCCCACCATCGGCCTTCCTCCACCTGCGCCTCGGGGGGCGGGGGGCTGGCCTCCTGTTTCCCTGGGCTGTTGGGGCTGATTGGGAATCTGGCCTTGTAAGAATCTTCCCAGGAGTCCCTGTGAAATTTTTCGAATCTTTATGAAGTGAAGTAGGAGCTAGTCAACTTAGAGTTAAAAACCAAACAACCAGAAGCAAGTGGAGGCAAACAACAGATCTTTATTGATAGCAATCTCAAAACTACAAAGCAAGGCATGCTTGGCAAGACATGATTTCGCCAGCACAAACACCAAAGAGAAAAATACAAAGTTGAAGATAACTTGAGACCGCTCAGACCGCGCGATCTCCATGCGATCTCACTAGCTGCCAGACCGCAGCGACTTGACGATCACAGAACACCACCAGCTTGCTGATCAAACCGCTCACTCCTTCAGACCTCCTGATTCTCCCGAACTCCAGCACCACAACTCCAAGCCGCAGACCGCCCGACCACTTTCAGAGGAAGAGGTGATCGCTGCTGCCTGCACTATCCGCAGAAGCTGCACAAGAGAAGTTCAATCAGCAGACCGCCCGGTCACATAAACTCAGACCGCACGAAAGAAGAAAGTTTAGCTTACGCTTGGTCTGTCTTAGTTGCTGCTACAGTGGCCTCCTATTTATAGACGCGGGACCTGATCCAGTCACCACCCTATGAGATAGGATCACCACCCCCCAGACCGCGCGACCTGATCGGTCACACCGTGCGATCAGCAACATTAATTCTGCTTCATTTTTGGTGAACTCGCCAGCTTCAATGATGCCATGAGAGACCGCCACTCTCACAGCAGACCGCGACACCACAAGGAGCTCGCCAGACCGCCCGAAGTTATTCACCACCTGTGTTCGCTAGAGACCGCAAACACAGTACGTCCTCCATCAGACCGCGAACGCCTGTCCGCATGCCAATCTCCTCATGAGACCGCGAACAGCAACCAGCTCGCATACCAGTCTCCTCCTGAGACCGCGAACTGAGACCGCGCGACTAAAGGTCCTTAGTCCGTGAATACCACCAGAAAGCCCGGTCAGCCACCAGACCGCATTCTGGATAGAACCTGGATCAAGCTGTGCGGTCACACCAGACCGCCACAGCCTTGAAGAGGACAGCACACCACGCGGTCACGCACAGACCGCGCATACCTGAAGACGAACAGCCCACCACGCGATCAGAGACAGACCGCGCGGCCTTCACCTTCAGCCGCCTTGAACCCAAACCAGCGATCAGCCGGGAGACCGCAACTAGGCTTAGACCAGTCAGACTGCAGATGCAGATCGCCAGGCCGTGCGGTCACGTCAGACCGCCCGACCTCCTCCCTGACCGCCCAGGTCCAAAAGCCCTCCAAACTTCCACTTCAACAATTTCAACACTCCCCCTTGAAGTGGGAAGTTGAAACTAGCCCCAGTAGGCTCCTTAGCCGTGTGAACGGCCCCTTTGCCAGCGCCTTTGTGAAGATGTTTGCGACATTGTCCGCACTCCGCACATGACCGACCGAAAGAGACCCCTCCAACACCTTCTCCCGTATGAAGTGGTGCTCGATCTCGATATGCTTGGTCCTTGCGTGACAAACTGGATTGGTAACCAGTTTGAGAGCACTCTCGTTGTCACCGCGTAGAAGAGTCGGCTCCCAAACCTCCTTGTGGACGTCTCCCACCAATCTCCTAAGCCAGATGGCTTCCTGAGCTGCCAAGGCCGAAGCCTTGTATTCCTCTTTCGTGGTGGAGACTTACACGGAATCATGCTTCTTGTTGCACCATGATATAGCTGTAGGGCCCGCCATGAAGACGAATCCAGACGTCGACTTCCGATCATCCGAATCTCCCCCGTAGTCAGCATCCATGTACCCGTGCACTTCGAAGTCCGCATCCCTCCTGTATAGGAGACCCATGTCCGAGGTCGCCTTGACATACTTCAGAATGTTTTTGGCCGCTAGCAGATGAGGTACCCGTGGCTCCGCCATTTATCGACTCACTCTGCCAACTGCATATGCAATATCTGGCCTCGTGTTCGTCAGATAGATCAAGCTCCCAACCAGAGCTCGGAACACCAACGGATTTTGCATAATCCTCCCCTCATCCTTCCGAAGCTTCATAGCCTTCTCCAGAGGTGTGGAAGTGCACTTCCCTTCCTTCATGCCGAATCGCTCCACGATCCGCTCCGCATATCCGGCCTGGGTCACCAGCACTCCACCTTCCTTCCTCTGCACCTCGAGTCCAAGGAAATGGTGAAGCTCACCTAAGTCCTTCATCTCGAACCTGATAGATAGCTCGGCCCGAAGCTATGCTACTTCCTCCTTCGAGTTCCCCGTCACGATCATATCGTCGACGTATAACAACACGATGACCTGAAGCTCCCCGCTCTTCTTGACGAATAAGCTTGAGTCTGAGTCTGAAGCATCAAATCCGCAGAATATGAGATATTCTGCAATCTTCCCGTACCACGCCCTCGGCGCTTGCTTCAACCCATACAGGGCCTTCTTCAGCTTGCATACATGCTCCGGAAAATCTTCAGACACAAAACCTGGTGGCTGGACCATGAAGATGTCCTTGTCAATCTTGCCGTACAAGAAAACGTTCTTGACGTCGAGCTGCCAAATCTCCCATCCACTGAATACTGCCAAGGCAATGATAAACCGAACTGAAGTCATTTTTGCCACCGGACTGAACGTCTCCTCGTAGTCTTCATCGTACTGTTGTGAGAACCCCCGAGCCACAAGGCGAGCCTTGTACCGCTCGATGCTGCCGTCAGCTTTCTTCTTGAGCTTGTAAACCCACTTGCATGTCACAGGAGTGGTGCCCTCAGGCTTGGGCACAAGAGACCAGGTCTCATTCTTCTCGAGAGCTGCCATCTCTTCTTGCATGGCAATGTCCCACTCCTTCACGCCTCTGGCCTTTTCAAAACTCGACGGCTCCCTCTCATCCAAGGGACCAGCGAAGAAACATGAGACGAAGCTCACTGCGTTTCCTCCTGTATAGCGATCAGGGGCGACGATCGCTCGCTTCGACCTCCTCAGCTCCTTCCCCTGAACCGCATTATCTCCAGCTGCTTCTTCCCTAGCTCCCCTTCCAGACGTGCTAGGAGCATCGCTCCCCCTGCTTCCTGAACCAGAAGCCCCCGTCTCAGAATTAGAAGGAGATGGGCCACCTGGTGACACAGGTAGCTCCACCTGAAGATCCTCTACAGCTTTCTCTGGCACTTCCAACCTTCTCTCTGGTAGCTCCACATCAGAAGACCCCTTGTAAGATGTCACCTCATCAAACACGACATCGCGAGATACCACAAACCTCCGTGTCTCCGGGTCCATGCACTTCCATCCTTTCTTCCGCTCATCGTATCCCACGAAGACTAGCATCCTTGCTTTCGCATCTAGCTTCGTTCGAAGAGCATCTGGAACATACACGTAGCAAGTGGAACCAAACACCCTAAGGTGTGCCACGCTTGGCTTCTTCTTGAACATCATCTCATGTGGAGTCAACATGTTGATGGGACTCAGAGGCATCCTGTTGATGACGTAGGCAGCACAAGACATTCCCTCTGCCCAGAAGGACTTTGGGATATTCTTGGCATGCAGCCAACACTTGCAGGTCTCCGTCAGATGACGGATCTTCCGCTCTGCAACTCCGTTCTGTTGTGGAGTATGTGTACAAGTGAGCTCTCTCCGGATGCCCGCCTTTCTGCAAAAAATAAAGAACTCACTGGAGGTGAACTCCCTTCCGTTGTCAGTCCTCAGCTTCTTCACCCGCAGTCCCAGCCGACCTTCCACGAGCTCCTTGAACTCCACAAACTTGGCAAATGCCTCCGCCTTCTCCTTCAGGAAATATACCCAGACATATTCTGTGTAATCATCGATCAACACCAGCATATATCTGCTGCCTCCAAGGCTTGAGGTAGCAGTTGGTCCCATCAAGTCACTGTGGATGCACTCCAACGGCACACTACTCCTCGTCTGCGACTTGTCAATGGTAGTCGATGAGACTTGCTGAACTGACATCCCTCGCAAACATGACCTTCTCCGTAGGAAGATAGACTTGGCAGGCCCTTGACCAGACCTCTCACCGCCATAGCTTTCAGCTTGTCCATCCCTACGTGCCCCAACCTCTCATGTCATATCACGGCACCATCATTCGTCTTCATCTTGTCAGCGTAGGAACTTGTCGATAAAACGAACAAGTCCTTTGCCCGTCTCCCGACATGGACGACCTCGGCCTTCACAACCTCAACATTGCGTAGAAACTTCACTTCTGTTGGGCCGAACAGAACGTGATACCCAGCGTCTACAGCGTTGGCCACAGAGAAGAGATTTTTCCTCATACGAGGCACGTGATAGACACTCTTCAAAGTAAGTGGCCCTCTATCACTGCCCAAGGAAACAACCCCTGCCTTCTCTACTGGATGCACAGTATTATCAGAAGTAATGATTGCATTGTTACCTGTATAGGGCTGTGTAGAAGAGAGTTTTGACTCATCTCCGGTGAGGTGATGACCACACCCCGAGTCCACGATCCAGTCTTCTTGATAGTTGATAGAAGCCGAGGCTCCAACATAAGCAGAGAAGGCTCCTCCCCATCCTCCATCAATCTGCCTGGTCTTCACTTCCTCCTTTCCAGCAACATGCCCAGACTGAGTAACCATCCGGCAATCCTTCCTGATATGGCCGAACTTGCCACACTTGTAGCACTTCGGACCTACTCCCTTCTTCTTCCCATCAGCCTTGGGAGCATACCCCCTTTCCTGCTGCCCAGAAGTTGAAGGCCCAAAGCCTCCTCCAGCGGTCTTCTTCTTCTTATCACACTTCTTCTTCTTCCCTGAGAAGAGCACTTCGCCATCTCCCCCAGCCACTGACATCACCTCCATCTGCCTTGCCAAACTTTCTTACGATGCGAGTAAGTTCTCCAGCTCCAACAGAGACGGCTGATTTGCTCATCCCTGCACCGACGTCACAAAAGCAACATATTCCTTCCGCAAGCCGCGGATGATGTGCCTCTTCAGCTTCGCCTCAGAGATAGGCTCATCAGGATCCAATGCTGAGATTTCAGCACACAAGTTCTTCATCTTCAGAAAGAAAGTGGAGATAGAGAGATCACCCTGAGCCGACCTTGCCAACTCATTCTCCAAAAACTGTAGCCTCGCTACATTCTTCTTGTTAAACAGCCCATCCAGGGCTCTCCAGATCTCCGCAGCCGACCCACACCCCAAGATGTGGTCAAACAGATCAGGTGAGATTGCCCTCTTCAGAGTGAACTCAGCCTTTGCATTCGTCCTCCTCCAAGTTCTCACCTCAGCCCCATTATCACCTTCCGGGACAACTTCCTGCGTCTGATCTCCTCCAACTACCTCCCAGAGGTCCTCACCTAGCAGATAGCTTTGCATACACGACTTCCACTTCTTGAAGTTAGTCAATGTAAGCATTTCAATTCCAAGACCCCTCGCTTCCATTGCTATACCACTGGTTCCTTCTTCACAAAGGCGATGGCCACTCTAAGTCACTCACTGCTCAACCACTCCAACCTCCCTCTAATACCATGTGAAATTTTTCGAATCTTTATGAAGTGAAGCAGGAGCTAGTCAACTTAGAGTTAAAAAACCAAACAACCAGAAGCAAGTGGAGGCAAACAACAGATCTTTATTGATAGTAATCTCAAAACTACAAAGCAAGGCATGCTTGGCAAGACATGATTTCGCTAGCACAAACACCAAAGAGAAAATTACAAAGTTGAAGATAACTTGAGACCGCTCAGACCGCGCGATCTCCCTGCGATCTCACTAGCTGCCAGACCACAGCGACTTGATGATCACAGAACACCACCAGCTCGCTGATCAAACCGCCCACTCCTTCAGACCTCCTGATTCTCCCGAACTCCAGCACCACAACTCCAAGCCGCAGACCGCCCGACCACTTTCAGAGGAAGAGGTGATCGTTGCTGCCTGCACTATCCGCAGAAGTTGCACAAGAGAAGTTCAATCAGCAGACCGCCCAGTCACATAAACTCAGACCGCACGAAAGAAGAAAGTTTAGCTTACGCTTGGTGTGTCTTAGTTGCTGCTACAGTGGCCTCCTATTTATAGGCGCGGGACCTGATCCAGTCACCACCCTATGAGATAGGATCACCACCCCCCAGACCGCGCGATCAGCAACATTACTTCTGCTTCATTTTTGGTGAACTCGCCAGCTTCAATGATGCCATGAGAGACCGCCACTCTCACAGCAGACCGCGACTCCACAAGGAGCTCGCCAGACCGCCCGAAGCTATTCACCACCTGTGTTCGCTAGAGACCGCAAACACAGTACGTCCGCCATCAGACCACGAACGCCTGTCCGCATGCCAATCTCCTCCTGAGACCGCGAACAGCAACCAGCTCGCATACCAGTCTCCGCCTGAGACCGCGAACTGAGACCGCGCGACTAAAGGTCCTTAGTCCGCGAATACCACCAGAAAGCCCGGTCAGCCACCAGACTGCATTCTGGATAGAACCTAGATCAAGCTGTGCGGTCACACCAGACCGCCACAGCCTTGAAGAGGACAGCACACTACGCGGTCACGCACAGACCGCGCATACCTGAAGACGAACAGCCCACCACGCGATCAGAGACAGACCGCACGGCCTTCACCTTCAGCCGCCTTGAACCCAAACCAGTGATCAGCCGGGAGACCGCAACTAGGCTTAGACCAGCCAGACTGCAGATGCAGATCGCCAGGCCGTGTGGTCATGCCAGACCCCCCGACCTCCTCCCTGACCGCCCAGGTCGAAAAGCCCTCCAAACTTCCACTTCAACAATTTCAACAGTCCCTAGCGGATGAGGCGCTCGATTTCGTAGTACCTGGACTGGTCACCCCTCTGGTTTGGCGGGGGTATCCGGGGCATGTGGAGTTCGGGGTTGTTCTGAATGGCGTAGAGCACGTTCGTTCTGGTGGTGTTCAGCGGGGTGTAGGTCCTGGGCGGCTGCGGTCCCAGATCCCTCTGGGGGTCACGCCGACGCTCGTCGCCGCGGCGCTCCTCGCCGCGACGATCTTCTCGTTCGTGAGGGGCCTGATCTTTTCCCCTCTTCTTTCCTTGGGTTCCTTCGAACTACCGACGGTGCGCTTCGATGGCCTCATCTGCAGCTATTTGTGCTTCAACCCGATGAACGAGGTCGGGATAGCTTGGCACGGTTTCTCTCATGAGAGCCGAGTAGAAGCCACTTGGGCGGAGTCCTCCCAAGAAAACTCCTCGCAAGAGCTCGGGGTCAACCCCTGGGATCTGCCGAGCCTCGGTAGTGAAGCATCGGAAGAAGTCCTTGAGTGTCTCTCCGTCGTTCTGGCGGATCCCTGAGAGATGGGAGGGATCCCAGACAATTCGGCGGTTGGCGATGAATTAATCCACGAACTGCTGCGCCATTTCCGTGAAGTTGTTGATGGCCCCATTCCGCAGAGAATGGAACCAAGTGCGCGCTTGTCCCTTCAAGGTTGCCGGGAATACCTGGCAAAGGAGCTGATCAAGAGCGCTGTAAATCCTCATGACGGTAGTGAAGTGATTGACGTGTTCCAACGGATCGTCCGTCCCGTCGAACGTCTCGATGTTGGGAAGCTTGAAGCCGTTAGGAATTGGATGGGCCAAGACTCGAGGTGATAGCGGAGAGCCGTGATGTGCGGGATGGCGGGTGAGAGCGGCGCGTCGTCCTGCTTGGGCATACTCTTCCTCTATCATGTTGCGTATTTCTTCTCGCGTAGCTCTTTCTACCGCTTGCTCTGGGGCTGCTCTTCCGTGGTGGTGGCGGCGGTCAGCTTCTGGGCCTCCAGCTGGTGGGGCAAGGTGAGCGGAACTCGCCGCGTCGGAAAATCCTTCTGAAGCTCCGTCTTCCTAGGCGGCCTCCCTGTTCAGGACATGATTCAGAACTGGGGGCGGTGGCGCGTTCAGAGCTGGCGGCTGAATCGGAACTTGGGGAGCCCCAAGATTCCTTACGAGGGCCAACATCTCAGCTTGATGTTCCTCGATCTGCTGCATGCACACCTCCAACCCTGCTGCGGGTGCAGGTGGTGCCTCCTCCGCGGGAGGTGCATTGATAAGCGAGTGGGAGGGAGCTGGGTCGACGCGCCCTTCCGGCATCGATCCTTCAGTAGTGCGAGCGCTCTTTCTTGCCATGGCAGTTGGCTTTCAAAGAGTTTTTTGGGAACTTTCCCACAGACGGCGCCAAACTGTTGTGGAACGCTTAGGGCTCTTGGTAGACCGGTCCACTTGAACCACCTTAGCTCGTGAGCGAACTAAGCGCGCAAACAGTCAATTTGAGATTTGTCGAGTACGCTGGGACTTTTTAACGTGGAAAACCCGGAAATGGTAAAAAAACACGCGGCCGGATCTGTGCCGACCAAACTTCACTATCTTCTGGGGGTTTACAATTTGGACGCTAGAACTCGAGCGCGACAGGCCGCTGCTCGTTACAATGATGGAGAGAGAGAGAGAACTCCGAGGGTGACAGGCCACCTCTCGGAAAAACTAAGTCTTTTTCCCTTCTGAGAACCAAAGTGAGAAGGCTAGTCGCATTTTCCTTCTGAGAACAAAAGTGAGAAGGCTAGTCGCCTTTTCCTTCTGAGAATGCTGGGGAACGCGAGTGAGAAGGCTGGTCGCCTTTTCTTTCTGGGAATGCTGGAGAACGAAAGTGAGAAGGCTGGTCGCATTTTCCTTCCGGGAATGCTGGAGAACGAAAGTGATAAGGCTGGTCGCCTTTTCCTTCTGAGAATGCTGGAGAACGAAAGTGAGAAGGCTAGTCGCCTTTCGGGATGATGAAGATCTTCAAGTCCACGAAGGAGATCTTCAAGCGCCGAAGGAGAATTCCGCAAAAGTCTGCAAGGAGCTCCCCCGGGTTCAGAAGTCGAGGTCCTTTCAAATGAAGCCCTGGGGCTCCTTTTATAGCTTTAGCCGGGGCGGCCCGGTAATTTTGTCGTTGGAAGTTTCCATAAATGCTTGGTGGACGAATCATATTTTCCGATTTGGGGCACACGGATCGCCATTTTTCGTAAATGACCGTCTTGCCCTTCGGGCAGTTTGGGCGGCTTGGGCAGTTCGGGCAGTTCTGTTGGAGGTGAAAAAGGCGACTGGCCGTTCCTGAAAAGTGAGAAGCCTGAAAGACAAAAAGTGAGAAGCCGGAAAGACAAAAATTGAGAAGCCGAAAAGACAAAAAGTGAGAGAGCCTCCCGACTGCGCTCAGAAACGTTCTGAGCGCGCGCTAGCGCTTGAAGCGCTCCGAGTGCGCAATGAACCCCGATGGCATCTCGTACGGACGGCGAATCGGCGGGGGGGGGGGGGGGGGGGGGGGGATACGCCCCCCAAAGAATGATCGGCACCTTCGGCGAGGATAAGTGCGCCGGACCGCCACCTAATGGGGGTGGGCACGGCCGCGCACCCCAAAGAGAAAAAAGGGGGGAAGCGGCTAGGCCGCACCCCCCAAGGGGGGGTGCGGTTTGGCCGCACCCCCTTGGGGTGCGGCTTGGCCGCACCCCAAGGTGGGGTGCGGTTGGCCGTACCCCCAAGGGGTGCGGCCAGGCCGCAGGGCCGCACCCCCTTGGGGGGTGCGACTCGGCCGGCCGCACCCCCTTGGGAGGTGTGGCTGGGTCATACCCCCAAGGGCGGTGCGGCCGGGGGGCGATCGGGTCGCTCCCCCGCGGCGGGGGGTGCAGCCCACGCGCTACCGCACGCCTTTGTGCGCGCGGTAGCGTACATACCTGCGGCTCGTACGTGCTTTGACCGTTGACCCCACCTCTCTTTTGCGGGGCTTTCTTTAGACGCGTCCAAAGACCTTTATGGGTGTACAACAATAATCATTTTGTTTGAGAGATTATTGAAGCAGACTTATTGATAAGGGTATTTAAGGGCTGGTGTTTTTTACTTGATATAGACCACAGAGTGATGAAAAGTATCATGTGAATTAACTAGCAGAAAATATCGGGAATTTATATTGGCAATTCGTGTTTGGCTATTGGCAGCCCGAAGATAATAGCAGCCTGACAATGCGCTATTTGCAGCCCAATTTTTACTAACGCTATTGGCAGCTCATAAAAAATTTATTAAACATTATGTTTGCAGTCCATTGTTCTTATACAAAATAAGCAGTCTATTAATAGGAGTAGTACTACAACCCAAACTAAGCAGTTCATTACACCAAAATAATTAAGCAGTCCATTAACCCAAAAAAGTAATCATTAAAATTAAGCAGTTCATTGTTCTTATACAAACACAAAAAATGGAAATATATACTCCTTAGTCTCACCCACAAAATGAACCCCCCCCCCCTCACAATAAAAGTACATGAAAAAAATTCAGTTTTTCATTATTTAGACCCAATACCGTTTCAAACCATGAAAAAAATTCAATTTTTCATCATTTTGACTCAAAAAAATACAGTTTTTCATCATTTTGACCAAAAAATTCAGTTTCTCATCATTCTGACCCAAAAAAATCCAATTTTTCAATAGTCGGGCCTCAACATAAAACCATGAAAAAAAACAACGGCAAACCAATAATTTACTGCAAAAAAAAGAGGAAGATGAAGAGTCCAAAAATACATTCATTCTCTATCCATAGCTTAAGGAAGTTGAGAAATATAATTTAGGAGGAAAAAAATCAAAATGAGGAGATATTATATCAGATTTAGGGTTTCTTGAGGACGGCCAACTGCAAACTGGGGACCGATGGACGGCCCAGAGGAGTTCGCCGGCGTCCTAGCCTTCTTCTCCGGCGGTTTCCGGCGGCCGGCGTGGGGGAATGGCGACTTCCGAGCGGAATCGCTGCTGTGCGAGGTCGGCGAGAAAGAAAATCGGGAGGGAGGGCGGAACCGAAAACCTAGGGCTGCTATTAGAGGGGCTTTAAGAGTATTTTAATTGTTTTTTTCGGGGTTTTCGGGCTGCCAATAGCCAAACACGGGCTGCCTATAAAAATTCCTAAAATATCCGGTACTTTAAAATCTTGCAATAATAATTAACAAATCTCAAAGACAACTATTTGCAAATATTAAGATTTATCTTTCAAATCCTGTCGGCTTTGTTTGGCGGGGCGTTTTGGGAGTGCGGTGCCGCGTATTTTCCCACCGCCCCGCCAAACGCAATTTTGGGAGCGACAGTGGGAGTCGCTGCCACTCCCAAATCGTGAAATATCGCGATTCTGGAGTCGCGAAAATTTATCGCGACTCCAGAAATCGCGCCTCCCCCCCCCCCCCCCGCTCATTTCCGCCCGTCGTCGTAGGGAAACCCCGCGAGCATCTTTCTCCCGCAGCCAGCCGAGCGTCTTCTTTCTCCCGCAGTCAGGCGAGCTTCTTCGTCCGCCGTCTTCTCATTGCGCCGAGCTGCCCTGGCCGACATAGACGACGAAGAAGCTTCTCCTCTTCGATGAAGCTAGGGCATTCCGCGGCCATGGCCGGAATAATTAGCAGTAGTTGTAGCCATTTTGCCGCCGCCTGGTGTCGGAGGTCGCCATTTGTGGAGGAGGTCGCGGTTTCTCCGGCATTACACCCCCATTAGTGGAGGAGGTCATCGTTTCTGCAGAAGGGTCACCATTTCCCGTTTCAGTTTTTTGTGGTGTAGGATCTCTCTATTAGGTTGCTATATAAATTGCTTCCAAATATTAGGTTGTCATTTATGTTAGAGATTTTGACCGGTTCATTTCATCCCTAATCAAGTGTATTCCGAGAAACTTTTCACGCATTAAGCTAGGTAATATATATTTTGACCGGTTTCTAATTTTTTGTTTGAAACAGCACTGCAAATGCTGTTCTTCCAAACAGATTCACAGATTCTGCCACCAATCTGCAAAACAGCAGATTATTCCACAACTGCTTCCCACCACTGCTTCTTCAGTCGCTGCAGCCGCGCCAAACAGAGCCTAAGCTTTGTCCATATACATGTCTAAAATCTTAATAAGTATATTGAGTGGCTTGATCAGTGGTCAGTAGTCACGAGGGTATCTTCACATAGAACCTCGCGTTAAAAAAGAAATAAAATTAAAAATTCCATTTTTATGGGTGAACATAAAAGTGTCGGCATTGCTCCAAAGAACTATTCAAGAAAGTTTTTAATCTAAGGGTCCGTTCGTTTGGACGGAATTGGCTTTCTGGAATTGGCATTGGAGATTAGAAATTCAATTCTAGTGTTCGGCGCAAAGCGGATATTGGCTTTCATGTGAAAACCCATGGCTTTTACTATGAACTAAAAAACCAAATAGCAATTCTTACCTCCGCTCATAGGTTTTCCGCATAATCAAATGTTTACACTAGAGTTTTTCAACCTACGCGCGAGTTTTTCGCCCGAGCGTGCGTTTTCCTGCAGGGTGTTTTTCGTCCGGGCGCGTTTATTTCACCCGGGCGCATATTTTCGCCCGGGCGCGATTTTTTCGCCCGGGCGCGATTTTTTCGCCCGGGCGCGTTTATTTCGCCCGGACGCGATTTTTTCGCCCGGTCGCGATTTTTCGCCCGGGCGCGATTTTTTCGTCCGGGGTGCGATTTTTCTCCGGGGCGTGATTTTTTCGTCCGGGCGCGTTTATTTCGCCCAGGCGCATATTTTCGCCCGGGCGCGATTTTTTGCCCGGGCGCGTTTTTTTCGCCCGGGGGCGTTTTATTCGCCCAGGCGGGTTTTATTTCTCCCGGGCACATTTATTTCGGCCGGGCGCAATTTTTTCGCCCGGGCGCGATTTTTTCGCCCGGTCGCGTTTATTTCGCCCGGGCGCGTTTTATTTCTCCCGGGCACGTTCATTTCGGCCGGGCGCGATTTTTTTGCCCGGGCGAGATTATTTCGCCTATGTCTCGATTTTTTCTCTCGAGCGCGATTTTTCCGCCCGGGCGCGGTTTCTTTCGCCCGGACGTGATTTTTTCGCCCGGTCGCGATTTTTTCGCCCGGGCGCGATTATTTCGCCCGGACGCGATTATTTCGCCCGGGCGCGATTTTTTTCGCCTGAGCGCGATTTTTTCGCCCGGGTGCGCGATTTTTTCGGCCGGTCGCGATTTTTTCGCCCGGGCGCGATTTTTTCGTCCGGGGCGCGATTTTCTCGCCCGGGCGTGATTTTTTCGTCCGGGCGCGTTTATTTCGCCCGGGCGCATATTTTCGCCCGGGTGCGATTTTTTTCACCCGGGCGCGTTTTTTTTCGCCCGGGTGCGTTTTTTTCGCCCGGGCGCGTTTTATTTCTCCCGGGCACGTTTATTTCGGCCGGGCGCAATTTTTTCGCCTAGGTCTCAATTTTTTCGCCCGAGCGCGATTTTTTCGCCCGGGCGCGAATTTTTCGCCCGGGCTGGATGTTTTCGTCCGGGCGTGATTTTTTCGCCCGACGCGATTTTTTCGCCCGGGCACGTTTATTTCGCCCGGGCGCATTTTATTTCTCCAGGACACGTTTATTTCGGCCCGACGTGATTTTTTCGCCTAGGGCGCGATTTTTTCGCTCGGGCGCGATTTTTTCGCCGGCCGCGATTTTTTTTGCCCTGACGCGATATTTTAGCCCGGGCACGCGTTTTTTGCCCGGGCGCGCACTTTTCACACGGGCGCGCGCTTTTCGCTCGGGCGCGCGCTTTTCGCCCGTGGACGTGCTTTTAGAAATTTGAATTTTAAAAAATTTAATTCCAGAAAGCCAATTCGATCGTGCAGCCGAACAACTTACAGATATCAATTCCAATTCTGTTCACTGAATTCCATCCTGGAACCGAACAGCAGAATTGGTTTTATGCATAAAACTAATTCATGCAGATATTGGTTTTCTGGCCAAAGCCAATTCCAGAAAGTCATTACCTGCGCGCCGAACGGACCCTAAGAGATTAGTTTATTTCCAAGCAATTAGTATTATCAAAGATACAACGCTAAACATCTCAAGTTATCCCATTCATCATTTCATAATTAATTACAACATCGCGTTATCTCAAACTCATTTCAGTGCATAATTAATTACACCATCGCGTAGTGTGTAATTAATTACACCATCGCGTTAGTGCGTAATTAATTACACCATCGCATTATTTCACAAACACACGAGTGAAAGGCACAGGGCTCCGCCCCTATGTCCAACCATGACAATACCCCAACTGCGACACTACATGGGGGCCCAGTGCTCCACACGACAATACTCAGTTCAAGACTTTGCCCTAGCGCGACGGCGCTTCCGCCACTCGCAAACCCCCAAGCACTCTACTCCACCCATTGCTCATTTTTTCCATATGCACGGTGGTTTGCGAGCAACGAAAAGAGCGCATTTTTTATTGTAGATATGAGATTTACCTATATGAAGCACATTCTTTTAAGAAAACACATTAAATAAATTGAAAATTTTGTAATAAATAGAGATAAAATTGAAAAGTTGAATGTTTCACCAAAAGGTGTTTTTCCCTTTTAATACAGTATAGATATATATGCAATGAAACTAAGGTCATTCTCAGAAAATGAAACATCGATCTCAAACAGAATACAACCGTAAATAACGTTACAACTATAATTTTGCAAGAAACAGTCCCGCAGGATCCTCTCTATACATTGAGCGTACAAAAATTTGCTCATGAAACTAAGGTCATTCTCAGAAAATGAAACTTCGATCTCAAACAAAATATAAATGTGCTGAAAAGTACATAGGTTGAAAATTTTACATAAATATTTGGGCGAGTTGTCTTGCAAACTAGGGGACGAAGAGTTTACGCTATCCATTATTTCTTGTTTGGAAAATGTCAAGCTACTATACATAAAACAAAAAAAAATAGCCCAGTGCACAACGCATCCCCCGCAGCAAGGGTCCGGGGAAGGAACCCACCATAAGGGTGAAATGTAGACAAACCTTACCCTGCATTTATGCAAGAGGCTGCTCCCAAGACTCGAACGCGGGACCTCAAGGTCACAGGGCAACACCTCAAGCTACTATACATATTTAATAAAATTTAAAATTAAAATCAAAGTGTAATGACTGAAATGACATGAGCTTAAGAAGATGCATGGGTGGAGAGTGTTGGCATTGGACTGCCTGAAAGAAACTGCTTAAAGAGCAGAAGAGCTTGATTTGGCCTGTGCAGGGGAACCTCATGACCAGCTCCTCTTACTATGACTAGGGTTAGTCCTTTGTACACTTGGCTCCATCCACTAACCTGTTTCACACAATATTAGGGTCATCATTATTTTATGAGATATCAAACATCTATACCTTGTTTTTATTTACAAAGTAATAATTTGCATAACAAACAAAAATTATATGCAGTTAAAAGTTATCAGATATCAACATCTATACCTTGTTTTTCAAGCAAATATGATATAAGATGGTCATGATTAATCATCAATTCTATCCTATTTAGTGGGACCAGCTTTAAGAATTCTTACTTTTCTTTCATTCCAACAGAGTTCTGCCAAAGCAGTTAAATTTATTCTTTATGAGTAATTTTGAAAAAAATAGCTTATATTCATTCTAGCTTAGGCCTACGGCCTACCCCTTCTATATCTTAATCTTTTGACACTAATTTTTTTGACGCGGTATTTTTTATATTCATTTAATGGATAATCTCAGCGGCATCACCAAGAAGTGGAACAACAACAAAAAAAACTGTTGGTTTATGAGAACTCAAAGGTATAATATCTTGAAAATTTTGGGAAATGCTTTATTTTATTTGAATTTAAAAAAATTCAATTTATGTATTGCCAATACATTGTCTCTATCAGACTATCAGCATGTGTGGGGGATAGAGAAAAGCTTCGGAAATATCCCGACATGTGTCCAATAAATTGAAACCATATTTGATGGGTTAATTTCAAATTTTGAGTCTACACAACTGAAACACACCACCACACGGGCAGGCATATCGCAATTCGACTAGACAAACAACTTCTTTTGGATTACTATAAAAAATTCACTTTTGGACAGTCAATAGTTACAGGTGAAGCACGTTGAATAGGGTTTCTTTTCGAACCCAAGAAAACTCGTAAAAAGGAGAGAGCAAAATAAGATGAGAAATTGGGAAAATTCTTCTGTGCCTTTTGGCCTTGAGTTCCAATCATTTATAACTTGTCAAATTGCCCATATGCAATTAACAAAAGAAAGAGTTTAACTCGGATACAAACAAAAATAAGTATTTACTATTACAATAATTTAAAATGAGCCCGAGGGAGATCAACAGTTGAAGGTGATATTTGACAGTTGGACTCGATGGTTAAGTCAACAGTCATTTGTTCAATACTCGGACAGAGGAGGTCGGATAAAATGGAACTTGACATGGTGCTTGAGGGTCAGGCTGGTGCCTTCGGTGGAGCGTACGAGTAGCAGCAAGAGGAGTGGTTGGCAAAAGGGTGAATGGATTAGAACTCCATAAGTAGTTGTCATTGGTGAGTTGTTGGTTTAAGGTATTGTTGGTAATCTCAGAGATCAAAAGGTAGATGTTTTTGGCATGTCGAGCATAATAGTCCCGGAGTAGGTACGGGTGGTCGTGTGGTTGCATCATCCCTTCCATCATATGAATAAACCATATTCTAAGCTTGGAGAATTAATCACAGCATGTGCTATTCCATCAAGATCCATCTCGCCGAGAGAAGAGGAAAGAGTTTCAAAGTTGACAAGGGAACAAAGTTCCTAATGAAACATGGAATATGGGTTGGAAGAAGCAGCTTGAAAGAGAAAGAATAGGGACATAATAATGATCAATCAACTTTGTCAACGATGTGATCATGTTCGGTAAGGTCTGGTTGACTCGAGCATTGCCACTAGACCTCTAGATATAATATGATATTACTCAAGGCAACGGTTGATGACTTTTTGTTTGGGTATGGTACGACGAATTTGTTTTGAGGTACGAGCTCTGCTGATGCAGCAAAATAATGAAAAGTCGAGAAAGTTGTAAACATGATGTTTCTTAATGAGATTCCACCTTCATCACAATTTTTTTGAGATCTTGAGGTCGCAGGTTTGAGTCCTGAAAGCAGCCTCTTGCAAAAATGCAGGATAAGGTTTGCCTACATTTCACCGTTGTGGGGGACCCTTCCCCGGACCCTCGTTGCGCCTGGATGCTTTGTGCACCGGGCTTCCAAACGCAAGACGAATCTATAGGCGACGACATATGATGCCCTAACTCTAGATATAATGCAAGTAATCATACAACGACTGCAATGAACCTAAACACCGTCTAATGAAGGAGTTGGGTATGTGGGTGTACGACTAACAAGCAACCCTAAGTAAGGTGTAACTAACTAGCTCTCATGTATGTAGCATGCACACAGGACGCAACAGAGACAGCAAAAAAACAAAAAATAATAAAATCGCACGCATATAATTTTAGCAAAAGCAATATTATTTCTTTTAAGCAAAACAAGTGTTTTTATGCGGACGTGCTTGGAGAGACAACGCCACGGAGGGTCTACACGTGAAAGGCACCGGGCCGTAGCTCAATGACGTTGGTGACTGCTAGGGCCAATTTCTCTCCCGGAAGAGTAGTTCCACCAGACTGGAGCCTAATCATGCTCTCCTCCTGCATCATGGCTGAGATTGTCTCATCCAGGGAGGGAATCTTTGGCTGAGCGAGCAACATCGCACTCCTTTGCTCAAATGCCGAATTCAATTCAACTCCCTCATAAAGTGCATAGTCTTCCACTGAGCATTTCGCTCCCCTTTTGTGCATTCAGGGTCTTTGCAGCATGCAGTTGGAGAGAAATAATCATAGTCTGCCCATAGTCGCTCTAGATCTGCGGCATACTCCTAAATCGAGCAATCTCCCTGGGTTACAGTCTCTATCTCACGCTCGATCTGGAACATGTGCATGTTGTTGTCGACTCCTGCGTAGAGCCTCTGTAACTTCCACCAAACATCGCTTACAGTCTCTATGCCATCCACCGTGATAGCGATAGACGCGATCATCGAATTTAGGAGTCAAGTGTGTAACAGACTATGCATACTTTTCCACTCATTGTACCCATCTGAGTCCTTCACTGGCTCCCCTTTCTCGTCAGTCAGATAGTCCTCCAGGTTCCTTCCGGAGAGAGCCCTCTTTATCCGACGCGACCAGCTCAAGTATGTAGCTGGTCCATCGAGCTTCATCTCCACAGGAGGGAGATTGAGCTTCACCGGAGGTGGTTGCGACTGAGCGGATCCTTCTCCTTTGGACATCTGTAAGAAGTCGAAGAACATCTTGAGGTTTTGGCCACTAATTTCTCCATAAGCGCACGGTATCACGCAAATCTTATTGCGCCGCCTCCTCCTCTACCTCGCAACGTGTGCACTGCCACGTGCCCTACTGCCGCGATCTGCCGCGCAGTTGCGCTGATGTTGTGCAAGGTGTGTTGATGTCGCGCAAGCTGCGCAGATGCCGCGCAAGTTGCGCATATGCCGTACGTCTGCTGCACTCCTGAAGCGCTAGTGTCGCGCTACCTCTCGCTGCCTCACCTCCTGCGCTGATGTCGCACACTGCCGCACCTCCTGCGCTGATGCTGCGCACTTTCTGCGCTGATGTCGCGCGCCTGATTTCGCACTTTCTATTCCGCAAGGTGCGCTGATGCCGCACTTTCTTCTGATGCCACGCTAAAGCCGCACGGTGATTCTGCCGCACCTCTTATTTCCTTTCTCCTAATTCTGTTGCACGCTGCCGCACTGCGCAACAAGCGAGCTCCTACTGATTCTGTCGCACGCTGCCGCACTGCACAACAAGCGCATTCCTACTGATTCTGCCGCATTGCGCAACAAGCGCTCTCCTACCGCAATAATCGCAAGCGCAATGTCGCACCCTCTGCCGCACTCTCCTGCGCTAGTAGCGCCCTTGCCGCACTTTGCGTGCTCTTGCTGCACTGCTTCTGCCGCGCTCCTACCGCAAGCGCCAGTGTCGCAAGCGCCAGTGTCGCAAGCGCAAGTGCCGCAAGCGCAAGGCCGCGCCCTCACTTGCTCGCACCGGATCGATTCCGAACATCTCTCTGATACCAAGTAGAAATAAATATAGATTTTCTTATTATTTTCTTATTATTACACAATGTTACATTGCTCCCCTATATATACACAGAAGATGACAAGAGGAGAACCAAATACATGATCGGAGATGTGGAACTAAATACAAAAGGAGGATTCGGCTATACGCACACCAATTGGTGCTAAACGCACACCAATTACCAACAGTTCCCCATAAAATCTATGATGAAAAGAAAACATACAGAAATGAGCAAAGGCTGGAAAACTGATTATATATAATATAACATTGATGCAATCCATATGTAAATGCAACAGTTATATGTTTATGCAGCACAATTATAATCACCATGTTGGAATACTTTATAAATATACCTGATCATCATCATCATACCACGCATGCCAAGGAGTTAAAGTTGGAAGTTTTAGTGCATCAATATTATACCGGGTTGATGTCACAGGAATTACTGAATCCGTATCCCCACTGAATCACACGAAGGTTGAGTTTAGAGTCGCTCATAAAACTGAGTACTGTTTATAAGGAATCAACAATAGTTCATAAACAAGTAGCCCAAGAAGAAAAAAGAAAATACACACACACACCCGCATATGTATTATGTATATGCACATATTATGCATCTGTACATGCATATCGGTATGTGCATGTTTGTATATGCATATTTGTATATGTACATGTATACATCTAAATTTATATGTAAAAGCATATGCACATATATGGACGTATATGTATACATGAATATGCATGCCCAAATGTATATATACATATATATGTATACAGACATATACATCTTCACAAATGTATATGTATCTATACATATATATATATATATATATATATATATATATATATATATATATATAAGCATATTTATATTATAAGCAAAGACAAAAGTAAAGATGGTGAAACATTTGGATACCTAAAATGCCCTAAAAAAATACCTCTTACATCCAAAATATGTAATATTTTTGTCATTTACTGTTTCCCGCCTATTTTTCCTACCATGCTCTCCAAAATCTGATAGCTCAATTTCAAAAAACAATTAGGCCCCGTTCGTTTGGTGGGTTTTCAACAAAATTTTTGGTTGAGTTTTTAATTCCAAATATTGTTGTTTGCTTAGCAGTTTATTGGGCGGAATTGACTTTCCTGCAATTCCTATCGGGTTGGACCCGTTAACATCGCAGGGCAAATGAAAACCTTCTAAAAGCGTGGTTTTTGTCGCTCTCCCGCCATTTCGTGAATCGCCCCCTCCCAGTTCTCTTCCTCCCGCGTGAGCTCCGACGATTCTTCTCCTTCGGCGAAGCAAGGAGGCGGCGAAAGGAGGGTCGGCGCAAGGAGGCCGCTCTATTCCGCTTGGCTCCCGAAAACCCTGCGCCATTTCGTGAATCGCTCCCTCCCCGTTCTCTTCCTCCCGCGTGAGCTCCGGCGAGTCTTCTCCTCCGGCGAAGCAAGGAGGCGGCACAAGGAGGGTCGGCGCACCTCCTCTCTGCTCTCTCCCGCACCTCCTCTATTGCACCAACAACCTTGGATTAAGGTACTCATAAACCCTAAAAATCCGAAAATTTTTGGGGTACTTTGTTAGGGCTTTCAATGTATGTGTATTTAAGTTAGTAATGTAGGTTATTTTAGGAATAATAATGTATGTATTGTTGGAAATTTTCCATGAGGTGGACTAGGTTCGCCGAGACGTCCCGATGAAGTCGTGCGCGAAAATTAGAGCCTATTCAGACTCTCACGAGCGTGCGTTAATTCAGTCGCGCGAACGGTCGAAGCCTGTGATAGGTGGGCCAGATCGTCTCGTAACTTCATGCGCGGATTCGGTCTCGCCCTTGGCACGATTTTGGCATTTCATGAATATGAATTTATGGAGTTTTTAATTGAGTTTTAAATGGAATTTAATTTGTCCATTGAAATTTTAGTAACTCCTCCCCTTTGGGTTTTTCCTATTAATACCTAATTAGAGGTTCATGAATTATCCAAGCTGCGTGAACAAGGGTGAAGAAACCGAATAGGGTTTTCCTTTTTCCTGGAAAAGTGAAACTGCCGGCCTGTTTTTCCGCTTCCATCGCAAAGCTGCTGTCCTTTTCCTGTTCTACTTCCCCATCTTCACGTGTACAGGGCTAGGGCAGATTGGAGTTCTCGCGTGCAAGGAAGGGGTCGCAGCCACCTTTTCTCCATTTCGCTGAGAGCGAGTTAGATCGATTCCAGGATTTACATCGTCTTCATTGGACAAGCCGGTGGCCGTTCGTTATCCTGCTTTCAGATCTGATCACCGAACCTTCCTCTTCCTCCAGATCTTGAATCTGGATCGCCCACGGACTGCTGCAGATCTCTCTCTTCATCTTTGATTTCCAGAGGAAAGGGGGCTCCTGAACCTTGAGGTAAATAGAGATTTTATTGATATTCTCCGTTCAGGAAAGTGGATATTTCATTTTTCAAGAGTAATGGATTTGCTGGACTTTGTCTTCAAGTAATATTGACCGAGGTTTTTTCTTTTTCATTTTGAGATTTATTATAATTCCAAAGACAGCTCTGTTTTCTCTTGAGTTTTAGATTTGGATCTAAAACTATAATTGCCAATACATTGCAGAGAAGATTTCTATCTATGAACAATCTCGTCTCAATTGAATCAAGATTAAATATTACAGTTGGAACATGTCGTGCTAAACTCCCTTATATTATTATTATTATCATTGATCTGTACTAAATCTCATTTGTTTTAGAGATTCAAGTTTCTAGATAATCTTGTATGTTGGCGGGATCTTCGGGCGCGGCGGATTACATTAAGAACAACGCTTCTTAGTTATTGTGAATATCCGCAATCATGAAGCATGAGCAGGAATCCAAGAACGGTATAAATTAATTCCGCACTTCAGTTATTTTACCGTTCTATTCAGCTTCAAAATATTTGTGTGCTTCTCGTTTTGCGTTCTCAATTAGATAATATAGCCTGCGTTTAAAATTTCAATAGAGACAAATAATATTTGGATAAGAACAATCCTTGAGTGTATTGTGTTGTCACTGCATTTAGCAAATTTATTATCCTTTATTTTCGATAATACAATTTCGTAGCGCACACACCTTTAATTTTATATTAACATGTATGTGATGTATTATACCAAGAGTGCATTGAAATTTTGTGCATGTTTGTGTGTTCTGTGTCTAATTTGCTTGTTTGTGTGTGTGTACATTTTGTGTGTGTATTTGTATGTTTTTTGTGTGTGAATGTTGTATGTGTGTGTGTGTATGTGCATGATGTAATGTGTGTATGTTTGTGTGTGAATGTTGTACATGTGTGTGTGTGCTGTGTGTATGTGTGTGTTTGTGTAAATGTGTGTGTTTGTGTAAATGTGTGTTTGTGTTTTTTTGTAAATGTGTGTGTATGTGTGTGTGTGTGTGTGTGTGTTTGTGTGTTGCATGATGTGTGTATGTGTTGTATATGTTGTGTGTGTGTAAATATTGTTGTGTGTATGTGTGTACATGTGTGTGTGTATGTTTGTGTTTGTGTACATGTGTGTTTGTGTAAATGTGTGTGTTTGTGTGTGTGTGTGTGTACATGTGTGTGTATGTGTTTTTTTGTAAATGTGTGTGTGTATGTGTTTTTTTGTAAATGTGTGTGTGTATGTGTTTTTTTGTAAATGTGTGTGTGTATGTGTTTTTTTGTAAATGTGTGTGTGTTGTTTTTTTTGTAAATGTGTGTTGTGTTGTTTTTTTGTAAATGTGTGTGTTGTTTTTTTTGTAAATGTGTGTTGTTTTTGTAAATGTGTGTGTGTGTGCGTGTTTTTTTGTAAATGTGTGTGTGTGTTGTTTTTTTGTAAATGTGCGTGTGTTGTTTTTTTGTAAATGTGTGTGTGTGTGTGTGTTGCATGTTCAAGAGGTCGAAAGAAAAAGGCAAAGACAACATCAGCTATTGATATGATTGCAGAGGCGGTCACCCATATTGCAAAGAACATGGATGGCCAGACCAAAATTATGCAGGTAGTTCAACCGGCAAGGGAGAAAACGAGGCTCGAAAGAATGTATGAGGCACTTTCAGTTATGCCAGATATTCCAGAGTATGATCTGATAAGGGCTATGGACATGCTTAGCACTGACGAGATAAAGTGCGAGCTCTTCTTGATTATGCCAGAGCTTCTGCGTAGGAGTTGGTTACGCGTCCAATTGGATCGTTAGGTGTATGTTTTGACTGTTTATTTTGTGGATGCTGGGCTTTTGGCTGTTTATTTTGTGGATGCTGGGCATATGATATTGCCAATTTTGTTTAATGAAACATTGTCATATTTTAGTTACATAATGTATGTCTATTTTTGAAATTTTGTGAATTTTCTTTGCTTACATATCAATTCCTGCGTTTGAATTCTATCATGTTACCGAACAGCATAATTGACAGATTTAAATCCTGTCACTGAAAATCATCCTGCAAACGAACAGCAGAATTGAGTTTTGGACCTAAACTAAAACCTATGAGTTTTTAGTTTTAGACCAAAACCAAATCCTTCAAAACAAAACCTACCAAACGAACGCAGCCTTATCTTTCCCTCTTAAGAGCACCTTTTCATCTCTCCAAAGTCTGATAGCTTTTCAAATTTCCTGTCAGCTTTCCAGCTTTTTAGCTCTAAAGGCCGGCTTCGTTTCTGTTTTTATTATAAGCCAGCCCGTAGCTCCTCACCACCATCTTCCTTGCCCATGCTTCGACTAGGTATGCGCCTCCGGTCTCGCCACTTTCGTCCTCAATCGTGGCCTTATTCAACCTCCAAAGCACCAACTGCTTCCCATGGCTCCTCCGAAAGCCGAAAATGCAAGCTGGCAGTGCCATGGCACTCACCTGCGCGAAAGCTAGGAAGAAGAAGATGTGTGGGGGTGCCTCTTTGAGGTATAGCCCATCTCCACCTACACGATTACTCCTCTCCCCCTCGACTCTCTCTCTCTCTCTCAAACAGAGCTCTCTCACTTTTTTCTTTTATTTTTTATTTCATTTTTTTATGTTCTGTAAAATATTTGCTTGGGTTTCCTGAGAGGTTTCTCTTTTTCTTAGTAGGAATTGCTCAATGCAGGTTGCTTACGGAAGCTGACACAATGGCGGACGAGGAAGATGGCTTGGATGTAGCCGGTGGCGGAGCCACTGCAAGCATCTTCAACTGCTTTAATTGGTTGAGGTGATCTTCGTCTTTAGTCGATGAATGACAAAGGCAAATTTCTTTCCTTCCTTCTCTACATTATCGGGCTCGATTAAAATTTTTTTTTCCAATGCTAATCAATGAAGTTCTGGTGTTATTATTTTCTTTACAAATTTTTATTATTTTAAGTTTTGAAGAAAGAAAAAGATGTGCGATGGTGCTTTTCTAAGATATAGCTTCACCTGCACTATTACTCATCTCTCTGTTAGATAACCTGCAGTGGCTGATAAAAGAAGAAGAAGAGGAATAGTAGACCGCTGAGGAGAAGGGAAAGTTCAGCTAGGTTTTCCATTCCACAAGAGAGTATAAATAGTACATTTGATGTACAGGTGTACGGACTAGAAAAGAGCAAAATAAATACAAGTATATACTCATTAATATATTCCTAACACTCTCCCCCTTAGCCACTCTCTCTCCAACAATGTTTCTCTCAGCTTTTTTTAATTTCTAATTTTTCTTTAAAAATTCTTTTTTTCCATCTAATAATTTAATTTATTATTATTATTTAGCTTCAGAAACTTACATGCTATTAAGCAGGTATTTCTAAATTTCAAAATTGTATTTGTCTAATCTATTTTTAGTGTTTAATTTCATCCTTTAGTATTTGTCTTAATTTCATCTTTTTAGTATGTCTTATTTTCTAATCTGCTTTGTATGTGTTCATATTATTTTTAGATCAATGATCAATTCTCTGCAAATTCTATATTATTCAAGGTTAATATTTCTAATTATTCAGACTTCTTTAACTTCTGGTGCTTATCAAGCGTAAAAGTGATCAGATATTAATTTATTTAAATTTGTAATAGATTTGACTTTTATGTTGTTGCTTTGTTTGCTGATAAGAGTTTTGTGCAATATTTTTGAGATTTTTAATTGTTTGCTCCGGAGATATTGACAATTTATTCATATTTTTAAAGTCTTATTATTTTTAGATCAAAGATCCGTTTTCTACAAATTTTGATGTTTTATTGGACAAATTTGTGGACATATTTTCATCTTTGGAGCTACTACTTTGCAGCCGCAGCCTGCACACATTCCGGTATAGCCCACGGCAAAAGTGCAGCCAGAGCAATTTTTGGAAAAGCTCTATTTCTACGTTCTTTGCTCCATTTCTACTTCAATATATATATATATATATATATATATATATATATGTAAATTTTTTTGAAAAGGCTCTTTCTAAATGACTATAATCAATTATTAAAAAATAATTCCCCATACATGAATACCCATGTTAGAGCAGAGATGAATGTGCTGAAATTTTCTACCTGTTGTCTTACAATTTGTTTTTGAAAAGGCTCTATTTCTACGTTATCTTAGTGAATGCTAATTTTTTTTAAAATTATTAGCAGGTATGACATTTATTGTGGAATCTCTTTGTAATTTAAAAGAAAACAAGAATAGCATCATTAGTCTCATGGTTAAGAGACTAGGTGTTATGGATCTTATTATTATTATTTTCCATATATGCATTTATTTTGTCATTAGAGTCGCGTCCTTATATGACGCTTGATTTGTGTCGTGTCCTTTTTAGTCGTGTGTCCAAGTTTGTCGTTATTTCCTTTAGTGTTATTTCCTTTTTGATGTCGATTGTAAGTCCTATTTAAAGGACCTAGTGGGTCTTGTATCGGTATGCAAGAAATAAAGTCTATTTCCTTCTTCTAAATTGTGAAATTATTGGTAGCTCTCTCCTCAACCGAGCAAGCCCCACTTAGGCAGCCGCGGTTCCGGCTCCGTGGTATCTCCGCCTCCCGTCTTCTCCACCTCCGGCTACTCTTCCGGCGACCTCCGAGTTGGTCCGTAACAACTTGGTATCAGAGGGGAAAACTTCTCCTCGTCGGCCAAAGCCCACATCTTGCCGTCTCCGTCCCAGGTTGGGTCCCTGTCAGCGGACGCACACCAACATCGTGCCGCCTCCGTTCAATCGACCGCACATCCAGTATCGTAGCAACTTCAACCGCCGGTGTCTCAAACATCTGGATTGTCGAAGCCAACCGACGTCTCCACCAGCGTCGATTCCTAATCAATCGTCGAAGCCAGCAGTCGGCGCCTCCGTCTCCGTCCAATCCGCGACAGACTTCAACACACCCGCTCGCCCCTCTTGCGGGAGCGTCTCTGCCGATCAACTTCCACGACGCACCCACTCCAGTCATCCTCTCCAACAGCAACGCAACAACCCAGTCAACGCACCACTCCAGTCGACGCAACAGAAGTAGCGTCCTCGACGACTTCACAGAACAACAACACCTCCAGCGGCCTCGTCGTCGTTCCCTGACCCAATCGACGCAACAGAAGAAGTCGCGTGAGCAGGGCATACCGCCGCTGACTGCGCAAGCCTTCGACGACGCCCTACTGCGCGCAATCGACATCCATTCCGCACGTTCCGCACTCGGCTTCGCTCATCGGGAAATAACGCACGACGAATCCTCGACGGCTCGCGATTCCATCCGGACCCACGCGCGATTCCAGCCTGCACGCGTAAGTTACTTCCAGATTTGGGCCGGCACCCATGCGCGGGGATAAATAGGAATTGATTCCTAAAATTCTTCGGCATTTATTTCTTATTAATTCTTAATTGAATTAATTAAGTAATCAAGTTTGTAACGCCATCATTGGGAGACGACGTGGATCTCGCGGCACCGCTCAAACAGCCGACTCCGAGAAATCTAGCCGTCCCGTCACCCGCTCCTTATCCCGTGCTAACTCCATCCACAATATGGGAGACTCGCAAGATTTTACGGCGGCTCTCCAGGACGTGCTGCAGAAGGTTATGACCGCCATGGAAGCACGCTTTCGGGACACCGAAACACAGCATCGGGACGACATGGCAACTATCACCGCCAAACTTAATGAGCTGACCGCCTCTCTTCCCGTTTTTACTACTCCACCCACGGATCACCCCAGCAGCAGTCAGGTTCCACCACCGCCGCTCATTCGCCATGAGCCACCACAGACACTTTTACGCCCTGAAGCGACTATTCTGCCACGTTATACCCGTCTGGAATTCCCAACATACGATGGGAAAACTGATCCCTTGGGCTGGCTCACCAGGCGCGAACAATTCTTTGGCCATCAACAAACTCCGGCAGCTGAACGGCTCCCTTTGCCCTCCTTCCACCTTCTCGACTCAGCCTTGCTTTGGGCCACTCGTCTCCTCACTGATCAGTCGGGCCTAACATGGGACGACTTCAAGCGATTTTGCAACCTGCGCTTCGGCCCTCCCATCCGCAGCAACCCCCTGGGTGCCCTCACAACACTACGCCAGACAGGATCTGTGGACGACTATCTGGACCAGTTTCAACTTCTACTGGCACACGTCACGCTTTCCCCAGAGATGCAGGTGGGCGTCTTCACCGCCGGACTTGGCGATCGCTTGCGACTTGATGTCGAATTTGAGGCTCCTCCAAACTTAGTAACTGCTATGAGTCTGGCCAGGCTATGTGACCGCCGTCTCCAACTAGCACAGGAGGCATATCCACCCGCCAACATGAGCATTCCGCAAGACCGCACCAAGGATCATCCAGCCCCACCAGTTCGTCGACTATCTCAAGCCGATATGATGAAACGATGCGCACAAGGCTTATGTTACAACTGCGACGAACAGTACACTCGCGGCCACAGGTGCAAAAGACTTTTCTATCTGGAAGTCGAGGACTATGATGATGAGGGTGTCGGCTGACGCAAACACCATTGATCTCCCTCGAGCTTGAGGACAAGCTCAATTTGAAGGCGGGGAGAGATGTTATGGATCTTATTATTATTATTTTCCATATATGCATTTATTTTGTCATTAGAGTCGCGTCCTTATATGACGCTTGATTTGTGTCGTGTCCTTTTTAGTCGTGTGTCCAAGTTTGTCGTTATTTCCTTTAGTGTTATTTCCTTTTTGATGTCGATTGTAAGTCCTATTTAAAGGACCTAGTGGGTCTTGTATCGGTATGCAAGAAATAAAGTTTATTTCCTTCTTCTAAATTGTGAGATTATTGGTAGCTCTCTCCTCCAACGAGCAAGCCCCGCTTAGGCAGCCGCGGTTCCGGCTCCGTGGTATCTCCGCCTCCCGTCTTCTCCACCTCCGGCTACTCTTCCGGCGACCTCCGAGTTGGTCCGTAACACTAGGTTTATATTAAGTTCAATATTGAGAAAATAATATTATATTTAATGATTAATGCCGCCGCCTACGACCGATGCCGCCGCCCGCGACCGATGCTGCCGCCCCGACCAATGTCTTCGCCCACAACCAATGTCGTTGCCCCTGACCATTGTCGCCGCCCCTACCAATGTCGCCGCCCCTACCAATGCCGCCGCCCCGACCTATGCCGCCGCCCCGATCAATGTCGTCGCCCCGACCAACGTCTTCGCCCACAACCAATGTTGTCGCCCCTGACCATTGTCGCCGCCTCGACCAATGTCGCCGCCCCGACCAATGTCGCCGCCCCAACCAATATCATCTCCCCTCTCTCCCATAATATATGAAAACTATTCTGATTCAGAAATCTATAGCAGGAGTCAATATTGCAATATTAAATTTCCAATATTTCAGTATTGTATAGTTTGCAATGTTTTATGTTTGCAATGTTTTAGAAATCATTTTGCTGTTGAAGTTTTGATGTTTTTTAATGTTTGTTATCAGCTCAGCTTCCTTCAAGTGCCTTCCTCCTCCACCGTTGTTGCGAGCTTCCTTTAGGTGCCTTCCTCCCAAACCTCTATTTCTGCGTTTTTTTCTCTACCATTTCTTCTCTACCATTTCTTTATAGTTTCCCTGTTTTAGGCCCTGCTCGAGAGCTCCTCCTCAAGACCTTCCTTCAAGTGCCTGTTGCCAAGCCTGCAAGTTTAACTCACTGTAACTTACCTCCCACGCGTCTACTCCTCTGTGCCGCCGAAAGCAGCAACCTCCTCTTCTCTCTCGGCAGAGCCCCTGTCAAAAGCCAGAGCTCCTCCTCAGAGCATCACCACCTCCACAGAGCCTCGCAGAGCATCACCTCCTCAAGAGGTCCTCCTACACCGTGGCTGTCATTGTTCCTGGAGCTCTCTCAAAGCTTCCTTCAGGTTCTCTACGATTTTTTTCATTTCATTCCAATCTGTTTTGAGATCCATTTTTCCATTTCCGTTCAGGAAAGTCGTCTCGATTTTTTTGCTCCATTTTTTCCCTGTGCAGGGACTGAACAGTTCTCTTCAGCCTTTGATTTCATAGCAACTGCTTCTTAAAGAAATGCTAGAGAGACCCTACTGATTCACTCCGGTTTTCACACAACGTGCAATTTTCTCTCCAACCTGTGCGGGACCTTAGACAGGTGAAGCGATTATTATTTGTTAATAAACAGTTGGTTTATGTTTTACATTTCTCTGTATGAAGTTAGTTTTTTTTTTAAATTAGCTCTGACCAATGTCGCCGCCCCGACCAATGTCGCCCACCACGACCAATGTCGCCGTCCCCGACCAATGTCGTCGTCCCCGTCCAATGTCGCCGCCCCCGACCAATGTCGTTGGCCTCAACCAATGTCTCCCCCACGACCAATGTCTCCCCCCACGACCAATGTTACCCTCACTACCAATGTCGACCCCACGACCAATTTCACCCCCACGACCAAGGACGCCCCCATGACCAATGTCGCCCCCACGACCAATATCGCCGCCTCGACAAACGTCGCTCCCTCGACCAATGTCGCCCCTCCGCACAGGGTTCCCCTTGCACGACTGCTCGTATCTGTATAAGGGAAGTCCAAAGTTGTCCATGGTGTAACATCTACGGACAAAAATACCCCCGAAATCCTTCTCCTCACTACAAGCTTGCATGGGTTTTTCGGTCATTTCTTTGCTTCGATTTTTCTGTAATTATGTAAAGCTTGCTAGCTCTGTCCAGCTCCCCAAAAAACATCTCAAGTCAGATGTCCATCTCCCCAAAAAATTCTCTACAAGCAACCGCACTGTTACACGCCGTAAGGAGAAGTCGTCTCCTCGACTGTCGCACGCCGCAAGGAGCAGTCGTCTACTCGACTGTCGCACGCCGCATGGAATCGCATGCAACCGTAGCTCACTCGACAAAAGCTCCTCCCTCAGCAAAGCCTCCTCCACATACCCTTCTCCAAAGATCTTCCTCGGTGGATCCTCTCCTGCACGCTCCTCCACAGAGCAACTCCCACTCCATCTTCTTCCTCCGCGGCAGCTCTGTTGGGGAAATGATTTATCTTAACCCCTAGAATTGAGTAGAGTGTAACTTCTAAGAATGAAAATTTAGTATAAGTAAATATGCGTCGAATAGTATTCGACGCAACGTCGAAATATAGTCGAAGTTTCTCTCAGAATGAGTCAAAGTAACTCTAAGAAGAATTTGACATAATCTTAGTCGACGTACCTCTGACTTCTAGTCGACGCATGTGATAAAGTCGACGCATCCTAGTCAACGCACCTTCCTTATTCTCCTCTCGACGTCCAGCCAGGATGAAATCGACGTTTACGTTGAATAGTAATCGACGCACGTCGATATCAATAAGTAATTCAAAAACACGCCAGATCTCTTTCCTTCTTTCTGTAGATCTGATTTATATGGAATGATATTATTCTTTTATAGTCGTTCTGAATCAGCCTTTCCTTGTATTTGATTCTTGGCTAATTTGATTAAGATTATTAAGGATATTATTTGAAATCAGAATGAATTCCTTTCCTTCTACAGAAATATTAATTATGGAAATTCTTATCTCTTTCTAATTCTCTGTCTGCTAATTGATTATTCTCCTTTAGCAATATAATTTAAACAGAGCTATAAATAAGAAGGAGGTCGGCAGAGAATCACAACCAGTGATCCACTTCATCCATTGTGAAATAGAGGAAAAGCTCCCAAGAGAAGTGTGAGAAAGTTGAGAAAAGAGATAGTGTGCTCCAGCAAAAGAAAAAGCCTTCATCTTCTCCTTCTTCTGAAGCTATTCTGCTGCAAATTCTGAAAGCTCTCATGAAAGAGAGAAAAGCTTACAATCTCCTTCTTACTATAGAAGAGAGATCCTATTCACTATACTTGTGCTTCTAATCTTCTTGCTAGGAAGAAGATTCCTTCTTACATATATTGTTTCCTGTTCTTCTACTTGTTCTACTTCTTCTTTTCTTTCTTACTTCATTTTCAAACTGTGTAAAAGAGTTTTTAGAATCTCACTTCAAAAAATTCAGTTGTAGTGGTTCTAAGAGTCTCCTTATCAAAAGACTCAGTCTGGTTTTAAGAGTCTCCTTCCTTATCAAAAGACTCAGTGCAAGTTAGTGAATTCCTACCAAGGGGGTAGAAGAGTGGACTACCAAAAGTTTGGAGAACCACTATATTTTCTTGTGTTGTGATGTGATTTTCTACTTGTTATTTTTCTTCTTTACTTGCTTAATTCTTGTTGGTGTGTGAGAAGTTTAAATCTGTGATTATTACACACACATATATATATATATATAATTGCACAAAGTATTTTTAATCTCTATTCACCCCCCCTCCATAGAATTCTAGTGAGGTTAACTGTGCACTTTCAATTGGTATCATAGCGAGGTTGATCTAAAAAGGTTAACTCCTTGATCAAAAAAGATCCTACCTCCTTATATATATATATATATATTTCTGGAAAATATTTCTTTTCACATGACACAAATCAAAGATTATGCTTCCACCAGACCACCAATGTGCAATCTTGAAAAGTTTGCAGTTTGGAAAACAAGAATTAGGATTTATATGAATTCTATTGATGAAGAATTATTTAATGTTATCTTGACAGGTCCTCCCAAGCCTTATAGAAGAGACTCAAGTGGTGAAGTGACTCAAACACTTGTCCCAAAGGCTGAGTGGACAGCTGAAGAGAAGAAGGCAGGAACATGTGATGCAAAAGCTGTGAACATTCTGGTCTCAACCCTCTCAGATGAAATCTTTCAAAAGGTTGTTGAATGTGAATCAGCCAAAGAAATCTGGGAAGCTATTACAAAGATGGTAGAAGGGAGTGCTGATGAAAGGAAAGATAGAAAGACTCTATTGATCTCCCAATATGAGAACTTTCAAAAGAAGCAGGAAGAAAGCATATCTGAGAGGTATGACAGATTCAGTCTGATCATCAATCAATTAAGGAGCCTGGATAGAGAGATCTCTCTCACAGAGATCAATGACAAACTGTTAATGAGTCTCCCAAGTTCTTGGGACTCAAGAATATGGGCAATAAGAGATACAAGAGGACAAAGGGAAATCTCAACAGATGCTCTCTTAGAAAAACTCAAATCCTATGAGCAGCTGCTGAAAACCAGAGAAGAGAAGGAAAGAAGAGGAAGCACTTCAACCTCCTCAAAAGATAAAAACATTACTTTGAAAGCAACAGAAGAAGAGACCTATGTCACTGAAGAAGAATTGTTCAGCCTCCTGGACAGAAGATTCATGAAATGAGTCAAGACAGATGGGTCTAGAAGGAGAGAATCAAAATCAAGGTATGAAAAACTCCTACTTAAGAAATCATTTATTATTCCTGCAGGAAACCTGGACACATAGCACCGGAATGTCCAGAAAATACTGAGAAAAAGAAAGATCTGAAAAAGAAAGATCTTAAGAAAAAGGGGAAGAAGAAAGAAAGAGGCTTCATTGCAGAAGCTTGGAGTGAAATAGATTCTGAGGACAGCACCTCATCCAAAAGTGACAATGAATAGTCTACGCAAGAAGACCTATGTCTAATGGCTTTTGAAAGCTCAAAAGAAGAACATGATGCCAAATCATGGAGTGAGACAGAATCAGAAGGAAGCATCTTTTCTGAAGATGGTAAAGAAAATAGCCTTATTCTCATAGAGGAATCTGAGGATAAGGATGAGGTAAGCATTTTTGATGACATAGATTTTCTGTGTGATGACTTCAAAAAGGATTTTAAAGAATTATGTTTAGATCAACTAAAAGCTAAACAAGAAATTAATAATCTAAAAGAACAAATTAATGTCATTAAAAACCAGAGAAAGATAGAGGATACTTGCTCTAAAAATCATGAGTTAAGGGCTAATATCATAGAAAAAGAAATAGAGAGGGCTAAAATAGAAAACCAGCTTCTTAAGAATAAGGTATCTCAAGCAAAAGCTTTTGAAGAATCAATAAAAATGAGAAGCCAAACACTTAAAGAAATCACAGAAAAACAAACAAAAAGACATAAAAATCTTGGGCTAGGAGCTGATCCCTCAGCTAGTCTAAATCCATCCAACAAACCTGCTTGGATGAGCCCTGTTAAATTCACTAAACCCACTAAAACAATAAACCAAGAAAAAGACTCACAAAATAAGGAAGAAGACTCACTCAATGAGATAAACCATTTTGATGAAACATCATACTATACAGATGAAGACTCTCAAACTACTTTTAACAAGGCAAATAAGTCAAAAGAAACAACTCATAAAGAAATAAAATCAGAAAAAAGGAAAAATAAAATTTGTAAAGACACAATTGCGTCGACTTCATATCGACGCATGAATGACAGTACGTCGAATTCTACTCAACGCAATCTCTCAGATGCTTCGACCTCAAATCGACGCATGAATAAAACTGCGTCGACTTACAATCGACGCAACTTCTTCCATGCATCGATTCCAGATCAACGCAATCTGGAGAAAGCGTCGAATATATATCGACGCAACTCTTAACATACGTCGAATAGATATCGACGCATACAAACTCAGAGCAACATAAAGACAGAACACTTCCATCCTCCAAAAACCTTCCATTTTAACCCCCATTCAGGAGCCTTTCATCCTGACCAAAACTTTTATCCTGACCAAAACTTCTATCCTAATCAAAAGTCTTTTCATAATCAAAATTACTATCCTGATCATAACTTTTGTCCAAATCAACACCACTATCCCTCTCTAAACTCAAAATCCAATAATCTAAAGATAGTCAGATGTTATATCTGCAATAAAACTGGCCACATTGCCAAACAATGTTGGTACAATCAATCTAATTGACTATAAAAATTAGTACAAAACTGTCTTAGAAAACATTAGGAGCAGGAAGAAATAATCTCTCAAGGGCAAACCCAAAATTTTTTCAGGAAAATAAAAGTCATGTAGATTTTATAATCAACGCACCGTCGATAACTATCAATAATAACTTCAATCGACACATGCGTCGACTCCAATCGACGTATACGTCGATATGAAACCCTAACATCTTACCTCAGACTGTACCGACGCTTACGTCGAATTCCACTCAACGTAACGTCGACTTCATGAAAAAGAGCGGCAATACTAAAATATTTTCGGTCACATCCACTGTAGTACCGAATATGCCTCGAATTGTGTCTCATTTCGACGTTTCACCTGACTTAAATAGACTCTTCAGTTAGAAATCCTCTCGCACTCTGCATCTTTCATCTCTCTTACCTCTTAGTCCAGCCATTTCTTCCTCTTTCTCACTGACCTACAATGGCTCCCAAGATAAACTCTGGGTTCGACATTGACCTCAAATTCTTCCAAGCCGCCGCCGAGAACTACAAGAGCATCATAGCTCTGTTTACAGAAGCTGGATTAGACAAGCTCATCTCCACAAGATGCAAGCTCCTAGAGACAGAACTCACAGAGCTCATGACTCATGCTCAGATATCTGAACAAGGAGAAATCCAAGGAACAATCCATGAGACACCTGTCTCAATCTCTGCAGAACACATTAGGAATACCTTTGATCTTCCATCAGGTACATTACAATGTTAATTTTGTCCAACTCAAATAGGGAAAGAAAATCAGTTTCTAAAGAGTAACTAAATAAGTCTCCTTCATCATTCCCTTATCAGGTGATGAACCTGTGGAACTCACCCCTGATGAAATCAAGAATCTGTTAATCACCATGAAGTTTTCAAAAGATAGATCAATCCACCTGAAGAAAATTGACTTTTCTGATGAATATAGATTACTGGCAGATATAGTAGGAAAAATTCTACTATGCAAGATCTCTGCCCATGATGCAGTACCCAAACAACAACTGAACATCATGGGGGCCCTTGTGCTGAAGAAGAAGGTAGACTGGGCCAGCCTCCTGCTCAACCCTCTTCTATTCCTCCACCTCCTCCATCAAATACACCTCCTCAACATACTACAGTCCCCTCTCCACCTTCTTCACATTCACCTCCAACATTATCTCCTCCTCTATCACCAGGGCACTGAAAACCATCCACTGAAAACCTCACCACCCAGTGTATCCAGTCAGCAACCCAAAAGTTTCAGGACTTGCTGGATGGACACTGCTCTCAAATTCACTCTTCCATCATGCACATGCAAACCCAAATAGATGGGGTCAATGCCTTTGTGCAAAACCTGAAATCCTCTATCTCTTCATCTAGGGTCACCAAGTCTTTCTTCACCTCCTTGGCTAAGAAGGTCAAGAAGGGGGAGAAGTTAGATGAAGAGCAACTCTCCAGCCACAAAACTCCCTCTCACAAAACCCCCCATCCTTCAAAATCTGACAGTTTAGCTCTACTCAAGACCATTGGAAATGAAGTAGTACCAGAGCTACATACTGAAGAGCAGATATCAAATGTACTGATTATAGCAAGAGAATCTGCACAACAAGTGGATCTATTGCAAGGGGAGGCAAGTAGAGCAGAGGATGAAGCTGAAGAGGAAGTTGAAGCTCAGGGGGAGCCAGATGCTGGTATACCTGAAATTGGAGATGAAAGAGAAACTGAAGAAGAAGCAAAAGGCTCAAAGGAAGGTCCATCCCAGGGGGAGCAAACTACTTTAACTCAGGGGGAGCAAATTGCTGAGACTCAGGGGGAGCTGAGGGAATCACCTGCTGCTGAGAAGGAGCAACCCACAAAAGTATTCACTAGAAAAAGAAAAACTCCTCCTACCCCTGAACAATGATGATATACTCTATTTAAACATTTGTCTATGCTTAAATGCTGATTACTCAACTGAACATGAAAGTTGTTTATATAATTTCTTATTCTATTTTCTTCTGATTGCTTAGCATATTTCTTCTCTATATAAATGCTTTATTGAGATGATTAAATACTGATACAATTTCTCTCTAAATAGGGTTAAGACAAATAGGGGGAGATTGTTGGGGAAATGATTTATCTTAACCCCTAGAATTGAGTAGAGTATAACTTCTAAGAATGAAAAGTTAGTCTAAGTAAATATGCGTCGAATAGTATTCGACGCAACGTCGAAATATAGTCGACGTTTCTCTCAGAATGAGTCGAAGTAACTCTAAGAAGAATTTGACGTAATCTTAGTCGACGTACCTCTGACTTCTAGTCGACGCATGTGATAAAGTCGACGCATCCTAGTCGACGCACCTTCCTTATTCTCCTCTCGACGTCTAGCCAGGATGAAATCGACGTTTACGTCGAATAGTAATCGACGCACGTCGATATCAATAAGTAATTCAAAAACACGCCAGATCTCGTTCCTTCTTTCTGTAGATCTGATTTATATGGAATGATATTATTCTTTTATAACCGTTCTGAATCAGCCTTTCCTTGTATTTGATTCTTGGCTAATTTGATTAAGATTATTAAAGATATTATTTGAAATCAGAATGAATTCCTTTCCTTCTACAGAAATATTAATTATGGAAATTCTTATCTCTTTCTAATTCTCTGTCTGCTAATTGATTATTCTCCTTTAGCAATATATTTTAAACAGAGCTATAAATAAGAAAGAGGTCGGCAGAGAATCACAACCAGTGATCCACTTCATCCATTGTGAAATAGAGGAAAAGCTCCCAAGAGAAGTGTGAGAAAGTTGAGAAAAGAGATATTGTGCTGCAGCAAAAGAAAAAGCCTTCATCTTCTCCTTCTTCTGAAGCCATTCTGCTGCAAATTCTGAAAGCTCTCATAAAAGAGAGAAAAGCTTACAATCTCCTTCTCACTATAGAAGAGAGATCTTATTCACTATACTTGTGCTTCTAATCTTCTTGCTAGGAAGAAGATTCCTTCTTACATATATTGTTTCCTGTTCTTCTATTTGTTCTACTTCTTCTTTTCTTTCTTACTTCATTTTCAAACTGTGTAAAAGAGTTTTTAGAATCTCTCTTCAAAAAATTCAGTTGTAGTGGTTCTAAGAGTCTCCTTATCAAAATACTCAGTCTGGTTCTAAGAGTCTCCTTATCAAAAGACTCAGTGCAAGTTAGTGAATTCCTACCAAGGGGGTAGAAGAGTGGACTGCCCAAAGTTTGGGGAACCACTATATTTTCTTGTGTTGTGTTGTGATTTTCTACTTGTTATTTTTCTTCTTTACTTGCTTAATTCTTGTTGGTGTGTGGGAAGTTTAAATCTGTGATTATTACATATATATATATATAATTGCACAAAGTATTTTTAATCTCTATTCTCCCTCCCATTCTCTCGCTCTGCATTGTTCTATTTATCGTGGTTTGTTGGTTGCCTTGCTGGTGAATATAGCACGGTGGCCGTGGTTTGCCGGTTTCTTTGCTTCCCATGTTGCCTTGTTGGTGGCTGTAGTATGGTGGTCGTGGTTTGCTAGTTGCTTTGCTCCAGGCTTGCTGCCCTGCAGCCTTGCTGCTCTGCTACCCTGCTACCTTACTGGTGGTTGTAACTTTGTGGCAGTGGATTGCTGGTTTCCTGCTTGGTGGCGGTGTGTGTTTGCTATTTTTATGGTTGCCTTGCTGATTTGTTCCTAGTTGCTACTTGTTGCTATATATCTACCCGTTTCTATGTCATATTTTATCCATTTTGTTGGACAACAAATGATTTGAAATACCCCAATTTTTAGTTATTTATCCAACTTCATTTTGCATCAATGATGTAAGTTCATAGTGAATGATGAATGCATGTATATTCAACTTCATTTTTCTAGTTGTCTTGCTACTTTGTGCCTTTTGATAAATAAAATGTTGAATAATTGGATGTCTTGTTCCTTTTGAGAAATTAAATGATAAATAAAATGTTGGATACTTGGATGTCTTGTTCCTTTGAGAAATTAAATGATAAATAAAATGTTGGATACTTGAATGCCTTGGGTTCTCTACTTTGAATGATAATGATAACTTTGTATACCACCGATGATGCAAAATTTCGTTGGATAAATAAAATATTGCATGAAAAATGAGAAAGATGACTAAAGATCTAACGATCTAATGAAGTTAAGGGGGCTTTTCTGATGTTAATTTTTTTCAACTAGTCAAGTAATTTTGGTTATTTCTTCTCATGATGCAATTATGTAAAATTTTTATTTTATTTCATATAACTAATATTTCTTTCATTTCATATACCCTAGAATGACTTCTTTTGCTAGATCTAGTGAGGTTCCTTTATCGATGGTACCAATTGGTGGAGATCCGTTCTTAGCATTTGGTGAGAAGTTGGTTGCAAATGACACCAACCGAATCAAATACAACTACTGTAAGCAGACGGTGAATGGTGGAATTACTCGTTTCAAGCATCGCTTGGTTCAGTGGAAGGGTAATGTTAAGTCATGCCCTTAAGTTCTCACCGACGTTAAGGCGAAGGTTGAGTCGGCCCTAAATTCAAATTTGGAGAGTAAGAGAGCTAAGAGTGCAAAATTACAAACAAGCTTGAATGAGGTGGTAGTTGGAGGAGTACATCATGATGAAGTAGATGAGTATGTTATATGTAGGAGTTTACATTCGAGCACAGATTCCAAGGGTCCAATAGACCAATTTATTCATGCAGTTGCGGAGCCAAGCAAGGGAAAATTCCCAACTGAGTACGATAGAGAGCAAGTACAAAAAGAAAGCCAGAGATGATGATGATGTCATGTATATAGGTAGATGGGCCTATGAAAATGGGATCCCATTTAATGTCATATGCATCTCCTCTTTCCAGCAAATGGCACATGTTATTGGGTTATTCAGACCTAGGATGAAAATCCCAACATTTTATGAGTTGAGAGAAAATTTGGCGAATGGAGGTAGAGAAGACAAAGGAGATGTTGGGCACATTCACCCAGACCTGCAAATTGAATGTTTGCACTATCATGACCAGTGCTTGGATTGATCGGAAGGGTAGAAGTGTGATGAACATCATGATACATTGCAGTTCCAAAGTGGCATTTTCAAAGAATGTCTCCTCCTCCACACATGATGGGAAGTTCATCTTTTACTTCTTGGATGAGGCGATTGATATCCCTGAGAGCCCAGGAGAGAACAGTATCTTGCAAATTATGAGGGACAACACGTACAATAATATGGTTGCAACAAAGCTTATGGCTTTGAAAAAGCCTAAGCTTTTTTGGACAAGTTGTGCTGCTCATACAATTAATCTTTTATTACAAGATATAGGAAAACTAAAGCCAATTAAGAGTGTTATCTCCTTGGGCCACCAACTCTCTGTCTTCATCTATGGTCACAACATCTCTCTCGACATGTTTAGAGAGTCCAAGAAGGAATTGGACTTTCATGAGCTTATTCGACCAGGTGTGACTAGATTTTATATAACATTTCTATCTTTAGAGAGTATCTTAGAGAAGAAGAATCAATTGAGGGGCCTATTAATATTTGTAAAGTGGGTTGCAACAAAGTATGCCAGTAGTGTCGGGGGAAAGCAAGTAAAACTATTGCATATTAATCATTTTAATTTAGAATATTTGTTTGAAACAAACGCTTTATAGTATTTTCTTATTTAATTATTTATTTTGCATATGGTAGGATGCAATGATAGTAATGAGCGCGAGATTTTGGGTGAATACCGAGCAGGCTGTTGGTATATTCACCCCATTTGTGAAAGTTTTGAGAAGAGTCGATAGGGACACCTTCTATGGGGTGGTTATATGAGCATATAAAAAAAGTTAGGGAAGAGATTGATGTTATTCTCGATCACCAAGAGAACAAATACCTTCCTATATGGAAGTTGATCGATAGCAGATGGGAGAAGAAAATGAGCAGCCCTCTGCACCTTGCAGGATATTACTTAAACCCATATTTTTATTATTCCCGCCGAGTGGAGATTGAGTCCGACGGAAGGTTTATCAGTGGTTTTGTTGAGTGTCACTCAAGGATATATAAGAAAGATCCTTCTACGCAGGATCACATCAGTGTTGAGCTTGATCTTTACCAATAACAACAGGGACTATTTGGTAAAAACATGGCAAAAAGACGGCTATAAAATCCAACTTAAATTCAGGTACATTTTAATAATTTTTTTATTAACTCTAATTTTTAATGATGTATTATGTATAATTGAAATGTGTCGTCATTTTATTTTTCACAGTACATTGGTGGAGGCTTAACGGTGTATGATTGTATGTATTATTTAGCATTTTTTTTAAAATTTATAGATACATTCTAAGAAGAGGAATAAACTCGACAGCAAAAAATTGAATGATCTTGTTTTTGTAAAGCTCAATGTTTCGTTGAAGTCGAAATATTCCGACACATCTCGAGATCCATTGGCAGCTAAGAGCTTAGATTCGGGGAAAGTACAAGAGTGGATGGTGAATGTTAATCCTGAAGAGGATGAAAATGAAGATGGTGAGGATGAAGTCTTTCCTGGAGAGGGGTTGACGTGGGCACAACTTGGAGATATAGTCGATACTGATCATGATGCAAGGAGGCTTCCTAGACTAACTAAAGCAAAGACGTGGCAATTAGTTATCAAAAAAGGGGAAAGAGAAAAATATCTGAGTTGGACGAGGCAGATCTAGATGGTTCATCAGATGATGACCATATTGTATATACTTTGCCGACTATAGATGGGTCTTTAAGCGATGAAGATTGAAGAATAAGATATGTTTGAAATTTAATTTTTTAAATTTTGATGTCAGAAATAATATATAGTTGCAAACTTCTTAAAATTACTAGTTTTATAAATTTCCTATCATTAAAGTATTGTATGTTAGTATTGTGACATGTATAAAATTAAAAAAATAACATATAATTATTTATATAATTAATTAAATATTAAAACCGATATATGAAATATCCAGGATATATCCCCCGATATATAAAAACCCGACATGAAAATCCCAACTGACGTGTCCCCGTCATCCGACATCTTTGTTCAATCAGAAAGGGACAATCGGTAAGTTGTCTTCTTGTCTTACAACTTTTATATACTTTGTTCAAAGTTCAAAGCAGCTTCATGTTTCCAACCCCGGTTGATAGCGTGCTAGAAATCTGCACCACTGCACATTCTACGACAAACACAAGCTCTCTTTCTTGAAGGGGTTTCAATGACAAGAACATCATTTTGTATTAAGGGGGGGCGAGTACAGCAGGTATTACAACTAACCCGTTACATCAAACCAAGGAATCAGGACCGCAGATCATAAGCCATATCAACAATCTGTGTTAATAGACAAGCAATAGATATCTGACACATCGCCCAGTGTGATAATAAGTAACGGTCATTTTAATATGACCACGCCTTATAAATAGATGTAGTGAGAGATCTAAGAAGGATTCAGGAGATTAAGAATGAATTGTTTAGTTTGTATTAGAATAACTGTAGATAGATAAGTAAGAGTTGCGTGTGCATTTATTGCCCAACCCCACCAACTCCAGCAATCTTGTCGGAACGTCCCCAGCCACAAGTTCATCTGTTACAACCGGTTTCTTACTTACGAAAACTAATCGAATTACTTACCACTCAGAACTCCCATCAGAGAGCTGGATTCACAATGTTTCCACATCAAACAACTGAAATGTTTTAAGGTGACCATTCACTAGAACTCTCGTTACTAGAGGGATTGGCGATGGGTTCCATAGTCCACGCTGGTAAATAAACTGGTTAGTCATTTCCTCCCGCATCATGTACATCAATGGGGTTCCTGTTCGATAAATGCTTATTCAATGGAAGGACTTTCGACAGAGGAGGCTACAAGGATATTGGCTTCAAGCACAACTCTCTGGCTTCGACTGACAGTTGATTTTCGCCCAGGGAGTACTGAAATGAATACGGCCAACAAAACAACCAGTATCCACAGTGGACCAAACCATATTTCTCATGTTCTAAGCGGCAACTAGCAGTAGTCGTTTCATTTCGCTTAGTATTATACATTGTTAAACTTTTATATAGGGGCAAGTTGGATCCAGGACTACTTATTTTACCCTAATCTAAGGTGGCCAATCCAGCAGTAAGGAGAAGAAGCAACAACCCTGACAATCTCTTCTCTTGACCTTGAATTGTAATGAGCTCCTTTGAGAGTAATTTTAGATCAATATGAACCTTCAAAATTACAAAAATTCCCATGCAAGTCAGATGGAATTTGTTACATTATTTAAAAAAAACTGCAATATGACCACCTACAATGAAGAATGTCTTTTATTAAAATTGCTAGATTCAAAAATTGTGGACCCAATGCTGGAAATAGCAATGACATGCAATTCAGCAGATGCAGAAAATAACATGTAATAAATTCTTCAATTGATTGGCAGCAAAAATTTCATCACCAAGTTGATTTTAAGACCAAGAATTAAAGATTTCCCATATAATAAGCTTGATAATGCAATACAAATAAAAAAATTAATAACTAATCATAAATTATGATTCTTACGTACAGGTCTCCCACTTAGATAGTGAAACTGATGGATTGACATGAAGTGCCTTTTGTACTTCTGGAAGGTTAAAATAAATTGTTGAGTGACTCTCAGTGCACGGATCGTACCTCTCAGACATCATCCCCATCTGTGAAAATACGGCATGACATTAACTTGCGAGATGAGAGGTAATTAATTGTAGTTTACCCATATCACTAAAAAATAAAGTAGGGTAGTAAATTTGGTCCAAAGATAGTCGCTCAGAAGTCAGATCAACATTTAGCTAAGATTGAGTGCAAACCAAAATCAATTAACCAAGTCCAGCTCAGATCAAACTTGATATGGACTGAGTTTGGATCATATTGAAATGTGTATGCATGTAACGCATATAAACATATTTATATATGTTTTAAGATCAAACTTAATTTAACTAAGCATTTGAGCATGTATATATATGAATTAAATATGTACTAGTATATGTATGAATGTTGAACTAATAAATTTCCCTGGGAGATCAAATTTTGATCAAGACGAATCCACTTTTGCTCGATTCAAAGTCAATGCCACATACGCTTTCATCAAGCGCAAACATGGTAGGAGAGGACGGGAGGACGGGGCGTGAACACAACGAGATCCAATTATTATTCGCATTTATTTATAATTGTCGCACTTTAGTCATTTTGTTTACTTGGCATCTATTTACGGCATGAGTTGGTTCGGACCGCATTGGACTTGGCATTAATGTGGATCATGTTAGACCCGTTATGCTTAGTAATAACTTCAGTTCTTGGGCATCTCGAAGTCTAGGACTTCCTCGCTTTTCCTCCCTCTTCACCCCAACAGGACAGCAACCGTGTATCGCAGGCCGAGTGCATCTCCCCCTCCACTCCGTTCGCCAGACGAAGCAACCAGGTTGCTGACTGCAACATCTAGAGGCACCGGGCACAGGCACGGGCCCTCCCAACACGGAAGTGGCTTAAACTGCAACCCTCATGCGGCCTTACAGATGCACATTCGCGCCTCAGTCGATCTGTCCATGCTTGTTGTTTGCAATCTCCTCCGCGTGTCCGCTTCATTGCAACGCCCCTGCTCCGGATGCCGCGGAAAGGCTCCAAGCTCCGTTCCCACCATAGCTCTAGTGATCTGATCTACACACGGACCTGTGACAACAAAGTATCTGAGTCGACCAGGAAGGGATGCAAAGACCACATGGAGGCTATTTGAAAGGATGCACAAGATGAAGATCGACCAACTCGCTGCATTTGAGAATCGAAAAAATGCGGCCTAGGACGAACTCTCAGCTCGCATGGAGAGCCTTCTTCCCCCTAAGCGTGGTAGCAGGCTAGCAGCAACTTCCGCGGTGATGGGGTGGGAATTAGTCACCAGTGAGGCTCCCCCTTCCAGGGATTGGAACAATACTATCTGATATTGTATTGTAATTTTGAGAATAAACAATACAGTATATTGATATTGTAATGCTAACAATTCAATATATTTGTATTGCAATGCTAGCAATACAATATATTGTATTGTAAATGCTAAAAATGCAAATACAATATATTAACATTTCAAAAGTCCAACTCCTCATCCTCGTCATTTTGGTTTTCATCATCAATTGTTTCTTCATTCACGACAACAGACATCAAAGCCAAATTCCATAAATCTTGAGTTTGTTTGGAAAACCAATGCTTCCAAAGTACGTGGCAGTAGCCTTCGGCGTATCTTCGAAAATATTTGATTGCTCATGGAGAACAACCGCTCTACATGATTCGATGTGGGCATCAGAAACCTAGTATCAATGTAAGTCGTTCTTTCATGTTGCTTTCGCTGTCTTTTGAGTGCACGTTCGGCAAATGACAAGCCAAAGTCATCATTATCATCAATACTCTTGACGTTGTTATGTTGCACCCTTTGCCGAATGTCATTTAATTTCAACGGGATTTCAGGAATCACAAATCTTTAGCAGGAATGAATGCGGGAAAAATTAAAAATATATATACTATACCTATATATTATATATATTATATATGTTTTTAATTTTTTTGGTGCTCACAAATCTTATTTTATATTTTTTTGTTATATATATTTTATATATTTTTAAAATTTTAAATGTACAATATTATTGCCAATAAATTGTTATTGTCAAAATAACAATACAGTATATTGTTATTGTCAAATAGACAATACAATATATTGCTTACAATATATTATAATATATTATCCCATAAATATATTATTTCCAATCCTTGCCCCCTTCCACGGAGACCGGGAAGGAGTACGCAATGGCGTTACAAGAACAACATCCTCCCCTGCTATGCCAAGCTGGAGTTTCCAACTTATGACGGCAAGTGTGACCTGTTGGGTTGGCTGACCAGGTGAGAGCATTTTCTGCCCATCAAAGGACACCAATCATTGAGTGGATTTCACTCGTTACCTACCACATCATAGGAGTTGCTCATATGTCGTTCTTGAGCCTGGATATGGATAAGCCTCACATGACCTGGGACGAGTTCAAGTAGCTTTGTCACAAGCTTTTGGCCATCGATGCGTGGAAATCCCTTGGGGGACTTTATTTCCCTAAAACACATGGGGGCAAATGAAGACTACCAAGATAAGTTTCAAACTTTCCTCTCGCATGTGCCTGACATTTGACCTGGGTAGCAGGTCTCTATCTCACAGTGGGACTCCAAGAGCACCTTTGCTTGGACATCGAGTTTGAGGGTCCCCCTAACCTCACGGCGGCTATGAGCTTGTCGCAGTTTTGCAAGCACCTACTTCAATTGGATGGTGTCAGTAACTACTAGCGAATGCTGACACCTCCTAGGCAGCCCCCAAACCAAAGGGGCTACTGCCCTAGAGGTGGGGAAAGGGTACCAACAGCGGGCCCACCATCGTTCACCAGTAAGTTGACACTGGCGGAGATGGCAAAGGGCCGAGCCAAAGGGTTTTGTTTTAATTGTGACGAGGCTTATGTTTAAAGGCATTAGTGCAAAAAACTCATTTGGCTAGAGGTGGAAGATGACAGGGACGCGGTCCCTACGGACAAGGACGAACTAGAGATTTATCTCCATTCCATGACGGGTAACCATTTACAAGCGATGCAGCTATAGGCTCGAGCAGCAAACCATGACGGGCAAATTGAAGGTGTAGCGGTACATGGTTCAGTTAGTGATGGTGGATATGTTGTGGACTAAGCGAGTTGCATTTTTGCATTCATAGTCTACCCCACAAGCTTTTTCTTCCTCATTCATGCACAAAATTATTAATTGAAGATAATAATATTGATAGTAATATTTACATTAACTTCATTGCAATAAAATTTCAGTGAACTTTTGTAGACACAATGTTCGTGCTTCCTCCCTCAATTACTTCCCCTTGGTGTTGTGAACTAACTCAGCTAACAACTTTGAAAATTTATCAATGAAGCTTCTCTAGAAACTTATAAAATTAATGTCATTGATCAATTATGTGTCCAATGTCATGGTTTAGTTCGCAATATAGATTGTAATCAACGAACTAGCTTTTTTATAACTATCTTTTCCAGAGAACTGGGAGCCCAGCTGGTTTCCAGCGAACTAGGCGCCCAGCTCGCTGGTTTCCAGCGAACTGGGCGCTCAGCTTGCTTGTTTCCAGCGAATTGGGCGCCCAGCTCACTGGTTTCCAGCGAATTGGGCTCCCAGCTTGCTGGAAAACAATGAACTTGGCGCCCAGGTCGCTGGTTCCAGCAACCAGGGCGCCAGTTCATTGTTTTCCAATGATTTGGGTGAGTTGTTATATTCAGCGATCCAATGACTTTTACAAACTAGAGTGGATGCAAGCTGATGTCGAAGTTGAGTTCAAATAGTATTGTCATTAACGATTTGCTAACACCATGAGTACATTGATTGTATATTGTGTGGAGTCATGCCACTTGATGTCACTAACAATTTGTTAACTAATTGATTGTTCATCACATGTTAACTACACTCCATGTTCTCCATTAAAAAATTTAGTATAATATAATAGTGGTCAAAGTCACTGATGCCAAATGGTAAGTCAAGTTACTGATTATCATAAAGTTGCATAATGCAACTTTTTGGTGGACTTAGTCATCCTGAGAAGTTAGATAAGGCTAGTAAATAATAATATCCTTATCAGGTGATCAAAAGAGTCAGGGATAAAAAAATTCAATGTAATGTAATAATGGTCAAACTCATTTTCAAACTATAAGCTAGACACAACAGGTAAGGAGAATTTACTAGTTTGTATAGAACTGCATTAGAATCATGAACTAGAGTTAACAAAAATTTAATTGGATATTCTTGTGCAAACTATTTTTGACCCATTATTGCTTCTATTTTTGTATAGTTTCTTAATAAAGGCATGACATGAAAGTCAGATGTTGACTACAACATAATAAGAGGAAGATGAAAATCAAAGAATTACCAAGACTTAAGGGACAACTTCCAAGTGTATTCAAGTGGCACAATAGAGAGGAATGGAAAGCAACCTTCCACATCTCGAGCTTAGCATGCCTCTAAGTATGAGTAAATGTTTTATGTTTGATAATGGTATTTATTCACTCACTTATTTTGACATTGTCTACTTATGTGTTTAATCTAAGAATGCTTGTGTATTTTTTGTATTAGTACAATGAATTAAAATTGCACAAGTATCTTACCTACACTACCTTTGTTTGCACTTTTAAAAGTTAGGAAAAGTGGTTATGTTTTCATAAATTATATTGGTTTGCAAAACAAGTGTATTCAGAGAACTTTGTACAAAACAAAAATCATAAAATAAAGTGACAAAGATAACTCCACCAAACACTACTTGAACCTCCTGATAAGTCTTAATAAGCGTTGTGAGGTTGAGCACCTTAGAAAGAATAGTAAAGTATCTTGTGCAAACCATATCTTTCTTTCAAAATAAAAACCACTTACTCTTAAGTTAAGTACACCGGATCACTAGTCTCAACATTAAAATAAAATATGTGATCCCCAAGCACTACTTTGCACCCTGATAAGTCTTAATGAGCATTGTGTGTGCAAAGCACCTTGGTAGTTGTACTTTTTTTTGTGCATTGAAGTTTGTGGAAGTAAAACTATTTGTGTTTTATTGTGCTCTTTACTTTACATATTTCTTATATTTTTTATTAAAATATTTGTTTACTCTATTCAAAATACACTTATGTGCACATCATTATCTTCCATAACACTTTTTCTCATGAGTATTGGATCCTAATGCTAATTCTATACCACTCTTTATTTAAGAAATGCACTAGATAACCTAGCATGCTCTCTACAATATTTGGTATGTCTTGAATTTGTGAATTACAATAACATTATAGTAGTCTCTTATTGATATATTTCTTTCATGCTTGGTTACTTTATTGTCAAAATATTTTATAATAACTCTGATTCATTAATGGATTTCAAAATAGCTATGTGAGTTGTTTGTTTAAAAATTTCAAATAAAAATATAAATCCATAGGCTATGTACCTATCATTAGATTTAAAACGCTTAAATGCTTCCAATAATTATTATCCATGACTTCATATCTCACCATAGCGGGGGAGTAGGGTTGTAGATATTAGATTACCTGACCTCTAAGTCATGTCTTGTCCTTAACCGGGGAGGGTTCCAGTGGGGCCTTGCGAGGCACTGGGGGGAAAGAGTGCTAGGGTGAGGTTTGTCTAGTGTTTGCATATGGGACTAACACCCCAACCTACAACATGTATGTAGCTCTTCATGCCCATCCGTCACTTAGTACGGGGCTAGGGTGTAGACATATTGTCTGGGTAGATTGGTTACTTGGAAATCATTACTTTTTTATGTGCTTACAACTTTTATAAAGCAAAATCCTTTGTGAACTTAAATTGCTACAACATCTAATTTTGTTATACCTAAAACTCATAATCATCTACGCTTCACCATTCTTATATAGATGTTCTCTTCAAAAATATATTTCTTCATGCTTTCCACCTCTTTACTACTTGTTCGCTCGATTATGAATACGTTTTTTCACAACAAGTGGTTTCTTTATGACTATTTCTTCACATTCGCTACTCTCTCCTATATTCTTTTTCCTAAGCATATATCACTGTATCATGTTCATTCCCTCTCTACACAGTTATTGCACACTTTTAGTTGGCCTTTCTCTCCATCCTCTTTTGATAATACCAAAAGGGGGAGAATAAATTTGAAAGAAATTAACATGTTTGGGGAGTTAAGTTCATAGGAAGTTTTGTTGTAGGGGGAGCATTCACTTAGGGGGAGCATTCATTTAGGGGGAGCATATGCACATGTTTCAAATTTCATGCTTATCTCTATTATAAACACAAATTCCTATCAATTGATTTATTTCTTTCTAAAGGGATTTGTTATTATCAAAAGGGGGAGTTTGTTGGAACATGCTTTTCGCATCTCTTGGTTTGACAATAACAAATCCTATTGTATTTGATCATACTTATTTTGTGTTTATAGTATGCAGGATTCTGTGCTTTCAAATCTCCATGGTGTTTGTATTGGTACTACCGCGCCGCGTTAATTCTACAGCTGGCGCCAGCACAAACGAACCTTGAGACAAAACCGCTGAGAGGAAACCACTGAGACGGAACCGCTGAGATGAAACCGCTGAGACGGAACCGCTGAGATGAAACCGCTGAGACGAAACTGCTGGGAAGGGAAACCGCTGGGATGCAAGCTGTGTTGGATCAGTAGGCGCCCTTAGAGGGGGGTGAATAAGGGTTTTAAAAAACCTTAGATTTATTTAGAAAAACTTTGGATTATTGCAAGATTAAAGACATGAAAGAAGTCAAGTAAAAACCAAAAGAGAGACAAGTAAATAAGTTTTACAAAACTTGATCTCGATGACGCTAGAGATCGGAGGCGAATAATAAAAAAGTTCTTTTTGTTTTCTATCCCGACTCGCTTCCCTATGAACCGGTGGCCCTAGCCTTATCCTCCCCGGATTCGGCCTCAAGCCGCTCTAGCCAATCCTTCCCTGGATGTGGCCTCGAGCACCCCCTAGAACTAGCCTAGATCTAGTCGCCAACACGAGGCGAATTTCAGCCCTAAGTCTACCCCAGAACTAGTCGCCAACACGAGGCGATTTCACTACCGTTTACAATGAAGAAAAAGAAATAAAATAATAAGACACTCCCTGAAGATGAACTTCTGAAGTCGGAGACGAAGATCCACTGTAGAATAAGCGTTTGTCGAAGCGGACTTCGTTTGGATCCGGCGTGATGGAATTCTCCTTCAGAAATTGGCAGAGCTTCGCTAGGACTTCAAGTTTCGGCCAAGATAACCTCTGGAGTTACAACACTTCCTCTCTCTCTGATGTCCCTGCAATGAGGTGTTTCAAATCGTGAGGAGAGGGGGTCCTTTTATAGCCCAAGCGCTACCGCTGGCGCTAGCGCTACCGCCGGCGCTAGCCCGGATTAAGTAACATTTTGCGCGGCAGGATCTTCTATCTGCGGCAATATTTTGCTCTATGCCTCTTGTGCGCCATGCTACCGCCAACGCTAGTAGCTACCGCCGGGCGCTAGCTCTTTCTAAAAACACTGCCGGAATCGCGCTAATCATCACTAGCGCCGGGCGCTATCGCTACCGCCGGCACTAGTGAGCCTTTTCGAATTTTGGCATCAATTTTGGGGGCAGTCATCATGAGTACTCCTTGAGTCATATGGACTATGGTAATCTGCACACCTGAACACACAAGATCAAATACACATAGGATTTGTTATTCTCAAACCTAGGAGATGCGGAAGACCGTGTTCCAACAAGCTGGCCTGACGAAATGCTCTACCGCGGAGCGTTAGCACTGACGCTGGTGCTAGCATAAATGGAAACAACTGACGGGAAGAAAACAGTGGAGAAAAAGGAATGTCGACGGGACGCTATTTTGGCAAGTACCATCGCGGCGCGTTAAGGCTAACGCCCGACGGTATCTTTTGGATGTCCCGCCATCATGATGCTGATTGAGGAGCAAATGAGGAAGGTGATATCGCGGGAAGGAATATCAATCAAGAGTATGCAATATCATTATGAAACCAATCAATCAAGATTTGGAAACTCCAACAATCAAGATTTGATTAATCAAGATTTGGAAACTCCAATCAATCAAGATTTATTTAAGAAACCAAAAGGAGCATGCAATATCATTATGAAGGCAAGAATATATCATATTTTCGTGGGGAATAATGTATTTCCAAAGATAGAAGACAAACCCACGAAATTGATGAGAATAGAAGGAAGGAAACTACTCACCGCTGCTACCCGCCCCGCTATAGAACTACCGCCGACGCTAGCTTTGCTGGACAGCAAACCTCTATTTAAAACAACCCTAAAATGAGTTTCGGTGGACGGATTTGGACGAAATTTTTGAGGGTGAAAGCCCTAGCCGTCTAGAAAAAAGTGAGGGGTGTTTCCCACTCATAATAAGAGAGAGTTCTTCAGAGGAGATCAAAAGAAAATCATGCGCAAGGATTGAAGGCTATCAAAATGGTGATCAAGAAGCCTTCTCTCAACATAAACATGGAGTTCTCGCTGCAACAATCTCTAATCAATTGGAGACATCCAAGGATCTCAAGAACATCAAAGAGGAAGACTCTCAGGCCACAACGATCGAACCTTTGCAAGCGAAACAACATTTACATCAAGGGTTCTACTTAGAGGGGAGTTTTTCCATTATCTTATCTTGTAACGCTTTTATTTTATCATTGTAATCGGTTCGTGAATTCGCCACACGACGACTAGGTCTAGGTTGGACTTAGGGAGTAATTCGCCTCGTGTTGGCGACTGAGTCTAGGGAGTAGATCTAGGGGGTGCTCGTAGCCTTTCTGGTGATAGATTGGCTAGAGCGGCTTGAGGCCGTATATGGGGAGAGATCGGTTAAAGCCAACCGGTTCGTGGGATACGAGTCGGTATAGAAAACAAAAAGAGTTTTCATATTATTCGCTTCGAGTTCTAGCGTCATTGAAATCAGATTTTGTAATCAATTTTATAAATGATAATCATGTCTTTTCTTGTTGAATAAAACTGATTTCATTTCTAATTTCATTATTTCTTTACTTTTGATTTAACTTCGACCAAAATATCAAAAGTTTTCTAGTAAAGTTTAAAGTTTTTAAAACCCTTATTCACCCCCCTCTAAGGGCGCCTACAGATCCAACACTTATGGCTCGGAGATAGATGGTAAACATGTTTGCATGTTCATAAAGGTGGTGGGTCTTCAGTATTGGATGGTCGTTCACACCGACGCCAATACGCTGACTCGGCAAGTGTGGAATTTGCACTTAGCCATGAAAGTCTGGTGGTCCAGCCAGTAAGAGTACGCAGGCACTCTGCAGTTTTGCGTTGAGGCGTACGATAGGTCTAGGTTAGGTAGTGTGAATACCAACCCAGAGGTGGGCGAGGCCCAACCCGCCGCTTCCGTTTGCCACTACGTGGGTATCCTGGGAGTCTTGCTAGCTCCAAAAAGGGGGAACTAAAGGTCTGTGCGCATAGAGTCAAAGTGTGTGAGTTGCACTTGTATGATCATAACATTACCCAGCATAACTTTGCATGTCATTGCATAATCAATGCATTTCAACCCCTACACCTATCATATAAATTGGTATGTGACTTTTTATACGATAGGCCTTGCTAAATGACCCCTTGGTCTATAGGTTTGTATGGGCATTCTTATAAACTAATGGTTATTTTTCTATTGTATAACTGCTTTACTTACTGTTCTTTATATGCACCTTACCATGTTTTACTTACTGCTTTAATTATTTATATACACTTTTGTAGTGGTAGACATTTCATGTAGACTAGATCCGTCGTCATCTGCTTTGTTTTATACCCCTTGCTCGCTTCTTCCTTCCCGCTCGGTGCCTAGGAGTCATTGGGGGATATGTGGTGGGAAACGAGACTTAGTCTTTTTGACTAACGGTTAGTGGACCATATCATTTTAGGGGACCGAGACGCATCAGCACTAGAGGCCGGTGCAGATGGAGGCGGGCCAGTCTAGTACAGGAGCACCCATTTCGGGATCAGTAAGTGATTACTATTTTTGCTTCCGTGAGTGACCTTATAGTGAGGACATGATGTACAGGGCATGAGACCTTTATTATTGTAGCCTTTGTTATTTTAGTTATATCATGTGGATATTTATATATATAGCATGTGATTTGTGGACTTGAACTTCTATTTGTTCATTTATACTTTTCTTCTTCTTTGATCGATATGGCCGGCAGGATCGGCGTTTTGTAGTGACGACCTTCCCGAGTGTTGGTGTCACCGCAAAGTGGGGTTCTAGGCATAAGACCCGGTTTTGTATCGAAAAAATGGGGTCTTACAAACTGGTATCAAAGCGAAACCTTGATCCGAAGAAAAGAAGTCCACAAACCCTGGGCCACTCCGCGCGAGTATAGTTTGAGGACAAACTAAGCAGCGGAAGCAATGGTGTGCCCATATGGGGGAAATCACATGAAAAAGACAACTATTAACTGAATCTTTTTTGCCAAATCTCCTTACGAGTGACAAGTTTTCTTTTGTAGACTGCGGCAAACCCTGCCCCGAGCAGGGAATACCTCTGGCTGCAAAGATCTCTTTAGATAGTCCTTTAGTCAATGAGTTAGACTCAACCCCACTAGGACACATGACTCACCATGACAATTTATACCATGCCCTAGACTGAAATAGACCGTAGGTATAAAGTTGATTAATGTACGAGGATACCCCAAAGAAGTTAGAGGAGAAGTTTAGCGCGGGAACGACCACCTAAGTCATAAACTCAGATGTCCATACTTCATATACTAAGTATTACCCGAACTGATAGGACCACCTTAAGGAGATTGACACATGAGCAGAATGGTAGGGGACTCGTAGACTCAACCCTCATACCAGTGATATGTTTACATTGAGACAACCACCATGACAAACACCGAGGGTCGGACAAGAATTCAAGTTCGGAAGAGACCCGTTTGGGAGTGAGTCACATGTTGACCTTGATAAGGTTGTCGTAGAAGGTGCCTTGAAGAGTCTAAAGTATGGAGTGTACCAACAAGACTCAAGAAATAACTCCAAGTCTAAGGTTGTATGCCCTAAGGATTATTTGCATACCTAGGATGAATATAGCACAGTGACACCGAAGATACTTAGCCCAAAATGAATAGTGGCTTATCTTTTGTTTATTGGGGATAACCTTTTGTTTATTGGGCAAATTAATTACTGACTTGGGTTTCCCTTTGATCTAATTTAGAAAGTGTTGCGTCGTAAAACTAATGATTTTGAAGTTGATCATATTCGACGTTACTCGGGCAAAGAGGAGATGGTGTAACAGTATGTTCGGAATAATGGTCTGTAGTATTACCAGGACAATGGTTATACATCATTGATCGAACAACAACTTGACCTTAGTCGAATCATTGGAAATGTAAAGTCGTCAGGATTAATCACTTAGGGATGTCGATGTCCCATTCTAGAAGTAATGGACGGAAACTAGGTCATACAAGTTGCAGTTATATTTTAGGTTCTTGTGACTTGGGGCATTCAGAAGTGATTAACTCATAAATTGTTAAAAATCACGCCCTGTCAAGGTAGAAAATTTTAACTACAATAATAGCCCTTATACCTTGGGAGCTATGATGATGAATAACCCGAGATCTTAGACGATGACTTATTGGAATTAGAATGTAGTGTTTGAGTTTACTATGATAAGAACGATCTAAGTTTATCTTACTTTGGACCATCCAAAAGTGATCAAGACTAGCATATGTGGAAGTGATAGGAATTTGGTGAAATAAACGTGATGATATTTCCTTGATGAAATTGACTTGTGAAAAATTTTAGGGTTTCAAAAGATTTTACCCATACACCTTATGAATCAAACTTCATATAGAAAATGATTGGGAGCCATCTTACAAACATGGATACTAATAAAGATTGGTTAACATATACTCATAAGGTTCACAAGTGCACCACCTTAAAATTTGAGGATGATTGGGACGCCTGATGATTTGATCAGTCCCACCAATGGTAAGAACTGGATAAGTTGAAGAGTGGAGATGATTGATCACTCGGACGTACTTGAAGGAATAAGAACCTAAACATGCAGAGAAAACATTATAGAAGCATTGTCTACCCATATAAACAAGAGTTTTAGTCACCGGAAAAATGGTGTATTCCGGAACACGTATGTCCTCGAAATAAAGAAAGACGTCGTAGGCTTGGTGATGCACGGTGAGGTCTGTCGACTGGTGAAGACCAAGTGAAAGAGCCTTTGGGGAACTACCACAGTCACTGCCCGTGTTAGAGTGGAAGCTCGAGGATATAATTATAGATTTCATACACAGGTTATCACATCCCCACTCCGGGCACAAGTTTATCTGGAATATCGAGGATAGATTGACCAAGGTAGCTAGGGTCACCATGGGCCAGAAGGATACTCACGTGGGTGTTTAATGGGATTTGATGAGATGTCTGTCCATTATCGTGGTGCACCCAAGACGATCGTGTCAGATCAGGATGGACGGGTTACGTCCAAGAAGTGAAGATCAGTCCAGGCTCATCTGGGCTCTCGGTTGACGTTCAACACAACTTTCCACCCTCAGAGGGACAGAGGCGCAGGACTCCACTATCTTGGATCCAGGATGAGGATCCCAAGGCACTCGACTCAGAATTTGTGGAGGACCTAAATGCTCAGGTGCGACTGATTCGAATTAGGATGTTGGGGCCCAGAGCAGCTATGTCAGGTATTACGATGCGTAGAATCATCAGGTAGAGTTCCAGGTTGGAGACCGGGTGTGCCGGAAGATACGTCTGATGCAGGGAGTCTCACGGGTTCGTTTGCGGAAGAAGCTCAGTCTGAGATAGATGGGACTCTACAGGATCCTGGAGTGGATCAGCCCGTGGGCTTATAGACTAGAGCTGCCGCCGGAGTTAGCGGGTTTGCATAACGTCTTCCACATTTCCTCATTTAGGAGAGCTCTACTACGACCGGAGTAGCGGATTTCTACTATAGACGGCCTTGTAGCCTCCGATTGATTGATTCACCTGGAACCGGTCCGGATAGACGACACCGAGATGAGAGTCTTGTGGCGCAAGAAGGTCCCGCTGGTCAAGGTCCTGTGGTAAAATCATGGACAGGAGGAGCACACCTGGGAGCCACTAGAACTGCTATGGCAAAGATAGTCGGTGCTTTTTGAGTCAGGAATAACTTCAATTCTTAGGGGATGTTACGTTCAGTCACTCTCAGTGAAAACCCCACAAGCCTAGCCTGAATTTTAAGGACGAAATTATTATTTTTTGTTTATTGGGATTTGTAACATCTCCCAAACAACTAGACCATTATAGTGGTTTTGTCATTACTAGGTCATGACAAAACCCTAGGAAGCTTGAAGAGACCACTTGGCCTTAGCCAAGAAGAAGGAAACCACAGTGGTCTGCAAATAGCAATTTCCAGTTAACAAGCATAGGGTTGGACTTTAGGGCCTCACCTTGACCCTTTGACCCCACCATAACATACCTAACCCTTTAGGGGTCCCCTTAGACCACTAAGGACCCATTGGGGTCAACCAAAGTGGTCAAGTTAACTAAAGTCAACCTAAACCTTAAATTGGTCAAAGTAGCCTAATTAGGGTCAATTGGCCTCCGCCATGCCAAATTGACCTTTTCCCTACCCTTATAAGTATATTAGGGACCCAATGGATTAAAAATCCCCACCACGGGGCCACCAATTTGACCAATTTGATCAAAGTCAACTCTAAGCCTGTTTTGGTCAAATTGCCCTATTGTGGGTCAATTGGCTTCCACCTTGCCATATTGAGCCTACCTAGACCTTCCTAACTCTTGAGAGATACCAATGGGTCACTACCCACCCATTGGGGTCAACCCAAATGGTCAAATTGACCAAAGTCAACTCCACACTAAATTTTGGTCAAAATGATCTATTTTGACCTAATCAAGCCCAATCCACTTGGGCTAGACACAATTGAGGTGGTCCACTAGCTAATGGGGTTGGGAGTTACTGAAATCGCCATTCAATTTCAAGAAATTCGGCCAGGAGAGAGAAACTCCATTTCCCCCAAAAATGGAGGAGAGGGAAAGAGAGGGAGTAATGGCATTCATAGCCAAGAGAGGCCAATTGATCTTCCAATTGATTGGGATTCATCTCCCCTGGCTGTTACAAGAAGGTTAGGAGTTTTTCCAGGCCATATGGTGGCTGAATTGATGAGATTTCAGTTTTCCAAAGAAGTCTTAATGGCCATGGCCAAAGATTTCCCCCTCAAATTCCCCCTATACAACCCCCATTCTCAAATACAACTCCACCATTAGCTTCAAAGGGTGGATGGCAGTCGAAATCATATATTGGATCGAAGGTTTTGGTGGAGAATGGAGAGATCGGGCAAGCTCGTCGGAGAAGGGAAAAGCCATGGCCGACCACCGCCGCCATCGTCGTCGGGCTCAAGTAAAGGTCCTCCTCTCCTCCTCCTCTCTCTCTCTATGGATATATCTTAGATCAAAATAGGTGAGAAATCGGGCTCAATTGAGCCCGATCCAAGTGAGACAAATCTGAAAATTTCCATGAAAAAGGCTTGGTCAGGTTCGCCGGAAACCGCCCCTCCGACGGCCGTGCTGTCGCCTGACGATAGCCACCACCTCAACGGAGGTGGTGGTGGTGGCCGACCAGGGAGGTGGTCGGGTGGTCGGGAATCGGTCATAGAAGAGGATACAGGTCGGGGCTATCCTAACCGTTGGCTGGAGGAGGAAGATGAAGGGATGCCCTCCAATATTGCTTTAAGATTCGTGCTGCAGATTTTTATTATTCCATTTTCTATTTTATTATTGGCAGCACTTAGAATTATTAATTAAAAATACTTAGGTCCCTCTACAGAAAAAGTGGTCAACACCTAAATTGTAGCCCTTGGAGTCTACTTTATTTTAAAATTAATTTCACCCCAAAAGGAGCAGTGTAGCTCCCTGTAGGGCCATTTTGGTGGGACTGGTCCCTAGGGTAGGACAACCACTATTTCTTGAATAACTTTTGATTGGGATATGATATTGACTTAAAAATTGAAACATAAGATATTTGTACCTAAACCCTTAACATATCCAAAGATGAGAATTTTTGGAGAACATTTGTGTAACACCCCAGGTTTCGCTGAGCGTGGAGGCTGGAATGCCTAAGGCTAGTTCAGGTTTTTCCTGTATCTGGCAGCTAGCGCCGGCGTTAGGTATTAACGCAGGCATTAGCTGCCCCGCCGAGTAAAGCACTTGTTTCAATGGCGTTCGTCAAATTGGATTCGCTGAGTGGGTTTCGTCAAAGGGAGTTCGTCAAAGAGCTAACGCGGGCGGTATCGCCAAAGTCGGCGATAGCTTTTTGTCGGGTAATGCAGTTCCGTCGGGTCGTTGAGTTGGATTTGTTGAAGGGGACTTCGTCGAGGAGCTAACGCAGGCGTTAGCGCTAACGCCGGCGTTAGCTGTTGGAACCTGTTCCGTAAGTAGCATTTCTTGGACGTCCGATCTGTTTGGATCTTGATCCTAAGGTCCAGATAAGTGCGTCCTAAGGCTCTTAATATGGCAGAGAAGTTCAATTCTCTTTTCACTAAGTCTTTTGTGCTTTTGGAGGCTAAGGAGAGAGGTAGGGTTTGGAGGAAGAAGAAGGCTAGATCCGCCATTATTGGAGCACCGGAGCTCCGTTCGCCGATCTGAAACCAGATCCGTGGAGAGAACTAGAAGGCGCTTCTTTCTATCCGTGTATTTCAACCGATCCATGGCAAGGAAGAGAACTCTTAGGGTAACGACATCTCTCCTCCCGGTTTTAGGATGTGTGCATGGCATCTTTGGTTTTACCTTCTCTTTTCTGAAATTTATGGCACCGGATCTCTCAAATGAGAGGGGTTTGGGTCACCTCGGTTCAAGAAGAACCATTAGGTTGATTGAGTCCGTCCCTGATATGATTTTGCACTAGAGATCCGCTCCGTTAGTGGATTAGGCATTTTGGCTGAAGCTGAAATCGTGATCGGTTTTCTGATTCGGTGATGTTGCTTAATGTGCATTTTAGGGATTTTGCTAGAAATCCAATGACGGCAAAAATTTCGTGTATGTTGACCTTATGTTTCGTGTGAGAACGAACGTTGGTTTGGAAAGGGTAATTTTTATGTGTATGTGAAGGCGTGACTTTGTCTTTGTGATCGGCTGGCTAGCCCGCGAATGCTTGGATTCATGTGGGGAGAGTGTCCCGACAAGACAAGTCCCCTTTTGGGCTAACTGATGAGAGAAAGTATGTTGATGCGCCCGTTGGCAAGATGAGCCATGTAAGGGGTGAGGTCTTAGTGGAGTTTGTTGGGTATATTGCCCTCAATATTACCTTGATTTGTAGAGGCATCACTCTCAATGCTAAGGACATATTGTATTTAACAAAGCTATACTTGTGTAGGGTATACAGGTACAGTTAACTCAAAAGGAAGGGCCAAACATGGCCTTAGATGAGAACAAACCATCCACAAGGAGATGAAGATCTGTCTCAACAGAACCGCTGAGACGAAGGGTCAGAACCGTTGAGACGAGGAGCCGTCTCAGCGGATCCACTGAGAAGGAGACTGGAGCAACCGCTGAGAAGGAGACTAGAGCTGCCGCTGAGACTAGAAGCTGTCTCAGCCCAACCGCTGAGACTGGAAGCTATCTCAGCCCAACCGCTGAGACAGATCCAAATGTGCTGACAGGATCTGCTTTTGGCGCAAACGACAATTGAAAGGGAAAATCAACTCAAATCTGCCCCATACCGTGTTAGAAGGATTGATATAGCCGTTGAAGCCTTCTGGGGGTATAAAAGAAGAAGCTAGGGCACAACAACAAGTACTATTCCATTGAAAAGTCTTTGCTGTACGCCGCAATCGAGCATTCACGTTTCAGCCAGTTGAAGTTGTTCTCTGCAGCTGAAGTTAATCTTCTAAGGGAGATTAGTTAGCTCTTCCTGTACAAACTCAAGAAGGGCAAGTTGATCTTCTGCTTTGCTGAAGGAGAAGATCAAGGTGAAACAAATCTGAAGCTGCCGTTTTTCAGATCTGAAGAAAGGATTCAGAAGACCTAAGAGTAAATCTTTTGTCTTCTGTATTTAGTTCAAACTCTTTTATATCTTTGTAAGGCATTGTTGCCTGAGTGAAAGGCTGTTGAGCCTGTGTGCAGAGCTGTGTTGACAGCTTGAGTGGTAGGACTTCTTGATAGGTCTGAGGTAGGAAATCTGTGTGATTTCTGAGTTGTAGGAGTTACATAACTCTGAGGTGTAGGGCTGCTGAGCCTGAGGTGTAGGGCTGCTGAGCCTGAGGTGTAGGGCTGCTGAGCCTGAGGTAGGATCACTCTTGATCTGAGAAGTTCTGAGGAACTTGTGGTGTAAGCTCAAGGAGCTGAGAATGGAGTTTGTGGCCTTGTCTAACTCACTGTTAGAAAGGTGAAGGGGGAAAGAGGAATACTCAAGACACCCTGTCTTGAGGAACCTCTATACATCCTTGTGTGCTTTCTGTGATTGTGTTTTCTGCAGCTAGAAACATTAGGTTTAAACAAAGAAAATAAGTAAAACCTATTCACCCCCTCTAGGTATTATTGACTACACCTATATAAACTATCAAGTGGTATCAAAGCCAGGTTGATCAAAAGGACTTAACAGTCTGATCAGATCCTATACAAGAGTAGTCAAATCTGAAATCAAATGGCCAACAGTGGAATGAAGAAGGAGTTGGGGTCAATGAAGTTGCCTATATGCTCCAAAGAAAACTTTGGCATATGGAAGCAAAGGGTAAGGCTATTCATGGAAGCATCAGACCCAAGGATCTTTTTGACTGTCAAAAATGGTCCTTGTACCTTTGAGAAAGTCTCCACTATTGACCCTACTATAAAAGTACTTAAGGTATTTTCTGAGCTGACCAATGATGAGATAGCACTGTACACTATGGATAAGAGAGCCCAAAACATAATAGTAAATGCCATTGATGACACTACATTTCAGAACTTGGTACACTGCCAAACTGCCAAGGAAATGTGGGACACATTGGTTGTTTATATGGAGGGAACAGCTGAAGTAAGGGATGATAGAAAGTCACTCCTCAATCAGGAGTATGAAGCCTTCAGATAGCTGAGCCAGAAGAATATCTCCATGTGCTATGAAAGGTTCTTTAGGATTGTAAATGAACTAAGTACCTATGGAAGGGTGTTCACAGATTATGAACTTAATGACAAGTTCCTTAGATCTCTAACTAGAGAATGGGACACTAAAATCTGTGCAATCAGGGAAGGGGCAAGACTTGGAGAAACCCCCACCCATACACTGTTTGGGAAACTGCTCTCATATGAGATGCGGCTTTCTGCAAGAAAGGAGGAGGACTCTTCCTCCAGGGCTCACACAAGGGAGAGATCTGTTGCTCTCAAAGCTGAAAGCTCTAAGAGGAACAAGGTTAGAGTGCAGTCACCTACAAGAAAGGCTGCTGAATCTGAGAAATCTGAGAGCAGCAAATCAGACAGCTCCTCTTCTGATGAGGAGTTTGCTGCCTTCACAAGGCAGTTCAAGAAGATGATCAAGAGGAAACAATGGAAGAACAAACCTTCCTCCTCTTCTCATCCCAAGAAGGATCATTACAGATCTGAGAGGCAACATCCCAAAGGGGACAGGTATGACTCTAAATCTAGTAAACATGTTTCAACTAACATAATTTGCTATTGCTGTAGTAAGCTTGGACATGTCATTGCTGACTGTCCAGTCAAGAGAAAGGAAAGAGGTGACAAGAAGCCTCATCACCAGAAGGAGAGAAAGGGAGAAAAATCCTTCCTAGCTAAGAAAAGCAAGAGCTGGAGTGAGTCTGAATCTTCATCTTCAGATTCAGATGGTGAGGAGGAAGCCTACTTGGGGCTGTTTGCTGATCAGGAGGTAGATGACTATCCTGCCGCCAGGATAGGAATCAGGGCCCCTCTATCACATTCAGATAGTGATGTAGAGGAGGATGAGGTCACTCCAGATGACCATGGGCTGATGGCTATAACTGAAGATGAGGACAGCCACAACAATTCAGAACATGAGCAGGTATTGATACACTGCATTTCTTCTTCTTCTGATTATGAAATAGGTCAAGAATCTAAATCTCCTCCATCTAAAGTTGGAAGTGAATCAGGTCCTGAGGAGGATTTCAATCAATTGATTGATAGGTATGGTGAACTTCTGGAAGCTCTGAAAAAGAGCAAAAAGCTAGCCAAGAGACAAGCTCAAGAGATTACTTCCATAAAGCAATCAAACTTTGAATGCATTGAGCATGCTACCCAGCTAGCTCTAATGAGCAAGGAGATTGGCAAGCTAAGGGGAATGTCAATCATCCATGTGGGCACCATAAGCCACAAGAACAAGATCATTAAGGATCTTGAAGAAAAGCTCCTCAAGGAGAGGATGCTAGTGGCTAGTTTCTCCAAGCCCAAGACAGTGATGCCTATTATTGACACCTTCAACTCCCATGGCATGAGAGGTGTTGGTTTCGACAAGGAGGCAGCTACCAGCAACACTAAGGGAAAGGTCAAGGACTCAAAAGAATCTAAGACCTCCTTTGTGAAAGTCTTGATGCCCTCAAACAAGTATGATCAAGAAAGTATTCATGGTCACTTATTAAATGGAAGTTCCTATAACTTGAGCAAGAATGCTCACAGCTATGGAAATAGAAAGGAGTTAGGCTTGAGTGCCTTCAAGGCTCTGCATGAGGAAATTCAAATGGCCCATCACGGACCCTTTGTTTTTGGAACCTCAGCCCCTTCACTCAAGATAACTAAGGCTGTCAATTCTAAACATTGTTCAGCAAAGTCCATGGCTGTTGACTGTCCTGTAACCAAGCCAAAAAGCCCAGTTTCTGCTGCCATCCACACATGTTTAGCTACCAAGCTAAAAGGAGCTGATGTCAAACAAAAATAGGCTGCCTTGACTGATTATAGGAAGGTAAAAATCCATGCCTTTACTGATAAGAAAAAGAAACAGCATCTGCATCCCCTACTGAACAGAAACAGGAAGCTTCATCTTCCAGGACTGTTCATAAGAGGAGATATAATATATATGAGTGTTGGTGCTGTGGCAAAGTGGGACACTTGCAATTGATTGTTAGCACAACCTCAATGTGCCAAAGGCAAAGATTGAACCTCAAGCCAAACCAGCCCTTTCTAGGAATATCCCCTATGGTGTTAACATGAACCTAGGACCCAAAGTCAGTTGGGATCCTAAGGTACATTAAATTTAGAGGATCTTCTAAAGGATTACCATCCAGTGAAGAATGGACCCAAAGTTATCTTTGGTGGATCTGAAAAGGGAGTCACCAAAGGATATGGTATGATTTCAAATGGCATAGTCTCAATCACAAGGGTAGCTTATGTTGAAGGGTTGCAACATGATGGCGCAAATCTCACACACCGCTATAGGCGGTAGCTCGACTGCGACACGAAACGGCAGTGTACCGATCGTTCAAGTAATATAAAATGGGAATGAATCCCCAAGTATCGATCTCTTGAGGAACACAGTAAGGTGGAGTTAGGTTTCGAGGAGGGATTTGAGATTGAAGTCCTTAAATCGGATGGAATGCGGGGGAGTTGGGTTGGCTTTTGGAAAATAAAATAAAAGCTATCAACTACTCCTATGCAATGCCGCTATGCAATGCTTCGCTTGGCGGGATGGATACTAGGCAGGCCTTGAGCGCGCTGCGTCGCAAGGGCGGATGGACGAGTAGGCAAACAGATCGAACTATGCAGGCCTTGAGCGCGCTGCTTCGTTAGGCGGGATAGAATACGGGCCGCGATGCCACGCTTCGGTAGGCGGATGGACGAGTAGGCTGACAGATTGAGGGTCGCAAGCACCTCTTCGACAAGCACGCCACTAGCAATTGCTAGTGCGACACCGGACAACCAACAATCCACACCACAAGGCACACCTCAAAATAATAAGCAAGAATACTCAAATCACATAGACATAATCAAGTATAAATGCTAATAATCAAGCACACTTCATCATAATGTTAGATCTAACTACATATACATCAATAAGAGAAGAATAGAGCAAGAAATCGACTGAATCCGAAGGCTCGTTGTAGATTCACGGTTGGAATCGCCGGGTTGTCAATCCGCGTCCAAGCTCGGTCCGCAACTACGTCCGGGGTAGAGAGAGCTGTCACGACTCTCCAGTGGACCCGTCTTCTTCGTGTCACGATCCGGTAGAGGTTGCAAACTTCCTCTTGCTTGATGGTAATGGCGGCTAGGTCTTCCTTTGGAGCTCTTGGATGAAGGAGGAGGCCGAGAGGAAACTCCGGCTCAAGAATGGCGTGAAGAACAAGCCCGGAGCACCTCCATATGGTGGGCGGCGGTGGAGGGGCGAAATCGGGGCCCTGGAGCGAGAAAACGGCCGCAGGAAATCGGGGGTCTGACCTAAAATCGCGAGCAGGTCGATTTATACGCGCTGGAATAAACAGTGCGCACGGTCATTGGCGCACGACCAGTGGTCGTGCGCACTATCATCCTGTGATCGTGCGCCTGCCTGGACGGAGCCTGCAAGGGAAGAAAATTATAAAATACAATGTTCGCACGACCAGTGGCGCACGACCGGTGGTCGTGCGCACTATCGTCGGTGGTCGTGCGCATTGGTCGAGACAGAACTCATAAAATTGATGATAAGTGCACACGAACAGTGGCGCACGACCGGTGGTCGTGCGCACTATCGTAGATGGTCGTGCGCACTGCACCAAACAGAACTCATGAAAAAGGGTTAAGTGCACACGATCAGTGGCGCACGATCAGTGGTCGTGCGCAATAGAACCGGTGATCGTGCGCAGTGTTTCTGTGCAGAATTGCACCGGGAACACCTGCACGACTCCAATTTCAGCACAACCACGAATCCAGCCACTGAAAGTGGCACCTAACAGCGCATGAAAACTACTAATGAAGAAAAGCAATGAAATCACACCAAAATGGGCCTAGAAGTGCACCTAGCATAGACTGATCAATATGAACTATAACAGGGCTAAAGTGCGGTGAAAAGACTAAATAAATGGCCTAGATGAGTCCATAAAAGTGTATATGATCAGGACTCATCACACCCCCAGACTTAACTGTTTGCGCGTCCCGAGCAAACAAATTCTAAGCGAACTGGGAAAGAACAGTAGATGGCTTATTGATTACACTACAGAGTACCATGCGAAGTCGCATGCTCACGTGCATAAGACAAATAGTAGAAAAGATTTCTGATTATAAAAACAGTTTATATATTTCTAAAAGAGTAAAAGCATATTACAACTACTCAAAATGGTGAACAACGGTGAATCATTCGATCATGCATACGGAGAAAGTAAACTAAGCGCTGAGACGAGCATTGCTCAAGATCGGGATGCGGGAAAAACTCCACTGAAATCCATCAGTGTCGGTGACCATAAGCTTGCCCGGTCACATTCTCTCCACGGCACTGGTTTGACTCAAATGCGTGAATCAATATGACTTTAGGTTTTAAATGGGGCTTGGGTTTAGGTGAGGATAAACAAAGATAAAAACGACGGCTCAAGCACTAAACCCAAATGAGCTAATGCAGGAAACTATCCTCATTCACCACACAAACACTCGGGTACACAACACCCCCAGACTTAAACTTAACAGCACGGGTGCGTGCACCGCCTACTCCCAAACATAAATCTATACATAAAGATTTTCAATTAAACACTCCTTCTCTTTTTTTTTTCTTTAACTTCTTTTCTTTTTCTCATTTTTTTCTTTTCTTATCATTTTCAGCAAATAAACAAAAGGACACATCCACATCTTCACAAACATATTACCACATCAACAACCCAACTCATGAAAATAATAAACAGCTAAAGCTCAGATTTGAGTGTGCGACTAGGATTGGCTTTTGGGCTTTGGTGAAATAAAAGTGGGGCTGAATCAAAGAACGGGTAGGCACAACTGGGCTAGCGAAGATATAGCGGTAGGGATAGGCACAAAGGCTCAACCGGGCCAAAATGATGGCCTAAATCACATTCACACAAATGACTAACCGTATACCCATGCTTCAAGAATCGCTTGGGGCAAGTTCTAGCCACCGAGAAAGATTCTCCTTTCTCCCGACTCAAGCAATACGAATCTAGCGATCGTTTACACACATCTCTATGCTACCGTTTGATTCCACCAAATTCACCATTTGAGTAGAGTAAACAACATTTACACTAATAAGAAAAAAAATATAAAACCATAAGTATAAAGAGAAGTCTACTCTACACAAATTTCTATGCAACCGAGCACTCGACTAGGAGCACTACTAGAGTCAATATTTTACTCTGCTACATAGTCCTAAGCCATCACCTAGACTTTCCCAAATAAGCAAAAGAATTAAATTCACAACAGAGCAAGCAAACAGATGAGTACGCGCTCAAGTGGGTGATGTGGTGTGCAATGAAAATGAACAACAATTGAAATGAAATCTTCTAGTATGCAGTGCAATAGTGCACGTGAGTGGGTAAACAAAACTACTCTCCCCCAGACTTAAACTAAACAATCCACAGAATATATGACATGAAAATCAGGAAGGGCTAGGGAAAGAGAGTACCCAGTGCTCAGAAATGAGCACACCAGAAGATTGGCGTTTAAACCCAGACTAAGCTGCAGCATCCACCATCCAGAAAAGATACCTGCAGGGGTCAGCTCCGCAAAAATAAAAGACAAAAGAAAACTGAAAAGAAAGTACTACTAACTAAACATGATTAGAAGAAATAAAAATGCAGAAAAGAAAGATAACTACTGGGGTTATTGTCATCCCAGCACGACTTATTCAAAAACTAAAGGTTCTAGCTAATGGGCCTATGAAAAGAAAAGTGCACCGGTAACTGTTCTAATATGCGTGTCGGTAGCGGGTACCGATACGGCGAAAGAACAGTCACGCCTCTACCTGAATATAAATAATACCTGCCCATCACAGGTAGAGGGAAAAGAAAGTAAGAAGAGGAGGAGGCCTGGTCCTCACTCATCTCACCAAAACTATCCTTGCCCAGCAAGGTATCGCCCACAGCAGGTCCGCAGGAGGAGAAGGCAACGAGTGGAGCTTCCTCTACGGAGAGGATGCTCTCATCATTGACTTGAGCATCATGCTCCAAGTCCTCCTGAGGTACCTGTGAAGATTCAACCTGTACAGACTCAGATGAAGGAAGGGGATCAAGAAATAAAGAAGATGAAGAACATAAATAAACATCAATTGGGGGAGTGATCCCGGTCTCACTCCCAATAGGCTGGGGAAGTAAAATAATGCCAGCATCATCGACAATGCTGCAGGGCTCGGTAGGTTCATCAGTGACCTCCTCCACGATTTAGACTTCCTCCACCGGTGCTGAGGTAAAATCCTCGTCACCTTGGAAAATATCCTCATCCATAGGAATAGGCACAACACATAAATCACCTGCCTTATCCTGCGAAACATCCTCAATAATGTCATCGGAGACGAGTATAGTATGCACAACAGGGGGAGGAGTAGTGCTCGGATAAAAGTCGAGCACCGATTCCTCACAAAGAATCGAATCCACTAGGGGTGGTGGATGCACCGGGAGAATAGGCTCAGCAATGTCGGTGCCCAGATCAGCCACACATCTGGTGACTGTGTCAACGCCATACCCTTCAAGATGTGAAGGTGGCAAAGACACAAAACCGGGTGTTGAAGGTGTGCCGCCAGAGTTAGGATTCAGGACGATCCGGATATCCGGCTCGTCATCCTCATCCAATTGGCGAAGAAAAGCAGCACAATCCTTCAGGGCATGATCTGTGCTCCGACAAAACTGGCACTGCCTAGCAGACTTCTTTGGCACAGCGGGTGCTGAAGCCGAAAAGAAGTATGACGGTAAAGGCTCAGCAGAGTAGCCATAAGACTTACGCGCACCATATGGAGTACCAGACGAAGTCGGTGCTCCATATGCTGGGCTATAAGAATTATGCCTACTATTCTCCGTAGGGCATTCATCACTAGAGTGGGAAGTAGCTCCACACCAACGGCAACGGAAATTAAGATGTGCCCACATAGTGCGAAGATAAAACGATTCAAAAAGAAGAACACTATTGTGCGAAATACTACACCTAACAAAAATTTACTAAAACAACCTACTATAAAACAAGAAAATGGAATAAAGAGAACAGAAATAAAATAAAAGATGCGATAAACAAATGGAAGGGCTTCTCTCTCAGATTCTCCCTCTCCAGAAAACTCACACGACTGTGTTCCCCGGCAACGGCGCCAAAAACTTGATGGCGCAAATCTCACACACCGCTATAGGCGGTAGCTCGACTGCGACACGAAACGGCAGTGTACCGATCGTTCAAGTAATATAAAATGGGAATGAATCCCCAAGTATCGATCTCTTGAGGAACACAGTAAGGTGGAGTTAGGTTTCGAGGAGGGATTTGAGATTGAAGTCCTTAAATCGGATGGAATGCGGGGGAGTTGGGTTGGCTTTTGGAAAATAAAATAAAAGCTATCAACTACTCTTATGCAATGCCGCTATGCAATGCTTCGCTTGGCGGGATGGATACTAGGCAGGCCTTGAGCGCGCTGCGTCGCAAGGGCGGATGGAGGAGTAGGCAAACGGATCGAACTATGCAGGCCTTGATCGCGCTGCTTCGTTAGGCGGGATGGAATACGGGCCGCGATGCCACACTTCGGTAGGCGGATGGACGAGTAGGCTGACGGATTGAGGGTCGCAAGCACCTCTTCGACAAGCACGCCACTAGCAATTGCTAGTGCAGCACCGGACAACCAACAATCCACACCACAAGGCACACCTCAAAATAATAAGCAAGAATACTCAAATCACATAGACATAATCAAGTATAAATGCTAATAATCAAGCACACTTCATCATAATGTTAGATCTAACTACATATACATCAATAAGAGAAGAATAGAGCAAGAAATCGACCGAATCCGAAGGCTCGTTGTAGATTCACGGTTGGAATCGCCGGGTTGTCAATCCGCGTCCAAGCTCGGTCCGCAACTACGTCCGGGGTAGAGAGAGCTGTCACGACTCTCCAATGGACCCGTCTTCTTCGTGTCACGATCCGGTAGAGGTTGCAAACTTCCTCTTGCTTGATGGTAATGGCGGCTAGGTCTTCCTTTGGAGCTCTTGGATGAAGGAGGAGGCCGAGAGGAAACTCCGGCTCAAGAATGGCGTGAAGAACAAGCCCGGAGCACCTCCATATGGTGGGCGGCGGTGGAGGGGCGAAATCGGGGCCCTGGAGCGAGAAAACGGCTGCAGGAAATCGGGGGTCTGACCTAAAATCGCGAGCAGGTCGATTTATAGGCGCTGGAATAAACAGTGCGCACGGTCATTGGCGCACGACCAGTGGTCGTGTGCACTATCATCCTGTGATCGTGCGCCTGCCTGGACGGAGCCTGCAAGGGAAGAAAATTATAAAATACAATGTTCGCACGACCAGTGGCGCACGACCGGTGGTCGTGCGCACTATCGTCGGTGGTCGTGCGCATTGGTCGAGACAGAACTCATAAAATTGATGATAGGTGCGCACGAACAGTGGCGCACGACCGGTGGTCGTGCGCACTATCGTAGATGGTCGTGCGCACTGCACCAAGCAGAACTCATGAAAAAGGGTTAAGTGCACACGATCAGTGGCGCACGATCAGTGGTCGTGCGCAATAGAACCGGTGATCGTGCGCAGTGTTTCTGTGCAGAAATGCACCGGGAACACCTGCACGACTCCAATTCCAGCACAACCACGAATCCAGCCACTGAAAGTGGCACCTAACAGCGCATGAAAACTACTAATGAAGAAAAGCAATGAAATCACACCAAAATGGGCCTAGAAGTGCACCTAGCATAGACTGATCAATATGAACTATAACAGGGCTAAAGTGCGGTGAAAAGACTAAATAAATGGCCTAGATGAGTCCATAAAAGTGTATATGATCAGGACTCATCACAACACAACCTTGTAAGCATAAGCCAACTATGTGACTTAGGCTATGTCATTGAATTCCACAATGACAAGTGCTTGATCAAAAAGTCTAATGACTTGGAGACCATTCTCTCAGGCACTAGGAGTGGGAATGTTTATTGCTTAGACTTCATTTGCAATTATTCTATCTCTTCTGTGTGTCTTGTGGCTAATGAAAGTGAGTCTCTCTGTGTCCAATGGCACAAGAGGCTTGCCCACATTAACTATAAGACAATGTATAGATTATTTTCTAAAAACCTTGTTAGAAATAGTCCTAAACTAAAATGTGTTAAAAATGGTCCCTGTCATGCTTGCCAAATGGGTAAGCATACTAGGACCACCTTTAAGAGTATTGGCTCCAAGGATACTAAAAGGTGTTTATACCTATTGCACATGGACTTGTTTGGTCCTTTGCCAATTCAGAGCCTAGGTGGGAAGTTGTATACCTTGGTAATTGTAGATGATCATTCAAAGTATACATGGGTATTCTTCCTTAAGAAGAAGTCAGATACCTTACATGTCTTTATAAATTATGTCAAGGCTATTCAGAATGATCTACTATGTACTGTGGTCAGGACAAGAACAGACCATGGCACATAATTTCAATCTGAAGCCATGACAAAATTTTGTCAAGAATTTGGTATCACCCAAGATTTCTCCTCCCCAAGGACTCCACAGCAAAATGTTGTGGCTGAGAGGAGGAATAGGACCTTGATAGAAGCTGGGAGAACATTGCTTAGTGACTCCTCACTCCCAGAATACTTCTGGGCTGAGGCAGTCAATACAGCCTGTTATGTTCTCAATAGAGCCTCCATCAATAAGGTCCTTGGGAAAACCCCTTATGAGATTCTGAAAGGCAAATAACCTACAATTTCTTACTTTAGAATCTTTGGTTGCAAATGCTACATTCTAAATAATGGAAAATCTCAATTAACAAAGTTTGCAGAAAAATGCAATGTGGGGGTTCTTGTTTGGTACATCTCACATAGTAGACTTATAGAGTTTATAACAAGAAAACCCATGTTGTAGAAGAATCTATGTATGTTGTGTTTGATGAGACCAGCCTTCTCTACAAAGAATGGTCTAGTTCTTCTATTTTGACAGGAAATGAAGAAGGGATGCATAAGCTGACTGTCCAAGACAGGCCCAGCAGCAGCAAAACACAAACAGCTGCTGCAATTCCTGAAGAAGAAGAGGTACAAGAGGGTGAAGTCACAGCTGAACCAGTGGAACAACCACAGCCTCCAGAGGACCCTCTTCCAGCTGCTGCAAGGCACCTGAGAGATCATCCAAGAGATCTAATAATTGGAGATCATACCCAAGGCATATTGACAAGAAGCAGAGCTCATAATGAAGCACTATTCTTGAGCTTCCTTTCTCAAATGGAGCCCAAGAAGTTTGAAGAGGCCAATCAAGACACCTTATGGATTGAAGCCATGCAAGAAGAGATCCTACAATTCAAGAGATGCAAAGTATGGAAGCTGGTGCCAAGACCTCAGGGACACAATGTGATTGGCACCAAATGGGTATACAGGAACAAGCTTGATGAGAATGGTACAATCATCAAGAACAAGGCCAAATTAGTAGCCAAAGGATACAGGCAAGAGGAAGGTATAGACTTTGATCAAACCTTTGCACCAGTTGCAAGGTTGGAAGCAATTAGGCTATTCCTTGCCTATGCTGCCCACAAGGGGTTCAAAGTCTACCAGATGGATGTCAAATCAGCCTTTCTCAATGGAGACTTGAAGGAAGAGGTATATGTTGAACAACCTTCAGGTTTTGTGCATCCAACCCTAACTTCTCATGTTTATCTTCTTAGGAAAGCATTATATGGTCTCAAGCAAGCTCCAAGAGCTTGGTATGAGACTTTGTCCAACTTTCTCCTCAAGAACAAGTTCATGAGGGGAAAGATTGATAGCACATTGTTTCTTAGGGAAATAAGGGGCAAGTGTCTCTTAGTCCAAATTTATGTTGATGACATAATCTTTGGGTCTACTGATGACAACCTCTGCAAGAGATTTGCCAATCTAATGCAGAGGGAGTTTGAAATGAGCAGTATGGGTGAGCTCAAATATTTCCTTGGGCTCCAAGTGAAACAGTCTGATGATGGAATTTTCATCTCCCAGACCAAGTACACTACGGAGCTCATCAAGAAATTTGGGATGGAATCAGCCTCCACCATGAGAACACCCATGGGGTCTAATGTATCATTAGACAAGGATAAAAAGGGAAAGACCTTTGATGAGTCCATGTACAGATGTATCGTTGGATCCCTATTGTACTTGACTGCTAGTAGGCCAGACATTATATATTCTACATGTGTTTGTGCTAGGTATCAAGCCTGTCCTAAGGAATCTCACTACACCTCTGTGAAGAGGATTTTGAGATACCTTAAGGGCAGCTTGCATCTTGGCCTTTGGTACCCTAAGAACAATGACTTTGAACTAACAAGCTTTTCAGATGCAGATTTTGCAGGTTGCAAAGAAGACAGGAAGAGTACAAGTGGTACTTGTCAATTCCTAGGGAGGATTGATATCTTGGAGCAGCAAGAAACAAACCAGTGTGGCAATATCCACAGCTGAGTCTGAATACATTGCTGCAGGTAGCTGTTGTGCACAACTCCTTTGGACACATCATCAATTGGAGGATTACAACCTCAAGGTAAGGGAATCTCCTTTGTATTGTGATTCATCCAGTGCAATATCTATTGCTAAAAATCCTATCTCTCATAGCAGGACTAATCACATAGAGATTAGATATCATTTTATTAGAGAACATGTAGAGTGTAAAGACATCTGTCTTGAATTTGTCCCCACTGACAAACAAGTAGCTGATATCTTTACAAAGCCACTGGATGAATCTAAATTCAATGCTTTCAAAATTGATCTTGGCATGCTTAGTATAGAATAGTCCTAAATGTATGAGTAATAGCTGTCACTGTTGATGATTATGCATGGTGAATTATCAAACTTTACATTATTGTACACTACAACTTAGTGACATGACTAGGACACATCTTCAGCCAAAATATCTACATTAGGTATAAACTCTATGATCAGCTAAACTGCAGGAGTATGTTCAGCTGAATCAGCTGAGAAAAATCCTAGCTGAACCGCTGAGACGAGCAAACTGTCCCAGCGGTTGACAGTTCACTGTCCCAGCGGCCTAGGTCCCCGTCTCAGCTGAACCGCTGAGACGGGGTATGTTCAATATGAAATCTGATAATTAACCCAAAACTCCTTAACACAATAAGGTAATTAAGTCTAAAAGCCTAGGGTTAATAAAAACGAAACTGAAATTCTATAAATAGATACACTGTAACTTAAAACACACCACAAAGCCAAACCCTTAGCCGCCGAGATGATTCATCTTCTCTCCCGTCTCTGCGCCTCGATTTTCTGCTTCAATGGCGCCAAAAAGCTCAAAAGATCTCCTGGAGGGCTATGAAATCGTCAGAGATGGATTCTCTCATGCCTCAGAAGAAATACGACACGTGATCATCTAATGGAAGCTCAAGGTCTGGAGCATATGCTGTCTGAACCTTGCTGCATTCTCAGAACTGAAGTTCTGGAATGGTTCAACAATGTCAAATTATCTCCCTCCAAAACCATTCTGAAGTCCAAGATAGGAAATGAGAAGATAAAGATTACAGCTAAAAGGTTGGAGAAGTGACTAAAATTGACTCCCTGTAGTAAAAATGAAGAGGAGGAGATATCTGAAAAGATAAGAGAACTGCCCTAAAGTGGACAGGATACAGTGATACTAAAACCAGTTGTCTAAGGAGGAAGTTCTTCAATCAACAGGGGAAGCTGCTGTCTGATATAGTGGGCAAAGCCATCCTATGCAAGCCTGGTTCACATGACACTGTCTCACAGTTCATGTTTGAATTAATGACTAGGATAATTCTGTCCAAGAGAACCTCATGGGGAGAAGTTATTTTTCAAAGGATAAAGGAATCTCTACAAGCCCCCAATATGGGAAGAATACTATCTCTGTACCTACAGAATAGTCATTCAGAGACCTTTGCAAACTCCAAGGGGGTCAAATCTCCATTATCTCAAAAGAATGGACATTAAGACTCTGGATAGATTCTCCAGAGTGCTCCCTATGAGCCAGCCATCTGTGGCAAAGGAAAAGAAGAAAGAGCCATCTCAGCAGAAATCAGATTCATCCTCAAAGTCAGATGGGTCTGAAAATGAGGACATTCATGGGTCTGATCTTAGATCTGGCAGCAACCCAATGAACATAGATGATGAAGATGTCCCCAGGACAAGAAGAGATGAGGAGCCCCAAGGAAGAGTTGTGCCCAATCCTGAGCCAACTCAGATGAATCCTGATCCAGCTGTTCCTCAAGCTGAAGATGAATTTCCCAACTCACCTATCCATGGTAAATTAGGACTTCATTTAGGCCTCTCTTCTCTATCAATAGTATAGTCTAGGTGTCTAATTCATCAATCATTTTTCAGGTGACCTTAGACAAAACTCTCCTCCTATGGATTCCCCAAGTGAGGGGGAGCATAGCCCAGCCTATGAAGGAGGAGGTGGGTATGCAAGTGGGGGAGAACATCAACAGAAATCAACCCCTCCAAATCTACAAGGTACACCTAATGCCCCATCTGAGGGGAGCAGATCCCTGATGATGGAAGGGCTAATGCTCAAAGTGGAGCTGAAGAGCTGGTTGAAAAGGATGTGACCCAGGAAAAACCAGCTGCTGTTCTGGACACATCTGCCCGGTTAAACTCAATACAAACTATGATTGAGGGTCAGATGTTGTCAATAAAAGAGATTGTTGCTGAAAAGGTCCATGATGTCTCTGCTCAGATAAGGGATGAATTGTATGCAACAAGAGCTGTATTGACTCAGGAGATCCAGGCCAGTGAGCAAAGAATGGAGTCAAGAGTGGCTGCAGTAAGAACTGAACTGAATGCCCAGGTTAATGATGTCAAAACTGCATCAGATCATATCCTTCTGCAGATGACAAGATGGTTTGAAATGGCCAAAAATACTCTTGCTGCCCAGCACACAGTTCTGAAGAATATTGCAGACCATCAAGGGGATTCCACAAAGGACATCACATATGTAAAGAATCAGCTCTACAAAAATGAGAATGTCTGGGAAAAAGCTGTTGCCAGAATGGCACAAGTGGTCAACACATCAAGCAGCCAAGTCAAGTCCCACATTGACAAGGCAAAGGAATGCATTTTGGATGATGTGGACAGCACCTTTCAAACTCTCTCTCAATCCATATTGGATCAACACTCTGAAATAGAGAAGAAGATAGTGGAACATAGCAAAGAAGGGGAGGAGAAGATTCTCAATCTACATGCTAAGCTGAAAGGAGCTCACATACAGCTGTATAACAACATGGAGTCCTCCCACAAACTGATACTTTCTAATCAAGAAGAAGCCAGCAAGAAAATGGTGGAAGTGGTCAACAATGCTTCCAGTGCTATTCAAGAAAATATCCTTACCATGGTCAGAAAGGTCACTGATAATCAATGGGACTCAAGCTTAAAAGTGCTGCAAGGAACAAGAATTGCTTTGAATCTGCCAATCTTGAACCCTAGCAGAGATGAAGACATTGACTTCCAAAGTCAATCAAATCTGATTGCTGATGAGAGAGCAGCAAAGAGGAGAAGGGTAGAGGGTATTCAAACTGCTGAAGAATATATGGCACAGAAAAGAATGGAAAGATTAGAGGATCCACTCCATGAAGTCTGGAGTTGGACACAATTGTTGTCAATACCTGGGTGAGCCATGGCAATCCAATGAAGGACATTGACCATGTCTATTCAGCTGCTGAGTGGATCAAACACCTTGAAAGGGAATCTTTAAGGGAAAGGATTCTCAAAGAAAACATGGTAAGAAGGGAAACTCCTTTAAGGATTCCCACAAGATATCTTCCCAAGCCACTTCTGTACTTCAAAGTAAAGGAGAAGATCCAGGCTGCTGCTGAAGCTAGGAAAAGAAAGTCTACAGATGGAGAAAGCTCTTCCCAGGGTCCATCTTAGAAGAACCAGCCTTGAAATTTTTTTGGATTGAATGTACAACTATAAGTTGAATTTTCTTTTATATATCTGTACTGAACATTTAAAGTGAAATGATATTTCATATTCTGATCGTAATATTGTGTTTGTTACTATTGATATGTACTCTGTATTTATTATCTTTAGTATTGAATACCTTAAATGGGATGTTCAAATTGAAATGGATCAGCTATTACAGAAAATAGCTCTCCAATTGAGGGGGAGTAAATTCTCTGCTCAGGTTGAGGGGAAGTTGGCAAATGCTACGAGTGTATAGGTTAGCCTATAGGTTGATCCAAAGGGATCTATAGATGTTGTCTCTCTATCCATAGCAGGTTCATGTTGAAGAAACCAGAAAGGGGGAGATAGGGCTAGTACCAATGCTGGAGAAAAGGGAGAAAGGGCCAGTGCAAATGCCTAGGGTGTTAGGTCCTATGCTTCACAGATCATTTCTCTATAAGATCATTTTTTTTCTGTGATAAGATTTTTATTGTTAATGGACCTTAGCATTGGGGATGTTCTGCCTTCTTCAAATAGGGGGAGATTGTTGGGTATATTGCCCTCAATATTATCTTGATTTGAAGAGGCATCACTCTCAATGCTAAGGACATATTGTATTTAACAAAGCTATACTTGTGTAGGATATACATGCACATGTAACTCAAAAGGAAGGGCCAAACATGGCCTTAGATGAGAAGAAACCATCCACAAGGAGATGAAGATCTATCTCAGCAGAACCGCTGAGACGAAGGGTCAGAACCGCTGAGACGAGGAGCCGTCTCAGCGGATACCCTGAGAAGGAGGCTAGAGCAACCGCTGAGAAGGGGACTGGAGCTGCCGCTGAGACTGGAAGCTGTCTCAGCCCAACCGCTGAGACTGGAAGCTATCTCAGCCCAACCGCTGAGACAGATCCAAATGTGCTGACGGGATCTGCTTTTGGCGCAAACGACAATTGAAAGGGAAAAACAACTCAAATCTGCCCCATACCGTGTCAGAAGGATCGATATAGCCGTTGAAGCCTTCTGGAGGTATAAAAGAAGAATCTAGGGCACAACAATAAGTACTGTTCCATTGAAAAGTATTTGTTGTACGCCGCAATCGAGCATTCACGTTTCAGCCAGTTCAAGTTGTTCTCTGCAACTGAAGTTAATCTTCTAAGGGAGATTAGTTAGCTCTTCCTGTACAAACTCAAGAAGGGCAAGTTGATCTTCTACTTTGCTGAAGGAGAAGATCAAGGTGATACAAATCTGAAGCTGCTGTTTTTCAGATCTGAAGAAAGGATTCAGAAGACCTAAGAGTAAATCTTTTGTCTTCTGTATTTAGTTCAAACTCTTTTATATCTTTGTAAGGCATTGTTGCCTGAGTGAAAGGCTGTTGAGCCTGTGTGTAGAGCTGTGTTGACAGCTTGAGTGGTAGGACTTCTTGATAGGTCTGAGGTAGGAAATCTGTGTGATTTTTGAGTTGTAGGAGTTACATAACTCTGAGGTGTAGGGCTGCTGAGCCTGAGGTGTAGGGATGCTGAGCCTGAGGTGTAGGGCTGCTGAGCCTGAGGTGTAGGGCTGCTGAGCCTGAGGTAGGATCACTCTTGATCTGAGAAGTTCTGAGGAACTTGTGGTGTAAGCTCAAGGAGCCGAGATTGGAGTTTGTGGCCTTGTCTAACTCACTGTTAGAAAGGTGAAGAGGGAAAGAGGACTACTCAAGACACCCTGTCTTGAAGAACCTCTATACATCCTTGTGTGCTTTCTGTGATTGTGTTTTCTGCAGCTAGAAACATTAGGTTTAAACAAAGAAAATAAGTAAAACCTATTCACCCCCCTCTAGGTATTATTGACTACACCTATATAAACTATCAGAGTTCTTGGCTTTTGGTTTAGTTTTTGTGGGGAGAACAAGTATGTTGATGCGCCCGTTGGCAAGATGAGCCATGTAAGGGGTGAGGTCTCAGTGGAGTTCTTGGCCTTGCACGCCCGTTGTGAAATGATAAGTACCCTTGGTTTGTTGTGAAATGTTGATGTGTGTTGTTATGTTAGAAGCATACACGCCATAGGGAGCCTTGGGTGAAATCCAAGTTTGCATACATGCTGCATTGTTAGGCCCCCTTACTTTTATTGCTCAACATACAAACGTGGATGATGCTTGTGACACTCGTGCCTGTCGTTTTTATGTTATTATTGTTTATTACATTTGCATATGAAGTGCTGACTTGCAGGGTGATGTAGTTCCCCGGGGTCCGCTAGGACGGCCAGGAGGAGGGGTGTTGTAACACCGTTGTTGGTCAACCAAAGCTGACCCTCGTTATACCACTCTTTGTGAGTTGGATGCAGGGCGAGAATCGCATGCTGGACCTAGCTCACCGGCCAAGAAGGCCTAAGCTTCATGAAGTGCTCTTTTCCTGCTTTCTTGTTTGACTATGATGTCTTTACTTGTTCAGGCTTGCATGCCGAGGTAGCTTAGGATTGTGATGATCTCTTGGACATTTATATGCCCTGTTTGCTTGTCTAGAGTATGAGTGTTGTAAGGCCTTAAGGCCATAGTATTCTTATGTAGATGTGGACAATTTCTGTGGTTTATTTAATGTTTCCGCTGTGTTTGTTCTGAGTTTTGAGATGGTTAGATCTATATCACTTTTTAATACTAAAGTTGTGGCGATTATATGTTGTGGGGTCCCGGCCAGACCTATATTATATAGTCATTGCAGGGGAGGTGTTACAATTTGGTATCAGAGCCAGGTTAGCATTCTTGTTGAGGTTTAGCATGTTCGCATCGCGTTAAGAGGTTGTCCACATAGGAGCACCTTGCGGGACCATGAGTGTCCTTGCATTCAGGTCTTGCGAATAGAGTTTGATTCGTGTTTCCTTGCTTATGCTAGGATGGTGGCGACGATGCGGGGACGTCGAGACGACAAGAGGAGCCTTCGGCAAGCAGTGCTACGGCCCCAGCCCTTGTGAATATGGGTGTGTCCCTGTCAGACTTCTGTCGTATGCTAGCGGAGGAGATGGTGGCGGCTCAAGTTGTGGCAATGCCACAGATTGCGATGCCTGTTGTGCAGGCAGCGACTCCTATTACTCCAGGTACTGAGACACCGGAGGTGGGAGTAAGGCAGGTAGAGCCGTTAGCCGAGCGAGCGGTTGGGCAAGGAGATCGTCAGATGAAGTACTATCTGAGTTTCCATCCTCCGACGTTCAAAGGAGTTGGCACTCCGACGAATGCCAAGGATTGGTTGGCGAGAATTTAGGAACTCCTGAAAGAGGCAGAGACCCCAGAGGACAAGTAGTCCCAGTTTGCAGCATTCATGTTAGAAGGCTACGCTAAGCTGTGGTGGGTGAATCATAGCGGTCGTCATTTCCCTGGACGTGCCCCATCCATGGAAGAGTTTGGGAATGCCTTCCTGAAGTGCTTGATGAGTCTCAAATATATACACATTTATGGACTCATCTGGGCCGGTTTTCTAGTCTATGCACTTCACTTTAGACATGTTTTCACTCATATTTGATACTCCTTGCTAAGTGCACCTCTAGGCCCGTTTTTGGTGTGATTTCATTGCTTTTCTTCATTAGTAGTTTTCAAGTTCCGTTAGGTGCCACTTTCAGTGGCTAGATTCGTGGTTGTGCTGGAATAGGAGTCGTGCAGGTGTTCCTGGTACAATTCTGTACAGGAACACTGCGCACGATCACCGGTTCAATTGCGCACGACCACTGGTCGTGCGCCACTAATCGTGTGCACTTAACACTTTTTTCATGAGTTCTGTTTGGTGTAGTGCGCACGACCATCAACGCCAGTGCGCACGACCACCGGTCGTGCGCCACTGTTCGTGCGCACTTATCATTAAATTTCTGAGTTCTGTTTCGTCTAATGCGCACGACCACCAACGATAGTGCGCACGACCACCGGTCGTGCGCCACTGGTCGTGCGAACATTTTATTTCATAATTTCTGTCTTTGCAGGTTCCGTCCAGGCAGAGCGCACGATCACCGAATTCTAGTGCGCACGACCACTGGTCGTGCGCCAATGACCGTGCGCACTGTTTATTCCAGCGACTATAAAGCGAACTGCTCGCAATTTTAGGTCGGATCCCGAATTTCAGCCGCCGTTTCCTCCGCCGTTCCGCCCAGATTCGCCCCTCCACCGTCGCCCACCATATGGAGGTGCTCCGGGCTTGCTCTTCACGCCAATCTTGAGCCGGAGTTTCCTCTCGGCCTCCTCCTTCATCCAAGTGCTCCAAGGAAGGTTTAGCCGCCATCGCCATCAAGCAAGAGAAAGTTTGCAACCTCCACCGGATCGTGACACGAAGAAGACGGGTCCATTGGAGAGTCGTGACAGCTCTCTCTACACCGGACGTAGTTGCGGACCGAGCTTGGACGCGGATTGACAACCCGGCGATTCCAACCGTGAATCTACAACGAGCCTTCGGATTCGGTCGATTTCTTGCCTTATTCTTCTCTTATTGATGTGTATGTAGCTAGAACCAACATTTTGATGAAGTATATTTTTACTTGTTAACATTAGTATGAAATCATGTCTATGTGATTGAGTAATCTTGTTATATTTTCGCTTGAGGTGCGCCGCCGTCCATTTCCATCCCGCCGTCACGTCCGGTGCCGCCCTAACAATTGTTAGTGGTGTGCTTGTCGAAGAGGTGCTTGCGACCCTCATTCCGCTAGCCTACTCGCCCATCCGCCTACCGAAGCATGGCATCGCGGCCCGTACTCCATCCCGCCTAACGAAGCAGCGCGCTCAAGGCCTGCGTAGTTCGATCCGCTTGCCTACTCGTCCATCCGCCCTTACGAAGTAGCGCGCTCAAGGCCTACGTAGTTTCCATCCCGCCAAGCGAAGCATTGCATAGCGGCATTGCATAGGAGTAGTTGATAGCTTTTATTTTATTTTTCAAAAGCCAACCCAACTCCCCCGCATTCCATTCGAATTAAGGACTTCAATCTCAAGTCCTTCCTCGAAACCTAACTCCACCTTACTGTGTTCCTTGAGAGATTCGATACTCGGGGATTACTCCTCGTTTTATATTACTTGAACGATCGGTACACTGCCGTTTCGTGTCGCAGTCGAGCTACCGCCTATAGCGGTGTGTGAGATTTGCGCCATCAAGTTTTTGGCGCCGTTGCCGGGGAACACAGTCGTGTGAGTTTTCTTGAGAGGGAGAGCCGAGAGATAGTAGTTCTTCCAGTGTGTATAGCCGCTTTATTATTTTTGTTTGCCTTTTAATTATCTTTTATTTGTTTTTATTTCTTCATCCCCCTATTTTAAAGTTTTAGGCAAGTTTTATCCAAGAAGTTTTATTTGTTTGCGTAAATTTTCTTGCAAAGAATTTCAGTTTCTGTATATCTGCTTTTATTATTGAAAATGTCATCATGGGATATTTCGCCTAGCTTTAATGATAAGATGGTTTATTATATAGACCAAATGAATGAGTTGAATGCTAGGCAGTGTAGGAACATTGTTTGCTTGTTGTGTCGAGGAGAGGGTCATGAATTGAAGGACTGTCCTAGTCTTTTCAAGCCTGACCGCCACTCCTCCACTCAGGACAACATTGTCCCTATCGCTCATTCTTTACCCATGGAGGCAATTGTGCCCTCTACCCCTGAGCTTGTCTCGTGCACGGACTCCTCACTCCCTGTTTATGGCTTCACTCCCAGTGATGATGATCACTCATCTGTTGGCCAACAAGGAGAGGAATGGGAGCTCCTAGATGCACCTGAGCATGATGAGGAAAGTATTCTTTCCATCGGGGAGGCTTTAGCAGATCTTTTTGCGGAGGAACCAAATTTTTGTGTTCCTCTAGTTTCTTTGCATGATTTTTCTACACATATTCTTTATGATCCTATCGAAGTAAAGGAGCTGGGTGATGCTTCTGACTCGGAGGGTGCTCCAAAGTGGGATGAGGATGTCATTTTCCCTGAGGGGGAGAATGAATACTTTGAACACGATGATGCACCTCGGTGGGATGAGGAGGATACTCTCTCTGATGAGGAGGTTTGCACTTCTTCATGGGACGAGGAGGTCCAAATCACCACTGAGGCTCCTGAGTTCTCAAGTCCCCCTTGCTATGATATTTACGATGATGATAGTGATCTACCCTTGGATCTTGCTGGGAGTGAGACCGGGACCACTCCCCCGATTTTTGATTATTTATGTCATTCTTCTCTTTTATTTCCTGACCCCCCTTCTTCATCTGAACCTGTGCAGGTTGAGTCTTCACAGGTACATCAGGAGGACTTGGAGCATGATGCTCAAGTCAATGATGAGTGTATCCTCATATGTGAGGAGGTTTATTCCCCCTCCGTTGAGGAAGCTCCACTCATTGCCTTTTCCTCCTGCTGCCTCCCTGGTGACGATACCTTGCTAGGCAAGGATGTGTTTTGTGAGATGAGTGAGGACCAGGCCTCCTCCTTTTCTTACATTCTCTACCCTCTACCTGTGAGGAGCAGGTATTTATATTTAGGTAGAGGGGTGACTGCTCTGTCTCCGTATCGGTACCCGCTACCGATGCGCATATTAGAACAGTTACCTGTGCACTTTTCTTTTCATAGGCCTATAAGCTAGAACTGTACAAAACTTGAATAAGTCGTGCTGGGAGGACAATAACCCCAGTAGTTATCTTTCTTTTCTGCATTTTTATTTCTTCTAATCATGTTTAGCTAGCTGTAGTTTATTTTAGTTTGTCATTTTTCTTTTGTTTTTGCGGAGCTGACCCCTGCAGGTATCTTTTTCTGGATGGCGGATGCTGCAGCTCATTTTAGTTTACACGCCAATCTTCTGGTATGCTCACTTGCTGAGCATTGGGTACTCTCTTCCCCTAGCCTTTGCTGATTTTCATGTCATATATTATGCGGATTGTTTAGTTTAAGTCTGGGAGAGAGTTGTTTTGTTTACCCGCTCACGTGCACTATTGCACTGCATACTAGAAGATTTCATTTACAATGTTTGGTTTATTTTCATTGCACACCACAACACCCACTTGAGCGCGTACTCGTCTGTATGCGTGCTCTATAGTGAATTGAATTCTTCTGCTTATTTGGGAAAGTCTAGGTGATGGCTTAGGACTATGTAGCAGAGTAAAATGTTGACTCCCGTAGTGCTCCTAGTCGAGTGCTCGATTGCATAGGAATTTGTGTAGGTTAGATCTCTTTTTATACTATGGTTTTATATTTCTCTCTATTAGTGTAAATGTTGTTTACTCTACTCAAATGGTGAACCCGGTGTGAATCAAACGGTAGCATAGGGATGTGTGTAAACGATCGCTAGATTCGTATTGCTTGAGTCGGGAGAAAGGAGAATCTTTCTCGGTGGCTAGAACTTGCCCCAAGCGATTCTTGAAGCATGGGTATACGGTTAGTCAATTGCGTGAATGTGATATAGGCCATCATCTTGGCCCGGTTGAGCCTTTGTGTCATTCCTATCATCATTTCCTCGCTAGCCCAGTTGTGCCTACCCCATTCTTTTGGTTCAGCCCCACTATTGTTCACCAAAGCCTAAACTCCAATCCTAGTCGCACACCCAAAAAGCAAGCATTTTGTTTAAATTTCAAATTGGTGGTGTTGATTGTGGTAGTACATTGTGAAAATGTGGTTGTGCATCTTTGAAAAGTTGCTGAAATTGTTAAAGAAAGAAAAAGAAAAGAAGAAAAAGATTTGAAAAGAAAAAGAAGAATGAAAAGTTTAATTGAAAAAAATCTGTTTGAGATTTATATTTGGGAGTAGGCGGTGCACACACCCATGCGTCTAAGTTTAAGTCTGGGGGTGTGGTGCATCCGCGTGTTTTGTGGCCACTTGGATAATGTTATGCATTTGCTCATTTGGGTTTAGTATTTGAACCATCGTCTTTATCATTGTATACCTCACCTAAACCCAAGCCCCATTTAAAACCTAAAGTCCTATTGATTCACGCATTTGAGTCAAACCAGTGCCGTGGAGAGAATGTGACCGGGCAAGCTTATGGTCACCGACACTGATGGATTTCAGTGGAGTTTTTCCCGCATCCCGATCTTGAGCAATGCTCATCTCAGCGTTTAGTTTACTTTCTCCGTATGCAAGACCAAATGATTCACCGTAATTCACCATTTTGAGTAGTTGTAATATGCTTTTACTCTTTTAGAAACATATAGACTGTTTATATAATAAAAAATCTTCTCTACTATTCTTCTTATGCACGTGAGCATGCGACTTCGCATGGTACTCTGTATTGTAGTTTTAAGCCATCTACTTTTCTTTCCCCGTTCGCTTAGAATTTGTTTGCTCGGGACGCGCAAACAGGTAAGTCTGGGGGTGTGATGAGTCCCAAATATATACACATTTATGGACTCATCTGGGCCGGTTTTCTAGTCTATGCACTTCACTTTAGACATGTTTTCACTCATATTTGATACTCCTTGCTAAGTGCACCTCTAGGCCCATTTTTGGTGTGATTTCATTGCTTTTCTTCATTAGTAGTTTTCAAGTTCCGTTAGGTGCCACTTTCAGTGGCTAGATTCGTGGTTGTGCTGGAATAGGAGTCGTGCAGGTGTTCCTGGTACAATTCTGTACAGGAACACTGCGCACGATCACCAGTTCTATTGCGCACGACCACTGGTCGTGCGCCACTAATCGTGTGCACTTAACACTTTTTTCATGAGTTCTGTTTGGTGTAGTGCGCACGACCATCAACGCCAGTGCGCACGACCACCGGTCGTGCGCCACTGTTCGTGCGCACTTATCATTAAATTTCTGAGTTCTGTTTCGTCTAATGCGCACGACCACCAACGATAGTGCGCACGACCACCGGTCGTGCGCCACTGGTCGTGCGAACATTTTATTTCATAATTTCTGTCTTTGCAGGTTCCGTCCAGGCAGAGCGCACGATCACTGAATTCTAGTGCGCACGACCACTGGTCGTGCGCCAATGACCGTGCGCACTGTTTATTCCAGCGCCTATAAAGCGAACTGCTCGCGATTTTAGGTCGGATCCCGAATTTCAGCCGCCGTTTCCTCCGCCGTTCCGCCCAGATTCGCCCCTCCACCGTCGCCCACCATATGGAGGTGCTCCGGGCTTGCTCTTCACGCCAATCTTGAGCCGGAGTTTCCTCTCGGCCTCCTCCTTCATCCAAGTGCTCCAAGGAAGGTTTAGCCGCCATCGCCATCAAGCAAGAGGAAGTTTGCAACCTCCACCGGATCGTGACACGAAGAAGACGGGTCCATTGGAGAGTCGTGACAGCTCTCTCTACACCGGACGTAGTTGCGGACCGAGCTTGGACGCGGATTGACAACCCGGCGATTCCAACCGTGAATCTACAACGAGCCTTCGGATTCGGTCGATTTCTTGCCTTATTCTTCTCTTATTGATGTGTATGTAGCTAGAACCAACATTTTGATGAAGTATATTTTTACTTGTTAACATTAGTATGAAATCATGTCTATGTGATTGAGTAATCTTGTTATAATTTCGCTTGAGGTGCGCCGCCGTCCATTTCCATCTCGCCGTCACGTCCGGTGCCGCCCTAACAATTGTTAGTGGTGTGCTTGTCGAAGAGGTGCTTGCGACCCTCATTCCGCTAGCCTACTCGCCCATCCGCCTACCGAAGCATGGCATCGCGGCCCGTACTCCATCCCGCCTAACGAAGCAGCGCGCTCAAGGCCTGCGTAGTTCGATCTGCTTGCCTACTCGTCCATCCGCCCTTACGAAGTAGCGCGCTCAAGGCCTACGTAGTTTCCATCCCGCCAAGCGAAGCATTGCATAGCGGCATTGCATAGGAGTAGTTGATAGCTTTTATTTTATTTTTCAAAAGCCAACCCAACTCCCCCGCATTCCATTCGAATTAAGGACTTCAATCTCAAGTCCTTCCTCGAAACCTAACTCCACCTTACTGTGTTCCTTGAGAGATTCGATACTCGGGGATTACTCCTTGTTTTATATTACTTGAACGATCGGTACACTGCCATTTCGTGTCGCAGTCGAGCTACCGCCTATAGCGGTGTGTGAGATTTGCGCCATCAGTGCTATATCCCCTCTTCGACGAGGTTAGCCCTTAAGTGGCAGTTCTTGCACTTGGTGCAGCGCGAGAAGACGGTAGACGAGTACTTGCAGGAGTTTACTCGGTTGGGTTGTTACGCGGGAACGACCATGGTAGATGATGAGGAGAGGGATAATCTCTTCTATCAGGGTCTGAGAGAGAATTTAAGGCAACCTTTGATAGCCTTAAAGATGCGGGGTTCAATGAATTAGTTGAAGCTGCTCAAACTTTGGAGAACGGTATGGGGCGAACCCAGCGCCGCAAGGGCTTGCCGGCCAAGCAGGGGGAAAGTAAGCCATCTCAAGCTCAGGGGAAGTCTGAGAAAAGTTGGTGGAAGAAAAAGCTCCGTCCTTTTAGGACCGGCGAGAGAAGCGGTGCGGCTTCTGGAGAGTTCCGTTCCAAGGGACTAGTCACGTGCTACAAGTGTGGCAAGGTGGGCCACATAGCTCGATTTTGTTTCGAGGGTGGAGCTGAGCTAGAGCAGAGGCAAGAGCAGTCGGTGCGTTCCGGTCCTAGTGTTGGGGAGAAAGGGAAAGCGGCAGAGTCCAGTGCTTCTTGTTTTCCCCCTTTGCAGCCTAGAGCGTACAACCTCAGGCAACAGGAAGCGATTCGTCAACCCGACGTGGTGACGGGTTCGAAAGTTCAGAGTTTCATTTAATAGCTTTAAATTGTTTGCGACCTTTCATATTCGTTATACGCGTGTTAGGTTTCGTGATAGTTTTTGGCTACTCCTCTAGAGTGTTGTTCGGCACGGGAGCGTCACACTCTTTTCTCGCGGAATGCTTTATTCAGAGGATCGGTGTTGAGACTGTCGAGGCAGAGGCAGAGCTTAGTGTGCGCTTGTCGAATGGGTCTTTCATGACCACTGGAAGGAAGGGACGCATTGTGCTGAGGATTTGCGAGTGTGATTTTGAGTTGGTAGCAGCGATCCTACCACTAGCCAAATTTGACATCATCATGGGGATGGACTGGCTTGCAGAGCAGCGAGCTAGTATTGACTGCCTGTCGAAGGTGGTGACCTTAAGGAGTGAAAGAAGAGCGGAAGTCAAGTTCGAGGGCCTATGCAGAGTGGCTTGCTCCCTGCTTTCTGCCGTGCAAATGGTGCGTGCGGTGAATATTGGGGGCGAGGCGTTTGTTGCTTTGTTGGAAACTCACTCCACAAAGTTGGCGATCGGAAAAGTGTCTGTGGTGGAGGAATTCAAGGATGTGTTCCCTGAGGAGCTTCCGGGAGCACCTCCTCAGCGTGAAAATGACTTTTCGATCGAGTTGGTGCCGGGTGCGAGGTTGGTGTCGCGTCCTCCATTTAGGATGGCACCGAAGGAACTGGCCGAGCTAAAGGTGCAGTTGAAAGAGTTGCTCGAGCAGGGTTACATT